>CM030901.1:25597701-27044693 GCA_018136845.1 Heterotis niloticus | reverse complement strand
TGATAAAGATGTCCAGATAGTGGTTTGTGCACAGTGTATGAATGTATAGCCGGATGGGGGAGTAGTCTGCGTAGTATAGCCGCTGCCCGGCCTCTAAGTAACAGAGAGAGAGCGAGAGAGACACACACACACACACACACCGGGACGTTAGACGGGTCTTCTCAACCGGTGAACTGCAGAGATCCAAAGTCAAACGCAGCAGCTGAGCAGCACATGCATAGCATTACTTCATGCACATGATAAATATGAAGAAACATCCCTGTCACACACACAATATCCAGAGCTGAACCCCTCTCACTGGCCACCAGGCCTGTGGTGCACCATACAGCGTGTGCGTATGTACGTGTGCGGACTGCACACCGCTTTCATTAGAGTGGACCTGTACCTCGTTTTCATGAACGGATTTTGTCAAACCGGTGTGCAGGGTTTGTGTGTCCGTGCGCACCAAGGCAGACGGCGGAGGCTTGGGTCAGGACTCGAGGACACGTTGTCTAGCACCAGTCCATCCCGTGAAGATGCTTCCACAAATGCAAGTGTTGATGGGTAAATACTGTCAGCGCTAACCAGTATTTGAGCAGTAAATTATTCATACAGGGGCAGACATTCTATGCTGAACACTAAAATATTGATCAACACCGGAGAGTTTCAGCATGTGCATGGCAGACAGGAGAGTGTCCTGTGGAGGGAACTCTTCTGGGGTGCACATGGCAGCATTTACTTAGTGTAGCTACTGCTGACCTTGGTACACAACCTACATCTGTTGGCTCTTACTCCATGTGTCTTTCAGCGCTCCCTCCCTCACCCATCTCTGACCTGCCAGCCACATAACTGAGTCCAACACCACCTGCTATGATTATCTGTATGTCACTCCTATATGCAGCTGCTTGAGGGATGTGAACCAGCAACATGACGGTGTGTGTCTTGCGTGTAAAACTCTTCCTCTGTTGTTGATGCTGTGCTGTTCACTCTGGACAAAAGTAGGTGCTAGATGACCAAATGTGAGCTTTTGGCTATGTTTTTATGTAAAAACCACATTCTCATTACCTGTCGAATGAGAGCATTTAGAAACGCTGCCTGCAGGTTCTACTGTGTTGCTGGAAGTCGCAAGGGGATGGTGGTGTCCAAGACTCACTGAAACATCTGATCATCATGCAGGAGCACACACCGGATCTGAGAGCTTCAGTACTAGAGTACTTGGGGCCAAAGTTTAGCTACATGAATTAAATGTTGTTTTGCTCGTGTCCCCAGCTGGGTGCCCACTCATGCTCGCTCTGGGGAGAGGCTGCATGCAAGAGCGCTGTGTTTTGATGTGGTGCGTGTTACCAACCCAAGTGCCAGCCCAGCCCGCCATTCTCCTTACTCCTGCGCCTCCTGTCCAGCTTCTGCAGCTTCTTCCTATCCTCACGCTGCCGTGCCTCCTCCTCCTCCCGGCGGCACTTGTGGAAGTTTTCCACGACGACGCCCACAAACATGTTGAGCACGAAGAAGCTGACAATTAGCAGGAAGGAGATGAAGTAGAGGAGCATCCAGGGGTTGTGGTTACGCACCGGCTGCAGAAAGGAGACACAAATAACAAGTCATTGCTTCACTTCCTGTCTGCCTAACTGCAACAGCTGGCCATGGGACCTGTGATCATATGCACTACACTCCAGCTCCTTGCTATAAAAACAGTTTGCTTGTCCATTTTCACGGATGCAGTATTTCCCAGTTATTCTAATTATTTTAAAATAAAAACATGTTTTTACTTTCTTCAGTTATTTGTTTTCCTTCATTTCTGTTTACCCATCAAGCTGACAGATGGCAGTAAAGAGCACTCACACAGAATAGCAGTGTTGGACCACCTTAATTCATTCACTTCACCGGTGTATACAGCCCAGCTTTGCTATCCCTATTTGCCTTATTGATCAGTAACAGAATGAGGACTGCCCCTCATGTTCATGGGATCAGTTAGTCAACAATCAGCACCGGACATCTATCCATGCATCCATCCTTAACCGCTTTATCCTGGTCAATGTCACAGGGCTCTGGAGTTTATTCCAGAATTACCGGGTACCGGGCTACGAAACTACACCCTAGAACGCACACTAGATTTCATTTTAAAATCATATTTATGTACCGCAAAGTTAGAACTAATTTTTTTTTTTTTTTTAAATATTTGATAATGTAATAATTATAAACATAGTATATATTATCATAATGTAATACAGTTATTCTATCAAAGGGTTTTAGAGAAGCTAACCAGAAAAACCTGACATCTGCTTTGTTCAGTTTTCATTGACTGTGACTTCAGAGGGTAACAGTGTTAACTATGGAGTCAGGAACAAAACGAATTAGGAACAATGAGTTCTGGTCCCAGATGCATTTGGAGCTAAGGACCCAGTGTGACACGAGCTATGGAGTCGCCTCTGTACACAGAAACGCACAGAGCCCATAACCCGTGTTTGTGTCACTGTGAGCAGGTTAACCGCTGGCACTGGACTGCCCCTGCTGGACTGACCACTCACCTGCAGGTCCACACCCACGGCATCCAGCCCATCGTACATGATGTTGACCCAACCGTCCTTGGAGGACAGGACGAAGAGCGCCATGAGGGCCTGAGGAGGGTCCAGGACAGAAGGTCACCTCCCTGAGCATTGGATGCGAATGTCCCTGACTGTGGGTGGCGTGCTGCTCACCTGGCCCAGGTTGTCAAAGTTGTACTTCCTCTGGACCCAGCGGAAGCGGGTCTGCAGGCACTCTGACTTGTTGCTAATGTTTCTCACATCTGGGCCTTCACAGTGGTAGAACTTGCCCTTGAAAAGCTGCCAAATGCAGGAGAGAAAGGCCGGTCATGTAGCCCCACTGCTAGCGATTCCATGTGGGGCAGCAGCAGCAGGTGTTGTGGTCTGAGCCATCGCTACATGTATTTACCCTCAGCAGACACAGTAAAACTTCCCTGCTCCAGGATTCATGGGTAAATCACTGTAGGTTGCTTAGGAGAAAAAAGGGTCAGGTAAATGAAATATTAACTTAATGTAAAAGGCTGTGGACTTCTGTCCGCATCAGCGCATCAAGGCAAATGCTTACCTGCACTCCCAGGATGCCAAAGATGATGAAGAACGCGCAGCAGATGAGCACTATGTTCCCGATGGGCCGTAGCGAGGTGATCAGCGTCTCCACCACTAGCTTCAGACCCGGCGCACGGCTGATCACTCTGCAGGGGACACCAGGCTCAGCGGGAACATCTACTGGGTGAAAGACAGTGGCTAGCACTCACCGGGGACCCTTAGGGCCGTGCCCAGGGCCCTACCTCAGGGGCCGCAAGGTCCTCAGTAGGCGCAGCACCCGCAAAATGCCAAGGATGCGGTTCCCGCCTGCGGATGCCAACAATGCCAGGATGTCCACCAGGGAGACGAAGACCAGGGCACCGTCCAGTACATTCCAGCTGCTGCGCAGGTAGCTGCCCTTCCCGGCACAGAAGCCCAGTGCCGCCACCACCTGGACAGGCAAGGAATGTGCTGTCCTTTCAAGTGCACAACTGTGCAGTGCAATTAGAGGTGCTCTTTTCACGGGCACCTTCTCTTGGTAACTGCGCGTGTGTTTTGCATCAGTATTTTGCTTTTGTCATAGAGTACCATCAGGATAGTTTTGCATTTGATCTGCGTTGATAGCCACAGCTATGGCCCCCCCAAGGTACATGTACCTCTGCACAACATGGCCCAGCAAAGTAGCGCATGGACACAGTGTGGTGTGTGATGCGGGGCCCTCAGCACTGATCTCGGGATGCTCACAGTGCTACACCTTCCGTCTAGTCCGCTTCAGAGCACAAAGGGTGCACGGCAGAAAATTTGGCTGTGCCATCTTTGCAAAAAACATTCAATGTGCAGTTCATTCATCGTCCAGCCCCGTCATAAGAGGGGCACTGTACACTGTGGTCAGTGGTTCCTTACTGACTCTGCAATTGCAAGTGTATTTTTTTGTTGTATATTTAGATTTGTGAGCTTGCAAATCAGGAGAGACGCTGAAATAAAACTTTGTTTTTTAATTAATCGGTAGTTTAATTTTTCCCCAGGAAGCAAAGCTTTTCCTAAAAAAAAAAAAAAAACTATCGCGTTCATGACGTCACGTGGGAAGGTTGTGTTATTACTACAAGTTAAGCGCAAGTAACTCACCGCTACCTCGGTCAAGTCACCTGGGCGTGGATGAAGTGAACCACTACCAATCCCGAGTGTTCGGTTACACTCATCTGGGTATCCTGATTAACCGAATGCGCTCCCGGGACCAAGGCTGAGGGATAGACACAAAGCACAAGTACCCACAAACCCAGAGGGAAAAGAGCGTGTTACCTTCACGGCCATTTCAGCAACAAAGATCACAGTGAACACGTAATTGGAGACAGTGAGAAACACACGCTCCTGCAAGAGCAAAGCAGAACAACATCGGCGTTTGACAGGGTTTGCGGCAACACTTCCAAACAGGCGCGTGCCGCCGCATACTCTTTTCCTCGCCCTCGGGGCGCCGTACCGTGCTCTGGACCGCAATGTCAGGCCCGTTCTAAGGCGATGGTGATGCAGTTGAGGAAGATGAAGAGCAGCACCACGTAGTCAAAAATCCTGTGAGATATGAGCCTCCGGCAGGCCCTGCGGAACCTGCGGGGTAGTGAGAGGGGCCATTGTCCTACAGCGCACACACCAAGCAGGGATTGAGGAGATCGTTCCTTGGGAGCGGAGCACTCACTTGTTGTGTGGAGAGAACGCGTAGAGGGACCAGTCCGCATGTTCGACGAACCACTTGGGCCAGTAGCTCTCCAAAACCTTGCTGAGGCGAAACACACAGCTCTGGAAGGGGTCGGAAGGATGAGGAGGGCATAACCAAGAATGCCGCATGTGAACATACCGATGCTAGCAGGTTACACAGAGAAACAAAATGTTGGGACTGCTGCTGCTGCCCTCAGCCTGAATAAGCCACTCATAGTACATTCACTGCCCTGGTGATCCATGAACATGCGGTCCGACGCGTACGGGTCACTGCCTACCCCAGCTATAGTGCTGTGCTCCACTTACATGGCTCACTCACAGTGGGTCCAACATCAATAACCTGCAGGATCTTAGTCTAAGTCCCGATGTGGTATAATGAACTCGGAGCTCAGAGCTGCCGAGGCCCCCCAGACCCATCTCTCCGAGAACCATTTCCTTCCTGACCTCCTGCCAGCTAAGTAAATGAGTCCAACACCACCTGCCGTGATTATCTGCGTATCTGCTGTCTGAACGTCAGCGCTATATGCAGCTGCTGGAGGGAAGTGAACCGATAATATGGAGGAATCAGATGCAAGCTGTGCTCTGATTCTCATGTGTCTGTGTAAATTCTTGGACTTTAAATTTACTCTCAGTAGCATGACCATGGGGGAAAAGGCGTGTGCTAAATGACTACACGTACCACATGTAAACATCTTTCGCACTTCATGTACTCCCGGAAAACCCAGACGCATGGCAGCTTGAGAGAAGAGAGAAATCAAAGAGCTGCCTTTGCCACAGTGAAGCAGCCAGGAACAAAATGACCTCATAGCACCTGGCCTCCTCGTGGCCCCAAACATAAACTCAAAAAGACAAATCTAATTGTTATGCTTATTTCAAGTGCCGAAAGCAGAAGTCAACCTGCAAACACCGTGCAGCGTGAGCGACGGTGGCCATGTGGTTGTGCCTCCGGAATTACTCACATCACCCACGTCCTCCTCGCTATCGGGCTCCTCTGCTGGGAGCTGCTCTTCTGGCATGGCATGGGGAGGCCAGTGCAGGATCCTGCTGCTACAGTCTGTCCATCTCCCACTCAAGCGTGCCACGGGGTCCAGTGACATGGGGCGGGGCTGGGGTAGGGCAGCATCACCCTCGATGTCGGAGTCGCCAAAGCTGCCACGCCTATCTCCCGACAGCAGCGACTCCTGCTCACCAGACAAGTCACGTCGCTTTAGACTGGGTGCTCGACTCAGACTGTTCCAGCTGGAGCGCCGGCTGCTCCAGGAGCTGGCCGACTCTTGCGGGGCACGTGAGGAGCTCTGGTGGCTCGACTAGGGGCAGAGATACCAAGAGCGACACTCCTTACCCGTTGCTCTGCTCCTCACCTGACTCCTGATTTCAGATTTTAGATAAATATGAGATCTAATGATGTATTTAGAGCTGTGTATGAAACGGTAGTAAGAAGACTGACGGTTAAAGCCTCGGTGTCTTCTCTCCTACTTTCCCTTCACCTATGTCGATTTCAAGCACCTTTATTTATTTCCCTGCAATTTTCTATTAGTGTTGTTATTTAGCATGTTTCTGGATTTTTTTTTTCTTTTTTCTACCTTTTGTAGCTTTATAGTTGTGGTATTGCATGCATGCCTCAATGTTGACACGGGTGCACGAGTTGTTCATCTCAATGCATTTCAGCATTACCTACTTTTTAAAAAGCATGTGAGCTATTTGTTTATTTTAGCTCTCCAGTAGTAGTTTTTTTTTTATTTATTTTTTTTTTTATTACATTTTATTGCATGCAGAGTTTGATAAATGTAAAAAATAGCAATTGCTTGTGCCAAGATTACAGAGGTTATATAGTAAGACACCTAATCTAACTAAAGGGAAGTGGTTCGGACAGCTTCACAATCACATGTGACTAAGCTACGTGACCTGTGATGGGCGCTGCAGTGCTCTGCTCACCAGGGACCTCTGATCGTAGACATGGGGGTCAAAAGAGGCTCTGCTGCCCCTGTGCCAATCCTCAAAGCCTTGTGTGGACTCAGCACCCAGAGAGCTCTTGGGAGTGGGGGTGGCTGCCGTGCGCATGATGGCTGGGGTGGATGTGCAGCCACTGGGGTCCTTATGGCCGTTGGCCACCATCATCAGAAAGCATGTCCTTGGCTCTGGAGAAGAGCAGTGTGAGAGAAACATTAGACCTGGAATCCCCTCAGAGAATTTCCATGAGGAGGGATTTGTAAGCGGCAGGGGCTACGGCACCTGGGGTGTCATCTGAAACGTCGTTTTTCTTCGGCTTGTCCTCCTCACAGCAAGTCACCAATGTTTTTTTCCCCCTCACCTGCCTCTGACCTGCTAGCGTCTCCCTGCAGAAGCAAACAAGGAAATGTTCGGTAACTGGATGACTGATAGAGACAAATAGCACCAGCGGGAGATACCTGGTGATACAGCAGACCTCACGGGGAGGACCTTCCATCAACACCCTCCTTTGCTAGTGTTTGTCAAACTTCGCACCCCATGGGGAAAAATTATGCTGGTTGCCTTACCTCTGCCTGAAACCCCTCCACCAGGATGGCAACCAGTAGGTTGACGAGGACGTAGTTGCCAAAGCTCATGAGGGCCACAAAGTACAGTGCAGCCCAGGGAGAGGTGGAGGCCATGCCATTGTACAGCACCATGTTCCAGTCCTCCTGGGTCAAGATCTGAAGTCCAGAGATCATATTCACAACACAAAATCACTCAGTGGCTTGGCAAGTCCATATAACATAGTCAATGCCCCTGCAATCTACTCACTGAATGTTGCCGTTTCCCCCCCCTCCAATGAGCCAATACATAATGCAACCCACTGTGGTGGTCATCATAAATCAAAAACACCAAACATGAAGGGTGGACAGGCCATCAATCCCCAAAAGAGGAAAGGCTTGTTGGGGAAGACTGCAGTACACAGACAAGGTCATAGGGATGAGATCTCACACAAGGGAACACATGTCCTAAGACTGGTAGGCAGCAGATTTTCCCACTTTTGTTGTTCTTAGCTCTGGAAGCCCCTCCATGCCACTCTGCACACCTAACACTCACCTGAAACACAGTAACGATGGCCCACAACAAAGAGTCAAAGTTCTTCCTGTCCGGGATGGTGTCCCCATTCTCCGTCCTCAGGCTGAATTTGCAGCCGAAGAGGTGCATCCCGAGAATACTGAGAACACAAGCAACAGGAGAAACCTCAATTAAGTCAGTGTCACCTGCTCAGGGCAAGAGCCTAAGTTGCAAAATGATCAGAAGTTCTGCATGGCTGAACTCAAAGAGCACAAGTGCCCCCAACATAAATTCTTCTTGACCTGAACCGCGTACCTAAAGATGAAGAGCATCAGGAGCATGCAAAAGGTGGCAACATTGTCCATGGTCTTCATGAGCGCTACAAGTTGACGCCGCAGAGCAGGCAGGAATCGCACCAGCTTGAGCACACGCAGCAAACGGAAGGTGCGTAACACCGACAGTCCACCCTCTGCCTGGCTCAGGATCTCCCACACACTGCAAAGATCAAGGGACACAAACACATTCCGCACTGGGTCGCATCACGTCCATTCCAAGGCACAGCTACATATACCAAGTTGGACTTTGGAAAAACTGGAAGCACCAATAATCTTCCTGGCAGCGGAGAGAGTGGGTCTGCAAACCTGATGATGACAATGATGCTGTCAAAGATGTTGTAGGGATTCCTGATGTAGCCCACAATGCTGAAGGCCAGGAGCTTGAGCACCATCTCCAGGGCAAACATGCTAGTGAAGACCACATTGCTGATCTCCAAGATGTCAGTTAGCTCGTCAGGCTGCCACACAAACAAATGGCCAAGAAGCAAAGTGCTCAGAATTACAGCTGCACAAAACCACCGAGCTCTCCTGGCGGAGGAGCTACACTCATTGCACCTAACCTTCTGCCAGTTTGGCCCGATTTCACAAAGGACTCTACAACAGTTATTATACCAGCCTTAAACTTAACGCTCCAAGTGCTACAGTGTTGCTCATCGGGGATGACTTTTACCTGGAATGCACTGTTACTCAACATTCCTCACCTGCTGGTGGTACTCAATGCCCATGCTCAAGGTGTTCACCAAGATGGCAATCATGATGCCACGGTTGAAGTATTTGCTTTCTGCAATTCTCTGCAGCTTGGTCTGGAAGTGGTCCCAGTGCTGAATGGCTGAATAGCGTCCCCCACGGGACCTGCCCCGGCTGCGTCGTAGGTCACGGGTAAACTCAAGTGCAGCCTCGCTATCTGAGCCATCGCTGTCTGCTTTGCAGGGCTCACGCCTTTCACAGTATGGGCAGCTCAACACTTCGAGCCGTGGCCACCCGAGGGGGGCACCTCCTGTTGGGAGCCGCAGGTCTGTGGAAGGAATAAATGCTAATAAGAATTAAGAGCGACGCAAAACAGAAGTAACAAAGCAAGGATGCATGGCAACCATGGCCTTACCCTGCTCACCAACAAACGTGTGGTTGGCATGAAGGTCAGGGGTGCCGTAGCCTTGGCCCTGCATGAGGCCCGATGCCTTCTTGCCCTTTCCCCTTGGTGTGGCTCCCCTGTGACTGCAGAGGGCCGAGGGCACGATGATGGGGTAGTTCATGCCATCACCGAGGCAGTTTTGAGGCCTACAGAAGTCAGGCCTTTTCAGAGCTTTCCGTAGCACCCGGTTGCCATTGCTCAAGTGGTAGCGGTGTTGGTGACGCTGTTGGACAAGGTGCTGGATGGAGCGGCCCTGCCGACGTCTGACCCCTACCCTGGCATTGTCGGGGTTCACCTTCTTGCAGCACTTTGTCATCAAGCTATCGTAGAGACGCAGCACCCGGCGTTTAAGCTTGCGGTACAGGTGGCCCACATACTTGAGTAACTCCTCGTAGCAGGTGCCTGGCTCGGAAAAGCTGGCCAGCGTGCTGTCGTTGGACAGGAAGCGGGCCCGCTGCTCCTGCATCAGCTCGTTCTCTCGTTGCTTGGTCTCCGAGAACTGTGTGGCGATCACCACCAGGCACAGGTTGATCATGAAAAAGGAGCCCACCTGAGTAGGAAAACAAAGCCCTTGCTTAATACTCATCCCTGACTTTTACCCAGCCCTTGTGCTCTTGTTTCAGATTCATCAGCAAAAGGAGCTCTTACAGGGGTCAACTGCATTTCACACCCCTGCTGAAACCAACACATCACATCCCCTGGGCCTCTTTTAGTAAAACACACAGGGTTGCTGCTAATCATAACTGCAGGAGACTGCCGCTCTGCAGTGTTTGGATCCTGCAGTACTGGCAGTCTGCACTGTGTCACGTTTCCTGCACCGTTACCATCAAATTGCATTATTTATACATTAGTGCATGCACAGAAAAGCAGTTATCAGCTTATGTTTTGGCACCGAGCATCTTCAGAATCAAAACATTTACTACTGCGATGGTGCTTCAAATCCCACAGCAGCGAGCGCAGCATACTTACAATGATGAGCAGTATAAAATATATGTAATAAAGGGAGGCAATATTGAGCGGTTAGTTGTCTGTTTACCACAGTATTTATTGGGTTGCATCCTCCTCTGCATAGGCTGACTCTGGATGTCATCCCTTGGAATTGAACCCAGTAGCATTACATTCATGTGGCTTTATTAGTCCTGAAATGCAGGAGGAAGACCAGGATGGGTGGGGCCTAGATGCAGTGATGCACATGCTGTTTGGATGCACATTTGCACAGCTATCCTGATGCTCACCATATATATTTGTACCAGGTTCCCTTCACCCAGCTGGCTATGCTTGTTGTTGTGGTCTCATAGAGTCTGTTGAGTTCTAATGAAGAGGGACATCCCACTTTGTATGTATACAGGATTGAAACCCATTAAATCCTAGTGTTCTGTCACTTTAAAGAAGTGAATGTCAGAGAGGTTCAAATGATGGAGAAATACAACTGAAAGGCACTTAGTTATAAAGTTCATGCATGTCAACAATAAAATAGGAATACTTTGAGTAATTTTCTGCCTCAAGCATTCAGAGTCCCATTGGGGAAAAGAAAAAAAAAACTTTGCTTGGCTAAAAAACTACACATAATTCAAGTCTCAAAGATAAAAGTTATTTGCTCTCTGTCTCATCCTTTCAGTCCACAAAGCAATTGGAACAGGCAGGTCACATGATCTTTGTTGAACTTCTAACCTGTGCTTGTCCTCACCAGGGAGAATGTTTAGGAAATTCTCCTTTGCAATCATGATGTACACATACAAACATGAACTTACTAAAAAGCATAGTTTCAGGGTGCACATGTGCTGAATAATAATGTTTATTAATCAGTGAGGTATTAAGGTGCCTATCTGATATTCATCATAAAATGCCATGCAAATTAACTGCTCTAAACGCAACATTTTGGCAATGTCAACCACACATTTTCCAAACATGGCATCCCACAGGCCTGAAAACGGAATTTATTTATTTTTAATAGCCACCCCTTGGGTTTCTGAGGTGGTTGCATATTACATTCAACCACTGTCACCTTATAAATGTTTCATGCTATGCATGATGCACAGAATGAAACAATTCCATCCTAGCTGCTTCTTCGTGGGGCTAAGCTGACCTGCAATAATGTCTCCTCGCTTGAACACTTTGTTCTCCACTGGGTTCTGGGACATTTTGCACCAGACTCAGGAGCATCTGTTACATACTGTTTAACTGCCTTCTCTATCAGTCTGGCCTGTTGCTTTCTGCTGCTTGAAAAACATGTGGTCCTCAAATCACCTTAAATGAGTTCAAATCACAGCATATTAACATTATGCTTTGTTATAGTAAAATCTATCTCTTTTTGAGCTTTATGTACCACAGATTAAATGATGACACACAATAAAAATGAGGAAGTTGAGCACAGCAGTTTATTGTTGTGATCGCATAGTTTCACTCTTTACATTCTTGTACATTAGTGTGGTTCAGCTACTGCACTTACAGTATTATTAGATTATTGGACTGTTACTGTATGACAGTGTGACACTTCGGGAAATTGGAAATCAGATTTTACGTGGTTTATGACTTCTTCAAACCCGATTCGTCGTGGCCGGCTGAGATACTTCGGACGGTGGATAGTAATGAAGGATGCAAACGAGAGACCTCGCAGTGACGCACACAAACATCAGGGGACCCGTGCCGGAATTCGGAACAGACTGCGGAAATGACGTTGGCACAGCCCTGTCTGAACTGCACGAGGCACTCAACACTACTCAACACAAGCACCCGGAACCAGCAACCATAGTGGTGGGGGACTTTCATAAAGCGAACCTCAAACAAGTCATGCCGGACTTATTCCAACATGTCACGTGCATGACTAGAGTGGACAACATGCTGGACGACTGCTACACGCCGTACGAGCAGGGCTACAAAGCTGTTCCACAGCCGGTGTTTGGGAAGTCGGACCACAACGCTGTTTTCCTTGTGCCGGCTTACAAACAGAAGTCTTGTCTTGAGGCTCCGGCCACGAGGGAGGTAAAGCGTTGGTCTGCCCAATTGGAAGCCACGCTACAGGACGAGCTCGATGACGTCGACTGGGACATGTTCAGGACAAGTTCGGATAATGTCAACGAATTCGCAGCGGTAGTGGTCAGCTTTGTGAGCGTGCTGGAAGACAACATTGTCCCCACGGTTACAATCAAGAGCTTTCCCAACCCAAAACCGTGGGTCGATGGTACGGTCCACAAAGCAGTGAATGTGCACACTGCTACGTACAATGCAAATCTCGAACCCGAGGACATGAACGCTTACAAAGCGGCTTCATACGGTGTGCAGTGAAGGATGCAAAGCGCCAGTACCGGGAGAGAGTCAAGTCGCTTTTCCACCAGGGTGACACGTGCAAATTGTGGCAAGGACTGCGCACAATCACAGATTTCGGAAGGAAATCTAACGTGGCTATGAGTGCCGACTCTGGGTTCGCAAACAAACTCAACGCATTCTATGCCCATTTCGAACCCGATTGTGCTAAAGTCACCTGCGACAGCAGCGATAGCAGTGAGGGCCGCAGCCGGTCGACGGAATGTGGTGACTTCATCACTGTCGCCCAGTCCAATGTGCGGAGGGAGCTGAAGTGCGTTAACTTCAGGAAAGCGCCAGGGCTGGACGGCATCTGCAGGCGCCTGCTGCACCGACCAGCTGGCCGGAGTGCTCACAACCATCTTTAACGAGTCTCTGGCTCAGTCCACAGTCCCTAGGTGCTTTAAAACATCCACCATTGTCCTGGTACCAAAGAACATTAAGCCCTCATGCCCAAATGACTACCGACCCGTTGCACTAACCTCGGTAGTCATGAAGGTCTTTGTGAGACTCATCAAAGCCATCATCACAGCATCCATCTCCAGCTTTGTAGACCCATTTCAGTTTGCCTACCACCCCAATAGATCCACGGATGATGCCATATCCCACGTCCTGCAGACCACCCTCAGTCATGTGGACAGGAAACAGGGGAACTACGTGAGACTGCTGTTCATTGATTATAATTCAGCTTTCAACACCATTGTCCCCCACAGACTGTTCACTAAACTGAGTGACTTGGGATTGAACTGCCACCTGTGTGCCTGGGTTCTCAGTTTCCTCACAGGCAGACCACAGGTGGTGAGAGTCGGTAGTTGTACTTCTGGCATCATCATACTCAACACAGGAGCTCCACAAGGTTGTGTACTTAGCCCTCTGCTCTATGCCCTCTACACTCACGACTGTGTGGCCACGCACGCCTCCAACTCCATCATCAAATTTGCTGATGACACGGTGGTGCTGGGCCTCATCTCCAACAATGATGAGACAGCATACTTGGAGGAGGTGGAGAACTTGGCATTATGGTGCCAGGAGAACTGTCTCCAACTGAATGTTGCCAAACTAAAGAGATGGTAGTGGACTTTGGTAGGCGACAGCAGAGGTCCTACACCCCCCTTAAAATCAACGGGACTGCAGTGGAGAGGGTGAGAAGCTTCAAATACCTGGGCATTCATGTCACTGAGGACTTGACGTGAACTGTACACATCCGAGCTCAGACCAGTAGAGCAAAGAAGCGGCTCTACCACCTCAGGCAGCTGAGGAAGCTACAGGTCCCTCCGGCGATCCTTAAAACATTCTACTCCGGTGCTGTAGAAACCATTCTGACTCAGAACATCATCTCCTGGTTTCGGAATAGCTGTGCTCGCGACATCAACGCACTGCGGAGCGTGATCCGGGCAGCAAAACGTTGCACCGGATCTGATCTGCCATCCCTACAGCTCATCTACACCAGGAGATGCAGGACCAGAACGACTAGGATCATCGGTGACCTGTCTCAACCTAGCAACCATCTGAAATCAGGAAAACGATAGCTGAAATCAGGAAAATGATTCAGAAGCATTATGGCCAGAACGGAGAAGCTCAGGGGGAGCTTCTGTCCACAGGCAAAAACACCTTCTTCAGAAGAAAGAACATCCTGGTTCCAACAAAAGGGGTTTTGTAGTTTCTGTGGGGGACAGACCACCTTGGAGATCAGCAGAAGAGCACCTCCAGGTATAGTACTCTAAAACAAGTTACTAACACTGAAATGATACTGTACAGTTTAAAATTGATGATTTGGTTTAACACTGTTCCGGGGGCCATTTAGCCCTGGCCGCAGGTACTCCGGACGTCGGGCACCCCAGGGAAGAGCACCAGGGGTCCGCAGGGCCCTGCGCTTAACCCCAGGGCTCGCCGTAAGCCAAAAGCACACCACACTTTAGCCCCGGAACGCTTGGGACTTTGCCTTTGAGCCCCAGGCCCGGCTGCAGGGAACCCACACGTCACGTACCCTATGATGGAGCAGCAGGGCTCTGCCATTCCACGAACATAAACATTCCCGCAACTCTAACTGCATAATTAACCTTAACTTTTGAGCCTAACCCTCAGCAAAAGGCTATCTTTGGCCAATCTCCAGCCGTTTCACAAACCCTAACCCTAGCTCCAGCCCTAACCGTAACCCTAGGCCCCAACCCGCGACCCCATAGAATAACAGCAGAGGTGCGCCGGGCCATAAAATTTACCCCTACCCTCACCGTAAGCCTCATCCTTACCAGACTTAAGCCCGGGAACGCCGCAAAGCCAGGGAACCGGACCGTTCAGCCCCGGCCCTGGCCGCAGGTACTCCGGACGTTCGGGCACCCCAGGGAAGAGCACCAGGGGTCCGCAGGGCCCTGCGCTTAACATCCAGGGCTCGCCGTAAGCCAAAAGCACACCACGCTTGAGCCCCGGAATGCTTGGGACTTTGCCTTTGAGCCCCAGGCCCGGATGCAGGGAACCCACACGTCAGGTACCCTATGATGGAGTAGCATGGCTCTGCCATTCCATGAACATAAACATTCCCGCAACTCTAACTGCATAATTAACCTTAACTTTTGAGGCTAACCCTCAGCGTAAGGCTATCTTTGGCCAATCTCCAACCTTTTCACAAACCCTAACCTTAGCTCCAGCCCTTACCGTAACCCTAGGCCCCAACCCGCGACCCCATAGAAGAACGGCAGAGGTGCGCCGGGCCATAAAATTTACCACAATCCTCACCGTAGGCCTCACTTTTGCCAGACATAAGCCCGGGAACGCTGCAAAACCAGGGACCGGGGCCATTCAGCCCCCACTCTGGTTGCAGTGACCCCGGATGTCGGGAATCCCAGGGAAGAGCACCAGGGGAACGCCGGTCCTGAGCTTAACCCCAGGCCTCGCCGTAAGCAAAAGGCTGACCACACTTGAGCCCTTGAACGCTGGGGACTTGTCTTTTGAATCCCAGACCCGGCTTCATGGAACCCTGATGTCGGGTACCCCATGATGGAATAGCAAGGGTCTGCCGGGACCTAAAAATAAGCTTTCCCCTAACTCTAACTGCAAAATTTACGTTAACTTTTGAGCCTAACCCTCAGCGTATCGCTAACTTTTGACCATCTCCAGCTGTTTCAAAACCCTAACCCTAGCTCCAACCCTAACCGCAACCCAAGCCACCTACCCGCCACACAAAAAAAGAATAGCAGAGGATTGCTGGGCCCTGAAATCGACCCCAACCCTCACTGTAAGCCTCACCCTTGCCAGACGTAAGCCTGGGAACGCTGCAAATCCAGGGACCGGGGCCATTCAGCTCCGGCCCTGGCTGCAGTGACCCCGGACATCGGGAACCCCAGAGAAGAGCACCAGGAGAACGCCGGGTCCTGAGCTTAACCCCAGACTTTGCTGTAAGCCAAAGGCTGACCACACTTGAGTCCCGGAACGCTGCGGACTTGTCTTTTGAGCCCCAGACCGGGATTCATGGAACCCGCAAGTCAGGTACCCCATGATGGAGTAGCAAGGGTCTACCGGGCCCTGAAAATAAGCTTTCCCCTAACTCTAACTGCAAAATTGACTTTTACTTTTGAGCCTACCCCTCAGTGTATAGCTAACTTTTCCTTATCTCCAACCGTTTCAAAACCTTAACCCTAGCTCCAAACCTAACCACAACCCTAGCCACCAACCCACCACACAAAAAAAGAATAGCAGAAGATTTTTGGGCCCTGAAATCTACCCCAAACCTCACCGTAAGCCTCACTTTTTCCAGACGTAAGCCCGGGAACGCTGCAAAGCCACGGACAGGGGCCATTCAGCCCCGGCCCTGGTTGCAGGGACCCCGGACGTCGGGCGCCACAGGGAAGAGCAGAAGGGGTCTGCCGGGTCCTGAGCTCAACCCCAGGCTTTGCTGTAAGCCAAAGGATGACCACACTTGAGTCCTGGAACACTGGGTACTTGTCTTTTGAGCCCCAGACCAGGCTGCAGGGAACCCGCACATCGCGTACCCCATGATGGAGTAGCAAGGGTCTGCCGGGACCTAAAAATAAGCTTTCCCCTTCTGCCCAGCTGCAAGGTCGGCTGAAGTCCGTGCCTTTCTTTATCAACGTGGGACTCGCTCAACTGAGACCCCCTAAATCAGAGGTTACTCCACCGCGTCTAGGAAGGCAGTAGCTCATCACAACAACGTCCAGGGCCACACTCACAAAGAGATGTAGTGTAAAACTACTGAAGAGGCATGAATACCTTGCGAACTGCTGTATAAATAACTCCTGTATCCTTTGTTTGGGGATACTCTCTTTTCGAAGGGGCTCTCCCACACCGGTGTGTATTTCTATAGAAAAATAAAGTGTAACTCTTTCTACACCCAAACTCTATCATCGCTTCCTAATGATCTAAAGCGAAGTCTATAAACAATGCGACTGCTGTCAGTGTTCATTTCTACTGGACAAAAATGTAACAAATATTCTCGCCCATGACACCTTCACCCATCTCAGAACCTTATAAAACGTCAAACAAATATAATCAACAGCATAGACATGTATGGAAGATGAGCGCATGCATGGCTGGGGTGTAGAGAGAATTTCACAGGCAAGGTTGTGAGGTGAAGGAGGTCCAGCGCTGGAATGAAATGGCAATAAGAAAATATAGCAAAGAATTTATTTCTATTGGCTTTACTTGCAGAAATGGTGAAGAGTGCCCACAGTTTGTTCTGTGTGGTTCTTAAGTTCTTAATAAAACCCTTAAATTTAACAGAATACCCACAGCTTTAAAACAAACTCAGGGAACTGTTTAAGTGCAGGTCAAAAAGGTTAAAAAAACATAGTTTGGACAGTGCAAGAGTGAGTGGACTGATGCAGTGGATTTCTTTCTAAATCGCACTCGTTTATAGGTAACGTGGCTCTGTGGAGCAGTGGTTCTCGGGTTCAGTCCTGGCTGCAGGTTTCAGAATCAGTGTTATTTTTACCTTTACTTGATCTCAGTGTTTAATTAGTTCAACTTATTTTTTTTTCCTCTTACCTTGCATTTGGAAATGTGCACTAGTGTGACATTTATAGGAATGTAGTAAATGTTTTTTCTTCACTTTTTCCTGAGGAGTTTTTCTTTTACAACTGAATCAAAATATTGACAATTACTAATTAAAACAAAAACAGGGCAAACAACACTGAATACTTTTGTATGACCTGAGGGTTGCTAAGCCAGAAACTGAGCTGAGAGTAGACCTGCTTGTTGGTATTCAGCCAGCCCCACACCTCTCACTAAATGAAAGGAAATTAATTTTCAGACATGCATTATTCACATTTTAAATAGTTTTTATATTACAGCATTTACACTGGCAATGATGTTCAAATCTATTCCCTGTTTTTGAATGATAATTATAGTTTAACAATATATCTGCTTTTTACTTTTCTGTTTTATTGATGTTAATTTGAGACCTATGTTTCAATGGAAACAAAATAATTTACTTTTTTATTATACAGCCATTGTTATTTTTCTGACTATGATGAGCACATTCGCCACTCACTAACACTAAAACTACTTCTTCACTAAAACACAGATATTAATATTCTATACAAGTTTAAGGGTAATACAAGTTTGGTGATATAATAATATATAGTGCTATTACCATTTATCTTTGCACTTCACTTTCTGACCCAAGCAATGCCGAATAACTCAGCTATTATGCTATAAAACATGTTTCTGTTCTGTATACATATCAAAATGGTCCAAATAACTTGAATTAGAACACATTAATACATTTCTTAATTTTAGATGAGCCAATGAAAACCTTTTCATTCTTTAGATGTAGCACATGTGACCTTCGCAGATGATTCTTAAATTCCTGAATTTCCAGAAAGATTTCAGAATTTATTGCTGTTACCATTTTACATATAAACAGTAACCTAAACAACACATGACCAGAATAATCCATCTTTTTTTTCTTTTTTTTTTTGCATGACTTCACGAGTTTACATAAGTATGCTGGATAACTGTGGAAAAACAAAAGTTTTGTTTAACTGTGGAAAAATACAAGAAGCAACAGATTTTGTGAGGGACATTTCTGGCATACTGTACTTTGTATATTGATTTGAATATTTCGATGCGGTACACTGAAGGCATACTGTAAATGTTTAATTTGAAAAGTTTATTGTTCATTTGTATATTCAGATTTTTAAAAAAGATTTTGTTATTGAACGCAAATACAATCTGCATTTTATATTAACAAATGGAGTAGATTTCAAAAACATTTGCCTATGCATAGCTATGGTTGAATACTGCATAAACAGTCCTATGTGAATTATTAAAACGGTAACAGCAGTGAATGTTACAAGTTTAAAATCAATTGTATAAACAGTATGATCACACAAATTTCAACAAGTTGCAACTTTGCCACTTTTTGAGGAATCAGAATCACTCAGAATTTTTCTGCAGCCTTTTTCGTAGTTTTGTCCTAATAGGACTGAGGTTTATCCCATAAATAATGGGATTGAGAACAGGAGGGCTGACTAAAAAGGCCACTGACATAAAGTTAGTAAACCACTGAGGAAAATTTATGTTACTGAAACGAATATTGAATGCATCCCAGAGAGTGACAAGGACATAGTTTAAAAAGCTTATTATATGAGGCAGACAAGTCTGCATGAATTTAGACTGGTTTTGTTTGGATTTCCTGCAAGCAAAAAATATTTTCCCATAAGAGAAGACAACAAATAATCCCAGTGATATAAATATGCATGTAAATATTCCATTGAACACAAACTTTACCACTTCTACTTTGCAAGTAGAGACAGTTAATTTACAATATAATGTGCTGACATACATTGTACAAACTGAAAGCTTTGTTGCCAGTAGTATGGAAAACACAACTGAACAGCAAGGAAGCATCCAAATAAAAACCAACATTTTACCTACTGTTGTATGTGTCATAGTAGTATGGTAATGTAACGGTTTGCATATTGCCATATACCTGTCAATGGCCATCACTGTTAAACTTGTAAATTCACACAAAGTATATGAGAAAATGATAAAAGTCTGGATCAAACATCCACCATAAGAAATGGAATAAGAGTCAGAGAGTAAATTAGACATAAATTTTGGGTAGAAACCAGCAGTACCATACAATCCATTTACACACAAGTTACACAAGAATATGTACATAGGCTGATGCAGGTCTTTCTCCAGGGAGATTATGGTAATTACAGTCAAATTTAGAAAGAGGGTTAAAAAATACCCTTGAACTGTAAAGGCAAATATGATGTATTTATTAGTCCTGGATTCATTTATTCCTGAAAGGGTAAACACAGCAACAGAGGATGTGTCCATTAAGTGCTGAAAATGAAAAATAACATGAATTAAAATGTATGCATTTCATATAGGTCTACAAGAGCAAAGAGGGCAGTACACATGCTGGAGAGAAAAAATATTAGACACAGATTATTGTATATATGCTCATGTGTAAATAAAATGCTTCCTCATTATTGGCATCAGCTTCTGTGATGCAGATTAATTGTGACATTTTCACCTGGAACCTAAAAGTTGTTGTGTACAGTTTGGTAAAAATAAGCTATTAAAGATGCTTAGAAAAAAGTGTATAGCTGTTCATTCTTCTTTCACTGCAAATTATTTAATTTAAAACTTTTTGATGCACAAAGTTAAAATATTAAATATTATTAAAAGTTATTACAAATGTGCAATAGATTGTAAAATTACCGAGCAAAATGACTCAAGTATATTGGTTCTCTTGTTGCCAGTTTATCCTAGAAGTGATTCTGGTATTCTACTGTCTTCTTTTTGGAGCTTTGACAGTGGCCGTTGCAGGATTTTTCCACTACAGAAGCATTCTGCAGTATTTATATATCTTTCTGAGGGTGGACTTTGCAGGTTTCCCTTAAGATCATTGGCTATTTTAAGTTTGTGTGGGAGGGAACAGGAAATTTACACATCCAGTACTGATAGATCATTAATAGTTTTTATACAGAACCCAAATCTTGTCAGTCTCTCTAAAAAATCTCCATAACCTAACCCCAGACAAACCATAGAATATTTTTACAGTACAATTTTTAACAAATACATTTAGTTATGGTAATTTTTTACTACACCATGAAGCATTTCAGCTGATGGATTGAACATGGCGTGGGTTCTGCCTGTGTTTATGCTTCCATAAAAAGACTTTTTAGCTGACTCTGAACTGACCTTGGGATGAATAAAACATAACTTCCTGTTGCTGTGTTCTGCTTTCTGTATGATAGTGCTGTTCTTCCACTTAGAGACATAGGAGGATAAAAGGTGTGGTATAAAGGAGAAAAAGAATGGAAGTAAAGTTCAGAGTGTAATAGTGCATAGTGTGAAATAGACTTTAATGCTTTTGGTATTATGGATTCATTCTGTGCATTTTATTTGGACTTTAGAAACAACCTCCATCCAGCTTGTAATCTCCTCTGTATTTCCTGCGACAGAATCTGACCCTAACCCATTGGAACATATGTTTAAATGAAAACTAATGACATTATTCTCTCACAGTTTATAGCATTGTGCTTATCCTTGTCCTAATGGGAGTAAGGTTTATATTGTAAATAATAGGACTGGTAGCAGGAGGGGTGACTAAAAATGTCATTGGCATAAAGCTTTTAAACTACTGTGGAACACATCCCTGATTGAAGGCACAACTAAATCCATCAAAGGAGGTGACAATGATATAACTGAAGAAACTTAGAAGTGGAAGATTAGCTTGCATGCATCTGGATTTGATTTGTTTTAATTTCCTGCAGGTGACAAATACTTAATCATAAGCATAGAAGACAAACAACCTCAAATAAATTAAATATAAGATAAATATAAGCATGTCAGTACCACATTAAACAATAAGTTTCTACAGAGGCTTTAGCTGTGAACTTATAGTATGGTGTGGTTGTGTACACCTCACAGAAGGGCATTTTAAATAGAACAGAAAACACAGCAGAGCAGCAAGGAACCATCCAAATGAAATTCAGAAATTTCCTTATTGTTTTCATAGAAGTGTGATAATGCAGCAACTTACATATTGCCATGTACCTGTCAATGGGCATCACTGTTGGCAATTCACATTACAGAAAGCATATGAAAAAACAGTGCAAGCCTGGAGCAAACATGCATTAAAGTAAAACACTTCAGAGTTAAAATGTAATTCAGACAGAAATTTTGTGTGAAAACTAACAGTCCAATACAACCCATTTACAGACAAATGACATAGGAAATTATATATGGGCTGATGTAACTTTTTCCAGAAATATTAATGAAATTATAATCAAATTTATAAACACTCAAAAACAAGCATACATTAAATCATACATTTGTTAGTTTGGGATTCACTTAATTCTGAAGGAATAAATATAATATAAATAGTATCCTGAAGCCTATCTATCTGAAAATAAAAATGCACCAGAAATGAGGCATAATAAACATTCAAATGGTGCAATCAAGGTAGGTAGTTGCCAGCAGTTGTTTTTTGCCTTTTATAGAAAAATGTACAAAGAAGCTTACTTGAGGTTGTGCACATTCTTTCGTCCGCTGATAATTTCAGACAGAGGCTGGATGTCAGTGCAGTGTTTAAACATAGCAAAACCAGTACCTTCTGATGAAACCTTTTTTAATTATACCAATGAAAAACTGGTGCTGGGTCATTCCCTACTTGTAATTAATATAACTTAGTATTTTAAATTCTAAATCGACATGTAAAACTTCAGCAGAACAAAGTAGGAAAGAAATTATAGAGGTTATAAAACTGAATTAATCTCTAATAATTTTGTTCAGACGTTCACTTAGCTGACGCTTCTCTCCAAAGCTGCTTACAGTGCTGAGCTACAGTGTTCACTCATTTATACTACATATGTTGGTAAGTTTTACTACAGCAATTCAGAGCAAGTACCTTAATCAAGGTTACCACTGCACAAAGTGTGACTTTCAATTGCAAATGAGCAGCTTTAACCACCACATCATCCCCTGCTATACCAGGTTTATTGCATTTATCTGGTGACTATTAAATCTTTTTCTTACAATATTCACCATTACTTCACCGTGAAAACTTCTTTATATTCAGTAAAGATTAGATTTATACCTCTATTAGCCATAGGACTACTACCACATAGGTCAACTACCACTGTCAGACATGGCCACTGGGTGGAGCTGCCAGTACTCATTGCATGTACCCTGTTGAAAGAAGAATAATCAATAATCAGTACTCCGGTTTTCATGCATGGTTGTTTCAAAGTTCAGTATTGTTTAATTTTACTTTTAAATGTCAATACTCCTTGCACTATTGTGGTAATAGTGGCAAAATAAATACAGGAAAAGAGACTGTGATCTGTTGTCAGTTTAAGACAAGATGCCAATTATTATTTGACTGGAAAAGAGTGAAACCAGTGGATCTCTTGCTCAGATTTTTAATGTTGGTAAAGCAAACATATCTGATACAGCAGAAAAAGAAATGTTGAAGTTTGCTTCAGTGTTGGACAGTGAAGATGATTCTAAAAAAGAAAAATTATGACAGAAAGCTCATAAGGAGAAACAAGAAAACACTGTTTATGTTTTGTTTCTGCAGAAGACAAGTCAAGGTAAACCTATTTCTGCACCTCTGTTTCAAGAAAGTTGGATCAAAAGCTAATTGCATTTTGTTTCATATAATTCTTATGCATGTTTGATCATAATAAAATTCAAACTATTTGACTAACTGCACCAACCTTGGTTCCAATTATTTCAGATAATCAGGGTTCTACTTCATTATTAATATTATTACTAAGTACGCGTTATTTTCAAAGTATTTAAACAATGTATGATAAATAATTTAGTGATATGTGAAACAGTTCTCTAAGTGGATATGACACATCCATAAAAACACTACTATTGTGCAGTGCTCTACATTTTAGACTTATTTCAACTTTCTTGATGTCCTTTATTTAAATGTTCTTAAAATAAGTCCTTTCTATCCATTAGTACAGTAACATGAAGATGTCATTTCTAGCCAAATGGAAATGTGAAAACATTTTTAATTATCATTTACACAAATAAGGAAAGCAAAGACATTTTTACTCTCCTAATGACTCTGCCTTTTGCTTAATCTTCAATGATTCTCATCAGAGGATTTGTAGTCTGTCTGACATCCCATTAGTCACCAAGCTTGATATTATTTTGGAGGACAACTTTCATACCTGGAACTTGTCGCTTACCAGCTTCTGCCCAGAGCTGCCAACAGAACTCAGCACAAACCTGCAAAGTTAAGCACAAATAAAACCAAACAATCTCACAGTACAGCAAACGTATAGTACAATTTTTTCTGATAAAAAAAAAAAGGATGGGCAGAGGCAGCTACATGGTTGAGACAGGCAGAGGAGCAAAGTTTTTCTAAGAAAAAAGAGGCTGTATTTACAAAAACAAACAAAAATGGGGGACAAAACTGCTTTAATGGAAAACAAATCAGGTAAGCTGACAAGTTTAAAAAAAGCAAAAAATACAAATGTAATGAAATAATGCTGAAATACAATATACATTAAATGCAAACCAGTTCCATGGTGCCCTGCTGCTCCCTTCCAACATGCCCTAAAAGCTATCGCCCTCAGTCTTTTTATATCAGTTGCTTAAAAATTCCACATGTGTTGGGGTTTTAGGCAAAGATAGGAAGGAGGCCCTCATCAATCCCAATTCTCCACCTTTTCTGTACTTATTAGTCTAAACAATTAGGTCTGGTTATAAAATTATTCTGGAATGCATAGTAGAATAGCTGCTGCAAAGGGTCAGGCTGTATCTTGCAAGTATTCTAGTCTGTGAAAATTTAATTATGTACTTAACTCATGAAACATGAATTCAACAGTAAAAGCCTCTATAAAATTTTACATCCATGCTCTTAATCTTGATCTTCACATAGGCTACCTGGACTGCAACCATGGTATGGGCCAACAGATGAACAGAGTATCAAGTGATAAAAAGAGGTCTGCAAAGTTTGCATAACAGTGATAAAAAGGGCAAGGGGTTATTGTGAAAATGTGTGAGACATCTGCTAACACAATGATGTTCAAGGGTTTTTGAAAAGAACGAGAGGAAGGAGATTTATCCATATATAATTTGGTAATAATGGAGACTCCAGAATAGGTTGCTTTACTGGAGCTGAAACATGGGCCAAATGAAAGAAAAAGGGAAGGAAACATACAAAAGTGAGGTACGGATGAATTGATTAAATAAAAACAAGGGATCGATAAGGTAGAAGTCTGATTGCAAAGAGTAAAACCTGGATGTGTGTCATGGCAAGAAATGAGGCAGTGAATGTTGAGAATTTTCTGATCGTAGCAACCATTTTTATTTTTAAAAAATTAGGCTACATTTTGATTGCTGAGAGTGGAGGAAGGACATGGAGGAAGAGCAAGGATAGAAAAAAAACTGTGGGAAGGAAAAAAACAGCAGAGTGTCTGATAGTGGATCTGTAGGCATTTGATAACCGATGCCTAGAGCTGTAACATGATAGTTTAGAGGTAACAGAGAAAGAAGGGAAAATAAGAAATTGGTGGCACATTTATTGGACAGATCTGGGAAATCTTGAATGAAGGGAAGTCAGAACAGCAAAGGAGTGAACAAGGAGGAAGGAATTTTACATTGTGGTGAAAATGACAAGGGGTACAGTATTTAAATAGGGAAAAGGAAAGGTGATGAAAGGGGAAAAGATGATGAAAAAATAAACTGAAACTTGTTGAGGAGTAAAAGAGTTGGAAAGAGTCACAAGTCTAAAGTGAAGAAAAGATCAAGCAACGATTCCTGATTCTTTGAAGGGCTGTGGACATAGAGAGGTCAAATTATTTTAAATGTGATACAGTAGAGGGTAATCTGCTTTAATGTTCTGAAAATGAATGCTAAAGTCACTCAGAAGAATCAGTAAGGAGCTGTCTGCTGAGATTCTAAGACTGAAGACTGAAGAAGCTGCCAAAATAACTGGGAGGGCACTAGAGAACAACTCAGAGTCAGTCCTAGTGTCACGCTGATATCACATGACGGAGTGGCAGCCTTTCAGTCTTAGAACCTCAAAATCAAACTGAATTTGTAGTACATTTCCATACAATTAGTACATTTCAATTAGTATTTTCTTTTTATGATTAAATTTTTACAATGGATGTTTGCACAAGATACATGAGTGAAATATATTCTTAACCTGGTTTTGTGTTATGTAGTACACTGACCATTCAAGTACCTTGGTCTTTGATTAGATTAAGCATAAGCATGATAACATCTTCAAACAAGTCCCATGGTATCAACAAACATGTTTATCTCAGGTCATTAGAGTTTTAAAGCTTCTCTCTTCTATGAGAAGACATGTTAACAAGTCCCTGATGACATCCCAACCGGATTCTATACTGCATATCTTAAAGCACAGACATTAAAAGCAATACATTTTTCTCCCTTTAGAAGGTAGTAATTAGCCTGTTTGGTTATGGGTCAGTTTGTTAGACTTCAAGAAGCAGTTCAAAGCTGCAAACTTTTAAGTACTGTTCATTTGGACCATTAAAACAGGTAAATTATTTGCCTTAAACAACCCAATTTCTGAGGTTACGAAGGGGTGCTCTGTATTTATTCAGCTGGACTACATATATTTTATCTTAAATGTCATAAAACTATGAAGAATTAACAAACAGGTTTGCAAACAAAGGCTGAAACAGAGTTAATAAGATGGCAAGTGCAAAATTGTTCAAATCTTTGCCTCGTTCTTTACGTGACATTACATGTTGAACACTCAATTTAAACACGCTTAAAAAGGCTTATGCTTACATTATCTCATGTACAAATTAATAATTACAGAACAGATATATACATGCTGTGAATTAGTATGGACTATTTTAAATAGCTCCAGCTGTTTTAATTATTTAAACATTTACTTATATTTAATCATGTTTAACAAATGAGATATAAAGGGTTGTTAAGGGTAAGAGGTCGGGGCTGAAAAATACAAATATAATACTGATTACAAGTTTTATTTTTGCAAACAATTTTAAAAAATGTTATACACCTGAGCTTTCATAAGCAGTTTTTTTATGTTGTTATCAATATTAAGTGGTATATTTTCACTAAATCAGTTGTGCCCCGTATACATCACCTTGAATACTTAATTTTTAGCATGAACGACTGTAAAACAAATTGCCTCATTTCATCAGCAATGATGATCACTTTGCTCAGATAAACAATGATTTACAATGACTGACTTAAAAAAGGCCATAGTAAACATGTTTATCTCAGTCCATTAAGTCATTCAAAGCATCATCTCCCAAGGTATAACTTGGTCACATTTTGCAAGTCATTTGTGGCTGTGCATCTCTAAGGGCTCAGTGAGAGCTATTTTGTTGGCTACAATTTAATAATTAATCCCTTTGGTCATAGGTTTGACTTTTCTGTGATGTTCACAGATTTCAAGTTGCTGAATCATGCAGGATACAAGTTTTATTAAGATATTTGATTAAGCTTACATTTAGTCTTTTTTCATGTATATTTCATTTAAGAAACAAAATATATACAATAGGGCTAAAATAAAAAAAAAACATCAAAATCAGTTTTCAATCACTAAAACATACTATGTTTTAAATCAACCAGTATTTTATATTAGTTCCAAAAAAAAAATTACTATCTGCAATATCATACAAATTCTTAAATTTTTTTATTTTAAAAGTTAAACAAAAAAGTCTTTCACATCTTCTAGGTGCTTCTTGTTTTACACTCAGGGCCTGTTTTTTTGTCAACAGTTATCAATAGAAAACAAAAACATTTATAATGTGACCTGCAGCTTGGTATATATGTGTCCTCCATCTTTCTATGATGCTGAAATTAAATTCCACTAAGACATTTTCTGTCTAAGAGGAAGTATTTTGTTCTAAGCTCCAATAAATGTTGCAATTAGAAAGATTTGACAGATTTTGTCAATAAATGAGACTTAGTTGTTACCTTTTGCCATGAGGGGCTATGTTGTTAGTTTCAAACATGCTGCTCATTGGAGTGGTACATATCCAGCTGCCTTCAATACCCAAAAGATACAATATCTGAGGTAATAAACATGTTTGTTAGAGGTTATTAGGCCACTGTGTCTTTGGCCTCCCTTGAAAGCAATTTCAAACCACTCACTGATGAGAACATGAAGACGAAACAAACAAATGGTGTCCTCTGGAGGTTGCACTGAGTCCGCAGAACAGGATGATCAAAAAAGGCCATGAGGTACTGCAAAATGACCTCCCCTTAGACAGTTTTAATGGTATAATTGTGATGTAAAAAAGGGCACTGGAACATGGGAAGGGCAAGGTTCAAGTTAAGATTTTTATATTTATGCACAAAGCAATCATCTTGTATGTAACAGAACATAATAATCCTTAAACTACACATGCCAAGCATGTTACCTTGGAACCTGTACTACAGAGTTTATATATCACAATCAGTCCAAATTGCACAACCAGAATCTAATACTAAATTCATAATTTGGCTCACGATACTGATAAGGTTAGAGTATTTTGTGATATCATCTTTCATAATTTTGCACTGAACAAGTACCAACCAAAAAATTAAAAGCCACATCCACTACATTTTAAATCTATAGTACAGTGGATGATCTATTCAGCAGAACAAACTTAGTAACTGCAAGTAATCATGTTGGCAACTGGCAACTTAGAGTCACCACTCCAACTTGTGTCTTTGGACTGTGGCTAGAAATCAAGGCACCTGGGAAAAAACCCATGCTTTAAGTGTGCACCATGTAATAGCTATGAAAAAGTTAAGTGCAGGTATATAGTCATTTCAGTTTAAATTTCAAGTAACTAAATCACAAGTACAAATGCAGCTGCAAAGCTGAGTCATATTAGATTGATTGCCCATTGGCAGTATGTCAGCTGCAGTTAGGACTCTGACATGCAAGTTTTCAAAGAAACATAAGGCATTTAATAGAGGTCCAAAGAGGTAAAATAGTCAGTGCCCAAACTGCAGAATAACTGGTTGCAAGAACTGCAAAATTAAAGTGTCAAGGGAAGTAGTCTCAAAAAAATTACAGCATACCCATTGTGGAAGAAAAAATAAAGTAACCGTTTGGGTGTAGAGAGAGTTACACTTTATTTTCTATAGAAATACACACCGGTGCGGGAGAGCCCCTTCGGAAAGAGAGTCTCCTCAAACAAAGGATACAAGGATCATTTATACAACAGCTCGCAAGGTGTACACCCCTCTCAACATTTTCCACTTCTGCTCTTTGCCAGTGTGACTTTAAACATTGTTGTTAAAGGGAATCATTATCCCAGTGTGGTGGAGAAATTCCTGATTTAGGTGCCTCAGTTGAGGGAGTTTTGGTTTTATTACTCCTTTACATACCACCAGGGTCTGGCCTGGGTCTAAATTGACCATTCCCTTGACCCTTTTACCTTTGCCTTATCTGTAGTTTATGTTTCCCTTCCTTAAGTACCCTCTTTAGTTTTTCCAGGGAACCTTCTTAAATACCTAACATTCTAGCAAGGCAGAAGTCCCAATGCTTTATAGCAGTAAGCACAATAACATGATCATAAAACATTCACTACACTATTGATTAATACCTTTAACATAACAGAAACATGCATTAAGAGCTTAACTTCAAGAATTTCTCTCACACCATACATGAAGAAAATATAGACTAAAAAAAATCATAAAATTGAATCAGTACATCTGTAAAGCAGACTTATTTTTTACACCCATACAGATTTACATTTGGAAAAAGCCAAACCTTCAACCTACAGTGCTGTCAACAGTTAAGCATTATTAGGAATCTGTAATGGTATGAGCAGTCATTTCATGGGAGCCATTATAGTTTGTGATTCCTCTGCATAATTTAATGACAGCTAAAAATTATGGAACAAGTATGACTTAGAGAGGCTGGAAGAGAATTTTGATTTCTGGTTAGGATTGCAGAGTTTGAGAGAAATCTCAGTTTAGAGTGAGGACTTAAATCCTACAGACAGTTTAAATGTTAAGTAAAATATTGCCCTGACTATTACTTGAGTTTGAGAATATTCATTTTTTAGTTTGCTGAGCTCCATTTTGTTTTTCTTTCTTCATTTCAGTTAGTTCTTGCAAGATTTAATTTTCACCCATACAAACCTTTGACTTAACTGTAAAAACAGAAAGAGCACAATTCCTGCAAATCACCTTCCTCCAAGCAGTGCCTGGGGGCTTCTTGAAACCATCACACCCCTATGTGCCACTTTGAGACTCAACACTGTTCTTGTCACACATGGAGGTAATTTGCTACTGGAAAATTTAGCTGAGGTACATGCTCAAGTGAAATCTCACTTGTGTCCTCAGAACAAATGATTCAGTTTACCCCTTTGCTGTTGGGTAATCTAAATTGTATGTCTCAGGGAATACTTCTACCAGACATCTTGCAAGGCGCATTGAGACATCTTCTCATCAAGATCAAACAGTTTGAAAATGGGCTTGCATCATAACTTGAAGACAAAGCTCTTGACAACAGGAAAACTGGATAACTTCACACTTGACAAACAAGTAAAAACAAATACAAAAACAAATAATAGACCACTTCAGCTTTCTCGGCTCAACGATCAATAATGAGGTGACAAGCAGCCAAGAAATCCAACAAGGAATTGCTCTGGGCAGAACAGCCTTGAAGAGCTTGGACAAAATGACCAGACTTCAACTGTCTTATTTTGGACACATCCTGAGGAGAGAACAGTCACTAGAAAAAGATATCAGCCTCAGCAAAGTGTAAGGTCAATGCAAAAGAGGAAGACCTGCAATGTGGTGGATGGACATGGTCACCACAGCCATGGATGCCCCTTTGCCAAGTCTTAGCCAACTTGCTGAAGATCTGATGCTTTTCAGGACAGCGATCCATAGAGTCGCCACCAACTCGGTGGCACTCAACAGACCTTCTGAGATTATATTATTTGTTCAGTGCAAGCTGCTAAGAAATATCATTCCCTGTACCCACCTTACAGTAAACCATTTTATCATCAATCCTATGGTATCTTTGATGATTTATAACACGTGTGATACTCCCAGAGGTCCATTGGCTATAGTTATTTGACACATCTGACTCCATATCAGTGTGGAAACTATGCAGATATATGTACAAATCAAATTCTCAAAGTATGTCCAAGGCTGTTCAATGTGAAACATGAGGACTGCTACATAAAAGCCAACATGAAAGGGGGGACTGTAGAAATAATACAAATAAAATAGAAAATGTATAGACAAATTATACATCTATGTACAAATAGGTGAATTGATGTGTAAATTAAAATGAGCTTTCTATACATTAATATGCAACTATTGTTACTACAGTTCTTACTAGCACTTTAAGTATTGTTTATCACAGTATTTCAATTCAGGGGGAAAAAAGACTAGTTTAAGACCACATTTTTCAATACAGTACACAGTATTTCTTGATTACATCATCCATACAGTTTAACTGTTGAAATGTATTATCCGCTGTTTTTCTTGAACAACAGTTTCTGTCTCTTGCTGACAACACATATACCCTGTAGAGTTGAGAATACTCCTAGGACAAACTACTGACAATTATTTGTTAAATATATCTCATGGTATTAAACTTGTAGTCAGTCATTGGCTGGTGACAGTTTCCTCTGGAAGTATAAAAGGTGACAAGGATAAAATAACATTTAGCTATTATTGCTCTGTAGAGACTCAAAGAAGAGGTATGCCACTATGTGTCACTGCAGTAAGAAGAGCACTATATAAAAATAAAATTAAATACCATGACTTCTCTAAAAAAATTGTAGATGTAGTTTAAAACTTTTTAATATCTTTACTCAACAACCATGTTAAGGGCATATGTTGTTTTTTCTTTAATCTTGAATATTTTTTTTTGTCTCAATACAGAAAAAATATAAACACTTCTGAGAAACATCTCTATAATTTTTGTGTTTGTATGCAATATTTAATATATTAACATTACAACTATAAACCGTTTCATTGAGGAGTTAACAGTCCTAAGCAGAGGAACAATACTGGTGTTTTTATTGGGGGGGATTCTTGTTTGTGCCATTAATTCTGGATCAAGAAATTTGAAAAGAATCAATTAACTTGCCAACAGCTTTTTTAGGTAAGTTTCTTATAAATGTTACTATGTGTGAAAAATTATTGCTTTCTCAGACAAAAACAGAGCAGTTACAGATACAGTAACCAAACACTTATGCTGAGATATTGGGCAGCTATACATGTATGTACTCATCTGCAATGCACGGAACCTGAAAACCTAGACATACTTCCACAAAGTAAATACTTTGAGAAGCTGCACAGAAAGAATGTCCAAGACAAACATGGTTTCTGTTTTTAGAGTGGTGTGGACAGTGGAACAACAGTCATGGAGAACGCATCACATACAACAGCTTTGGTACTCACTGGATTTGAGGGAATGGGACCAATTAAGTACCTTTATTTTTTTGTCATTTTACTGATGTACCTTTCAATCATGCTTGTAAATTCATTGCTTGTAGTACTGATCTGTGTCGAAAGAAGTTTGCATGAACCTATGTATTTGCTAGTGTGCAGTTTATGTGTGAATGAATTATATGGAAGTACTGCCTTGTACCCATCACTCTTAATGAATATGCTAAGAGATGAACATCAAATTTCCAAAGATAACTGCATTTTACAGATTTTCTGTATCCATACCTATGGTACTATAGAACTTTCTAATCTTGCTGTAATGGCATATGATCGGTATGTATCCATCTATCATCCTTTAAGGTACAAGCTCATCATGACTCCAGCAAAAGTATGTGTGTTCATTTCCATTGTCTGGATTTACTCAGTCCTGAAAGTATCCATTACTGTTAGCATGACTGCCAAGCTACCTTTATGTGGTGACATTGTGAATAAAGTATACTGTGACAATTACTCTTTAGTTAAGCTTTCATGCATTAGCACAAATGCTATTAATGTCTATGGTCTCATTAGTTTGTTTATTACCATCTTTGGTCTACTCTTTCTTATTGTGTACTCATATGCCAAAATACTAAGAGTATGTTTAACCTCTAAGGAAAGTCAGGCAAAAGCCTTGAAAACCTGCACTCCTCATTTAGCTTCTCTACTTAATTTCTCTCTTGCTAGTGCATTTGAGCTTCTTCAAAGCAGATTCAACTTGTCTCATTTTCCATCTGCAATTCGTGTGTTTGTATCAGTCTATTTCTTAATGATTTCACCAATCTTAACTCCTGCAATATATGGGTTACAAAGCACGAAAATAAAAACAGTGTTTAAAAAGTTATACTTCAGGAGGTTATTTCCGAAATAAGAACAATCTAAATGCACACTCAGCAAACCACCATGTATATGTACTAGGGAAGTTTATTTTGAAGTCAATTGTTAAACTTTTTAAAATGTTATTACAAGATAAAGTTTTCCCATTGCTTGATGTGCACGAAAACTTCTACTTTTGGCTGCTCCCGTTAAGGGTCGCCACAGCGGATCAATTGTTTCCACTTCTTCCTGTCCCCTGCATCTTTCTCCGTCACACCCACCACCCGCATGTCCTCCTTCACCACATCCATAAATCTCCTCTTAGGCCTTCCTCTCTTCCTCTTGCCTGGCAGCTCCATCCCTAGCATCCTTCTCCCGATATATCCAGAATCTCTCCTCCGCACATGTCCAAACCAAACTTGATGTGCATGAAAACATTGAATAAAAATGCAGCAATAAAACAATGTTTAAATGACTCTGTGTAGCTTGCATTTTAACACTGTTAAACTGCATCCCTATCCACTTCAGTACACATAACAATGGGTATATTTAAAAAAATAAATAAATAAACTATTCAATTTGTACACAGCACTGCATTAACACAATAAGACTAAGGTTGTTGGTTCTTAAAGAAAGCATAAAGAGGAAAAGCTGGAGGGCAGCAGGCAACATTATTAGAGCTGCAGCTTCGGTTTCAAGAGATCAGTGTTGTTTTACTCTTGCTGTATTACAACTGAGAAAGGCAGGCTGCCTGATACAGGGGAAATTTTCACAAATTTAAAAATAGGTACATCTTTGCAGTTGTGTATGCTGAATGAATGGGTAACTAATTCAAACAGTAACTGAAGCTGAACATTAAGGGTGACCTTGCAAGGTGAGAAATGCAACCAAAAGCACACATTGCATTGTACATGTTCTCATATAGTGCTCCTGCAAAAATCACCACCAAGCTTTACAGTTAGTATCAGGTTCTTCCTGGTCAAATGCCATCTTTGGTTTTCACAAACGAACTCTCTTTACCTTACGTTTTATCACCTCCTTACCTCTCTTTAAATCTAGTTTAAAATCCTACTTTTTTGATTTAGCATATCATGCATGATGCCTGTTGCCAAACCCCCTGAGTATGTACCTTGCCTAATGCTCCCTCTGTTTTCTGAGCTGTTTGTGCTGCAGGTTGCCTCACAGTGTCTGCTACATCAGTGGACTGAATAGACCCGGGCCGGATGGGAAAGAGGACTGGAACATATGAAGGGGACAGGCAGAAAGCCAATCAACCTGATCACAACGAATCAGACGCTGCAGACATGGGTGGCCGTGCCTAACTGTCAGCTGGAACTGGGACCATACCATACCCCTTATACCACAATGACAAAAACCTACAACTCTTATTAACATTGTTATGAACTGGCTATTACCCAATGTGTAGAATGCCCAGGAGGGGTGGGCTTCCACTGGCACACAGACCCCCAGAGGTTTATTTTTCTCTTATTCTCTAGTAGAAAGGAGTTTTTTGGTTTTCCTCTCCTTCATGGCTAGATACCAACTGTACATGTATACTAACCTTGTCATGTCTGTTCAGCACTCTGTATCACTGCAGTGAGAAGAGCACTATATAAAAATAAAATTGAATTGAACCTCCTCTGGACAGAGAACATTGCTCCAGAAGTTCTGGTCTTTGCCTAGTTGTTTATCTGCAAGTTTTAGTCTTGACCTGATGTTCCTCCTGTCCTCCTGGAACAGCACCCATGTAGATCTATTATGTGCAGCCTCATTCACTTTGACAGGAGCTTACCTCTAGGTCCCATTATGAAATTCTGGGGGAGTCTCTCACACACACACACACACACACACACACACACACACACACACACACACTTCACCAAAGAGCAGAGCAAACAATGTGTGAGGTTTAAATAAAACAGCTTCCTCCAACATCCTCTCTAATGATCTTCTAATTGTTTACACTTGATCTGGTGCACCTGGTTCTACTTTTAGCATTTAAGGTAGTGATAAATTGGTACTGTTTCCACATACAAAGTTTGCATATTACAGTTTTTTTTTCAATTGCTAAGAGACATTCTGCAATACTAAAATCGCTTACTCAAAACTCTTCACAGAGTTGCCACAATGTCAGTTTTTGTGAGCTAAACTGTGAATCAGTTTTCATTGCTTTCATACAAAATGCAGTCAGTGACTAAAGGCCTCAAAATTCACGGATTCTTTTCTCACTCAAAATCCACCACCGTCGAAACATTACATTTTCAGAGGCCATTTTGCACATGCTTACATACTGTTACCAAAACTGTTAAAAAGACATTGAAAACTGAATGACAACAATTTGTTAAATCACTATCAAGACCCTTCTAAAATATATTGTTAACACCACATAATGTAAAATACATTTTTTCTGCATTTTGTTCTTTAGTGGTTGTGGATTTGAAGATAAAACACTATGAATAAAGCAATCCAGGGTACAAACCCACTCCAAGCCCAACTACCCTGCCATTGAACAAGACCCTTGTACACCAGAGTTGCCCCAGAGAGATTGTGCCTCTCATTGATCAACTGTCCGCAGCTCTGAATAAGACTGTCTTCTTTACAGGTTCCGTACGAATGTTTGAATTCCAATATACCAAAACGGTCATATCATATAGAGCCATGTATACAGTAATGTATGCAACTGTAATGTAATGTAATCCTTACAATATGGTACCTTGTGTTTTTCCTGTTAGAGGGTCATGGAGTTGGAGGCTATGCAAACAGCCCATGTGTTCATCTTTGTGGATGAAGCTGAGTTTAACCTGGCAAAACAATAGCAGTGAGGACAAAATATTGTAGGGCAAATAGCAACTGTGCAAGTTCCAGGACAGAGAGGGGCCAGCATCACAATGTGTGATGTGTTGTGTCACACAAACCAGTCATTGGCCCATATAACACAGAGCACATCATTTTGTTTTTCAATGAACTCTACAGGATACTGTTACCAGAGGATGAGAGAGAGCGGGTGAGCACAAAAATGCATCAGCATTTGTTGTGGTGTGGGATAATGTGGCATTCCACCACTCCACTGCAGTCACAGAGTGCTTTGCAGCACACCCAAGGCTGTCGTCATTGTTTCTGTTCCACCATACTCCCCCTACCTGAACCCCATTAAGGAATTCTATTCAATTTAATTTTATTTTTATATAGCACTCTTCTCACTGCAGTGATACAGAGCGCTGTACAGACCTGACAAGGGTTGCATACGTGTACAGTTTGAATCTGGCCATGAAGGAGAGGAAAACAAAAAACTCCTTTCTACAAGAGGATAGGAGAAAAATAAACCTCTGGAGGTCCATGTGCCAGTGGAAGCCCACCCCTCCTGGGCATTCTATGCATATGTAATAGCCAGTTCATGATGAACTAATAAGGGTTGTGGGTTTTTTTATCAATGTAGTATATGGTGGTATAGTTAGAGTTCCAGTTCACAGTCAGGCATGGCCTCCCGCGTCCGCAGCGTCCGAGTTGTTGTAATTGGCTTGATCCGATTCATTGGCTTTCCGCCTGTCCCCTTCATATGTTCTGGTCCAGTGTCCCATCCGGCAGGTCTATTCACACTGCGGGGTGACCTGTAGCACAAATGGCTCAGAAAAACAGGGAGCAATTAGGCAAGGTACATACTCAAAAGGCTAGGCAACAGTCATCATGCATGATACGCTAGATCAAAAAGGTAAGTTTTAAGACTAGATTTAAAGAGAGGTAAGGAGGTGATAGAGCATAGTTCATCTGGCAGACTGTTCCAGAGTTTAGGGGCCATGTGGCCAAATGCACGTCCACCTACCGTAACTTTGTTGATCCTCGGAATTGTCGGGAAACCTGCTTCCGATGATCAAAGGCTTCGACCTGGAATGTAATCCTCAAGAATTTCCTTGAAGATAAAACATTATGAATAAAGCAGTCCAGGGTACAGTCCCTTTCACTGCCTTGTATGTCAGCAGTAAGATTTTGTAATTGATTCTGAATCTGACTGGTAGCCAATGCAGAGACTGGAGGACTGGTGAGATGTGGTCGTATTTATTGGTTCTTGTAACTATCCTTGCTGCAGCATTCATTATTAACTGTAGTCTGGAGATTATCTGAGATGGGTAGCCAGATAGCAGAGAATTACAGTAGTCGATCCTGCTTGAGATTAAGGTGTGGACCAGTTTTTCAGTGTCCTTTCTATCCAAGAATCGCCTTAATTTGGCTATATTTCGTAAATGTAGCCAGCACAACCTCATTAAGGCTGCTGTATGAGACACGAACGACACGTTTGTGTCTAGGAGCACACCCAAGTCCCTTACGCAGTCTGAGAATTCTTTTCTGCATGGAGGTGGAAGGTTTATGACCACCACCCACATGATCACATGTCCTTACTGGATGCTATGACTGCCGGATGCCAAGATATTTCACCAGCGCAATGTCAAGAATGGATCAGGCATGCCAAAAGATACTACCCTAGATGTATTGCTAGAGAGGACATCAGATGTGGCGTTGATGAGAACTTGTAGCTGAATCCAGAGGAGAGGATGGATTATAGCATTACAGTATGACACACTATGTATGGTATTGTTACAGTTGTGGACCAACTGCAAGTGTGGGTGTATATATATCTACACAGTATGTTTTGTTTCTATAGACTTTACTGGACTGCTACATTCTGGCATTGTTTTTTTTCTTGATTTTCTTCCATTACAAATGAATATCATGTAATTACAGTACTTCACAGTCAGCATTAAAGAACCTTGACATATACTGTTGCATGGTTTATTCATTCCTGGACATTTCATAAAGTGAAAAAGTGTTCTGTTTTGTACTACAATGTTTGTGACATATAACGTCAGTTACTTTACAGACAATCCTTTACTGTAATGAAGATCTGTATTATATTTTATGTAACGCTGTCTGTTGTTAGTGTTTTGTAGGCCATTATTTTGTGTGTGATGTAGTGTTCTTCAAGAAAGACACACAGTGCTAATGTTTTGGTGGCTGTAGTGCATTTGGTGGAGAGCTTAACTGTTTTGGTGGCTGTAGTGCATTTTGGAGGGGATATTAACTGTTTGGCCAAGCTGTGTGTTGGTGTTGCAGACTGTGTACAGAGTTTTGAGACAATGACTTCAGTATTGGAGAATGTCTCTTAGCAATTGAAAAAAAACTGTAAATTACATTTCATGGGGTGCACTTACTCTCGTAACTGTAGCAAAAAATTCCCTGTGAGAAGGCAGAGATGCATGTTTGTTAAGAAAAACCTCCCCTAAAGAAATAGAACAATATACTTATAGAAGAAAGCTACTGTTTTTATTGTGTTTTCTGTTTCTTCATTAGCATATTCTTATACCTTTTTGTAAATTTTCAGTTCTTAGATTTTTTTCTAATTGAAAAGAAAATCATGTTATTTAGCATTTAAGTATTAAGTATTAAAAAAATTCCCTATTTCAGGATCAGATAGCAGCCAAATGTGGTTCAGCAGATGCCATTTATTTTAATTCTGACTGTTTGTAAAACAAAATTTTACAAAAGCCAATGTTACGTTTCTCTGTAATTGCCATCCAGGTAGATCTAATGCAAATTTTCCTATATATTTTAACAAAATGTGTTATCAGCCAGAATTACCACATTGGTGCATTCCTGCAGTAGCTCCCATCTCCTGTTCTAGGACTTGCTGCCTATATGTTCTGCCTTTTTTCCATGTTCATTGGCTTTTTCAGTCAGGATGTGTTCCAAGTCTCCTTCATCCTTTAGTCTCAAGTCCTTATGTCTTCCCCATGCAAAATCCACAAAAGTCACTTTTTTGCACTCTGCTCTTGCAAAGAGCACATTTGAAGGCTGCACTGAGCCCATTATCAGCCATATCGCTGAGTGATCTTGAGAGTTACATGCTAGTGTGTATTGCATACATTCAGCAAGAATTTCATGTTAGAGTCCATATATAGCATGCTGAAGTCAGGATTTGTAAAGGAGGCAAATCACCACTATAGTACAGTACAATAATGCTTTATTGTATCACCTTCAGTTTTAGCTTTCCAGATCCTAGAAGAGAATATGAAATTGTCTGATTTCTAGTCCACAGAGGGGCTAGCATTCCCTTTTGCTCCTAATTAGAAGCATTTCTTTAATACAGGATAACAAATGTCAAAGAGTGGTGCACATACTCAGCAGTTGTGCAAGCATCCTACTTGTGGCCACTGTTGCTTTTGCCATGACCTGCTGCTCAATACAGAGTCTATCAAAACAGAGAAAGCACACAGTAAGAGCTGCCAGAAAAGCAGGCCACAGCATTGATCAAGAAAGGTGAAATACATATTTGCTGCCAGATCAGGGCTCCTACTGACAGCATAAAACTTGGAGCTGGTGGTTGACTTATGAAGGCAGCTCAGGATTTCTGTCACCATCACAGACATGTGGGCGAGAGTGGGAAATGTTGGGAAACCTGCAACACCCAGTGATTCCATGTTGCCTCACTGATGATACATCTGAGTGTATTGCAAGATGGATGTCATAAATATACCTTACCAGTTAAAGTTTGAATTCAGTGATGATAAATGTATTATTTTATTATGTTAATAAGATTAACTTATATGCTGTGTTATATCAATTCCCGTGGGTCACTTTTACTGTGGTGTGTAATGTCCCAAGTTGTGTTTCTTTAACTAAGATACTTTATACTCATTCATTGTTCCACTTGTCTTTCATAATGTATCATTTGTGTTTTACATAAGGGTCACAAAGGGATGCTAGGCGGTGTAGTAGTTGGAGCTGCCACTTTTGAACTTGAAGGGAAGAGGTTAAAATCCCCATGAGCTTCTGTAGTATCCATGCACAAGGTACATACTACTTATCTGAAATTGCTCCAGTACAATTACCTTGCTGTATGCATTAGGTAAGTCAGTGTGAGTCAGTTAAAACTGTGAGGTGCGTTAAAGTGTCAGCTAAATGAGCAAAAGTAGGAGCAGTGGCTCTAAGAAATGACAGCTTGTGACAGTTTGTCCTTCACAAACACATGAAAACTTCAGAAAATAAAATTAAAACACCAGTAAGTATGTACTGTACATGACAGCATCAAACTTGCTTTCATAAGGAACAAAGTAGAATTTAAAAGTTAAACATTCAACAGGATTCCATTGCTCTTTCCAGTCAAAGACCAGTGCCTTGTGTATTTATTGCTTATTTTCTCCATCTAATAGATTAAAATACATAAAGTAATGGGCACTTCCTGTGGTTGTCGTTCGATAATCCTAACTTAAGAACCAAGAAAAACACATGACAGCTCCTACTGATGTCAGCATTGCAGAGTAACAAGTAAATAGTGGATGGCCACACAAAATATTATTCTAATGGTCTGCAAGTAGCCACAGAAGAGCTGATTACCTCAATGTAAGGCAATTGCTGCGGTACTCATGTTTTCACAAACTGGCGTGGAGTTTCTTTTCAGAGAAGCCATGCAGCAGAATAATGGAAAGTAAACCACACAAAATGGTTGTGTTGGGTCTTTCCTTATCCTGATCCAGAAGCTTCAAAGGGCTGTTGAATGTAACTCTCTGCATATTGGAAATGAATATTGAGACCGTTTGAATAAGACAAAAGCAAATATCCTCCCTGGTGTTGGAGAGATAACAATAAACTTTACAATAAAAGAACTTAAAGATATGAAATCAAATACTTACATTGTTATTTTAAATGAACTACTGTGTAAAGTAAACAAGCACATGTACTCTTAGACTATGAATTTTACTTGGACGTTAATTAACCTGATATTTTTTAATGCAATTTTCATATACTGTAACTTGCCTTCAGAATAAAGTTCAGGAAAAATATGATGCATATATCCAGTCTTAATAAAGTTAAAATCAGGTGTCATCTGTGATGAATATGAGCTCCAGCAAGATCATTAAGGTTGCATTAAATGAGAGGTCACAATGAAAAGTTGAAATAAATGAATCACAACTGTAAGCTTTTAAGTCAAGAGTCCATTGTATAGGCCATTGGCATCATTGCACCACAACAGATGCAGGCAGAGACAAATGGGCACTCAAGGGGGCTTCTGCACAGGAAAGAGAAGCACTGACAATCTTTAGAAAAGTAGTATGACAAACTCATGAGAACTGTGTAATTCACAAATTAAAGATATCAATGTGACATGCTGTACGTGAGTTGGAAGACTTAATAGGATTTAATGTGAAATAAAACAGCTGTTGATGGGATTTATTCGCAGTTTCGTGTGCCTCACAGTACAATAAACCCTCCTTGTTTTCAGTCATCATGGCAAAAGGAATTTAGGTTTATATGTGTTTTGTTTCACTGAGAGGCTAAAGATTGCAACAGACTTTGTGTAAACAAAAAAGTTGTTAGATAAACTATGACATTTTATTAAGACTTGACATCATAGTTAAACATCATATACAACCCAGGAATAACAGGGAACAAATAGAGCTAAATGTTACACATCATACAGTAACTGCATTACAAAAATTCAGCTCCTATAGGACCAAAAAGATAAAATTAGCATCTAAATAAGTTTATTTTCTGTTGAGTAGATTGGTGTAAACAACAAGTTTTCCAACATTACAGATAAAAGAAGCATGAAAACATCTTGGTTCTTTACTCTAAAGTCATGATTTGTTGGAAGTTTTCCAGTTGACATCTTTATACTATAAAGAGACAGTAAGTATTCACTTTTTAATTTTTAAAATGTTCTATAAATACTACAAGGATTTCCAGTTGTATGAAATGAGTAATAAGGGTTAACAGTGCCCATCTAGGAACATAATTTAGATACACTTTTACTAATGTTTTATTTTAAACCAAATTATTCTCTTGTAGAAATCTAAAAAAATTACAAATGTTTAAAGAATGTGCTCAAAGGGGTATATAGGCATTTGAAATCTTTCAGAAATATTCAGTTCATAAAGAAGCATTTGGTAGTTTTTTCCGGTTTTTACACAAACATGAGTACATGCAGCAAACATACACACAAACATATAAAAATACAAACATGTTCCAGAAACAAACTACTTCAATATGATGGAGATTTGAAGAAGTAAGTGAAGAAGTGATAGTACTGAGATAAAATAACATGGAAGTGGAATTCTGTTTCATTTTTTTTAAATAACAAGAAAACACAAAGACATTTATGTAGACTACAATGTTTGTAGTCATCTTACCATACATTAAAACAAAGATATACTGAACTGGGTAGTTTAGGGGTTATGTTAATCCATGTGTCAAAAATATTTTGACTAGCATAATCCTGTTAATGTAATTTAAAATGAAATGAAACATTGTATAATTTGTAGAATTTTAATTACATTATTTGGAATAAAATGGGGAAAACGGGTAAAAGTTAAATTTTTCGGGGTGGACTGTAACAGTATTGTGTGTCAAATGCTTAAACATCACAGAAAATTTGTTCTTTTTTTTGGGTTTTTGTTCAAAATTTTTATTTATAAAATGACAAATTTGTCCAATTTAGGAAAAAGTGTTTATATTAATGAAATCACTAGTGAAACGTTCAACAAAAAAAAGTTACTCAAACACGAAGTGGCACAGTAAATACCCCAGATATCTTACATATTACATTTTTAACAATATTCATGTTAATTATGATAATGCTATTTAAATTGCAAAGAAAAAACTAAACCTATATTTCTGGTTACTGACAAAAAATGAAACAGAATTAGTAGCACAAGATAAATTGTCTTGTACTGCAGTCAAAATGTGTTAAGCAATTCTCATGTAGAATGGAATACCAGGCATGATTGCTTGCAGTGGTAAAGTGCAATGAGCTTAATGATAATGATATACGGGACCTGTTCTTACACCTTATCATTATCTTTATTTACATAATAAATACAGATGGTCCCCGACTTACAATGGGGTTACGTTCCAATAAACCCATCGTAAGTCGAAAATGCATTTAATACTGTATACCTAACATACTGTCACACCTGCGGCTGCTTCAGCAACAGAATGTAGGCGGGCTCTCCGCTCACGTCTTCAGACTGAATACTGATTGGTTGACCGATTGGCGTAGGAACCAACCTTGGACGGAATTTAGTTCCTACCCGGACTTCATGTCAGTGCTCAGTAGGTTTCCGTTGCCCCTTGTGAACTCTCCTGCAATCACTGTCTTACAAAAGACCTTGTATTTTCAGTGATGTTTAAGCTTATTTTGAATTGTGTCAATTATGTTCCATTTTTGTTTACTGCCAATTGCTAATGTTAAACTTAAACATTTTGCCTCGGTGTCTTGCGATTGCTTCCACCAACCCATCATAATACCTACCTAATAATAACATCATTGCCAAGCCTAGCTTAGCTAACCTAAAAATGTAATTAGCCAGCTCTGTCCTGGGCTGTTCGCTGAAGTCCATCGAGCAGGCTGGGGAGGAGAGGATGCTGTCCAAGCTGACATCAATCATGGACAACACCTCCCACCCCCTACATGAGTCTGTACGAGCACCGAGTAGCTCGTTCAGCAGCAGACTCTTACATAGGACGGAGCGCTACCGCAGGTCATTTCTACCAGCAGCTGTCAGACTGCACAACGCAGTCTAACTGGTTAATTTATTTATAACTTATTTATGTATATAGGGTTATTTTGTGTATATCGATTACTAGCCCTTCTTACTACCTTACTTGTTTTTTTCCTTTATTCCCTTTGTCATAAGAGCTCTGTAACACCGAAATTTCTCATTCGTGGGATAAAAAAGGTTTATTCTATTCTATTCTATTCTAATTACGGACTTGCTGCTTTCATGTGGCTGTCAGGAGACACAGACACAGATGGGTGCTTTGCAGACATGATGGATGCACAAAATACGTAGATGGGGGGGGGGTTATCCAAAAAAAAAAAAAAAACATTGGCAACACAAAAGACTGCACAGTATCAATTGTGCACACTAGTGACCACATGGCAGACCGGTAGATGCGGATCGCTGCCGCTGCCCAGCATCAAAACAGAGTGTCATAAAATAAGATAAAACTTTATGTATCCATAGGGAAATTCTTATGACAACAACATGCTCAATGCTACAATACAAGAAAGAGATTATCAATAAATAATTAAATAAATAAATTAAACCATATTAAATTATATTATATAAGCATCTACAGGGAAAAAATATATAAGTAAGAAGAGAAAAAAAAAGTCTGGGGAAAGTTGAAGTGGAAATCAGATGCCTTGGTGCCCTCCCTACAGAAAAGGGAGGAGTTATAAAGTCTAATAACTATCGTACCGCGTATCGCTTGCCTGGGAAAAATTCAAAATTCCAAGTACAATTTCTACGGAATGCACATCGCTATCGCACCATTGTAAACTCACAAAATTGTAGGTTGGACCATTGTAACTCAGGGACCATCTGTAAACACATACCAATGATGCATAAATAACATGGAAAAACATAGAATACACAACTAAATGGGACACTATGATGAAATCTAAAAGTAGTTTGGATCAGGGACAGTAATGAAAGCTGCAAATTTGTAAAAAATGTAAACATACTTGAATAAATGGAAATATCTAAAATGCACAAATGCTCCTCCGTTCTCTCTTATAGATGTTCATATATACTTATAAAAAGACATTAAAACCTAATTTGGCAGCATTTTATATCCTAGATACTTTGTTTAAAAAAAGAATCTACAAAAAGATGTAATATACATTTTTCTTGTTTTATTTTGCATTATTTTAAGTTCCACAATGACATGCTATAATAGAATAAAGGTTTATGCTCTCAGTCGTTGCTTTTTGCCCTAACTTTCCTGCCATTTTCGCCTTAGTGGGCCAGTGTGGGCCCTAAATCCTATCTCGTGCACGTCACTGAAATCCGCATGTGAATTCCTGTTGTTTCACTTTTTCTGTGTGTGGAAAAAGCAGCATGAAGAGAACAAAAGCAGTGGCACCACTGAACTCTTAAGGGTCTCAACTCTCCGGTCAGCCCTCCTATTACACCCTGTACAGCTCTACATACCGCAGCATCACGGCACCAGGCCTATGCATTTATCTCTCCTTCAGCTTGGGTGAATTGGCACCTTCTTCTTCTTCATCCTTGTCATCTTTGGCACCTTTCAGTCTCTGTCGTGCAAAGTCTTCAAAAATGATGTCATCATCACTACAAGAGGAGTGACTGACATGAGACCAAACGTGGCCTTCAGCCAACATACAAGTACGAGATGTAATTTGCTGCTTTCCGTTCTGACAAGTTGGAAGCAACAGGGTTCTGAAGATGACAGGAAGCTTGTCAAAGAGACGCATTATAAAAGGAAAAGCAAGGAACCATATTAATTATTCATTGCTGCATTATCATTTTTAATGCTCATGCAAGGGAAGCTGAAATGAACCGGGGCCTGAAGTGTGGAGTGGTAATGCATCATGCGGTGTGGCCGACGAACACTCAGAGCCGCACAGCCGCCCACTCGCCCACACACACGCACTCATGCTATTAGCAGTTGGCTTACTTTGTGTCAAATTCGATCAGATTTGTGTCCAGAGGTGCTTCATTTTCAGGAACTTAGAAAAAAAGAGCAAAACTTGTCACTTTAGGGCACACTTTATGAAAAATAAAAATGATTAAAGCACATACAAAAATAATTAATTCCAACAAAACAATGTGGTCCTTTTAAAAATGTGGGTACACTGAAATGACTCTTCTATAATGACTTAATACAATGGCCTTAAGTTACCATAATCCAAAAGCAATATGTTTAGTATTATTTATCAGTAAGATTGTATTTAAGTCTTACATTTAATAAATGAAATTAAAAACTGAACATACCATCTCTGTATATTGACTCTTCAATTGGCTTTGGGTGCATTAATGTGAAAGGGAGTTCAACCGCAACATCACTTAAAACAAATACAAACAAAATAAGTGCAAGCCTTTAACACGGGTTTCAACAACATCATAAAAATGGAACAACTTTAGGAAACAAAGTGCTGCACATTTTCCTACTTGCTGAATTGCGCAAGACACAAATCTATAATTAATACCTTAACATATATTCTTAATCAGGTTCATATAATGATGTCATTATTCTTATTATGATTATATTGATATTACTATATTATATTGTCATATAAGGAAAATCATACTGTTGACTTGAAAAAAGAGAGACAGTAACCTCTGAGGAAAAGATAAAAATTACCTTGAAGCGAGGTCCCCCAACAGCCTGCAAATGATTTGCAATGTTAGATACTAGAGCTGCTGAAAAATGCAAACAACTCGTATATACAAAATAATGGATTTACTGTTTTGCAGCTATTTTTGTTTTTGTTGCAAAATGTTAATCAGATTATGCATTTTCCAGTAATAACAGACAATGAAGTGCAGTATAGTTTATCTGACAGAGATGATGAAAATATCACAGTACAGTTGTACCTCAACTAACAAACACAACTGGGACCAGAAGCCAGTGTTGGGAGGTCTATGAACTACACCACAGTCAACAAAAGATTGATAAATATCCATTTATCCAAGATGAAAATGGATAAATTGTTTGTTTACATTTAAAAAATTAAATAAAACAGTATCGTACAATATGTTTGTTTAAAATAGATTTGAACAATAATTTTACAGAATCAAATTGGCTGTAAACTGAGGTAAAATTAATTAAATCATATTTTTTGGATTACATAGATGGTTAGAAAAACTGAAAGTGGCCAGGAGTTACCAGATGACATGCATGTTTGTTGTACAGGTCAGCTGCTGGGGCTGAATAGTTCAACAGGTGAATAAGTGGGCAGATGTCTGTACTTTGCAGCTCTTACTGAGACTTGGCATTGCTAAAAAACTGAGTTACGAACAGACTTCCAATCCTGGTTGTGTCTGTAAGCCGAGAAGTCGGGGAGCTGTAAAATTTCATACCCGCCACGAGACACCACCAGCTTCACTTTAACTTTGTAAGACACGATGATGCCCAGGATTTCTTTATTAGCACCTTCTCTCAACCTGTGAAACATGGAGAGCTGATAAGCATATTTAACCATGCATTAAATTACATTTCTTCAGGTACCTGCAGCAAAATCTACTCACAGTGTACTGGAGGCCAAGTTTGTGTCCTCATGTTTCAGCTTCCCATCCAGGGCCAAACCCCTCTTCTCTCGATTGTTGGCAAGAAACGGTGTGAGTGTGTATACTTTACAGAATGTTGCACTGGGGGCAACTATGTCACTATAAAAAAAAAAAATCAATTAAAATTCATAGATCATGAAACATTTTGAAAGAAAAAAATGATATCCATTAATAGTTTTAAAAATTTTCATTTTCAGCGCTGAAGCTTCAGTCAAAATCAATGTTTTCCTGTCACAGTCATGTTATTTACTCGAAGCCTTAAGCATTATGATCCCTGCTGAACTTAGCATCAGCTTTTGAATTCCTCAAAAAAATTTACATGAGGAACTTTGGTAATTAACAGAAATGTGTCTAAAATGTGTTTGAATGCCTTTTAGAAAATGAAATAATCTGAAGTGATTCATGTCCTGTTGGTACTGTTATGTTTTACTCTAGGTTGTGTTCCAATTTTAAATTCAGAGTGTAGTATAGTTGCTATGGGTGGCTATCAACAGTACCATCGCCTCTTAGCGCCTGGGTGTGGATCTGGCTCAGTCTATGTGGGGTTTTCACGTTCTCCATTTGTCTGGTGCTCTGCCTCCCCTACTGTGCAAAGACTTGTTTCAGGCAAACTGGTCACCGTAAGCTGACCGTTGTGTGTGAACACGTGAGTAACTTTGCGTGTGAGTTTGGCTGTCCTGCAAAGAGGCTGGCATCCCATCCTGGTTGTATCAGCTATAGCTGTGCTTCAGGGATGGGCTCTGGGCTGGAGAAGCAGTTACTGGCGATAAGTGAGTACATTCTCACAGGGTATCGGAGAGGCTTCAAGAGCAGCCTTGTGCAAATTTGGCATGTTTTCTGCTGCTTTTATATCCTAAAAGGCACAGCATTTCCTTCTTTCACAAAAAAGACAGGTGCATGAAGGCAATTTAAAAGCAATGTCAAGCGAAATATCCAAGAAACCCATCCAAAGCGAATACACACAAAGCATTTAAGCCGCAGAAAGATTATTTAAAGAAGACGAGAAACAAAAAAGAATTTTAGCACAACGCTTCAAAAGAATTTAGAGTGAAAGTTTGATGGTAAAGAATGAACACTGCACAAAAATGAGGCACAAAATTTCTCAACTTGTTGATGACCAGAGCTGCTTGTGGAAATGAAAGCATGCGAGCAGCTCTACAGCAAATTGTGGTGAAACTTACTCAGACTCCTCTGTTGCTACTGGACACTTGTACTGTGCAGTGTTAAACAAGCAAATATCTGCATACTGGCGCACTACATGGACACACAAACATCGGTATGGTTAAAAAACACTCTTTTAAAAGACACTGTAAGAAGTTTCAGAATGTATTTTATTATGTGTTGTGGTTGTTACCTGAGATTTTCATCTTCTTCACAGTCTTGTTAGTGTTGTTGGTGACATGAACGTTCACACTGATCGGTTCTCCATGGTAGTAAATCTGGAAGGGAGGAACATATTGTGACAACATGACAACACAGATCGCTTCACTGAAAACATTCACCAAAATATACAAATACAACACATACAAACCCTCTGGGTCAAAAAATGGGCCAAGCCAGAAAATGCAAGAAATGTAGTTTATCGTGTCTGTGACAACAAATCAATAGGAAATTAGTAAAAAAAAAAATTAAACAAGTAGATGAAATAACCTAGCTCTTCACTTAGTTTATTTAAACACTAAAGCCTTGTGGATAAACTTGCAGATGGCTTTTGACAGAAATAAGACTCCATTTTGCTCTGTTCAGTTTTGGTGAACCTGTTCTCTTAATAGCTGGTAGAGAAACAGGGATTTTCTCTGCCTTGAGGGTCCTGCACATTTGAGAAGAGTGACAGCTGGCATGACACAGCCCAGCTTAAGAGTTCCTGACCGCAAGCCCTGCATGACGTTATATTTTTTGGAGCCGTTTTCCTCCGTCCTTCTTCTCAGAACTCCCAGCACCGCATAGCTCTGTCACAATTGCGTTTACAAACTCGTGAAGAAGCTGTGTCAGGTGTGGTTCCTTCACCACTAAATAAAGACTTTTCATTTTAGATTTTTCGGATATTTGCATATCCAGACGTTTGTTAGTTTGAATTTTACATTAAATACTTTAATCATCACCATGACTTTACTTTATGCACAGGGAAATCATATAAGTGAACGTCCCAGTTTCCAACTTTTTTCAAAACAATTCACTATAATAAAAGCTTACTAGCAAATTAAGGTACAAAGGCTCTTGAGACAGTACAGTAGGCGTTTCAATGTGCAATATGTCCTAATATTGCAGCCTGCAATGGTCAAGAGCACATATATGGAAAAAGCTCCCATTTTTTACATTCAGTGTTTCATTTATAAAATAAAATACAGTTGAAAATATTTTTTCTACATTAATTTTCAAATACGTGTAAAATATAATGTTTTTGTGTAAGACTTTGTTAACTTTATTATCAGTCAATATTTTTTACCTTGGTGCATTTTTTTAGCCATATGAAAAAAGTTGTGTGCACTCTGGCTCAAGATATGCCAAAAAAACAGCCTAATCAAAGAACAAAATATAATGAATAAGTAAAGAAAAACTAAAGCATAGTAGCATAAATAGCATAACCTGAATATACAGTAATTTTTTCAAGACAAATTAAAAAATAAAATATATATTACCTATCTGAATACATCTTAAAAATAAATTTAACACTAATGGTAATTTTTCAAGATAACTTCTAATTAGCATGATGCTAAATTGCTAAATGATCATATTACAAGTCACTCATATGCACTCACATACAACGAATATGAACTTATTAAGCTTCCACTCTATATGGTCCCAAGGTGTCTCACTAGCTCTTTCTGAGTAAGAGAGTAAAAAAATACAAATCAAGTACTAGTGATGCAACCCACCAGTGTCCCTCATCTGTGAGAGTTGCTGCAGAACACTTAGAATGCAGATGTATTCAAACTCATACCTGATACTATATAAATATTAAATGGATGTTTTTTTCCACTTTGTTCTGTGTAGTGACAATATACACTGAGTTGCCAGTTTAATAGGTACACCATCACACAAGTTGCACATTCCAGCATGCCATACAACATATGACTGCAGTGTTTGCTATAAATCTGGGAGACCAGTGTTTCTAGCATCGGTCACTGTTCAGCTGAGTGTTGGAACTGGGACAAACTGCCTTGTCCCAGCAGGTAACACATATCACATAACACATGTCACTACCAGTAATCAGTCTGTGGAAAAAAACACTATTTTTGCAAACATGTTTGTTGTACTGTGGTTTGGTTCTTCCACTACACTCTGAATTTGTTTCTGCCATTTTTCTACCGCTGGGTACTACTTGTGGAGTCCACAGTGCCAAACAGAGGCAATGGTCCTCAATTAACTTTACCGAGCTAAACATCTTGGCTGACACTATTTTAATACCACGTCTGTTTTGATCTCAGCTAACTGCATTCAATTTATGTCTGTATGTATCTGGTGTTCTGTGTTTGGGGGTGGGATAATCGATAATATCAATTAAGAGCTGCAGGATCACGACAGTGAGTATTCCCTGATTCGATGCTCTCCATAGTCTCTGGATCTCAAGCCTATTGACCATCTTCCTGTGCAGCCATCCATTCTGCAGCAACTATGAAACGCAAGCATTTCTATATGGTACAGCATTCCTGTATAACACATCCAGCGCCCAGACAAATTCATACTGTATTGACAGGCAAAGGAGACACAGCAAGCTGCTAGATAGATGCACCTAATAAACTGGCAACTCAGTGTATAAACTAGTGGCATTGACAGTGTTACTGTAACATACTGCAACTGTCCACCATCCTGCCCACTTCATACAACTCAGATCTTATAAGCTGCTTCTGCAACTCAAAAGGGTACGGGTGAGCCTCAGCTGGACAAGCAGTGGACCTCTTTGTCCAGCGATGCCTCCAGGTGCAGGGGTTTGTCGGACATGAGGAACTGCCGTGTGGTTTCGGCCATGGGCTGGGGGCCTGGTTTCTCGGGAGCATACTGGACTTTTCTTATGATGAGGCGCACTGAATTCCTGCGTGACAGACCCATAAAGACCAGCATCCATGAAACTAAGCTTCTGAACACTATGTTGGTTAATATCCATCATATACAGTATGCACAGTATGTATGCTGAACAACATGCATCGTGGGAATGACAAAATTACATTTGTTTTCATGCACTTTTTGCCTTAGAGGATAATAATAATAATAATAATAATAATAATAATAATAATAATAATAATAATAATAATAATAATAATAATAATAATAACTGCAGGTTGAGCTGTCAAACTTTTTAAAATAGTTTTGTAAAACGCTCCCTTTATTAGATAGCACAACAATGCAGCATCAAAAAATTGTGATTAAAAATTTTATTTGTCTGTGTTTATTTTTATTTCATACACGAATTTGTCCTTTATGAATTTATAATTGTTAGAGGTCTACAGCCATTATGCTTTTCCAAGTAGCTGTTACAGTAGTTGGCAGTAAAACAAAACAGTGTGTGAGCAATTTAATACAACTCAAATCCACACTGTTTACAAATCCTGTCTTCTCTCTGTGAATGTCAGTGACTGATAATAGGAAGACAACTGTTTCATACATGGGATGAATGGATGAAAAACAAAAATTAAATTTTCAGTAATTTTATCATTGTTTTCATTTTAATGTTCAAAGTTTATAAAAACATCAAAATGAAAGGTATTTTTGTGTGTTATGTCTTTATTTGACACTTACCTAATGAAGGTAGGAGGTAGTGAATAAATGAAGGGCTGTGTGATATTGACTACTGATGATGACAAATAGCTGTGAAATGTCAGTGCATTTTACCCTCCTGCACACTGTTCAGTGGCTGCATTTCACTGTGACTCCCTGTGATTTGATACTAGAGATGATGGTTTCAGGACAGCCATGCAATGATGACTGCCAGAGTAACAATAAACAACCAATCCTTCTGCGCGCCGCCGTAGTTGCAAAAGGATTGCTGACCTTTTGTGGATTTTCTCTTCTACATTCTCTGCACAAAAGGCCTTCACCTCAAAGTCAACACCGCAAGCCTTCAGAGGAAAAAGAGTGCAGTCCATGTCAAGGCCTGGTTCGTCCATATTAACATTTAGTTTGATTAAAATCATTTAAGGCATTTTCTTCACCAAAATAAAAAATAACTACAGACGAATGCTACATAAATGACTAAAGAGACACTTGAGATTTTATCGATTGGACTAAGTAGTATGTGTACAGGATTTATTTTATTCAGACTGTTACTTTATCTTACTGCTGTGTAACAGCTGGAATGTCTGTTCTTCTTCTGTGTTAAATGTGTTCTTGTGCTGTATGTGAAAGTCAAATTACTTGTACAAAGTACACAGATGGCCAGTAAAGTGTCATCTTGTGTTAAACATGCACATTTCAGTGACACATTCAAACTACACGAATCATTTGTAAATACTGTCCGAAATATATCTGCACACTTTACAGTTGACTTAAAAATATAAATTATGTCACCTTCCCTGTGTCCTCTGGCCCTGGCTGCAGAGTGACGGAACAAGGCAGGTTGGGCGGAATCTATGGGGGAAAATGGCTATTAAAAATGCTCAAAGAATTCAGTAAAATGTTCAAAGATGAATATCGTTTTTGTCATGGACATGCCCTCAAAAAGGCACGTATTCTGACCAGCGAGAATTTTAAATAATTTGTTCTAAACAGTTTTCCTGTATGTCTGCATCCAAATACCACCCTGCTGCAAGAAAGCCAACTTGTTTGGTTTTGTTTACCTCAAAGGTGAAGGGGTAAGCGTGCTCTCCAAGCTTTTTAATCAGACGCTCCTGAAGACGCGTTAATGTTTTTCTCTCCTCGGGCACTGGCGGAAAGGCTTGGATGTTGGCTACAAAGAGGTCTTTCCGAAACGTCAGGCCCAAAACATCGAGGTCTTCTCGGCCATAGCGGAAGGCACATGTCAGGGTCACAAAAACTGAAGAAAATCCCACATGAGAATGAAGCATTTAACAATGTCAACATGCATGGTGGTACAGATACCGTTATTTACATGTTTAGATGATGCAGTCCCCCAAAGTGGCATGAAATGGTTTACTGTATCAGCTCAGGAATAAGCTACAGCAGGCTAGGTTCAAACTTTTGTTCTCTGAATGGAAGCTGGTGGCTCCGACCACTATGCCACCTTCTGCCTCAGCAGACTCCCAAATTCCTTTGCATTGAGGAAACCTCACTTTACATCGTCTAGACAAGCATATGTCTCTCATACTGTCAGAATAAACTGGCTGGCATTTTTAGGCTGAATCAGTGAAAGTGTCCATTCTGAAACTTTTTTCGAGTTTAAAAGGGTAATAAACGTTGAGTTGCATTTGTTCACTAGAAATGTTCAAATATGTACTTGGCTTAATAGCCAGTTTCATCTTTTTTAGCAGCACGGATTAGACATGCTGTCTGTTGTGATAAAAATGATCTACTTCATACAAAAAAGGTTGTGTGTCTGTGTTAATGTGACCTTTCGAATGTGAGCTTCTCGTGCATGAATAAGTTATATAAAATCATGCACCTTCATTTGACCTTTCACTGCAACAAAATTACGTTTCTTCAGAAATGTCAGAATCCTCTCCATTACCCTCAGTTTTCATGCATTTTAAATATTTAATAACTTGCATCGCTCATCCCTTGTTTAAGGACAGGCTATAAAAGTTGCATCAGAAATTCTGTGAGGTTAAACTAGATGACCATTTTGAAATTCCTTGTTTGCCAGTGCTGCTTGAAAAAAGGCAAAGAAGGTGAATGACGCATTTAAGCTGTGAACACTTTATGACCACAGTCATTACCTTTTCTCTCTTTCAGGTATTCTGGATCAATCAGAACCACACCATCTGGAATGAAGATCATATATCACAGAAATGTTCACAGATTGTCTTCTATTGCAATCCTCTGATGGCTACAGACCAGCAGAAGTAGAGTCATACCCCAAGATATGCCAACCCGGTTTATGAGAATTGAACTTTACGCCCTTCTTCATCTTACAAGGCACTTGTTTGCATTTACAAGCTCTGAATTAACTTTTTTGTGCCTGCTGACAGCTGTATGGTGCAAGACCACCACCATCATGGGATCTTCGTCAAAGTTTGCCTTGGACGGTATTAAATACTCAGCCTTCATTACCCTTGTTTGGCAGCTCCATCTGCAAAATCTTGATAACCTCAGTGTATTTAGGGAATGTCAGTTTTTTCTAATTTATTCCCATTGTTTTCATTAATTTCTTTTTTCTTAACTGTTCTGTTTTGCTGAGTGTGTGTGTGTGTGTGTGTGTGTGTGTGTGTGTGTGTGTGTGTGTGTGTGTGTGTGTGTGTGTGTCACTACTCTACAATGGGCAATTGTCCTATTCATGGCACTGTTTCCTTGTCTGGCACACAGTGATTCTGGGATAGGCTCCAGACCACTGCAACCCTGACCAGGCCAAACATTTACTGTAATCTGCCTCCATATATCGCCTCGTGATAACAAATTTTAGCTATTTGTGTACCTCGAACAACATTAATATCAGCCTTTATGATTTAAAATAACGTGATGTCAGTTTTTGTCATGGAGAAACAGTGGCACAGAGAAAGGAGAGTGAGTTGTAGAAAGTCTTAGAAAGTGTTTCACTTAAAACCAAAACTGCATTTTATTGGCCACAAGGAAGCAACTCAACAAGTTTTTCAGCATTTGGTTACTTTCTACTTCATGAAGCATACAAATTGACGTGTCTATTTATTTGCTTGTAATTTTTGTAAAAGTTTTAGTTATTACCATGAGAAAAATAAAAATACTCCCCCTGGAACTCTTCTGGAAGATCTGCAGAGCTACCTTACACTACCTCCAACCCAAGTCTGTACTGTTTCCACGTAGCAACGCAGGCCATTTTTAGCTGGTAGAGAAACTTTAGAAAGGAGAATGGTAAAAAATGCAATTAAAAATAACAAATAAATGCAGGAATGTTTGTAACCTCAAATGCTCATAATTTACATGCTTGTAACACAAGGTGCAAAAATAAAAATATTTAAATAATTTCTTTATTATAATAATTGACTTTTTATTGTGTATTTGCATTCTGAATCTGATGTTTAGAGGTAAACAAATACAGCAGTTGCTCAGTATCCAAACTCACCATATTCAAGTTTTCGCTATAACAGCTCATGAAAATGGATACCTATTGTATATATAGCTAACGGAAACTTTTGCTATAATTCATTTTTATCTGAAGTTTATCCATGAAAAAAAGACAATAGTACGTCAAACTAACAAAAAAACAAGTGCAGTACCGTATGTATTGTAATAATCTGTACTGCACAAAGGTCAAAACCCACACGCCTGCCGTATCAGTTATTTCTGTGATTCTGTATGAGTTTCGTGCTCGCTTTGTCCGAACGCATTTGGCGAGATGCCAAATGGTCCTCAGAGGAAAGATTTTGTGCAATGGAAAATCCTGCCCATGTTGGACAAAAGAACTAAAAGAAGTTTTAAAGCATGCAAACGCAATGATGTCACTAACAGGAGCCTCACTTTGAAGGGAACTGAAGATGCTCTCCTTGAGTATAAACAAACTTACTTAAGAAAAGTGCATGGAGCCAAAGTTTCATGCTGAGTTTTTTTTTACCCTACATCCTAACACTAACCCTAAGGTAACTTGTGTTTATTGCGTTTTATTTGGGCTCACAAACTTTGTAGCACCACTGTATAGATATTTTGGTTACTGTATGAAAAATGTGCCATCTGCCACCACTAGACATTAAAGAGGAACCCAGGTGACTGCGAGTGTTGTCTTACCAACAGGCTCAACAAGGTCTATGTGGTCAACAAAGTCCCTTTTCCCCAGATAAACAGTCAGCTGAAAAAAACAAAAACAGATGTTATTATAACAGGTAAATTCCTTTTGCAATATACAACAAAAACCATTTAATAAAACCAAAAATGATATAATGTAGTTTTTATAGTTAATCCTATAAGGAACTGTAAAGGCATTTTATATTGCAGCAATTTTTTTGCACTGCTCAAAAGCAAATATTTTTTTGCTAAAAAGAAAATGAAAAGCCATTTCTGCAAAGTCTGAACTAGCAGACTGGCATTGTGGTGTGGTGGGTAGCACTGCTGTCCCACAGCTCCTAGCCTGTTTGGTGCCAGGTTCCGATGTGCCTCAGTCTGCGTGAAGCCTGTATGTTCTCCTGGTGTTGGGTACATTTTCTCCTGCGGTCCACAGATATGTGCTTCTCACTAATTGTACATGCAACCGTTTCATGGCCGTGCTAATGCTAATGTGCTTGTGGCCCACAGCCGACAAACAGATCTGAGCATTGAACTGGACAGATGACTCGTGGCCACCTGCTTCGTGTTCCCCACACAGCGGCTGCCTCCTCAAGGACTACAGCCTCTACTACGCATGAAATATGTTGCATCTCGCAGTCATGGCAACTGCGGCTCATCAGCAGCGCTAAGTAGAGCTTCTGTTTGACCGCACTGAAGCACAACTTAGATGCGGGGATTTTGGCCAGCAAGCACATTCAGTTCTGTCATTGTGGAGCAGGGACATTTTTTCAGAAACCGTTTTTGCTTCAGCTTCTCTAAGCTCCTATGTGCAGGACTGTGAAACTGAATCACCAACATGCAATACACGCATAGCCAACTTCATTTTTGTGTAAGTTTTACAAAGAATTATTAGAGTGATTTTATCCATTAAAAGAGACGGGGATGATTCAGCAATATAACACATTTCAAAATCCTTGTTGATACATAAAATTCTTTTATTTTAATATTCTTTTATTTGCCTGAAAGAAGCAGATAAAAGATTCTGGATTTACGGATATGAAGAATAAATGAGCTTGATTACTAGGATGGCAAAATGGCAGGTATTGACATAAGTACAATACTTTGTAGAAATAAAATGTTTTCATACAATTACTAGAAACTAGAATTTGCTCTTCCATGGAATGATACTGAGGTCATTCCTGCCAACACCCATTAGGCTCTAGGATTTATGTTGCTTGTATTCATTTCTAAGTGTCCGGGGGGGGGTGTTGTGATATATACATTAGTGGCTCTTTTAAATAACTGCAAATATTGTAAAAATCAGGCATCAATGTTCACAGTGACATCAATCCTTCTCACGAGCACAGCATCTCTATGTCCACAACTCTTTATTTCTTCCTGTGTTAGTGTCTTCTGCCACCGCTCATATTACTATTCATCCATCTATCTATCCATCCATCCATGTATCAGCTAGTGATCTGGAGAAATACATTTAATAAATGTCAACTGTAAACTGCATCCAAGTAAAGGAAATGCAAAAGAAGAATAAAAACAACAACTTACTTTTCCATTTGGGCTCGCTTTCTTGAAAACTCTAAAAAACAAAGAAAAAAATGGTGCTGTTTGTGTGAATGTTAATGCAATAATTCCTCAAACAGTCAGTAACAGAAGACAATGTAAGTGCTGCTGAGTCACTGACAGCCATCAGGCCGACATCCCTTAAATGAGCTTGGTTTTCAGGCCATACACTGGATGTCAGCATTGCTCAGCCTTTTGTAGACACATTTTCTCATTGCCTGTCAAAATTCATAGCTTCAGTTGTCATGGAAAAAACATTAAATTTGTTTATTGCATTTACTAAGGAAATCATTGTATAACACTGTTTCAGAAAAATGCCAATAGACAAACATTTCTTTACAAATAGGCTAAAATTACAGCCTTTTCATTCTCTTTTGCCATTTTTCCAATTTTCATCAGTTATAAACATAATGCAAAAATAATAATGCACATCAATATAAGGAATAATTGTGACTGTCAATAATGACTGCAACATCACAAACTGAATTCAAAGCAAAAGACTGCAGCAGTAAGCAACTGATTTCATTTTTAAATGTGCTAGTATGTACTGTACTGTAATTGGTAGTTAATAAAAAATGTATGCTTTTTATTTTCATGTATAGCATCAATGCATATTTATACTCAAGTGATTTGGGTCAAAGATCAACAAGATCTGTTCTGAGGTTTCCATTTACAACTATTTCACCACAAATCTGTTTCTTTAAGCACTTTAGTATTTCAGGTGTAACGCTGAGCACAAATCCACTATAGCATCACTAATGTAGCTTTGAATACAAAATGAGTTATGCCCTTGTTTAACCTGACTGCAACTAAAATGAGTTTAACCTTTAACTCATGAATAAAATCAAATGTTGTAATGTTTAGATTAAATAAATATTTTTTATTAAATGAAAATCAAATTTTTATAACAATTAAAGTGACCTTTTTTTGCATTTCACATTTTAATAAAGTTGTGACTTTGCTTTACATGTATTGCTTCTACAATGCCTTTGTCATTCAAGAACGGAGACGAAGGACTAAACTGTGCATCCAATGCTCCGTTAAAGTTTTCACGACTGAAACGTGGTCGGCTGCCAAAGCACGTTTTTCCGGTACCACCAGTTTTCAAAGATGTCTGTGGCACATTTGAGACAAATTCATGAAGATGTTAGGAGATTTGGAGAGAAGTGGGTCTGTTTTGAGACTCTTCCTGAACATGGAAAGACGTTCAGCAATTCTGAGGGACAGAGGGAGCTCATTCCAGCACATCAAAGCCAAAACCAATAACCAACAGACATATTTCTGACCATTTGTGGTATGCAGTGTTATTGCTCAACATTATGCACCACTGCCACCGAATGGCACTCTAGTGTGGCAGCAGCTAACTTCTTGTCAGAATAATTAGCAGACATCTCCATCTGTTAAGACTTCATCTTAAGTGCCACTGGAGTCCAGAAAAGGCCATTTGAACATCATCTTCTCAAGACTAGTCTGCCGTTACCGGCACTGCAGTCAGCACAGTAAGGTCATAGTATGGCGAGTTTAATAGGCAAAATAATGCAAGAATTAAGATGTGGGACTGAAAAGAAATCTGAAAAAGTACTGTACTTTACAGGGGGCAGAACTGGCTGGTTTGCAAGGCACCATACAGGAGCAGAAAGACAGATAATTCAGTTGCACTAAATGGTACAGAAGCCAGTGTCAGTGCAGATATTAGAGCGGGACCAGAATTGCGGTGTGAAGTGCAAGAGCTGCGCAAGTCACAGAGCTGTGAGTGAAGCACTTGACATTGGACACAAGGAAACACCGCTGCAAGGATAAGCATGTTGTGTTGTGAGGTGGCGATCTGGAAGGTTAGGGTTAGGGAGAAGAGAGAAGTGATAGGAGAAATTTGCATTTCTGAAAATCATCAAAAAATTTTTGCAACCTTGTAATGCCGATCTCCCTTGAGCTACCAGAGTTTTACTTATTGTGTTTCCATGTTTATGCAAAACCCTTTGAGTACAGAGTTCATCGCCACAATGGTAAATTATTTGTCTAACACACAAGATTTCACCTAATGTACCAACTGCCAGGAACACATGACATTCGTAAGTAGGAGGTCGCCTATACTTGAACAACATGTACAATACATTTCATAAAATACTGTGCATTTGCAGTTGTGTGACTACAAATTACTTAGAATACCAAAAGAGATTTTTTTTTGGTCAAAGGCACATGAGCCTTGGACAATGCTGGCCTTTGTAAATTGGCTTGCAGTTCTTTCTTTATCTGGTCAACACTTTGCTGAGGACCTTAAAGATTTACTGCAAGAAACTGTTGCTGACGACTCCTAAAAAAAATTAACGTTTCATGAAGTAATGGACTCTGGCAACAATTAGTGTAGGAGTTAGTACAGAAAATGACACGCAAGGATGTAGCAGTGTTAAGGTTAACAGTTTGTACCACCTTGATGTTTAAAATAAAATGAAAATAATGACACTTTTAGAGAGCAAGCAGAGTGCAGTGCCCACATACTAGCCTGCATGGTGAATAAGTTCCGCTATGAATGAGTATGCTGCATCAATTCTTAATGCTAACCAAAATGAAGACATTTTAGTGAATGTTCATATGCAAGTGGTCTCAGTAAATTAAGCACATAAATGAAAGCATGAACAATGACCCATTCGATCATCAACCACTCATTTAACGCTGTATAAATTGTCTGCAGTCACTACAAGAGTTTTAGGTTGATGGTACTGATTCTACCTCTGCAGACTGCAACATTTATAATTTAGATTATTCATAAAAGTGACTTCTGTTCAGGTTCACATTCTGCCTTTACTTAAGGGTTTGAGTGTGGACTGATGTTGCTTTAATGGCTTCTTGAGAGCGGTGATGGGAAGTAATCTTCCACAAATTTCTCACAGAAAACGGATTTTCTTTTTACCTTAAGCAGTAGTTGCTATGGAAACTTTTTGTGATTCCATGTTTTATTTAGACCAAGACTGGTTTTTGATTTGATTGAGCTGCAGCCACCGCTAGTGTTTATCTCATACAAAAAACACAGAAACACTGACTTCCCACATTGTGGCATTTGTCATGTTCAAACAAAAAGGACTTTCAACTGTGAATTTTTTTTGTTTTGCAGGGACTATATAATGCCACATACAGGCCAACTGTATGCTGACTTAAAATAAAAAGAAATTTAACCAGCGTTAGTAGTTATGCCTGTGGCAAGGATCCAGCTATCAAAAAAAGCAAAAAAGTACCAGTAAGCAGCAATCCTGTGGATGAAAACAGCTTGTGGATCAGAAGAGTCAAAGGAAGAAGGTAAGAATCGTGAAAACAAACAGACAAGCCACAACCAGGTAGGCCACATCTGAGCGTTGGTGTGCAGAATATCAGCTCAGAACACAGGACTCATCGTACTTTCCTTTGAACTGACTACAGAAGCTGAACACCATGATGGGTCTCAGTGTTGTTGGTGAAGAACAAGAAAGTGCATCTCCAGTGGGCACAGGAACATCAGAACCAGACAACTGAGAAGCAGAAAAAAGTTGCCTGGTTCAGATAAATCCAGTTCTTTTTGCATTATACTGATGGAAGGGTCAGAAGCAAAATGGTTCCTTGGCATGGTGGCAGTGTGATGGTGTGGAAAATGTTTTCTTTGCCCACATTAAGGTCGGGTCCCTGATATCCACTGAAGAACACCTGAATGGCACCGAGTATCTCAACATCGTTGCTAACCAAGCTCATCCCTTCATGGCTGCCGTTTATCCCACCTGAATGGACACTTCCGCCATGAAAAACCATCATGTCACACATCACACTGTCACAAAATAGTTCCAGGATCATAACCATGACAGTGACAGTACTGTTTCAGTCACCTGCACAATATATCCATCACGTTGTGGAATCCAAGGCCAGATAAATTCACGGTGTTCTGAAGGTCAAAGGAGGCACAGCAAGCTTCTAGATAGGTGTACCTAATAAACTGGCAACTCGGTAGGTTTGGCCAAAAAATACTCATTAACCAAATCACTAATCACCTATTAATATGACTCTTAAAACACTGACAAATGTCCTGTGGCATAAGTGGGCTAGTGGAGGTTTCCAGGGATGTTTAACTGGCTCCACTGTTACTTCATATGAAGCACTTTGTATTGTTTTATTGATCCTCCATGGAACCCAGACATCACCAGAGGAAAATCAATCCTTACAGCAAGTCTGTCTCCAGCAGCTGTCGATAAATGAAACAACCTCAGTGTCCCTTGTTCAGCTGCAGAGGTGTTGAGGCTCAGGCAAAACATGTTCATCCCTCCAAACATCCTCTGCTATCATTTAAATGAAGCTTTCCCAATTTTAAATTTGTTTGTACTACCTTTCATTTTACATGAGCATTTGTTTGAACTCAAAACATGAGTCAAATGTGAAATGGTGTATGTAAATGAAAACGTCTCATTGCAAGGTTCAGCTGGCATTCCATGTATCTGCTCTTCTTGGGCTGTCAAGCTCATGGCTGCAGCAGTTACATAACTGCTGTTTGTTTTCTTCATGGATCGCCACCCTTTCACTGGCCTCCAGGGTCCTATGCTTGCTGAAGTTAAAAAAAAAAGGCATTTTGGGAAAAGTTTCCAGATTACCTGGGAGAAGGTAACAAGTGAGGAACTCTTTCCTTTGTTCACAGAAACTTTGATGCATTTGTTGCTTCTTTTGGGTTTTTTCTGGGCATAATGGCAACATGACTTGTATAATCAAGTGCATCAAATGACAAAATTGTCCCCAGAAGCCTAATGATTTTTTTTTTGTTCAGCAGAAAAAACGTAATCAAATCAATAAGTACTATTATTGCTAAAATAATCTGATAAAGGAACCCACGGGGGTCCAGGTGGCATAGTGGTCCCAACCCAGAGACCCAGATTTGAGCTCCACCTCCTACCTGACCATGTAGGTGACTGAAGCAGTACTGTCACTGTCATGGTCATGATCCTGGAACTATTTTGTGACAGTGTGATGTGTGACATGATGGTTTTTCATGGCGGAAGTGTCCATTCAGGTGGGATAAATGGCAGCCATGAAGGGATGAACTTGGACAGCAATGATGTTGAGATACCTGTACTCTGTGCCATTCAGGTGTTCTTCAGTGGATATCAGGGATCCAAACATTAATGTTAGGATTTATGTTGCTTGTATTAATTTCTGATCCTTTTATCCACACTAGAAATGCAAAAGAAACCTGGATTCATCAGACGAGGTAACTTTTTTCTACCTCTCGGTTGTCTGGTTTTGATGCTTTTGTGCAAACTGTTGGGGAGATTTTTTATTTTTCCCAGCTTTTGTAGCCCTTTCCAGACAAACTCTGATAAGTGGCACATTCTTGGGCAGTATTGTGCACACTAAGCTTGAATTTGGATGTAATTTTCCTGCCTGTTTTCTGTCTATGTGCTTGCATGATTCTGATCCACAAGCTGGTTTCATCCACAGAATCGCTTTTTCATGAAGCAGTTGTACATGAAAAACACCGGACAACAACTTTTTAGCAGATCCTAGACCTGGCACACCTAACAACAACCAAGATGCCACTTTCAAAGTCACTAAGGCACTAAGGTCACTTATTCTGCCCATTCCAATGTTCAAGTGAACACCAGCTGATGCCGGACTTGCTGGTCTGCCTTATTTATGCCACACGCTGTAATTCAGTGCATAATACAGTTTTTTTCAATCTCTGTGTGTGTGTGTGTGTGTGTGTGTGTGTGTGTGTGTGTGTGTGTTCATCCCAAGAGGGTTACATCATCTGGAATAACACCACTACTTGAGGTCATACTCCTACACAGTTCTATTGTGGACAAAATTTTATTGAATTTCTGAGAAAACTGTCAACATGGCTGCATCAAAAATCTGATCAAATATTTATTTAGTATCTGCCAAACTGACTTCTTTTTCCCGGGCAGATTATACTGATATATTTATACAAACCTTTCATGCTTTTCTAAACCAAGCATATGAGGACATGCTGATGTCTCAAAACACAGTCATCAACTGTCATTATAAACAAAAAAAGTTACTCTCACTTCTGTTTACTGGAGATTTTATAGATGTGCCTTGAATATGTGCTCTATGTATTTAAATTTCTGCTATTGTAAATATTTTTCTTTTTTAAAAAATTACATTTTTATATGCAGATATATTTATGATATTCAGTCACACCCCACTACAGTGCACTTAAGCAAGGTGTTTACCCTGAATTGATAGAGTAAACATTACCCAGTTGTATAAATGGGTAAAGTCATTGTAAGTCACTTACAAAGAAAAAAGTCAGATACATTATTATTATTATTATTATTATTATTATTATTATTATTATTATTATTATTATTATTATTATACAGGGGCATTTTTGTTTAAAATGTTTTATGCAACTCTTATAATACTTAGACCCCTCTGCAGAAATTGTGTGTACACGGCAGTAATAATGTTGTTATAGTTATGCTTGAAAATCTGGATAACTGCAAATGTTCCTCCAGCTGGATTAGCGCTACCACAACAATGTCCTACTGAAAATTCATCCTTAGGCATCTGGTGTCCATCACTGGGAGTTTCTTGAAATGTCATTTTCCATGGTTTCTTTACACAAAGACTGCTGACTGGTAATGCCCTTCCCTGCACTCTAGGCATCTTCATGTACAAACACTGAAACCGATGTTTAAAAATTCAGTGGAAATTCCAGGTTGTTGAGTGGTGGAAAGAATGCTTCTGTCAAATCCTCAACTGACTGGATATGTCCTCATACAGGGAGGCAGTCTTTCACATCTCTGGTGGTTTAAAACCCATCACTGTTTCTGAATTTGCTAAGGGGGGTTCAAGGCCTTAGTATTGATAAAGCTGCAGGGGTGACTGGGATTTGCCCAGAGATTTTAAAAGCACCAGACAATTGGGGGGTAGTGGTCTATAGACCTAAGAGCAAACCCAGGGTCTGCTAGGAAATACATATGTCACTGGGCCTGGGAATACCTGGGCATCCCCCTGGAACAGCTGGACACTATTACTGTAGAAACAAAGGTCTGGCCCTGCTTGTTTGGTTTCCAGCCACCCTAAGCTTCCAGTAGTGCTGTGATTAAATATGCATTTTTTTGTAAATATACATATATACAGTATATATTATATATATTAACTGCTATGGCATCTGCTACAGTTCCTGACATTCTGATGCTCAGATGAAAGTTGTGAGAGTTGAAAGAGTTGCACCCTCTCTATGCCGAACAGCTGTCATCTAATGCAGACCCAGCATAACAGTCACAAACCTGAGTCATTTGCTCCATAAATTGTCATCTGGTTTTAGGTGTTGTCTAACACGAAGAAGTATGTTGTCACTTTTCTCAAGTTATTATAAATATGCCGAAAACTGACATTTTCTGTTCTATTTTAATTTGTCATTTGGTAGGCAGTTTTTTTTGTTACATACAGTGATTGTGCTCTTAGTATCTTACCTTTTTTGCACCTTTTTGAGTAAATAATCAGGATTTTTTTTTTTTAATTTTCATATATCAGACACAGACTAAGACTCTGACAGTAAAAACACTTTGAAAATAACAATTATTCATACACTTAGCCAGAACGATACATGTTGAAAAGGTATAGTGCAGCAGCCTGACAGCTAGGGTTTGAACCTAACAAAATTTGCTCCCATAAGCCAACAGTATGGTTTCTAAATCATGGGTCCAGACAGGTAGAATGATATACTGGTTGACCCTGACTGCTCTCATCCAGAGCTACAGCATGCAGTGTTGCTGTCAGTTTGATGCTACACTCACATCATGTGCCATATAAATGTGTGCTGAGTTATCATCTTGAGCTGTAAATCTAAATAAAACCACTTTTTATTAAGTTACAGCAAATGATTTTACTTTATGCATGTGGCATGCTACACCCCTAACACAGGACAAGCGATTATGAAGAGTGAGTTTGGGGGGGGCATGAAAAACAATATCCAGGAAACAAGATGAAACTGTCTAATAAAGTAATCATGGCTGCCAATGATATTTATCATGCCATGCTTACAGATAAGGTTTCAACTATAATAAACATTCATTATGTAGTCAGATGTTATATACTGAAGACCAAAACAAGTTCCAGCATATTAAGCAGTCATCATGTGGAACCCTGACCATGTCTTGTGCAAGAGGCCACATCACCCTTTGTGCTGTGAACTTAAAATGTGTTACACCTCTGTGGGAAAAAACATTCTACTTCTGCTGGGCTCAACACATTGCAATGCATGTACAAGGATTTCCTAGAGCCTGCGTGAATGTGACACAACCTGTTATACACACTGACCCCTCAGTATGGTTCATATAACTCACACAGTGCCAAATGCCAGGAGCTTGGTTTATAAAGGGGATCCTAACGCCCATCTAACCCATCCTAAACCCCGCCCCCGCATGCTTACAATCCGCTACACACCGGCTATCTTATTAAAACTAGCGTCAACCAAATATGATGCCAACCATGGCATGGCGCAGCAATGGCGCGTCATCTCATCGGGGTTATCAAGTGGGCACCTTCCTTCGTCGGCGTTTCGTCGAGTTAGGCCCACGACACCTCCAGAAGGCTCAACCGCGGCTCAGGTGTCCCGGAGCTACTCCCCTCCATTACCACGCGCACCACTGCGCCACCCCGCCGCTTCTCACATTACTGACCCTTTACCTCAGCGTCCTCACCCTCACCGCTCTTTCTACCCGCCGACTCAAAGGAAGAAGCCCCTCGCCACCTACTTTATCACACTTTTCACCAACTACACCGCCTGCTAACAGCTAACTGCCATCACACCTATGCGCTAACAACTATACGCCAATACACTAGCCGCCATGACACCTACATGCTAATGCTTCGCCGGCACCCACCTGCTCATCGCTTCGCCGCCCCGCTACCATCCGCGCTGGTCCTCTTATTCCAAACCCAGAGACTTCCTTGCTCCGCAGCCTGTGACAATTCCTTCACCGCCCGTTGTAACTTCTGCCCCCGAATACCGAGTTTGCAAAACAAATTCAAAAGTGGATCGGGCTATAAACCTCCGGCAACTGACTGCAATTGGCTTCACCCTCGCTCTCCAGCCCCGCCCCCCTACTTCCGCCGCTAACTCGCTATATCTAAGCTTCTTCCTCTCATGAGCGTCGTCCACCGATCCTTCCCACAGAACCGTGAGTTCTATAAAGTACACGACCCGTTGGCTTGCTGACCACAGCACCAAATCTGGTCTCAAGCTTGTACTAACTATTTCCTGGGGAACCACTAATCTTCCTCCCAGGTCAACCTGCATCTCCCAGTCTCTAGCCCCCCTTGCTACACCTAACTTCTTCCTACCTCTGCATCCACTCCCCCCCCCCCTTCCCTAACAAACTGTACCACTGTACCTTCAACCTCCTGCCCTGAGCATACCTGCCTCCTCCAATCTTCAATGGCTGCAGCCAGGCACCTTAGCACCTGGTTATGCCTCCATGTAAACCTACCCAGCGCCAAACTAATCTTACAACCCACTAAAATGTGTTTCAGCATCCCAACCTCCGAGCACAGAGTACAAGCGGAGTCCTCACCCCCCCACTGCTTCAGGTTCTGAGGTGATGGCAGCACATCATACACCGCTCCTAGTAGGAACCTTATTTGATATGCATCCATCTTCCACAGTTCCCTCCAGCTCAGCCTCCTCCTCTCCACCCCATCCCAATTTACCCACTGTCCCTGCGAGACTGCCCTGACACACCTCTTTCTTTCTTCCTGCCGACGCACCTGCCCTAGCACCAACCTCCTTCTCTCTATCAGGCCTGCCTTGCTCCACATAGGGTCTCCTATCCGGTACTCGAGACCTTCCCGTCCCTGCTGTACCTTCCCGACCATTTCCAGCTGCCTCAAGTCTACTTTCGCTTCCTTTACCGCCTGCCTCGCATCCCATTTCCTACCTGTTGCTATCCTAGGAACCAAGCCTCTTACAACCTCATCCCTACTACCTGACAGCTGCAATTCTAATCGCACCTTTGCACATTATAAGCTTGAGAGCGGCAGCTGCAGGACTCCTTGCCCATACAGAGTCACATTGCTTAGACACCAAGGAACCCCCAGCCACTTTCTAATATAGGAGCTAATCAGCCTCTCCAGCTTCTCCACCTTTGTGACTGATACCTCATACATAGTTAGTGGCCACATTACCCTTGGGAATAGGCCAAACTGCAAGCACCAGAGCTTCAGTTTACCCAGCAACCCTGAATTCTCTATTCTCTTTAACCCATCTACTACACTTTCCTTAAGCTGCTCCACCTGATCCACATCAGTCAACTCCCTAGTGTACCACCTCCCTAAACTCTTTACCGGCTTCTCTAATACTGATGGGATCTCCTCACCATCCACCAGAAAACTAACTTTCTCTATCTTCCCTTTAACTAGTGAAATGCTCCGGGACCTTGCTGGTTTAATCCTCAAACCAGCCCACTTCAGGTTCTCGTCCAGCTTTCCCAACAGCCGCCTTGCACAGGCCGCTGTTGTGGTCACCAGCGTCATGTCATCCATATATGCCCTAATTGGGGGAAGACGAAGCCTATCTGGCCGTCTTTCTCCACCCACCACCCAACCAGATGCCCTAATTACCAACTCCAACGCCATAGTGAATCCTAGCGGGGAAATGGTGCAGCCTGCCATAATCCCCATTCCCAGCCTCTGCCAGGCTGTTGTGTAACCTGCCGTGGTAAAACACATCCTAATGTCCCGAAAGTACTCCTTCACCAAGCCAGCTATCTGGCTTGGTACTCTAAAAAAGTCAAATGCACCCCAGATAAGACTGTGTGGCACAGAGCCAAAGGCATTTGCTAGATCTAAGAACACCACATGTAAGTCCCTTTTCTCCCGCTTGGCTTCCTGAATCTGATGCCAGATCACACTAGTACTGTATGTTCTAAGCATCCCGAGAAACCTGGGACCCCCGCCTTCTAAATTGATGTATCGATTAGCTTATTTTTCAGTAAGTAATCTGACAGCCTCTGTGTCACCACGCTAAAGAATATCTTACCTTCGACATTTAACAGACATATCGGCCTAAACTGCCCTATCTCTCTAGATACCTTCTCCTTTGGTAGAAATAATCCCCCTGCCCTACGCCAGGCCTTTGGAATAACCTGCTTCTTCCACACTATCCTAAATAGCCCCCACAGAAACCTGAGTACATCCGGCGCACTTTTATAAACCCGGTAGGGGACCCCATTCATTCCTGGGGCGGATGAGGCCTTTGTACGCCTTACCACCTCCTGCCCCTCACTCCACTTCGTTGGACTAACATCCACTTCAGAAACTATTTTTCCCAACGGTGGCATATCTACTGGGAGGCCCCTCTCCCCAACCTCCCCTGCACCTGAATAAGTACACTCTAAGAAAACTTATTCTTCCAATATTTGGTCTCAGTAGTGCCATGTACACCTGTTTCTCGAGCGCATGCCACTGGCTGTCTGTAAGTTTCAATAATTTGTGTTGCCTCACCCTAACCCTCGCCTATTTTGCTATATAAGCTTGTACAGCCCCCTTTTCAGGGAGAAAACTGCTGGTCAGTACAGCAGTACTCTGACAATCGATAAATGGATTCGTTTAACTTCTCCTCTGTTTAATTCCCTCACATCTGATTTGGATACGTTTATACTTGTATAAACCTTAATTTTATTAATGAGATGAAGACTCTACAATGTTAATTCACTTGTAGCATTTATACAGGATAACTTTTATTTGTCCAGTTAACTTCTACCTGTATGTGTGCTAAGAACCACATTTAGCTACACAGGTGATACTGATTCTAAATTAACTAAAGCTAAAAGCTAAGCTAAATAAAGCAGAGTTAAAAGACACTACAGGAAAAATTATCCTCCTAAACATGGAGGGTTTTTAAAACATGAAGATGAAAAAGTTTAGTTGTTTCAGGGATGCAGTTGTCCTATACAATTGTTCAACTATATGTTGTCATGCCAATAAATGAAAAGTAAGAATATCAGGGAATCTCATACTCTGGTCACCTTCACACCTCAGCTCTTGATCCAAATGTTTAAAAGTGTCTTCAGATAACACCTTTTATTTTCCTTTTTCATTATTTGATTTACTATTATGTTCTCTTTACATTGTTTCTTTGTCTTTTCTTGCCTTTTGTCTGCATCTTGTAGTCGTAACATTTTATTATGCAAATTTTTACAACTGATTTATTTTCGTCATTTTATTACAGGTATGCACCACGTAACAACGGAGAAACGTTCAGAGAAATGCTTCGTTAGGTGATTTTGTCGTTGTGTGGACATGTATTATTATTATTATTATTATTATTATTATTATTATTATTATTATTATTATTGTTATTATTATCTGTACAGCATGGCACAGCAGACATGGTAAACATGAAATGTATGAGGCTGCTGCCGGCATAACATGGCATACTGTTTTACAGTAAACTTTTTTAATAAGTAGAAAGAGTACACTCAAAAATAATGATAAAAAGTACAGGACAGTAAATACATGAACCAGTTAAATAGATGTTTAGTATCATTATCAATTATTATGTACTGTATATAATCCTATGGGACCACCGTCGTATATGTGGTCTGTCATTGACAGGCACGCCACTATGCGGCACATACCTGTATTGTGCTTTACATATAGTAGTAATAAAAGCTGCTTTTAAAGGCTCATTTAAGTAGTAATAATAATAATAATAATAATAATAATAATAATAGTCATTGTCATTACTATTTTTGCATAGCCTGTGTACAACTTCAAGTTACTCTTCATTTATGAAAAACAGCTGCAAAAACAGAGGGATTCCACAAAGGGAAAATAAAAACTATGTTCTGTGACTGTCAAACTTAAGAAAGAGTGCTATGTACTGTATTTTGAAAAAAAATAATATGATTTGCACTGGGCTTAATCTCACACAGATGTACAGTACATAGTGCATGAATGCGTAGTGTCTAGCTGGAAAAAAAGGTTACTAAATTGTAGAAAGGAGGTTATTCCATTTAACTGACATGAATTAAGTCATAAATCAATTCAATACCACAAAGTTCTGTATGCGTGTGAGTTGGTCTAATGAACAACTAATCTAACTAACTAAACGTTAATTAAAAAAAAGACTCAGAGTTGCTTATTTTTAAGAAATCTTATTCCAAATTACTGAAATATTAAGAAGTAAACTTTCAGTGTCTTAGTTTTACATTGTTTTTTTTAAGTAATAGAACCAATTTCTAATATTCCTAGTAATACACAATTAAGGGATTCTGTGTATGATTCTGAGCAGAAACATAACAGAAAAACAGATAATGGATAATCTTTCCGAAGGGAACTGTTTCTCCTTTATTTAAGTAATTATTCAAGAAAGTAATTCTTTTGTTGTTCATATTGAGAACTTCTCCATTCTTCTCCATGTAACCCTAACCCTAAACAGCCTGACAGAAATTCATTTCAGATGAAATTTGCTTCCTGCCTATACTGTACATTAAGTTGTTTGGTTGACCCCTTTTCTCAAAAGCACCCTACATTCATTTACCCATTTATACAGCAGTGCATGCTTGCTTTTATATAAATTCAGGATGGGATCTTGATTCTGGGAACTACAGCAGGATTTGAGGTTTGAATCTGTCTCTTGTGACTGCAAGGCAGCAGCTCTAAGCACTATACCATCTGCTGCCTAGAGGCAAAAGTTTATTTACTTGTTTTTCTTGAAACCATTAGCGTTATCATCTATGTAGCATGTGTGTATAATTATTATATGCAGCAACCAACACAGGGGTTGGTTACTTACAGTCTTAAATCATAGATTTTATAAAGACTATAAAATTCACAATCAAACATCAGCTGCTCCCTAAAATGAACAGAAAATTAAACGCCAAGTTCCCATGCTGTGTGTGCGGCATTACCGTGGTGTTCTGGCAGACAAACGGTGCCAAAAGCAGGGCTATCAAGGAGCATTAATGAAACATGAGTTCACAAGGCATAAAACACTGCAATTGCTGACATCATTAACCTTCACACATGACAGAAATTGTCAAAAAAATTTAGGCTCAGATTTAAGACAGCGATTAAACTGGGCAAATAAAAGTAGGAGATGAATTAGTAATCAGGTTACCTGTGAAACTCTGATGGGAGGAGAAGCTAATTCTTCCATTAAGTACATTATTTCCGTACTTTGGTTTGCCAGAAACACGTGGAGAAGAACAACAGTGCATGTGAACAGTTGTAATTTCACAACATTACAAAAAATAACACAGTATAAAATCATCGGCTGCACAAAAACATATGTAAACCCTTGTTTACCAAACATACTGTACATAGGAAGAGGCGCGTTAGATCTTAATAACAGCTTTATAACCTCAGTGACACGCTGTTACCACCAAACTGTGCGGTCCATCAAAAGCACAGCATCTTTATGCACGGAGACATGCTCTTCAGACGCCATGGTGCATTGCACAGGAAAGAGCTATGATTCTCACGTGGCCTTCATAGTGAGCCAGGGACAATAAGCTTTTATGAAGGCCCATATATTGTTATGAAAGCATGATGTCTCCCTTATGAAGGCCTTGCATGGCTTTCATGTTGTTATAAAGCACAAAACTGACATTGTACACTTAATTTTTGTACATAATGAATCAAGGGAAGGTACTTTTAAACGTGAGCATCTATGTATTTGCAAACATCATAATAATTGAAGACATTGTCCATTTCACCATTTCATCCCAAATTCAGGAGTAAAATTGTACTCTGAATGGGGCTTTTTAATACAGAAAAAAGCTGGACACTTAGCTGTCGCTGAGCATCCTAAAAAAGATTAGTAAAAAATGGGTCTTTACTGAAGTCATGGAAGGTTTTCAATCAAGCTGAGCCATGACAGTCAACATGAGGTTAATGATATAATGGATGACCCTTGGGATTTTCAATACAAACAATGCTAACAAAATCTGAACACCAAATTATCCCATTATGTTTTAATTGATATTTGAAGATTTGTTTTGATGTCACAAGCTCCACAAACCATAAAGATATCTAGGGAAGTAACAGGGATCCGGGATAACAGGGGTTTCAAAGTGCATACATGAAAGAATAAACTGCTGCTGCTGCAAAGTTATAGGTCACAGCTCAAAATATTTTTTGAAACACATTTTTGCTACATGAAAGCTGCATTGCAGAATCTGTATGTGTAGGTTAAAAAAAAACAATTTGCTTTGTAATACACTTCCCGGGCAAAAAAAAAAAAAAAGTCCCACACTAATATTTGATTGGACCGCCTTTAGCTTCGATTCTGGCACGCATTCGCCATGGCATCCTTTCGATAAGCTTATGCAATGTCACAACATTTACTTCCGTCCAGAGTTGCATTCATTTTTCGCCAAGATCTCGTATCGATGACGGGAGAGTCGGACCGCTGCGTAAAGTCTTCTCCAGCATATCCCAAAGATTCTCAGTGGGGTTAAGGTCTGGACTCTGCGGTGGCCGATCCATGTGTGAAAATGATGTCTCTGTCATGCTCCCTGAACCACTCTTTCACAATTTGACCCCGGTGAATCCTAGCATCGTCATCTTGGAATCAGGGAAGAAAAAAATCCATTGATGGAAAAACCTGCTCATTCAGTATATTCAGGTAGTCAGCTTACCTCATCTTTTGGGTACATAACATTGCTGGATCTAGACCTGAGCAACTGAAGCAACCCCACATCATAACACTAAGTTAAATCCATGTGGTGACTGTTTTTTGGCCGGGCAGTGTATTTAAACTTCACTACCTGTGAATCATGAAGACTGCGTATGATGGGACTGTCTGGGAAAACAGGACTGAGGCCAAGAAGTGAAACAATTGTGACTAAAATTTGTACAGTACGAGTAGCCATCTTAAAGGAATAAAACAACTGGAGGCCAGCAAACAGTAAGGCTTTTTTTAAAAGCAGCTGAGCTGCATCTTGTGTCACAATAGCATTCCATACCTTCTCATCAAATGTGTGCAAAGCATGATGTAGAAATCACACACTAAATAATAACAAATAACATAAACTTATTGGTCTGAAGTGAGCAAGTGTTTTACAGAAGGAAAAACTGTAACTGCAGCATGAACAATGTTGATGAATTCTAGCGGACCCCTCGAGATGATGAAACCACAAAAAAATGCACAGCATGACTTTCATCCAACCTCAAACAGGAACTATGGAATTTTCACAAGATCATTGTTTCCCCGCAATATGAAGTACTCTGAAGTGCACATTGTAATCCATATCCACACTTAAATGGACTGTAAGATTCTGCTGTTCCCACCCTGCCATAAACCAATTTGATGCAACAGAAGACTGCACTGGTACATTAGTGTGCAGCATAATGTGCATCACCAACTACACCTTGGTTTAATCTCGCCGCCACTTCCGCCTCTCTGACCGTATTACTTAGCTGCACGCTTGCACTCCCCTGCAGGATTTACTGCCGTGCTGTTCGGATATTATTTATCGATTCATTTATTATTGCACGCCTTTCAAAATTTGCTCCCGAACGATTACTCGAGCGTTCTGTACGGCGAACGTGTCCGATCGTGAGCATCCGCCACGCCGAAATTCCTCTTGCATGCAAACGTGCAGGACCATCTTTGATTCTGAACAAAAGCAGCAGCATCGAGAGCACCAGCTTCCCGTGAAGGGGCATTGGTTTCTTTGACCTGCGGCCAGGCAACGGAGAGATGCTCGACAGAAGTCTGACATTTCAGCTGTCACGAGTGAGGGAGGAGGTTCTATGCAGGGACGCCCAGCAAGACCTCTCACATCTTCAGCCTCCTCCAACTGGTCTGGGGACGACGCTTCCATGAGGTTCTGCAAATACCCCGCTGCTCATAAAGCAAGAGTTACATCTGGGCACGAAAGGTGCGACGCTTCGCCAGCATCTACCGACTGTCGTCAGCATCACATGCCCGGTGGACATGAGTCCCCCGATCACGACATGGCAGGAGCTGCGACGCTCACACGGGTCCCAGAGGCAACCAAACGCCCAAACGCGGCTTTACCGAAGAACGCGGCCAAGCCAACGCTAAACAGGCAGTGAAGAAGAAGCAGGCGGTACATTTGTGCAGCAAACGCGACGTGGTGCGTTCGGCATGCAGATCTGCCACCGCTCGGCCACGGGGCAAACGACGACGTCGCGCTTACCTCGTGCCTTTGTCCCCCATGGTGCGGGTGTGCGCGCGGGCGGGCTCGCGCATGCAGGCGCGCGGGCTGGGGGGCGCAGTGCGAGCGATGCTCGCGCGTCGTCGGGGGCTCGGGGACGGCAGCGGGGAGGCGACGGCGCTCTTAAGCGGACGACAGCTTTCACCGCCGCTTCGGGGTTTCGAGCCTCCGAGAGCGCGACGGTCACCTGCCTCACGGAGCGCGCGCTCCAGTCCGCGCGCGCGCGCGCGCGTGTGTGCGTGCGTGTGCGTGTGCGCGCGCGCGCGCGCGCGCCCGCCCGCCCTCGTGACGTCCGTCGACAACAGCGACGGCACCGCATTTCAGGCTTTGCGTCGAGCGAAGGGATGGACAGACTCGGAGGACCAAGTTTGTGAGCCTTGCGGCGAACACTTGCTTTAAAAGGGACAAAGGCGGCAGAGTCGCTCAAGCGCAATAAATTCCATCACTTACGCAGGCCAGCACCTTGGAGACGGTGTGGCACGATGTGAAGCGGCTGTTGGCTGGCTTGTGGACTGCATATCCACAAAATGTGCATTAACTGAAATGTTTTTTTTTCATTCATTCATTTTTTAAGCGCAACGGGCCAAAATACTTCCCAACTCGGCAAGTAGAAAAGTCAAAAAGTCAAAGTGAAACGGCATTTGGTTGAGGCTTTGGCACCCAGCAACATGACATGTCTATGAACAGTCAGGGTGTTTGGTAGCAAAAATGTGAGCGCTGCTGCTTTTACTTGTTGTTATGACTCAAATGATGATCAGATCGCATTTATGAGCCAATCTTGCAGAAATGCAGCCGTCCACGCTCGGGCCACATTTGCACAATGAAATGTTCTGGAAGGACCCGTTGATTTTTTTTAGAGAGAGCGTCCATTTGTTCATTCCGTCGTTGTTTAAAGACAAACTGTTTGATGTGCACAACATCCATGAGGGGACAGCGCATGAAAACGACCTGATCGATCTGCTCGAGGACACTGTTGTGCAGCGGTGCCGTGTTTCGGTGCCATCTTAACCTCCGATCTCTATTGCTCTTAATACTCGTGTCAACATTTATGTGTAGCAGTCATCCCTCTGCCCTTCATATTTCTCCTTGTGCTGAAATAAATGCAAGCATTACAGATCACCCTGCTAACAACACTGCAGCAAAGGCAGTCACCCATTCATTACAAAGATTAGCATGTTTCTAATTCCAAGGAAGGGGATAAAACCTTTGCTTAAATTACTTTGCGAACACAAATGTTATTCCGTGCGAAATTACAAAGTGATTGCACTGTTTTTCTCTGCTTTGCTAAAGGAAAATAACTAAGATTTTTGTCTTACAGTATTCTCTTAATCATATGAACAGTTTCTTTTAGGTTTCGGAAAAATGACTTTAAAGCAATATGACAGACCTTAGACATCCATCTATGTATCCATTCTCTTCAACTGCTTGTCCTGCTCAGGGTTGCAGAGGTCCAGAGCCTCTCCTGGATTTGCTGTGCACTAGGTTAGGAGACTGTGGCACGGATGGGACACTAGTCAAATCACACACACGGAGTATGGGCAACTTAGAGTGACCAAATTATCCTGAAGCACATGTGTTTGGACTGTGGGAGAAAAAGCAGAGCACCTTGAGGAACCATGTAGGAACATGCAAACACTACACTGACGGTGCTGCATTCTAATCCATGGCCAAACAATCCAGGTGCTGTGAGGCAGCAGCTCTACTCGCTGTGGTGCTGTGCCAGAGTTAGACACGTAACCTGAAATTTCCAGATGTGTAAAAAATGAGACGTTGCAGGGAAACACCATGAGGAGCAGTTTCAGAAACATAGGCTTGATCAGAACACTGCATCTCAAAGACAGCCGACTCACACACAATAACTTACGTAAAAAATATTCCTGTATCTGTGGTTTGATGCATAAAAATTCTCATGAATTTGTCAAATAATAATGCTTTCTGGGGAAATAGTAGAAAAAATATATATTTTCAGTAATATGTACTGTGAAACTAAATTTGACGAGGATGGTTGTATAATCTGAATATAAGTGCTGCACGGATACGATTTTAAACAGTGATCAATGATGCTGAGGCAATAATGCATGCAAAGAAATACTAAAACATACAGGCTGAAGAATACACTATTTTGTTTTTCACTTACAGAAAAACGTAAACATTTGTTCATAATAAAAGTGATAAAAGTTCTGCTTTGTGTAACTGGTGAAGTTTTATGTTGTGGCCACATACAGTCTCTTCTTACTTTACTGGAAAGAAACAGATTGGTACTGTTGTATTAAAATGTGTAAAAAAGGAAACAGGAGCATGGATTTGGATAACTTTTTTAAGCTTGCCCAATGTATAAAAAGATCACAGCAGTTTTAAACATAGAGGAAAGTTTTCAGTAGTTTTTCTTCTCCCCCCCTTATAATGCATCCAACACAGAACTTCGTGACACCACATGAAAAGTTTAAATTAAAAAAAGGAGGAACGATAGCAGTGTATTAAAATGGTAAAAGGAAAAAATTAAAACCTTAAAAATGTTACATTTATGTGCTGGCAAAGAGCGCCTGTGGCACAACTTGGCTTGAGGCTCTTAGATATGTAAATCACCCTTTTCACAGCATTAAAAGATGTCAGTATGCCGAGGTGCAGTCAAGCATATCAATAACGTGCACGGTAACAATGCACACAGGAGACACACAGCAGCCCTTTTCCTATGGAAATGTCAAAAATCTAAGCCGACTTCAACCTCTTCACACTTTAAAGGAGATGCGTCACCCAGTTTCAGACAAAAAGGCCTTAGCTACTCACTGTGGGGCAATGGCCGTTGCTGGTGTCTGCTTGGTCAAATTTGGGCAGGCTGTGCGAAGCACCACCTGTTTGTTTACCTCGGGGGAAAAGTCCCTTAACTCTGTTGTTTTGCCATACTTGTAGATATCATCAACATAACAGATTGATATGCAATTTAAATGCCGAGTGCAAAAAGAGGAAAACGTCTGAAAAGAAAAGCTTCTGCTAGCCACAATAACCGCACACAAGCAAAAACATTAGGAATTATTACTGGAATTATTATTATTTGTCTTAGTGATGTTGCTTAGCTGATTCCTTTGTTCAAAGTCAATTACAAGGACAGGTTTGTAGAAGCCAAAACAGCAGTCAAAAGGTTGCCAACATTACCGGCTTATGAGGGCCTAGGATGATACCAACCAACACTAATCGGTGTAACACAGATATATATTTTTAACAATTCAATACACATTTCAAGTAAAATAACACAACATAGACTGAATAGTGAAAAAAGTTGAAGTTAATGAAATGCACTGAAATGTCATCTGAAAACTTGAGGAAAGGAAAATAGAAAAGCCAAAGAAATGATATAAAACAAACCTGCAGCTTATAAATGCCCAACTACAGCAAACTCATTCATTATACTCTATTATGTAATAAAAATGTTCTCCAAGCTTTTAAAAATATATTTACAAATGACATTTATGATTGTTATTTTTGATGTCATCTCAGTGATTGAAACAACAGTTACCCATCAATTTATTCATGAGACAGGAGTACAATTCAGTTCAGTTCATTGTATTTTTATATAGCAATCTTCTCACCAGACTGATACAGAGTGCTGAGCTAAAGTCCAAGGACTAAGCGACAAAGAACTGAACGACACAACAAAGTGGCAACAAGGGATTTGTGTGGATGTACAGCGTGACACCACACCTGAAGACTGGGGCACTCAAGCCCAAGTCCATGGTTGCTAATCCACTTAAACTAATACATAAACACTGAGTACCATATATACAGTATGTATACAGGTATCTCATGAGATACAAGTGTTTGAAGTGTGAATTTCTGCACACACACACACACACACCAACAACCATGTTCTTTTATGGTTTTAGATTGCCTCACTCGCTACAATAAAAGTTTGTACTTCAAAGTTCAAAAAACTGGTTGAAGCAGATTGACATCAAGTCTATTTGGTCAGTTGCCAAAGGAAAATTAAAGTGGTACTAAGTGATACTGGTGGAGGTCAAAAGTGTCGCCACTGAAACCAGTGTGCTGAACAAATGCGATGAAAGGGAATATGTTTGTAAAATATTGTGCTGGAAAGATTCGTATGCACTAAATCCTTATCGGTTTCTGAAAAACAGATTTCTCAGCCCAGAGTGCAGCTATTAAAAATAATAATTCATAATGTGCACTACTAGGCTGCATTTTAAATCATCACTGCTCCAGCTTTTAAAACTGCTGTCCGAGCAATGACGTGGACGAAAAACTAGGGAAATACTGTACATCGATATACTTTTCCAGAAGCACAGTCCCCAAGAAATACAAAATAAAGATCATATTAAGAACAAACTCAGTTTATGCTGCTTGGAGAGGAAGTCATGTCAAATTTGTAGCTTTCAAAAAATTAAGCGTGACAGATGTTTAATTTAACAAATTAAAACACCTCATTTATTAGCATGTGACAACAAGTGTGCAGCAATTTTTCCAGTTTTTTACTTAATTTGTGGACTTAAAGGCATCTCTCTGAGTCGGGAATGGTTAAAAAGACTAAACGGTAACAGGAAAATAATAAAAATAAAAACAAACAGCAAAATAAATGTATTTATTTATATAGATAAATTTTAGGCCCCCTGTAGCTCCAGTTAGCCAAATTATAAGTCCAGCCCTGCCTGTAGACCCTCTGTAGTGTCCCCATGGAACTGGTTCTGGAACAAAGTGTCAGCACTGTTATCCCTTCAGACTGGATGAAATAAAAAGGACTTGGCATTGTCTCAACAAGGCAAGCCAGTTTACACTTGATGACTTAGAAAGTGGACAAGCCCTGTTGTCAAGGTAATACAGAGTGACATCATACCTGCAAATGTCAGCGAGCCAAGAACTTTGATTTTCACCTCCAGATGAGGACCACCCGTCTGCTAAGCAAGCAACCAAAAAGTTTTTGTGTTGGACTGGGTGACTACAAAAATAGAGTCACGTAGAAATGTCACATAGCAGCTGAATCACATTCGAGGGTGGTTTCTTGAGCATCAAGATGAAATGTAACACCTCCTGGCCTCCTCAGCCGAGAGATCTACTCACCACTAAACCATTGGGGAAAGCTGAGAGAGCAAGTAGCACGGCGTTCAAAGTTTTACTCAAAGAATCAAGGCTTTAAAGCCATCATCTGGTGCCACATCATCCTTGACCAAAGTTCTTGTTCCAACAAAAAATAGTGAGCAGTATAAAAGGGTAAATGGTGATAAGCAATGTAACGTTGTAAGTCGCTTTGAAGAGCCATATCAGCTAAAGAAACCTAAAAATTATGTGAAGTCCACAGCCACAGAATGTTGAATTTCCACTGAGGAATTTCTTCATTAGTTTCAGAATGTATTTTATACTCATAATTCAGTTCACTTGACAGTATTCCACAATGGATTAAATATGTCAGGTCATAATTCCAAGAGGATTTCAATTTGTAATTAATTTGCCATATTACATTTTATGCTGCACTCATCAGCCAAATATTGCATGCAAAATCAAGCCCAAGAACAGTTTAAAGCTGTGTTTTGTATTGCGCTGTTAATATTGTTATCATTACTACTATTCCAAGAGATATTTCTTGTGTTTAATGACACTGTATGCTGCAGTGTGCAAACTGGTGACTCAGATGCTTGAGGAATCCAATGGGCACATTGTTATGGCTTCCTTTTGTCATATTAAGCCATATTCTCTTTGGTTCGAGCCACAGGATAATTTATGAAGGCCACATGAAGACTGCCTTCCCCCTCTCTGAAGGTACAGTACAGGCTCTGCTTGTATAGTAATGACTCAGATTCCCAAAGCCTGGAGGAGCACTCTCACAGTTGCCATAGAAACAGCCCAGCCAATGCTGGCGAGGATTAGCAATAGTGAGTGAGGATGGCCGTGTTCAGTATCACAAAGCCAGAATCAGTATCACCCAGATAAAGCAAGAGGAAACAACGTACAAGTGTTGCTGCTTTCATCATTTTAGGGACTGAAATTATGCTGTTGACCTTCACAGATTTATTTCAGTTTTCATCGCCAACAGGTAGAAAAAAAAACCTCTACGTGTTAGCCTTTCATTTTCCTTTCAAGCGAAACCTAAAAGTCTGCTATGATGAACTCAGCAATACAAAGAAACTTTAAGTGTTATGTAGGATCAGCATTGGAAGTGGAGGCTTGGTTTTCCGTATTCTGATATCATACTCCTCTTGTGCTCCCAGGCCCAGATGCAATAAAAGAAGAAACTCCCTTAAAATTCCCAGAAACAGTTTTTTTAATTAAAAAAATCTGTAGATTTCATCGCTTTTGAAATGCTGTCAAAGATGTTGTGAACTGAATACAGAATGACAACAGACCAGTAGGGCTCTTAAGCAAACTGAGAAAGATTTCAAAAAGTATTAATAAGTGTATTTAGCTGATGCTTTTCTCCAAAGCAGACTACAATGTTTAACAGTTTACCTATTTATGCAGCTTGGTCTTTTTTCCTGGACTGTGATCAAAGGAGCTATTTCAGAAGGCTGGATTTGAAACCAGGCCTTTTGCCACTTAGACAACAACATCTCTAAACACTGGACCAAATGCTGCCTGAACTTCCTTTGCACTACAGTTTAATGATGCTTAAATGTTGGTGAATGAGGAGGTCATGCTCGCATTTACCTGCACCCTGGTGATCTTGAAAGCCATTTAGCAGGGTAATTGTAATTGTGTCCAGAAATGGACACAGTGCATGGAGACATTGTGCTTTAAGGAGCATCTGTCCACCATCCTTTTCTAATTATGGAGACCAACTGTCAGACCCAGTGAATACAAAACCTTTAAAGATCCTCCACCATGCTCAGCAGTTAACAAGCAATAGAGGTGGAAGTCATGCTTTGGCTTTCACTAAGCAAAACGCCATCCTGGTGTAGGAAAAGGAATAAACAATGACATCAGACCGTACAAATAACTTTTCCCCACCATTTCCTTTTGGGGGTTCCTGTTTTGTGTACATTATTCCAGGATATTTAATTTTGTGTGAACTGAAACATTTCTGACAAACATCAGGCTTTGAGGTTTGCAATCCCATTACTGCAATTTCCAAATTACATACCACTTTACTAACCAAGTATGTTTGTACATAAAATGAATATGATATGTTGGGATTCTCATTCAAACATATTTAGCATACAGAACAACAGCAAAGTAACAGGCATAAAAAAGTTTGGAAAGAATACAAAAATGCTATACCAATAGCACAACTATTTACAGGAATGTCTTACGTGCACTTAAATAATATATAACCCTAAAATAAAATTAGCAATTTCATTTTAAACCTCCCTTTTGATAAATTAGTCAAATGTATATGCACACTAATATTCAACCGTAACACTTTTGCTTATTTCTTTATCATGCATCATTAATGTGTCACCATAACTATCCCATAGCAATACGATACAGTGGAAGATCTATTTGGGTCATATAAACCTACAAGAAAAATGTGACATCCATGTTACAGAAAAAGTGTAAACAGTGCAAAGCTCACATTAAACACCTAAAAAAAAAACTTAGAAAATGATATATCAATTGCATTTAGGATTCGGATATTGTTATAAAATGAAACATTAGTTTATGAACGCACAGACCCTGACTTCATTGCAGCGAGCCCATTGTGCAAATGACATTTTTGAGGGGAATAAAACAGGTCTGCCAGCTAAACTAAACAGGATCCAAAGAATATCCTTGAGTTGCTACAGCTTGACGGAAACTAGAGTTCCTGTAGCTGCGGAACCAGTTTTCTCCACTGGGAGCAGAAGATGCCAGAGCTTCAGGTGGAAAAGGCTGAGTGTGAGTGTCTTCAATGCACACAGATCTCCATCCACTTTGTGTTCAGTGTTTTGGGTAGCATAACTCCCGTTGTGCTTCTACATGATCAGTACCAAGCACATTAAGCAGAATTTAAATCAAATTATCGGTAGCAACATGTGGATATGGGAAATGTTATAGCACAGCTCAAACACGCTGAAACGCCGTGTCTGACAAAAGTGCCAAATCAATTACACAGGCGAGCTGTTGCTAGGCAACCGATGATATTGCATACGACCTTGTGGACAACAGCTCGGGATTATTTCTGAAGAATGACAGGGATGAAGCCGAAAACAGAATTCACTGAATGTAAGGAATAGGCAAAACACACATTTCCAGCGTGGCTTTTGAGCTGCACCACTGTTAAGGAGGCCGTTATGCTACAAAACGTTCATTTGCAATGCTGATACAGTTTGTATTCCAAGATGGAAGTTGTGTGCTTAAGAATCACTCCAAAATGAGGAAAGAGGAAGCAACATAGTTGTGAACAGTCTGGGGTTCTTCTTGCTGTTCCATGTCCCTGGGCCCAGATGTGAAGGACTGCAATGACTCGTCAATATGGATTATAAATGACAGCCCTCAAGAGACATTCGTGATGGGAAAATAAATACAGAAACGCACTACTGACAATCAGAACCACTGCTAATGGCCGTCATTTATTTTATCAACTGAATTCTGGCAAAAAGATCCCAGTGACATTTTGTGCAACTCCTAAGCACTGGGTTCGCAAATTTAAATTGCAGCCATAGCAACAGCTTGTCTGTAGGAACTACTGTGTTAAGATCATTTCATCTATTGTGTGGGGCTTCTCCCAGATAAACTGCCCTTCTCGTCATGCGCACAGTTTCAGTCTTGTAAGGTGCTATGATCCTTTCAGTTGAGCTCAGTACAGTCTAGAGGTCAAAGGGGCTGTACATTAATGGGAAAAGAGGTTAAAAGGGTTTACTCACCAGGAACCAAACCAAGGGGTATTTGTGCAAGGTAAATATTTATATAAAACAGTGATGTGCTCAAAGGTGTTAAAGTAAAAACAAACCAACTGTTCTATGGTGTGAACCAAAAACCAACTCAATCTTAAGCCTGGAAAGAAAAAGTGGCAAAGCCAAAACAAAGTCTTCTGTACTTGACTGACTATACTGATCTAAGCTGCCTACCAAAACTACACAAAGAGAAAATAGAACACCACACTCCATACAAAAACCATACCATCCATGAACTGCTGAATGTTTGTTAGTCTGTGCACTATTTTCTCCCTCTTACTTATTCTACCCCCTCATTATTTATTCCATGCCTCCTTATTTCCACTTATTTTCCGGCACTTTGGGGGCTAAATAAAATGGTGGGTGTTTTAAAGCAGCGGAGCCTGCAGATGACTGGCCCAGATGAAGGCCAGATGAAGATGGCGGGACTGTTAATGATGGATGTGAACTGGAACCAATGGCAGGCAGCGGACCGGTACAGGAATATCACAAAGGTCTGCAAAGAACAATATGGGAAACTAAAAAAGACAAAGCAGTGCCCTGCTTTTCCAGTGACGGTGCCTGGGGCCAACATACAGTATCACACTCATGGATATTTCTCCAGTGCCCAAGATTATGAAATGTTGTGATTTAAATTTAAGAATTGTTTTAAATTTTCAAATATTTCGGCTTTGCTCAATCATGTTGCGATTTCTGTCCCACTATCATTTTCCAGCTAGGTATTTCTTCCCCATGGTCCATACTGTAAGAACATTAAAATTTAATTGCAATGCTGTGCCAATATGTACCAATCAAGAATGAGGTTAGGCCCCATACACCCAAACCTCCTAACTGGATTTACATCATCATTCATGCCCAGGTTAAATTTTGGCAGGTACTTACTAAGCAGATGATTAATTCCAGGTCAGGGAGTTTTATTCCATTACAGATGTCACACAGTTATAAAACTCATATGCAAATTATGTGTATCAAGCCAATGTGATCCTAAGCAGTAAATTCCCTATTCAGCTTTGTCTATGGAATTTAAGACGGATAAAATTGGCACAGAGCTTTAGTTAATGTGGCTCTTGGGATCATTACCATTGTGACCAACACACGGCCAAAAATGTGTAGCTGTAAAACTTTTCTCGTATTAGCATTCATTGGTTACATAAACCATTATCGCTGAAATTCTTCTCCTGCACTGTGCCAATGCTGCAGGCGGCTACTGACTCACTCCTGCCATCATCATCTCTTCAACTGCGAGCACCATCTTCTGCTCAACATATTTATGGTATTTTTCATCCTAAAGAATGTATTATGTCACAAATAAAGGCTTAATCTTTTTCTTACATTATACATTTATGCCAGTTTTTTGTTGCTGAGGTCTATGCAAAGAAATTAAAAGTAATCATGCAACATTAGATTGTGTGCATAATTTAAACATAATAATGTTATGTACATGCAGGCATTTATATAAGAACAAAATTGCCATAACACACCTGGACATTTGAAGATCAGGAAAGATGAGGCAGCAGAAATGGCAGCGGCTATTTAAGGTGTTTACTGACAAACCTGCAAAAACCACACCGAAGCACAAAAAGACAGAGACGAAGACAGCACAAAAAAACCTCCATGTGTAAAGCTCAAGCTATAGCTGTTTTCTTTATGTATGACTTTATTTTTTTTTCAACTTCCTTGAGGCCAGACGTGGCGTTAACATCTGCCACCTCGAGGCAGGTGCTCATAGTAGAGCTGACAGTCCCCTGGGAGGACTGGATAGAAGAGGCTGATGAGCGCAAGTGGTCCAAGTACCAGAAGCTGGTGGAGCAATGCCAGAGGAGCAGCTGGAACGCTTGTTGTGAGCCTGTTGAGGTGGGGTGTAAAGGCTTTGCTGGCCGTTCACTATGCAAGGTCTACACCCTGCTTGGCATCGCAGGAGATGCTAAAAGAGCCATAAAGTCCATCGTTGAGGCTACAGAGAGGGCCTCTAGGTGGATTTGGATTAGGAGGTCCGAACCGTGGGTTAGTGCTGCTGGGACACAAGCCAGGGCCTGATCAACCCTGGTTGGGTCACCTGAGTGAGAGCGTCTGATGTTGTGAGACCCGAAACACCTGATGACCTCAGGAAACATCACTGATGATGTGTCCCAGCACATCCTTGGATGTATCTTTAAACTATTAATCTGCAGACTTGAAATTTGGCACAAAGTGAGACTTTTGCACTGTCAAATTTGTAAAACTCATTATTTTGAAAATTTCAAATTTGATCTGAAAAAGTTTGGAGAAGTGGGAGTAGTGATGTCACACACAGCGAAAAGTAAAGGCACTGATGGATTTCCCCGCCCCCCCCACACGCAAATACACACACACGGGCACAGCTGCTTCTCGTGCTGTACAAAGACATGGTGCAGCAACCGCACACAAATTGGAAGATAAGGTTTTGTATCTTATAATTTATTACTGTCTGCACGTTGGTCTGTATACACTCCACACACACACATTCTCTCCCATACAAATGTACAAAATACGACAGCGTAATAAAGTTTGATTATGTGGGGTAATTTGCTATGTGCATGTAATAACTTGTAGGGTTTGATGCTAAAGGACCCACTGGCTGTCACATGTGAACAAATAAAAATGGAAAATTTGAAACCCTACATGACATACGTGGTGCTGCACACATTAGTGATGTAAGAGTGATATATATACAGTACACTCAACCCACTCTTCTGCTCAGTCTTTGTGATGTTCACCTGTCCAACAGCACCAACAATACTTATGTGCTAAATACAACCACTTCAATGGTATGAGAGCTTTGTGATTATATTATTAGAGTTTATCTTTCCACTGCCACGCCCTTCTGACCCCGGGAGCACCAAATAGCTTAACTAGTACTAAAATAAAAACGCCAAAACGTGATGCTAGCTTCACCAAATTCACCTGCACCCAGAGGCAGTGGAGGGGCATGGGCTCGACACATTCTTTAGATCAGGACCGACTGCTTCACTTATTAAGTCAACCAGTTTAATTAAGAAAATGGTCAATACACTGTGCTAGATAAACATCTTGTGAACTGGGATCTGCTGTTTGCATCTCAATTTACAAGTCCAGACACTGTCACTGGTAAAAACTTAATGATACAAGTATCCCTCTATTTATTTAACATTTAAATTCTGTAGAAATCTCACAACAGGCTATAATGAACATTACAGCATGTGCTGTAAATTTCAAGTATTAGCAGTTGCTTTTCATCAACTGCTCATCCTATAGGAGACCATGGCATTGCAGACCCTGGTCAGAACCATAGATCTTATTACCTTAAACTTGTAGATACTGTTGTGTTCTACACATTTCTAATTAAAGTTTGCGTTATAATTGTGAGAATCAGTGTGCGATAATACCGATGTATCTTTATATGCAGAGTGGGTTCCAGTCTTAGCTATAAAAAATAAAATGTTCCGTAAGACTAACTTTGGGCTACATTAAAATTAAAATTACTAAAATTAAAATGAAACCGCTAAAATGAAGCATGTCACATCTACAAACTCCAATTTAATGTTTGTTGTTGAAGTCCATAAGCGTGCAATATTCCTCCTCTTGTTATTCATCACCAACGTTCACAATACCAGACAAGCTGTAAACACTGTGGAAGTGAGTCAGTTTCATCTGATTTTACCATCCTATTGTTTGGGTGCATTACCAGATTTATAACAAACAGGTAGCGCTAATAAACAAAACTCACACTGTAAAGGGGATCCCACTCCCTGCCTAACCGCCACCCAAAGCCCCGCTTTTCCTTTCCCTAACCCTCCATCACCATGGTAACCCCACAGTCAGCCCTCCACAAACCTATTTAACTACTATGCAATGGATTTTACCTCTCCACCACCAATGCTAGCAAACTATGAAACCATGCATAGTATAGCGAAGTGATGCTACAGCATCTCATCGAGGTTATCAAGTGGGCACCTTCCTTTGTCGGTGTTTCGTCAAGTTAGGCCCACGACACCTCCAGAAGGCTCAACCGCAGCTCAGGCGTCCCAGAGCTGCTCCCCTCTACCACTGCATGCACCACTACACTACCCAGCCATACAGCACAACACACGCTACTCGCCTTAGCACCCCCTCTAACTGCATGCTCATCCTATTGTTTGGGTGTATTACCCGTTAAATCCAGACTTAAAACTCATCTGAGTCTTAGCAAATCTGATGCAACTAAGGCTGAATCCTGCATGCATGCATCTTGTCTTCAAGTGTTCTTTCAAGCTCTGTACTCTTGTTACACTGAGATTCTAACCCTCTTCTTTTCTGTTTGAGTTTCTTTGCGCCACAACTGCAGATCGCTGAGCTCCCTTCCCCAATGAGGCCAGGAAAGCCCGGCTGTAAGAGCAGGGCCCCATGCTGCCGGGAGCTGAGGACCCCAGGCCATGATGGACGAAATCACTGTTTAAAAGTGTTCTTCACAACAATACAGCCCTTCTTAGCTGCAACTACTGGCATTATTTTAATATGTAAAATGCCTGGGGGGCAGTTGTTAGTACTTGGACCTTCAAAAGATTTATTTTCCTCCCTTGCATTTTTTGGTTGGGAGTTTGCCTTCCTGTCCTCAGTTGCCAGCAGGTTTACGCTATTGTTTTTTTCCCTTTATAGTTCCTCTTCTAATTAAATGTATAGCAAGTCTCTTACCTGTATGCTTACTCTACACCTGTTCTGCTGTTTTAATCTGTTCCTCAACATTCTGGCTCACTGTGTGAAAACAAGTGCTCTATGAACATAAATTGAAATTAAATGTACTAAAGGCTTTGCACAAACTTTTTTAAGTAGACGCATGAGTAAAATAGAATCAAAAGCAAATAAAAGAAATCAAATGTTATGTTACACGAGGAGACGGTGTACTAAAAATTGTCCACCGTTACTTCCAACATATGAAAGTTGTTGTTGACAAGTATCTGTTTTTCACCAAAAAAGATGGAAAATATTATAGATACACATATGGTGTATTGCCAACAAAACTACTTGGATTTGCTTATAAGACAACCTAGAGTTGCACTGTGGCATCATCGCACCTCAGTGTATACAAGGCCTGAGGTGGATGCCACTTGTACTGTATGACCTTGGGGTTTAAGCTGCATTTTCTCCATCAATGCACTGCTGTGTACCATGTTACTTCGCCACAGCAATCCCTCTGCATTTGTTACCGAAAGCCTAATGGATCATGCAGTTACTCAACAATTTTGTGTACATATCAGAACCTCCTCAGTTAGTCCCATTTACAAATGGATTCTGGCCGCAGACCGACTTCCGTCTGGCAACCACAGTGATGAGCCCGGCCCATAAGTGCAACGACTGACACATACAGCCTCAGCTTTAAAAAAGATCCCAAATTTAGCGAGCGTGTAAATTATTGTGCAGATTAACATGTCTGTGAATTGTGCCTGAGCACTTCTTTTGCAACGCATCAAGTGCGCACTGGCCTGCTGTGAGTGAGCATGACCACAGATGGCCCTGCAATGTAAGGGCACCTCTGTTGACTGAGGGACGAGTGTGCACTCGTTCACTTGCCTGCGGGAGAGCAACGCACAGCTACGAGGTTCTGTACGACAGATGGGTCTCGTCATGGCCTGCCACCATTTTCGGGACACTTACAAGGACAGCAGAGAGCTGCGTGTGTCATTGCATCAGGAGGCACCCCAAGTCAGGCTTAAACATCGCTCTCCTGAGAAGCAAGATAATGAAGCTCTTAGAGCAGTTGGTTTACATTTGCATTCATCCGGTGCTTTTCTCCAGTGTGACTTAGGGTATTAAGCAACTTACTTGATTTACCCATTTTTTACAGCAATGCAAGTTCCATGGCAACTTTGTAAAGGCTACTACAGCAGCAGGTGGGATTCACACCAAGGTCCCTTGAGCACAAGGTACTTCTAACCACTACCACTTCTTGGTGTCATTGAAGCAAATGACTCACTGAACTAACTGTCATTCAGCGTGTCAGCACCTGTGAATGAATGCCATCTTATCAGATATAAACCATGGACATGTCTATTTCCAGGCACCATCTCATTAGGATCATAATGTGATGAAAAAAGAAAAAACATGTAAATGTAGGTAATATAACAATTAATTAACAAAAATATAGTTAAAAGACTAAAATTTGTGACATTAAATATTACTTTAATTTAGGAACCATAGAGGGGGGGGTTCTGCAGGAATACACTGACCCCTGGTGGCAAAACATGGTCATAAAGCCAAGTCCAATCAACCTAGAGTTGCACAAGGTGTTGAGTTACAATCAAAACATCAGCTTATTTAAATACTTTTAACTGTATTGTTGGTCTTGTGTGCTTGCTTTCATTAAATTGAAATTTTATCTAAACTTTTTAGAAAGGTATGTTCGCTAATTTAATAATGAACATACTAATTGCACAATCGTCCAGTAGGGCAGCATAGGTGTCTTATGAACACAGTACAAATATTAAGTTCCTGCTTACCTTGCATTGCAGTACTGTACGGAACTTCTGAATACTTGGAAGACATTCTACTAATTTATAGGTGGCCGAGCAGTTTTCCCATTTTGACCCCATTCCTCAACTACAGCCACAGCAGGCAGCTACTGGAACTCACTGACTGAGCAGTTTATTCAGCTGACTGCCTTTTTATATTATTTAATTGCTGACCATTTGTATATTTTCCAGGAAGAGCAAACACTTACGCCATTAACATTAACCGGTATTTTAAAACCCAGGTCTAAAAGGTTGACATTTCATTAAAAACATTTGATTATTTTGTAACTGGTCCTTTAACTTGAGTATTGTTCTTGGCTACTCTCTTTGCATTTGACTATTAAATCACAACAATGCCAAAAGAAAATCAGCTCTTTATAGAAAAAATCATAGTCATTTAAAAAAAGATTGAGAAAAATACACTGGCGTTAGTTTTAAGCATCCTTAAAAAATGTGTCAAGTAAGTGCTGCATTTTCACGGCTCACCTTGTGATAAAAAGCAACAGCTGTCTTCAGTGAATCCTCCAAACTTTGTACAGTCTCCAGAGGCAATTGGTGTCACTGGGTTGCGTATTATGTGCATGTCTGGCAAAACAAATATTCTGTAAAATAACGGAATGTCTAAATCTGAACACATGTTGTGAAAGGTCAATGAATTTTTGAAGACACATTTTCCATTTATATGTTGCCTTTATATCCATGTACTGTTCAAGTATTCCATATATTTCTCTCGGTTTCCTCTTTAGTACAAAACGTTACCAAACAGCCAACCTTTCAGTAAATGCGCTATTTGTGGAGCTCAGGTGGCTTTTGTTGCAACTAGATCAAAGACGTACTGATGCACAGCAGCCTCGCTTTCATCATTTTATGGTTTACAGCAACTATCTGGATAAATGAAACTTGATATGCATCCACTTTTCCAAGGTAGTGATTCACCCCTTCATACAGCTGGACTATTTTCACTCAATGAAGCTCAAAGCACTTAATGAGCAATGCAACAGCAGCAGGATGTGGGTTTGGAACTTTGGTCCTCTGACTCCCAAGATAACAGCTATAACTACTACACCACCTGCCAGCTTGTAGGACAACTCAGGAAAAACAACTCTAACGGATACAAACCAGGCAGACCTGAAAGACAACTTTAAGATTTAATCATACAAGATCCATAAATATTTGCATGCAAACAAATCCACTAACCTGCAGGTAATCATCTTCACAGTCTGCACAATCCGCTGTACTTTATTCTTTAATAAAGTTGCTCTTGAAAAAGTACAGCACATTCATAATGTTAAACAGTTGAGTTTTCAGTGCCACACAACAGTGAGATTTAGGGAAAAAAAAAAACAAGCGACTTGAGCTCTCGGGTTCCAGTGGTAGCCCAGCTGAGCTCGATGGTTGTGCGAAGTTATTGCCCCACAAGCACAAAATTACTGCAGATAAAAACTGCAGCACAACACAGTGACAGCAAGTGGCCCCTCAGCAGAAACTTCATGCAGTGACTTAAAGCTTAGCAGCAAACCCAATTCTTTATCACACATTTATGTGGAATCAACTGTCTTACAGGCAATAATATTCGTACCGTAGTAGACCGCATTTCCATATGGGACCGTAAACAGGAGCCCAGCTACGCGTCTTAGCAGGGCACAGCGGCCTGTAACCACAGCACACAATAATAATAATAATAATAATAATAATAATATTTGTACTGTAATAGACTGCATTTCCACATGGGACAGCAAACAGTGATAGTCACAGACGAGTAAAATTGAGTGAATGAGTATGCCATTGTTCAGAATGTTCATTTCATGTGCCCTATGCACCCTTCCAAATATGTAGTCAATATATTGAGTACTAGATGAGGCTTCATTAATGTTTTTCTTTCCAAATCATAGTTCAGCATCTCATAATTCATTTATGGGACTTCCATGTCACAATAAGGGAACAGCAGAAGAAAAATTTGTGTTGAAAGCATGTAGGTGTGATGGCCGTCACTGTGATATTCACTGACTGACAAACTCTGCCCACAACTCAGTTGTCACAGAACCAAAATAAAGGAGAAATGCATTTAAAATGGCACTCCTTGACACTAGTGACAATACACAGTAAAGTATTTCAACACGCTGTTTAAAATCACCGGAGACCGTTTTATTTCCTTTTCTTGTCGTTTTGTCTTCTTGCATTTTCAAACATGTACACTGGAATCATTATTGATATACAGTATATATACACATACACATTTTGTATAGCATTATCTAAAAAGCATGGGACAATGCTGCTGTGCGTTTTAGAAATGGGAAGATGGTTCTACATGTCTGTGATATGTCGTTTTAACATAAACACGCACGCACGCGCGCACGCACACACAAAAAACAGAGTGGACAACATTGCCTGTGCATTTCAGCAGTGACCCAAACATCTCCCTGCCGCCAGCAGCTGGCGAGGAGGGAGAGGAACACAAAGCCACTCAGTACTTTGCCAGGATAAGCTTTTCAGGACACCTGGTGGGATTTAAGGGGGGAAACTGCACTGTCAAGTCATCAAAATGGATATGTGAAAATGACCCCTCCCAGGTAAAAGACTCTTGCACGTACAAATGATAAATGTGAATCTTCATGAGTGCCCGTACACCCACCAACTAAGCACCCTGCAACGTCAAATTCAGGTCAGTAAATATTTTTCCATCCTATGAGAGGAAAAGCTAACATGTTTATCTCAGACTGCGCTTGGCAAAGTGACACAGATGTACATTCTGACAGACAAGCTCTTCGCTGCCCTACAAAAAGTGCTCTGATGTAGCTTCACTACAGCAGGCCTGATACCACAAAATAACTCATTTTCAGGTCTTTGGTGCCAACTAGCATTTGAGAAATAAAACCAAAAGTAATTATTTAATGTTCACATGATTAAAATTTTTAAGCTATTTATTTCTGTAACACTATGGACAGCACAAGGCTTGCATGTCAGGGGTCAGTAAGAAGTCCAATTACTTTAAACCATGAACACCAAAGCACACGTCTTCCAAATGGACCGGTAAAGAGAAATCTTCTAATCTGTGCCAGATTGTGCAGACCGCAGCAACTGTGTTCACCCTGGACAGGATGGATCGGACAGACAGCCGGCACAAAACACATGGATGCATCAGTGGAAGAAGCAGGGTTAGTTGGGATCAGAGCTCTTTGTGTCGAAAAAGGGCAAACGGAAAAACGGGAAAGGCGGAAGTTTCAAGACACCACAGCTGAAGACAGACACACACAGACACATGGGTTGTCTACATCATTCCCAGCTGCAACAAGGAGTTGGCATAGGCCATGGGCTTGACATTCGGGTGAGGCTGCAGAGGAAAAGAGAAGTCAGATGGTGTTTAGCTTACAACTCAGGCATACAACACTTTTCTGCCAATCTACTTTCCCTTTGCTTTGAATATGACTACCAGTGTTTCACACACAAAGTAAAACAGAGGAATAGAGTGGACAGCTGTATCACATCTATTTGCATTTTCCACCTACTATGGATACATAAAAAATTCATGCAACAGCTTCAATCCCTCAGTATAGGGAATCTCTATATCCAAATTTTTGCCATAATGGGTCTTGAAAATTGTTAACTAAATATCATATAAGTATCTGAACAGAAACTTGTGCTACAATAAATTTTTATCAAGCTTATCCACAAAAAAGACATGAAAGTAAAATTCAGAACCTAAATATCATACAATACGCTACAATAAGAAAGAATCCTGTATGTATTATAATAAACTGTATTTTCAATTGTTACAAATTCATTGTAAGTCAAAGTTGTGTGAAAACCGTGTGCATTTGGAGGCAGACAATAGTCTAGAATGTGTTTTTGTGCTGTATGGGTGCAGCTCTAACAGCTCAGCTCAGTCATTAGAAGGAGGTACACAAAGTTTTGGCCATATGGTGTATAATATTCATTCAGGGATAAATTCAGATTGGGATACTGTTTTATCAACATTAAAGTAACAATGGAGTCTATTTAATAATTTCAATTAAATTTCACACACATTCTGCTCCAGCAACTACTATGAATGAGATGAGCAAAGGGAAGTGGGAGGCATCTGAGCAAGATACAGAAGGGATAGACAAAGATAAATTTGATGATGACAGTACTAACCACAGCAGTAAACTGGTGAAATTCTGGCTTGAGATCAGATCCCCTGAGGTGGATATAGGCGCCTTTGTTACCCATCTGGTCACTGGGAATGACAGAGACAATGTACAGTGTTTTACACATCTACACATCCATAATATGGAGAATACATCAAGACAGCAACAAAGGAGATGCTGTAAGGCTCAGTAAGATAAACATGATGTGACGTACCAGTAGTTGGGTGCTGAGAAGACAGTGATGCACTTTCCTGAGTGGGTGACCTCATAGCCCTCGCTCTTCACCTCATGACTTCGCACTATGTACTGCAGCTTGTTCTCACTCAGGAAGCGCTCTGTCACATCGGGGCCAAACTGGCAGCTCACCCCCCTCTTGCTGATCGACCGCCCGTTCTAGAGGTTGGCAGAAATCAAATTTGTTTGAACCAGGGGGCAGGCCAGAGTCAAAAAAATTTCAGACAAAATGAATAAACACTACCCCCAATTGTAATATCAAACATATACTCTGCAATTAAAAATTAATATCTTTTCAAAAAAAATAAATAAATTTTCAGAACTTACTTGAGGTTGGGGATCTGACCACAGAAGATCACACATTGGGCCTAAACAAGGATAAAATTTGATTTAAAAAATTTGTGACATGACTCTTATTTATTCATGTGCTGTGATCATATGCCCTCTTCTTACAATCAGCTTTGCAAGCAGCAGAACAAGCAATTTCCTACATTAATAAATTGTTCTGTTTACACAAATTAGATCAAAGTGTTGTAAAATGCCAAAAAAGCCCTCCTTTTAAATATTACTAAATCAGAAAGGCAGGCAAAACATCATGTTAAATTAACACTGCTGCTATTACTTGAAAAAAAACTTTTTAAAAAATTGGACTGAAAACAAATGCAACCTTGTTTATTTACTTTCCACAGGTCATGATGGAAAAATGATTTTTCACTCACATTTTCATTATCTGTCAGATTCCATTTAGAATGTTAAATTAAGGTGGATGATCATAGGAGCCAATGATCAAAAACTGCTAGGAATACATATATTTCTCACATAATGTGGTTAATTTCTACTGCAACATCAGTGGTAGGGAAATACTATTATGAACTATTGTTCAAACAGAAATAAAAAACTACTATACAAAAATTCATCTATAACTAAAAAAATAAAGGGTATCTTTTGTTTTACACGTATTTAATATTTAAAAGTTGTATTTTTCATTATCAATAATTTCTTCTCCAGTGCAGGTGTGTGAATGTCCAGAGTCTATCCAGGAAGCATAGGGCACAAGGCCTCACTCCAGACAGAGATCATTTGATCTTTTGGCTCAAGGATGTTTATGGTTTTAGGAACTGAAGTTGAGAAGATCACTGCCGGCGTTTCTCTCTGCAAAGCACACACTGCATTGTTAGGAGTCCTGTGTGGTGTTACAAATGCTGTTGCTGTATTACCCTGTGCAAGGTAAAAATATCCAGCTGTAGCTTGCTTTGAAGAAAAGCGTTGGCTAAATTAAATTAAAATTACAATATTTGTGAGTCTCCTGCTTCAGTTGTGATATGGTTGCCTTAACTGAGCGTGAAAGCAGGAAGTAGAAACAGTAGCTGGGTTCATTATGGACGAAGCAGAGAGACAGTGTGTGTGTGTGTGTGTGTGTGCGCGTGTGCGTGTGTGTGCGTGCGTGCATTTTGTGGAGTGAAAGTGTGCAGTGAATGAAATACCTGCTGGGGAATTTAAATTAACTGGCAAAACTGTCATGGTACCACTTAATAAGCCTATTGTGCTAATGGGAATTTTTGTGACCCAATCACATGAGGTTAGTATTCCAGACCTTAAAATGACAGAACAAAGACAGTGACAAAAATCAACATTAACAATGAACTGAAGTTGTGTTTTCCAAATGCAGGAAGCTCACAAAACAAATATTTTATAACAGCTTGGCCAGGAAGTCCACAACTGAATAGAATGATTTCTTTATTCAATCTAAATTAAACATGACAAAATTAATGGTCAATAAAATAACAATATATCAGTCTCTGCCAAATTCTGTTGCTCACTGGCCCTTAGAAAACATGTCTGCCTCATTGTATTTTTGTCAACAGTTCAGTTTCGTCAAGGCAAGATGTACTGTTTGATCTATTTAGTTGTTTTGTTCTCTCCAATAGGTTGATGTTGAAATGACAGCTGATCATATGAACACTGCCCAAAAGTTTACACACAAAATAAGCAGACTATTAAATAACAACAAACCTTATTTTAAGAATATCTGGAAAAAAATCAATTTCCTGGTCTGAGGGACATACCAGAGTCAGGAGGCTGTCGGTTCCTGTCGATTTTACGGATGTCCTCAAGCGTCACTCCATCCTCACTGAATAGACCTCCATGCATGACCTGAGGGCATGAGAGACCAGCAAACTGTCAAGCTACAGCATTCACACAGAAGTAAGGAAGCACAGCACCAGGGATATGGAAAGAGAGACAGAAGTCTGTCATTATCGCACAAGTCCATCCTTACCAGCACTTTATTATTGATGCACTGTGCCAGGGGCAGCCACTGGAAGACTTCACTAAACAGTTGGAACATCTGGGCCGTGTATTTGGCTTTCACTTCACCTTCAAAGCCATACATTTGGTTCATGTTGTCCGTCTCATGGTTCCCTACAGGGAATAAAATGCACTCCACTCGTGATTTAGCCAGAAACAAAATCTTCCTACTGACATGGAATATATTCATGTAGTCTTGAACGTTGGCTGGTTTGGAAGACTGGAATCCACACTGGAAACTGTGGGCACTCACCCCTCAGCAGATGGAAGGAGTCTGGGTACAGCAGCTTGAAACCGAAAAGTGTGAAAATGACTTCCACAGAAAAGGAACCACGATCCACAAAGTCACCGTTGAAAAGCTAAGTGTCAGTCAAGAACCATTAACAAAACCAGTTTAATAAATGCCGTCTAGTTGCAGTTACAGGTCCAGGATGGGAAAAATGCATTTCATCAATGCCAATTGCAAGTCCTTCATTTTCATCATGCACAGACAGAATCACTGCTCAGAAGGTATAATTTCTCCTTGCGCAACAACTGATCGCCGTCAGGGGTTTTCCACTTCCCTGACAAACTTCCAAATTTTATTTGCTTGAAACTACCCATTAGAGCAGATGGAAACATGATTATTTTACATGTGGAAATAAGTGAAGCAAAGGATACATAGGGGTTTGATGGGGAAGGTAAGCCATTCAACTCAAATATGTTGAGGAGGTCGTAGTACTGGCCATGTGTGTCACCACATATAGTGATCTTCTCTGTCTGTTAGCAGATGGGTAAACCAAGATAAATTAGCAAATCATGACATTCAGTAAACCAAATTATAGGGCTGGCATCTGCAAACAATCCTTGCACTAGGTAAAAGAGCACCAAATTTCCCAAAAGAAACTTACCTCTTTTAATGTTATTTCTACAAGACTTGGGAGTTTTGCTAAAACCTCTTTGACTTGAACCAAAATCTGCACAGAAACAAATCTTTGTGAAAAATACAGCACACAAAGTTACAACAATCAATTTTTCAAAAATCAGTTTTCCTTTCCATAAACATTTTCCAATCATTCCTTTACTCTACCTGATAAGCACACTTTCTGTGCAATTTCTTTTGGTCTTTAAACCAAGCCATTAACTCCTTCATGAACTTCAGTGTCACTTTTCCATCTTCAAGTTTCGGTCCTGTATAATCATCTTCAATCACTGTCCAAGAAAAGCACAAAAGTAATTAGAAAATTCTGTGCTACCAGCACGGAGGGAATAGATATTTGAAGCTTAATAAAATAGCCAAATAATTCAGCCACCTTTGTGATTACTGACCCTGACTGACTGCAGGCAATACTCACTCATATTCTCAATGTCCAAGGAGTCCACTACCGATTTCTTGAGCTCGTCGCTGGCAATCGCTCTCTCAAAGGCCTTCTGCTTAACAATTTTGTTACACTCCTGGTACTTCATCTTGGCATCTTTGTCATTTGGCCGCACCCTAACTACCTGCCTCCAACAGAGCAGAAACACAGAAAATCGGACACGGATTCAGGACAACCGACACCCCGGACCTCCTATACGACCACCTTCAACACTTCTGGAAAGTACCGGACATTCTCAATGAAACATTATCCTGTTCTGTTCGAAAAGCTCATAGAGCAGTGGGAGTAAGAGTATACCTACTAAGTGACAATTCTGTCACAATTTGTGTACACTGCTTTCGGAAAGCATGCAGACTGCTTCACATCTGCTTGTATCAGGCCCTACAGGTGACAGTGCTTGTTAGAGCAAAAACCAAACCATGATGTGAATTTTCTGTAGACCTCTGAGACAGGATTGTGTCGAGGCACAGAGCTGGGGAAAGGTATGGAAAAATTTCTGCAGCTTTAAAAAAAAAAAAAAAAAAGTTCTAAAGAACACAGGGGGTTACACCATTCTTAAACAAAACAAGTTTTGAACCACCATGACTGTTCTTCAAACTGACTGCCCATCCAGTTTGAGCAAAAGGGGGAGAAAGGCTTTAGTCAGGGAGGTGATCAAGAACCCAAAGGTTGCTCTGACTGAATCCAGAGGTTCTCTGAGGAGATGGAGAACCTGCCAAAAGGATAACCGTCTCTGCAGCACTCCACCAATCAAGCCGTTTAGGTACAAGGAACAGATAGAAGTCCCGTCTTCAGTGAAAGCCATATGACAGTTCACTTGGAGTTTGCCAAAAGGCACTTAGTCTCAGTCCATGAGAAAAGATTCTATGTTGTGATGAAAACCAAGATTGAATTCTTTGGATTAAATGGCCAGGGTATCTTCTGGAAGAAACCAGGCACTGCTCATCATGTGGCCAATACTATCCCTACGGTGAAGCACAGTGGTAGCAGCATCATACTGTGGAGCTGTTTTTCAGCAGCAGGAACTGGGAGGCTTGTCAGGATAGAGGAAAAGATGATCAGATCAAAACAAAGACAGGTCCTTGAAGAAAACCTTCTCATGAGTGCTCAGGACCTCAGGTTAATGCAAAGGATCACATGACAATTATCCAAAGCACACAGCCATGTCAAGGCAGGAGTGGCTTCAGGATAAGTATGTGAATGTCCTTGACTGGCCCAGCTACAGACCTGACTTGAACTCATTTGAACATCTTTGGAGAGACCTGAAAATAACACTATAGTGACACTCCCCATCCAGCCTGACAGAGCTTGAGAAATTTTGCAGAGAAGAATAAGAGACGATCCCCAAATCCAGATGTGGAAAGCTTACAGCCAAGAAGACCTGAGGCCGTCACCACTCCCTAGAGTGCTTCAATGAAGTACTGAGAAAAGAGATTCAATATTTAGGTATATGTGGTATTTCAGTTTTTTTTTTTATTTTTTATACATTCACAAAAATCTATACCTGCAGCAATCATTATTTAACAATCTAAATGTCTGCTGCAACAGAGTTACATTCAACCCTCATGCAGAACTGACACAATATTTGTGACTCTTAAGCCATACAACAACAAACATCTTCACATTCTTTGCACCGCAGATGATTCTGGAATTAAAGCCAGCTCTACTGACTGTGGCATATATGTTGAAAGCTGTGCCACAAACCCATTGGAGTGGAGCCAATTGGCATCATTTAATGATTAGAGGATTACCTGCTTTTTGGTTCTTTTATAGAAAGTAGAGCATAAGTAGTTACTGTCACTCACACAAAACATCACCATTTAAATATCTTCCCCCTTCAGACATGAGCAGATGCACACACAGAGAATAACAGATTTTACTCTGCACTTGATTAAACTAAATTGCACCAGAAAAATCTTTGCACTTTATGGCCAGAGACATCCTTGTCCAATAAATTTAAGTTAAAAAATTAAATGTTTTCACCTTCCTTGAAACATATACATCATCCTGTGTAGCACAGATCACTGCTGATGATACAGCTGTCTTGCGGTTTTGTTTAAGTGCTTTTTAATGGAAGCATTTATATTCGGTATGATATATTTTTAGTTACAGCATGTGAGGTTTGCACCTGACCTCTGAACAGTTGTGGTGGGTTTCTGCACCGAGAAGTCATCATTTGACTCACCGTTTCATAGTCCTTGAGTGCAGCTTTAAACTTGCCCAGTGCCATGTTGGAGGTGGCACGTCGGTAGTAACCTTTGACATAGTTTTTGTCAATCTCCAGGGCTCGTGTGGCATCTGCCAAAGCATAGCCATAGCACTCTGTGCGCAGGTATGCCAGGCTGCGGTTGCTGTAGTAGATGGCATTGTCTGGATTCAGCTCCAGAGCCTCTGTGTAATACTTGATGGCATTATCATAGTCCTTCTCTGAAATACATGGAATGAAAATTCACATAAGCCAAAGAACCATAATCCATTTAGCTCACTGTGCTACAGTTTTGTAGAACTCCAGGCAATGTAGAAAAGTACGCCAATAAATCCAGTAATTATAATAAGAAACACACAGGGGGAAATTGTTTAAACATATTACTTTCATTTAGAAATGCATGCATTAAGTATTGTGTGGTGTCTGCCTTTTAGAGCACAAGAAAATTCACAACCTTCCATGAGAGAGAGCGTTTGGAAGGGGTCTGAGGAAATTTATCAACGTTGTCTTATGTCAGTGTGAAAAACCTTCCACGTTTCCTGTAAGTCGTGTGTATATTTGTGGAGTGAGAACTGCATCCGTATCTGGTATATTACAGCATGTGTGGCATCTCAGCTGACTCGTGTGTCATGGTGGGTGGTTGGGAGGGGGGCAGATGAGAAAATTCATCAACTTGTGTGGAGAAAAATCCACCCTCGTGACTACAAACTCTTGTCTGTGACATTACTATGCGCTACATGTGACACGATTACTGCCACTCCTCTAAGCCTTGTCAGAAAGCCTGAATTTTAAATTTGCAAAACATAAAGCAACGCTTTCAAAGTTTAAAGAACTGTGCTACACAAAAACCTAACTTAGTGTACTTAGAACCTGTGTGACAAATTTCAGGTTTGTAGCTTGAAAAACAAAGCCAACAAAGCTTCAAAAACAAACATACACTGATTCTGCTTTAAGCGTATAAAGATATACATAAACAAAGCATTGCACTTGGAGATCAATCTCACGCAACCCCGCTATGTGGACCATCTAAACAGACATATGGAACATGTAAATGCTCTTTGCATCATCACCCCTTCCTGGTCAAAGCAACACCCACTATGCATTACTTACGCAATAGAACTCTAGATTCTTAAAATTAAACAAACTCTCGAGGCCAGGACTCAATGGCAGTAAAAACCAAGTAAAAAATAGCATAAGCTCCGTCCTGGCAATTATCCCTTATCCCCCATTTAGAGGAGCAGTTTTATTGGCAGTTGTATGTTGATCAAGGCATTTTTAAACTACACAGGAGCAATAAACCAGATGTCACTGTGAACTAACTGGCATTGTGGCACATCAGTGGTACATAGGGACAAGGCATACAGGTTCAAGCTGCATACTTTCATTTTTGATGGATATACAGTAATGAGCAGAAAATATGAAATATACATTTCAAATGTGCACTTGATCATATTTATGTGTAAATGTTTCCGTATTGCCAAAGGTTCAAAAACATTAAGAAATGCTTAATTTCTTGTAATTACTTGGTACCAAAAAGTGCCACAACATGTTCAATTTTTAACTATTCTATTGATTAAAACAGATTATTCCCAGGTAGCTACGGTTATGGTATTAAGTTACATGCACCTGTCGAGTAACACAAAAATGCCCTGCTTTCTGAACATAAATGGTCATCTGTAAATAAACCTCTGTAAACAAAATGATCATCTGTGAGTGAAAATTACCATACAAAAAAAACCGCTAAGGCCATTAACTCATAAATATTACTAGTTTATGACATCATAAACCATGAGCAAATCTGGATTTGCATCTCATACAGCTGCAACTTTCCAAATTGAGCTTTAGAAAGAGGTGTTGGTGTAGTACTGCTCTAGCAGTTCCAAGCTAACTAACCACTCTTGTCTGACTGCCTATTAAATGAACCCTCCCCTTGCACAGGGCAACACTAACCCAACTCCACAACACAAGCTCAGGACATTTGCACTGCCACTGAACAGCTGGGATTCAAAGCAAAAAGAAATCTGATACTTACGCAAGCACTGACCGCCTTTGTCTAAATGAACTGGGCCCATTGAAGGACACAGGAAATTTATTCAGAAATCAAGATTTCACTTATTATACTTCAGCAAAATTTTTTTTACAATATTTATCACAAAATGTATGAATAGTGCAGTATTCATTATAGAGGAAATGTGTAAAAACCAGAGTATAATGTGCTGAGCAACTATTTAGTCACTTTCAGACTTGTCTCCAATACTATCATAATCATCTTTATGTCTGCTGCTATTGGCAATACATACACCTGTTTAAGAAGTATTAATGTAAATCTTAAATAAACCTTTAATAATTCTTCCATTGCTACACCAGTATTTTTGCTCTACTAGCCTTGTGCCTTTTGACTCAAGTCATTACTTAATATTCCTCTTCATCACTCCTACTGATGTACTTCTACTAACTGTATTACATTATTACTTCCATTTAATCGTTTTACAACTGCCTCTCCACTTCCTGAGGAGACTATGCTGGTCCACCCCCTATCCTCAACACCCTCTACAGATATGCCATCGAGAATATCATGAACCCCTCCATCACAGTCCAGTATGTGAACTGCAGTATCTCTGACCGGAGAGGTCTGCATTGGGTAGTGAACACTGCCCAGTCCATCACTAGGAAATCACTACCCACCATCCAGACCACCTATGAAGAGCGGTGTGTCAGGAGAGCTCACAACATCACCACAGACCCTTCCCACCCTCTGCTTTCACCACTGCCGTCAGGGAGATGCCATCGTAGCCTAAGAGTCAAAATCACCAGGCTCAGGAACAGCTTTGTTCCACAAGCTGCTGAACTTTTGTTATCTCAGGCCCAATTACCCCCATTTCCACTACCCATAACCACAGACATCCACCATATGTGTGTGTGTGTGTGTGTGTACGTGTACTGGTATGTGTTTGTTTATATTTACATATGTGTGTACGTATATATGCTAATTAAACAATTAACTGATTTTTCTATACATTGTATTTACCTTTCATATATTCAGATGTTGGTCTTCATAACTTCTAGCATAAAAACATACTTCGTTTTAAGCATCATTAAGCCTCAAAATCTTACAGGTTTGCAGACTAGTTAGTGCTCAAATGTTATAGAATAGAATAGAATAGAATAAACCTTTATTATCCCATGAATGAGAAATTTAGGTGTTACAGAGCTCTTTCACAAGGGGAATATAGGAGAAGAACAAGTAGTTAGTAAGAAGGACAAGAACAATTAAGTTAGTAATCTATGTACACAAATAAAATAAAATAACCCTATACGCATAAATAATTTATAAATAAATTAACCAATTTAGACTGCGTTGTGCAGTCTGACAGCTGCTGGTAGGAATGACCTGCGGTAGCCTGATTTCACAGTCCAGTATCTGAATTGGATTTCTTCTAAGAAATTAGTTGGGAGTCATAGCAACTGGATGATAGTGATCAGGCAACAATGGGAGGCAGGGATAACAGCAATGGCAGTCATATAGGAATCTAAGGAGCAGTAAATGACAGGGGCTGGATGGGGAATGGTAAGAAAGGGCAGATGGTATGCCAGCAACACGCTGAACCATGTGGACAAGAAGGATTTCACTTCTCTACACTGTTTTCTTATTTCTCCACTTAAATTCAGAACCAAACACTGTTAGGTGTCTTGGTCTAAACCCAAATCCTGGAATTTGAACAAACATCATTGGGTGGGTAAGTCTGAAAGCACACATGGAATTTGAACAGACATTCTAAAGTGTAAAGGTCAGGCCATACATACACCGTGCTTCAAGTTGTGCACCATTTTCTTTAAGATTCTGTTAAAATTAACATTTAAAAATTACTTTTTTGCATAATGCAAAGCTTTCTGCATGAGACGCTTGTTATTCTGTGCAAGAATGATTTCTTGGAATCAAACGTTGTGTTTATATTCACGCACAGGTTTTGGCAATCTTACTTCTTTATTATTAAACTTAAACAGTTTCCAACCCCTTAGATGCACCTGCATTCAGTTCACTTTTGTACACGTGCTACTAACTGCAACGCTTCCATAAACACTTTAAAGGCATTCTAATTCTCATTCAGTTTCGTAGCAAAAGCTACGAGTGATGTCACCTGCTGGGATACCCATAGCCAACTGCTAAATACACCACGTGGCCAATTTATTGCAAGAACCCCTGAATGTGCAGAAATTCCTCGGCCGACTGGGCCCAGTGTGGAAACCACATGTACGGACGCGTCTGACAGGCAGACGGCCAGCTAGCAAGAGAAGCTAATCGCATCACCGGCACCTTTGACTGTACTCTGACGAGCGATTTTCACTGAGATTTGAACCGCTCCCTCGTGATATTTAGCGTGGCTGTCTGACTTCCTGAAATAAAACGGTAGTTTCTCATCTTCTCCGCGTCGATGCAGAGGTGAAGCAGTTGCCGGCTCACTAGCTACCAACCAGACGACCCCACACATGCATTCTGTTACCGGCTCCCTGCGCTGCCCAACGCACCACAAACTGTAGAGACTGCCCAGGGCCGTGGCTGCACACCACTCCCGCACACTCCCCGCAACGCGTATACCTCGCATTCAAACCTTGCTTCTACTAAGTATTACCTTTGAAGTATTTATTCGCCTTCTCCTTGAGTTCCTCAGCACTTCTCTCGTTAGCCGCCATCTTCACGCTGCCGCCTTCCGTTGCGTCGGCCATTGCCAATAGAGAACGGCCGCAAAGTGCGACACTGTCGCGTTTCTCAACTGTTAAATACTGCCGTAAATCGATCCCTTCGTTAGATATTGACGGCACTGTCGTCGTTAAGGGTCGTGTTTCCGCCTCGCGAAGAAATACAGAAATATTAGTGACATTTTCATTCATAGATACCTAATAATACATTAAAACAATAGTTTAATGAACTGCTCAGATTCCTCACAGACAAAAGAGACTCTCTGTTGTATAATTGGATCTTTGTGTGTGACGTTTAGGTACAATAACAATTGGGTTTATAATGTACGATTATTTCTCATGTGTCTGTCATAACTTAAGAGTCCAAACAGTACATATTCGTTTAACGAAAGTAAATCTCTAAACAAGTTGTCAGTAAAAAACTTAGAGACATCCTGCCATAATTTTACGTGATAATGACAATGCCAAAAAAGGTGCACCAAACAACAAGAACAGTGAACACCCACAGTTTGCTTAAGTTTGCTGATAAAATGTTTTGCCAAGTGAACTTTATGTAAGATTTTGAAAGAAATTTCCTTAACCTTATTTGTTAAAAACTTGTGGGGTAACAGCCACCACGAGGGTGTTCCAGTATACGGTAACATGTGGTATTGATACTACCTCATTTTGAAAGAGGACACAAATAGCGCTGTTATTGTTCCTGCCGGACTGTGAAAAACAGATTCTCCCACAGGGAGTGTTTTGGCCGGATTTGTTATAGAGACATTGCCAGCATGCAAGAAGCCTTTTCAATAAGTAAAGTCATACATCTATCGGGAACAGCAGCTATTACCAGGTAACGCTCTTGGTTTGTAGCAGGAAAATTGAAACATGACACAAATTCACCATAACTCTTAAGTTTACTTTCAGAATTTAACAACTGACCCATAAAATTCATGTTTCTACCAAATTAATTTAGGAAAATACTGTTATTTTTTACAAACATAATAACAATGTGGAGAAATGCTGTGTCCGTAGATCAGCTTCCATGCCAGTAATGCCTGCTTGTGAAATGCTGACAGTGTGACAGGTAATTTATCTATGTTGTAGTTGCACATCAGTTGAAATGAGAGTCCACCAAGCCGATCAAAAAACAAATTTAGGAATGAAATTCCAAACAGAGGCCCCATTTCTCAAAAATTGTTTTAACCTATTCATTTTAAAAGTGGAATTCGGTGTAAAGAAATCAAGACCACTATATATGTGAGAGTCAATAATCATATATTGCCTAATATAATACGTACAGTTCTTCCACGAAAAGTTAATAAGCAACCGGCCTATGGTTTCAGCCGTTTTACTATCTGAATGCACTGAAGATGCAATATAGGTGAACCTAGATAAAGCTTATGCTTTAGGTGGAAGAGCTCTCCTCTCAAAGACAGGTCCCTTCACAGCCCACAATGATTTTTCATTGGTTTTTGTGCAATGGGAGCAGACTGGATGTAACTGTTATAGACAGTTGTTGTGAACAAATCTAGACAGAAGTGGCATGTGAAAACAAATACATATTTTAAAAATGTAAAATCAAAAAATATTATGGTACAATTATTTTGTTTTTACCTTTATTTTAATGCAAACATTGTAAACAAACATATTAAACAGATTTAAAGGATGCAAAGAAGTATACTGACAAGTGGGAAGCGATAACAGTGAGAGATACATAACTGTATTGTATAGCTAGAATAGAATAGAATAGAATAGAATAAACCTTTATTATCCCACGAATGGGAAATTTTGGTGTTACAGGGCTCTTATCAGGAAGGGAATATAGGAGAAGAACAAGTAGGTTAGTATTAAAGAAGGACACGAACAATTAGATTAGTAAGTCTGTACACAAGTACAATAAAATGAAATAAAATAACTCTATATACATTAATAAGTTATAAATAAATAAGTTAACCAATTCAGACTGCATTGTGCAGTCTGACAGCTGCTGGTAGAAATGACCTGCGGTAGCGCTCCTTCCTATACTGTGGATGTAAGAGTCTGCTGCTGAATGAGCTACCCAGTGAAACAAAATGTGTGGAAAAGCATACAAATAAAATAATTGTGGTTTGTTTCAAACATTTGAATAAATAAAATTGTATAATGAGTTTCTTCGCACCTTCTCAAGTGTTCACATTAATGCATTACTTCCACTGTTAGTATACAAATACAGTTCAAATATACTGAACCTGGTAAAAAAAAAAAAAAAAAGCACTTCCAGAAATGCATAAAGATTACTTTTATCCTCATGAACACTAGAATATGTCTTTAAAACACATAACTTTTCTTGAAGTTTTGTTAAACTTTAAGACGTACCAAATGCAGTAAAGTTACAGAAATAAACATCCTGCACATCAAAATCAACAGAAAAAGGAAATAAATCCTTAAAAATGAACAAAGACATTTAAAGACGTTAAGATAAAACTTTTTATGTTAAGAAGAGCCTGAACACGTGGCGCGTTCGTGTTCAAACAGGTTTAAATTGTAGTAAAACTGAGTGTAAAGTTCACGCAGCGGGGGGTGTCGTAGTGGCGGACACTCAGCAGCCCGTTGGCTCACGGCCTGCGGGGCAAAGGACAAAGGAGGACCGCAACAAATCTGAGTTCTCCGTGCTGGCGGAGCCAAGGTCCAAGGTCGCCAAGGTGCCCTTCTCGCTAAAGTAAGCAGCCAGTGCGCTCGGAAGTAACTTTTGAAGAGGAAAAGAAACTGAGTGCCATGTCGAAAAAGGTGGCGGTGGTCACGGGTGCCAACAAAGGCATCGGGTTGGCCATTGTGCGGCAGCTGTGCAGGGCGCCCTTCCCCGGGGATGTGGTCCTCACTGCCCGCAACGAGCAGCTTGGCCGGGCGGCGGTGGAGGAGCTCCGCGGAGAAGGCCTGCACGCCGCCTTCCACCAGCTCGACATCTGCGACCAGGGCAGCGTGAAGCGCCTGGCCGCCTTCCTCAAGGACACCTACGGAGGCATCGACATTCTCGTCAACAACGCGGGAATCGCTTTCAAAAGTGCGCTTCCCTCGCTGTTCGCTGTGCTTTCACTGTGGTCTGGAATTGAAGTCTGGCTGGTTATTTAAAGGCTTTCCGAGGGGGCTCGAGTGCATTTCGCCGCACACTGTGTTAACTTCGTTGTAGCATCCAGCAAGAACTGAGCTGCACGCTACGAATATTCATTTTCCTTTTTGTCGGGAGTCGGAGTTTAACACGTTTCTCTTTCGTGCCCGGTCGACCGTTCCGAGGCCTGGACCACTCCTTACGTCCGATGCATTTATGCTGGGCTTCGTTGCGGTATTTGGCGCTGTCGCCAACCGGGGAGGGCGAGACACGAACGGCGATTTTATTTGCACTTCAGCAGCTGCGGAACGGACCTACAACTCGTAGGAAACTCATACGTGAGTTCGCTCGGAAATGAAACGGGTGGTAATGCACAGGTTTTGTGAAAGCTCACATAATATAAAGAAATACTCGTACTTTTTTCCACGACTACCTTTAAACAACACAAACTCGTTTAAAAAGGAAGATTAATAACGCAGCCGAACTGCACTCTGGGACTCCAGACCTTCTGCCCGTGTGCTAATGTAGACGCAACGACCATTGTGTTTTGTGGCAGTAAATGCAGTGGAGCCTTTTGGGGAGCAGGCAGAGGTGACCATGCGGACCAACTTCTGGGGCACCCTGTGGACGAGCCAAGCGCTGCTGCCCCTGCTGCGACCTCATGCACGGGTGGTCAACGTTTCCAGTTTTGTCAGCCAGCAGGCGCTCAGACAGTGCAGCTCAGAACTGCAGGCCAAGTAGGAACCTCTTTGCTCCTTGTGTGAGGCCTATAGCGGGGGTCGCGGAACCAATCGCACGAGACCCACCTGCATTCAATTCATTGCGCCCAACTCTCAAACGCAGGGCTGCCAGGAGGTCTCGTGCATTTAAACTCTAAGAGTTTTGCAGCTTTTAAAAGTTGAACACGTGATTCTTTCTTTACATATGTTGGTGTGAAGGTTCCGTGACTCTGAGCTGTCTGAGGAGGAGCTGTGCTGTCTGATGGGTGACTTTGTCATAGCTGCTCAGCGTGGGGACCACAAGGCTCAGGGTTGGCCTGACACAGCATACGGCACCACAAAGGTACAGCTTGCATTCTGTTCATCATCAAATGTATTGTCACCAGACAGAACAATTAACACTACATTTTGGCTGCTTATTTCTATCGTATTAACTTCTCTACAGATTCTTCTTCATATTGGCTGACTTTTCTTTTTTCTTTTTTTTTTTGGCCTGGTGTCATCTACAGATCGGAGTAACCGTGCTATCGAGGATCCAGGCCCGAATTCTGTCACAGACCCGACCTAATGATGGCATCCTCCTTAATGCCTGCTGTCCCGGCTGGGTCAGGACCGACATGGCTGGACAGAATGCTCCCAAGAGCCCTGAGGAGGGCGCCAAGACGCCCACCTATCTTGCCCTGCTACCGCTGGGGGCCAAGGAACCACACGGGCAACTGGTGTGGGACAAGACGGTCCAAGAATGGTAGAGAGGGACAGCAGCTGTGAACCACTAGTTTACTCTGTCAGCAAGTCAAGCAGCCTCAGCTGTGCAAGTTTCCCAGATAACTACACATAACTTACCATTTAGTAGTTTTGATTTTATATAAAATTAATCTGCAAATGTGGTGACCACATTTGTTTGTATGTGATTTAATGTAGTGCATTCAAAAATAAATGTGATTGTAAGCATCCAGTGGCTGTAACAATGTGAACCTTAAACAGGTAAGTAGAACAGATGTACAGTACATACACTGTTCTGGTGACAAAGAATATAAAATTTGCTTTTAAAAAATCATTCCATTAATTGCATTTTGAATGTCTACTTCAAAATCTTTCATTCAAAGGGCTTTAGTTTGGTAAAGTATATGTTAAATCTTGTCAGTAGCAAAGCAAAATTGAGTTTTGATAGTAGTCTGAACTGTAACTGATGATTCTGTTTTGGCAAAGTAGAGTGTCGATATGTGTTTGACTACATGATCCAATAAACTTATTTGAGCAAATGAAAATATGAAATTAAGAAATGATCCATGACACACTCGGACACATGCACAGCTCTGCATACATTAGGTACATAAAGGTAATAAAGTTCAGCAATTATATATTTTTTTTCTCTTTACACTGCACTATGACTGGCTCATGTCACTCCCACTGCTAACCATACTTATGTACTAAATCTACTTAAAAGGTAAAACAAAACACAACATGAAGGATTCGGTTTGTCCAGAAGGGCGGAATGAAAGTTACAGATTAGGCCATAGGATCACAATGTTTTCAGTGTACAGGGCAAGCTGAAATGTGATCGGGTTCTTTTGACTGAGGATTATTTAAAGAACTCCTCTGGGTCCAGCCCTCTTATCACAGGGTCGCTTTCATGAGAAAGGCAGTAATGGCGGGAAAATCAAACTGGTGTGAAACCCAAAGTGTTTGGGCCTCTCTTTTATCAGTCTGGCTAAATTCCTTTGTTAACATGGTTGCAATTCTTGTACAATCAAACCAACTGCTGAATAGAATTTCTATAATATTAACAATCAGAATCAATTAAAATATAATTTTACTTTTGTGCCACTCAAATGGGCTGCTTGCTACAGTATTGTAGCGGCACAGCCGGACATGTAAATAGCTGTCTAAATGTCAGTCGTGTATAGTTCTCTTGACAGTCAGTTTGCCTGCTTGTCGATTGTTGCCGTTGTGCATTCTGGGAAATGGTGCTAGAGAGTGCACCGTGGGCAGGAACTCCCAGGCACAGGGTGACCCTGTGGAGGATTGTGTATTGTTTTGGTCTGCTTTGCAGTTTTTTTATTTTTTATTTTTTAAATTGTTAAGGTCTTCTTGTCTAGCATGGACCACCCAATGAATTAGCACTTTGCTGGACTCCTCAGTTTTCTGTGTCGGTGACTCTAGGGGGTGCTGCAGTATCTTCATATTTTGTTTTGTGCACATACTTGTGTGTAAATATATATATATATATATATATATATATATATATATATATATATATATATATATATATATATGTGTGTGTATATAAAACATCAGAAATAATGTAATATTTGAGATTACAAAGAAGTCAGGTAATTACATGTCATTTTCTTCAGTCTTGAATTATACACAATAATCCTGAAGGGGTCACAAAATATCCACTTGAGGCCTGCAGATTAAGACCAAACAATAATAAGCTGCCTGGCATTTGATTGCATTTTGTTAAAAAACTTCTCACACAGAAATGAAAAGCAGGTATTGCAAGGCTGAGACCTCTGATGTGCAGGTTTGCAAGCTGCAGATGGGAGCGCTTTCGTCGTCTATTAACATTTAAGGATGAAGGGAGTAACCATGTGAAAGAGCCCTCACCCCACCCCACCCCACCTTCCGGACCCCCCGCCTCTTCTCCTAGCTCTCATGTCCACACACTCACTCTCCAGTGTCACCTCCTCTCTCCTTCCCCATCGTTTGAAGTGGTGCTGTGCTTCCTGCCAGCTGGATGGTCTGAATGCACTTCTGGGAAGCAAATGTGAGGGAGTGAGGAGGAGGTCAGGTGTCTTCATAAAGTGACTCACAACAGCACACACTCGCTATGTAATGGTCTGTGGTGTAAGCAACAGCTTATTTGTTGGACGCAACTATGATTCACACTGCATGTGTAAACACAGGTTGACACGGGAACGGTGTGTAAAAAGGAGCGCTTATGAGCTGGCTGGTGTCGGCAACCTGTTTGAAGTCTCCATTAGTAAAAACAGCATTTTCCTTCCAAATGTTGTTTGTGTATTTCTACCAAACCCACAACATAATATGGTGTCAGAGTGGGGTTTGATCTGTTTCATGCCAACCCGAGAAAAGCATGTGGGTAAGCCCATTCGCGTTTCCTACATCTGGAAAGCACGCAAACTTATTCGGGAAGCGCACCATGCGGTGCGACAGAGGAACATCCTGGGATGCCAGTCCAGCATAAAGATGTTTTTTGAAAATAGACAACTGGAAGAAATCACTGTATCCTTTGCAACAGCTCCTCACCCTCCTCATGCTCATTGGGACCACCAGCAATTTCTCCCTGTTGAAATGAGCACAACTTACGAAACAACTTCTTTTTAACATTTCAGGTGACTCATGGGCATGCAGCTCTGAATGCATGAATACTTCAAAGATTGTACCGTCATGTTAAACTGATTTTTAAAAAAAAGCCTATATGATGCGGTGGAATGCCTTCCAGTCAGTCTTGCCATGCGGGAGTAAAAACTAATGTTAAAAGCTGCCCTTCCAGATTCCGTTTCAGCCACAGACCTGCTGTGCCTCAGGTCGACAGAGAAGGAGCCGCAGGAAGCGAAAGGGAGATGAAAGTGGAGGACGATGATGCAGACCGACGGACAGGCAGAACCCCCTGACACACAGGGTATGTGTTCGTCTGGAGCAGCCTGACTAAGCCGCATCTCCACGGGAGCGAGGGCCAGAAGAAAGTGACTCGCTCCTTCCGCAGCGCCCCGAAAACGCCCCAAAAATGTGCTTGGGAACTTTCCCTCGCCGAGTCTCCCCACACACGGTAAACCGGCAAGCGTTCACACGCTGTGCGCGGCTCCAGCTGGAGGCAGTTGAGTGGAGAAATAGAGGCACGAGGGTTAGAAAAACGGAGAGCTGAAGGAAAATGGAAGGAAACCGGGGGGAACAGAGGAGCAGACAAGCAGGCACGTGGGTGTGAAGCAGACAGACAGACAATGCAGACAAAACAGAAGTGGCGTTGTGGGCGGTGGAGGGACTGCTGTGGGTGTCAAGCGCTTTGGTCGGAGGTCCTGAGAAAGTTAAAATGATGGTGGGAAATGGAAGCTGCGGTTGTGCTGACACAGCCGAGGAGAGAAAGCAGAAGGGAAACGCAGGTCAAGGGTTCACATGTGAACAGCCGGTGTCTGAGGAGCAAATCCAGTCCAAGTAACACATTTAGGAGCCCGTCTGGGCCACAGACCGTCTTGACCCGTATGAGCAATGCCAACTTGTGTCTCCTTATGCTTCCGTATTAGCGTTCCTGTGTGTCTACTTTTTTCTGTCTTTTGCTCTGAGACCCTGAGAGAAAGTGAGGTGCTTTGTGCGTGTTTGTGGTTTGGATGACGCGTGGGGGGGCTGGGGTGTATGTTGACGGGTTGACCACTACCCCCCAAGTTGAAAAGTTGAGGGGTAACTGGTAATTGTTTTTTGTCATTGAAATAGCACAGACATGGAGTCATCCAGTAAACATACCCACATGGTGTTCCCTCCTTCCCCCTTTGGCCTGCAGTCCCTCAGTGTTAAGGTGCTGAGCGCCTGCTGTGGGCGGCTATTACAAACCTGTGTTTATTCTGCAGTACAAAGAACTTCAAAAGACATGCAAGATAAAATCATCAAACCCTTTCTTTCCCCTCACTATAAGCCACCATGTTTCCCCACATGTTTGCTCCTTCGTTCTCCTTCATCCTTAGTGTGAGCATTTATGAAACTACACAAATGGAAAATGGTGTTCAACTGCCCAACCCCCATCTTGAGCCTGCATGCTGGAAGAAGTTTGGGTGGGTGGGTGTGAACGTTTCATGCTGGTGTTCCCGGTAGTTCTGTGGTTTTTCCTTCTCTCGGCGGGTCTCTGTCCGTTTGCCCAAGTGGTTGTGTGTGCACACCCAGGGCACAGCTCCACATCGCAGAGAATTACTGCTGTTAGAGAGCGTATCAGCATTCTGCGGCGATTTAAAACCCCCGCTGGAGCTGGGGAACGGATGGGAAATCTGTATGTGCTGGGGAAACACGGGGTGTGCAGCCAACAGAAACCATTGCTGCTGCCGTTACCTGAAACCTTACACTGGTAACGTCAACCCAAGTCCTTCCCCAGTTCCCCTCCTCTGTCTTGGCTTCATCTATGCGAAAGGGGGGAATTAAAAAAAGTGTTTACATAGCATAGTGCAGTTGTTTATATTTCTTGTGGACTTGTTTGAAAAACAGCCCAAGTTATTTATGAAAAGTGAGGAAAATGTGCTCCTCTTCAGCATTGAAGGCCTGGAGCCGTCGCTCAGAGACAACGGTAACACAGTCGAGTCAAAGGCTACTTTCACAAATGGGTACTCGTGGCTTTCGTAATTTTTTCCTATTGGAAAACCTTTAATACTTTTTACACAGCATAATGATTGATGGTGTTTAATGCTCCCCGGCATCATCTCAGATTCTTAAGCGTCCTTCAGCGAGCCAGCAACAAGCTGTCAGGTTAACAAATTGCCTGACATTGGTTTATTCTGGTCCGTGACACGATGGTAACCTTGCTGTCCCTTACAGCTCATGCAAATTTTATGCAAGTAAAATACTAAAATACTTGAAACACTAAAATGAAATGTTTTTGTGCTGCACCTTGTTTTTTAATTCTGAAATATAAAAATGTAATACTGCCGTGCGCAGATACCCTGTATGCGACACTCTTAGCAACACAGGGAACTAACAGCAGCTTTCCATGACATTTTTAAATAACAGTTTTTTTACTCCTGAAGACTGCAGGAATCCTAGAGAAAAGTCTTCGCCGCAGACTCATTAAAAAGGATTAAGGCTATGACTTTGACAATTAGTTTAGACGTTAAAAAATAAATAAATATTAAATCTTCAATTCCTAGAACCCAGCAGAGGCCTCTTCATTATGAGGGATTACTAATGCTTTTCTCTTAAATTTCACAAGAAATAATTGATGTGTTTTCTTCCCCCACAAAAGTTTTTATGACAACCTTAATTAAAAATACCAAACTTCAACCCAGGAGGAATTTGCTGTTGTCTGTTGTTGTACATTTGACCGGGATACTCATTTCAGCAATATGGTTAAACTCTAAATGCTTGAAGATAAAACTACTTTCAAGGAAAGCTAACGAAACAAACAGAAATGAGAAGCAATGAAAAATAAAGTCTTAATGCTACTTTTCATCTAGCTGCCTTTTTCTTTTTTCAGCCCTGTTCTGGCCCCCTGACCCAAACCCCCAGTGACCTGCCCACACCAGACAAGCGTTTTCAGTGAGTCGGCCAGAAGAAAAGGCACTGAATACACACCCCAAACAGGAAACGAGAAATTAAAGAAAATAGGCCCATTTCTTTGGGGAGGGGGGAGGGGACGTTCGGGGAAAGAGGTGGATCAAAAAAAGGAAGATTCTGAAGATGGGAGGATAGAAGAGGCCAAGGAGAGGAGGGCAGAAGTAGAGTTTAAAAACAGCATCCATCAGGATTGCGTGCAGTCCTTACACACAGATGAAATACGAAATTTGCCCATCGGCACTGCCAGAACACAAAATTGAGGTCATCGATACACAATTCCATGGAACCTACTCACTGACTTGCAGATGCTGATGTGCCCTCAAGTGGATTTCTCTGTAGGAGGCCCATTGTTTGGTCAGCTCTGTCTCCTGCCCCCAGCGATACATCTCAGGCACACCTATTAAAAACTCCCCCTCTGTTGCTCACAGGTCATTCTAGGACAGAGAAACATGACTATGCATCCAGGCTCATCTGTGAAAGTGGCTGTGTGGTAGCTGTTTTGACACATAAAATGGTAGAAACATCACACTGTGGTGTGCACTGTGTTTATGCAGTGGGCTGTACACATGGTCTTTACAAGCTGCGCACCATGTCATACGGCCCAGAGGATGGAGACTGCAAACTGGCCACGTGACAGCACATTGCTGGGCACCAGGCATTTCCCAGCTCTGACACAGCGACTCCTATGGCTTTTCAAAAAAAAATGAAAACAGTGTATATTTTTCAGTCGAACCAAGACACTTTCTAAGTAAAAAGACTAAAAAAAGGAGTTCTGAATTTATGAACAAAAATTGGCCTAGAAATCAGTTGTTGACCTGATTTGCTCAAAAATCCAACCAATAACGACTAAATGATAAATGTGGCTCAGTTTATTCTTGCGTAAGAGTCTAAAAACCAGATAAAGCTCAGATAAAGCTGAAATTATTTTAAGTCTACTGTAAAATTTTACATCAACAAAAGCAACAAAATACAAGCAACAAAAGCATAACAAATGACTACATACTGTGAAGTAGTAAGTACTATATACTTTGCTGGATCAGGTGCATAAAAGAATATACTGTAGTATATCAAATATTACAGCATAGGCAGAACATTTTAACTCAGATCTACAAGTTCATGGACTCTCTCATCTTCACAGAATCCCACTTAATACCAATTGATGACTAAATTATGCCATAACAGACTTGTCAACGTGTGTGTGTGTGTGTGTGTGTGTGTGTGTGTGTGTGTGTGTGTGTGTGTGGGGAGCAGGTGAATAGAAATGAAGCAGATTTGAGACAGAAACAATTATTCCTGCATGTTATTTCCTACACTGCAGCATGTGGCATAACTGTTAGTATCAAAGTCCTGTACCCTGAATGTTTCAGGTCAAACCCCTTAAGGAATTCTACTGTAGTTGCCCTTGAATAATGTGCTTATCCACAGTTGCTCAGATGAAACATATAGCTGTGCAAACAAAAACATGCAAGTGGCTTTGAAGAAATGAGTCAGAAATGCAGTAAATACATTTTTTTATGCTTTAAGACCAACCTAAGGTTCATTTTTTGTTAATAAATCCTTTTTCTTGCAAAGATTGGAGTGCTCTTTGAAAAAAGTTCATTTTGTACTGAAATATTTTCAGTATTCTAGTACTCATTGGCTAATACAATACTAATAATCATCATCATCATCATCATCATCACCACCGCCGCCGCCACCCGCAACACCCACATCTAGTCCTGGCCAGTCTCTCAAGGGCTGCCCAGATGTAACTGAATTCTTTCCTTTCTTCCTCTATTGTTCTGCTCCATATCTCCTTTGGTCGCCCTTCCTCTTGCCCTCTGGTGTCCAGTGGAGGGCCATTCTGGCTACAGAGTCGGATTCCAGCTGCAAAACACAGCCAATCCATTGCAATCCCTTCCTGGTGATGAGTGTCTTCTTGTCACTGGTGTGGCTCTCTAGGAGAAGGTTGCTGCTGGAGATCTTGCAGGGCCAGAGAATTTGCAGGACCCTTCCCAGGCATGTGGTGTGAAATGATGATACCTTGGCAGTGTCGTACTTTGTCGGGCACCAGCATTCTGATCCATACAGAAGGTTTGGCAGTACACAGCTATTGTAGAGCTTGAGTTTAAAGTGAAGGCTGTACTGTGATAATCTCCATATGTTGTTCCTGGATCTCATGAGGTGTCTGGCTTTGTTCAGTTTATCCTTGATGTCTTCAGCCCCACCAGACAGCCCAGCTAGGTGAACTGTGTTGTGCTGGGAAGATTGGCACCATAGGCTTTCACTGGAGCAGGTCTCTCCATGTTGAGGGTCATAGTCTGTCTTCTACAGTACTAATACAACACTATAATGGATTGTACTTCAATATATTCACACATCTAAATGCACTTCCATTAAACATTTAAAATTTTAATAGGAAAAACATAAAATTGATAAAAAGGTACGGTCTAAAAGCTGATGTACAACAACACACAACTTGCTGCACAGATCCAGAACAGCCCATATCCTTAATAGAAACAGGGACAGGATGTTGTTGTAGGGTATTTTCACCTTCCTGCCTCCTTGACTGATTGCTCTTCCTGTCACCCTTATGTTCACAAACGTTTCTTCCAGTGGATTCCAATGTTAATTTTGTGTTTGAATTTTAGAACAACATTTCCCATTTATTCATTTTATTTTAACTGCAATTTCTTGTACCATAGTATAAAAAGTTGGTTTATTGCAGACGTCACCAGGGTTCCTGCATCCAGCTGTTAGTTGGCAGTAAAACTGCATGTAGAGCAGCAGTGAGAAACTGGATCAATAGAGCTCAATGTTTGCAGCGCTTTTGTGGTTAATCTATAAAAAGATTTATGGAAAAATCCAGTCAAAAATCTTTAAATCTGTGGAGAAGGTAATATTTTAAGCATTTTAAATGGTCATTTTCTTATACCTCAAAGTTAATAAAATTTAAAAACTTGCAGCATTTTAAAAAACAAACAAAAAAAAATATTTTGGCAGTATCATTGTATGGAAAAAAACCCCAGGAAGAAACATGTCTATAATCACACTTTTATTGACGGTATAGAGCACAGCTTCTTCAACTTTAATCCGAAGACCCAAATAAAAGTTAGAAAAAAAAAACTTTTGTTTCCATTGAAGCATAGTTCTCAAATCAACATTAGTAAAACAAAAGAGTGAGAAGCATTATTGCCAGTATGAATGCACTCATACAAAAGCTATTTAAAATGTGAATAGTGCGTGTCTGAGAAGTAATTTCCTTTTATTTAGTTGGAGGTGTGGGGCTGGGCGAATACCTCAACAAGCAGGTCTACTCTCAGCTCAAGTTTCTGGCTTAGCAACCCTCAGGTCATGCCAAAATATTCAGTGTTGTTTGCCCTGTTTTGTTCCAATTATTAATTGTCAATATTTGGATTCAGTTGTAAAAGACAAACTCCTCAGGACAAAAGTGAAATAAAAAAAATTCGCTATATTCCTATAAATCTCACACTAGTACACGTTTCCAAGTGCAAAGTAAGAGGAGTAAAAAAAAAAGTTGAACCAATTACACAATGAGATCAAGTAAAGGTAAAAATAACAGTGATTCTGAAGCCAGGACTGAACCTGAGAACCACTGCTCCACAGAGCCACATTGCCTATAAACGGGTGAGATTCCGGTTGGCAATGTACCATGTTCTGTCCAGTGGTCCCTACATCTCTGAACACAATAACCCTGTAACATAACCCAGTGATTCTCATTTAGTGGTTATATTTATGAATCAAGTTAGCGTTTTCTGGTCTCAACTGCTTTACAAGGAATTCAAAAGTGAAAATTGAGCTGCATGTGCAAGTGATGCAGATCTCTGTTACTGACAGTTTTGCAATATCTCAGGCTTCCTAGGTATCCCCAACTGCCCAGTGCAGCCAGAAACAGCCACGTCCTGGACTAAACATTTACAGCTCCAACAACCTGGATTAAATTAGTCCTGTGCTATGAGATCTGGGTCTAGTTAGTGGGCCTCCTTCCATTTCATTTATTTCGCCTTCGGAGTACGTTTGTGCATCAGCGTGTGCGCGCGTGTATGTTGGGTGAGGGGGCTGCAAAAACACTGCGGAGATGTCCAGCCCCTTTCATCTCACAGAAAAAAATGATATTATGGACATCTGAAGTGACTCAGCTTATTTTGGAAAATCTTCATTTGTTCTCCATTAATTAGGCTTTCTGTGCATCCCCTTAACACTTGTTTTCAGCCATTATTTACTGTATTGCAGTGCCCCAGTGCTTACTCGAAACAGACCAAAACCCAGGGCAAGGCTTCTACATGAAATAAACTGTGTGGAATAGAAAAGATGCCGCCCTCTGAGACACGACACATTCAAACTCACAGGCCTTCCAAGTTCAAAGACTGCGCGTGATAAACAGAGAGCCTGAAAGAAACACACAGGAATGTGCTCTTCTTCGGGGAATTTGTGGCAAGATGGGGGTGGGGAACAGCCACAGAGCCACACGTGGGAAACATTAATGTTCATAACATGTACATTTACCCCTGAGCCACAGGGACAAACCTCTCCATCACCCTGGAGCTGGCTTGATGATGAACCTCTGGAAATGCTGGGGCTTTCTAGGAAACCAGAACCCCTGGAGGTGGTGGGGGGGCAGCAGCATTATGAAGCATAAGATTACAGTTAAACGTGGGATTTGGGCAGATGAGGACATAATGCTGGGTGTGGTACAGTAGTCAGTGGGATTCCAGGATTACACTGCCAGGACCAATATAATATCCAGCTGAAATGCATGAGTGCCCAAGCAAGGGGTGAACTGACACAAATTAGCGTTCAGCATGCAGCAGCTCAAAGGCATTTTAAGCCATGCTTATTGTTGTCATTTTGATGCAAAACCGCTGAGTTGTAGACCATTGTGGTTAATGAGCAGACGTTTCTAAGCGTCCTACGCTGCACAGATTTGCCACCCATTCAGACATTTCATCTGCTGAAGGTAAAAGAAAATGAGAAAGACAGAGCCTTCTTGCGCAAGCACAAGCAAGGAATTTGCCAGGGTGGTGCTCTAAGTCACACTTAACACAACACACATTACATAACCTTAAAATAAGACTAAACACACAGTGACAAAGTTTAAATCAAATACAACAAACAGCTGTTTCAGCTGAACAAAATTAAAAAAATAAAAGCAGTAGCTTGAGGACTGACAGCTTTGATTTGAGAATTTATCTCACATAGGATTTTTTGACAACTACTATTGTCAAGGACACAACAACGCTTAAGAGTTTATCCTGAAACCTCTGGTTCCAAGTCTGCCTTCGGTCATTACAATTTCTGCTGCCTTCGGGAAGGCATTCCCCTCCGTGGACACTGCAGTGTCGGCCATGCCACGGGGCCGCTGGTGTCAGCTATTTATGGGTAGGAATGATCCTGGAATATGCCAAATATGTAGATCTCTCACCCAGGCTGTGCGGTTCTGGCTTTTGTCCCCTTTGCTACGAAACATCCCAAAAGCCCAGCATTGCAGAAAGTTTGTATGTCAAGCACAGTTCAGCAACACAGGGTTTAAAAAAGTTATAGTGCTGCAGACGGCAGGAAAGTGATATGTGTGTGTGTGGGGTTTGCAATCGTTTTTACACAGCGTCATATTGTTCTGGCTTTCCATAATGTAGGCTGAGCATTGGGTTAAGCGTAAGAAATGAAGAAAACTTGAGATAACAAAGGTATGACAGGGTTAGATTTTCAGAAAAGTAGGCTGAACAAATACTCAGAAATGAGGATATATAAAAAGTAAAAATATATAGGCATGCACATGCATTTATATACACATACATACTGTGTGTATGCATATACATTTTTTAAAAGCTCAATCTCCACACATTTACATGCATATGAGTGCTTTCTCATTTTTTTAAACATGCCTTCCCTTCTATGACCTCTGCCCCACCTGTACCTCAGGTGTGTTAAAATGGCAGTTATTCAGCATCTTCAGAGAGCTGAAAACAGTACTGAGAGCAAATGAAGATAAAGAGTGAGAGACACAGTCTGCTGACTTTGAACCATGATAACCATCTCTACCCTCTTCACAGGTGGGACCAAAGAGATGAGAAACCAAGATAGACAAGTGAAGGGCAGGTGGATGTGCTTCACCTGTGTCACCTGCACCCATCTAGGCTACTACTGCCTGTATTCACCTGCTCACGCTGCAGTATCTTTCCATGAACCATAATCAGGAGTAGAGGGCTAGGGTTTGGATCACTGTTGGGCTGCTACCTGCACCATAATATGAAGTACAGCTGCTCCAACGTCAGACACCAACAGAAAGTAATCCTAAACTTAACACCAAGTACATATTTGCACACATTTGCTCTACGTGAGTGGCGACCGCAGCATGAGAGCTTGGCCTCTGAGCAGAAAGAGTCTGCAAAGTCAAATCTTGAAATTATTGCGAATAAAAATTGTGGCACAACACAGTGACAGCAAGTGGCCCCTCAGCAGAAACTTCATGCAGTGACAAAGCTTAGCGGCAAACCCAATTCTTATCACGCATTTATGTGGGATTAACTGTCTTACAGGCAATAATATTCGTACCGTAATAGACCGCATTTCCATATGGGACCGTAAACAGGAGCCCGGCTACACGTCTCAGCAGGGCACAGCGGCCTGCAACCACAGCACACAACAATAATAATAATAATAATAATAATAATAATAATAATAATAATAATTGTAGTAGTAGTATTAACCCATTTGTACAGTCCGGCACCAAAGGACTCGACATGGAATGGCAGCTGCCAGTCTGCTTGGCCAAATGAACACGGCTGAAGTTGAGCGTGCAAAACGTTCCGATTGTCCTGCACTCCACAGTCCACAGCCATTTACTGCCATGATGCTCCATCGACAGCAGACATAGCGGAGAGAATGCAATGGAATGGCAGCCCCAACGCGGGCTTTTTTACCTGCAGCCACCACTCAGTCATAAAGTCACGAAATAACAAAGCAGTGTTTTCAGTTCTTCTCCCTTTGTTGGGCTTCCCTTTATGTCCACGACACAAAGTGACTGAATGCATAGCTAATTTTTGTTAAAAATGCATTTAAAAATATGAATTAGTTGATAAAATTAATTTATAATAATTAATAAACCTCCGCCGTTCTTTTCAAAACTTCAGCCCGCCTCTGCTACCTGAGGAACATTGTAATTCGTAGGGAACCCAATCAGCGTAGAGAACTAAGTGTGACTAACATGGAAGTAAGCAAATTGAAACACAATTTATGAACATTTGAACAGTGAGTGTGTAGCACTTTTCCCAGTTTTTACTTCAGGGATGATTAAAATAAAATAATAAAAATAAAATAAAATGTATTTAATTATTTATAGGGTTGGGGCTATATTTGTTCAATTTAGCATCAATAAATAGATTTATTTAGACCATTTTTGGCACCCCTGTAGCCCTGGGGCTCCAACCACGCTTAGCTCAGCAGAGCTCAGCCCAGCCCAGCCAAGTCCAGTCCTGACCATAGTTGGGGAAGTGTTTAATTGTGTCTGACCACATTTTTTACCGAATCTTTGTGGCTGAACAGGGTTGTAGAGCACAGAGCCAGATTTTTTCTTCACTTTCCAGTTATCAGGTAACTGATATCTCTGAATCAAAGTTCATTCCTCACACCTAGCAAAACACTCACCCTTAAAATCCTGCTTATAGTTTTGTATGTTTATTATATTTGTTACCTTATATACATTCGTGCATGCATTATTCTGTAGGTGATACCATTCCAAGTGTGTACAAAACAATAATAGATATAAACACATTCCTTACTGAATCGCTTATATCGATTTGTGTGCCTTTACAGTAAATGAGCATAACCAGAGCTGGGTAGCATAACCAAACACAGAACTCTTAAAAACTCATTTTGAGGTCTTCCTGAGTAAAAGTTAAAAAGTCAAAGTCAAAAAGACACATAGGTATCAAGTTTCTCTTCAAATAAAACTCAACCACAAGCACCATTAGCAGCATCAATGCAGCCATATTCATATGTATCCGTTCATATAATATTATATCTAGAGAGAGACTTAGTGAACTGCAACTAAATCAAAAGAGAAGCTGCAAATTACTGTGGTGTTTCTATGTGGTTAGATGTTGAGTTACCTCTATTAATTTAGCTGACAACATATGATGTCAAGTTACTTTTATTCATACTCTGTACACAGATGGGTAAGTTTTACTGGAAAAACTTCAGGGTAAGCACTTTGCTCAAGGGTCCTACAGGAGGTGACTGTCAAACCTGAGAGGTGATGCACACTTAGCACTGACATCCTTTGGCAGACAAGGAGCACAACACACTGTGCGTGTGAAGCATAGCTGGACACGGAGCAAATAGCTTTGAGGTTGTGAAACTCAGATATAGCCAGACTGCAGTTTGCCGTGCGATGTAGCGGTGTGCTTTAAGTGAAATATATCATTATTACCATTATTCTAATCATTATAAATAAATTCCTCTTTATAAAACTACTGCCCCTCTCACCAAGTTTCATGAGGCACCACTACTGGTGCAGTTTGCAGTGACTGAAGGGCAGAATTATGGATATTATGGAGGAAACTTTCCACAGTTAACAGAAACAGTAGCAAGGATAATTTTACCAGCTCATTTGTTGTCTGTTTATGGAATGTATGTGTGCAGCAGACAGAATTCAAATGGAATGTCCAAGTGGAAAAGCAAAATCTAACAGAGTGAACTACAGGTATGATTTATAAGTGAGTGGAGTGAGGATTTTGACTATGACGTCAAGTGTTAGAAAATAAATACCAAAAGGGGTTCTGCAGCACTTTGTACAGCAGATTATATCGCCACATCTTTGCTTTTCTCACCATGTTCAGCGTTTCTTCAAAATTAGTAATACGCAAGTGCAGAGGGCAGCAAGGGGCCACGTTACATCTAACAGCAAATAAAGACGGCGCTCCTTTGCAGCATCCCAAGCCAGACGTTACAATTCATTGTGTGTTCATTGCTCATTTTATGGGACTGCAGCAAGTATAGTTTTTGTGTGACTGCGAGTCTTAAGCCCTGAACGAGGTCCACTCGCTGACCTCTCGGTTCACATACAAAAAAGTGTATATTTGCATAGCACGTGTCTGTGTAACAGCATGAATGTATGAGACATGCAAACAGCACGTGAATTACACTGCTAACGTGCTAAATCCTCGCCTTGTAAACCCACCACTAAGGAAACACATATTTTTCCGGCACCAGACATGCTGTCTCAAAATAAAAGAGTAAAATCCACTTGTACAGCTGTTCCTGTTTTAGGCTGTGTCACTCAGGGATGCACCTCCTCAACGGTTATGAACTTTTATGATGGCCTTTTTACAGGTTTAGCAGTGAATATGAAGCACAAGTTATGCAGCAGCTACTGGCACACCTGTGCTTGTACTTCTTCAACTTGTGGCTGATTGACTGGATCTGTCCAGGCCTGAGGAAAACAATGTGCTGAGTGAAATACAGAGAGAAGAACACATTTTATTTGTTGCAGTGCCATGTAAGATTTATGTGACATTTAACAACTGGAGCATTGTGTTGTCCCATTAGACAGGGAGTAAAATAGGCAAAACTACACCTGAAGGGAAGCCGTTTTGTACTCTGCCATTTTAGCCTCTTTGTATTGTTGTACTGAAGATACGAAAGATAATTCACATACAGCCTCTAACAGCATCTGTACATTCTGTGCTTTGGAATCAGGAAACAGCTTTGTTAAGAACGTTACCAAGAGGCAACGGGTAACAGTTCAAATTATTCCTTTGTCTCTGAACAGTGTGTCCGTGTGTCATTCTGATGAGAAATAGACACACTTCCAGCAGTGCTCTCTATGGACGGCAACATATGAGTTTCACCAAGTTGCACCTTTTCATGTAGCTAAGATACAGTAAATACAAATCTTTATTTACATGTCAGTTCCAAGCACAGTTAATCTTGATTTTGCACCCCACGTAAATTTGCTCCATTTGCAGCTTTTATCCATCACAGATATGGTTTCTGACACCTGACTGCCATAAGACTTTATGTCACACATTTTGTTCAATCTGTGGTCGGTCCAGTCTGATCTGGATAGCCATAGAGAATGGAAGCTTGGGACTATAGCAAGGGGTTAAGAGTATCAAATGCCACATTCAGGAGTTCACACACACACACGCACACACACAGTGGTATTTCAAGCTTATGAGGTGTGTGGACCATAAATTCCAAAAGGAGGTGTAGAAATTGTGAAAATGACTAGGAATAAAGTGGCATAAACAATTGGGAGATGATCTATATTTTGTTATTGCTTTTTGAACAACTATAATGGGCTCAAATTTGAGCGGGAGTACCAAAAATTGAAAGTGGTCTCAAACGCAGTGCAAAACTTTATACAGGGACACTTAAGAATTCAAGGCAAGTTGAGATTTTATTACATGTTGACAAGAACAGGGACTAAGGGGAAAAGTACAAATTTCAGGTTCTGAGTGTGCAGAGTCCAGCACGTCTTTGTTCTGGACCAGCGCTGGACAGCTGCAGTCCTTGGGAGACAAACTGGTATAAATAAACTCATTCATTTAGCACCCCATTTACTCAACAGCTGACACAGGAGGAGAGATGGACTACTAAGTTCATGGCTTCAGTTAAACACCTTCGATTCATTTCAGTCACATCGGTATGATTCTAACTCTGTTTAGCCTTTTCATGTTAGCGTTGTGTTTATAGCAAATAAGAGGACGAATTTTCATCACAATGCTGCCTCCTTAAAATATGCTGTTTCTGTATTAATTCATTCCATTTAGGCACTTGTCAGTGTGGAACTTTTTTCTTATGTGACAAAAAATTCTATTTTGTCGGTTTGCTTACTGCATGTAAAAACAAGGATCAACATGGCATCAAGAACCCAGTATTCACCTAAGGACGGTGGCATCCTGTGACAGCTGTTTACAATTATATTGCTTTAAACGGAGAGCCATATGTAATTTCTTGGCAACGTGTTGCCGAAGGCGTTCATTTATGATGCTGCATACCTATGTCAGCGAGTTCCCTCTGAGCCTATGGTTTGTACAGTTGTGTTTTTAGCGAGTGTCAGCGGGTTCAGAAGCCTGAGTGCACGTGTGACACAGAGTTTAATTTTCCACACAGATGCTGCTTGCTGTCGGTGCCGCGGGTCGAAACATGTTCCCATCTGCTCATCCTAGCTCGCCTCAGCCACGTGGCTGGGCAGAGTGCCGCCAGCCTCCCTCGCTATTTGCTCCCAGAAGGAATCGTGTTTATGCAAGCAAGCAGTAGGTAGCCAGTCCCTCCCTGCCAACTCCCACTCCACCTGTCCTGGGACACACCCTAGTGCCACGTTCAAACCAAGGTTGTGGGCCTTCTTCCACCGTGCAGCAGAACACTTATGTTGCCCCTGCAAAATATGCAGTGGTTACTTTAGTGTCGCTTAGGACAAAAGAGGGTCAATCTAAGGTTAGCAGGTAGTGAGCTGAGATACCCAGCTCTATTAGTAGGTTAGTTATTGTAAATAGCTTCAAACATTTAGTTTGAAGACAAAAGCCAGCTAAATTAACATACATATAATGAATCTTTTCCTGTTTCCTGTGTGATATCCTTCCTCAAACTAAAGACTCCTTCTGGATGCCAGGAAGATTGAGGGTACAGCTCTTGATGTTGTCATTCCTGGAATGTGTTGGAGCTAGTCTTCCGGCTTCTGGGTCATGATCCTGAGTCCTGGAGCCAACCTTGGTTTTCACCTTCTGCATTCTCTCCAGTTCTTCTCTTTGTCCATTTGAAAGAGAACTAAGAGGACGTGTAGTATATGTGTGCTTCAGAAATGAGAATATTATTATGTTATTATTGCAGATTCAGGTAGGAATGGGGCCCTCATCATTCCTAATTCTTATCCTTTTCTATACTTCAGGCCTAACTAGAAATTTGCAGGTCACAGGAGAGGATGTCTGCTGGTTAAAATAAGATCACCATGGAGATAATTTGATCTACTGTTAAAAATTCAACTGCATCTTCATACCTGTGATGGATTTCCAACAGCTTGTCAATATAAATCATAATCTTGCAGTTTCTCAATTCTTCAGAAATCCTTTTTCCACACAAGCTTTTTCGCACAAGATTTTGTGTGTGTGTGTGTGTGTTTCTCTTTGCAATGTACAACTCAGAGCAAAATAATGCATTTCACAACAGAAAAAGAGTTATATGTTGAAGTTATGTGAAATCTGTTCATTCGGCACTACCCTAGAGCAGGGAGGGTACTTGCTCTGAGCCGAAACTGTTAAAATGGATCAATCATTGTAAGTAGCTCGGTGTTTTTTGAGAAGCTATTGCTAAATGAATACATGTAAATTTAAGATCATGGAATGTCCAAATAGATGCTTAAGATTAAGGTAACCAACGTCTCTGGAGTGGATATGCCTCCGTACGAGAGCTTTCCAACAGTACATCACAGTACAACACTGTCGGGAAGACAGACAGGAAGCCCCCGCACAGGCCTCCAAGACCACACGCAGAACTTTTTCAACAGATTCTCTGAGAAAGAAAAAGCAGAAATCATCAGTATATGCATTGTACTGTTTTTTTAAGAAATGGCATTTTATTGAAAAGATGTTGCAAGTATTTTCTGTCCTCAAGTATATGACATGCTTTGGCGAGGAGACACGTAAAGGGCTGCGTAGCCAGTGCTACATGAGCTCATATTAGCTGTCTTCAACTACAAGGCAGAAAAATGACCATTTAAGTGCAGAACTTTTTTTTGCTTCCTTCAAAATAACTACTTAGAGACATGGTGATTTTAAATATAATGAACTACACATTTGCACATTTGAAAAAACCCTAGAGGAAAGAATTGGGTGCTGTTTCCTTTAAAAAACTAAGCAAGAAAAAATACGATATCACATGTATATTGCATCTTTTGTGGATCTGTGTTATATGCAACTGTTGATAGAACTGCAGATAAAATGGATACAAAGCTTTCTAAAAATGGTAATAGTAGTAGTAATAATAAGTATTATTATAATAATAATACATTTTAAATAGTAATAAAACACTATCAGTATGCTGTTTCTAGCCTTATTACAATGTTATGCATCTTGGAGAAGATCCATTACAGGGACACGTCAGTAAGGCTATGCCACACAGTCTGAAGTATGGAATGAGCGTGCAGAAATGCAATAATGTGAAAGTGAGAGCGGTGTCAGGAAGTGTGGCCATAAACATCCATGTTGGGCTGAAAAATGTGCAGCCAAGGAACTGGGGAAGTGGATGAGTTGGCCCAAGGAGATGTTCCAAAGGTTGCCAGCAAGTTATGAGCGCACATTCCTGGAGTCCCATTGTAAAAGACTTCTTTAAAGTGCACATTTCCTGACAGCATGGCCCCGGGGCCAAGTGTCATAGTGGTTAAAGATGTGCATTTATAGCCAATGGATTCAAGCATAAGAAGGCTCCTTTCTGTTTCATCCTTGAACTAGGTACTTGGCTTTCTTTGCTAGTGTGACCTTATCTCTGTTACCTTGAAAAACACCATTTCCCAGTACCTTACTGCAATAAATGTCCACTGTTTATTGTATACCACTGTTCACCTACATCTCCAAAAGATAGACGTGTGTTTGCAAAAAAATAGTGAACTTGGCTTGACATGCCTACACAGTCCTGGTGACCTTGACCCCTCAGGTGCACAAACCTAATTGTATTGAAGTCTGACTTGCTGGGGGTCTCCATGAGAGTGGAGATTTTGCATTTCCATTTTGCAAACCCTTTCCACCATCTTTTGTCATTTCCGAAAGTGACTGCTGTATGAAATCACCTCCATAAAGGAAAACACACACACACAATTTGACCAAGGTCAGGACCCTCTGTGAATTTTATCCTGGCTCTTTCCAGAGTCCAGATTGGTTGGGTCCAGTGTTACCTCCCCCCTCCAAATCATTGGTTGACACGTGTTGTTGGAAAATGTAAAACTGATAGAATTCCAGGAAGACCATCTAGTCTACTTTATCCACTGTTTTCGCTCTCTTTCGTTCTCTCTCTCTCTTTCTGACCCTAAAGGTTTTAATCCTAAATCATTTCCTCCAAAAATACATTCCAAAAATACTATACAACTATTTTCTACATAACAAAATAAATTAAATAAAAACCACAGAAATATGAAAGTAAAGGTATATAATATAAAGGTTTAAAATCATGGTCCTTATTCTGTTCTACAGATTTTGATTTTTTTCCAGGTCCAAGGCACATGGAAATATAAAATACAGATCCAGATCCCACTGGTAGCTTCCAGTTCCTTGTTCCTGGTTATGACTTTAGTCCCAAAGATTACAGTTAGATTTCTTATTCTCAGTTCTTCTTGGTCAGACACTCCCATACTTTTGATGATTCCATGCTCCATTATGCAGTTCCTCTCTTCACCTTCACTGTCCATGTTCCAAGGATCAGGGAGAGAGGAAGAAAAACAGGAGCTTGGCTTTAGCTGCATTTGCAAGTCTTCACTACCATATTGGACAACTGCTCCACCTGGTATGAGAAAACAACAACATCATACTACATAATACAAAACACTGCCAAATACTCAACACAAACATTTATCCCAAGACCAGGTCATGGTGGTTGACAGCCTAACTGCAGAAGCAAAGGGTGTGGGGACAGCCAGGTTACACACCGGACTGGCTAGGTAGTTATACACTCTCACATATAAGTAGAACACCCTAACACCTGTAACACTTGAGTCCCCAGATGAACACGAGGAGAAGATGTAATGTCCACAGACCCAACAAAGCATGATGGCACAGCACAGGTGCTGTGAGGATCCTGCACTACCAACTGAACCACTGTGTGTCTGTGCTGCTGCATATTCATTCATTCATTCATTCATTCATTCAGTAAGTCAGTCAGTCAGTCAGTCAGCCAGTCAGTCAGTCAGGCATTCATTCAGATAAGCCTGGATAGGATGCCAGCAGAATACACTGAAGCTCAACATTAATTTTTCTACGATGCCTTTAGGACCGCATGACCTTCTTGTTCTTGAGTCATAGCAGGGATGCTTTGGTTCTGGGCTTAAGATCAGTGCTCTGCTGAAAGCTGAATTTTTCTATCACATCAAAGCAGGTTCTCTTACTACATTTCCCTGTGTTTTGGTCTATTCCTTCTTTCTGCCCATCAGCGCACTTTACTGTAAGGATGGCACCCACAGAGGCACAGCAGGGTGAAACCACTCAGAATCTAAAAGCTGAATCTCCCAAGCAGACACTCCACTGATTTATACCAGAAAGCATTTATCTGCTTCATAGGTCTGGTGATTATCACCTTCCCACCTTTTCCACAATGATATGCATTCGTCTTCTGCTTTCTTTTTTGGGGTTGGGGGTATAGCAAGGCATGAAAAACTGTGAAAATGGACCGTAATTAAGGGAGATTTTATTTTGTCAAGTGATGCATCAAAAATGAGTAGGATCACCTGTAGGGCTTCTCACAATAAAGGGAAATGGAAATGTTTCATGCACTTTCCTTCAGGGTGAATTTGCTGTGCTCCACTTCACAGTACCGTGTACTCACCTTGTACTGCCTTCCCACATAGTACAGGATGGGTAAGGGTTCAAAAACCTGGGGTGCACAGCATGGTTGAGCTGATGCTCCGGGATTGTGATGCTTATAGAGAGCTAGAATCTGCAAAAGAGACAAAAATAAGTGCTCACTGCTTCTCGCAATTTTGCATGTATTAGTGAGTCTCATTCAAGGTTTTACCAGGATTTACCCTTTTGGGCCCTACAGCTATGCGTTTACAAATGAGAAGATATTGCTCAGAGACAAGGGCACCAAATGAGGTTGAAGCTGAGAAAGGAATCCCCTTAAAAGCCACTTTAAATAGCCTGGAAGCCACCAGACTCCAAAGTGCTGAGACTGGGCACACAGACCCAAAGCAGACAAATAAATCACAGTGAGAACATCCGTGGCTCTGTGGCTTCACCCAGTGAGTGTGACTCCAAATACTTGTTAAAAAAACAAATCAAAACCCAACACTAAAATGCAACCAGATGGAGGGACCTTTCACTGAGAGCAAATTCAAACTGGACCCCGGAAAGTCCAGGACTTCCTGCATGTTTAAGCTTCCAGATGCATTATAAACGAAACCATATTTAAAATATTATCATCAAGTGCATTGCATACACCACGGTTTTACACTCTTACCTGGGAATATTTATTTTCCGTGTTCCAGATGTAAGTGCAAGACCCCATGCAATAGTTGGCATAGTAACCACTAGGTTCGTGGATCCACTTCCAGCCTAGATCCTTCCGGAAGTCAATGTACAATTTCCGCACGCAGCAGTTCTCTGTTTTCCTGCCACACAAAAATGTGAGGGGCTGAAAAGAGCCACAGAAGCAGAGGGTAAACCATGAAAGGGGGAGAAAGGTATTCAGGATTTCAACTGTGTCTTCAGCACACGATCAATGTCTTTTGATTTCCCCACTCGGATTTTTTACATGGAAGTGACTGGAATTTACAGACAGCAAATGTTACATACCAGTAATAATGAACACAGCACAATATCAATCCAAAATGGGATTCCATAGCAGAAACCAAACCAAAATATCGAATGGATAAACCTGCTTGACGATTTGTACCGCAGAGCCGAGAATTCAGGCGTCTCTCAAAGTGACCGTAAGAAAATCACGAGAAGCAGAGAAAAAGGCTGCAGATGCAGAAGCTGAAGGTGGATGCTCATGCTGCTCAATAAGGGCATGGCCATGGAAAAGACAGCTGGCCTCTCCTCAGACACGTGGCAGTAGAAAGCTGTTTGACTCACTCTGTGCAGAAGTCGTCGGTGTCGATGGCCCGTTTCCTGCGTGAATTCATCTGGCTGGCCCGGTCAGCGGGAAGAGACATAACCAGGAGATGAGGCTTCTGCATGAGTCCAGAGAAAATCCCAGTGTCTCCTCTGTTCATACTCATCCCTAGACAAGGTGAGGGGACATCCAATAAGCGATGAGTCCCCTTCAACAAGAAGACATGAAAACCTGTTTCCTGCTCCAGTGGTACAAAAGGAGGAAAACCTTTGTGGAGGTAGGCTGAGTTACACCATACTGGATCCATATGAGCTGAAGGAAGTGAGAAGACAAAGATGCCAGAGAGCATGGAACATCGGTGCTCTAGATGTGTTTCTATTTCCACAATAAAGACTCAGCTCCCCAAAGTTCCGATTTGTTGAGTCTAGTGACCCTCTTACAGAGTAATGGGGAAACATTCATCTTTGGCAGACAAAGGGGGAAAGCGTTGAATCGGAAGAAGGGAGCCAGAGTCATGCCAAACCATGCAGCCCGCAAACTGGTTGTACTGCTTTAAATTAACTCTAGTCATCTTAGCACTTTTAAGGTTTTTAAAGGCTTACAGTCCTAGAACTTCTTCTGTCAACAAGAGACCTTCGTCCCTGGTCTCAGCCACATGCTGTGTTCCCTGAGAGGTTCATATTTTGTGTATTCCTAAGACACCTTTTGCACCTCATGTTCACCTTGAGGAGGCTTCACATGAGGTCCAATGTTGACAGGTGCAAACCATTACAAGCTCACTGTTTTTCTCAGACCGAAAGAGACTCATCTCACCTGAGACGGTGAAGAACAGCCTCTTCTTTGACTCCCCACAGGGACAGTGTTCCTTCAGCTGGAACACCTGCTCTTCTTCTGCACAGACACCAAAGGAAGAAGGAGTGAACTTTCACCACTGATGATGTGAAAGCACCAAGGAAGGACATGGGGTCACTGGCCAAGTGCATTTTTGCTACCAATGGCAAAATGTCACATCTGCAAGCATGCCAAGCATCCACTGGTTTCTGTAGCAGGGATCGCAGATCTTTTGCTGAGCCGCCTTAGTCGTATCCCAGGATGTTTGCACATTTACTCACCTGGCAGCTTTCTCCACAGTAACTTGCTGTACTGAGCTACTAACTCTCGTTCACCCATTTGTGCAGCTTGGCAGCTTTTGCTGTACAAGTTTGGGGCAAATGTGATGCTCAAGGATACCAGAGCAGCCCCGAGTCTTTGCCATATGCAGCAAGTTAGTGAGTCAACACTTCATTTTACACAAAACAAAACAGCCTAAAGTGAAGATTGCAGCACATTTTTCTATAGAATTAAGACCAGATATTTACATTGCATGAACTTGATTCCCATATAATTACTCTGTGTACAGAATGCCAAGTTTTGGTATCAAACTTGGGATGAAAACTGTGCCCAGCAATTTCTGACCATGACTCACTTGTGCCCAGCAGCCACTCCCTCAGGGTCTGTGTGACGTCAAAAGACAGCCAGTGGTCGTTCATGGTGTTGGTGACAAAGTGGGTGCCCACATAACGCTCATGGCCCTCAAAGCCACTGTACAGCTCCAGCCTCTGCTCAGGACCAGGGATGTTGGGGTTCTTGATGAGCAGACGCAGCTCGGCCATGGAGAGCAGCTGCTCGCTGACCACACTGGCCCGAATCTCACTTACATTGAACCGCATCTGCTCGTTGGACTTGTTTTGGTCTGCGGGGGGTAGACAGGAAGTCAGAAAGATGAGAGCAGGAATGCCGCTGAGCCAGATGTTTCGGACTCCTGTGTGTAGGTGCGAGCTGAGAGATTTGTGCTGCACGACAAACACATGCAGACCCGTCTTCCGCCTGACTTGGAGCTTGCGGTCACATTGACTGTGCGAAGTGTCCAGACACAAGGCTCTTCATGCCAGCCAGTGCTCAGAGAGGAGGCTGCAGTGCCACCAGCCAGTAGCTACATCGCCCTCGTGCGTATCACAGTTCACCTGTGCATGACTGGGATGCCCAGTGTGTGCACCACGACATTGTTTTTAACATGTTTTCCACAAGAAAATATGTGCTTTTGCTGCTGCTAGAAACTGCCGCTACGGGGTGGTTCGTCACACTTCCAAAGTGCCAAACAGAGGTCGTGTTTTTGTCCTGTATTGTGATATAAAAAACATTGCAAATGTTAACATATTGTGAATAATAATACATACGTACCGTGAATATTAATAAATGCCGCAAATAATTTTGTAAGTAACAACCTTCACCGGAATACTAAAACTTGTCGCCCTCGGTCCCAGCGAATGGGCCCAGTGTTCTAACCCCAACATCAATGCCCTCACTTGGGGACACAGGTGGGATGTTAAAAAATGCCAGAAATGCTGAGGTGAGACAGAATCGCAAACAAATGACTTTGTTTCGGTATTTGAACTTTTTGGCCTGCATCAGATTTTTTATACCATAAAAGTATTTTTGCAGATTTCATAAGGAAGTGCCATAAACACTGCCCCATCCAACACAGCATCATGGTCATGATTAATTTTTGGCAAAAATGTACCAAATTATGCTAACAATTTAAATATTTTAAACAATTTTCAAGTATAAAACCCCCAGTACATAAAAACTTTTGGACAGGCAGAAGGAGAGTTCTATTTTCTGTGTCCCCAAGCTTCTCCCTGTCACTAAGACTCAGAGTAAGAAATGAGCAACAGTAACCGACGGACAGGGGTGAGCGGTCAGTTGTGTGAACCGACCCCATTGCCCACTAGCGGCCCGGCCGTGCTGGGATCAGCTGGATAAACAGTACGAGCAGCTAACAGACACAGGTGTGCAGCAGCTGTGGGGTTTGAAAAGGGACAGGAAAACAAACTTAAAAACGAGGGACAATGTCCGCTGTCACAAAGGCAAACCTGCAGAAAACAGCAAGGGCGCTGAGAGCCTTTTTTAACACACTTTTGATTGCGTTTCCAATGAAGCAACTTACAGCCATTCCCCCATTTATGGAGCAGGGCAGTTTTTACACAAACAAGGCCTTTGTTCTAAAGTGACAATAAAAATGACCCAGCGATATGGACGGGTAAGTCAGCGTAAGTAGCTTAGCGCTAAGCCGCTCTGGAGAACAGAGTACACAGCTATACACTTCGCACTGGCAACACAGTATTTGCGTCCTAAAGTGATGTATTTATCAGAATGTCACCCTGCACTTCCATTTGCATTTATTATCCTTGCGTGCAGACAGTTTCTTCTCCAGTACAACTCGGCTGAAGTATAAACAGGTTAACCATCTGACATCCGCTAAGTAAATGAACGTAAATGCAGCACGACAGCCATTACAGTGGCTCGGGGGCCTTCGCTTCATCGCCTTCTAAGCCGAAAGGTGACAGCGAAACGGAAGAAAGGAAGACAATAGCTGAGGACAGATGAGGGGACGGGGATGGGGCTGCGGGGACACGGGGGCCTGGCTGGTGGAGGCTGTGCTTTGCCAGAACTGCCATCTTTGGTCTGGCCGGATCCCAGGTGCAGCCCTGCATCTCTGCCTGTCTGAGCCCAAATGACTGTGGGATGTGCGTCAGTAATTATTATACACTGACGGGCAGCCGTGGCCCTGTACCGCGGTACAGCCCGTGCGAACCGCATTACACGAGCCAGGGGGAGACTGGAAGAGGGAGGCTGAGCAGCGTGAAGAACACCTCTGTGTGTTGTGGGCGAGGACAGCGGTGCAGCCGACAGCCGGCGCTTTCTGCACGGTAAACACATTCGGTTCAGTAATCCAACACCAGAGCCGCAGTCCAAGTGTAACAGCTAAATGTGAAAAATGTCGTATTATGCAAAACCGGAGCAGCGTTCTTATTACTTTGCATTTAACTACCGCCTTTGCATGCCAAGTTCCCAGGATGAATTTGGAGTCTGGGCTTTCATATTGGTGCGCCTGTCAGATATAATAAGTACGTTTCATCAGAAATATGCACAACGCGCTCTTCCAAAGAACAAAATGAGAATATTAAAAAGTTCAGCTCCTCCTCATACTTTCTCTCTCTTTTTTTACTTTGTATATGCAAAAACGAAGCACATAAAAGCGGACCAAACTAACCAGGGCTGAAGTAAAAATATTTTTACAGATGATTTATAAATGTTGTTGGACTATTTACCCATTTATTTGAAATTTGATGGATTTTACAATAGCAGCTGAAGGTAAAGGGTGCCTTGCTCAAGGGTTACGACATGAGGAGAAAGGCGTGAAACCCAGGCTTTGGAAGGCCAAGGTGGCAGCGCTAACTACTGCACCACCTGCTGCCCCGTGTGTCATTTTCATGGTTAAAAACATCAGTAAAACTCTCTTTTGTCCACTGGGGAAGAACCTGTATTACTGCTGTGCTGCACAGCAGCTGCTCCCTCTTTGAGTTTCATGCAAGTGTTCTTCTGCCAGAAAAGTGAACATTTAAACGGCACGGTCCTGTAGATGAATTCTGCAATATCTGGATGTTCGCATGTGTCTGCGTGTATGCTGCTTGAGACCTGTAGCTCATTAATAAAAAATAAAGAAGTAAAAACAAGATGGGCAGGCCAGGTGAGCAGGACAGGGACAGGGACAGGGACAGGGACAGGGACCATCCTGTAGACCTGGATACTGTATGTGCCTCACAGGATGTGGCTGATGTGTGAGTGTGATGAGGACAATACACCTCTGTGCAGGTAAACTAAGGACAGCTGCTGGGAGAGGAAACACGACAGCTCTGTAATTACCGGATTCCAGGAGGCTTTCAGATCTTCTCCCATCCACCCCCATGAAGCAGACATCACAGCACAGTGCTCCTCTCCATTCACCTCACACACATTTTTATTCTGCAGTCATCTGATGCTTTTGTCCAAAGGGACTTCAGGGGCTCCAACCACTGCGCCCCTGACTGCCTCTTTTTTGTTTTTCACAACTCACTCAGGACGCCAACAACAAGAATCTTTATTCTACATGGGACTCTTAAAAGCAGTTCACAGTAAGAATAAACCTATTCGTGGTGCAATAATAAAATAATGACAATAAATGTCCCATTTACTGTACAAGAGTGAGCCTAAAATGACAGCTAAACCAACAAAATTAAACGGGAAACAGACATAAGAATACAAAGATAATAGGGAAATAAGTAAAGCAAGCGAGAGAGAGAGAGAGAAAGGCAACGCACAGGAGGCCTACGGTTCTCAACGTGTGGGTCTGAAGGTGCCTCCAGGAGCACAAACCCCAAATAGAACTGTGAGCTGCTTCTTCCGCTCTTTCTGCCTCACACACGTAGACACACAAGAGCTGCGCAAGCATATGAATGTATCCCAAAATGGCTGAAGATGTGTGCTTTGGAAGGAGTCATGATCATTCGCGCCAATGCGTAAAACTGCTGATCTTCATATCCTTCCTGAATGGGCTGTGAGTAAAACCAGAGCAACAGTGATGTGCGTAACTCTGACGTCTCTTCAGGTGGGCAAGTGATTGACAGTGACTGCAGAGCTGCATTAATATTACTGTTATTTTGGTCATTATTGTTAGTATTGCTGCTGTCGCTTGACTTACAACGGAAACTCAGTGAAAACAGAGGTCAAAAACATAAACTGAGTGCTTTGCTCAACAGCAAAAACTCTTTTGGGACTCAAAGCAGAAGGAATCTTGTTCAGAACCCAATTCTTTCACTATCATGCAAGCAGGAAATTGAAGAAAACTTAACCCCTCCCTGAGGATTCCGGATCAAGAAAGACCGTCGCGATTTTGGCAATCAGCTTGGGCACAGAAGGCCTGAGGATGTGTGGAACAAAGACAGAAGCTACGGCTTCCGGTGTCCTTGTATCTGTAGTAGTTGTGATATTATTATTATTATTATTATTATTATTATTATTATTATTATTATTATTATTATTATTATTATTATTATTATTATTATTATTATTAATAATAATAATAATAATAATAATAACGAACACTGTGCAGCAATAATAATAATAATATCATCGTCATTGTTTTGTTGTTGTTCTAATAATATTTACAAAGGTCCTGATGACAGCTGTGTCACTGTCAAGCTATGGAGATAAGCAGGCGTTGTGGCCAGAAACTCCCAGGCAATCAGCCCGGCCAGAGGAAAAGGAAGAGAGGGAAAGAGAAGGAGAGCCGAGTGGCTCACGCAATCGAGTTACAGGAAAGCCCATGGTCTGGCAACAAGGTGGGAGGGGGATTATCAGGCATCCAGAGCCCTCCCCACATCCCAGCAGTGCCTTCTCCAGATGCCCTGAAACACCTTGTTCCCTTTCTGAGATGACAGAGCAATGTGGGTGCAACTGAAAAGGCCAGAACAGTGGAAAAAGCCTCTCTCCTCTGCGAGCTAATGGAATTTTTTCTAATAAAACCAAATAATCACTGACAGATGGATGCATCACACGAGCAACACAAACAGCAATAACATCCTACAATAAAAATATCCTGTATGCTCACAGCAAACACAACCATCCCATGGCAAATACCGTACAGCTGGAGGGGCAGGAAAGCTGAAGTCTGTCTCACTGAAAGGATTAACAATGCTAATACTAACACTAATAGTAATACTAACCCTAAGCCTAACCTTCATCACCATCATTTAAAGAAGCTGTATACAAATGTACATGGGGCTTGCACCGATGACCTCACCCAGGTTAGGGTTAAAGATGTTACTTACAGTTTCAGGATCTATAAAGCTCAGTCTCTCTTGAAACCACAGACTTGAAATGTGTCACACAGCTACTTCTCAAGTTAAGTGAGGTTTCTGCGTAGCTAAGTTCATTGAACTCCAAAAGGCCTCCTTAGTATTTTTTAACATCTAAAATTCTATCTCTGACAAAATTTGGAGTAAGTGGGAGTAGTGACATCACACACAGTGTGCATATATGTTATGCTGACATTTTGTCCACACACACACACACACACACACACACTACATGGCTAAAAATATGTGGACCCCCCCCATCTAATGGCTGAGCCGAGGTGTTTCGGCCACACCCACACAGCAAAAAAACACATTCTAGACAACTGTGCGCTTCCAGCTTTGCGGCCACGGTTTGAGGAAGAAGAAGCTCCTTTCGAGCACAAAGCGAGCTCCACCATAAACACAGGGTTTGCCCAGGTTGGCGCGAAAGAACCCGAGTGGCTGCCCGGAGCCCTGACCTCAGCCCCGATGAACCGCAACGCCGACCGCGAGCCGGGCCTTCTTGCCCGACCTCGCCGATGCTCCGGCGGCCCAATGGGCCCAAATTCCCAAAATGTGGTGCAAAGCCTTTCCAGAAGAGTGGGGGCTGTTATAGCAGCAAGGGGAGGAGCATTGCCATATTAAGGCCCATGGGTTTGGAATGGGAGGTTCAATAAGCACATACAGGGGTGATGCTCAAGTTTCCACATACTTTTGGCCTTATAATGCACTTGGGCAGTAAACTGCTTTACCAGTAAATAGTATGGTACTTTACCTTTCCACTGCTGCACCTTTTTGACCGACAGCACCGGGTAAATCAGCTAACAATGGTAAAAAGTTTCTTGTAAGTGATTACATTTCGTTATTTGTCGTGCTGTTTTCGCCAAGGTGCATTTCTCCATGAAAAATAAAAGGGGTTTGTGTAAGAACACCGCTTCTCAGCTGTTCTATTTGTTTTTTCCAAACAGTATGTGTTTCAGCAGTCAAGCTTGACTGGATTATTACAACATAACAGTCTTCTTCTGATAATGATTTGTCACGTCCACGTGGTGTTTGCACTGACAAAAAACCAAGAGGCATTCCCTTTACTTCCACAACTCAGACACTGAAAATCAAACTTTGAGGTGGCAGAAGCAGGAAGCACCTCATGGTGCTTATTTGTACCAAATAAATTCACATTAATGTAAATCATCCTAAGGGTCTGAAATAATTACGCTTGTGCAAGCAGGAGTTGTTCTTCCCCAAGAATTCAGAAACGGCAACATTAGGACCGATTATGACCGCTCTACCATGTACACGGCATGTGTTCATACATGTACAGTTAATAACTGAGCTGCTAGCTTCCCTCAAAGTGGCCTGGAGCTTAGTGAAGCTTCTGTCCAGGCCACACAGACGGACATGGGCATGAGAACCACTAGGCAAGTGCACGAGGGTTACTTACTCCACTTCATGTCGAACTTGTGCACCTCCTTGGCAAAGTACTCCTCTTCCTCAGCATCTTGCACCGGCACCGCCTGGGCCTTCTGCGCCTGCTCCCGGCTGAACTCCACCGTGCTGTTGTAGATCGATATGAGGGCGGCTGGGACGGCTTCCCCCTCTCCCTCCTGCCCGGGTTCGGGCTCCTTAGCAAGCCGCAGTTTGCTGAGGATTTGTCCCCGAACGGCCTCAATACGCTTCCTCTTCACCATTTCCAGATCCAGAGGTTTGCAGGTGGACATGCCGATGCCCTGGCACACGCCACCGAGCAACCACATGGCCGCCAGCATCCAGTACCCAGCCTTCATGGTGCCCGCGCTGTGTGTGCGTGTGTGTGTGTGTGTGTGTGTGGGGAACACCTGTAGGGTCTATGTGGGTAACGTTCTCTTCTTGTTGAGCCACGGGAGCAGTTTAAAGCACTGACGCCGTGGACGCCTGTCTCCTGCTGGGGGCCTGATCTCCTGCTCTGGTTTCTTTGATGATGATGATGACAGCTAAGCAGAGCGTCCTATGCTGACTGGGGGGGGGGTCAGGTTTACAGAGAGGTGCCTCACCCAGAGATGGCCAGCCGCTGATCTTTGACGGCGTCGCTGAGTCACTGTGTCCTGGGGACACGACTTTGCTGGTGTGACTCACACTGCGCTCTCCAGAGGCTGTCTGACGCATTCGGCGTAGTGCGACATCATGAGGCACAGAAGGACGCAGAAGCCTTTCTGGAAACGCTGCTCACTCGGATCCAGCTGACGGAGTGACACCGCAGCTTTACGCTCCTCTCAGAGCGGCGTCACGCTTTCAGTTTTGGGCAGTCAGTGCCTGGGAAAATGGCACGCAACCACGCAAATGCGGCGGCTCAAGGAAAACCCCTCTGAAGGCTGAAAGAGAAGAAACTTCTTCAACACACCATCCTCTTCCTAGCCACATCCCCCCTGTAAAACTCCAAAGGACTGAAAATTACTGTCTGACGCACGCACACTTTTTCCCCAGAAGTCTTATTCCTGCCACTTCTTTCAGTGTTTGTGAAAACCTTGGAAATACACTGCAGGGTTTGTCACAGTAAATTTCTAAAGTAAACTGGAGAAACATTTGCGCGCACACTTCCTCTTGCAGCCCGATATCCCTCGCAGGCGGGCGATGAGCTCGGCCAGATAGCGGCGTGACAGCGGCTTTGACACCGACGCATCGACGCGCTGCCTGCGGCCCACGGCAGCTCTCGGCTCAGAAAGAAACGAAGGGAAAGAGAAACACAGCTGTGTCAAATTTCAATGTTAAAGAACTTAGATAACTGGCTGAAAAAGCCCTAAAAGTTGTGCCAGAGCCGTACCCTCTTAGCGCAGCACAATGTGGGAGCTGAAGCGAAGCCCAGCTAGAGGAGCTGAAAGGTGCAGGGCAGCAGCTCCACAGTGCAGACGGGACTTTGAAAGTATTTCCCTTAAATGAGGCAGAACCGCCGTCCACAGAGAAAAGGAAGTACGCCTTACAGACAGCCTGAGGTGATAACAGCTCCGCAAACAGATGACCTGCGAGATCCCCCAGGTGTGCTGCTTCTCTCACCTGCCTGCTGGTCGAAATGAAACGGAAAACAAGCAGCCGTTCCGTTGAGCTAAGGTGATGTTTGAGAAATTAAACCCAATCCAGATGTTGCGGAATCCATGCTTTAGAAGATCTTGGCCATGAAAGGAGTCCCAGAGGCTTCCAAGAGTCTGCGAGTGACTCTCTTGCTGGTTAAGCGCTGCTTTTTCTCCACTCCTCTGTGACTTTGCCAGCTTCTCCTTGAGCCACTTTTTCCACTCGGTGCCTGCAGCTCAAGTAACTCTCCGCATTTTTGCTACCAGTCACAGCTTGCAGGCGACACAATGATTTGTGTGAGCTTTGTGTTGTTACACCGTCTCCCCCGCACACATCCCCTCCTTCTGTACCTCTCTGATTTCTGGTTCCTGTTACTTAACCGTGGCGGTGAGGAGAGGCTCTCCGCCCAGGAAATGAGCACAGCGGCCGTCGTGCAGGACAGCTGCGGCTGGAAGAAGCAATGCTGGATCTGCTGGATCCGCTGAGCAGGCCAGCACTAAGCAGCTAAGAGGGAACAGAGAGGCAGCTGGACCGTGTGACCCGCAGCGTGCGTCTCACATGGCGCCTGGACCAGAAGACCAACACTTCATTTTTGGGTTCTCCCTAAGTCTCCCTCTCTCTCTCACTCACTCGCTCGCTCTCACTCTCTCTCTCTCTCTCTCACACACACACACACAAAAACGTATAGGCAGCCAGTCAAACACAACATTTTCTTTTTAAAAAATCTGTCAATTTTCAATTTAATTCATGTCCTTTTACACTGAGCCTTAACCAATCACAAACCTAAACTGGGATAAATCCTGGAACCACAACTGAAAGAGGAGGTTCGGGACTTTTTCAGTTCATTTAGCTCCCGCTTTTCTCCAAAGTGACTTCAAAAGACCATGAATTACTCATGTACACAGCAGGGTAATTTTTACTGCACTTGTTCAATATGACTACCTTGATCAAGAGTACTTTATCGGGAGGTGGGATTTGAACCCGGATCCTTGGTAGGAACTTAAGGCGCTGCAACCTGCTGCCTCTAACTTCTTCAATAAGAAATATGAAAAGCAGGCAAAAATAACACCAAAAACAAAGTGCATTAAGACTGCAGGAAATCACCAGATTCTGCTTTCCTTCTGGTTTCTAGAATCTTCTCTCCGTTTTTCTCTTAGTGGAAAGGCTGCAAGCTCAGCACAGTCCTCTTTATGTTTTTAACCTCATTCAATTTTTTTCTTTCATTCAAAGCACACAAAAAGAATTTATTTTAAAGAACAGTTACACATTATTAAAAAAAGCAAGTGACCTAAACTGTTCTGCGACAAGATTCTAGGAAAAAAGGCTAAATAAATCAAAGCTAAGCACAAATAAATTGTTATTCATCATAAAACAGTGTAGCGCCTTTATAAACATTTCACATTTGGATACTAAAATAACGACTTGCAGGCCAGCAAAGGAATTTGTGTAAAAAGACTTTTAATGTTATTGTAGGAAAATGCAGGTATAACTGAAGCACAAGAGAACGTGTGAACAAAGAAAAGTTAAAAAAATATAAAATAGAAAGGTATAATTTAATAAAGCTGTTTCTGGAAAGATCATTTTCTGTTTTCAGAAGAACTGGAAAAAATAAAAGGGTCCATGCTGCCCCCTCGTGGTGACAATCGGAAAACGCACGCAGGACCCGCAGTGAAATTTTTCACAGATACGCGAAGAAGCAGAGCAGGTGCGATGGCAGAGGGCAAAAATGAAACCAGGCCATACATATCTTCCGCAGGCAATCGCAACAGCTGGCTTCCACATAAACGTGTGCCAGGGGTCCAGCCTTTTCACGACGATTGGTCCCTGCATTTCCCGATGTGCTGCATCAAGCTTTACCTCCATTGTTCCACCTTGTTCAGCCCCTCCTTCAGCCACACCCATTGTGCCCAGAGATGCTTCCTTTTCAGCTCTCCACTCCAAACTTGTCAAAATGACGTAGTATGATGCCGAGCTCTAGCTCCACTGTTCCCATGGCGACTGTGTGCAGGCGGTAGCGGTCTGCCCCACTGTAGATGACATCTGAGGAGCGGAGTTGAGGACCTCCGCCCACAAACATCTGGGCTAGCTGTTCCTGCCAGGAGCCAAGGGGCCTCCAGGTGACACAGCGCAGTCGGTGGTGCCCGGGGCTGGATGGCACGTGGCAGTAGCCGTAGCCCAAGAGCTCACAGCGGCCGAACGAGTCCTGGTGCCACACCTGCAGGTGTAACTTGGGCCACCCTGAGAAGGGAAATGACCACCTTTGTCAGATTGGGACCCAACCCCCCAAATCAATTCCTTTGTAACTTTGGTGTTTAAAGCCTTGTATACCATCGGTATCTTTACTTCATGTGTTAAAAACTACTGGTACTCTGCATGTGATGGCCTCACCACCTCAGTGAGGCTCGCCTTCCCGCTCGCTACTGCTACTTCATGGCACCCTTGCAGCTAGAGCAGAGCAGTGGCTCCCGGCGCACATTTTTGCTTTGCCGGGCAGGCGGGGCATCCTAGGTGGCCGTGGCCTCGTGTCCAGCACTGCTTCTGCGTCCCGCTGCTTTCTTGTCGGTTGCCCGAGAGAATACGCGCGCATCGAGCAAAAGTCCTACGGTTGACGGTCAGGGCCGCTGAGGGAACGTTGGTCGAAGCCTTCCCGTTTAACCCATGGGCATTGTGTGCCGCAAGGATTCTTCAGTTCACCTTCTCACTTCTTCAACAAATGCATTTGCCCATCTCATCTTACATTTGTTGCCTATACTATTATGATTATTATTGATTTTTAAGTAGATTTACATAGCTTTTTGAAGAGCACTAAGGCAGAAACCCTAACAGGATTCAATATGGCAATGTTCAAGTAATGTTGCACCTTTATTTACTTCTTGATCTATTTGTATAGCTAAGATTTTTACTGAAAGAAAATTAAACTTTTACAGCCATTAACCTGTTATACAGCTGGACTGGGTGCAATTTGAAAATGAATCCTTTGACTCCAAGCTTGCAGCTCTAACCACTGCACTGCCCCCTTTTCCAAATCATTTGTTACAGAGCAACAGCAGAAAGAGGACCTGTACCCTGAAAAAGAATAATAAAACATGCTGCTTCCTAGGGTTTAAACTGGCAAATTTCAGCATGAAGGCCCTTAACCATGATAGTGGCCTGCAATAAAAGAGAATATTGAAAGCTCAAGAGTTTGCGTTTGACTATTAACTCAAAATTGAAGAAATTATTATTGATGGTGAATAAATACAAACATAACATCAAACAATAAAAAACACTGTTGTAGCAAAACACAAAAATATCATGTTAGTGCTGCCATTGACATGCATAAAAATCTTTTATTTAGGAATTGAATTGTATTTATGAACGGTTGTTTAGGTGACGTGCAGGAGCCCTTTATTCTTTTCCCCCAAGGGAAATAAGAGTTATTTATGATTTCAGGGAATGATTAAACTGCACTATGAGAAGTGGGTCTACATATTTCAGTTTGAATGCAAACTTTTAAGGAAACATTTACTTCCTCGGTTGTCCAATTCTGCATGTGCCACCTCATGGAATTTCTCTCACCTTGCAGTCCCTTGGTGGCATAGTGCAGGTCGATGGGGTGGCTCCAGAAAGCCATATCTGATGACTGGGGAGAGTCCACCTGAGTCTGCCCCTCCCGCAGGCCCGAAAGAAGCCGCCATGCCCCCCCTGCAAGGCAGAAAGTGCAAGGGACCACAAACGTGCTTTTGGCCACAGGGAATTGGTCCAAGGATTCCACATTTCTGGAAATTATTTTACAGAGTGTTTCCGGACTCTGTGACTCAATTGCAGGTCTGCATCGATTTCTCTCAGCTCGTGAAACACAATTTTGTTTTATTCCAAGGCACATGTTGCTTTAGGAAAAAAGCATCTGCCAAATGAATAAATGTTCCAAACATGTCAGTTTTGGACACGAACACACATCTTTCCCATCGCGGGGCTTGTGGATACCAGGCCGGCTGTCAGACTGCCCCTTCCACGGTGGGCCTTGCGAGCGGCTGGGTACGAGCATCTAGGATGTGTTGTAGATGTGGAAGAACAACACAGAACCCTGGCCAAAGCTAGAGAGGGTACTGCAAACTTAACAGAGTGCTTAGTTTTCTCTAATGATAGATTTCAGCAAATCAGGCTAAAATCTACCGTAATGTAAATTCAATGTTAGGTTTTTTTTTTTCTTTTTTACATCATGTGTGCACAGGGGTGATCACTGCGATGCAGAAGCACAAAATTGGTTTTCCATTGTCTTTTGCTACCCCAGATCATTTTTACATATTCACAAGATTCGCTACCGGAGCGACACGGAATGCGAGGCTTCTAAATGCAGTTCTACAGCGGTCTGCCAAGTTCTCAGCAGCGGTGTTTTCAACCGCCATTAATCGGGAACCCAGCTAATAGCCACAGCCCTGCTGTCAAGACTGGAGATGCCTTACCTGCGTGAACGCCCCATTTGCAGAAAAGGCTGTTTTGGGGGAAGCCACTGGCACCAACAATCTGCCCAATAATGTGCAGCTCTGCCATCCTGTGGGAGGCAATACCGGTTGTTGCACAAAAGCAGCACCATTTTACACAACACAGGTGAGGACGATTTAACTAAATCAAATAAACAACAAGTTGTGCAAAACAAGAAAATGTGCTCCGTCAGAGCAACGCGGCGTATTTGCCGCATGTGTTGGCCTCCCATGTGCTGAACTGTCGTGAACCAAACTCCTAATATTCATTCATTTCAATGTAAAATGAAAAAGTGACAAAAGGGTCACTCATTTCCGAATTTGCTGCTTTGACCTCTAAAGGCTAAATGACAAGTAAATCCAGAGCATGTGGACACTTTTCAATCCAGGTTCAAGACCCACACGTCCACCCGAACGCATCTGCTTCCTTCTATCCATGTCATTTCTTTCTCATCCTTCATTTCAGTCGTCGTTGCGTCCGTTTGGCGGTCTTGGTCACCGGCGGCCCAGCGGATGCTTTTCGGCCCCAGAGGTGGCCCAGGCTTCTCACACGGATGGCCGCGGAGGGCCGCACGCTGGGCTGCAAAAGGTCGCGCAGGAGAAGCTTCGCCTGCAATTCGTGCGCCGTGAAGCTAAGCTTCGATTCCCGGAGTGTGGGCGTTCATTTAGCGAGAAGCCGCAGCACGACTGTATCGAAATGGGTTTGTAGCGAAGACCATTCTTTATTTTTTAACGGCGTAAAATAAACACGAAACTTCATGCGAATTCTACAGCGTGACAACAAGCTAGGAAATAATGCAGCAGATTAATTACGATTAATATCCAAGTAATCCCGCACTACGGCATCGATACAGAGTAACAAAATGGTCACGCTCGTCTATTGGTATCTTAAAAACGTGCCGATAACTGGCTCGATTTAGCAAAAACAAAACAATATTAAATAATTAAAAAATACCTGTTTTTCGTCGAAGGCGCACTTTGTATTTCCGTTTAGCGGGCTAAGCAGCTAACCCGGTTGTTTACGGCGACGGCCCCAGCAGTGGGACTCACTATCCTAGCGACCCACGTCTGGCCTATCCCGTTGGAATTCGGGATCACATGACGCCGCCCAGCCAATAAGACTTTCCTCAGCTCAGAGACACTTTCTTATCCCAACGATCTCGTTGGTGTGCGTCACGTGACTGCGCCCTGCCTATCAGATCCGAGAAAAGTTAGGGGCGAAACGGCAGTAGGCGGACGTGATTCAAATTATACCAATGTATTAAACAGAAAAATAAATGCATGCGGATGATATTCACGTACTTTTGGAAGGAAGACTTATTCGCAGCAATTTCAAGTATGACTGAAAATGCATTTTTTGTTCAAGTATTAAGATTCTTGACCACACAAAGAAAAGAAGAATGATTTATACTCAAAATGAATAGAACAAAACAGACCAAATGTCAAGTGCACAAAAAAGGCAAATTACACCAAAAGGTTTAAGTACATGCACAGCACGGGTCCCCCTCGTCCTCCTCTTCAGGACCGATGGGCACAGTCCACGCTGTTTTTACAGTACAGTACACTGTACAACACTAAATGATGTTTAGGTTTATTGGTTCATTAGGTTGTTTTATCATCAACAAGCTTTGCATAAAAATAAAAAACCTGTTACAGCAAGTTTATTTGCATCCCAATACTTAGGCTTTCATTTTTAAGAGCCACTCTTGTGAAAATGCAGATATGGATAGATTGCTGCATTAGTTTGTCTTTTCCTGTTGATAACCACAGAACTACGCAAGCAGGATTTACCAGACTCTTCTGAGCAACAGGCATCTTATTTGACTCGATACATTGTTCAGTATTCAAAACATTTTATTAGTCACAGCAAAACAAATTGACACTGCCATGCAGTATAAAAAAAAGGTGCTGTTCATGGGTATAAAAATACCACATTGCAAAAATAACACCAATAATGAAAATTAAAAGGAAAATTCTAAAATACAAAGAATCTAATGCATCATGTTTTATTAAACATCTTAACACAATATGTATGACCATTCATTTGGAGGTAAGGAATTTGGTATTTAATAAAGGAAAATATTTAATGCAGAGTGTTCTGAAAAATAACAGTACAACTAAGGACAAACATTTAATGCACATCTCAAGTTACCGTAACATTGTGAAATAATTTTTTGCAGCAGAAGCAAATTAAGCTAGAACTCAATTCAACACCGCAGGTTTAGAGAACCTCAGTGTCCAGTGCCTTTTGTTTCCTAAATTTCAAATTCACAACTGAAACATTATATGAGAAATGAATGTGTGAAGAAAGAGGTCTGTTTTTAAAAGCATCTCCCCACTTTTAAGTACAGGGGCTGTATATATTGCAAGTGTTCTTGTCAGAAAAGCTTCACCCACTGCATCTGCTTCGTGCACGGATGCAAGCCACTTCCCTTTTAGATCCAAAGCTGGAAGTAATCAAGTAGCCTTGTAGGAGAACAAAAAAAAGCCTTAAAACAAAGACCAAGCTGCTTCAAGCAGGCAGGCATTGTTACAGCAAGGACAGAATACTGTATAATAAACATCCAAAAACTTAAGAGCAACCAGCCATATGGCTTGGGATTTGTGTGTCAAATGGCTACACCATACTGATGCAAAACTGGGAAAACTAAAGCAATGATGATGATCATGAGAGGTCTCACAACAAAATCTTACAGTGGCAAAGTCCTGGCAGTGAAAGTAGCACGGATCAGTGCAAATGGAACTGAGGCATTGGCAAACTTAATTCCACACCCACAAAGAACATCTGCAAACACTACAAAATTCTAATTCTACACAGTCACATCAATAAATGTCTCACATAATGCAAGAAAATGAATTGCTGCGATTCAAAAGCATAAGACATTTTACAGACTGAACAAATATTACTCTCAATACACGCTTCATTCTAGGAAAAAGCGAGACATTCGTTGCGTCTCCTGTTCAGCAGCAAAGAGTCACGTATTTTAAGCTGCTGACACTAAGTTTGGTTATTACAATGAGGTACAGTAGGTGCTACTTGAAGAGAAGAAACATTCTAGTGCAGACACATACTCATCCTAGCTGAGTGCAGCATGTGTAGTACAATTCATCATTTAATCCCTGGTTTCAGTGCATTTCTTTAAATAAGACCACCCAGCTTGTTAAAGGATGAAGAGGCCCTTTATTAACCAACAAAACTGACCAACACTTCATCTACATACTGGGGACCACAACACTGCGCAAAAATGGCTCAAATTGTTTGAACTGCATTAGGCCTAAAACACATGGAACGGGACAGAACTTTTTTTTTTTTTTTAACATATCTGCTCAACCCAAAAAATTCAACTGTGTGCAAAACAATCTCTCCTTGCATAGTTATTAGGCAACCGCGTACTAATCTAATCACCGCGTCAAACACTTAGCAAAACGATAACTTTCACAATGCACAGACAGTTACTTTGCAAACTGCTCTGAAAAGTTTGTGCTAATTCATATGGGAAGGCAAGTTATTTAATTTATGGCGGACAAGCATCAGCACTACACAGTCAAACCGGCAACACTCCCTTCTGCTGGTCTGGCCCGCGTCTCCTAGGAAACATGCTGTCACTCACATCTGCCACTGACAATGAGATGGCAATCCATTTGAATCCCTAACACTCAGCTGTAACTGAAGCCACAGTGGCATTTATATAAACTCAAGTGAAGCCTTATCAGGGTCTTAACCAAAAAGGACCTGAAACAATTCTATCACAGTGAAGACATTTTTCATTCTGTAAAGGGCCCGGTAACCATGATTGTCTACATGAATTTACCTTTGCAGGTGATGCAAACACAGGTGCATCTTAGTACCTCATTGAGGCTGCAGCCTGTATTGGCTAAAAGGTCAAACTGCCTGGCAAAGTCCTTGCATTACCAACTTTTTACAACATAAGCCCATTATTGCACAACAGAGTTAAGCTTTACAAAGCAAAGTGTAAAATGTAACTTTACATTACTTACAAACGGTTCACAGCTTTCTGGAGGCAATCTCGGGAAGGAGCTATGAATTAATAACGTTAGAAATTTTCTCATGCAAACTTTATCATCCGAAGGAACAAGAGAAAATTTGAACAAGCTGAAATGGTTGTGACATCACATGAACTTAGGTTAAAAATTAGCTGCACGTCTCAGAGGGGACAAAAGCGTGGAGTTCAGCAAATATTCAAGAATCCACTGTAAAGCACGGAGGGCAGGGAGATACTGCAACACCTCCAGCTGGAGTTTTTGTTTAGGAGTTCAGCAAAAGTGCATGCAAATCAGCCCCAGCTGAAGTGTGAACACAGCCCCGCTTTAGCAGCATTGCACACAAAAACAAAAAGGTGCATCAACAATCACAAACAGGGAAACACATTTAGCAGCAAGATGAGGTTTAACAGGGCCATGTAGCAAGCGTTCACTGCAAAGCACATCAGATGAGAAAACGTCAAGCTTTGGGGAGGACAGCGCTGCATAGAAGAGGAAAAAAAATTCACCGCACTCTCACCATGGTGAGTTTTACTCCCAACAGTATATGAGCGCATAATAAATACACCAAGCAGTGCTGACACATCACTCCTGGCATGGCGTGGTATGTCACACGATGTGCAGCACTGCATGGAAGGGTTTTCACGCAAGTTCACCCTGAATTTTTATCAAGTACAGCAATGGAATTGAAAACTCAGGGTTTTTTTTAGCTGTTTATCATGAACAAAACATTCATAGAAACAGATAGCTTACATTTGCAATATTACTCTCATTTTAACACCTTTTACAAGAAACTAAATGCATTTTTTTATATGGCAACAATTGACTTAAGAACATCAAGCCTCAATGATGCAATGAAATAAAGCAGGGATTTTAACAAGGACTGAAACAGATGGATGCTTATACAGATCTTCGCACAAGGTTGTTCTTGTCTGGCTCAAGAAACTCTTCAACCAGAGCGGCTGTTACCTTAAGAAGCTCCTCCTTCAGCCTGGGGACGTCCCTAAGAATGCACGCAAAAGAACGTGAGCCAACATCTTCGTGTTCTAGCTGGAAGCCCCTCTAACGCTGTGATGTTATCAGTGAGGCTAAACTGACTTTGCCAAGTAAACAAATGAATAGTTTTCTTTCCACTGAGCTACTCATATCATTTAATTTATTGTTGGGGAGTTTTCCCATACCTATGCTCAACCTTTAACACAAAACTACTTTGAATGGGACAAATGGTGTGCAAGCATCATACATTCAATTTACTCTGTCAGTCTCAAACGTAGACACAGCTTTGTATTTTGATGTACAATTCTGCCGTCATGAATGAAGGAAAGAAGCCAGAAGCAGAAGCACCACTGTCCTGATTTTCAGGAACAGCATGTGATTCAGAGTGGCTATAAGGGGTGTGATGCATTTACACGCAAAAAGCAAACAAGATGACAGTTTCATGCCTTGCGGACTAACCTTCTTCCAGGCAGTGCACAAAACTCAGTGTAGTATTTGATTTTGGGTTCTGTTCCGCTTGTCCTTAGAGTGGCCACAATGCCATTCTGGAACATGAAGGTGACCATCTGGTTGTTCTTCATCAAAGGCAGCACCTGTTTCAAACACAGGTAAATCTCTTAAAGGCAAAAACGATTTTTTTTTTTTTTTAGCAAACAGAATCTGATTCAGTGGGAAACACTGATATTTACTATCAATCCCAAGACTTAACTGCATAAAGCAACCAGATTTTGACAGCAAACACCTACACATTTATGGTCTGGCTGACTACTGTCATATCCCGTGGTAACATCCCTGACATGAGCGATTTTGTACCCTCCACATGAATCTGGATACTCGGCCTTGTCGTTCCAATTACGCAAACGGGAAAATATTCTTTTGACGGTGGGCGGATCGTAGCAAATTACGTAAGATGTTCTCGAAATGTGTGGACCGTATCTGAAAAACATAAACCAGGAGGGTTGTTGCCATTGTTTACACCTGTGAAGAATAGGTCCAGTAATATAAGAAACAGATTTGATATTATAGTGTTAAAGAAAAAAGTTGCACTGACATTTCATATATATTTTCCAATTGCTGGTTCAAGGTGAGGTTCTTTGTGTTGAGGTAGGCAGCCATTTCTGCCACGACAGCTGCAGCACTGACGCCATCTTTATCGGGAACCATGGTGCCACACATAAAACCTGAAGGACCACACAGTAGAGGCCAAGCATGAGATGAGTGAGCCATGCAACACGGTGACCTTTATAGCTTTTGAGCCATTAACCTAACTGACGTAGAAAAGCACATCTACGGTATAAATCTGAAGCTGTTTAAAACTGCATTACATGCCAAATCACTTTGTTTTAACACAAACCAAATAGCTGGGCTGAGACCAAACCGGGTCAATTAAAATTACATAAAGGTTGAAAATTACTGCACTTTGCCAATAAATGGAAGAATACTGTAGAAAAAAAATGACAGTGCTGTACAGGTGCACAAAACTTGTGTGTGATCGCAAAAAAACAGGAAAGAAAAAAAAAAAATTTCATGCACGCTGAAGCACGCATGTTACCTATGGACTCCTCAAAGGCAAAAAGGACCACTTTCCCCTCCTTTTCCAACTCATGGATTTTGTTTCCAATCCATTTGAAGCCTGGTAATGTTTCCTGAGGCAAATCAAAAGAACATTAAACATTAGATTGCTTAAAATAAGAGGAATATTTATTTCATCATCTGAAAGGGAACATTCAGAGAAAAATGCTACAGGCACATACAGTAACCCTACACAAATGTTAAAGTGCTTTACAGGTACATTACAGCGGAAGATAATACTACATCAGGAGTTTCTACCACATTAATATGTTTTACCTCAAAGTGGAATCCTTCTATCTGTGCAAAGGCTTTGAGGATTTTGGAGGACACCGTGGTGGCCAGCATGCATATTCTCTCTGTGTCCGCCATGTCAGGGTGACTGTCCTTCCAGTTGAGAAGCATCCACCAGCCCAGCAGAGCTGCCATCTCGTTGCCTGTGAACACCTTCCACCAGCTAATTTTCAGAAAACACGCAACACAGTTAAAACTCACTAAGTAGTCAATGAAGGCACTTTTATTTATTATTTTTTTTTTTATTTATGCCACAGAAATTAAAGCAAAGCAAAGCGGAAAGTGACAATTAAGTACCAATTCAGCAGTGTGCAAGAACAGTGCGAGGCTAACAGATGTACGTGTTCACAAGATTATTTCATGAAGGCCATCAGACATTGTTCAAAAGCACCAGGTAAATTCAAGACATTAAAATATCTGCAATCAGTAAATCTATGCCTAAAATGTTTTTAACAAATAGTCCCTTAGCTCCAGTCACATACACAGATACTGTGCTGACATACTTATCACATTTCTCTGCAACAGCCAAGCGATCTGCATCTGGGTCAGTGGCCAGCACTATCCTAGCCCCCTCCCTTCCCGCCAAGGCAAGAGAGAGTTCCTACGGTGAAAGAGAGCTTTTAGCATCTCAAGAAACAAAAGATTACGCTGACCTATGGCTTTTAATTCTGTCAGTTTGTCAGGGTACTCAGCTATAATGCATTACATCCAAAAGCACACAAGTTGTCTCAGAAAGGAATTACATAATCAGATCAGCTACACTTTTTACCCCACTTCAGCAAAGCAGACTGTAGATGTTACTCACCAAGACCGACTCTCCTTCCTCGGGATTAGGGCAGCTGACTGTAGAGAACTCTGGATCAGGGTCCTTCTGCTCTGGCACAGGGATGGGAGAAGGCAGGTTGAATGCTGCAAAGGCCTGCTGGACGTAGTTGTGCCCAACTCCATGGAAAGAGGAGTGGACAAACTTCAGTGGTGTTTCTCCATTGAGCTCTCTGAATGTTGAAGCACACACAAAAAAAAAAAAAAAAAAAAAAAAAAAAAAAAAAAAAGTGGTTTTTATCATTTGGGAGAACAGAAAGCAAACAATCTGAAGACAGTGAAACAGCACTTGAACCTGTGAAAGCAGACAGATGTCAGCTCCTCCATGTAACATTTAGAGATGAAATCCAAAGGGTCACTCCGCAAAGAGCTGCTCTCAGGCAGGTTCTCATTCCAGGACTCTGGCCAGGGCTCCAAGCTTTCTTCTATGCACCTGAGGATCTCCTTGTCATGGGGGGCTGAGATCTGGGCTCCATTCACCCAGTAGACCTTGAAATCAAGGATCAATTCAAACCACATTTTAAGTGTTTTACAGATGTAACATCAAAAATATAACAATCTTCATAACACCATGTTTTTGGTTACAAGAGTCTATATACTGTTCACTTAATAGCAAAGCATTTCACTCACAAAGGCTAACGTGTCAATTCTGATTCATGACTTTAAATGATTCTCGGGATATTTTTCTTCTCTATACAAACTGAACAGTTAAGGCATTCAGACAGTGATAAGATTAATGGTCAGTTTTAGAGTGCCATAGTAAACACACTGCTTAGTGGCTCCGTTCTTGTCATCTAACAAAAGGTACATGTACGCTGTAAGGTAATAAGCAGAAAGATGCAATATTAAAGGGTGTGGCAAAAGGAAAACAAATGCTTTCCCCTTGGAAATACTAGCAGGTGTGATCCTGAATTGTATTTTTGAGTACTTAAGGTTGCTGACAGTATCTGGAAAAAACCCAGAGCACAAATGCACACAAAAAAAGAAACACTTGTACAAAGATGCTGGCAATGTGGTATATCAACTAATCTGTTTCAAATAAATTAGCAGGTGACCAACAGCGTAAAAAGAAGCCCACCTTGTATCCATTGTCTTCCTTAGGGTTGTGGGAAGCAGTGACCATCACCCCAGCAGCTGCTCCCAACTTCTTTACTGCATATGGCTGAAATACACAAACCTCACCATTAAGCATAAATCTACAGTCGTGGCCAAAAGTTTTGGCTGTGACACAAATTTTGTGTTTTGCAAAATTTGCAGCTTCAGTTTTTGTGGTTGCAATTCACACTGTTTTTAGATTATTGTGCAGGGTGATCAGATGCATATTGCACCTGAAAGAACCATTTACCAGATCATCAAGAACTTCAAGGCGAGACGTTCACTTGTGGTGAAGAAGGCTTCAGGACGTCAAAGAGTGTCCAGCAAGTGCCAGGACCATCTCCTCCTGAGGAGTCAGCTACAGAATCGTGTTGCCACCAGTGCAGAGCTTGCTCAGTATTGGCAGCAGGTGGGTGTGAATGCATCTGCACGCATGGCGAGGTGAAGACTTTTGGACAACAGCCTTATGTCAAGAAAGGCAGCAAAGAAGCCATTTCTTTCCAAGAAAAACATCAATTCTGCAGAAAGTACAAGGATTGGACAGCAGAAGACTGACGCAAAGTTATTTTCTCGGATGAATCCTCCTTCCGACTGTTTGGGACATCTGGAAAATTGATTGTCCGGAGAAGAAAAGGTGAACGCTACCATGAATCCTGTGTCGTGCCAACAGTGAAGCATCCTGAGACAATCCATGTGTGGGGTTGCTTCTCATCCAAGGGAGTGGGCTCACTCACAACTCTGCCCAAGAACACTGCCGTGAATAAAGAATGGTATCAAACCGTCCTCCAAGAGCAACTTCTCCCAACAATCCAGGCGCAATTTGGTGATGATCTTTGTGTTTTCCAGCATGATGGAGCAGCACGTCACAAGGCAAAAGCGATAACGAAGTGGCTCAGAGATCATAACACTGAAATTTTGGACCCATGGCCAAGAAACTCCACAGATCTTCATCCCATTGAGAACCTGTGGTCAATTCTCAAAAATTTGATGTATTTGCCAATAAAAGCCTTTGAAACTTATGAAATGTTTATAACTGTTCAGTATACCATAGAAACATGTAAAAAAAATTATAATAAATAATAATCTAAAAATGCTAAAGCAGCAAAATTTGCAAAACACAACATTTGTGTCACTGCCAAAACTTTTGGCCACAGTTCTAATTAATATATTATAAATCACAATTAATGGTCCTCCAATTGCTTAAAATTACAGCTGTGGAAGTTGATAACTTCTTCTGTTTGATGCTTTACTTGGATCTCTTCTAACATGATCCTCATTGCCACCTTTTTAAGTCCAACTCAGCATTTTTTGTTATCTGTGTGTCAGCATATAAACAGAACCCATAATAGCATTTGTCTAAGCAATGTGGCTCTGTATGGGCAAGGAGTCCTGCAGTTGCCGCTCTCAAGCTTAACAGAGGAATATAAATGTGCGAAGGTGCGAGTAGAATTGCAGCTGTCAGGTAGTAAGGATGACGTTGTAAGAGGCTTGGTTCCTAGGATAGTTACAGGTAGGAAATGGGATGCGAGGCAGGCGGTAAAGGAAGCGAAAGCGGACTTGAGGCAGCTGGAATTGGTCGGGAAGGTACAGTAGGGACGGGAAAGTCTCGGGTACCGGATAGGAGACCCTATGTGGAGCAAGGCAGGCCCGATAGAGAGAAGGAGGTTGGTGCTAGGGCAGGTGCGTCGGCAGGAAGAAAGAAATAGGTGTGTCAGGGCGGTCTCACAGGGGAAGCAGGGACAGTGGGTAAATTGGGATGGGGTGGAAAGAAGGAGGCTTGAGCTGGAGGGAACTGTGGAAGATGGATGCATATCAAATAAGGTTCCTATTAGGAGCAGTTTATGATGTGCTGCCATCACCTCAGAACCTGAAGCAGTGGGGGGGTGAGGACTCCGCTTGTACTCTGTGCTCAGAGGTTGGGAGGCTGAAACACATTTTAGTGGGTTGCAAGATTAGTTTGGCGCAGGGCAGATTTACTTGGAGGCATAACCAGGTGCTAAGATGCCTGGCGGCAACCATTGAAGATTGGAGGAGGCAGGTATGCTTAGAGCAGGAGGTTGAAGGTACAGTGGTACAGTTTGTTAGGGAAGGGGGGAGGAGTAGATATAGAGGTAGGAAGGAGTTAGGTGTAGCAAGGGGGGCTAGAGACTGGGAGATGCAGGTTGACCTGGGAGGAAGATTAGTGGTGCCCCAGGAAATAGTTAATACAAGCTTGAGACCAGACATGGTGCTGTGGTCAGCAAGCCAACGGGTGGTGTACTTCATAGAACTCACGGTTCCGTGGGAAGGATCGGTGGACGACGCTCATGAGAGGAAGAAGCTTTGATATAGCGAGTTAGCGGCGGAAGTAGGGGGTCGTGGCTGGAACGCGAAGGTGAGGCCAATTGAAGTCGGTTGCCGTGGGTTTATAGCCCGATCGACTCTTAATTTGCTGCGCGAACTCGGGATTCGGGGGCGGAAGTTGCAACGGGCGGTGAAGGAATTGTCACGGGCTGCGGAGCAAGGAAGTCTCTGGATTTGGAATAAGAGGACCAGCACGGATGGTAACGGGGCGGCGAAGTGATGAGCAGGTGGGTGCCGGCGAAGCATTAGCGCGTAGGTGTCATGGCGGCTAGTGTATTGGCATATAGTTGTTAGCGAATAGGTGTGATGGCGGTTAGCTGTTAGCAGGCGATGTAGTCGGTGATAAAGTAAAGTAGGTGGCGAGGGGCTTCTTCCTTTGAGTCGGCGGGTAGAAAGAGCGGTGAGGGTGAGGACGCTAAGGTAGGTGTTGTGAGAAGCGGCGGGGTGGCGTAGTAGTGCGTGCGGTAATGGAGGGGAGCAGCTCCGGGACACCTGAGCTGCGGTTGAGCCTTCTGGAGGTGTCGTGGGCATAATTCGACGAAACGCCAACGAAAGAAGGTGCCCACTTGATAACCCCGATGAGATGACGCGCCATTGCTGCGCCACACCATGGTTGGCATTATGGTTGGTGGACGCCGGTTAGTAGCGGATGGTAAGCGTGCGGGGGGGTTAGGACGGGTTAGATAGGCATCAGGATCCCCCTTTATAAACCAAGCTCCTGGTATTTAGCACTGTGTGTGTTATATGAACCTGTGCTAAAGTACAGTACATTTGTGTTCAAAAGCCTTTTTCTACAATACATCACAATGTATGAAATCCAATGACAATACAATACAAATGCACTTGTGTACAGTAATGTGTACAATAAATGCACTTACCACAAACGGGGTGGGCACATACGTAGAAAAAAGATGCACAGGAATATCTTTACACAGCATAACAGCAGCAGTTAACTTTGCAAGTCTGTGGAGGGGAGGGAGAAAAAAAAACTGAATTTTTGGCTGCCTATAGAAATATTTCATATATATGGGTATCCCCAGACTTACGAGCATAACACATTCCTGAAAACCAGCTTGTTAAACATGTAATTACCATTAAAGTGCAAAATGGCTCATTTCTTGTAAAGGCAACCAATGAGCCACTCATTTTGGCCTTAAATCGGTGACTGCTTTTAATCATTGCACTCACATGAACGAAAACTTGCAGATCAAAAATTGCTTTTGCAAGGGGTGCCTACATACATACAGTAATTTTTCAGGATATAAACAATGTGTTCCTGAAAAGACAGAGCCCATTAACTTCAACAGTAATTAAGTTTGTGTTCTGAAACAGCAGGAAATGACACGTGCACACAAAACTTCTTTTCTACACAGCAGCACCCGCTAAGCAGTAAGACCAAACACTGGTACTCCACCATCAGGGTCAGGATCACTCCTGTAATTCCCCTGCTACAGCCATTTTATTCCTGTGCCTGGTAGTATCAGCTGTCACACACACATCATAATCTTTCCATTCATCACCTCCACCTGTACTTAAACTTTACATAAAACCAATACAATAGCTGTTTACACATACAGTTTATACACAAGCAAGGCATGACAAGAGAGCCTTTAGTACCTGCAGTGAGTGATTTCCTATAAACCCCAGGGCAGTAAGGCCGAACACATTAAGATTGGCCAAGTAAAGACACAAATGCTTTTACACACATTCTCTAAATCTATTTTGTGTGTTTTGTTGACACAAATCCACACATCTGTATTTCCAAAGCAAGGCAACAAAATTAAACAATCTCAAGAATATTCTGGAATGAACAGCAGCAACAACAAATGCATTATGTAAGTGTATATATAATGGACATGTATAACACACACCACAAGGAACAAAATAACTAGACAATCTCAACTCCATAGTACCATGTGTATATATAGGGTGACTCATAAGTTTTACCTCCTATAAATTTTAAATCATATACTAGCCAATTTTCACTGACAAACTTTTTCAAAATAGCACAATGTCACCGCTACCAGAATCAGTTGTGTTGGTTTAGTGTTCAGTACTTTGAACAGCTCTGTTTGTCCAAGACCTGCCAGATGCCATGTGGGAAGTTTCCACAAGTGCTACGCGGTCGTTCTCTTTACTGCTCTCCCACTCGGCTCTGTCCATGAGCTGCTGTCCATTTTGGGGCCTTGGCTTTCACAATACTGCATCTTATAGTCAAGTCTACAAATGCACTATTGACTTTAGGTCAGGTGCATTACTGGGCCAATAAGTCTAGACCAGGGTGTCAAACGTATGGCCCGCGGGCCAAAACCGGCCTGTTAGTGGGTTCAATCTGGGCCGCTTGATGAATTTTAAAAGTAAAAAAATGTATTAAAAACACAAACTCGAAATTCGCAATAAAATGCAATTCCTAAATCGTCCGCAAGGGTGTTAGTCAGAGGAGAGGGGTGTTCCGTTTTAATTAGAGTAAAAGAAGCGGCAACTCTGCCACCCAGTCTGAACAGCAGATGGTAGCAATGCCCCTTCTGCTGGATATGGTGTAGGCTACCTTATTTTATACTCACCTTGACACTCTCATTAGCCAAAATGTCTGTCAAAAAAGAGAAAAGTGGATACCAAGTGTAGGGTTTACCAAGACAAAAATAAAATAGTCTAGACATGAACAACTCCTTTAAAATGTTGCTTCAGACACTGATTACTTAAAGAATACAGTTATGCAAAAATGAATTTTTGTAGAAATAGTAAAAAAAATATTCAATTTAATGTAAGTCAACAGCTTCACTACAAAAGAGTTTGGTTTGGTGGAATCCTATTGTTAATGCCATTCAATAAATTTTAAAGTGCAGTACTATATTTTCAGTTCCAAATGTGTTTGATTTAAAGTTTTGCTTGGTGAGGAACGCGTCGGCGACGACGCTTCTCGTTTTAAATCAGAATGCATAAATATTTGCCTTTCCGTTTATTTGTGTTATATTTTATTTGTTTAGCTGACGCTTTGTTCCAAAGTTAGAAGTAACTCTGAATGAAAAACGCGCAACAGTTAGACTACGAGTTTCAAATTCAGCCGTGATCATCAATAGTCCACCTGTAAATAATTTCAGTCATTTGCCAAACCATTTAGTAAATTTGCATTTAGTTTATTGCCAACTTCTTCCCCAATTGATGCCGATTATATAATATTTGTGGGAAATTCTCACATTTTCAACATTTCTGCTTTTCTCACCGCGCTGCTGCACCCGCCCAGCCCCCTCCTTCTTCTCACCCACATCCACGTAAGATCACGCATTTGTATGTTGGAAGTTAAGTAAATTAAATGTTTTTCTATATCATTTTTAAGATTTCTTAAAAATCTGAGGTTGTTATATATTTTGCTGTGTTGATATGTTTTGTAAAAGGATATTTGAATATGACGATTTTCTAATGTACTTGTACTTTTTTACACGAAAACAAAGCGAAAAACATGGATTTATTATTATTTATTGGTAATTATGTTGTGATTGTACTACTCCGGCCCACTTAACATCTAATAAGGCTGTATGTGGCCCCTGAACCAAAATGAGTTTGACACCCCTGGTCTAGACTTCTGGTGTCAGTGTTCATGTTTGCTTTGTCATCCTGGTAGCAGGGACAGTGCGCCATCCTGCATCAGAATATCCATCTTCTCCTTAAAATAGCCCTGCTGCTCACTGCTTCCCATTGTGATTTACCTGAACTGTTCAATTCTCTATACAACACTTTTTACATATGGTGCCATCACACAATGTCTATTAATGCACTAAAATAAGAGATATTTAAATAAGTCACTTTTTACACAAAAATTTAACACCACAATCAGATGACGTCTATGTAAGAAGATAATATTAAATGTACAAAATTTAACATCATTAAAATAGTTAAAAGTCAGTGTACTGGCACTGCCCCATGATGTAAGAAGAGTCAGAAACCTTTGGGTCACCATGCAAACGCATGCACGCCCACCCACGCACACACACCAAATGTTTTGGTGTATTGAGCAAACTCTGCCATGTTGTAATTTAATAGTTATGGTGGGTTATTGTATTTGTGTATCTGGTTGCCCACCTCCAGTGTGGTTTTGGTTGCATTTGGTAGGAATGAAGGGTTTGTGTCTGTGCTGCACGTTGTGCCCAATGAATGCAAGGCACTCACTACTACAAACATAAGCAAATGGCTGTATGGTTTGCATGTGCAGCCGTACAGTCTTCAGGGGAAATGTTAATAAACTGAAATGGCATAACACCAACCTATTATATACCCAAGGATCTGTACCAAACCAAGGACCACAGCCTGACAAACAGAGATTGATGGAGTCTACTGTACCGTCTAGGTACCCTAGCAAGACACCGTGAGGCCTGCCAGCTGTTGTACGCAGTTATAGGGCAGCAGGACGTACCGTTCACTGGTGCAGCCACTGGATTCCTGTCCTCGTGTGTCATAGCCAACCACAATGCCTCTTCTTCCCAAGTCAAGGAAATATTTTTTCAGGTATTTGTACAAGCCCTACAGAGGGAAAGATGTTATGCGTCATTCAAATGTTATTTTTAAATGTCAAAATTCCTCAAGAATTTTTTTTAAATTTAGTTTTGAATTTACAATCACCAGCTAAGTATGAAAAAACTGAAAAAGGAAATTTTCACAGAATTACATAATGAATACTGATGTAATACTGTGAACATGGAAAATTAGATTGCTTGTTACATAAGCTTTAAAAAAATGAATACAACTAATCTATATTACAAGCATGTTCAGTGCATCTATGGTCAAGGTATGTCATATTCACTGAACCACTTCTAATATGACTTTATCCATCTAAAGTCACAGTGCAGTGCAACTCTACAAAGACTCCATTGATCAGGATACAGATGTGTTTGGGCTGAGTCCATATATCAGGTATTCCTTTTTTTTTTTTTTTAAAAAAAAAAAAAAAAAAAAACAGTGTATTGCCTGACAAAGACATATTATACCATCATTTCAGACAAGTTGGTTCACGTCAACATTTTGCTATTCGTATTCTCAGCTCATTCACTCCATTCACTCTTCACAGCTTTGTAATCCAAGCGAGATCCCCGTTTGCACTTGTTGCCATGGTGATGCAACCAGTCACAATTCATTTTACTCAATCCAATTATATCAATTTCTTTAAAACCCATCTTTCATATTTCAGGAGTCCAAGTACTTTAAAACGAAACTGTAAAATGAGTGATTGGATACAGCTAACGCTTGTGTTTAGGTTTGCTTGATTAAGTCAACATTGTGAGAAATCAGGGCAGATGCAAACATTGTGACCATTATTACCAAAGGCTCTCCCATCATGCCTTGCTTTTTCTGAATTCCTTTTTATTGAACATTATGATTGTCCACTACACATTTATGCTGAAATCTGCACATCAAGCTAACCTCTCATGTCTGAGCTGTGATCAGAATGCATTGTAGGCACCACTTTTCAATACAGGTGGTGGTTATTCTCCATCACTATCGCTGCATAAGCAGCCTTGTGTTGTATTCCACAGCGCTGGTGTTCAAACCGTGTCCTGGAAGACCACCATTTGTGCCAATTCGTTATGTCTAACTGATTATACAAATAGCAAAATAAAAGGTATGCTTATGCATGGCATCACCACACATGCTTGTTTAGTGCAGGGTGATCGAGGCCTGCATGCTGTCCCCGTACTCATCGGGTGTGTGGCAGGGTAAATCTCGGACAGAGTTTAAAACTTGGCTCACAGTTGTTTGTGAAAATACAAAAAATAAGCTGACAAGGTCACTGCCTATGACTGTCACTCTACAAAGAAGGCAAAGGCATTCTGGAGCATTACCAACAAATGTTTACCTCTTCAAAACTGTCTCGTAGAAATGTGTTTTTAGTTTGACATTTCACTGCTGACGTGTGTTGAAAAGGTCTAAATAAATGCACTGTGACAATGTTGTAAAGCAATGAAACACAAAATACAGATGAGTGTGTACTTTTACAGGAACGACAAACTGTTACAACCATTCCACCGTAGACACGATACACCATCAGCATTAACGGCAAAGGCCAACATTCCGCTTCCCAGTCAAAGACAGAGGCACTGAAGCAGAGCTGCTGACCTGCGTTGACTGGATGACCGTCAAATCATTGATGAGGGCAAAGCCAGCACCCATGGCTGCTCTCAGGCCTGCAGTCCCAAAAGACATCCGGGAACAGAGTCTGTGCCGCAGCTCCATCACATTTCCATCACGCAACAGAGTCTCGATGTGGGCACGGGTCCGGGAATTCTGAGGAAAGATCAAGGCATCGGCTTAGGATGTAGCAAATAAACAGCGCTGATGTACATGGTAATCTACATCACATTTTGTGTTCACATTAAACAGTTGAAACTTGGCTTTTCAAAGTTATTGGTATACAAAAATGGATTTCTGCAGTTTAAAGTAAACAGATCAATAAAAAAAAAAAAAAAACCTGTGTTCCTGCAATACCAATCACTGAAACCAGAGCACTAATGCAACAAAACCCACTGGCACACATATTTCATACTGAACTTTTTCAATGCTGCAGCACACGTTTTTCTATCTCAGGCACAGCACCCAAAGTCTGAGTGGGCTGTAAGGTTTTTTTTTTTTTTTTTTTTTTTTTGGGAGACATCAGCTATGATTCAGAGGGAGAAGAGCGAATCCCAGACATGGAGCATCTGTGGGCTTCTTTCCTTCGACCCTTCTGCCAGGGGGTTCCAATGCCAAAAATGTATTCAACTTTTGACAGGCACTACATATTTGGATGATGCAACTCATTTTGCAAAAGTACCAACAAGTGGCATTAATGTTACTGCTGTTAAATTGCACTGAAACAACATTTATACCACAGCCTGCTATCACGTTACAAGGCGTTACCTCAAAGAGGATCAATGACTCAAACAACACATAACACTTGTGGGCATATTTGAAAAACGTAACTCCTTTAAGATGGCATGTTCTCGCCTCCACATTTGTAAGGAGCTCAACTATTTCACCCAGCATTCTCACTAATGTTCCTCACTGATGTACCCCAAGCAACATTGCTAAGCACAGAGGGAGCACATGTGAGTTGCGAAATTTGCCCAACTCTACTCTTCCATCATCAACTCCAGCCAGCTGAGACACTAAAAACATGCATATTGATACCATTCTTGAGGGTTCAAATAAATGGTGGAGGCTCCACCACTTTGCTCAGCTGCACATCATGATACCGCAGCACCATCTACATCTCCACACACGTAATGCCAACCTCTACTGCAGTTGTTAAAAATGAATGCAGTTGTTATTAGCAAAGAAAAAACATGTTTAATGCCAAGAACTATAATAGTTTAGTGACCAATTAAAGAAATATACACTGCAGTTTATAGTATATGATGGACATATGCGCATTTTATGCATTTCATTTTATTTGCGTTTCAAATTTTGAGCATAACCTGGTCAGTGTCTCGAATGACCATTTCCTTGCAGTCAGAGCCATGTGTCATGTTTTATATTTAAGTGGCTGACATTTAGTTCAGTGGGTCAGCCAGATTCCCCACTTGCAAGTGCAGCATGCAACACTGAACAGATCCTGCACTAATGGTGCACAAAAAGCCATGCAGTCACTACCAACAAACAGCATTTGTTCAACTCAAGACCAGCACACAAATTTGCATACGCTGGGTAACATTTGAATACTTGCCAGTTTTTAAAATAAACCGCTCAACATCTCTCAAATCACACATCATACAACTCCAAGACTGTAAGCAAAATGTACGAGATTCCTTTCAACTTTAAAACACTACTTGGCTCTTGCAAGGCCAAATCCACTTTGATGCCCACTTCCAGGAATTCTTAAATGGGAAGCAACACTGAGAATTCATTTTAGCTGCATTAAGCTCAAATACACACAACTGCCATATCACTACACAACATCAACCTTGAGTACTATTAGACTTCTCACTCCAGATTTTGGTTTCTTCATGAAGGTCAGACCAAGTCCCTCATTTTACCATGGAGTGTGCAAAGGGAAGGTTGCTTTAGGGTTTATGTGGGATCATGTCTCACTGTTAACCAAGTCCATAAATGTGCCACTAGAACCCAGATACATTTTTTTATGCCAGTTAGTTTCTAAAAAGTTTACATTTCAATTTTTTTAAAAGATGTTTTCGGATATGATGTACTAGCATATTTTACCGTTACACTACTGTGTATGTTTAGTATAGCAGTAACAGATCTTTGGCACAGCAAGTAGTGGTACCACCTCAAAGCACCTGTGCTGATCATGATGGGTTCAAATCCAGCTCAGGTAGTGTAGAGTTTGCATGTGTAAATGGTGGAGAAGCAACCAAGGAAAACACCAAAACTTATCCAAGTTCAAGGTGCAACACTTTCAAAAGTGGCCCCATCCATCGGTGCCTTGTACCTGCACAGGACACAGTGAAACCAGACAACCATCGAGGTGTTTTGGAGCGAAACGTACAGGCCAGTGCCAGAAAGCTGCGATTCATTCTCAGCTCGTGGGTCCCCCGGCAGGATAACGGCACCAGAAACAAACTATAGGTCAAAAGGCACCCAAGAATGGACAAGAAGAATACGGCGGACTGTTGCGGAGCGGCCTCACACGAGTCCTGTTCTGAATCCCATAGAACGTCTGTGGAAAGAGCTGAAGCTCACAGTTGGGAGGAGCAACCATCAAAGCTGAGAGAGCTGGAGCAGCTTGCTCAAGAAGAGATGCCCAAGCCAAACTACTGATGCAGATGCACAGAAATCTCATTTGGGGGCCACAGAATCAGTACACAATTATCAGTATTCCAATGCAGTTTATGTTTCAAGATTTCACTCACTTCTATTTCTGTTTTCTTCTAACAGCCATTAAATTGTGTACATTTTTTTTTCTGTTTCACATTGGTTTCTTTATTTTTACAGAAATTTCACTATTAAAAGTTTGTTGCTATTACTACTTATATGTAAGGTACAATACTAAATTTAAAAAGCTATGCTACATAAACACACAAATCCATTATAATCACCCCAATAACTGCATTTAAAGTGCTCTTTTTTACTCTGAAAAAAGTATTTGTCAGTGTGAGGGATATTTTAGGAAAATTAACAAATTTCTCAGCTGAATCCAGACCAAACCATAATTTTCCCAATATTCAAGCAATTTTTAAAAACCAATTACACTCAGATACTGAGGTGTACATGTATTTCTCTTGCAATAGTTTTGTCTAAAACCACAGCAAAAATGTTGTATGACAAATAAAAGCACAAGCAATAATCAAGTTTTATCCAAAAATGTTTACCTTATATTAAGCATGAAAATAATTGCCCAGTTTTCTGTCTGGAATATTTTATTCCGTGGTCCTGTAACCTGAGAAGGGATTGCATCTGGCTCTTCATTTTTCATTGTCTTCAGAAAGAGGTTAGGGTTAGAGAACACGTGAAACCCACCTTTTATGTCCACCGTGTTTGCACAGGGAGGACCACCTGTCTAATAAAGCCACTCTCAATTTTTCCAGTTGATGTTCTCTCCTCACCTGTCAGCCAAGCTGCTCCCTGCAAACTAATGAACCAACTAAGAATTTTAAAGGCGGCTTCAAGAATATGTATGGTGTTTGCCATATGCATGCTATGCAATTTAGGTGAGGGCTGCCCAGTCTTAACAGCTCAATTGTTATTCATGGACACAGATGAAAGACCATGACAAAAACACCTAAGGTTCACCTGGTGCATTAAGTCTGTCCAATTGTGATTTCTAACACTGTCACCATTATTTGCTTATTTATTTACACACGCAGATTCAACACAGCCACTACAGCAGGTGAGGGACCTGCACTCCTAAGGAAGAAACAGCACTCTCTTGCCATCGTATTCCTCTCTTTCCATCACGGGAAAGTTCATCTTGCTGCATTCAGTGATCCAAGCACAAGGTCTCATTCTCAAGAACATGCACGCAGGACTTTTTATTATCCACAGTGAAGTTGTGAAAGCAAAACATGGCATGCAGTCACCTCCCCCATGTTACAGTATTTATGAACGTGCAAGTTGTACCAAGGCGCACAAACAAGCCCGTTGTCTTGCAGTCTGGATGATCCGGGTTCGAGCGGCCCAGCTGTTCATGGCCACAACGCACACAGCAAACAGGCAGCGCTGCACAAACGAGCGAATTTCTCTGAAGCCCATCAGCTAAGAACCGTGCGTTCCAGACTAACAGAAGCGTGAATAATAAAGTCAGCTGAACAACCGACTCTGACAGTAGGCATCAAATCCCAAAATCCCAAAATCCCAGCAGCTACGGGTGGCGGCGGCTCGCGACACACACCTCGTCCCAGGAGAGCCACTGGCGCGCGGCGCTGTCCACCGCCGGGTCCCCGCTCCCGTGACACAGCAGGTTCGCGTTTACGTCTCCGGCGCCGGGTTCCATGGCGCGGCCGCCCTGCGGAGAGGCCCCTCGGGAAGAGCCGCTTAGTCCCCGAATTTTAGAAACGGAGTTCAAAACAAAATCAGCACAGACAAAGAAAAGGCGCCAGCTCACTTTGACTTTTAAGGCTAAAGCTGGCCAACAGCCGCATGCGGTTTTATTGGACCCCGCCAAAAAAACACTCAAGCAAAAGCAGAAATCAAAGCGGTTATCATTTTGGGAGAAACAATAAAGGGAGTTATCACGTAATTTTGGGAAGAGCAACTCGGCGCTCCCGTTATCTCTGAATACAGAGCCGGAGTACCTAAACAAACAAGCCGCTCGGGAAGCTTAGCTACCGCTATTTCGTAGGTGGCTTTGCCACTACCCTACAAAGTCAGTACGAAAACCGGGACACAGTCAAATACACCAAAATTAAAATTCACCGCGATTAAAAAAAACTACGAGATAGTTATTGCTCCAAAAAAATAAGCCTTCTTTCGACGAAGCAACAACCACACCGGCTCCGCACAGCAGACGTTCAAACGCTTTGCGCTCTATGGGTTCCTGCGCGACGCTGGCGACTATATACCGCCGAGGTGGCTGCCGGGAGTTGTAGTGTCATCTGGGCTGTCACAAAAACACCATGGGCGTGGTCTCGGGTGTGTATGTTTTCCACGCAATTTGTCGTTAAATTTAAGTTATTAGTTATCACCAATTCCTTTGAACAGAAAGTCTTCATCATTGCGTGCTGAAAAATTACATTTCCTGCCAAACTTAATTTTGACATTTTTACCAAAACGTCATAAACAATTCTTCACCACTATAAACTGCTTCAAGAATCAATGGATGAACCCAAAAAGCATCTAAATAACACCAAACGTCATAAATTGGTACCTAACAACTAATAAATGCTTCCTTAAATCTTCAGTGTGCGTAATAAAAGTCATTGCCGCAATTTCCAAAACAATGCCAATTCACAAACCTTTCCGATGTCTGCCAGCTTCCGACCACTTTCAATTTTCTTTAGTATTTACGCTGTAAATACTGATTCATATGTCCCTACATTTATGTACAGATAAGGTTCTGTAAAATCTTGCATATAATTGTGATAAAAAGTTTCTAACACATTTCATTTTAATGTTTAAGTCTGTTGGAAATTTAAATTAGTTGTGGGGGCCGCTGATGGCACGGCAGCTAGAGGTGTCACCGTGCACTGAATGGACCCAGTATTTACCTCCGTTTCTCCCAGTAAACACTATACAGCTGTTATACATGGTTAAATCAACGTATGTGGCTTAACATTACGTCACTTTGGAGAAGTGTTGGCTGCTAAGACAATGTAAAATGACAAACAAAAACATTGCCTCTACAAACTCCTATTTAATGTTAACTATAGATCAAATCATCCAACAAACATGAAACATTCCTCATCTTGTCAAAAAAGACTTGTAAGCACTGTACAAGCAGTCTGTGCAATCGATGTCCGCTTCTATGCAATGGGTGGGCATGAAAACAGACAACTTTTACACATAAATTTGAAAAAATTACAGGGAAACTACAATGGTGAAGAATAATGCATTTAAAAACAATAAATAAGTTGAAAAATGTTTGTATTTTAAAAAAATTTAGCACTGGTACCATGAAGACCGTTTATAACGTATATAAGGTTAAATGAACAAATTGCTATGTGTTATGTGTGTGCAGATCGTAAAAGCCCTGAACCAAATTAGCCTTGGCTCTAATAAAATGCCATATTTCTCTTCATCCATTAGTCATTCAATCTTTTAATCAAATAAAATATTCATTTTACATACATCCACATCTTCATATGACAGCCTACAGTCAAAATTTTTAGAAAAAGCTTCTAATAAGGCTGGTGTGGCTTCCAGAACAGTGACTTCCCTTCCCAGTTCTTGACTAAGGGAGGTGACTCCTTTGCCCACAATCCCACAAGGCACAATGTTGTCAAACCACAGCATTTCTGTGTTGCAGTTCAGTGCCAAGCCGTGTGACGTGATGTACCGCCCACAGTGAATCCCTGAAAATATAAACAGAAAAATAAGTAAAATGACAAACAGGAGCCACAGAATGACACTGCCATCACAACAAAGTTTACCTATAGCACAGATTTTATTCTCTCCAACCCACACTCCTGTGTCTGGTGATGTGGTAGCTTTGATTCCAAATCTGCTGCACAGGCTGATGATGGTCCTCTCCAGCTCACACACGTACCAGCGCACACTTTTCTTAAAGCAGCCCAGATTGAGGACAGGATAGCAGACCAACTGGCCGGGCCCGTGGAACGTGATGAGCCCTCCACGGTTGGTACGGAAGAACTCGGCACCAAGAGCCTTCAGTCTCTCCTCCTCCTCAGCAGGATACGCTGCCTGCCTTATTCCTATGGTGTAAACTGGCTGATGCTCACACAGCAACACAGTGTTTGGCAACTCGGATGGAGCGTCCAGGTGTTGCTTCACATAATGCTGCTGAACTTTCAATGCTTTTGCATAGGGGATCAGTCCAAGGTTTAGCACCTTCACCACAGTTTTCCGCAAAGCCATTTTGATGTACTCTAAAAAATTAGTGTTTTCAAAAAAACAACTAAAACTTGAGAAGAATTTACCGTTAAATATTTAGTGTTTTACGGTAAGCAGCCTTTGCCTCCTTTCGCGCCCATACTATTCCAGAGCAACACAGTCAGCCTGGGACACCCGCGAGAAGACGCGTCTTCTGCCCCGATTGTGGAAACCACGCTTTGGCCTCGCGTCATACGTGTTTTCTTGCAGGCCCTGTGCACACGTGTTACATATTGTTATCCAGTGATACAAGATGATAAGCGTGAACAGTGCTGTTCCAACACAGTTCGCAAAGATAGCCAAGCCATCATCTTCTACCATCGGAGACCTGTGGAGCACAAAGAAAACTCGTTTTAAATCAGAATAAGGGACAATAAGACGGCTTAACTGCTACTCACTACTACGGGACCCAGCAATAAGAGTCAATGCCAGTGTTCCGGTCCGTAACATCCTGAGATGTTTTCGAAGGCGTTACAGCTCAGCTTTGTAAATGACATGACGGAAAATATCATGCTAGTATGCGTATTCCTATTTGTTGCTTGTATTAGCAGCGATGTTTCGCCACACATTTTTCTTCTCTGCTCTCGTTTCCCTTTAAACGTTTAATAACACGAAAACTTCCGAGACCTTCGCAGCTGCCTGAGAATGCGCACTGCGAACTGGACGCCGCCATCTTACTCCTCCTCTGCGTTTATGCTGGCAGGCGCGGCGCTGACCAGTGTGCATACTGCCCCCAGGTGGCCGGGAGTTTGTTTTTATTTCTTTTATTTCATGTTATCCATAGCATTGTTAAAATTACACAGTGCTTATTCTTGAGCAAACTTTTATTTTTAAAAGTACAGCATGTTTATAACATTTATCAAATACTTCAGTATTTTGTGTCATACGACAGTGAGATGCAGTAAAAACGACCGAACAACTAACAACAGAGCCATTCCAGGAAAGCACTGAAAAACGTTAAAAAAAAAGAAAGAAAAGCGGTTAGAAACCATTTTTTGCCAACGCAAACGAGCCATCGTAATGTTTTACCCTTAAAAGCTTCCGTAAATGTAGTTTTGTCGGTGGGGGGGGGGGGGCGACCCGGAAAAACTTAAGCCGCGCGGCGGAAGCGCTTCTTTCCCGCGTTCAAGTCTGAGCGCTCAGTGTGTTTGTGTGCGCGCTTGCTCGACCACTGCAACTAAATTAACTTCCATTATGGACGACCTTTATTTAGAGAACATCGACGAATTTGTACATGATCATAACAAAATTGTAAGTTAAAATCGATCACTTTTATGCTATAAAAACGATGCGATAAGTTATTTGGCTCAAGTGTCATAAGTATTAGGGAAAGTCTGGACTATTACTAGCACATTTATATACGTTTAGTCACTTAGAAGACGCTTTTCTCCAAAGCGACGTACTGCAATAGTGAGAGAGTAAGATGTTTTGGTTGTACGTTTCTCTTTCAGGCTGTCTACAGAGAAACACTTACTGTTAGTTTTGTATTTCTGAACACCCTAAGGTACAGGAAAGGGCCGTTCCAGGCTAAAGTAAAGCAGACTGCGGCAGTACAAGAGCAGCAAGTTGGGTTCACTTTTATGTCGCTTTGAACACTGAACAGATGCTTGCTCCTCTGTCCTCTTGGTCTGTAACAAAGATGCATTTTTATTTGTTCTCCCCCTCTTTTTGAGGACTGTTTCAGAAGAGGAAATAATGTGTCAATGTTTTTGGCTGTGGGTAGGTGACCTACAAATGGCTGAGTCTCACGCTTGGAGTCCACGTCAACCAGGCCAAGCAGTGAGTTTACCTCCTCTTGCTCTTTTTTCCTCCAAGTTCTGTCACGCCTGCTGCTCAGGGCATTAAGCCTCCATTACCAATGGCAAGCACAAACTGTGAGGAAAGTGGCGCTCAGTACCTGGAGGTTCAGGTGACCAAGGAGACGCTGCCTGGAAATGACAACATGCCTGTGGCTACAGGGACACGCGGTGCAAAAATTGTCATTGCTTGCTGGAGCCTCAGCTTACAAGCCCTTTGTCACTGCATTTGTTTGTATTCTGAAGCCATTACCTCACAGTCAATAGAAGCGTAAGAATAACAAAGATCCCTCAGTTTCCTCGCATTGTAATTTAAAATTACTGAGCGTGAAACAGTAAAAAAGAAAAAGGACAATTCCACAAGTTCCTGAGAAGTCCTGGCAGTTGACTCATTTCTCCCATAAGCGTGTGCACTGTTTGCCACTTTCAGTTTTGTTATCCACGTAGTCAAGGTTCTGTGGATGCCATGGATACTTCTCATGTAACAAATGACAAAAACACACTTTTTAAAAAAATTTGAACTACACTGAAACTAAAATGTCTGAATAAGAATACATTCTCTGTACAGACTTGAATTTAATGTGGATTTTTAACAAATTCGTCATCTTATTAATAATAAACAGTCACAAACTCCAGGCACAAGCAGTAAGCAGGTGTCCGGTCGAAAGCTGTAAACGCTGGAAGTGAGGGTCCACCGTCCCGTTCTGTTTGTTTGCATCTTACCTCCATGGATAAACATAAAAGTAAGAACAGAACACTTGAGTTTTGATCTGCTGACAAACAAAACACTGTGGTCTGCTAATAGGGATCTTGAGCACCACCAGTTTATTTCACCTGCCGATTTGACTGGTTCACGGCTCGTGGCTCAGTGGACAGCACACCGGCACCCCAGGTTCGATCCAGATGTCCTCCTGTCAAGTTCCACCCTGAGCAAAGTGGCGTGTCTAGTGTTGTTTTTGAACACAAAGGGACATTATTTCCACTTTACTTTGCAGTTAATAGTGTCAGTAGCACAGGGTTCACATTTCAGTTTGTTTGTTTAACAGGCAGAAGAACTGGGTTGGTGAAATGACTTTCAAACATGTTTGCATCCTGCTGTGAGACTTCAGTTGTTGAAATTGCACATTTATCGGCATGTTCTCCCTATTTTTTGTAGGATGCTGTACCACTACTTAGACCAAAAGCGAAAGGAGAGCTCTGGGTCTCATCTTCATGCCACGTACCTTGTGTCTGGAAAGTTTTTGGAGAATGGCAACTTGGTAAAAAACCTTGATGTAGCTGAGACATGCTTTGAGCTATGCCATATCTTGTAAAATAACTGATAATTACATTTTCTTCATGAAGGCCTTTAAATACAGTACTATGCATTACAGTCCATTATGTTTTGTTTTCCAGGAGATCATAAAACAGCTCTGAACTCAAAACTGGGAATAGTATAATTGCATTAATATGTAAACCTTTTGTACAGATCATAAGATATATATTTGAAAATGGTAACTTATAAAGAATATAAGGAAAAAAGGGGTAATAAAATATGAAGGATATTTATTTTTGGTGTATTACAGAAGTTTTTTTTTTTTTTTTTTAAATGAACAATAAGTAGTAAGAAGTGAAATAATTTAAATGTAAATGAAATGTTTTACTTAAGAATAGCAGAGCCCATTGTAGCACCAGGGCTGTACATACAGTACAGTGAGCTCATTTCTTCTTGTTGCAATTCTTAGAGTCACAGGGTGGCAGTGGTGCGAGAAGATCAGCTTGAAGGTAAACACTTTGGTTTTGTCTGCTTATTTCAAAATACGTTGCTTTAACTCTGATTATTCGTTTTCACATGTAGCGGCTGTGATAATGCTGGCTATATGAGCACAGTGGCCTTGCACAAACCTCGGAGCCTGCCTGTCACCCCTGGGGTGTAAGCAGTTGACCAGTCAATTTATAGTCACTTTCTTGCAGTTGTGATCAATTGCTGCTGCGGACTTATTCATCGGAAATAATGACTTTTGAAATTTTTTTTGCTGATTAATTTTTGTGTCTGTTGAAGTGTCCAGAGAAGAGTTGAAGCAGAATAATGCTTAGAAGAAACTTGTTCATGATGTTGCACAGGGCTATTTCTAATGAAGAAACCAGTTCAGTTTGACAGCAACAGCATGAAGTGTAAACATAAACTAAAGCAGTAATTTGAACTTTTTCACTCGTCTTTCAGATATCAAATCGAAGATGGAGCTCACTGTTAGTGTCCATGTGTACAGTATTCAGAAGGCAGTGCTGAAGGACAGTGGGCCTCTCTACAGCACCGATTATGATGCCATCAAAGAGAATCTGAAGAACTGCTGCAGGTATGATTCAGGAAAACAGCGCTGAAGCTGAAGTTCTAAACTTGATTTCATCCGGCAACTCAGATACATGGTGGAATCCATGACGTATATTCTAATTTGAGGTCGCGTACTCTTTGAGCATGTAATGTATTTCCTTTGGATTTAATGTGTGTGAGCGCTAGAGATGTTACTCCTCCACTCCTTTTGCAAGGGGTTCACAGCTACATTCCAAATGATAACACAATAATACGTTTAAGTACATAGTAACTCTGTAATACATTTTGTTTGTGCCTGATTTGTACCAGAGATCTGTGGCTGTACCAACAGCTTATCGGAATAAGAAATGAAGGTTCACGGTAGAGAGAAACTACCTGTAGGTAGTGCGTTGTTGCTGAAGTCCACCCCAATGCCCATCTCACTTCCGGCAGGTACAGTGCAATCCGATGTGCTGACGCAGCACCAATGTCCTCTGCGGATGAGCGGCAAGGGCGGGAGATGCCAGCACCCCCTTCACCAGAACCTGACACAAGGAAATCTGGCCTAAATGGTACTTCCCCTCCAGGCTCCTCCAAACTGACAACAAAACAGCCCAGGGGTATCATGGGAATGTTCAGCAAGAACACAAGCAAGGTGCAGGATTCAAGCAAAGAAGTTAAAACAGAAGTGAAAGAGACCACATCTCAGGTAAGTGAGCAAGTCTGTGTGTTGTCTTTTACTGTGTACACAGCATGGTGGAGCCAGGTATCTATATATTATGTAACTTGGAGTAAGCTCTCATTTAGAAAGAAATGTGTAACCCCCCCTTTGCATTGGCAAATTAAATTATTATTATTTTTTTTTTCTCTGCGATTTCACCCAGTTAGGCACATTCTCATTGTGCACTGGTCGAATTACATTATTTCTTGTGGAGGGAAAAGCTTCCCACCAGCAAACATGTCACCTAAATTGAATTAAAATAAGTGTTTTTGTGAATGACAGTGATATGATGGTGTGGATGATGGTCATGACGAGAGCATCAGCAAATTTGTAACAATGAATGGATACGGACATTTTGATAGTTTGGCTCATGGATGTGTATGGTATAAGGAAATAAAGTTTACAAAATCTCTGCCCACGTGACACTGCAAAACACTCGGACACAAAATGCTGTTAAGAGACACTGTAGCACGGTACTTACTCTGAGGTTGTGTGAGAAACATGAACATAAACATGAATTGGCTGAGTGTACGAGTCCATGAGTATCATTGAAACATGTAGTCTTAACCGATTTATAAAGTCACTACCAGTTTTTTTTTTTTTTTGTAACCTTACAAATGCTCAATATGCAGTACTACTTGTTTATATAATATTGACACACTAATAATAAATTAACACAATAATACATACATTTACCAAAGGTTTTATTTATTTTTATATATATATATATATATATATCTCACCCTGTATTAAGTGAACGTGCTGTTTGAGTTGTGATATTCACCTTAACCGAGGTTGTGACTGGTTGGGACTGTCAGCATGACAGGTGGTACAAAGTGTTTGCAGCAGTTGGTTTTCTCTAGGAAGGAGCATTGCATCTGCTTGCTTCACATAGTGAATAGCGTAGTGGATGCTGGAGAGAGACTATGCTGGAAGTGGAACAGAATGCATGACTGGATGGAAATGCTGTTGTACCAAATAATAATCCTGTGGTGTGAAAAGGGTTATATAAACTATAAGCTGTTGTTGCATGGGCTGAGTGTATTCTAAAATTAAAATGTGAAATGTAATTTCCATACTTTTGCAAGGCTACAGTGCACTTAAGTTAGTCTTTGCTCTGTCCATATAGCAGGACACATCAAAAACTAAGCCAAGTGCCAAAGCAAACGCTATGAATAACTTTTTTGGGAAGTCAACAGCAAGTAGGTATCCCCACCAACCTCCTCAAGTTTGATCCTCTTATTTATGTATGTATGAATGTATGTCATGGTTTTATCATATCCTGAATGTGATGTGTTTTCCAAAGATAAAGCTGAGAAGTCCAGGGAGAAATCAGAGAAGCCCATAAAGGAAGAGGTTGTGCCTCAGACACCAAATGCACCAGATGAGAAATCTGTGGGGTCACCTAAAGCTGAAGCAGAAATTAAAGTGGAAGAACACAAACGCTCAAATATTGTGGGGAAGAAATCCAAAGATGGTGGAAGGTAAGGTAGCTCAACTGTTCCAGTATGATATTTCTTACTTTAAATGGTGTGAGCTGCTTCTTACTAAGTTCCCAACTAATTGGAATTGTATTACACATTTTTATATTAAAAACACATTTATGTGGCACTCGCATAAAAATGCAGATACCATGATTTAAAGAAAATAAATTGTTAATGTTCTGCGTCTTATCTTGGCCCAAAATGTAAGGAATGCCTGTAGACGTCATGGCTTTTGTTTGTGGGCAGTAAGATGAAGCGCTTTGAAGAGTCTGATAGCGAAGACAAGAAATTTGAGAGTCAGAAGAAAAAAAGGAGGCGAATAAAGAAGCCACAACCTGACAGTTCTGACGACGAAGGTGGGATGCACATGGCTGGGTCTGGCACCTTTGTGTTCATATTAGAAACTGCTGAGTGGTGGAGCGTGAAGTCAAAATGAATTAACGGTTCCCTTTGCTGTTCAGTAATTCCAGATTCTCCACCTCCACAAGATGTGGACATGCCAACACCTGAGTCTGAAAATAAAGTGAAGGAGGAACCTGTTTCACAGGCTGAGGTATGCAGGAAAAGAACACTTGATGGCCATATTTATGTGTATGGGAGTGCTCTATGTCACCTTTCATTTACATTTATTGAAGCTACAGAATTTAGCACTTAGCACAACACTACTAGTGAAAAGTGCACTGCACAACAAGCAAAGAGTTTTAGATGTGGGCAAGAGGCTGACTAAACCCAGCATGCTTGTCCAACACCACAATTTAAAGAGATGAGCTTTGAAATCCTTGAATGCTAAGGGGACAAAAGGGAGCTTAATCCACCACATCGTAGTCAAAACCAAAAGCCAAACAGATTTTTGACTTGGAGAGGTTGAGGAGCACAGAACTCTATGGGGTGTGGGGGCACTCAGGCGCTGTAGGTATCGGGGATGCACATTTCTTGAGGTGTCAGACTGTCTTGTAGGTCAATATCTTTTGTTCCATTTTTTTTACGTGGTGTTTTGGGACTTCTTGTATTTAAATGCTAAGTGTAGATATTTCCTCAGGACAAAAGGGACGGCAAGCAGAGGAAGAGGAGGAGAGTTCTGAAGGCTCATACATTCGTAGACGAAGAAGGCTGTATGGGTAAGTGTGGTGTTGGCCCTCCAAAGTTAACTTCACAGTGTGAACTGTGAGTGCATCAACACATGGGTACACAATAAAACCAGCTGGCTGCCGAATTGTTTCTAATGAGTGAGCGCAAAACATAGATTACATTGTAGTTTGTGCAATTATTTAAACTGCATACACTTTAAATATACGTTTAAAACGTGTATATAAAAGTGGGAGCATTGCACGAAATGTCAACAACTGACCAAACAACTTGGTTACTTGATTCTGTTTTTCAAACGTTCCTTTTTTGTGCTGTTTTCCTGTTGCTTTTGCCAAACTGAAATTAGGAAATGTTTCCTTGCCTATCGTCAGAAAACATATCTAGAAGTCAGTCGGAACTGAAAAGGGTAACGCGGTTTGGGAAAAAGCCTAAGCAGACATTAAAAAAAACGTATTGGTACCACAACCAGTTCCTAAATCATCGGCAGTGGAGTCGCATGAATGTCTCCAAAGTTCCTGAAATCATCGTTTCTGAAGATAAAACTTTAAATGCTGCCAGCTTTATTTAATAGGAAACACAGTCGCATGTGTCACAAATTTAGCTACTATGTACTTGGAGCTAAGGATTTATGTGCCGTAGCATGGTTCAAAACATGACTTCCAGTTAGAAAAGATTATTTATTGCCTACTGAAACAGTGTGACTTGAGTTATGACATCTTTTATGCTATGGTCAAATAGTCACTGTGCTCATCCAGCAGACAATAGAAGGAATAAGAAAAAATGCAACCTTCTACATAAAATGAAGCAGTTTGTGATGCAGTTTAATTATACACAGATGTTTGTGTTTATTATATATATATATATATATACACACACACACACACACACACACACACACACTCTACCTGTTACACCACCATCTGTATGAGTCAGGAAGTCCAATCCGAACAAAACCAAACCGCACCTGAAAGTGGTGCAAGTACAAGTGTGACACAAGGTGGCGTCACTGCGCCAAGTATCTTTTTTTCTCAGGCTTTGCCTCATGTGCCCAGGTTCAAACAGTTTGCACTTTGGTTTCATTCACTTCCGTCGAAATTCCCCAGTAAGAGTTGTAACAGTAGGTACATTTTGCTTTTTAAAAGCTGCATTACTTTTCTGATGAGCCATTTGATTTGGTCCGGTCACTGAGTGGTTGGAGCCACCAGTTACACTCAAAGGATGCAGATTGGACGTCACCTTGCTGTAGTTCCCTTGATCGAGGTATTTAACCTGAATTGATGAGAAATTTGGTCGGAGTGATCCTGGTTAATAACCAGGTTGCTTGGGTGGGAGAAAACTGTTGGATAAATAAATGCAATTGTCAAGGACTTCAGTTCTGTAGTATTATTACTATTATTAACTTTAAGTTATGTTGTTATCCAAAGATGTTTATGCCATCAAGCTAAACTGGAAACTTCAGGCACAAGCACCATGGTCAAGGTTCCTTCAGCAGTTGTTTGTGGTTTCCTTCCAGTGACGGAGAAGATGTACGAGAGTGAGTCCTTCTCAGAAAGTGAGGATGACTTCAAGAGCAACCAGCACCCCATGGAGCACAGCTCAGCCAAGGCAACCAGCAAGAAGGATGAAGAGAGCAAGGGCCAGAAGAAAGTCTCAGCCACCTCCAGCAAAGTCACAAAGCAGTCGTCCATCATGGGATTCTTCCAGAAAAAATAGTCCCAGTGGACTTGGGTCATCGTTCTGGATGCCTGTGGTGAAGTTGTGTACCGTAGAAAACATTCTGGATGTTAAGTTATTTTTCTCTCTCCGTTGCTGTACATTAAAGGGCCACGGACAGCGCAGCCGTCCAGAGGACGTGAGCGTTTCGTGGCTTCACCCGTGACTTTACAGCATGGTGGCCGTCCCTCTAGCGTAACTTGCTTTTCACGTTTGCGTTTCTGCTCTTAATTTGAGATTTCATTTGTGAACGGGACGCTGTGTCATGGCAGCCTGATAGTGGCCCAGTAGACGCCTTCTTGTGGTGCTGAGGAACATCGCGAAGGATTCGTGTTGCACGATCTTTCGAAAAGGTTTCTTTGTCAAAAATGTGCGTTTCTGAATAAAGTTTGAACAAACTGGCGCTCAGTGACACTGAACAGATTGTCGGTATAAACCGGTTGCCATTTAAGCGGCGTAATGCACAGAATTAACACAAATGAGAAGATAAAATTTGATAAATGCACAAAAGCACTTGAGTTGGAGAACAATGCATGAAGAGCGGTGGGTTAGGGTTAAAAGTGCACATCAAATTTCAGAACAAGTTAAAAGCTTTGTGTTATAATAAAATTACTTGTAATGGAGCATTTAAAACAAGTGCAGCAAAAGTCATTCCTGTTAGGGGGAAGTGTTTGATTCCTCACGAGATGTTTACGTGCTAATGCGTCGCACTTTTCCCGTTCCTTGCTTTTCAGATTTTATGCTGACTTTCACACTTTGATTTATTTAAACAAGTGGAAAAAAACACTTCCTGGCATGACTCACATTTGGAAAAGGATACCACACAAACATTTTTCTGATGTTGCCATAGCTTTGAAGCCATATTTTCATTGTCTTTGCCTTCATTTTTGAGCAGCTCGACTGACTCGCGTTCATCTCGCACTCTTACAAAATACGATGACTGTGGTGTGCGCCACTCCCTCGCTGTCGCAAATTATGTCCAACTCCCACCAAGGCATTTGCACGTCTGTCTTCATCTGCTCCAACATTTCACAAGCGAGAAGCAACCGGAGTAAATTGGTAGGATTTCACAGATAAAATTATTCAGAATTTGCCACGATATGCGTCGGAAGCCCGGCATTTTAGTAGCTACAGATAAACAGCTTGAAGCGCCAAGTCAGAGTTTTGCCCCTTCGGCGCACATTACGTCAGCTTAAAGGTGCCGGCTCCGCGTTTGGCAGTAGCAGACATGGGGCCGTTGTTCTGCACGACAAGCAAAGCGCAAGGAACCGCATTTCACTTTTGCTGCTCAGGAGGTGTATGGCACAGTGGCCAGGACAGATGCGGTCCCCTTCATGCTGTCAGGGCAAGATGAGAATCTGTTCTTGAGGCACAGGAGCATGAACATGAAAACATGTGGAGAAGGCAGCTGATGAAGAAACTGGACAAGTCCCACAGTCTGATTCTCCGTTTGTTTATTCGCATGCGACTGAACTTGCCGTGTTTCACCCATTCACACGGATGCCATCAAAGCAGATACACGACATTTCTCCTGGAAAGACCTGGTCTTAGCTTCTTAATGTGTCACATCAGCAAAGACCTTGTACCGTCTGTGCAGGCTACCTGTGACTCGGTGGAGAAGCCGGACTCAAGTTCAGCTTCCATTCGGCAAGACAGCAGCATGCGGTTACGTCAGCAGGTGATGCTGTTGCTGCCTTTTTGCCGTAAATCTCGGAGCCCACATCTGGCTCAACATGCATTACTGCGCAAGGCAAAAGGAAACACATGCCTCTCTCTGTCACCCAACAACAGAAATGTAAACAGGCACACGTGATGTTGACCAAATCACCATCGCATTCATAGCATCGGTGAACTGGAGTGACAAATGTTTCAAATTAAGACAAACTGGCGATTAAAAGTTGGAGAAGCGAACGCAGCAGCTGTGGCAGTTGCCCCAGGAAAGGCGCGGTGGGAGTGGCGGTCGCCCAGGCCCGAACACAGAGGGTTTGCGCACAGGAATGAAACTGGCTGCAGTTTCAAGATTAAGCACAGTGAGCGGTAAATGCACGTTTCTCCTATCATAAATGAGATGGTAAAAGCAACGAACTGGGGCTGGTTCATTATGCCCACGTTCACTGAGCCTCCAGAAGAAACCTTTTGGGCAAACTGTGGATTCAGCCCAGTAACGGGAATGTATTGGCCTCCGCTGTGGAAGCGAGAGCTTCGGCATACGCGTCTGCCATCTGTGGACCAACCTCAGATAAGATGGTTCGCTGCTTTGGAAAGCTGGATCGCGTCAAAGTTCTTGCACATCTGAGGTGCGGAACAGAGAACATCTCTGAATCAACACTTGGCCCTCGCAGGAACAAGGACAAAGGAAAAACAGTCCATGGTGCTTCAAAGGCTTCAAGTTTATGCCTATCTTTATGCCTTGGAAGTGTAATGGGAGCGCTTGATAAACGGCTTCCAGGTTTTTCTTCAAAGGAATCCTTTTGTGAGGGGAGAGAGAGAGAGAGAGAGAGAGAGAGAGAGAGAGAGAGCGGGGAAGAATTAGCGTGAAACCAAATCGCGCAACGCTGGGTCCTCACTTTCCAAACGTGAGCGGTACCACACGTCTGCTTGTTACTCAGTTTGTTCATAAATCCAACCACAATAAAAATGCAATGTCCTTCAACGTATCGAAAGCCAAGGTTGCCTGAAAACCTCATAAAAAGCAAATTAAAAGTTTACTGGTAGTTTTTAATTGTCTGGTTTTCGTCAGCAACTCATCCTTGACTCATCCTGGAAACGGACTGCAGCGGGGAACCTCGTGGGTGGAATGCCAGGCAATCACAGTGAAGTTGAATAAATCGACGGTTAAGAGTTAACATTTATGTGACCGTCGAGATACTTGTGGCTCAGCATTTAGCTGAAGGATGGATCCTCCTAAGATCCAAAATCGCATAAACAGATGCGGCCAAAATGACACGAAACGTGACTTTCAAACCAAGCAGAAAATGTTTTGGGCATCTCGCAACTCTGTTCAGAAGTGTACGAAATTCACAACCAAGAACTCTTAATCCAAACACGAGGGACAAGCTTCTTACCGCATTTCTACTCCAGAATGGTAACGCTTCTTTCCTGAGCATCCCATCGTTTTTATATAAAAGAAGAGAATCCTGCGAGCAGTAAATTGAAAACAGTCATCGTGGCTTAAAAGCAACGCAAAACATTTTCAGGTTATAAGCTCTGAAAAGCGTCATCAGTTGTGTGAAACACAGCTAAATGTTCAAGAACTCTCATTTGCTTTTGGGTAAGCATAAAGCTTCCGTGTACAACAAATGCCCGTACGGTACGCATAAAAACCGACGTCGCGATCGGAAGCGCTCGGAGCCTCCGTAACTCAGCGTCAACGCTCAAATAAAAACGGGCCTTGAAGTACAAGCCATTCTGATTTAATGCTATACATTAATTTGTGTGGCGCAAAGCCACTTGAGTTTTACATGAGAGCTACTGAGCATTTCGCATACTGGAGCTCTGGCCGTCTTTCCCTCCATCTACAGCACGTCCACTTTGTCCCCCTGGACTCCTAGGCCCTGCCCGGGGTGCGCTTTCAGTTATATTCCTCTCGCACAGCTACGCAGATGTGGAATGCCGTTTTAGGCCCAGGTGGAATAAATCAATGGGCATTTAAAATTATATCAATTGAATCCATGTTATTAAATTCAAAGTGGCTCCAGGCAGTCGATTTCTTCTGCGAGTCTCTAAATCCTTTAAATATGAACTCTTGAGACATCTGAGAAATGTGTGTTGTCTTCCTAAGAGTGGGGCCTCTCACATTTCAGTCTGTGTGCAAAGAATGCCTGTCCCCAATAAAGCATCCCAAGATGACGGATTTACGGTCCCTTCTTTGCAAAAGAATAAAAGGGATACGCAGGCATCTCCTGTGTGGTGACATGATGCATTTCTCTTGACACAGAAGTTCCTAGAATCAAAGGAGAAAAATGTGCACGTGACTAATGGGAAAGAAAGAGAAACAAACGATACTAGAACGTTTTTTTCACAAATTAAAACCTAACGGAACCATAAAACAAATGACTGATACCAGACCCCACTTCAAACTACTCCTGCTTATGCAGAAGAGCTAATATTACGAAGAAACTACGAAAAGACTGCATCGCTTTCAAAGGTTTAGACTTGCAATAATTCAAGAGGTTAGAGTCCATGAAATATCTTTGTGTTCATTTCTGCCATAAGCTGTGGGCCACACATTGATATACAGTTCTGGTCAACATTATTGGCACCCTTGCACTTTATGCTTATCGTGAACAAAATGTCCTAAAGAAAAGTGGGCAGTGGAGCAGCTTTGGTCTATACACACCCATCTGGATAAAACGATAAGTTTAAAGACCGAAAAGTTGCCGTGACGGTTATTGGTGCCCTTTTCAACAACTCGGATCTGTTTGAATAAAACATCTAGATTCTCACCGCAGTATACAAACTGCCAGAACTCGCATGACACAAATTAACCGATGAACAATGACTTTAACGCTTACAAAAGTCACTTTCATTCCCTGTGCGTTTTGACGATGACGAACACAAGAGAGCTGCCCGAGACCATCAGAAAAACTACTAGCCCTACACGTAAAAGTTCAAAAGAGTGCATTTGCATGCCTCGTGTTATTAAGAAGTTTGCTGCTCATGGAATTGGCGAGCGCTCCCTAGGATGTTGTGGGAAGAAGGAAATTCATCAAAGGAGTCTTCAAAGCTTGGCTGGGGCAAACTGCTGAGAAAACACCACACAGAACATCCAAAGACCTTAAAGCTGACCTGGAGTGATGGCTTCAACCCACACCTTACATTAAACCGAGAATGGCTTTGTCAACAGGAAGACCCAACTGAAAGACAAACGTAAAAAGTACGGCCCATTTTTGCCCAAACCTACATAGAGAAACCAACATCCTTCTTCAAAAATGTTCAGGGTACCGAAGAAACTGAAACGGAAGGAATGCGAGTCAGAACACAAGTTAAGGAACACAGATCAGCAATTTGTTTATAGGCGATGAAAGGAAGCTCATAAGGAAACCACCCTGCCCACAGTTAAGTATGGTGAAGGTTCCATAATGTTCTGGTGCTGCTTCTGGTACTGGGGGCATTGAACATTAAGGGAGTCATTTAATCAGGACACTACCAAGGAATTTTACAGCAAAATGTGCTACCTACTGTGAGGAAACTGGTACGGGTTGAAGATCGTGGGGCCTCCAGAAGGACAATGACCAAAAACAGACATCCAAATGGACAAATTAATGGTTAAAAAGGAAAAACTGGCAAATGAGTCCTAATATCACTCTGACTGAAAACTTCTGGAAAGAGCTGAACCCTGCCATTGGTAAAAAGAATTCTGCAAGAATGAGACCAACTGCACTTTGGTCTTAACCAAAAGGCTGAGTGTAAGGGAAGATGCCTGAATCCTGTCACACTTATATTTTCTTTTTCTTCTGTGGGAAAAAAAAAAAAAAAAACTACATGCAAGTTGAATACACAGCTTTTTCACTCTATCAAAAGTTGGTGAATTTCCAATTATTGAAGATGGTGAGCACGATGTGCCTAAAATGCCAGGCTGCCAATGATGCTGACTGCAACTGCATATCCATATATTCTGGTCAATAGCAGTAAAAAAAAAAAAAAAAAAAAGAAAAGAAAAAAAAATGTTTGAAATTTATAAATTGTATTATATATTGTAAAGGATGCTATAAGCCATTTGTAAGTATTAAATCAATCTGCGTAGTGAATAATAAATTTAGCCCAGATAACTTTCTTTCGGACATGACGATGCATTTGTATTGTACATTTTGGTGACCCCTCGATTTACGTGCGTATTTGGGTTCCTGAAAAAGCCGCACTGTGTGGAAACGGATAGAGAGGCTGCTACTTCCATTATTTCTTATGGTGAAATTTATAATGTATTCCATCCAACAGCAAAAACACAATTTTCCCAAATTCTCTAGGACACCAAAAAAACAAAAAAAAAAAAAACAAAAAAAAGTTTACATAAGCAAGAAACAACACTTTGCCTACTGGTGTTTAAAGGGATTCCCCAGTGCAAGGTTACTGAAACAAATACAACCCAATTTTATTAACAAGCAGACGTACATACAGGTTTTTACACAAAAGTCATGGGTTCATAGTTACACACTAGGCGTTTTTGGAAAGCCTGGGAGCTGAGCATTTAACCCCCCATTTAAAATAATGGCAAGTGAATAGGATTCGGATACACAAGGGATTATTGTATATTTACTAAACTGTCTGCTTTTTTTTTTTTTTTTAAATAGCAAATGTTTTCTATGACGGCACAGAAACTACCAGAGCCTCATTCAAATCCATTCTACCAATGCTGTTTGAATAGCAGTTGCGTACAGGATTCGGCTTCCTTCCCCACCGCCGCGTGCTCGCTCGCAGTCCGAGCAACAAACAGCATCAAAGCCTATTAGGTCCAGCACTCGCTCAGAGTTTATTTTCATAATCTCCTTCCCCATCTCTGCCATAAACTCTTCGTGTTTAAGTCATTGCGCATTAATTGAAAGCAGACTTTCACTCATGCTCTGTGGACGGGTTGATATAATCATATTTGGCTGAAGGAACGCTACACTCGGTCCAAAAAGGGAAAACATGCAAAAACAGTTGGGAGAAGAGATGAATAAACGACTTCTTTGTAGGAGTTTGCAGCCTTTCGTTCCTGGACAACCGCTGGGTTTAATCTGCTATTTATGGGCCTTGATTTATTTGGGGAGCAACCAAAATTTACACGTTCGGGAAATCTTTCCAAAGAGAGTCGAGGCAGGTTTGGATGTCGCCGCGCGGTTTGTCGAGCGTCGTTCGCCGAGGGCTGCGGAGCCTCTCGGACAGCGAGGAGGGCGGCGCTCACGCAGACCGTCGCAGCTCTCGAGCCAAACAAAGGCTGATTGAGGCACCGCGGCTCTGGCTCCTATTAAACAAAGTGCCGAGTTAGCGCATTGAAGGTCCAAGGCCTATTCATCACCCCCGTTTGCTATGACATTGCAATTTCAATCCCTGACGTGATATTTGCATAACACATGAGCAGGAACCGGCGCCTGCCAAAGCGTAGGTGCCTTTACCTGTTGGGTGCGAGCAAAGTCCCTAACAAGGAAAAGCTGGCGGGGAGTCCGCGCTCGCCCGTACCATTCTTGTCCTTACGAAGGAAATCATTATCGGTCCCCGGAAGCGTCTTTGCCTTTTTCGGGCTCAAACGGTGGGGATCAGGCAAAGGTTTTAGATGACTCGAGTGTTAGCGATGAGTCGCCACCCGCTGTCTGCCGCTTCTCGAAGAGTAATGGGCTGAAATGATCAGGGCCAACTTAATTAAGAGGGGGACGGGGCGCAAAAACCGGTGGCCGTGACAGATTTCGGAAGCGTTTCGACGGAGCATGAACTCGGGGGTTACTTGGACACCTTAACCGAGTATGAAAGTAAACTTAAAACAATTTGGCGCACTTTGAATCGAAAGGCATCGCTACCCCTTGGGCTTTGCGCTCGCGACATGAGGGTACGGACATTTCGGGAGCCGGTTCACCGGGCCACTTTTTACACGGGAGCCAGCAGCTGGCTGTAAATACATATTTACACAGCAACTACTAACAACAAGAACAAAAAAAGGCATTTCATTTGCTGCATTTTTATTCCTATTTTGAAGAAAAGTGTTTTCTTCTTCCAGGGGTTCTGCTACCCTAAACACAGACAGCTCTCCTGACACAAGAACCCTGACCCCTCCACCTGATTTATGTCCCCTGACTGCCCCCAGCTGCTACCATAGCTGGAGCCAAGCTAAGCATGCACATCAGAATTGGCCCGATGCCCCTTAAAGGGATGCTCGATCTTTAAGTCTGACCGAGCAAACAAGTACACGGAATGACCGTCGGGCACCAAGGTCTGTATTTAGGGTTATTAAGCCACTAGGCCTGGAAGAAGGTTGCTGCCTGTAGCACCACGGTGCAGCACCTTCGCAGGTTTACTCACACACAGCTCGGTGCTGCCGACTGCCTTGCAAGCAGGGTTTGAAGCTCGGACCGCACTTTGCCTCGTCGCCTCCAGCGCCTCGCACCTCACCTGTCGCGTGCAGCAGCAGAACGGTGGAGTAAAACTGTTTGACGCGAGGCTTTCGTTCGCTCAATTATTAACCAAACTGCAGCACAAAGGGACCGGTATGGCACTTCTGTCTCCATTTTACACATAAACACAGACACACAACATGTTACTTGGGTCTCAGTTTCTCTGCCTGCCCATTTGTCCTTTCAGCACAGCTTTGTTTTTCAAGCCACAGACACAACTTGTCACATGGGAACTTCTCACCTCAAGTCAGATTTTTGCATAGCCGACTCCATCAAACTCCTCAAAGGCTCTTTGCTATTGTGAAATTCCATCTGATGAGCTTCAGAGAAGCAGCAGTGGTTGCAACACATGCAGAGTTCACATTCGTCACACTCAGCTTCTCGCCTCACACACACAGGAGCGTTCTCTGACATTTATTTTGGATTTACTTAGGATTTCTAAATTTCTCTGTTTTTCCAGCTTTTTAATATTAAATGTAAAATCTTTTTTGACAGCCTTGTTCAGACCTTCTACAGTCACGGGTTTACACAGAGGCCACTGAAGGAAGTAGCAGGGGCTCTGCAGAAGTTCTTGCATAGACCCTGTAGCAGGTTGGGCATCATGGGCAGTCAGAGTAGGAGGAGGATTATCACAGGTCTTCCAGATGGCTGCAGATGTGAACGTGCTACTTGGACACAGGTTAAGGCCTGATCGAGCCTGGTCAGATCACTTGGATGAGAGCTGCTGATGCTGGAAGACTTGAAAAGCCCCATGAGCCCAGGTACAGTGCTGATGACACACCCAGGTCCATCACAAGATGTGTGACAGAAATAAATGGGCTGAGAGGCAAACGGTGCATCAGTATTGGTTTCATGGCACTTCCTTGGTGTGGAATTGAATGAATTGTGCATGGGTGTGAAGAGTAATAACTTATTCAGCAGAGTCACCTCTTTGAAAACAAGTAGCCCTGTTCTGTAATCCTCAACTTCTTAAATCTTTACCTTTTTAAAGTTCACACTGACAAAACGAGGATTCATAAAAACATCGTGCTGAACTCTAACAGCATTTCTACAGACCTTCAGAGAAAAGACAGTCTGGACAGAGTCACACGGAAATTTCTAAGCCTCTGAACCTCAATGAGGCACTCAGTAAGAGCCAAAGTCATCAAATGGAGAAAGTCAGAGAATCTGCGCAGGAGTGGCTGTCCTGCCAAAATCTCTCCTCAACAAAAGCATAAACTCATTAATGAGCTCATAAAGAAACCCAGAAACACATCCAGAGAATTGCAGGCCCTTCTTGCCTCAGCTCTAGTCAGTGTTCATGGCTCCCTTGCAAGAAAGACACTGTGCCAAAACGGGATATAGAGGACAGCGGCAAAGCAGAAACCACTGCCCACTAAAAAGAACACGAAAGTCCATCTACTGTTTGCCAAAGACACCTGTATGACTTGTGGAGGAATGTTCCCAAAACTGAGAAATCAGAAGTAGGACTTCCTGGACAATGGCAAAAAACAAATCTGGCATTTCAGAGTAAGAATCTTTTAGCAACAGCTAAGCACGGTGGTGGCAGTCTGGGGAGGCTTTGTTGTTGCAGAAGCCGGACACCTTGCTGTCATGGAAGGAACCATGAATTCCTCTGAGTAGAAAAATTCTAAATGACAACGTTTGTGAGTGGAAGGTGACGCACTCATACAGCAAGACAATGATCCCAAACATACAGGCAAGTCAACTGGTATGAATGGCTAAAAAGAAATTTAAGTTATGGAATGGCTTAGTAAAAGCCTGACCTGAACCTATTTGAGATCTTGTGGCAACATTGATTTCTGCAACTGTAGCTGAACTAGAGCAATTGTGCATGGAGAAGTGGACAAAAACTCCTCCACAGCAATGCGACACCCTGGTCAGCAGCTACAGGATGCAGTTAGTCATTGACTGCATAGGGGCAGTGACTTCTTCCCTCAAAAAGACATTCGTGCATTTCATTGCCTTCAACACCAAGGAACAGACAAAATCTGTACTGGTGTCACTGCCCACTCAGACTATTTATGCAGTGCTATAACAGGCAAACAGATCTGATCAAATTTCATTTCAGAAAGCTGCAAAAGCAGAGAACTGGAAAGGGGCAAATACTTTTTCATAGCGCTGCATATAGCTACACTCACCGACCACTTTATAAGATACACGTGTTCAACAGGATCCTCTTTTTTGCTCCAGAACAGCATGGATTCAGCAAAGTGAACTAGACTTGTTTCCATGCAGGTTTTGTAAATGATAGTGTCAGCTTTGCTGTTCCTGCACACTTTCTGATGGCACATTCACATTCCAACTCTTCACAAAGATGCTCTATTGGCATGGGACCTGGGACAGTACAAGCTACAGTAGTAAAGTAAGGGATCTGTCATGTCTGCGCAACTATAATGTGCAAAAATCCCACCGTCCTGGCTGTTTCTGAAATGCTGGAACCACTTCCCCCGGTACCAATCATCAAGCAACATTCAGTATCGCTTAAATCACATATCTGGTTTATTCTCGTGTTCTTTCAAACACCAACTGGTCCTCTAAATCTTGTCTGCGTGCTTTATATACCGAGTTACGACCATGTGCATCGCAACCGTGCAAGCCGAGCCATATGTACACATATGTAGCCATGTGTACCTAATAAAGCGGCCAATAAATGCATGTATCTGTGAAGAAAGTGCACGATGCACAAAGGCAATAAATGCTACACATGTATGCATAGCGTGGACAAGCATGCTTGTGTGCCTTTGCTTTGAAGAAGAGCAGTGAGTGAAAACATTGCCGACTCGATGAGTGCCACTCAGACAGAACAAATTGCCAGAAACTGTCAACCCCAACAGCCAGCGGAAATAATTCACAGCTCCATTGTATGACCATTAGGGTCTGCATCTAAAGGGCTTCTGTTTCAAAATATTTTGTCAGGCCTACAGCGAGAGATGTTCAGCGCCGTCTGGCGCCATGTGTGAGGCCGACACAATGGCTCTTTGTATTCGTGTCAAGAGTTTCTGGGTGCACTGGGAAAAGATATTAGCAGCAGCTCTCATAACCTGAACCTGCTCTTTTTCTTCAACTTCTGCTTAAATCTCAAAGAAGTGGCTGTGATGAGAAAAGAACTAAAAGGGAGCCTCACAAGCAGCTCAGATTCATCATGCCAGAAGGCAAAGCAAGTCTCTGTGGAGAATTATATGGGGCATAACAGCCATTTCCTTAAGCAAATTCAGGAAATACAATAACTTTCTAAACAGTGTGTGGTAGTTCCCAGATTTCAGATGACCCAATGTTATACATTTCCACAAAAGACATGTACAGAAATGTGTGTGTGTAAGGGGGGGGCACTTACAGAGCAAGAGTAGAAGTACAAGATCTGCGTGTTTTACAGTCATTTATTAATACCGGTAGATTCATACCTTGTGTGGCTGGCAAGGTAAAATTATACTTTAAGCACCATTTCCAAACTGGAAGGTGGCACAGTATATTTAAAAAAAAAAAAAAAATCAGTAAAGCTGACAAAAATATCCAGACTGGTACCGATCCACCCTGTTGAGCTGCTCACTGAACACACACGGCAGTGCACTGGTAAGTGTGTTTCTGCAAAGGGCAATGAAGATCCTGAACACTGGATCCATATGACCATTCAGGGTCATCTCTTCCTCCTTGGGATCATTCCAGCAGCAGACCTTCCAAGTCCTTCCAACTCCTGACCTAAATTTATATCACAGTAACAGTGGCCCATTGTTGGGTGCATACAGTTGGACCATCGTGACCCTTGAAAAAACAAACTATTACTCTGAACTATTGTCCAAATTGTGGGTGCAGCTGGTGAGAAGTTCTAGCAGGAAAAAGCCCTGGTTGACTGCTCTCGCCAAAGACATGGCTGAAAACACAAACTGTACTAAGCTGATCCAGAGAAAGTAGCTCCTCACCTCTTCTACAGACATGCTTCCTTCGGGCACAAACTACAGTGGTGGATTTCACGACATCAAATGAGAGGGAAGACCATAAAACATCTGGAAATGCATAACAAAAGTATAATTTTTCCAAAAGGAAACAAGCAGGCTATGGCCAATGATCAATATGTACAGACAATTACCTATACAGGGAGTGAGGAGGGGCTTTGGACAACCTTTAACTTTCAAGCAACTAAATCACAATTTCAAATGCAGCTGCAAGATTAGTCATATGAGGCTGGCTGCCAGTTAGCGGTACGTGTCACCATAAAAGTGGTCTGCCATCGAGTGCTTTGATGTGCGAGTTCTCCAAAATCATTTGGTGTGTAAAGGGTAACAGCATCAAAATAATCGCATCGTATGCCAAACATGGAAGAAGAGGACTCAAGTCAAAGCTCACCAACAGGGACAGAAGGACGCTTCGCAGGATCGCTGCTAAATGCCACACAAAGTACAGCCTAAAAAATGTCCACAGAACTAAATCAACGCCTCTGTGACCCAGTCACAGCAGCAGTTTGTGAGCTTCACAACCAGGCTCAACCAAATTTATTTCAAGGCAACCATTCAGAAGCCACTTGCACCCAAGAACAATCAAGGAACGCTTACTGCCGAAAGCCCTTACGCAGCAGGTATACAGGGGAGCACATGAGTCACCTTTCATCCCATTTCCTACATCTTGGCGGGTTTACATTTGGAGAAAGTCAAAGGATGTCATCGACCCACTCAGTCTGTTGCCAGCTGTTAAACATGGTGGGGGATCTACAATAGCACATAAAGGCAGTCATCTAGGGGGAATCATTAGGTCTGATCTAAAAGGTCACATAATGGCCAAATAGCATAAGGTAATTTTACAGGACCACAAGCACCCTATGGCAGAAGAACTTTTTACAAAGTACATTGAAATGTGTTGCAGTGACAAACTCAGGTCTGGACTTTATCGTAATAAAGGCAAACAGACAAGGATCACAGTGCAGGTGATGATGATAAACATGAACAACACACTGCCAATGACAACAAGGAACACAATGAGGGGGATATGGACGTGAACTCCAACAGACACAGCATTTTCCTAGCATAGCCTGAGAGGAGGAGAATGTTCTCTGTAGATTCCGCAGTGATGACTTGCGGTCGCAATGCTTTAAATACAAAATGTGGTTACTGATCTGTCACAGTGCCTGACGCACCAGTGTTCCCTCATGATGTTCCTATTTTCCAAGATAATAATGGCCCCATATACCCCTTCCATGGCCTCCCCAATCACCTGACCTTTATGGAAGATTTTAAGACCAGAACTGGAAATTCTCTTCTTAAATAAATAAATAAATAAATAAATAAATAAATAAATAAATAAAATGGTACAATATCCCACTACTCATAGTTTAGGTCCACAAATGACCAAAACTGCTGTGGAGGCGAAGCCTAACCCTATTGCTTATTATGTCCTTGATGCTAATGTGACACTACATGTTTCCATTATTCGGTCTACTCCCTGTCCAATGCAATCTGCAATGTGGAAGATCCAGTGGATATTCTAAAGGCTTTCTAAGATTACATAAAAAGCACTAATCTCATTGAAAACCATAGTTTTATTGTAAAATCTAAAGTTAGTGTTGCAAACACCTAAGAACTTCAACTAAACATTAATATGTAGACAAGGAAATAAATCCACATTTGTGTGTGTGTATACATATGACACATAATGCATAATTTGCTAGTGTGCTCATATATGAAATAACTTCAGTACCATTACAATTTCAGCATATGTGCTACAAAATCACTTAAAATAAATAAACAGACCACAGCTTTAGGTTGTGACTCAAAGTGATGTTATGTTAATTTGTATTAACAATAAATAGGCTTGTAATTCCATTACACAAAAAGAAAATCTACGCCATACAGCAGCATTTATCAAGGTGAACTTATGTGAGGGAAACAGGGTCAACGTCAACTTTATAAACGTGTCCCAGCCAGGAGACTGTTTAACTTGCTCTGTTTCATCTTAAATATTTATAAAAAGAAAAAAGTTGCAGCTTGCTGGGATAGAACAGACCAGTTTCTAGAGCAAGATAACACGTTTTACACCATCCAGGCTTTTACGCTCAAGCAGCTCCAGTTAAGCAGAAATACTGTTGGTTGGTTGGTTGGTTGGTTTATTCCTCTCTGTAGCAGCCATCAAGAAAAATAACAAATGGTCCCTTTCAATATCAAAGTTCATGCTTGATTCCAAATAATGAAAGGCATACGCTTTTACACACATTATTTTCTTTGAAATGATGTCATAAATTTAAAAAAAAAACTGGGAGATCCTGGATGATAGCAGTTTTGGCAGTGCCATGGGTTTTACTGCACAGAATCTGCCGAATTAGAACAGAGTTGATGAAAACCACATAACCACCGACACGTACCACTTGTCAGAGTTACTGCTCAGTCCTTGCTACCAGGGATGCCATTAGATGCTGGGAGATTGCTGAAGGTGCCCATAAATGAATCGGAGTAAAATGCAGTAAGCCAAATCAACAGGAGGCTCTGGAAAGTCTCTTACCACCAAAGTAGTTCTGGGTCCCTTTCCAGGTCAGAGGAAGAGGCACAAAGGCGATATTAAGGGCTACACAAGTTCTCTGCCTGCTCCGGGTTCAAGAACTTCACCACTTCCTTTAGTCCATCCTCACAGCTCTTGGGGAACTCTTTTTTCTTGTCTTCAGTCTCCTTGAACTTTGTCCACGTGTCTATGTGCACAAAGAAAACCCAACAGCTAATTAGTTACAGAGCCAACTGAAAATGATGTGTACATGCGTGTTCAACCATCGCAGGACACAGCCTATTAATAACAAAGAAGACATAAACAATTTACATCAATGACAGTCCAGCTTTCATTCAACAGCATATACAAGGGAGCTCATTTGGGAAGATGAAACCAGAGGCATTTCTCCAAGCCTCTCACAGGAAAGTTCAATTTCCTTTGCTCTGCTCCTTTCGCAGGGGTTCAGGATACTCCTCTCCAGCCCACTTAGACTTTCCCGTTCAAAGACTCGCTTCGTGGCACGAACCCAACGCAGGACCGTCAAAACCCGGCCAAAACTAAATATCTCAAAGAGTTGCATCTCTTTAACAAAACAAAAATATCAACTGCCATTTATTCAGAATAACTGAATAAAGCTGCACGTGTCTACAAAACATACAAAGGGGTTAGCTCGTGGACCAGCGGCTCGCGCTCTCGTATGGCACTTAAAGAACCTGGGTTTGAATCCCACTTCCAGCTACAGTACCCTCGAGCAACGTACTTACACCGAGTTCATGCTGTGAAAACGGAGCACTTTTTAAATACGTAAATTAGTTTGTCGCTTAAAAAAAAAAAAAAAAAAAAAAATGCGCTAACCAATACACGACTACTTTCAGTAGGTAAAATCTTTAAAAAAAATAAGCCTCTCGAATTTACTGTTAGCGCATTATTTGTCAGGTCAGACTGCAGAGGGGCGACTAAGCGTGACTAGGACTCAGCACAGTTCTTGTCAGTTAACCACACAGGCACATTAAATAAATGTTTTCACGACAGAAAGTCCATCCCTTTTTATATTTTGAAGTTTAAAAAGACCACTTTTTTATTCATAAATTAATCTGAGTTATCAAAAATATTACATTGAGAAAAACAGTCACAAGCAAACTGTACTCGGGTTTTGATGCGCAGGAAGGATGGGCGTGAAACTGGTTAGAGACATCAGTGTTTCGTGCTACATCTGAGTGTTTAAGCAAACTGAGAAGTGAACATCCATCGTGTGCAGTCCATCCTTCTTTGTTCTCAGCTAATTAATGCTGCCTGCCATCCTGGAAAAAAATTTACCATATGACATTTGTTGGTGGCAGGATGGCAATAAATGTGGATATTTAAAAAGACTAATCTGCACACACAAAACCCTTTATTCTTATGCATTTAATAACAAATACCATTTGCATGTCAGAACTGAAAATACCTGTAAAATCCATAGGTCAAAACAGTACAGATCGCTCACCCTCATTGAGTGTGGTCAGTAATATGTAATTCTCTGGATGCTCTACAAGATCCTTCTTGTGAAGTTCCCACATCTCCACCAAGTCCAAAACTCCTAAGAGAGGAACATTTGGTGTTTCAAAGGGCAACAGTTTCTAAAAACAAAAGGAAAATAATATTTACTAATGAATATTTTCCCAATTGACAAGCATTACAGTACACTGTAGCACAGGGGTGGACTTAAGAGAGCTGGAGGCCCCTGGGTTTGGGTCTCTGCTGGGCTCCTACCTGTACCATAATATGAAGTACAGCTGCTCCAACCTCAGACACCGACGGAAAGTAACCCTAAACTTAACACCAAGTACATATTTGCACACATTTGCTCTACGTGAGCGGCAAACCCAATTCTTTATCGCGCATTTATGTGGAATTCACTGTCTTACAGGCAATAACATTCGGACCGTAACAGACCGCATTTCCATACGGGACCGTAAACAGGAGCCCGGCTACACGTCTTAGCAGGGCACAGTGGCCTGCAACCACAGCACACTAGCATAATAACAACAACAACAACAACAATAATAATAATAATAATAAATAATAATAATAAATAATAATAATAACAACAACAACTTGTTTTTCCTGCACTCCACAGCCATTCACCGCCATGATGCTCCATCGACAGCAGACGTGGCGGAGAGAATGGAATGGAATGGAATCTCAGCCCCAACGCGAGCTTCTTTACCTGCGGCGAAATAACGATTTTTCTGCGTTTTCGGCTGTTCTCCCTCCGTCGGGTTTCCCTTCACGTCCACGACGCAAGAGCGAGTGAATTTCTGCTCATAAAAATGCATTTAAAATAAATGAATACTAATTCGTCTCCATTTCGACAAAAACTTCACAACCGCCATCATTCTCCTCAAAACTTAAGCGACGCCATAATTCGTGGCCTCTACAACCAATCCGCGTACAGAAATAAGTATGACGGACGTGCCGCTAAACAAATCGAAACGCTTCATTCGTCGGCACGTGACAAGGAGCGTGCGTCGTTTTTCTACTTTTTTGCGCTATTTGTGGACTTGATTTACATTGAAGGAGTCCGACTCGCTGGGTCCGGAATAGTTAAGAATAATACTGTAGTAAATTGATAAAAATAAAAAAGTACAATGATCGTATTTGTTTATTTCGATACATTTCAGGGTCCCTGTAGCCCCAGTTAGCCCAATTATACTGCAAGGCCAACCCTGGTGTAGCAGAACAATTTTTATACCATTCATGTTACCTTCAGCTTTAACTTGAATCCTTTTAGTGAACCCTTTATTCGTGATAGTACAGGCGAATTTGTGATAGAAAAGCTGTTTATGTTATTTAAAAAATTATTATTAACTTCATTCATTCATTGTCATTATGTGCTTTGTCAGGGTGCCTCTCCGGAAATAACTCAGCCCTGCACCATGAAACTACAACCCGGAATGTGACAGCAGTCCACCGCAGCGTGTTTATAAACTTAATGTTTATTATTGATTATCTAATATTTACATGTTTATACAGTTTGTTTTTGTTGAAGATTACTATTAAATCTGTTTTTTTAGTTGTGCGTTACATTTACCAGTAAATTTGTGAATGACTGACAGAATGTTAATGTGACAGGAAGCTGGAAGCCAGAAGAAAGAAGCTCTCAGTTGGTCAGAAGTCGAAAGTTATATTTTGGAAGAACCACGGTGTCCGCATGCTGCAGTATGAAAAACATGACAGGCAGCAAGGGAAATGCCTAGATGTAAAATTACCCCATTAACCGGAAGAAATGCTGTTGTGCTAAATAATAACTTGTGCGTGAAAAAAATGTACTGTACATATTTTCATGAGCGGTTGCAATTTTTCTCTCTATGAGACTACATTGCATGCTGCCAGGGGGGCACTCCTATGGAAACGTACAACCTGCTCTCACCGGCTTACCTCCTACAGTCTTCCACACTTGAACTTGAACTTCGCTGGCTCCTTGCCTTTCGATCGCAATGATCCTGACTGAGCCCTCTGCATCGGCTTCAGGTGATGGCTCCACTTTGTAAACCAACAGGGTTTTGCTGCTTGGTCCAAGGTTGCACTGCGTTCTGTTCGATTCCACTTTCACTTCGTCAGACACGATGACAAGGTTTCCAAGGGTCAAATGTAAAGCATGAAAACAGAGTCAGAGTAAATTCTTCATTTCATTATGTACAAAAGCCAAGGAATCAAGCGTAAACATCTGAACAAAACAATTCAATTTATTGTTTACAGAGCGCTTTTCACACACTGGCACGGAAGGCTGAACAAAAAAATCAAAGAGACATGGACAGAATTTAGATATAACTGCCATTTGACAGTTGAGGAGAAGAAATAGCTGCCAGTCACACGAAGAGTGAGGGCAAAACTGCTAGTGGCTTCCCGATCCTCCTTGTCCTTCCACCCCAAAACCTCTGATCTCAGTGTAACAGAGACACCCCGCTGTGCCACTGTGCAAGTACGAGCATCCCGTGCGGCATGAGACGCAGTTACCTGGACATGTTTTGCAGCACTTGCCCTCGGTTTTCTCGGGCTGTTGGCAAGGATACTGGTCGGGGCACGTGATGCGCTTGCACTCCTGCACTCCATCCCTGCAGGTGCACAGAATACACTCCAGGACTTTGCCCAGCACCGGGTGCCACACGTCCCCGTGGGAGTACGTCTTGCCACTGTACACACAAGCTGGGAAAAGACCATCATCCATTTGTTCAGATTCTCACCGACAGTCACTGACTCCCGGAGCCACTGCACTGCTACTCTAACAAAATGAAACCATCAAGATTTATTATAGAATTTTCTTCAGCAGCCTCGCTTCTGAGAAGAGCATCAGTTGCACAATGCAGGGGTATCCTCCAGCATCAGAGTAAGTTTTTAAATACTGCAGAGTACAGTGGTCTGGGACATAAACACAGTGAGGGCAGTGACCTGGAGGCTGTTGTACCCTTGAGCCATGAACTCAAACTTAATAGCTACTTTAAAACCTCCACCTGCATAAATGGAACACGGTGGGTCTTACAAACACAATTGGTACCAGAGGCTCTTCACTGTAAATCCAAATACAACACCGCATACGTACAAGCTTAACAATACAGATGCCTGTCAACATATTCACAGGCTGGGTTCTGTAAAAACCTTTGATAGAGCTATAATGATTTTTAAAAATGCATCTATTTATTCCCTTTTTAACCATTGCTCATCCTGTGCAGGGCTACAGAATCCCAGCTGCTATCCAGGAAACACGGCATGAGGCAGGAGTCGCAGTGAACCGAAAGCTGATAGGCCCTGGGTCTTTCACTTTATTATCCTTCATTTAAATGAAGCAAAATGTGCAATATTTGTCAGTATCTGGTTCTTTTGCTTGCTTTATTATCCATGAAATCAAAACAGTGTAATAATGCACGCATACCTTGATTTATTTGCACACTAGATTCTGTAAAAGTCTTGGATACAACCCTAAGAAATAGAATAAGCTGTAAAACATTTATTTTTAATAGAACATTTTAATGAACTTTCAGCTAAGTTAAAGCTAATTTAAAATGGATTCATTTTTCATATATACAGTATTCATGATATTCATTACTGATCGGCAGCAGTCCATTTCCGTTCAATGATAACAGTTTCCCATACACATGCGAGAAATCTTGTTTTTGGATACCAGCACTCAGGGACACCAGAGATGATCTGTAAACACTGTAGGAGTTGAATTAACTCAGCCCCAAACTCCTGTCGTGATGCTTATTTACCAACCGAAAACAGAAATGCAGGTGACGTCCACTGTGCAACACTTTTTCGAAAGCAGCGAAACTCCCATCAGAAGTAAACAATTCAACAGAAAAATGTGTTTGAAGTTGAGCATTTTGAGTGTTAGTGACACAAAGGACCAAGTGTACAGTAGTGATCGCTGCACCTGTCCCACTGATGTTTTCTTGAGCTCTCACCTCTTTGGTGCTTCTTCTGCATAAGGATCCTCACTGTGGTGCCAGTGGCACCTTTGAGGCGGAGGTTATGTAGGTTCATGCTCCAGGGTGAACCCCGCGTGGTTGGAGGTGTGACCTGCACCGACCTCCCTGTCAGCTGCAGTTCTCCAGCACAGCGGTCCTGTGAGTGCCTCTTGAGATTTTGGATTGAAACAAATGAAGAATGTGGCATCCATGAGGTTCACATCCAACACACAGTCAGCTGCAATTCTTTGGCACAAAGGGTAGTGTAATAGTTACCCATTTCTACATCCGCTTTAAATGTAAAAATGAGTTTGCTGTCACATCTAAAATGTCCATCAAATACAATGCAAGCACACGTGACAACAGAAACAATTACATTTAGAATGACACCAGCTGAGATACCCGGTGCTGCCCGGGCGGAAAGTGGAAAGGCAGAGAGTACAGTATTAACACATTGTAGAGCCACCAAACTGTGTTAGCCTTAAAGTGGTTGCATTTGCTGGACAAAAACTGTTAGTGTGGGACGTCGCAGAGAGTGATGTGCCAGTTATAGTCAAGAGAAAAAGTGGAAAGGAGGAAAGTGAGAATGAAATAGGTACCTCATTACGTTTGCATTAGCAATTGTGTGGCACTGCAAGCATGTGTGTGCGCGTGTCATGCACAATTTGCCATCCCTCCTTGTCACCAGGTCAAACTCTTCCTCCAGAACCCGCCCATCACCTCTCCCTAGGGTGTGTGTGTTTGACTACACAAAAAAATGGGTGGAAAATACCTGTGTGTCAATATTCAAGTTCGTGGCATGAAAAACAAAGCTGTGCATAAAGAACAAAGAAACGGACAAACACGGAGGTTGAGCTTTGCAGCGAAAGAGGTTATGCTTGTCTCTCTCATTTAAAGAAGTGTTAGTATGAGGATAAGGACAAATAACAAATCACCACTTTTATCTTTTAGGAAAGAGAGAACGTACAACTCCTCGGTTCAGTTGCAGCCCTCCGTCCTCAAATGATGCCGGATTGACAGCGATGTCAGACTCTAAGGAGGGGAGAAACGCTATGTGGAATAAATTGTCATTTGGCCCGAAACAAGCGCAAATGTCACAGTGAAACAGAAGCAACAACCTACTGGAGGTAAGCCATCCTAAACGAAACACTGGCACCCTGCCTTAGTGACAAGTGAATTTGTGGGGACAGTGTACTTTATTTTCAGTATTTTTATAGGCCTTTACATATTTAATGTAGCTCAAACTGCATGCACAATATGATTTTTTCAATATATTACAACTATATTTGAGGGTTCCAGAAAACACATGTCTGCATTTTTAAGCTTGTATTGATTGTGGCCTTGGGGTAAGCGTGGTGCTGGAGATGAATACAGGTTACAGACCTGCAGTCTCAGCCAGGATTGTAAGCTGAGGACTTATTTGTATGCAGTTAGGTTCATCTTTTTTACCTAATTTAGATGCACAGTTACTAGCAAAGCTTAGCTCTGTTTACTTAAGAACAATTATGAACACATGAAAAGCTGCAATGAAAATATGACAACCTTTGCACACAAGACAGCATGTGTCTGGAACAGAGACTGGGGAGGAGCAGGTGAGCGATGAGCAGGTCTTCAGAGCACAGAAGATGTTGCCATTCTGGAACATTCACAAACGGAAATGTGACACATGGGGATGTGCCTGGTTGCTCATTCAGCTGAATGAGAAGCTGCACATGTGACATCGACTGAGCTTTTTATTTGCCCATTTGGGTTGTAAAACTTGTTTCCTTCCCAAATGCCACGAGGTTAAAAATGTAAAAAAAAAAAAAAAACACTTTTGTGTTGTGTCACAGTGGTCAACGCATACACAGGGGGGAAAGATGAGACAGTGACAGCTGTAAATGTTTTTAAACTGTGTGGTCTGCAGGAGCCACAGTGGTCAGAGGTGCCAGTTTGCACCAGGAGGACAGTGGCTTGAATCTTATCTCCTGCTTCACCCCCCTTGACTGGATACAGTGAAAGGTACCCAGATTTTGTACAGATCAGTGTAAAAAGCTGTAAAGTGGACATAAGCTACTTTGGACAAATGTGTGCATATAAACAAGTGCGGATGCAGGCGTGGAGCTGGAGAGCTGGAGGGCCGGAGGGCTGGAGTGAGACTTACGGAGCAGGTACACATCACACATTGGTTTGGCTGCCGGAGGGGGAAGAGGTCGTGGTTGGCAAACGTCTCCCCCGTCTGATAGAGGCTCCCGTTGTAGCGGCACGATTTGACTGGGGCTCTGAGGCCTGCGGGGGTCCTGCGATCGTCTTTCCAACAAGGAAGGGAACATCTTATAACACATCAAGAACAGCATCATTGTCTGCACCTGTTTAATACTTCAATAGGATACATAATATATGTGCCAAATTCAGCATAGGGTGGAAAAAAGAAGTGATGTTTGTGTTTGTACTATAAACAAGCAGGTATTACCTGTGCAGCGGGGACAGCACTGCTGAGAGTCGGTCACTGGATTTTCACACCGCAGGATGGGACACTTAATGGTGCTGCACTTCACGTGGCCACTCTGCAGCAAAGAGGAACATACACAATACACACAGTCCCGCTGAGGCCATAGCTGCGAAAGTCCACAAAGTCAGGTGACACCGTGGGATTTGTGAATGTTTTCACACAGACAGGCAGGCAGACAGGTAAGTAGGTAGGTAGGTAGGTAGATAGATAGATAGATAGATAGATAGATAGATAGATAGATAGATAGAATAAGCAGTAAGGTACGGTGACCTGTTGAGCGCCATGACATTTCCTGCCCTGCCAAACATCACTATTTATTTGCCTTGTTAATAAAAAGCCTCGGCCGCTGACGGTACCTCAGCGCAGGTGCACCGCACGCAGAACAGAAGTCCAAAGGGCTCCAGGTAGGGGTGCCAGCTGTCCCCCGGACCGTACGTCTTCTCTTTGAAAGAGCAGCGCACCGCGGGCCCCGGAGCTGACAAAGCAGAAGCGACGCAACGTTTGCAACCGAACTGCATCCGTGCCTCTCGCAGCGCATTTGCTCTCAGAAAAGTCACACATTTTCGCCGAACCTAGGGTCCGTTTGCTCCAGCACCTCTGTATCGCACAGAACCGGCCGCTTAAAGCAAGCACTCACGCAGGACGTTTATACACCGCTTTTACTGCGCGGTACCTGGACATTTTCAGCTGGACAACAACGGGCGGCTGAGGTGTCTTCACAGCAGATGGACGGAAACAAACGCTGGGCTTAACCGGACGAAGACGAGCATCCTTTGGGCCGAGAGCAGCGCCCAGGTGACAAGAAAGCCGTCAAGTGTGCGAGTGGACCTGCCTCGCCCCCGCTTTTGCTAGAAAGCGCTCCACTGCTTCAGCCTCTGAGCGGACATTGCAGCTACAGGCGTTCCTGCTGCACACAAGTGCGGCTTCCTCGGCTCCTTCGGCTGCTTCTTACTTACGGTTCGGTGCTCTGACGGCACAGCAGGCGGCCACGGTGAGAAGCATCAGCGGGCGCTTCATGTCGGACGGCGCCGCTCCGAAAGCCCGACGACCGCGACTGCGACAGCCCCTCTGCTCACCGCCCGTGGAACCCCCGGGGGGCGGCTGCGCTGTAGCTGGGCTGCGAGGACGAGCGCCCCCTCCAGGGCGGCAACGGGAAAGCGGGCTGCCCGCACGCAGCGGCGGCGCACAACGGACTCGGTTGCGCTTCGGGTCCAATAACAGCGATGACTGGCAGCGACTAACGGTGCTGTGAGGCAATGACTGAATTTTACAAATAAACCAAGTTGGGCTGAAAGTTGGGCTCCCGCTGGCGTAAATGGAACTGTTTGGGGGAAAACTGGGTCCACCTCAGATCGCACGCAATGCAGGCAAAACACCGGCACGGTGACTCACAAGCACAGACGGCAAATTTCAGAAAAGTACAAAACTTTTGAAGATAAACGCAATATGGTATTTTTGTTATATTAGCTTATACTTGCATGCTTGTGGTTGCAGGAATGAATTAAGAATAGCGCTGCTGCTGCTGCTGCTGCTGTGTGCCAGCAGATCTGATAGGATTTACAAACCCTAACCCTGACCCTGACCCTAAGACAGGCAGGGAATTCAGGAGGTTCTGTGGTGTAGCAGGTAGCTCTGCAACATCACGGCGCCTGGGCTGTTCGGACATGGGTTCAGCTGTCTGTGTGGAGTCTGCATCCGTTTCTCGCCCATCCAGGGGCAGCCCTCAGTGATGCTGCTGTGGGCTCTGGACCGCTGTCACCTTGACAAGAACAACTCAATTGACAAGAGCGAGCGGAGCTTCATCTTTCCTTAAGTTTCCCACATGTACAATCTGTACATCTAGCAGCAAAACTGCACTAAAATTCACAAACTGACAAAATGATATAAGAGCTACACAAGGTCAAGTTCAACCGAACTGCCGGTAGATCAGCAGTTACATTCAGTGGTCCCTGGTCTGAATTCCAGTGGCTTAACATCGCAAATCACGTTGAAGAAGACTGTCCGCTAAAGACGTAACCATGTATATATTTATATATCAAGCTTAAAAAATAAACCACACTCTTTTTAAACTGACTACATTGCCCTTTGGTGTATGAATGGGTAAAATGATTATGGAGGAAAGCGCTGGTATACGCAGTTTCTGTGTAAGGCTGCTAAACTTTTAATACCAGCTCCTGGTTTGCACAGCAGACTCCCTGCTCTCCTGCAGAGCCATCAGGAAACAAAATGATTTATTGCTGAACAACCTTACACAGCAGGGGTACAAGGAAGCAGGAAATGAAGTTGCTCAGATCCACGGTGCACAGAATGGGGCAACAAAAATTGAAAGAATCGAAAAACAAAAAGGCAATGTATACATTAAAAACCAATATATAAAAGATAAAACCAAATGTACAAATGCATATGTAAATAAATATGAGGAAAAATATTTTTGAGTAAGGAATCGCGAAATTCTAAGTTTGCATGTTGTGTCCTGTACTGCCCTGCCTTGTGGTGTAACACTGTGGTAAGGGACACACTTCACCTTACAGCTTCCATGTTCGCTTTGTTTCTTTGCATTTGTGCTCTGTTTCAGTTTTAATCTCATTAAGTGCAATCCAGCAAAAAGTGGCCAAAAAAATATAGAAAAGCACATAACATGAAACGATAAAAGATGCGACTTGCCCACCGCAACTCACTGGCAACTGTTCTTCTCTACACCCACAAGTACTCACAGTTCCTTACAATAAATTTCCTTTTTTAACTTTAATTTTCCTATTGTTAGGTGGACAAGTTCGATGTCCCTACTGCCAACAGATGGGTTCGTGCCTCGTGTATGATGTGGGCATGCATGAGATGCACAGGGTGATCAAAGTTGGTTTTGGGTTTTTGGTTCGGCTGGGGACACAATATTATTTTTTCCATTTAAAATAAAGCAAAACAGGACCCCTGTATGTGCAATTTTGACTTGGGCAGCATTTTCAGGAACGAATAAAGCACATGGAAAGGGGTTTTACTTGTAATTTGCTTTGAAATAAAAAAAGCACAATTTAAAAATGTTGTTTTACTATTCACTACTTGATTTTTATACGAGGTAACACCACAATGGATGCCATGCTGCACGCTGGCTTTGGTCACACTTTGTACAGTAAAGAGCATCACATCTGGAAACATCTGTTCAATTTTAAAAACACTGGAGATGGCAATTGTGTTTACTTTTAATTGAAGCAACTGAGGCTGAAATAATGCATCCCTGCTCACAATGTGCACAGTTAATGTTTCCCCTTCTTTTGCTTTTCACTCCGTGGTTTGCGATCACAGCGACCATTCGCCTGGGAAGTTCGGTAAGCAGGTAGATGGTCCAGCGCATGTTCCAGAGCTCTGACAGTTTGTTGAATTCCTGTGCACAAAAACACAACATGAACCCACAAACATACTGTATGCAACACAGCTTCCTCCTACAGTGTTATTCAAATAAGTTCTTTCTTTTCTAATTCCTCCTCACCAACGGGCCGAAACAAGTCAGGGTCTGGTTCTGCATCTAGAAGTATTTCATAGCCTCTGAACTTCTCTGGAACTACACGTTCCGCAGCTGATCTGTTCTCCTCTGGTTTTGCGCTCCTGGCCGTTTCATCCAAATCACTCAGCTATGGAACCAAAGCATCAGATCATACCAGGATCTCGAATCATCTTGTCATCAATGAAGTGTTATCTTATAAATATGCGGCATGTAAACATGAAGGATGTTCTCTCCTTGCAGTCCAACGGAGACATTCAAACTACCTGCGTCATAAAGAAATCGTCACCGTTCTGGGCCTTTTTCTTTAGCATCTCGCCACCTCCTCGTTGCTCTGTGCCTTTAGATTCACTCTTCCTGAGATGCTCTGTCTCTCTTTTCAAAGATTCGCGAGCCCGTGGAGAGCCCTCACAAGCCTCCAAGCACAACGGCAGTTTTGGCACTTTTGGCATTGTGCTTTCTATCTGAGAGACAACAGAAAAAGCTTTTTTGTGGATTTTCAGATGTCATTTTTCATTCGGTTAGCAAAAGCAAATTTACAAACTTTTTTTGTACACTGAACAACATGATATACAACTAAATGTGATTAAAAAGCTTATTACCGTAAGCTGCGGTGAAGTGCTAAATAAAAATGAGCTAAATAAATAACTGTAAACAATGTACACATTAATAAAGCTGGGTAATTTCTAGCTGAGCAACTCATGGTAAGCAGGTTGCTCAAATGCAAGATGGCATCTCACCTGAAGCTCCTACATCAGCCTAAGTAACTTTTTAGCTTCCTTTAAGAAATGTGATGGAAACCTTGAGCGTAGAACAACACACAGCATTTCATGTCATTCTCACATCCTTGTCTTCAAGTGAAGATCTTTTAATTATATTAGATGCGTTTTAAACTGAAAGGAGGGAAACCCTGCATGGACTTTATTTAAAAATAATCTTCATAGTGACTCTTCGGCTGGAATGGGTTTTTCTACCTTTCGGTTTGGGTTGACCTGAAGCACAATGTGTGGTTTCACTACTTCTGCCTTCTTACGTCTTATCTGAACCCCGAGTCGCTCTTGGAGGACAGCGGTCAGCAATGGAGGGTCACCTACAGTGAAATAAATTAATTTAGTATTGATAGCGCAGGCACAGAGAATTAAGGATTATTTGCAACTATTGGACGAAGGACCACGGTGCAAGATGGTGCAGCGGTAGCAGACACTGCAGGATGACGTCTCCATACCTCTCCTTCGCGTAGTAAGTGGGTTTGAATGAATCACAAGCTCCGTGAGCCCAGGAAAGAGAGCCACCGCTAGGAGCGTTTCTTCCTCGGCAATCTAAAGGTCATGAAAATAAGAGCAAACAATAACGTAGGGACCAGTCTCTGCTTCGTAGGTGGGATCTTTTCAGGTCACAATTGGGCCATTACGTGACAAACCTTATTCTCAGCCAGATTCAAGTGCTGGAGTGTTGGAAAGGGCAGATGGACTCCCTACAACAGCAAAGATGTGTAGATGACAGCTGTTAAAAATTCAAATCTGAATTAAGACGGGAGATAAAAATAGGACGCTAGCAGTCATTACCCGGGTCTTACATGAGTGAAGCTATCGCAGCGCTGCTTTGGCATGCATTTCACATGGGAAAGGCCTGCGTGTTGGAAGAAGATGAGTCTAACATAAATCAACGGATACGACATAGCCGGTTTTGCACAAGTCTGTTAATACCGACCAGCTTTATTCACACAATCTTTTTGTGGGGTCCTCATGTCCAAAGACAAAATGTGCGCCATCACTTTGCTCCGCTGTTCACTCTGCTTTTGTGTGCAAATCTCGGGCTCCTCATAGTCGCCCATCTGCTGCAAGTAGGGAACTCCCGTGATGCAGTTCCCCTGCAGGTTTAAATGGCGCAGTCTGAAATCATAAGCATACATAATGTTAGGAACATTTCATCGATACAGGAAAAACACGCAAAAACTAAATAAAGAAAAAAGGCACAATTTAAATGATATGCATTTATTATAGTGTAGAACAATTTATTGTTATCTTGCTCCACGCATATGTAGCTGCACTGTTACAGTAGTACAGTATGTGTGCCTTGTATTTTCCCAGACTGTAACTGCATAGTTGCCCCAGCACGCCGAGCTTTTTGTTATCCTGAATTTTGTTATGCTTATTCTGTTATCTTATCCTGTCTTATCTTTAAGACTGTTTGCACATTTAATGCCTTTTGGATCATTTTAGTTCCTGTGGTGTAAGATTTATTTTAAAATGATCAGTTTTTCTACATCTTGGCAACTGACCTTTTCAGACTAGCAAGGCAGATGAAGACTCCCGGAGATGATAGGCAGTTGTCGTCTAACATTAACACTTCAAGGCTATGAAAAAAACTGTTCTGGGACAATAACCTGTTGACACAGTTTTTTTGCCACTTTTAAGCATCTTCTTTTTTGCATTTCTATCTTCAACACTGCAACTGAGCTTTTAAACAGTTATTAAATAACTGTTAAAATCATTTATATATTTCTATCATACAGTACATACATGCACAGAGAAATATTACAATTACAATGCCTTTGCTAACAAATCTATCAAGATCATTGAATTCAAAGTTCGTATACAAGACCACAACATTTTAGTAACAATGATACAATTGTCATGCCACTCAGGTACAGAAGGGGCAAACATAATACCTACGTTTGATCATTAAAAAAATGTTTTTAAAAAGACATTTTACATGTGAGCGCACCCATGATATGCAGCAGCCAAGTTATCTGGCAGAGACTGCAGTTTGTTCCCTGTGAGATGAAGGACTTTCAGACAAGGAAGCAGACCAAGATGGAAGACAGCATCACTCGACAGCTTGTTGTAGGACACATCCAGCACCTTTAATGAACAAAAGCGATTTAAATACTGCAAGGACCTTAAAAAGTGTGCAGCGTGAATAGGCAAAAGCTAACAATGTACATAAATCCTGATTTTTAAAATTGTCAGGGGTAGCACTATTACACGGCAATAACAAACACAAGAACACGTCAGGCATTTACTTTGAGATGAGGAAAGTCTCCTGATTTCACACACAGGCCCCGCAGGCAGTTCACTGAAAGCTCCAGCTCTGTTAAGCCTGGAAATCTTCTGAATGCCTCTAAAACAAAACGAAAACATGTTTACTCATATACATGCATTTGGCATGAATGTGTACAGTATGTGCGTATGTGTGCATGTATTGTGAAATGGCCAGATATGCACTTGAAAATCTCCCGAGTACAAAGGAATTACTGCCTTTCTGTTGAATTATTGTTATATACAGTACAGCAAAACAAAATATGTCAAATCGTGCCCACAATAGGTCCATTTCAGATATTGCATGCTTGGCTCCTGTCAACCTCCCATTACAATCACAAGCATCTTCTCACAGCGACAAATGTACAGAACTTACTAAAGAAAATGTACATCTGGGTAAAAGTTTCCATAAGACTTTACACAACGGTAGCGGCAATGGTAGGAGCTGTTGCTCTCCCACAATGCACTGCAGCTGCGCATTTGTAAACAGTTGTGTCTACCCATTGTGACGAGGCCACCTCGGGACCAGCATGCTGCCATGCTCTGGGGGTGACAGAGTTGAACCCTGCTATCAACAAGTTAATCTTATGACCCCACGTTGTCATCCTATGGTCGTACCATTCAGTCTGTTCTCGAACGTTTAACAATTGCTCTCCTCCCCCCCGTTTTTCTCTTCGCACAGTAACTAGGAATCTATTTAAATATATTGTTTTTCCGTTAACTTCAAAGTAATGTGACCTCATATTTTATGCAGCTGAACTTTCCGGAACCCATTTAATGTTGCTACGGCAGGCTTTTACTGTATTTATATATTTTCAACAAAAAGCAGTGAGAAGTACCTAGAGGTAAGCAGTTGTCAGAAGCATTGATGTAAGCAACACTATCAAATTCTTCCAGACCTTTTTCTTTTACCTGTTAGGGAAATGAGGAGATTATAGAGACATCATGCACTATATTAAAAGAAATTCAGATACAGTTGTCTGAAGACAGGCACGGCCTTTTAATTACATTCATTTTGTTAAATCTACCTGCAAGAGAAAAAAGTCAATAAAATATCTAAATGAAAAGTACTTTTATGCATGACAATCGTAACACCAACATAGTTTTTTTTTTTTTTTTATAACATTTGTAGCAAAATTACCATTTCTAGCCCACCTTTTAATGTTATATTTTGCGTTTATTTATTCTGTTTCAACAACAACTTATCCAGTGAAGGGTTGCAGCAATCTGGAGTCTATCCGGGAAGGATAGGGATAGAGACAGGATACATCCTGGACATGGACGTTTAGGTCATTTGGTGCACGGATGCTTACATTGTGAAGAAATATAGTTCACAAGGTCACTGTCTATGTCCTTCACTCTGAAAAGCATGCAGATGCTAAGCTATTAGAGGCTCTGTGTAGCATTACTAACAAATGTTTACATAAATGTAAGGAATTTCATGGTATTAAAGGCGTTTATGAAAATTAAAATATTAATTTATAGCTACCTGTGCATCGTATGTTCCTAAAAACCAGGTTTAAGCGGCAGCAGGTAGCAAAAAGGCTTTTCATTGTGCAGGACTGTTATATGAGGGCTAGGTGTACACTAGTATATAGTATTATGACCTATAAAAGCAGAAACATTTTAGCCATGGAAGCAGTAGTGGTTTTACTTGTTACCTGCTTTGAAATAAAAAAAGTTTTACCGAGTGCAGTTTCTGTCCACTAATGTCAACAGAGCAAAGATCCGAAGGCTTGTCCACACAGTGCAATTTCATCTGAAAAGCAACGCACAACATTTTAAATGTACTTATTGCGCTGTGCGTTAAATTAAACCTCTGTCAGACGTTCATCAATAAAGTCAATGGGTGCTGTGTAATAAATCAACTTGCCGCTGCTTACCAGCAAAGGCCCGTCCAAAGCTTTGTCCTTGGGGGCCGCTTTGCCGCAAAGCTGAGCGCCGGCAGCGTAGGACACAGCGGAAAGCTTCTGTCTTAGGGATCCTGATGGTTTTCTGCTCTGAGATCCTCTGTACTTCTGCTCCACAGCATTCTTGTGAGCCATGAGCCAGTGTCCTGCTCCTTTAAACACAATGGCAAGCTAATGACAGCCATCTTGGTGAAATTATTTAAGCACATTTATTCGATACAAAGGAAAAACATGTTTGCATTTAAATTACACTATCATTGCAGTCATTATTTACTGGACAGCTTTTTGCTTCTAGGAAGGAGGCCTCTTTAGGGCATTACGGACATCATAAACATGATCAGATTCCCATGGGTGGCATGGTGGTGTAGAGGACAGTCGTGTGGAGTTATTCAGCTGTAGGTTTGAATACAGCCCAGTCTGTGGGGAGTCTGCATGCCTTCGTTGTGTCTACATGGGATTCCTGCCAGTCCAAAAACATGCGTTTAGGGAGAGTTGACTCTACATTGCCCCTAATGTGTGACTGAGTGCCTGGGCTGTTCATGCACCGATTCAAATCCTGCTCAGTCTGTACACAATTTACACGCTGTCCCTGTATCTGCATTGGATTCCTCTGGGTGCTCTGGTTTCTTTCCACAGTCGAAAAGACATATTTCAAGCAAACTGATGAGGCTAAACTGGCTATAGTGTGTGACTGTGTGTGGCTGCCCTGAGATGGACTGGCAGCCCATCCGGTTGTTGCCCCTCCTAGCCTAGCACTGTAATGCTGAGGCTCCGCACATAGCAACTCTGATGAGGACCAGAGGTTAACGGAAACCAGTGAGCGGCAGAGTGGTAATGGTGCCCCAAGAGACTGAAGCACGGGTCTACCTGTGTCTGGGGTCAAAGAAGTAGAACTTTTTCAGAAGTTCAGAGCCAATATTTTTCAGAACGTGGAACATGTTATATTACTCACCTTCATTCGGCTGACACATTTGTCCAAGGTGACTTCAATTGTTAGAAATGCAACTTCATAATTTAACAGGTTAAGTCATAGGTGAAAAAGTATTTTTTATCAGTTATGTTTAATTCAATACCCTTTTTCTACATTCATTTTTCCCAAAACCCAGAAACATGGCACATACCATCTCTGCCTTGCTGAAAGAATGACCTCACAGGAAAACAGTGCGTAGGCCTACTTTTGCCATCGTCCAGCTTGTAGAACTGTGCTGTGGCCATAGCTCCTGAGAGTGCAGCTGCGCACAGTGCCACACGTCATACGTACCGCATCACCTGAAACAGAGGCATACCAGACTATGGCTTGACATGTTATTATAGTTGGATGAGAATGCAAAACTTTACAAGCAATCGGTCAAGAAAAGTACTGATTCCAGATGCAACTCCTGAATAACTTCATGCCTTTCAAGTGGCTACAATGACCGCAGAGAGAGAAACAAAAAACTTGATCTCGAGCACCTGTTACATATGAGTAGTTTCTCCAAAATGTGGTATCATAGCAACAGAACGAACACAAAGAGGACGTTGGGAGTTGTTGTTCAACATGTTGTCACGGAAACAACAAGTCCCAGAATGCCTTATTTCCGGAGACGACCTATCGGAGAAGCCCAGGTCACGGCAAAGCGAAGGAAGCGAAAGATGGCGGCCAAGAGTGGCAAGGCTGGTTTATTGGATAAAGTAAAGCACCTCTCGTTTGCTCGTTTGATCAGAACGTAACTGCATTCCTGAGCGCTTCGGCGTCTTATTACTCAACTGTTTTCACTGTCCTGTCCTACTAGTTCAATCTCGCAGAGTGGGCTGAACACAAGATCCCAGTCCGTTAGCAACGCATTCTTCGGTGCTGTTGTGTTGAAGTCAGACTTGAGGCGGGTTTGTGGAGTAGATGCTCACTGAAGTGCACGTCGTTGTTTTCACAGTGGAAGATCGACGAGAAGCCGGTGAAGATCGACCAGTGGGACGGAGCTGCGGTGAAGAACTCGCTGGACGACGCTGCCAAAAAGGTGCGCGCTTCTGTGTGTTGGGGCTGCCGCGGCGCCAGCGGATGCATCGCCGGCCGTTTGGCGGTCGTTCTCGCCCGAGCGGCCTGTAGTCGGTCGCACAGCTGTTTAACGGCACAAAACGAACAGATACACGAGGGGGTCACCTCGTCGTCAGGATTGTCCTGTATTCGGGCCGACACGGCGCATGAGAAAAGGAAGGGATGTGGCAAAGCGAGTAGCCTCGGCCAAATGTGCACATTAAACGAGGCTCAATAGCAGCGAGCAGTAAACTGCTCTCACCTCTGCCGCAGCAACCCTTGCTTCACCATCTGGGGATGGGGTGGGCGGTTTGGAGCCACTGCCTGTGGAATCGGAGGATCCGGGTTAAAATCCCAGCTCCTGCCGCGGTAGCCTTGATCCAGGGGAGCTCAACACTAAGTCGCTAGAAAACAGCTGGTAAATATACAAACAAGGCGACTTTTGTCATTAACCTCGGTTATGCCAGTTTGCAATATATATGCAGCTGCTGTTGTGGCTTTTACAAGCTGTATTCCTGACTGTTAAAATAATTTTTTTTTTTTTTACCCTTCTGTGGTCTGGGTGATGGTTAAGTACATTTTAGCTCTATTTATTAGCCTTAAAGTGGCAGCAGAATTGTCTTTCTACATCAGTCAAGATGACCAGACATCTGCACAGTACCGAGTAGCCCAGAATCCTAAAGGAAATTTCTGCTGAAATTGAAAATATGCATAAGAGTCATTGGTTGACCGTACAACTGCTTCCTTTTTGCAGGTTCTTTTGGAGAAGTATGGCTATTTGGAGAACTTCAGCCTTATTGATGGACGCCTCACCATCTGCACAATCTCCTGTCTTTTTGCTATTGTAGCACTGGTGTGGGACTACCTTCACCCTTTCCCTGAGTCCAAACCAGTGCTGGCATTCTGCGTCATATCATATCCTTTTTTTACCAATGGTACAGCTGCCGTGTAAGTCATGTGAGACAAGGTCACAGTTGTCCGTGTGTCTTCTTCATACCGTTAGCTGCTGCCCTCTGTTTGGTGCCAAGCACAATAATAATGGCAATGTTCAAGGTTCACTTTATTCTCCTTCTGCCTTATACACATGTACAAGAGAACAAAAGTTTCTTCTACCACAGTGCATGTTAGACTAAACAGACGGCATTACAACATAGATGAATAAATAAGATGGGTGCATGCACAGTGAGATAAATAAAATATGTATCGTTATGGTATTTAGATGTAAAAGGATCGGTGCAAACAGCTAGTAGTGATGATGCGCTGCAAGGCTGCTCCATGGGGGTTGTGGGAATCGGTTCCTAAGCTTTCCAGAGTTCAGGACTCTTGACAACCTGAGGGAAAAAAGCAGTTCCTGAGCTTGGTGGTGTTCGCTTGCATGCTGCGATAACATCTTCCAGTCGTCAGCAGTGAAACCAGTCTGCGGAGAGGGCAAGAGGGGTTTTTGGTGGTGATATGAGCTCCCCTGACCCCCCCTACTTGTTTTAGGTGCTCTGAATGGTGGGAAGTGAAGTCCTGGTGATGGACTGGGCTGTCTCCACCACCTACTGCAGGACCTCCTTGGTCAAATGTAGTGCAATTCCTGTAGAGACTATGATGCAGGTCATCAGGATGCTGTCTGTGGCAAATCTGTTCAAACTGGTGTGCATGGGGGATGGAAGTCCAGCTTTTGAAGTCTCCTTAAGAAGTAAAGATGCTGCTGTGCTTACTTCACCAAGTGGGTTGTGCTATGGTTCCAGGGGAAGTCCATCCATGTGACTTGCAGTCCCAGGAAATTCATGGTATACACAAGCTCCTATCATTAAATAGGTGTTTGTGGAGATTACTTTTACATTTTTAGTGTAGTCTGAATTTATTTATTTATTTATTTGGTGAGGGCTTCATCTGAGATTTTTAAAATAAAAGCATGCTTTGTAAAACTTTAACTTTTTAAAGTTGAAGATTAGAAGCTGGCAAATGTTATGAACATAAGATGAATTCATAAATCATGAGATTGATGTGGAAACAAGTTTTTATTTATTTTTTTTTATATATTCGGTCATTTAAAATTTCATGTTAATGTTGGCCAAAATATTTAAAAAACAAGCTTGGAAAAAATTGTAGTTTATTAAAACTATCTGCAGTTTGGACAGGAGCTAACCAATGAATGGGGGACATTTGTATTGCTGGGATTTTAACTGTCAGCTAGTGGGAAACAACTTTGTATTTGCAAACAAATGAAATGGAAGACTTCAAGTCCTACTTGGTTCTAAGTGGGAGAAACCAATGCACTGTACTTGGTGTCACGATGTCATGTGGTTTCCTTAACGGTCTCTCACGTACTTCATAATGATGGGTGTTCTCACCTTATATACATCATACAAAGAAAAGAGCATTTTCCTGGTTGCAGTTCAGAAGGACCCAGTGGGCATGGATCCTGACCATGTGTGGCAGCTGTCTTCAAGTCTGAAAAGGTATTACTCTATTGTGCAGAGCTACATTTTAACCTGGAAGCTTAGCCAGTAGAACAGAATTTTGATGACAACGTAAGGGCATGACATGGCTGTTAACATCCATCCCTCCATCATTAAAGGTCATCCTGAGCTGGGCTGCATCAGTCTGCAGCCTGACCCACAACCAGTGGGCACTAAGCTATGAAACTATGCCCGAGTCAGGCACCGGCAGCCTATTAGCAATATTCGGTAATTTGTTAGTTTTCCGGTTCCAGTAAACCATATGCTTTGTTCTACAGGTTTGACGATATGTACGTTCTCCGAGTCACATTCATCGATGGTAAATCGAAGCGCCGAAGGGAGCAGGAGTTTGCGGAATCAATCGCGATGTTCTTTGACAAGAATGGGACGTTGGTGATGGACCAGTTTGAAAAGAGGGTTTCCAAGCTTCATGATGCCCTGGCTGTGGAGAAGAAATCAAAATAGCGTGGTATGTCTCTGTGATTTGGCCAGTGACTCCTCTGTTGGGGGTACGGGCTGAGTCACACAGCTCTACATTTCAGGTGTGAATGATGCCACTTGCCAGGCATAGCAGCACAACACAATGCCCATTGGTTGGCTAGGAAGGGGAGGGGGGGCGGGTTTGTCGAGGATCACGAACCACAGCCGTACGACGGCTTCCAAGAACCTGCTGGGTGCATTGCACCGGGCCTCCATAATTCCTAGTTTCCCAATGGGGTGCTGCAAACAGCCAAAACTATTTGGACAAAAATACGTGAATATACAGTCAGGCATAATGTACCAGCCTGGAAGTTCACCTGCAATAGTCAAGCAACACGGTCATTTTTATTTTCGCCCACATGTAAAAACTTTTGAGTTTGGTTTTAGTTTTCATTTACAGGTCATTTTGATTAGCTATTTATTTGATATAAATATAGTTGGTCTGTTCATAAACAGTTAAAGGTCTTTTTTCATTTTTATTTTTAGAGAACACAAAAAAATACATTTCTGGCATGATGGTAGGACTGTGATCATTACCGCTTTACATTTATCTTGAGTTACATTCATGGTTGTTGCATATTGTTCTGCTGTTAAGTTTAACTGTTTTGTAAAGTTTCCCATGGACCAGAACAGTGAAGGGGAGCATTTGGACCAGCAAAGTGTACCGTTTTACTTCAGCCACATCTCATCTTCAACTCAGTTTGCCTTTTATAAGATGAGAATTTATGCTTATATTTCTGTTTTTGTTGCAGTACATCCTTCATATTAAACTAAATTTGCCCTGATGCCTTACTTGTGTGACTTTGTTCAAGCTTCAACTTTGATTCTATTGTATTAGGCTTCAAAAGGCAAAAAAATGTGGAAAGGGTGTGTTCTCATGTACACTGATGTTTCAAATAAAGTTACCTTCAGACACTCTTTGGTTTAATGACTGCACACGAGCAGAATAGATTTAGCAACTCTGCCAAAGAATTTTAAAATGCTAACATTAAGGTGACAAAAGAATTGTCGATATCTGCAGCGACACTGACAAGCATGATTCCAGCAGGTTGAAAATATACATTCGATTTGAGTGCATGACAAAAGTAATACCTTTGAAAATATCTAAAAACCTGTGCGCGGAAGAAATGGACCGATACCGACATGCGCGGGAAGCTACGCAAACCTAACGTACGAACGGCGCCCTTAAATCACATCGATTCACAAAGGATTTAATGAGACTTTAAGACCACCAGAAAAATACTTTTTAATGTTAAAGTGAAGACATTTCTGCATGTCCTCCTTGAATTAATCACAAATAAAAACCAGTAACTGAGTACCTGCTTATTCAGCCCCTTTACCAGGGCACATTTAAACCAGCTTTGGTGCCACTCATTGTTTCTAGAAGTCACTTCAGCTCAGTGCAGTTCTCCTCTGTACAATTAAGGTGATTCATGTGATTTTAGAATCAATTCAGTTTCCCCCACCTGACCGTAATGTGTTTGACAAACCCTTTGCGAGGTGAAGTCTTGTAACTCGAACGTGTGGTTCCCTTGAGTCTGAATGGTAAAAATTTGTTAGCGTAGCTGAGCCTGTAGTTGTGCAGGTTTGAATCCCACCTTCTGGCCTTGATGAAGATATTAATCCTGCACTGATACAGTACCAATAACCCCAGTGTCTTGATCAATACATCAGTGCAGGCAGCTTAGCAAGGCAGGTGATTTTAGGGGAAAGTGTTGAATGTAAATGAATGGGAGAAGGATGCATTCGGTGGCATAAACATTTTTGTAGGATAACATTTAGTTTAAATAGCTGAAAGGTGCGGTACACGGGGGAGACAGAACACGCAGTTACCGTGCCACCCCAAAGCATACATCCAGTGACAACTGTTCCCCGGGCAGTGGGAACAGTCGATCGGGGTCTGTCCGTCCGTCTTTAAAATGCGCGAGGCGCAGTTTTCGAATTAAATTGCTTAAATTATATTTTAGCTTTAATTTTACCATAATAAACCACACATGTGGATGAACTTAAATGTCCAAAAATTTGAATTTCAGGTGGCCTACAGTGGGCCATTGTTACAGCACGTTCTGTACTTCACAGGAAACACAGCCTGGTTCAATAAAAATGTGCGAATGTATTCAAATGGTCTGCATTAGCCAGGTAGTAAAAGTTGTCAGCAAAACACGGGCACGTCCACGTTCCCTTGAGAAAATTCGCTCCAATTCACCTGAATCTAGTACATGTGTTTAACTGCAAGAGTCTTCTTTCGGAGAGGCAGAGAGCATGGAGAAGAGTTGTCGCAAGAGCTGTGGCCCTGCGGCAGGGCCTTCATACTCTTGCAGGATTTTGGGAAGAGCGCTTGGGAGCTTTTCCGGCGGCGTTGCCGTGGCGACAAGAGTTCCGCCGTCCGGCCCATCTTCGACCACACCAGGAAGACAGGAAGACCCACCTAAGGCTCGCCGTTGTCTCTGGCGCAGAATGAAGTGCTGCTCTGCAGTTTGCACAAAGCATGACTCGGCAAAGCCCACAAGGAAAGAACGGCGTTTCGGAGGCCGCGGCTTTGGGTCTCCCAGCTACGTTTGGCGCTTAGGCGTCTGAAATGGGCGGACTGGGCGCAAAAACGAAGCAGCGAATGGAAACGGAGAGCTTTTACTTGGTCGCCAGACGAAGCCCGACTGCGGCCCAAGCCGTCCGTTTTCTTTTCGTTTTCGCCGTGAGCGACGGATACGTTTACGACGACGCGCTCATCCAAACAGCCGAGTCGCTCGTCGTTCGCGGCGACATTGCGGAAGGACTTCGTCTACCCACAATGCCCTGCACCCACGACGGGAATACTTGGTGCGGGCGCTCCGGTCGCGTCGCCGTCCCCGTCGCCGTCCCCCCCGCACAGCGCTGAGCGATGTCCCGGGCTCCGGCGGAGGGGCGCGCCACGGTCTTCCGGCAGGAGCGCCCGGGCGGCCTCACCTACCGCATCCCGTCGCTCGTTCTCGTCCCGGGAAGTGGCGGAACCCTGCTGGCCTTCGCTGAGAAGAGGGCCACCCCGTCCGATACGGACGCCGAGCTGCTGGTGCTGCGCCGCGGACGCGTGACCGACGGTTCCGTCCAGGTGAGGCGCTCAGGGCCCGTTGCCACGAACATGTGTTTGTGCAGCACATTTTCACGCAGAAATCTTTGCGCTCCGGGTGCGCCGCGTTTATTTTTGCTTCTTTGCTCTCTTTTATCTTCTTGGCACAGCGAACGCCACGTGTGTTTCCATGCCCGGCCGTTAGGTGGCAGCACAGAGCAAGCGGGACCGCCGCAGTGACCGCAAAACAACTCGATGCGTTTTCACACGTTTGTAGTTTTAATGTCGCTCAAAGAGAATAACGTTCAACAAATCTTACACCATATTTATTGCAGCTGTAGCACAGACTGACAGAACCTGCCCAGAAAATAGAAAATAGTTACTATAAATTTTACTAACTGTATAGATGACCAGACGCGTGAAAGTGACCAGATGCCTGCAGATAGGAAATAATGAAAATTACGTTCTGGCCCAAACTTGCTTCCCATCTGTGGCATTCCCTGTCGCGCTTACTGTGTTTCCATGACCGTGGGTTCTGGAACGCGGGAACCCTGCGGAAGGTGAGGTCTTAATGAAAGGGAAAAGATCCTAAAGTCTTTTTGCAATACCCAGGCCCTGAATAGCCGACCAAGGAGCTCTCAAAATGAGTCTTGTGCTGCTACTTCACCGCAACGGTACAAATTGTGCTAAAACTTGCACTCGGCCGATGGAGCATGCACGACGCACCCCCTCGAGCCACATGAAACTAGACAGACTTGTAAAATGTATTAATATGCATCGGGGGAACTGTGTACTCACCTTCTCAGCTGTGGTCCTGCACTGTTAACTCACTTTTGTGGCTTTGTCTGTTTTTGCATCCTGATCTACACCACAGTGCTTTAAATGTCTAATCGTGTGGTCATGTTAATGTCATCTTCAAGCCAGTCCATGCACACGATCACTATTTAATTTTGCAAACATTACACCTGTCATGGTCACCCTTCATTTTCACAGTATTTGGTTCACTATTACAGACCCGCAAAAGTAGAAAGCAGCGCATATTTACAACAATCTTGCAATCCGGACATTTTTACAAAAACGATTATGTAGCATAACTGTTAATAAACTAATGCAACCCCCCCCCCCCAGTGGTCACCTACAAAGGAGCTGCATTGCGCCACCCTGCCAGAGTATCGTACCATGAACCCGTGCCCAGTGTACGAAAGGAACTCCAAAGCCCTCTTTCTTTTCTTCATCTGTGTCCCGAACAAGATGTCCGAGAAGCAACAGATCAACACGTATAAAAATGCGGCCCGGCTCTGTTACGTCACCAGCAGGGACGAGGGCCGCAGCTGGAGCGAGCTCACGGACTTGACGGACACCGTGATCGGGGAACGGGTCAAGAAGTGGGCCACGTTCGCCGTTGGCCCGGGCCACGGGATTCAGACAACCAGCGGGAAGCTGGTCATCCCCGCCTACGCGTACTGCATTGGCCGCAGGTGCTTGGGCTTTCCATGCCCGCTGTCCGTGCAGCCTCACGCCTTCTACTTTTACAGCACCGATGGTGGCGAGACGTGGCTCGTCGGCCCAACCGTCCGCAGAAAGTCGTACGAGTGCGAGATGGCCGAGGTGATGGACCAGGAGCTCAGAGGATACGTTTACTGCAATGCCCGCAACGCCCGCGGCCACAGGGTGGAGGCTGTAGGGGACAGCGACAGCACTAACTTCGGGAAACCCCACTTGGCCCTCCAGCTGGTTGAGCAGCACCACGGCTGCCAAGGCAGCGTCATAGGGTTTCCGGCACCCGAAACTTATTCCGAGGAGCAGAACAGGGAGAGCGCGTGCCTCTCGGACTCACACACGTGGCTGCTGTTCTCCCACCCCACGGACCGCTGGAGGAGGAGGAACCTAGGCGTGTACCTGAACAAGAGGCCGCTGCACAAGTCTAGCTGGCAGATGCCCTGGGTCATCAACTGCGGCCCCAGCGGCTATTCAGACTTGGCCTACTGCGAGGAAGCGAGACTGTTTGTCTGCTTGATGGAGTGTGGTGAGAAGAGCGAGGTCGAGCAGATCGCCTCCATGTGCTTCTCTCTCACTGACGTGTTGGAGGCAACTGCTGAAGAAGCTGGGACTCTGTGCTCTTCATTGCCTTGCATGCGCGCTGTTTCATTTTCAAGAATTTCTATGATGAAAAATCATACTTAAGCTCTTTCATTTCCAGATGGGGGAAAAGGTGGTTATAATGTACAAAAGTTTGTTTTTTTTTTTAAATCTCAACGTAGGGATACTAAATAGTTGTCAAATATACAACACGGAGAACCTACAAGTGGCTTGATGGCAAACAGTGGGGCTGATTTTTTTTTCTTTTTTTTTATAGGGTCTATGATGGACAAATAGCTACAAGTATGAAATTAAAGTTCTGTACAACTGCAATTCTTGTGAAAAAGGAAAAATCCATTTTTAATTACCCAATTTCATTGACTTTCCTTATAATTCACTAGATTACTGCAGGAATGCCTTAGATTTAAATGATAGTATTAAATAGGTAAAAAAAAATAAATCTCACCGTTGAGACAAAGGAATCATTATGAACATGAACAACATGCATGCAGCAGCGCACACTGCACTTTGGATCAGATTTCAAGGCCTAATGCCGCTCATCTTTCTTCCACCCAGTCCCACACCTGTAAGGATCCATCTGTTGCAGCTGAAAGCAGCGTCTTGGGTCTCCACGGGTGCCAAACATGAGCGGTGACCACTGTAGCGCTAGGGTCAGCTTCGGGTCCAGGTGACATTACATGACCCCTGTGTACAAATAGTGCCTGGGCTTCTGATGACTCTGGTCTCCAAGCTGTGATGTCAAAGATGTGGACCAGCCCACCGAAACCTGGCAAAATACAGTTTTTTTTCAGTCTGATTCATAAAAGTGGCCGGCAAAGTATAAATGGGGCAGTCCAAATGCAGTAGAATCCCGTGACGACGTGCCCTATGCTGAGATGTGATTGGATACAGTAACTCCCTTTCCAGTTGCCAACATCATCTTCTGACGCCTACAAACATACCGGCTTTACCGAAGATGTTTTATTAGTATTATTAGCACTGTAGCAGTGACAACTCTCCCATAATGCAGTGTGGCTGCAAATTTGTAAATGGCTTTCTCTAACTGTTGTGGGAGCTTGTTGAGCATCACTGTTATTGTGTTCTCAAAAGAGCTAAGGGAGAAATAAAGCTTGTTTCCACACTACAGTCTTCTGAATCCTCCTTTTGGTCACAGCATTACTACCCTCTTAAACATAAGCACAAATGCCAATCGTGACCGAACAGAGGGTTGCGGGGATGACATACTTTTTAATTTCAGTCATTTTAAGTTTAAATAAACAAATGTAGTCTAATGTTAAAAAAAAAAAAGTGAGCATTTTACTCCATGAAGGGACTGGTGTCCCGTCCAGGTTGTACCCCAATTTGCATGTTCAATTTCCAAGATGGGCTGTGAACCACTGCCCTGGATGAGCAGTTGATGAAAATGGCATAAAATGTTACCAAGAATTTTGTTCAATGTTTTAATATAGCCTTATCTCAGCTTCTTACACATTGTAACCTGTGAATGAATAAAGTAAATGCCTGCACTGAGCTTCTATTGCTTGGGACAAAAAGCTGACCTTGGATTAAAGAACAGAGTTATGAACATGCTTCTGTGCTCAATCGCTCAAAAAAAAAAATCTATTATAAAAGTGGCATTTCAGTTAACTGGACTGAACAACTCATCAAGCGTTCTAGTTAACATGAAAACATGACAGAATAAACTACTCACCAGAAACTGCAAGGCAACTGTCCAAAGCAGGGGCCCACGACACAGTTAAGAAGTGACAGCTGGTGCCTTCTGGCTGGATGTTCAGCCTGGCTTGACTGAGAGGTCTTCTCAGATCCCTTAGATCAGACACAACCACCTGAGAGGTGGAAGACAGCCGTGCCACAGCACAGGAAGAAGCATCGTTTTTCAGGTCCATGCACCAGTGGGAGTCACCCTGCTGCCCTACAGGACTGTGTCTCAGGGCTGAAGGTTCCCGTACATCCCCAACATACAGGTCACCACTGTCTGTGCAGGCCAGGAACATGCTGGCATCAACAAACTGCAGGCCACTCACTGTATCTGAAGAGTCTTCCCCTGCATGGAACAATAAGTTTGACTGACTTGAAGACAAATTTATTGAAATAAGTTTGAAACGTGAATCTGTAGGTTTCATAAGTGAACAAATCCTTTACCTGCTGTGTAAAGCAACTGTCCAGAAGTCAGGTCAGTGAGCTGAACATCCTTGATTTGAGAGCCATGAAGTACAGACGGGGCTCCACCAACTCCAGAGGCCAACTTGCATGTTGTCTTTGCCTTAAGCTTGAGATGTATGCATCCTGTCTTCTTGATGACATCTTCAATCAAGAACACAATGTGATCTTCAACCAACTGTCACCAGAAATGAAATGTGACAATGCACGGATTATATCTATAGCTGTATATGTCTATAAAATAAGAGCATGAACATATCTGTGAAAAGTAACTGTACTCACCAGAATCGTCCCCTCCAATTTGCCATAACTGGAGGTTGGACCCAGGATCACCACTGGTGACCACACATCTGACAGGAAACAGGACACAAACTGAGCATTGTACAGTGCAGTGCTTTACTACAGGAAAGCATTTGTACCATAACTAATAATATTAATAAACTTTACAGAAATCAATTCTAAAATTAGATATTTAGCTGTAACACTCTAGTAGCAGTTACAGGCAAACTAAAATTTAGAATTAGTAGCCTTTTACAGTATTAACACACTAGTCATGTTGTTTAAGTCTGTGATTATGACAGTCCAACGATGTCTAATAATTATTAGTCTAATGATATGTGATTGCCCATGGTTCACAATAGAATTGGCTTGACTGATTTTAGAGAACATGTTAAACCATTAAAAGTAATAAAAAAAATTTTAAAATCAGCAGAGAATATGGCAACAGAACAGTATATTTTTCTTCTTTACAAATGCACTTGAATAAAAGTATTGATAAATAAGTGGGTATTTACAAGTAAAGTGATGCAGGAGTGCAAAACAAATGGTGCAGCAGTATTGGCCCCAGTTGGTCCCCATCTTAATGATTAATCAGCGGAAAGAGAATATTATTACTGGGCTTATATATAATAATATAATCTATTTATGTCACTGCACTTTTTATTTGAAAGATGATTTGATATCTTTATGTCAATACATCATTTCTCTACAAACTGTCTAATAGTATACTGTAGCTGAAATACAAAGGCAAGAGATTCAATATTGTCTCTCACAAGGAACTCTCAACAAATAATTTAAAAAGTAAATAAGGCTTCCACAACTTATCTGTAAATGCTATCCCTTATTGCAGCATCTACCTTGTTCCTAAAATATGTTTCAGGCAGTTAACAGAGTCCAGGGAAAGACCACCGTGATGCACTTTAAAATCTCGTTCAGAACAAAGGCCCTGTAAACATCAAACAGAAATTAAAAACAGTAGACTACACTTAAAAAAAGAACACATTGAATAACTATTTTTGTCCATGCTGTGTTAGACTTCTGATTTCCATGAGATAATGCAACCTTGCTGATGTCAAATCTATTGTTATTTACCTGGTTGTCTTTAGCAGATAGTTTCTGCGGCAAAAGGAGCTCTAAGATTTCATGCTTTTTTGCAGCCTTGTACCCAGCAACACAGACACCTAGAAGTATTAAGTGTGCAGACGTGTGTAAAACAATATAATCAACATGTGTCTTAAGCAGTGCATAAAAATGACGTTTTATGACACAGTGTAAAGGTTACTCTTATCTGACGTCCATTCAATAACTCTGGTGGGGTCCTGGAGCTCAAACACATGGAGATCAGTGTACCTGGAAGAGAAAAGGTACAGTCGGGCATCACTAAGGACTGCAACCAGCACAATGGGAATGGGGCTCCGTGGATCTGCATTTCAATCTCAGCGTACGGGTACGAGCTGGATTTATTCCTGGTGACTTGGGCTGAATTTAAATTTGAAGATCAACGAGCGGAAACACATCAGTTTTAAGGGTTAAATGTGCAGCTGGGTGACGCCATGGTGAAGCTGTAGCTTGTACAAATGCATTTTACTGTTACTCTTCACAACTGTTTAAACGAGTTCAGTGCAAGTCTGCTTCATATGAAAGTAACACACAGAACGGACGCCACTTCCAAGAACACATCTAGAAACTTCTTAAAACGGTGTTGCCGCTTAAGTCGTTTTTTTGTTCACTTAGAAGTGGCGTGTTTTGCTGTGGTTCAACACCGACTACAGTGAAAGGTATGAAATGTCCATTCAATCCAACCGGCCAGACAAGCGCATCTTTCGTTGTATACTTCTTTAACAAAAACAAAAAACAAAGATGACGTTTATTTAGCGCACGACTGATCACTGGACAATACATGTTCTGAGTAGAATGTCTGCGCTTAAAATCGCATTACTAACATGCGCAACGACTCGATGAGCCACTCGTCCTCGTCTACTCGTTCCTCCATGATGGCAAACGGAAACGGTAGGCGGCGCTTCCGGTGTCAAAGGTCGCCGCGCATCCCACCATAGCAACAGTGTCACGTGACGTGTCTCATAGCGTTTACGTAAAGCAGCGGCAAGAATGGCGTCGCAAGGACTCGAGAGCATGCGCGCTCTTGCTGTGTTCGCGGTTCTTTCCCAGTTAACCGTTTTGTTCTTGAACAAATGAAGGAACATTCTCGAACGCGGTGATACTTTTTATTAACGTTCAATGAACAATATCTGTTTTAAAATTTTACACAGCATGCGTATAAGTTCCTCATTTTATCATCAATGAATTCAAAACGCAGGACCTTTTCACTGGGTCCCATTCCTGTAGTTCTATTTTAGCTGCACTTTCTAATGTCGAAATGCAGAGAAAGGTCTGCCACACAGAAGGTTAAGGTGAACCGAAGAATCCTTGCGGCACACAATACCCATGGGTTAAACGGGAAGGCTTCGACCAGCGCTCCCTCAGCAGCCCTGACCGTCAACCGTAGGACTTTTGCTCGATGCGCGCGTATTCTCTCGGGCAACCGACAAGAAAGCAGCGGGACGCAGAAGCAGTGCTGGACACGAGGCCACGGCCACCTAGGATGCCCCGCCTGCCCGGCAAAGCAAAAATGTGCGCCGGGAGCCACTGCTCTGCTCTAGCTGCAAGGGTGCCATGAAGTAGCAGTAGCGAGCGGGAAGGCGAGCCTCACTGAGGTGGTGAGGCCATCACATGCAGAGTACCAGTAGTTTTTACACACCGGCTTTCAGCGCTCCTGTTGTAATGTATACGCACAAATGAGTGCCTGAACGCTGATATTTTATAAATGGCATTCAAAAAATCGTAAATCACATCTGTCCTCGAAAAAACAACTGTGCCCCAGGTAGCCCAAAAAAGTCATTCCATCTGAGAAGCCCTTGTTTGAAAATCACCCTGCTGAGATACAGTTTGGTGCTCGCCTGGAACCTAGGCCCTCTTTTATGTGTCCTTGTTCCCACTGGGTCGCATACTAACTCACGCAGCTCAAGTCGTCGCTTTACGCTCATCTTGCTCAAATCTACATCCATGGTAAACACCCAGACATTCTACCCTGCAAAAACTCATTTCGGGGGGGACCCCCCGATAGGTGACAGGTTTGACTAGCAGAAAAAGAGAGACCAAACACGATGCTTTGTCTCTCTCTCTCTGTTACTCTCTCATTACGTCAGTCAGTCACTCACTCTCCTTCTCCAAAGATTCTAGAAAAGCTCTGGGATCTTTGCGCTCTCCCTCTAAAAAACAAATTCCCAGGATATTCCGTATAATTGGCAGGCGTCAGAGAGCCGCTATCCATATGCGGGAGACTTCCGGAACTTCCGGGAGAGGCGGGATGTCTGTAAACCTGAACGTGAAGTGGCGGTCTCGGCACCATGAAACTGCATGTGATATTAAACCCCGGTTGCCTAAAGGTTTTTCTACATCTGAACTGTGACAAGCGTGAGGTCGTGCTTCTTGGCACCGGCAGCACTTACACGCAAAGTAAATACTGGATCCATAAGTGCAAATGGAACGAAACTTGACTTTGCATCGATTCATTTAGGTGACATTTTTTCTCTGCTCAAGTGACAGTCTTTCCCTACTTAATAATTCTACAATAATTCATCCATTACTGGAGTAATTCAAGCACTTTGTAAAAGTGATAAAGATATTTACCCTGATGGAGTAAAATAATTTTTGACTTAATAATTCACAACCTTTGCGAAAATGAAGTTCACCTTTCAGCAGGACGTGGCTCTGAATCACAAGGCCAATGGAACAACAGAGAGGCTGGAAAACAAAAATCTAGCATCCTATATGTGCACGTCGTGCAACTTCCAAATACTATTCATTTCACACAATATTTAAATCCATGTTTTGGAGTTAACAGGCATCAGCAGCAGCCAAATGAAACAATGAACTATTGACTGCTTTTTATGGAACGCACATATAACACTCTTGAAACCGGACCTCGTGAATGTTTGGTGGACGAGACAAGGGCAGTCAGGCGGTCGGGGTGGGGTTGACCGGCTGGGGCAGCTGTCTGGGGCTTCCAGTAGTTTTATTGTGAAGACAGAAGCCCTCCTGTAAACAGATTTGTGGGGGTTTACTCCATTGTGGTGGGGTCACACTGTGCTGACTGAATAGCAGAGGTGCAAATACTGAGTGGCTGCCCAGACAACAATGATCTGCACAATGAGGCTGCACATGTTTACAGATCACGTTGGCGCCTTACTGTGTCACCAGCTATGATTTTGGCACACGGTGAAACGGTTTTTTTTCCCCTTTTTTATAAAGCACGGCCAATCTCTGTCAAGCCAGGAAGCAGCAGCAGCTTCGGTGGAGAGACGAAGGTCACCCACAAACCCAACAACCAAACATTTGTTCGCAATGAGCAGCATGGCCTGTATTAAACAGCACAGGCATAAAGGTTTACTGCTTGATCTCACTTAGTTACGCATGAGGCCAAAACGGTTGGTATCCTTCCACTATCTCCAAAAAACTCACAGCTTTATCTGAATTGGACTGAAACTGACAAAAGTTTTTGGTGTCCACCATTCATTGTTTTGTCCCAGTGCAAACCAAAGAGATGCATGTATAGATGACAAAAAATTTTTGGGTTTCATGCCTTTCCAGGAAGAATTGTGCATCGTTTGACTAAAACGGAAGGGCACCAAGACTGCAAATGGCTGAGGGCTGTGAGAGGTGAGGCATGGGTTCAAAGTTGCTCAGCCAGGTCTCAGCCCGGGGTCTAATCCACCCTGGTTTGCTGAGGGTGTCTGATGTTGAAGAGACCCCAAATACCTGCTGCTCCCAGGTTGATGATATGAGAACATGCAGTTTTCTTCAGTGGATCAGTTCAAAATGAAACCAGATGAAGTCACTCTGATGTATAATATCTTGGCGTGACAGAATTTACTTTGCTGACAAACACTGCTGCACAAGTTGTGCTTCTCTGTCGGGTATTAGGTGTCAGCAAGCGAGTTCCACTTTTCCTGGCTATGCTGTGTGCTAATGCGGCATAAAGCAATGTTAATCTCCCCTTTATGCTGAGATGAATGTGGCAGCTTTGCTAAAAATGATTTATGACTAAAGTGTCCCCTCAAAAAGTGAGCTTCGTTCTTTCGCTCTGTCAGCTGTTTGGCTTTTCTGCTGCTTTCACACTGCAGTTTCACTTGTGGACTTTATTTGGCATCGAACACAAAGTTTGTGTTTTTCCTCTCTCAGTTGTTTTTCCCACTCTTTCACTGATGTGTTGTGGGGTTGCTCCTGGTTTTGGACTTCATGCCCGTTTCTTAGTCCGCTGCCCTGATTTTTGAACGAACCGTTGTTGAGCTGAGTAGCAGTGAATTCATTGTGCTGCATCCTCTGTGCTCTCTGCCTGAGTTAATAAAAAAGATGGTCATACACCTGGTTTTACACATGAAATAATCTTTTGTTTTGCACAGTGTACATTTTGTCAACCTGATTCTAGGCCTAATAGCACCGACTGCAGAAAACTTCCTGTCGAGACCGTTTCTGCAGTTTATTTACGCAATTTATTTTGCACTTATAAAGACTAGAAAAAAACCTTGCAAAGGATCACCAAAGGTATCATGCAGGACATGAGTGTCACAAGAAGGAGTGTTGTTCTCATCGGTGATAAAGCAGAAGCAGCAGAGGTTTGGCACCTGCAATGTTCAGCATCCTGGGTCTTTCCAGGTCTCCTCCCATCGCGTGAAGTCACCTTCCTTTGTCCAGCAGCCACTCTGCATTTTGTTGCTGTCCACTTCCAAGCTTGACAAATGCTGAACCAAAGTCTTTGCCCTTCGCATGTAAATGCTCTTTGCTGAGTCCCACTTTATGACCACACCAAGGAGCCTTTTCCGCTGAAACCAAGAAACTCATCAAGAAAAGGGAACTGTGCTCATTCTCATTTTGTCTGGTACTGCTGGATGTTTGCACACATGCCCTGGCCATGCAGCGTGTGAGTTTGGGGGGCTGTGACCCTATGTTTAAACCATTCAGCTGGGGGTCAAGATACCAGCCGCTCTTTGGATAAATGCGAGACTGTACGAGATATGCGAACGTGGTGCGGCCCCTGGCGCCAGGTACACTGGGTTCAGCATCGCAGATGTGGCCACTTTTGGGGGAATTTTGCAAATACGCTGACGGGAGTTTACTGAGGAAGGTGTTGTGGACAAATCTGTGCAAATGCTGTGGGTGGGTGAAACAGTCTCGCTGCTGAGCAGCATCACAGTAGAATGACAAAATTGTTGTATCTAAGTAAGCAAATAAGGGCTCCGTGAAGCAGTCGTGTGCGGAAGGCACCTCATATGTGCAGCTCACAAGGCCTTTAGGAGAATGGGCCAGAGCAGCAGAAGAGCTCAACAAGCGGTTCTCTTCTAGATGCACAGCACAGCAAGGTGCCATTGGACTTCAAGCCACCACAAGTGGACAGTGGGGTCATGCTTAAAGGTTCAAATCCAAGCTTCTGCGGCAACCGACTGAGGGGAAGTTCAGCGTTTTGTGTAAGCCAGGCTGAAGTCAGGCACCACTGGAACAGAAGTTTTGTGTGCAAAATGTTTTCTTGGCTCACATTGAGCAAAGAACAGTCTGAGCACCGCAAAACACCGGAACATTATTGTGGACCTTGGGGCTCGGCCTGCGCTTCCCCACACAGACAGACACACGGCAGGGTGATGTGGCACAAACCCAAAACGTGCAGCGCCTCTGGAGGCTTCCACAAACAGGAAAATGTGTGCACTTCACCCCAAAGCCTGCACAGCCTCACTGCGCCTCCAGCACTGTGTCGCTCACTTCCTCTTGGCCAGGAGGCAAAATATGCGATCAGGCTGTTGATGCGCACATTAAAAAAAAGCAGGATTTTCCCAGACTGGAGTTTGGTAACTTTTATTCCCAAGTTAGAAAACATATCGCTTCATGCATGAGCAAAACCTTTTGATCACAGAAGCACAAACACAAATTTATTTTGATTTTGTGGCACCCGCTGTATCCGTGTTATTGCGCTATGGATGCAGACATCCCACCGCTGCACACAACACACCGTGGCCCATCGTAAGCACCGCACAGGCGTTCTGACAAAAATGGATGTAAGAGAGAAACTGAATGGGCATCAGCAGAATATTCATGGCTTTCAGCTTGTGGGTTGCGGTTCCAGATGAGCAATTTCACGGTGGCCACGGCGCAGCAACAGAACCTGAACGGATGCATGTGGGAAAGCACACTTTCATTTCCTGAGGTTGTCACATTTGTGTGCTGGGCCCAGAGCACATTGACAGCATAGCTGCTGCCCTTACAAACAGGCATTTGACACAAATAAGCTTGCTAAGCACAGCACACTGGTAGGCGACTTAAAATTGCTTTGTCATACTCGCCAATGTTTTCCGCACATTTGACACAGGAATACATGCTTTCGGTTTGTGATGTCACAATTCATTTTGTCCTTCATTTTTACCCAGAACTCTTTTTGTAATAATAATACTGCATTGCCTGGGCTTGCGACCGTCAAAGGCCATGCTAGGCTTTACACTGTAACTGCGGTTGCAGCTGAATCGCTCGACCGCGCCTATCAAGCCGGCTGCTGCAGTGGAAGTTCAGCTGCAAACCCGCAGTAGAGCATCCGGTCCGATGTGCGCGGAAGATGCCGGATTAGACAATGAATATGTTTGGGGAAAGAACAGCAAAATTATTTGCACGGTGCAAGGAAATGAATGAAAGCCTCCTGCCAAACAGCTGCTTTTTCAAACAAACTTTCTGGCACTGCGCACCTCCTGTTGTCCAACACGCTCTGCAGAAACCAGCCAACTGCTTTCAGCTCAGGTGGCCCAGGTATCACATTTTCCGTTCCTCCCGGGCATCTAAATTCGCACAGCACAGCATCTGCAAAATATGAAACAGATGAAATTCAGCAAGAGCTTTTGCTGCCTTCAGCGCTGAGCTGGCCTAGTGGGCGAATCGCCACACGAGGTGAGAATGCGGTTTTACAGCACAGGTGCTCGTGGAAGTAAGAAGTACTTTTAACCCTAATAATAATAAGAGCCTCAATACTTTTAAAATATCGCAACAATGTGCTTGAGTCTGACACACTGTACGAGCAACTGTTTCAGTCTGTTTATTTCAATGACAGCAGTGGAAAAATGTCCTTAAATGATCGCTGCTCCCAACAGACTTGTATCAGCAGCCATCTAGCAACAAATTCTTATTAACATATAATTAATATTATTAACACATTATTATTGTAAGCGCTACAGTGCATAAAGCATTGCAGGAGTCTGCTTGCACCCCTCAAAAAAGAATGGAAATGCCACAACATATCACTGCAAAGGGACATCTAGCACACATTCGTAGGAAAAAGTAAACCTGAGAGTCCTCAGTGTCATTGACCGCCATGACTGAATCGCAGTGATTTGCGCAGTTGTTCAGCGTTTGTAGCGTTTGCATTTGCTTTTTGTCTACCTGTATCTACGGGGGCAGCCATGGTAGCCCACTACGTACTCCTGGGCGTAGCAGAAGCGGCGGCAGAGTCCCCTGTAGCCACAGGTCCAGAACTGGGTTTCAGCTTCATCTGCTGGGTGGAAACACAGTGGACTCGGTGGGTGTCACTGAGCAAACTCGCAAAGTTCTCCTCCTTTATTCAGTGTCATTTCACACACAGAACGTTTGTTAGGGTGGCTGGAGCAACAAATAATTTAAAGATGCATCGTATTCACATGTATGCCTTTTAAACGTGCAAACCTGCAGTGCTGCAAGCAAACTCAATAAAGCAACAAGAGGTGTAAAAGTTCTACTGTGCTGCTTTGGTCTGCAGTGGTTTTGTCAGAAGAGCGGCATGTAGTGCAGCACAACATGGGGATGTCTGATTTGCCCACACAAGCATTTCCCGATTCACCACAAACCTGAGGTCCTGCCCAAGTGGAACCCGGTAAACATCAACCAAACCACACTCAGCAGCAGCCCTGGATGTATAGCTCATTCATCCAGGAGCTCATGCATGCTGGCTCAGGCTCTGCTTGCCCAGCGCTCACCTTCAGTGGCCACTGCCACCGCCACCATTGCCAGCAGCAGCACCACCAGGCCCAGGCTCCTCATGGTGCAGCTCCACGGTCTCCTCCGCCACTGTGGCCACCACTGCTCCTGCTGCTTTTATAAAGTATTGGCCCCTGTGGGGGAGGAGTTGTTGGGAGCAGGCCAAGTGGGACAGGGATGCCCCACTGTTTTCACCATGTTTCATAATGTGCTGAGAGAGCACCTTGCTGGGGACCCCCAGCTCCCGATGCTGTGAAAATGGCTCGTTTTATTAGAGACGACCGAGCCACCATGAGACCCCACCTGTGATCTCTGCGATTGGATAGTAAAGAAACTCAGCAGGCACATTTACTCTGTTTATATAAAATGGGGTACAAATGTGGCCGAAAGTATCGGTACCCTTCCGCTTTTTCCAAAACACTCATAATTCCTCTGAAATGGGCCGAAAAGTTTTGGTGTCCACCGTTCTTTATTTTACCTTAACAGAAGAGAAACTTTGTTTTTCATTTATCACTGAAAGCATTATCTGAAATAATAAAACAAATGGCCGAGAGAAAAATATTGGGACCCCTAACTTAATACTTGATTGCACAGCCTTTGAACACGATAACTGAAGTCAAGCGCTTTCTGTGGCTCTGGATGAGATTTCTGCACATCTGCACTGGTAGTTTGGCTTGGGCATCTCTTCTTGAGCAAGCTGCTCCAGCTCTCTCAGCTTTGATGGTTGCTCCTCCCAACTGTGAGCTTCAGCTCTTTCCACAGACGTTCTATGGGATTCAGAACAGGACTCGTGTGAGGCCGCTCCGCAACAGTCCGCCGTATTCTTCTTGTCCATTCTTGGGTGCCTTTTGACCTATAGTTTGTTTCTGGTGCCGTTATCCTGCCGGGGGACCCACGAGCTGAGAATGAATCGCAGCTTTCTGGCACCGGCCTGTACGTTTCGCTCCTAAACACCTCGATGGTTGTCTGGTTTCACTGTGTCCTGTGCAGGTACAAGGCACCGATGGATGGGGCCACTTTTGAAAGTGTTGCACCTTGAGCTTGGATAAGTTTTGGTGTTTTCTTTGGTTGCTTCTCAGCTGTTTACAGATTCATTTTCTGCCTTCTTGGGCCAGTTTTCCTTTTGCTTCCAGGTCCAGGGATGTTGGCTGCAGTCCCATTTGCTTCGAACATCTTAATAAACTGGCAGCAGCGGTGACATCCACGTTAGCAATCTTTACCACGGTACTCGTAAACTGTGGCTCCGCATTATTATCCTATGAATCAGTGTCAACTTCTAAAAACCACATGAAAAATATTTACAAACTAACCACTTCAGTGTTTTATTATTTTTGACTCCTATAGTTTTATTTGACAACAGCAATTTATTAAAAACTGCTCACCTATTGTTTCTTTCTAAAAAGGCTTCAGCTTCTGTGGTTGTACATTTCCTTCTGTGCAGCAATCACTCTCATGCAGAACACACAGTGCAATAAAAAGACACGCAGTGAATTTACTATAGTACAATTTACTGCACCAAGAAGCAGTTTTTTGAACTCACTGACACACAAGAGCCAGGTGGGCTGCGTTGCTGCTGATTTACTTCTGTTCTCATGTTTAAGCTCCACGTAGTCTTACCGATACGATGTGCATGTTTTCAGGTGGAATTGTGAAAGGCGTTCATGTTTCGAAAATGATTTATGCATTTCTGCATTTTATGTACATTACACAGAGTATGCAGTAACTTGCACCATGGCATTCGGAAGCCAAACCCTCTCTACAAGTGTCACTTTCTTGTTGTGCAAACACAGCTTTCTTCACAGATTTATAATCTGTTTAAATATTATTCTCAAGATTTTATTTAAAAAGCTGATGTACGTCTAAGTGAAAGTGATTTGGGTCTCACTGAATTGCCTCATGTTTACTGTATAATGCATTTCATTTCACTTTTTTCACATTCTTAGGTATGGAGCCATTCAGTCTGTTGAGAAGGTCAAGGAATTGACCTTCTGTTTTCAAAAATTGGGTGAGGGACAGGGAGCCAAGCAACCGGTGGGGGACAACAACCATTAACAATAATAATAATAATAATAATAATAATAATAATAATAATAATAATAATATATGCTCATCCTTTTCATTCCATACAGCCACACTGAATGCTCTGAAAGCATTTACACTACAAGGAACCAAGTTAAATAGGATATAATAAATCCGCATAAAAAGCACAAAAAAATCAAAATAATAAACTAGCAAAGGTTTTCCAGGGGATTATAATACAAATAATAGTAAATAAATAAGGACAGAGGCTGGGGAACGGGTGGAACCCCTGGCGGCAAATGAAGCCGTTCCGTCTCCATCGCCGGAGCCCCGGGCGACTTACTGGGTGAGTAAGCAGTGATTCATGTCAGAAACGGCCGAGAGAGAAAAACTATTTAGCGGTCAGTTGCTGACCGTGGCATCCAGTAGCTCAAAGGCGATCGAGCGCGCATTATTTTGCGGGGGACGTGCCTGCAATTTGTTCAAGTGCCCCGAGTCAGAAGCGTCCCAAAACGGAGAAATATTTCAGAATTCCGCTCAGGCATCCAAGCCGAGGAGGCAGGAGCCGACCCGTCCGCCCGGGTCTGAAAGCTCCGCGCTTGCGCTTTTGCGTTGAACTGAACGGCTGCGATCGCGGTGCCGGCAGCGGCGTTTGGCCCCGCCTCCCCCTTTGCGGGCTCCAATGGCCGCCGGCGGGCTTACTGACGTCGGCGCACAACCAGCCTATCGGCGTGAACGGCAGGTAGAGCGCAGCAGGTGGTTGGCGCCGCTGTCATTCTGCCGAGGCGGCGCGCTCACCTGGCGCTTCCACGACAGACGAATCAGAAAAAACTCCCAAAAAACAAACTTTATTACTCAGAATAAGATCCGAAATAAAATAAAATAAAAAAGTACAGCTGAGGCACAGATGCGCTAGGAGCTCGGCGACAAACGCCTCATGACACGACTTTAACAAATGGCTTGGCTAATGGCGGCCTTTTCTCTCAACAACACGGCGGTGACCAACTCCATCATAATGGTGAGAACCCACATCGTTGCTGCGGTTCGGTTCCGCGGCAGCGGCTTCTGGACGGTGCACCGTGACGCATGTGCTTCGGCTAAAGGTTATTTCTTACAAAAACGGAGTTTAAAAACGAGTCGAGCTGTTTTACCGTTACATCACCTCCGTCGCCCAGGCTGTCCTTCCGTCTCTTTTACCTTCAGTTTAGAGGCAGAAGCACCTGGTTTGGTGGGCCGCCCCACCCATTTGGAGGTTTAAATAAATCCTTTCCGTCCGAATGCGTTTCAGTACACAAGTTTCAAGTGTCGTCGATTGAAAAATCCCTTGGGGTAGTCGGGGGAAAGCGTGCATGTCGTCTGCATGCCCTTAGAGATGCTTTCCTGCTTTTCCCAGAACACCAACGGACCCCCTGATCTCATGCTGGACCCCAGGACGGTGTGTGTATCCGTAGACGAAGTGATAAACGCCGGGAGCCAAGGCGCACCGTTGCTGCACGGACCCTTAAAGAAGGTAGAGAACAGCCTGACGGAAGCGCAGCGCTTCTCCTACCTGCCGCGGCGGCCTGCTGTCGACATCGAGTTCCACGACCTCTCGTACTCCGTCCCAGAAGGACCGTGGTGGAGAAAGAAAGGTGCGGTGTGGGTTCTTTTCATCTCATCTCACTTTTCTTTGTGACCCCTCGTAGTTGGCCGAGGTAAGTCGGGTCCACTTTGGTGGGACCGAGGCTGCGGAGTCCAGTTATGTGACGGCATAGCAAACGGCGCGTACAGCACGCAGTCACGCAAAGGTGTAAAGTACTGTTTAGCATCGCTTCTGGATGAGGCCCGATTATTTACGCACACGTACGCCGCCTCAAAAGTGTTTCTCTGCAAAATAGTTGAGAGTGCGGGGCAGCGCTGCAACCATTTTGCTGGCAAATCCTCGAAAGAAGGTGAACGATTCCTCACGCAAACATCACCCCATTAAGTTCTCTATTCACGCCACAGTTGGCATTCACACACAGAGCCATCAGTCCAGTTAGAAGGATTAAAAATTCACTAAGAAATTAAACGGGACCGTTTAGGGCAATCGTAGAAATGCTCCTTAGCAATGCAAAAGGTGCTAAGTAGACCACATTGATGTCCACTAATGTGATGCCTCGCGGCTGCTCTCCTGTTTCAGCAAACCATGGGAACGCAGGTGTGCGTGAAAAGCTTTAAGCTCCAACATTCAGCTTGTGGCACCCTGTACTTTTGCTGATATTTGATAGTCAGATCCTGTTGCTTGCACAAGACTGAGCTGTAATGCTGGAGATATTTTCCGGGCAGCGTTGAAGCACGGTACAAAGCTACACGCAAGCAGCATGGATACTCAAAAACGATTAATAGAAGAAATCCAGTTGTCCACGTGGTGTTCATTTGTCCAGTGCCGGGCTTAGGGGGAACCCAGCACAGCTCAGCAAAGACAGGTAAAACTGCAGGTATATGACTTCCGTGCTTCTGCGTCCAGTTTGCAGGGCTGTTCAGTTCACAGATACTGCCCTGTGGGGGCTGCGGGTTCACACTCGCTGTTGGAAGCTGTGAAAAGCCGCGCTTAAAACACACTTGCTGCAGAAATGGAGCTTTTTAGCTACATTGAGTTCTTACTAGTCGTTCAAAAGAAAACACAATGTTCATGAAGCACTTTTTCAAAAGGAGAAACTGTTTAAAACACGTGCTTTGTCAGGGTAAAAACCACAATAAAATATTAGACAATAAAAGAGACTTTTCCTTTATCATTAGTATGGTTTTTTTCAAATGAACAGTTTTCTCTTAATCTGCTGTTCAAGCCACATTTAAGAGTCAAAATAGTTTATTCGTCACATACATGGTTACCGAGCATACCGTGTAGTGAAATGTGCCCTCCAGGGATAATATGGACATCCCTGGAGGTGTAATGTAGAAGGACCTCAGTATCTGAAGCTACTGTATTGCAGAACATGGCGGTTACGCAGTGCTGGAGTCCTATCCAGGTGTCATACAGACTGAGGTCTAGAGTTAATTCACAAAGTGGAAATTTGCAGGAGTGATGGGCACAGGTCCTGTTGGGTCTGTGAAGAGCAGGGTGGTGCAATAAGATGTGGTGGCTGCACACATGGAAGACAAACAGTGGCCTAAAAAAGAACCAGACACTTTGGGCAGAGCAGACAAGAACATTAGTGCTGATGTGTGAGAATGCAGCCTTTCTACTGCTAACGTCTTCCTTCTGAACTCAGGCTTTACAGAGGATTTGATGAAAGACTCAATGTAGGTGTGCAGGGATCTTCTTGGTTGCTGTTGTAGGGACCTCTTCTGCTGACATCAGGGTGTAGTTTCATAGCCTGGCACCCAATGACTCCAGGATGGGCTCTGGCCAGGAAAAGCACTGATGGATGGATGGATGGATATGGCAGACATGGATGTTATCTGAAATGACTTTAATTTGCTAAACACAGTCAAGTTTGGAGCCCGTTTTCCCATCCCTGCTCTTGTGACCTGTAGGAGACTGCGTTGCCCTTGGAAGCAGCCTGGAGACGAGGGGGGAAGATCCCCTGCTCACCTCTAACTGGTGTTGACCCTTTGTCTGAAGGGGAGCATCGTTTGGTTCACAGAGTAACGGAAAAGCAGAGAGAAGGTGGACAGATACCTTGATTCAGCGTTGTTGTCCCCGTGACTCGCACCCTAAATATCATCCCTGGGTTTTGGCATCTCATATGTTGGCCTGCGATTCCAATTCAGGCCACTTTGAGCCACTTTGCAAACTGCAGCTTTAGCCTGCGGTCAGCAGTGACCGAGCTGTTGCTTCTTGCAGCGTGTTAGCTGGCCCAGGGTTGTGGGTGCAGAATGCCACCCTTTCATAAAGCAGGTTGCCAGAAGAGTGTCTGTTTGGATGTTGGCGATTGGGACGCACCGCCTGCTCCCATTCCCTGTGCACTGAGCCCGAAATACGGTTGCGTCTGGCATAATTTGCAGCGTCATTACATTTCACTTGGTCATATCTGTGAAATGGATGGGCCTGATTTTAGTTAAGCTCTCAGCCGTCACATGGACACAAGTTGTGTTCAGTCTTGTTTTGATTATTAGAGTATTTGCGTGAAAATATTTAATATTCATGAACATAACAATGATTACGCGCTGTGGTATGTAGTCTTAAACAGCAGTGTCAAGTTTCTCGAGTGAAAGCCCTGCATGGCTTTCCAGCAGGTTTGGGCAGAATTTGGCATGAAGTAAAAGCCAAAAGCAATAACCAATAAGTGACCACTTCACAGGTGACTGAAAAGCGTGAGGGGAACTGAGCATCTGAGGAAACGCCCGACTTTAACGCCTTACTGAGGTTATAGACTAAGAGCAGAAAGAGATAAGCACCTGGTTGCTTCAGACAAGCAACTTCTTTGCTTCATGGAACAAAATGAAGACATGAGGAGTATCGTGACACCAAGACTTCGGTGAATGCTCAGCTCTTTGTGCACAAATTCATAGTCATTCCTCCCATTTTGTGTGTTTCTTTCAGCAGAGCTATGGGCATGTAATGGCGCATCGGGAGTGCACGCTAGGGCGTGGAAAAAATGGGCGATACGGAGACTTGAATGCAAAGGTCCCAAGATTCTAACAGCTTGGTCTGCTCTGGTGTTGTGCTAAATGAAATCTCTTTAGACCCCCATTGTCAGAAATCAGCAGACCCAAAATGTGGTGAAAACAAGCAAGTGCAAATGGCGGGTGGTGCAGGGCTAACGTGCAGCATCCTTCATGAGTCCGGTTCTCATCTTTGTGGCAGGGCACTGCGGTTGAGGCCACCTCTTAAGCAGCCCTCGCAGTTGCTGCTGCAGTGGGATGCACATGCTGCCCTTCTTCTGGCGAGACAGTGAAGGATTTCACACTCGGGGGAGGACAAAGCGAAGCACCAAGGCAACGGGCAGTAGACTGTGGCTAAATCTCTGGGGTAAACCCCGGTGAGGTCGTACAGGGCAGCTGGCTGGGGCATCCGGGCAAGACAGAAGGACATCAGCACGCGTGAGAGCAGCGGGATCATCCGTGTGTCACACACGATAATTCGTTCTGAGCAGATTTCTCTTGCAGAGCAATAGGTATCTCAGTTTGGCCTCTGTTTTCCAGATTACTGTACGTGCGGAGGGGTTGAAAGTGCAGTTTGAGGATCGTGGCAGACCAAGCAGAGCTGTGTGTACAACGGGGAACCACGGGGTGTGCACGGCGCAGCAAACAAGGCGCTGTTATGCGATGTAACGATGAGACCAGGGTTTCCTTCTCGCTCGCATACTCCACTCAACACACAAGAGGCTAAACACTGTTTTGCTGCCCTGTGGACCCTGCAAGCTGTATGTCTTTGAGGAAATTGCTCTCTTGTCTCAGAGCAAAGTGTTTTTATTGGGAAAGCTGCTCGACCATTTGAGTGTTTGAAGCCAGCAAAAGATCTTTGTTTCTGCTTAGTGCCATCATTGTTGTGAACTTATGGTGCCTGCGTTCAGAGACTTTGCACAAGATTTTGTTACTGTGCTGCCACTTGAACACGTGTGCATCATCACTGGGCCTCGGGAGCCATGTGTTTGTTGAAATTACCCCACCGTGCAGCCTGTGGTCAAGTGAAGTTTGTCCCGGGCAGAAGTGACACAGCCGCAGCAGTTCCCCAGCTGGACCCCCCCCCCCAGGCCTATATGGGCGCTGTAAGCTCAGCTGTCTGACTGGAGGACGGTTCCTGCTGTGGATGTGATCTGCCTGGGAGGACAGGAGGCAAATCCCCCGATGTAAGAGGACAGGAAAGGTTGCAGGTATTTGTGTATCAGCCTGACAGATGAGAGGGGAAAATCCTATTAGCATGGGAGTGGGAAACAGTGCCATGAGCATGATTACAGCCCTGCTCTCCACACTGGGTATTTAGGGTTACGGCCTCGGGTTACTCTTGGACATTCCTGCTTATCGCTGTCGAGTTTGACATTTTAGCTGCGAATCGTATAAATTGGTCATATTTGCATTTAACTGGGTAGCAGATGCTTTCTCCAGTGTGAAGCTCCTTATGCTGCTTTACCCATCTGTACAACAGGAGTTTTATTGGAGGAATTCACAGCATCTTGAACAAGGATATACAGCAAGATGGCATCTCCATCCACTGCACTACGTGCTGCCCGATTCTATTGATCGGGGAAGGGATGGAACTCATAACCTGGGTTGGAAACTGTTCATCTTGCCCCCAGTTGCTCATTTGCAGAAGAGCGTGTTTTATTAAAGCAGGGAAGATGGAAGATGCGGTACAGTAAGTGTTTACTTGGCCATTTATTTAATGAGAGGATCCAGAAAGCTTATCAGACCCCAGCTGTGAACACTAAGCCAAAAAACTACTGTGTTGTCCTCAAGAACACCAGGCTCTTTGTCTCCCTGTGTAGAAGCACCAAGGCACGTGCGCTGTATGAATGAGGGTATGCGTTCCCCCCGTGCTGGACGTCATCACCCATGGCTCCTCTTCCTTTGTCTTGGATTTCAGGTTACAAGACCCTTCTGAAAGGCATCTCGGGGAACTTCACCAGTGGGGACCTTGTGGCCATTATGGGTCCCTCAGGAGCTGGAAAATCAACGCTGATGAACATTCTGGCTGGTTACAGGTAAGTGAGAGGAGCAACAACAGTCATACAGGCAAGGCAGGTGCCCTCAACCGGACTCTTTCCAACCCGACAGCCACTATGACCTACAAAAGCGCTGGGATAGCAGAAAAGGTTCTGCCCATGCGTCAGACATTTTGGCCACCTCCCTGGCTAATGCTGAAGGCATCAAGGGTCATCAGTGGGTGGTTCTGTCTGCCAGCCTGGAGGGGGGGATCGATCTGTTGCCATTTGAAAAACCATGCTGTTGCTTCTCAGCCCATAGAGCTGTCATGCTGCTGTCTGGCCCGGGTTCTTTTCTCCAAAGCCACACAAAAGCATTTCACTGATAGAGGGATACAGATGCACACATGAAGTTCTCCAAATACAGACACGTGGGCCCATACCAGCTTTCCACTGGACCTTATTGCACAAGTAGCTGTGTCCAGAGATGATGAGGGACCCCCAGGCCACACAGTGTCCGATTACAAACTTTCTGGGAATTCTTGGTCCAAAATTAAATTCATAAATAGAGAACAAACTGTATATGTGAAATTAATTACAACAAAATAAAGGAAATTGTAAGATTAATCATAAGGCAGCAGTTTTTCTCAGAATGGCCTTTTCAATACAGCACAATGGTGGCAGAAAATATTACATCATCCATTCATATTTCCAGCATATTCCATGTATTATGAAACATTCTTAATACTGTATACTTTTTGGACAGGAATAGTATAGCAAGCACTTGATATTTCTTTGAAATGTATCATTTGTAGTTAATTTTGATGTGACACAATTGGCTGAACCCCAGTTTTCCTCTGTTTGTCCAGAGAAACAGGAATGAAAGGGGAGATACTGATCAACGGACATCCCCGTGACCTCCGCTGCTTCCGGAAAGTATCGTGTTACATCATGCAGGATGATATGTTGCTGCCACATCTGACAGTACAAGAGGCCATGATGGTATGATGGGGCACACATGCCATCTATTTAGTCTCTTTAGTGGCTTTTTACTGTGTATACCTACACCCTGGTATTTGAGCTGCTGGTTATGATGAATAGCACATTTTATATTACAATGTATATTAGAATAGACTATGGTCATGGTGTCCAGCATCTGCTTTCTCAGGCTTTGCCTTGTGTGGCCCGGGTTCAAATACTTTTGTCATTTCAGTCACTTTTGTTCAGTTCAGCAAGTCTCCTAGTAACCACCTGTTACAGTAGGTTCATTTTATTGTTTTTCTATTTTATATTTTTTCCACTTTTTTTTTTTTACATAAATTTGTCCATTAAATATTAGTTACTATAACTACAAATAATGACAGAAGTGTAACGTATGATGCTAAAAAAAGCAACTACATATAAACAAGCAGATGCCTATTAGTTACTTCATGTACTTGTTTGGTATTTGTCGATGAATGTTTTATCACTTGAATAGGTATTTTAGGGCATTAGGGATATTTTTGATAAATAATCAAATCATAATTTCCCTCATCAGAAATAATGGATATTGGTTCCCAACTTTCAAGTTTGGGCCATTTGAGCCACTTGTAGGAAGCAATTACATGCAGGTGCCGGGGTACAGGTGTAGTCATTCTGGAAAGGATGGTTGTATCCCAGGCCTAAACTGTTCTGTGAAAACTTCTGACAAACTTATAATCAATTAACTAGTTTTAAAACAAATTTTTTTCTGTCTTAATTTTTTCAACTACTAGACCTATGCAGGGTTGTGGTGTTGTAGGGTCTATTCTAGAAACACAGGACATCAGTGTGTTGAAAGACTTATTTATATATTTGAATTAACCTGAAAACACAGCATCTGGCCACTTTCAGTTTGCTTTTTTGAATCTATAAAACCAATAAAAGTGTATCTTCATTTAAATACTGGCTAGATTCTGTAGAAGTCTTGGATTTTGCAGTAATATATTTGAAATATGATGAAAGACAAATTAAGGATATTAAAGTGAATTTAGAATGACGGAAAATACCAATATTTTGTTTTTGTAAATTCCTGTTTGGTGCTGACTGTTGGGAGATTCATCCATTTCAATCACTTGACTAATTTGTAGACACTGTGAAAGTGAATTGAATTGAGCTGAATTAATTCCGGCCCCCGGGAGCCTCTTACTGCCAGCTAATGGCTGGAAAGAGAAACACACTGGCCCTCTTCTTTGTTAACAAACACATCTTTGAAAATAGACAAGGGAAGAAAATGCACTTAAAAATAAATGTTCATATACTGGAAAACTTCTAAGTGAAACCTTTTCAACCTGAGGACCGGAATGATGTCGGAGCAACACAGCGTCAGTGCAGTCAGTGGTAACAGCAGTCTTTGGGAAAGAGCGATGGAGTTCAGTGCCGCCTCCCCCGGTCACTGCATTTTAATGACGCACGTCTCCATCTCTCCACAGTAGCCACACAGTTTCACCATTTAGTCAGTCAGGAAGAATGTTTTTGTATAACAAACCCACCTGACAGTGCGTGCAACAGATGTATCTGTGTGCTGCTTCTCAGGTGTCGGCCAACCTGAAGCTGCAGGAAAAGGACGCGGGCAGGGGAGCGATGGTAAGATGGTCCCGAGGACCTAGCCTGTAGGAACACCAGTGAAGTTGTCTTCTGCCTGTTTGCTGCCTTTACCTGATGCCAGATTTTAGGCTCCTGTAGGAGAGTGAGAACGGCTTTTGTTTTGCCTTTCCTGTTCTTGGCAGTTATACTCTGATGTGTTTGCATTGCATAACCTTAAGTTATTTAGTTCTTTCATCCTCATTTCTGGGCTTAATTTTGAACTTCATGAGGAGGACTACAATGTCCAAGCCCTTTTGTCATTTGCACTGTTGGTGACCTGCAGTGCTTTGTTTTGCCAAGAGAACGAAGTAGATTTACAAAATGCAGACACTGCCCAGGTAACGTCGGCAGTCGAGAGGAAAGCGCTGCTGCCAACCAAACTTTGTCTACTAATCGTGTTTGTGTGAATCCAACAAATTAAATGAGTCCAAATTCAAAGGTGTTCCATCCTCAACGATGCGTTAACGGAGCCAGGACTGTGCGCTGTAGTACTGCAGGCCTCAGTGAAGCCACTGGCACCGTGACATCCACTGAAGGGTGACGGGACCGGGTCCATTTCAGGTGAGGGAGATCCTGACTGCGCTGGGACTCCTGGAATGTTCCAGAACACGTACGGCCAACCTCTCTGGGGGGCAGAGGAAGCGCCTGGCCATTGCGCTGGAGCTGGTCAACAACCCACCTGTTATGTTTTTTGATGAGCCAACCAGGTAGCCCCATGCAGCTCTCTCTCTCTCTCTTAGAGATTTATGTTGCTTCCAATAGTTCATGTGAATAAGCCATGTAAGCAAGAAAGCGATACACGACATGTAATGATTCCATTTCTGCACTTTGTTGCAAAAATTCAGGGGATTTCACTGTTGGTTAAGTAGAATTTTAAAAAATTACACCTTTTTCTCTCCGGTCGATAGTAAACCCTTTTTATCCAACATCTCAGTTTAAAAGTCAAAATACTATACTTTTGTGCACAAGTGTAAAAAGGAAACTATTCTCATTTCCCAAATGGAAGTATTAATTTGGTTGCTCTTTTATGGATCTTGCAGTGCTTCGCAGACAGCTACACTGGTGGGTAGACTGCATAGCTAAATGAATTTACCGCTTGAGATAGATGGCTACTGAGGAGTTACTGCACGGGTGGCTTGGACAGTCAATTCCTGTGCCGTACACATTTATCGTTCTTCCTGGCTGCTTCTGTACGGCTCAGCGACCCCTCCTTTCAATAAGCAGATAATACGCTTGTCAAACCTAATCCGGCACTTAAATGCACACCTTGACGGGGTCACTGACCGACCGACCGATAACACAGTGACCCTCAGTGCACTGGCTCAGCTGAAGCCATTGTGGGGAATGGAGAAAACGGCTAGTTTTCTGAACATTTCAACATTTTACTCTTAACTGTAGCCTTGTCATGTTACATCACATTTAATAGGAAGATGTATGTGTAGCAAAAGGTATAATTATTATATAAATGGACTTGTGATTAAATGAAAACAAATTTAAGTGGAATCTTATTATACTTATGAACACCTCTGTTGCTTCAATGCAGTGCCCATGTTTAAAATGTACACTGTTTTACTTTGGACAACAATGTCTGTTTAGCAAGTAAACAATAACCACAGTTTTATGCTGGGATGGCAATAGAGAAAGAATGGATAAATGGGAGATAACTAAGGCTACCAGATGAAAGTTAAGCTCTTAGTGATGGTGCCCATGTCTGTTGCTTGCAGTGGCCTGGACAGCTCCTCCTGCTTCCAGGTGGTCTCCCTGCTGAAGGCTCTGGCTCGGGGCGGAAGGACCATCATCTGCACCATCCACCAGCCTAGTGCTAAACTGTTTGAGCTCTTTGACAAGGTAGCTTCATAGGAATTTTCACATCATTTCTAATGTACATCAACAGTACGAGACCAGCTGTTACACTCCAGATCCTGATGTAACTTTAATAATAATGAATAATGTAGCTATGGTGCAGTGTCAGCTTATGAACACAATTGAGACCAAAAGTATGCCAGCAATTTGGTTTGTTTCTAAATCCAACCACTTCATCACAATCGCTTAAAACTTTATAATACAGATGTCCCTCAATTTAAATTCTGTGAAAGCCTGCAAAAAAGGCTTGAAAAATGAAAAGAAGATCCCCACTGCTGAAAAATGTTAATTCAACTTAAATGACTTTTTTGTATATAATTAGGCTAAAAAATATTGTACAGTGAGCTCTGAATTTGAACTCTATTTTTGGTGTAAAAACAAGAGACATTGTACCAGGAAGAGGTCAATAGGGAGGACATTTACCAGTGAAAATGCATGCATCTTGGAAAATGTGTAACTTGAAGGAAGACCCAGCGCACTTGGAAATGCTGGTTTGTTAAACTGACCCATCTTCCCAACTGTGATGGTCATGCAGCTCTACGTGCTGAGTCAAGGCCAATGCATCTACCGGGGCAAGGTTTCTGATCTCGTACCCTACCTCAGGGAGCTTGGGCTCAGCTGTCCTACATACCACAACCCAGCTGACTTTGGTAAGGAAATTTGAGCAGCTTGAAAGTATAATCTTAAGGATCTATGCAAAAAAACAAGATTATGGTAAACTGTGGACAGACAAATAAGGTTTGGGGAGATTACCTGAAGCCTGTGTACTGCTTTGCAGTAATGGAGGTGGCCTCTGGGGAATATGGAGAGCAAACAGCCAGGTTGGTAAAAGCCGTGAAGGATAAGAACGAGAAGGATTACAAGAGAGAAGTTAATAAAAATGGGCCTCTCAACCCTTTTCTCTGGAATCGACCATTGGATGAGGTAGGACCAAGAAAACCTCCTGTATGCGTCGATGTGAAACAGACACTTAGATGTCCAGTAAATGCTGAATTCTTGACCTCTGTGTCTCACACAGGACTGCTCTTCTAAAGGGGGCTGCCACAGTTTCTCTGCCAGCTGCCTGACTCAGTTCCGCATCCTGTTCAGGAGGACATTTCTAAGCATCATGAGGGATTCGGTAAGGAGGATCGATGTCCCTGATGGACAATGCGCTAGAGTCCTCTCAGAGTGAAACAAACAAGGCTAACATTTAAAACAAAACTCAAGCATACTTTTCATACAAACTTTCCTTTTTCATTAACACAATTTTTCATGCAGTCTTTTTGTTTTAAGCAGGCATCATACTAGCTTCAGTTTAAGTCTGTCCTTTCTTGTGAGGAAACAAATCCCATAGTGATGGTACAGAACATTTTATCAGTGGGGAAAAAAGTACTTCGCTGTGTACACAGGCCCTGTAGCTGCAGTGGGCTGTAAAGCCGTCGTCCTGCGCGCAACCATTTGAGTTTCGAAGGATTCAAGTTCAACAGGGGTTATATTTAATAACCCAATTTCAACACAAGAGACATTTTTTAAAGGATCAAATTTTGGTTTTGTGTGCCTCCCAGTTGCTGAGCCACACCAGCTATTTGCGTGTATATTCATTCCACAGAGCTTTTTTCCTTGGAAAAGACGACAGCAAAGTATTGTTAATAATCGCGCGCGCACGCAATTTAGAGTTAATACAGCTGAGATGCATACAGAGCAATAAATTAACATTATGGTCATTAATAAATTCGGGACCATGGGTCGTTGCTAAATCTTAAAAATGCAATAAAAAGCAATGAAACAATTTAAAAACTGATATTTGATAGGAATGGAAATGGCGTGAGAAGTAGTACCAGAGCACCCCCTAAAGAGCTGGGACTGCACTTAATGACGGTCAGTTAGAAACAAGCAGGTGACCCAGGACCTGGTTCTTCAACGACAGATTTCTTTGGTTTTAAATATGTAGCTTTTAAAAATGAACTTTGGTAAAGAACAGAGGTGAATAATTTAATAGTGCTCTGGATAATAAACTAAAAAATTAAAACAAAGCAGATGAAAAACATCAAGAAAAGTTACTGTATGGTGAACCACACACTTAGAAATAATCACTGCATCATGCAAGTACAGTGTGCCTTAAACCTATGCGTTGCGCCTAACCTGGTCATAAGCAGAGGACACTCTGTGTTCCCAACAGGTCGTCTACCCCAGTACCAACCAGATGCCGCCCTGGCTGGCTTCCGAAATCAGATAAACGGATTCTGCTAGTTCATAGTTGGATGTGAGCACTAGAACCTTGCTGCCCATTCAGGTGTGGATATGGGTTAAAACGCACAGCCAACAGTTTGATCAATGGCGCTGGGCAGAGCCATGTTGTTTCCCCTTAGTGCAGGACTAGAGTTTGTGGCTACATTTGTCTCATGACGATTATTCCCGTCAGGTGCTCACTCACCTACGCGTTACCTCCCACATTGGGATCGGCATCCTCATTGGACTTCTCTACCTGGGCATCGGCAACGAGGCTAAGAAAGTGCTCAGCAACTCTGGCTTCCTGTTTTTCTCCATGCTCTTCCTCATGTTCGCTGCTCTGATGCCCACTGTACTAACGTGTGAGTAGGCAGCAAGCTCAACAGGATCAGTGGTTCTCCTAAGAAACAGACAACGGTGGTGACTGGGATCTAAGGAAGGTCCATGGATCTAAACGTGTGTCTTCCTGCCCCTTTGTGCTGTAGTCCCACTGGAGATGGGGGTGTTCCTGCGAGAGCACCTGAACTACTGGTACAGTCTGAAGGCGTACTACCTGGCAAAGACCATGGCTGACGTCCCCTTCCAGGTAGCATGCAGACTGCCAAGAGCAGACTCGCTGTAGGTGCAGCAGGTGGAAAGCAGCAGACCTCTACACGTGGGACTGGATGACTCTTTGCAGCCTGATGTATTCTTAAATCCAAGCACTGCATTATGACCAATAAAAGACTTCCCTATTACTAAGCTTAACAGATTTATTAATAGAGAGCCATTCTCCAGGCAATTTAAAATGACATAAAAATACATTCTCCCAAAAATTTAACTTTAGGTCACTGAGTGAAAACTAATATTACAGATATCTGCCACCTCGGTGCTGCTCCGTCCACAGGTTGCGTTCCCGGTCATGTACTGCAGCATCGTGTACTGGATGACCTGCCAGCCCCCCGATGCCGTGCGCTTCATCCTCTTCCTGGCACTCGGGATCATGACCTCCTTGGTGGCCCAGTCTTTGGGACTGCTGATTGGGGCAGCATCCAGTTCCTTACAGGTAAGAGGATTCATCGTGCTGCTTCATTTAATGCTTTGCACACCTGACTGCATTTGTGTGGGGTAACTATGCTGCTAGTGCCACCAGCTAATATTACGGGGTTGCTGCCTTTCTCTTGCCTTGCTGCCTTGTGCTTTAGGTGGCCACTTTCGTGGGTCCCGTGACTGCCATCCCCGTTCTCCTGTTCTCTGGCTTTTTTGTCAGCTTTGACACGATTCCCACCTACCTCCAGTGGATCTCCTACATTTCATATGTCAGGCAAGTGAACACTTCCAGCAGTGAGTCTGTACTCTCTGAAAAGCGTTTGGCTCACCTTGGTTTGCGATGGTAGGATGCAGAGCGTACACATGTACCACTGTGAACACGACAGTTATTCCACACAGGGTACTTTCACCCTTTTGCTAAAAAATGGGAATGCTTCAAAGTACTAATTTTACAACTTTTTACACTTAATAGGCCCTAGATTTTTTTTCTAACATAATTCACATGGAACAGCTGTGCAGAATAATATACCTCTAGATTCTTCTGGAATTTTAACCTTGGCTGCATGCAAGGGCAATAATGATGTTGAGTGCCAGTGAGTCGCTGTCGGTTCATAGTGACTGTTGAAAGTTTCCCGGAACTGTGTTTGATCTTTAGCTAGATGGCCAATCCTTGACAGAGGGACATCCATAGCTGTGGTCACTCTAATGGCAGTTTTAAAGTTGTCTCCTCCGAAACAATCTTGCTAAGCTGTTATTTCTGGCACATGGCACTTCGAATATGTTAACCAAGTCTCGTTCCCCTTCAGGTATGGATTTGAAGGTGTCATTTTGTCCATTTATGGACTGGGCAGGGAGGACCTTCACTGTGACAAGGATGAGACATGTCACTTCCAGAAGTCAGAGGCCATCCTCAAAGAGCTGGATGTGGAGAATGCCAAGCTGTACCTGGACTTTGTTGTGCTGGGCATCTTCTTTGTCACCATCCGCCTGATCGCTTACTTAGTGTTGCGCTACAAGATCAGTGCGGAGCGATAAGATTGGTGAACGGCCAAACGTTTGACCTTAACTCAGCTGGCGGGACCGTCCCATTACCACTAGCAAAGGCTCTACTAAACCACAGTAGAGTAACATTTCATTCAAAATATGTATTAAAGAACCCTGTGTGCGGGCACACATTTTTTTGTGCCCTTAAGAGGTCCGAAAGCAAAGATTCATAAACGCCGTTACATCTTAAGCTTCCCAGAGTTTGGCGTTGTAGTCGGAACCAACGTGGAACTGAAGACCAAGATATGCGATAGGACGATTTTATGCATTTTCACATCAAGTATGTTGGTCAGCCAAACACTGCTGTCGCAGTCAGTCCTGTCACAGACTGCCACGTTTCATCAGTCCTGCCTGTATCCCTGTCTTACCGATAAACTTACTGAGCATCATCTGCAGCTGTAGGTTCACAGCCGTCTGGATGCAAAACACCAGAATTTGCACCCTTTGAGTCCGCTGGACTGTAACATTTCATGGACTGTAACATTTCATGCAAGCCACTCATTTTAAGTGATGTAATGACAATGCCAACTGATATACTGAATTCCAGATGAGCCTCAGTCGGGGCATCCCAGACCAACTCTGATGATTAAGATGCACAACCAGGAACAAAAGCCATCAGCCAAGCACTCAAGAGTATAGAGAAGCTGCATTTTTTGCCACGCACAGCAGACTCCATGAGAAACTGGGAAAAGCCTAAAAGCAGTTTTTTTTTTTTTTTTTTTTAAAGATTTGTTGCACTGTATGTTTGGTGTGAGGACACTCTTGGTGAACAACATGGTTCGCTACAGTATCGTGCATCTCTGGCCTCCTGGCTACCTGCAGCGTGACGGCTGCTCTCCTACGGACTCTCGTGCTCAGACGGATTGAGGCCCAACACATTTTCACAAAGTTGCGGAAAATTTCCAACATTTCCTAACTGCATGCTAATGCTGGAACGCAGGAAAGCTCGGTTTGGTGTTACCTTTTGTGCATTTTTACTTCACAACTTTCTCGTAAATCAGTGGCTGTTACCTAGAAATATGATGTGCTCTCATGGGTGGGTGAAGCAAAATTTGTCCAGTACATAAATTATGTATGAGGCACAGTTTAAAACCTCAACGCTGAATGTACACCAAGAAAAAGCCTGAAATGCTACAGCAAGTATTCAAGAATAAAGTATTTCATGAGGTTAATGCATGTTACCATGCCAACGTCAGAAAACAATCGAATCGAATTTCACATGAATTCATCTACAGAATGGAAACTGAGGTAACGGCCGCAATCCCAGTGAGAAATGGTTAACTAGACTGTGTTGTGTGGAAATGCAAGGAACATCAGACGCTGCATCAGTCCAGCGGTAGTACAGGGCAACTTTGCACTTTTCTGTCCACATTTACGTATGTGCTGTCTAATGACTGATTGACTGCTAAGAAAAATAATTTTACACATTTTCAAAATTCTCTTGTACATTTGTATTTCATTGGAATTTTAATAGTATTTTTGGATTTTTACGATGCATAGCAAATAAGATACAGTATAAAAGGCATTTTAAAGTAAATTTGTACAGTACTAGTTTGACCCACATTATGCATGACAATATTTAATTGTGAAAATCAAATAGTTTTAACTCTCTAATGGATGTTTGGTGTACAAAAAGCCATAGAATTAAAATCAAAATCACAAGACTAAGCTGGAGTTTCTGATGTTTACAGTAAGCAATACAGCAGCTTCCAATGCAAAACTGTTACATTATATTCAGTTAGGGTTAAGATATAGTTGTGGTCATCTTTTAATGACTTTTGAACAATATTATTAAATACCCGGTGAATGGTTACAATGTACATACATTAGTTATTTAATGGTCAAGTTTTCACATTCATCCACTCTCCTGTACAACATGTGCTGCTATTCCCTGTGCACTAAGAAAGGTAAACTGAGGTGAAGTGCGCACTTGCTTTATGATGCTCGGCTTTGTCAGCAAACTTGCTTTTGTTACCAAGTCCTTTCATTCCTATTTTTTATGAAAAGCGAATAATTTCATCTCTTTCATCATGCAAGCACCAGAGCGGTTCTCAGGTGAGACATCTCCTACTGTCAGTTATATTGTGGGAGTTCAACGCCTGTACTTTCAACCAGATGAAATTCATTACATATTGTACTCAAACAGCAGTGAAGCTATTATAATAAAGTTACAGTATTTTCCATATATGGACTTGAGTGTTTTTAGGCAGTCTACAAAGAATGCTATTTTTCCAACTTCATTAAGAAATTTGTGACTGAAAATCTTCAGAGAAGCTCAAAAGGTGACTGACTGTGTGTTACACTACTCAGCTGTATAAAAAGGTGAATAACTTACTAGTATGGCATTTTTATGCCCAGCTAAATGCCAATTGGTAATGATGTGTTTCTTTGGAGAAAAGTTTCTGCTATGTGAGTAAATATGAATGTAGTAAAAATTCTAGAAAGGGAAAGCTCCAGTTAAAACAAGACCAAATACAATAATGCACTGAACCCAAAGAAGTCCCATGACTAAGGCGCACCTGATGCCCACCTCACCTCAAGGAGCTACAGCTGCCTCTATATTCAAAAATTCACTTCCATGAGCCAACTGGGAAACAGCGGAGCAACTAGCAGCAAAATTCACACGAATCAATTTGACAGAAAGGGCACAGGTATAAACTTGTTTACCGTAGACGCAGGGGCCTCGGTGACCAAATAATACAAATTCTACAGGACCACAGCGTACCACGTAATTTCATTCACTCACTCACCACAATACAGGGAAGCACTGATCCAAAATCTGTCCTTTTCATCCAGGGTGGGAGGCAGAGTCCATCACAGGGCCGATCTCACACACACATCCATTCGTTCATATTTACAAACTCTAAGGGCAAATTAGTCGCTGGCTTCCTTTAAACCTTGAAATATGTCTTTGGACTTCGTGGGAGCAAGCCAGAGCACCAGGAGGAAGCTGCTGTGATTCCAGGGAGAAGACGCAAGGGTGGATTTGAATGGAAAAAGCTGAACATGAAATGAAAGGGAAAAAAAACAGTTGCAGTTTCTATGGGGTCGCAATTTTCACTTTTTTGTGAAAGTTAGCAATTCGTTGCCGTGTGAAACCGTTCTAGCACTGTTCTTCGACTTCCGTGTTGCCCATTTTCCCTCGCTCACTTCCGGTTACGATGCGGATGACGTAAGATGACGCACATGTTATGCGACGACCCTGCCTCCTAACCCACGCTCTGGCCAGTTTGGCGCACGTTGTTTCTTTTCGCTGCGGACTCAACAGCTGTTCTTATTTTGCCAAGTATGAGGGGCCAAGCAAAAGGACGACAGAAGGAAGATCCGCAAAAGGAGATGGTGGACAGAAACACCGACCCCGTTGAAAACTTCGAGAAATGGAAGAAAAAATACAGCAGGACCAAACGTCGCGTGAAACACGAGAGACAACGGAGTAAAAAACCCGAATGGCAGCTCGAAAGGGAGAAGATCGACAAATTGGTCAGCAGATATTCTGAGGTAAGAGATGGTCTGACTGTCTACTGTAAATATGACGAGATTTTAGACTGAAATTATTTGCTGTTAGATTCGAGTCCCAGCTTCTGTTTAGTACCCTTTAGCACGGTATTTATCGTAAATTAATGAAGTAAAAATGACCCTGCCGTGTAAATGCGTAAAGCACTGCAAGTCTGTTTGGGAAGAGGCATTAAGTAAAATTAGACTAAATAATGTTGTTTCAATAATATAAATAGTAGATACATGATTCAAGCAGACATACGGGTAACACCAGGAGAGGTTTTGCATGATCGCGGCAACAGCTTCCACCTTTTTTTCACGGTAACATAGCGCAAATTTTCTCAATTCTACCTTTATTTATATCAATTGGTTGTACTGCTTTCACCGTTTCGCATGACAAAATGGACGAAACTTGTATTTAACATTAAAGGTCACCAGAGATAGGGGTGTCAGTGATCTCCATGTGGTCCACACCGCAGTCTTTATGGCCCTGCACTCTTGGTGCAGTTTTGCTGGGTAAAATATCTTTCGTAAGAACTGTGAGGGCATCTGGCATTTTAGTTGTCGGGACCCCGGTTCAAATCCTGCTTCTGGTGTAGTGCCCTTGCCTGAAGTTCTTGGAGGAAAACCAGCTGACTAGGATGGGGATCAGGTGAAAACAAGCGCTTGAACACGAGGTCTTGTGGGCATAGTTGATAGTGAATTACAATGTTAAACAATTGACTTTCATAAAATTATACCATTTATACAGCTCTAAAAAAACAGAGGTGTTTTTTGTTTTCTTTTGGTGTCTTCGTGGAGCTTAGGGCTAGGAAACTGTATCCGTTTATAGGGGTGCAGGAGGAGGGGGATTCGAACCATGGATGTTCACAATGCAGCATGGCTGCTGCCCTTACGATGTTCTTGTTTTGCAAATTTCTCCCATCTGATGCAAAACACCCATGCATTTACTGATTCTGTTTCAGATAAATGTCCAGGATGCTGTGAAGTTTTCAGATTTCCCCCTGTCAAAGAACACAATAAAAGGTATTTTTAAGTTTTACTTTGTGTTTGTGCAGTGTTTGATGCCAGGACAGGTGACTAAATGACTTCCTAGCAGAAAACTTAACTTCATGTGTTAAAGACTGTCTTTACGGTTAAAACATTTAACTGGAGCTTCAAAATGTTCATTCTCTTTTGAGATTTTGAATATTCAATTCAAATGTCATTTGAACAAAAAAGTTGTTGCATTAATAGTTGATTTTGTACTTGCAGGATTGCTGGAAGCTCAGTATCGACAGCCCACGGAGATACAAAGACAGACCATCGGGTTTGCTTTGAAGGGAAGAGATGTACTGGGTGCTGCAAAGACAGGATCTGGAAAGACGCTGGCCTTCCTCATCCCTGTGAGAGAGCTTGGCTTGAGTCCAGTAGAAGAGGCCATTCTGTATATTCATATTTACTTTATTAATTTAGCAGAGGCATCAGGATACTTTCAGATTTATTTATTATACACACAATCAGCAAAAGTTTAGTCAATCAAATTTATATGAGTTGTAAACACTGTGGAAGTCAGTGGAATGAGTGCGGTTCCACAGCTGTATTTCTTCATTTGGAGTTTTCTTGCCAAGTAATGGCTGGAGTTGGAAACACAGTTGGCTTTTGCTCTGCATTACACAGAAATTTAAGGAAATTGATCAGTAGAAAAAGTGCAGATGTTTATTTTTGACATTTTTGTAACTTGAGTATTCATAATACAATGTTCAAATATGAGAAATGCAAATGACTGCCAAGCACTTGTGGACAACAGTGCTTTTGTAGCTGTCTGCTGTCTGCTTGGTCCTCCGCTTAAAGATGTTTTTCCCTTTGCATGCAGGTGCTAGAGTGTCTGTACCGGCAGCAGTGGACGGCCGACGATGGACTGGGGGCACTCATCATTTCGCCCACACGGGAGCTCGCTTATCAGACCTTCGAGGTCCTGCGCAAAGTGGGGAAGAACCATGAGTTTTCTGCTGGCCTTGTCATTGGGGGAAAGGTGACTCTTTAATACAAATCTTACTTTTAAAATGCTTTTTTTCCTACACTGAAGTCATGGTTTAAAATTTAGCATTATGGTTGGCAGTTGTTTTCCAACAGGTATGCAGCATGCATCAGTACCCCCAGGGCTGCTCTGTGAGCTGGGGTTTTATTTGCTACATTAAAACATTTTCCTTGAGAACGCCACCTCACCTGTTGCATCGTGGCTTAGCCAATAATTATTTGAAATGTATTTTCCAAAACCTCAGGGGGTGCAGTGGGTTAGAATTATTGATTCACCTGGAAATTACTGATGAAATGGAGATAATTCACAATAGACTTTGTGTTTTCCCACAGTAAATAGCTTTTATTTCACAGATGCACTTATTTGTATTCCTGCACAGCTGAGCAATTGGTGTCTTCTTCTTCTTCTTTCGGCCACTCCCGTTAGGGGTCGCCACAGCGGATCAAAAGCTTCCACTTCCTCCTGTCCTCTGCATCTCTCTCCGTCACCCCCACCACCTGCATGTCCTCCTTCACCACATCCATAAATCTCCTCTTAGGCCTTCCTCTCTTCCTCTTGCCTGGCAACTCCATCCCTAGCATCCTTCTCCCGATATATCCAGGATCTCTCCTCTGCACATGTCCAAACCAACGCAATCTCGCCTCTCTGACTTTGTCTCCAAACCGTCCAACCTGTGCTGACCCTCTAATATACTCATTTCTAATCCTGTCCATCCTCATCACACCCAATGCAAACCTTAACATCTTTAACTCTGCCACCTCCAGCTCTGCCTCCTGTCTTTTGGTCTGCCACCGTCTCCAACCCATAAAGCATAGCTGGTCTCACTACCGTCTTGTAGACCTTCCCTTTCACTCTTGCTGGTACCCTTCTGTCGCAGATCACTCCTGACACTCTTCTCCATCCACTCCACCCTGCCTGCATTCTCTTCTTGACCTCTCTTCCACACTCCCCATTACTCTGGACTGTTGATCCTAAGTATTTAAATTCATTCACCTTCGCCAACTCTATTCCCTGCATCCTCACCATTCCTCTGTCCTCCCTCTCATTTATGCACATGTATTCTGTCTTAGTCCTACTGACCTTCATTCCTCTTCTCTCTAGAGCATATCGCCACCTCTCCAGGGTCTCTTCAACCTGCTCCCTACTCTCACTACAGATCACAATGTCATCTGCAAACATCATAGTCCACGGTGCCTCCTGTCTGATCTCATCTGTCAACCTGTCCATTACCATTGCAAACAAGAAAGGACTCAAAGCTGATCCTTGGTGTAATCCTACCCCCACCCTGAAAGCATCCGTCACTCCTACTGCAGACCTCACCACTGTCACACTGTCCTTGTACATATCCTGTACCACTCTTACATACTTTTCTGGCACACCCGACTTCCTCATACAATACCACAGCTCCTCTCTAGGTACCCTGTCATATGCTTTCTCTAAGTCCACGAAGACACAATGCAACTCCTTCTTACCTTCTCGGTACTTCTCCATCAACATCCTCAGAGCAAACAACGCATCTGTAGTACTCCTTCTCGGCATGAAGCCATACTGCTGCTCACTAATTGTCACCTCCCTTCTTAACCTAGCTTCCACTACTCTTTCCCATAACTTCATGCTATGGCTGATCAGTTTTATCCCTCTGTAGTTACTACAGCTCTGCACATCACCTTTATTCTTAAAAATAGGTACCAGTACACTTCTTCTCCACTCCTCAGGCATCGTCTCACTTTCCAAGATTCCATTAAACAATCTGGTTAAAAACTCCACTGCCATCTCTCCTAAACACTTCCATGCTTCCACAGGTATGTCATCTGGGCCAACAGCCTTTCCATTCTTCATCCTCTTCATAGCTGTCCTAACTTCCTCCTTGCTAATCCATTGCACTCCCCTATTCATAGTCCCTACATCATCCAGTCTTCTCTCTCTCTCGTTCTCTTTATTCATCAACCCCTCAAAGTACTCTTTCCATCTGCTCAACACACTCTCCTCGCTTGTGAGTACGTTTCCATTGCTATCTTTTATCACCCTAACCTGCTGCACATCTTTCCCAGCTCGGTCCCTCTGCCTAGCCAATCGGTACAGGTTCTTTTCTCCCTCCTTAGTGTCCAACCTCTCATACAATTCACCATAAGCCTTCTCTTTAGCCTTTGCCACCTCTCTCTTCGCCCTACGCCTCATCTCCTTGTACTCCTGTCTACATTCTTCATCTCTCTGTCTATCCCACTTCTTCTTCGCCAGCCTCTTCCTCTGTATACTCTCCTGTACTTCTTCATTCCACCACCAGGTTTCCTTGTCCTCCTTCCTCTGTCCTGATGCCACACCAAGCACCTTTCTAGCTGTCTCCCTTACCACTTCTGCTGTAGATGTCCAGCTCACTGGTAACTTTTCACTGCCACCCAGTGCCTGTCTTAATTCCTCCCTGAACTCCACCTTTATAGTTTTCCTTTTCCAACTTCCACCATTTGATCCTTGGTTCTGCCCTCACTCTCCTTCTCTTTTTGATCTCCAATGTCATCCTACAAACCACCATCCTATGCTGCCTAACTACGCTTTCCCCTGCCACCACTTTACAGTCTACAGTCTCCTTCAGTCTGGCCCTCCTGCATAAGATATAGTCCACCTGTGTGCATCTTCCTCCACTCTTGTACGTCACCCTGTGTTCCTCCCTCTTCTTAAAATACGTGTTTACCACAGCCATGTCCATCCTTTTTGCAAAATCCACTATCATCTGACCTTCTGCATTCCTCTCCTTGACACCATATCTACCCATCACCTCCTCATCTCCTCCGTTTCCTTCCCCAACATGTCCATTGAAATCCGCTCCAATCACCACTCTCTCTCCCTCAGGTACACTCCTCGCCACTTCATCCATATCACTCCAGAATTCTTCTTTCACATCCATCTCACACCCAACTTGCGGGGCATATGCACTAACAACATTCAGCATCACACCATCAATTTCCAGTTTCATAACCATCACTCTGTCAGACACTCGCTTCACCTCCAAGACACTCTTTACATACTGTTCCTTCAGGATAATCCCTACCCCATTTCTCCTCCCATCCACACCATGGTAAAACAGTTTAAACCCCCCTCCGATGCACCTAGCCTTACTCCCCTTCCATTTGGTCTCTTGCACACACAATATATCAACCTTCCTTCTCTCCATCATATCTGCAAGCTCTCTCCCTTTACCAGTCATACTACCAACATTCAAAGTTCCTATCCTCACATCCACTCTCTTAACCTTCCTCCTCTCCTCCTTCCTCCTGACATGCCTTCCTCCTCTGTTCCTCCTTCTTTGGCCGGCAGTAGCCCAATTTCCGCCAGCACCCTGTCGGCTAGCAGTGCTGGTGGCGGTCGTTGTTAACCCGGGCCTCGACCGATCCGGTTTGGAAATTTCTATTTTTGTCCGCATATTTAGTTTGGCAAAAATTTTTACGCCGGATGCCCTTCCTGACGCAACCTTCTCCATTTCCGGGCTTGGGACCGGCACAAAGACATGCACTAGTTTGTGCATCCCCTTGCGGCTGGATTACTGGTGTACTGCTCTGTATTTAATTATAGAAGCTTGAGTGCCAATTCTTTCAAGCTAAGCGTTTTCACAGAGCGGCTTTTGGTGACATCTAGGATGTGTGCTTTTTTTAAATGATGTTTAACACAGAGGTCGGTGTTCTGAAAGTGAAGCTTCTCCTGTCTGGTAAATCGTAAAGGAGTTGCAGCAGGATTAACCACAGGCTGTGTCTGTCATTGTGGCTACAGGACCTAGAACAGGAGTCAGAGAGGATCCATCGCACCAACATCATCATCTGTACCCCAGGCCGTTTGCTGCAGCACATGGATGAGACCTCCACATTCCATTCATCCAACCTGCAGATTTTGGGTGCAGTATACCTTCTGCAGCCAAGCCCCTGATTCTTTTTCTCCAGCTAGAGGACCTTCATTATCTTTGTTTATCTGCTTGTGCAGTTCTGGACGAGGCAGACAGGATCCTGGACATGGGGTTTGCAGACACACTCAACGCTATCGTGGAGAACCTCCCTAAGACCCGACAGACCCTGCTCTTCTCTGCCACTCAGACCAAGTCCGTGAAAGACCTGGCACGGCTGAGCCTCAAGGACCCAGAATATGTCTGGGTGCACGAAAAGGCAAAGTTCAGGTGGGAATACAGTTGACATGTATAATGGTGTGTTCTGCTGTTTGTAGCTAGGTTTTCACAACAGCGGCTAGTGAGAACCCACTACTTTTCACAAATGCCTATGTATGAATTCCACGTATCTTGTATCTATAGATTATAGCCGCCTGCCTGCACCTGAGAAATCTTCTGAATCTTTAGCTATAATTATAGTAAATCCTAAAGTATTACAATTGTGAAGTTCTTAAATCCTTATCGCTTAGAACCGTGATAAAATGATTTCTTGAAAGGCAGTATCATTACAAGTGACTGTGGTTTTGCTAGCTATCGTTTTATTACAAATCATACTTTTCAGAACTGCTTATCGGAGATAGGTTATTGGTACAACTGTTCTTGGTAGTTTCCTAATAATAACTAAAATAAAGACAATAATAAATGGTAAAATGTTCAAACCAGTTAAAATAAAGGCCACTTAATGACCACTGTTGTCACCCAAGAACAATCAAATGAGACAAACTACGTTAAAGCCAAAATAACTGAAAACTTTGGAAATAAATGATGAAAGGAAAGGGGGGCAAAAATGTGTTGAGGTGATTCTGACCATGTGGGTCTTAAGTAGTTCTGATATTCTGGACTTGGTGTAGACTTTTGAAAGATAAAGCAGTAATTTTGCATACTACCTGGAAAAAAAAAAAGATATTTTTGTGGGCCTAAGATGCCATCGTTTATTTTTCCCATTTCTTGTTGCAAGAATTTACGTTATGAGCAGTTGTGCAGGAATGAATGTGGGGGAAGCTTCGATTTGTATCTTCTTACTAAACAGACATTAATGAAGTGAAACAGAAGCGATGATATTTGTGTCACTCACCAGTGACAGACAACTACACAGGTAGATGTTTCAGCAGAATGCCAGTCATTCAGAAAGAGTGATGGCTTTGACATCCAGCCCAAAGTTGTCCCTCTGGAGTCTGCTAGTGCTTCTGTATGTGAGTTTGTGTGCATGCAATTCTGTCTGTTTCATCTAGAAGCTTCACATCGCCTTATCTCTGCAAGTGCTTGCGTGGCACTGATGACTTGGATGACTTTACTGAGAGCCTCTTTCATTTTTGACTGTACTCCTGTACTGAAGCTTCCTATGTGGTCCACAGCACGCCTGCAACCCTGGAGCAAAACTACGTGGTGTGTGAGCTGCACCACAAGGTCAACTTGCTCTTCTCCTTTATTAGGAGCCACCTCCAGAAGAAGGTCATTGTCTTCTTCGCCTGCTGCAAGGAGGTTTGTGTTTGCCCATACTATGCACACAGCTGTTGTTACAGGGACTCATTTGGTTCTGTTGGGTGTAGCAGCAGTGGTAAGTAGACCTGTCTCAGCTGTGACTGAGCTGCTTGTACCTGCTGGGGACAGTCCCTCACCGTTTTATTGCTTTCAGTAATGGTGCCTTAAACCAATGGCGTTGAAGCATAGTCAACAGACTTGCTTCCCTCACTGTGCTACACCACACACCTTTTTTTTTCTTTTTTTTTTATAGCTTTAGTCTTTTTCATTATTTTTTGCCTGACTCAGTGTTTATGCACAGCAGCTTACAGTGTTGCACATATAAATGATTTGATGTTTTTTCTGGGGTAATTCATATGAAAATATTTTGCTCAAAGCTATGAAAGGAGAACTCCTTGTGGGGATTTGAATCTCAGCCCCCGAGTGTCTTTTTCTCAGGTGCAGTACCTGTTCAGGGTGTTCTGCCGACTGCGTCCCGGTCTCCCTGTTCTGGCCCTGCACGGCAAGCAGCATCAGATGAAAAGGGTTGAGGTGTACAACGACTTTGTCAGCAAGAAGGCCGCCGTGCTCTTCGCCACTGACATTGCAGCCAGGGGTTTAGGTAATCTTCTTCATCTTTCAGCTGCTCCTGTTAGGGGTCGCCACAGCGGATCAATTGTTTCCATTTCTTCCTGTCCTCTGCACCTTTCTCTGTCACACCAACCACCTGCATGTCCTCTTTTACCACATCCATGAATCTCCTCTTAGGCCTTCCTCTTTTCCTCTTGCCTGGCAGCTCCATCCCTAGCATCCTTCTCCCGATATATCCAGAATCTCTTCTCTGCACATGTCCAAACCAACACAATCTCGCCTCTGACTTTGTCTCCAAACCGTCTAACCTGGGCTGACCCTCCAATATACTCATTCCTAATCCTGTCCATTCTCGTCATACCCAATGCAAATCTTAACATCTTTAACTCTGCCACCTCCAGCTCTGCCTCCTGTCTTTTGCCAGGGGTTTAGGTAATAAAGATGTTATTAGCCAACTATGTATGCTGCGCTGCTTGCTCAACTTGTGGCACAGCTGGAGTTTTGGCAGCTTCACTCGCATGAGCTGAAAAGAAAAAATGACAACACTAACTATACGTGCAAATATAATGTTATGCTTAGTGCAAGACTGCATGGGAGCATTCACAATGAACGGTTGATTTACTGTTAGTCTAAAAACACAACTTGAACAGCATTGGCCTCGTTAAACACAAAGGAAGGTGTAAGGATAAGTTAGTTACAAAGACGAACCTTTTAACTTGTGTTTGTGCTTTGCTTCCAGCCTTCATCATCTTATCTGTTACACGTAGATGATGATTTTGTTCCATTCTGAAAGTCAAGAATAAAACTGGAGCCACCTGCAAACCAACTCCATTTCTCTCAGCTGACATCCTTTGCATTGCATAGATGTGCATGCTATACTGTGTCTCTGTGCACATTTGGTTCTGTAGTGCTTAGAATGCAGATGAATGAGATGTCAGGATACTGAACTTGTGTCTTCCCGCTGTACCGCAGACTTCCCTGCTGTGAACTGGGTGCTGCAGTTTGACTGTCCTGAGGATGCCAACACGTACATCCACAGAGTGGGAAGAACTGCCAGGTAAGTTCTTATGCTGAGTCCCTGTGAATTTAACCACCTCCATGCCAGTGAGGACTCCCTCTTTGTATTTATTTGCAGTCAGCAGTTACCTGTAAGATGGACATACCTGTGCGGGTCTGCATGGGAAGGCGCTTCCGTGGGTCATTTAGCACCACTGTTTGATGAGCCATTTTCCGTCATCATTGAAAAAGGGTTAAACTGTATTGTTTTTACATAGAAGTTATGGTGATGCTGCAGATGTTGGATGGGAGAAACCCCACATTACAAGGATATTGCTTCCTCTTCCTGCTTGTGCATGCATTGGGCAGTGTTTCCCCAGAGGTTTGCATCCTGGCCGATTGTTTTGTGTGAGCTGAAATACTCCTGTAAGCAGGCTGTGATCAATTATGCAGCTATCATTTCTGATGCCGTGACGCTTATCAGAAGGGAGCGTCTCAGAGTGCCCAAGTAGCTCGAAGTCCAGGGGCAACTGCCTCCAAGTGTAACCGTGTCACAGGCAGTGCTGCTGACTGTCCCAAACGGTGTCACTCACAGGCTTGGTGATCAGTTGTGTGCATCACAAAAAGACTGTTGCAGGATCCTCTGCCTAGACTTTGCTGCATTCTATGGTTTTCTTTGCCGTACAGATGAATGGAAAAATGTTTTTTTTCCTTTTACTTACATATTCCTTAATATGGATGACTTCACAGAAGAGAACATGTCAGTATTTAACATGTGGCAAATTTGTTGTCATGGGGATGTGTTCTTAAGAAAATGAAGATTCTTTGTGTGTTTATTTAAAGCTCCTCACTTGAATGCCTACAGTCTAGTTGTGTTCCCAGACACTTGTGTGTGCACGCAGGCGAGTCCGTCAGTGTGTTACTGTCATCTTGGTTTGACAGGCGCAGGGATGCTGTTGATGATGGACAACACCTGTACTTTGGGGCCACTAGGTGGAACTGTAGTCTAAGCAGTTTCTTTGGGTTTCATTTAATTTTTATAGTAAAGAAGTGAGCCCAACATGGGTCTGAATATTTTGCCTTTGTTTTCAAATTATCTAATATATTTATGCATGAGAGAGAAATACAAAATTCCTCTGGTGTTGTTCTTGACCTTATTTAAATTAAATAAGATAAATAAAAATTTTTCAGTGCAACAGCTTGACTACCTTAACCTTTAGAGAGGAATAGCAAAAGTCACTTTACAGATGTACATTTTTGTTCACTTCCAGAAGGTGGGGTAAATTCATTTGTTGTAATTACTCCATAGAAACATTTTGTACCTTTGGGGGTACCTCCTCCATCTCTGCTGGCAGTGGAAAACACCTGTACCGCTGTCACCCAGATAAAAGATCCTCTCTGCCCGAAATACCCATTTTCTTAAAGGTTGGATGAATATGAACATGAACCCTGCTTGAAGGTGAGCTTTTCTTACGGATGCAGTTGGTGTGGAATCCTGGCGTCTGTTTGGCGTTGCAGGGGGCAGGTGGGGACACATTTTGGGTCCCCAGGCAAAAGGAATAAGGATAAGTGTGAAACACACCTGCCGACGCGGGCGGAAGGGCATGGGTCGCGCAGCTAGTTGGAACAAGTTCCCCCACTAGCACAGCCTAGCGTAAAAGGCGGGGCCTCTTTCCCCTGCACCTGCTTTGCCAGTGTGCAGCTGAGATGCCCGCAGGGAGTTTCTGGTAGCAGCAGGACGGCATGCAGTGAGATTAAACTCTGATGCACAGCCGCTTTGACTGAGATCCTTGCTGGCATCGGAGGTGACAGTAATGAACCTTGTGCTTTCCCTCTGGTCTGCGTTTTCCTGAGAATGTCTTTTAAAGCTTCTTCAACCATTGTTCTGAACCTGTAGGTCACACTTCTGCAGGGGGTACAGAAGGCACTTGTAAGGACACCATAAAGTTAGGTGTGTATCCTGGCATAACATAAAGGACTTAGCATAATGAAGCAAACCTTCCCACCCACCCCTGGGGAGCCAAATGTGAAAATGACATGATCTCCATAGCTGGATGAGGATGCTGGGGATAACATTTCCAAAAGGACATATGTCAGTGGTACACATACTTATTTGGCTACCCGGCATACAGTCTTGTTCTGGCCTGGTGACCCGAAGCACTGGTTTTCAGTGTTAATGGCACATAGTGTTTATTCATATAGTTTTCATATTTCAGTTACCAACACTGTTATTGTCTCCTGAAAAGTTGTTTATTTCAATGACTAGACACACAGTAACTTGTGTCATACTGGATGTAAATAAGCACTAGAAAATTTTGGTGTTCTTGAACCTTCTGGAATGACTTGGAACAAAAAAGAAACATTGGGGCATGAGTATAGTAAAATTAAACCCAATCATACAACTGATGTAGAACAATAGCAACTGAAAATGTACTTTTTAGTTTAAATGAATACATTTAGCAAACTAAAAGTGTATATGAAAGTTAAAATAACTGCATTGGCTGTAATACTGCAATCAGACAACAGGCTCTCTGCTGGAGGGCTTGACCCTGGGTTTGGGAACCTCTCAAAACATTCCTTTGCTTCTGTATTGGGTGACCTTCCCAGCTCCTTGGGGACACATGGCTGTAGTTTGACCGTGACTGAGCCCTGGCCTATGTGTCCCTCCTAGGTACAAGGAGGGTGGAGAGGCCCTGCTCATGCTGTTGCCCTCAGAGGAGAAGGGAATGATCAAGCAGCTCCAAGAGAGGAAGGTCCCTATCAACAAGATCCAGTGAGTACCGTGTCCATCCTCGCGTCCGTCACGGCTATGGAGACAGACCAGTAACCAAAATGTCAGGTTTATTGCCTTTTGTCCCACTGCACCATATTATGCTGCCACTTCTGCTTATGTCATGCAATTTTTGAAGCACTGTCTAGTGTGACCATCTTTTGATGCAGGTGTTAAACAGAACGAACAAAGGTGAGTTTTTGTTGGAACAAAGTGAACTACCTCAGCTTTATCATCTTTGGTATAAGCAGGACATGTACTTGTACCCTGAAGGCTGCAGTGCTTTATGATGGTCTGCTTTATTTTTATGAGCAGCAACATACACAGCTTTGAATGGCACGTTTTACGCCATGAAATTAACACGTTTAGAGAACAGAAGGAACTGTGAAGAGTGTGGTTTATTTGAAAAGTTCTTAAGGTATTTGAATTATTTTCAGATCCCCTGGAGTTAAACAATGAGTAATTCTGCACTTGAGTATCTTTAAAAAATGCATCACCTATTCTGCATCAGCAGGACATGTACTTTTACCCTGAAGGCTGCTGGTTCAACCAAATCACAACTCCCTTCTGGTGCAATAGTGCCCTACAACAGGGTACCTGTATTAAACTAGCTGATGTAGTAAAAATGCCTGGCACTGTAAGTGGGCTTAAAATGGATTAAATATTTTAAGTCAGTTATTTTTGTTCTAACATCTGTCCATTATCAGTAGCTGCTTTTCCAGTTTTAGTGTCACAGTGGTCCAGAGCCAGTTCTGGGAAGTATAGGGTGTGATGCCAGTGCATCACAAGGCAATTGCAAATCCCTCTCTCATCTTTAGAAAGAAAAATCACGTTTGTTTATATTTATTGTATTTGCATTTTTAACGGCTGGCCATCTTTGAACACGACATTCTGTAACTTTATATTTCTTGGCTATTTGATAGCTTTTTGGTAATGCTCCCTCATTGATCACCATTATCTTAAAGTTGGCATTTCAACTCCTCCTCAGTCCTTTGTTAATCTGGCTTAACTTTGAGCTCCTTTTTCCAGAACATCTCAAGGTTTCGTCATCTTTCACACTCGCAAGCTCTTGTTGATCATTTCTGTGGATAAGTGATGCCACCTACTGATGATCTGTTTGACCTTTATAGGTTCAGTCCTCGAATAGAAGACCAACTTTTTTTTTTTCTTTTCTTTTTTTTAAAAAAGATGCAATTCCTATAAAAAAATACTGTCTTACATTCAGGCCAATATTAATAGCCATCTTGATATCCAAATCGAGCAGGCAAATATGAGTGCAACACTGTGCTCAGCATCTGCCTTGTCAGACTTTGCCTCCTGTGCACCATTGTTAAAACACAGTTTTCGCTTTCTCAGTTTTGTTTACTTCTGTTGAGTCCGTAAGTAACCTCAGCTACGTTTCCTTAGAGTAAGAGCCCCTTACAGTAGGTACATTTGTTCCCCATTTTATACGGTGGTGCTTTAAAGTTTGAAAACCCTTTAGAATTGTCTATTTCTGCAAGAATTTGACCTAAAATGCGATTTTTCACACAAGTCCTAAAACTAGACAGAGAAGCCAATTAAATGAGACAAAAGCATTGCTAAAATTATTCACCACACAAGGAATGAGACATCATCGTCCATAGTTCAGCTTCAGAAGTCAATGCAGTAGGCTGAAGTTTGCCATTTGAAGCTCCAAAATTTCCACAGAATGCAGGGCTCTTGGCGGAGGTCAGTGTTTTTTTTTTTTTTTTTTTTTTTAAAGTAACCCCTCAGTAATTGGTGTTAAGACCCTTACTAGCTGGGTGATGTGCTTTACTATCACATTGTCAAGTTTGGAAAGGCAGATTTATACCTCCATTTACTGACTAGCATCATTTTGTTGCTGAGCTGCCGCCAATCTTTACAACCATGTGCAATTTATGTAGTGCCATTAAGCTATGACCTCTGCAACAAAGTATCGAAGTACCGTGTTGTTTTGATCTGACAGTCGCTTGGCTGCAAGTCGGTGTCCATTGTGTGTATTTTGTTTTTCCCCCGGTTGCAGCACCAGCATCCCTTTGGATACAGGAAATGTATTCAGTTGTGAGGTGGAGGCAGACGTGAGCATTGGTGGCCAGAAGGCAGAAGATTCTCTGAAAAAACACATTTACTTATTTGACCCAAATTTGTGAATTCACCCCAAATGTGCAACATATTGGAAATGAGGGATGTGGCCGCTTTGTGGTACGATGTGTTCTTGCCAAGTCACTCGCATGTCCTCAACTGAGCTTCCTTAAGTGTTCTCCTTGACTCTCCCTTATCTTTGTGTCCTTGTAATTAATAACACGATGGGGATGGAAGCTTCAGCCATTTGAATAAATTAAAAGAGCATTGAACCTTCCAACTTAATGGTTTTATTACAGCTCCGGTGTCGAGGCCGGTGGTCAATTTGGGTTGTTGGTGTGATGAGCGGTAGGAAGTTCACAGTGGTAAATGGCTTTGTTCACAAGAAGCCCAGTGTCTACACACTTTGGAGGTGAATAAAGTGACACTCTTACACGAGACCTGAGTGTATTGCACACCTCTTGCCAAGGTTGATGGAGAGTACATTTGTGCGTGGGGTGAACATTGAGCCAATTAAGCTACTCCTTACTACCTAGGGTTGTCTCCCAACGTTGTCATGGTGACTGCCAAATCACACAGCAGTGCAGCTGAAGTAAAGGGGCCTGAAAAGAAATGTCGTTGAAGTGACATAGGCAGCTGCTCTATGTCTTGCTTTTGTACTTATTATTATTATTTTATTGTTAGTCCTTTTTCTTAATTTAGCTGACATTTTTATTTGAAAGGACTCAGAGTTAGGTTTGTAGTTTTTGTTATTCAGACACTTTTCACTCACTGATTTTCTATGCTTTGAGGCACGGTGGGCCCAAATCTGTTTTCGGCTACGTCAGAATTGGTTCCGAGCAGGCATTTTCCTGGAAACGTAGAAATTGTGGTTTATTTTGTGGCCATTATCCTCTTGCACGTCGGCAGCTGGACACACCGCTACTGCTGTTGGAGACACTTCGTGCTTATGGAGATGTACAGAAAGAGGAAAACACTGGCGTCTCTGAGGACTGAAATGCAAATTGTGATTGTAAATAAAGAAATCGCTTTTCCCGCTAATGTTCTCAACAATGAGCCATACATTTACTCAACAATTCTCTGCCTCACGCTTCATCTCCTGTTTAACATTGCTTGGAGCACAAGATAATCAGGCGATATTTTGGAGAAATCGGCTTCCGGTCCCTGCTGACTGGTTTTTGCCTGTGTTCCTGGCATTCCTGTGTACAGAATTATTGTGAGCAGCAGATTTAAAGCACACAGCAGGCAACATGCTAGTTTAAAGCGCTGAGCTGGAAGGCTCGAAAAGCGCATCTGCCCTTTTATTGGCTTGCTCACCGCAAGATACGGGGCCTTTTTTCTTGAGCAAAGTGCCTGCTCGAAGGAGCGCGCACCACCCGGGACACCTAGTCGATACCGGGGAACGGAGAGAGATCATGGGGACTCGATGACTCTCTGGGAGCAAATGAGAGCACGATGCAGTTTGCCCAGTGAGATGAGTGCCGTGCTGAGAACTGGCAGGCATTTGCGGCCTCTGTCGGTGCTGATGGTGTCCGAGGGTTGGGGCCTCCAGCCGCCTGAACGTCTCCTCACTCAGCCTTAAATAATTTGCGAGATGCCTGCAATGCTGGTAGGAGGAAGGGAGATGGGTTTACTTTTGCTACCGGGTAAGAAGCAGCGTTGGACATTTTTTCTTTGTTCCCGCCTGTCTTGCTAAGGTTGGAAACTGGATCCTTTACTTTCCGAGGCCTTTACGAGGAAGAAAACCCCGATGCAAACGGCTGTTGATTTTCTGCCAGAAAAAATAATTGAGCATATTCATTCTCCCAGGAGTGAATGTCTCCTGCATCACTGCATGCAAGTAGAGTAGAAATGTGGCCCCGCATTAATTCACCTCGCTTCAACAGTGTTTACAGGGCACACGTGCTGTTCCCAGGCGTTCAGTTACCTGGCTGCACAGCTATAAGGGGTGATTCTGAAAACAGATGAATAAACCAAAGCACATGTGTATTATTAACCTTTGTATTAATTGACAATTAATTGTGGTTTGAGTAACACGTAAATCAACTTATGAACCGACTTCCCTTTCCCAGTTGTGCACTCATGTTTAAGTTGAGGAGCCAGTGAACCGGCCGTTATCCTCTCCCCAACTGTGTCTCATAGCATGCACATTAGGACACTCTGACTATGGAAATTTGGACGCAACACCTTCATTATGATAAATGCACTAAAATTGAGTTAAACAGATTGCTGAAATGAAATAACCCATGAATAAATGGTTTAATGCCTTTATAAATAGTCAGTTTTCTCTCCCTTGTCTGGCCTTCTTCCTTGGCTGTTTGTAAGAACTCTGGCCACGCTTGGCTCCCGAGTGAGTAGCACAGGGGGGAGCTGGGATGCTGCATGGCACTGTGTCCACTTGTCATAAACTGGGCAAAATCCATCCTGAGAGCTTATCAGCTCCTGCCAGCCTGAGCGCGGCGTGAGCAGAACCAGTCTTGTGGCTCACGTGCCAGGGCAGCTGCCATGTTACACAGCACAATATTATTTAATTGCTTAGTAGTCAGTGCTGCTGTCCAAAGTGGCTTGCATTGTTCACAGTTGTACACTTGTTTCCTATGCTATGAACATTCGAGTTACAGATTTTTAACACTACTTTTTCCCAATTATTTGTTTGTATTCGAAATGTATTTTTTCCAACTGTGTTTGTTGTACTGTAGACATCAGTCGTGTTTCTCAATGAAGTTGACTCGCTTTGGCGGTGTTTCCAGTTCGTGTTTGGTGTTCCGGTCGATGGTCAACATGAGCCCGTGGTTGACCTTTGTCCTCTTAAGCAACCCCCATGCCCAGTAACTGTTGAGAGTGCAGAGCTGGAGGTGGGATAGTCCTACGAGTACTTGAGGTCCACATGAAGGTCACACAAAACTCAGGCACTGTATAAGAAAGGACAGAGCAGTTGTAGTTTTTCAGACCACTTTGGTCCTCTAACAAGTACGGCAATGTCTTTAGGTTAGGGTTGAGGCACAAACTCAACGGAATCATCAAGAAGGCAGCTTCTGTCATGGGTCGGAGCCGTGGCAGAGAGCAGCACGAGGAAGAAGCTGCAGTCCCTCGTGGACCGTGGCTCACATCCCCTAAATGCAGTGGTCACCAGAAGCTCTTTTAGTCAGCAGGTTATTCCACTAATAAGGGCTCCTGGGTCCTTACCAACAGCCAGCTGCCTCCATAGTGACACAAGGACCCGTCAGCAATTCGACTGCACTTAGTGCTCTTTTTAGTATTTATTACATAAATGTTTTAGTTATTTATGTTACGTGTACTACGTGTGTCTTGTGTTATGTGTCCTGCGTGTTCAACTGCTGCATGCTGAATTTCCCTGTGGAAATCAGCAAAGCCTTTTCCTCTCCTAAAATGGCAGACACTGTATGTTTATAGGATAAGTAAGCCAACATTAGATATAAGTCTGCAATGATCTTCTTCTTCTTCTTCTTTCGGCCGCTCCCGTTAGGGGTCGCCACAGCGGATCAAAAGCTTCCACTTCCTCCTGTCCTCTGCATCTCTCTCCGTCACCCCCACCACCTGCATGTCCTCCTTCACCACATCCATAAATCTCCTCTTAGGCCTTCCTCTCTTCCTCTTGCCTGGCAACTCCATCCCTAGCATCCTTCTCCCGATATATCCAGGATCTCTCCTCTGCACATGTCCAAACCAACGCAATCTCGCCTCTCTGACTTTGTCTCCAAACCGTTCAACCTGTGCTGATCCTCTAATATACTCATTTCTAATCCTGTCCATCCTCGTCACACCCAATGCAAACCTTAACATCTTTAACTCTGCCACCTCCAGCTCTGCCTCCTGTCTTTTGGTCAGTGCCACCGTCTCCAACCCATAAAGCATAGCTGGTCTCACTACCGTCTTGTAGACCTTCCCTTTCACTCTTGCTGGTACCCTTCTGTCGCAGATCACTCCTGACACTCTTCTCCATCCACTCCACCCTGCCTGCATTCTCTTCTTCACCTCTCTTCCACACTCCCCATTACTCTGGACTGTTGATCCTAAGTATTTAAATTCATTCACCTTCGCCAACTCTATTCCCTGCATCCTCACCATTCCTCTGTCCTCCCTCTCATTTATGCACATGTATTCTGTCTTAGTCCTACTGACCTTCATTCCTCTTCTCTCTAGAGCATATCGCCACCTCTCCAGGGTCTCTTCAACCTGCTCCCTACTCTCACTACAGATCACAATGTCATCTGCAAACATCATAGTCCACGGTGCCTCCTGTCTGATCTCATCTGTCAACCTGTCCATTACCATTGCAAACAAGAAAGGACTCAAAGCTGATCCTTGGTGTAATCCTACCCCCACCCTGAAAGCATCCGTCACTCCTACTGCAGACCTCACCACTGTCACACTGTCCTTGTACATATCCTGTACCACTCTTACATACTTTTCTGGCACACCCGACTTCCTCATACAATACCACAGCTCCTCTCTAGGTACCCTGTCATATGCTTTCTCTAAGTCCACGAAGACACAATGCAACTCCTTCTTACCTTCTCGGTACTTCTCCATCAACATCCTCAGAGCAAACAACGCATCTGTAGTACTCCTTCTCGGCATGAAGCCATACTGCTGCTCACTAATTGTCACCTCCCTTCTTAACCTAGCTTCCACTACTCTTTCCCATAACTTCATGCTATGGCTGATCAGTTTTATCCCTCTGTAGTTACTACAGCTCTGCACATCACCTTTATTCTTAAAAATAGGTACCAGTACACTTCTTCTCCACTCCTCAGGCATCGTCTCACTTTCCAAGATTCCATTAAACAATCTGGTTAAAAACTCCACTGCCATCTCTCCTAAACACTTCCATGCTTCCACAGGTATGTCATCTGGGCCAACAGCCTTTCCATTCTTCATCCTCTTCATAGCTGTCCTAACTTCCTCCTTGCTAATCCATTGCACTCCCCTATTCATAGTCCCTACATCATCCAGTCTTCTCTCTCTCTCGTTCTCTTTATTCATCAACCCCTCAAAGTACTCTTTCCATCTGCTCAACACACTCTCCTCGCTTGTGAGTACGTTTCCATTGCTATCTTTTATCACCCTAACCTGCTGCACATCTTTCCCAGCTCGGTCCCTCTGCCTAGCCAATCGGTACAGGTTCTTTTCTCCCTCCTTAGTGTCCAACCTCTCATACAATTCACCATAAGCCTTCTCTTTAGCCTTTGCCACCTCTCTCTTCGCCCTACGCCTCATCTCCTTGTACTCCTGTCTACATTCTTCGTCTCTCTGTCTATCCCACTTCTTCTTCGCCAGCCTCTTCCTCTGTATACTCTCCTGTACTTCTTCATTCCACCACCAGGTTTCCTTGTCCTCCTTCCTCTGTCCTGATGCCACACCAAGCACCTTTCTAGCTGTCTCCCTTACCACTTCTGCTGTAGATGTCCAGCTCACTGGTAACTTTTCACTGCCACCCAGTGCCTGTCTTAATTCCTCCCTGAACTCCACCTTTATAGTTTTCCTTTTCCAACTTCCACCATTTGATCCTTGGTTCTGCCCTCACTCTCCTTCTCTTTTTGATCTCCAATGTCATCCTACAAACCACCATCCTATGCTGCCTAACTACGCTTTCCCCTGCCACCACTTTACAGTCTACAGTCTCCTTCAGTCTGGCCCTCCTGCATAAGATATAGTCCACCTGTGTGCATCTTCCTCCACTCTTGTACGTCACCCTGTGTTCCTCCCTCTTCTTAAAATACGTGTTTACCACAGCCATGTCCATCCTTTTTGCAAAATCCACTATCATCTGACCTTCTGCATTCCTCTCCTTGACACCATATCTACCCATCACCTCCTCATCTCCTCCGTTTCCTTCCCCAACATGTCCATTGAAATCCGCTCCAATCACCACTCTCTCTCCCTCAGGTACACTCCTCGCCACTTCATCCATATCACTCCAGAATTCTTCTTTCACATCCATCTCACACCCAACTTGCGGGGCATATGCACTAACAACATTCAGCATCACACCATCAATTTCCAGTTTCATAACCATCACTCTGTCAGACACTCGCTTCACCTCCAAGACACTCTTTACATACTGTTCCTTCAGGATAATCCCTACCCCATTTCTCCTCCCATCCACACCATGGTAAAACAGTTTAAACCCCCCTCCGATGCACCTAGCCTTACTCCCCTTCCATTTGGTCTCTTGCACACACAATATATCAACCTTCCTTCTCTCCATCATATCTGCAAGCTCTCTCCCTTTACCAGTCATACTACCAACATTCAAAGTTCCTATCCTCACATCCACTCTCTTAACCTTCCTCCTCTCCTCCTTCCTCCTGACATGCCTTCCTCCTCTCTTCCTCCTTCTTTGGCCGGCAGTAGCCCAATTTCCGCCAGCACCCTGTCGGCTAGCAGTGCTGGTGGCGGTCGTTGTTAACCCGGGCCTCGACCGATCCGGTTTGGAAATTTCTATTTTTGTCCGCATATTTAGTTTGGCAAAAATTTTTACGCCGGACGCCCTTCCTGACGCAACCCTCTCCATTTCCGGGCTTGGGACCGGCACAAAGACATGCACTAGTTTGTGCATCCCCTTGCGGCTGGATTATAAGTCTGCAATGATAACTTTTTTTAAATAGTTTTTAGGGATAATAATATGAAAATCCTGTATGAGGCTGGCATCCTGGCCAGAGTTTTCCCTCAATCACACTGTTTCCTTGATGGGTTCTGGAGTGCAGCAGGCTGGCCAGTTGCTGGAAATGTAATAAATACAGGATCATTTTATAACAAATGTTCTGTTCATAATGGCTTGATCAGAGCTTTTGCCAACGCGTAACCTTTAGATCGATCAAGGCACGTTTATTGGTTGTGATGTAGTGGCTGCATTTCCCGAGAGGTCAAGATTCAAAGAGGCTTCCAGGTGGTTGTAAGCCAGGGGCCCAGTGTGCCTTTGACCCAGGTGAAACTCCAGAGCTCTCCTTGACACGGTGATGGCCACTTATTGTCTTTTATTTTAATGTAGTTGTTATCAATGCTCCTTGTCCACCGCATGGATTTTTGCAGCATTTTGCAATGTTTTTGAACACCTGCCCTGGAAATCCCCATAGTTACTTAAGTCTTTCTGATGATATTGTACTTCATCGTTTTCTTTTGTTTCAGCCTGTTCCTGGGCAGCTTGTACTGTATCCTGTGTTCATTTTGAAGAAGTGCTTCATTGTTCAGTGCCATCTTCCTCCCATTGAAAGTCATTACTGCAGCAGGTGTGAGGCACAGGGTCGGATTTCTCTTTTCGCTTTAAACCTGTCCCTTACGCACTTTAAACAGGCACACCGCTGCAGAGGTGCAGTAGTAACCGTTTCCCGTGCACGAGAGTCTGCTGCAGGAATGCGTTTCTAAGTTGCGGGACCACAATTACGAACACGACCGCTGAAAAGGGAAAAGGTCTGCATTTGTCTGCTGTGGCCGTTGGCGTTGGACTGACTGAGGTTCGGCACAGCTGCTCCTCTCCCCATGAGACAGTGGTGCAGGACACAGCAAGACAAGGTGCAACGATCATTAGTAACGCACACACGTGCTTAACCAGAGCAAATTTACCTTAGTTTAAGGATGCTCTCTGGCTGTAATTAGAAAATAGGGGTGGGCGCAACGGGGGTCCTTTGGAACAGTCTTGAGAGAACGGGATGGATGGCCCCCAGAATTCCTGAATTTTGGCAACCTTTTTGGAGGAGACTCACAAAAAATCATTGCACGTTATGAGATTTTTCAGCAGAAAAGAAACTTAGAGGGCTTTGAAGCCATTGCTCTTCCTCATAGTGTTTCTTTGCAAACTCATGCAGGTTTTAGACATTTAAAGGGGAAGGGAGCCCTTGAGCCATTTTCCATTTATGGAGCAGCAGAGTTCTCGTCGCTCTTTCATTTCACACTTTGTCTCCCAATGTGTTCATTTGATGCTTTAAATAATGGAGTGCAGTATTGGAGATGCAATTTAGAGGTTAGAGACCAGCAGATGCTGCTATTTTTCTTTTTTATTTTTTAGTTTCAAAAGCTGAAATGCTAGGGGATTGAAGTTCGACAGGACCTGCAGTCCGTCAACTCCCTTTCTCCCCATTGCGGGTGCACACACAGATACACACAGACAGACAATTGACCAAACCCTCCCCCATCCCCCCTAAGGAGACATATCTGGGGGAAGCAGACCCCAGTGTTCTGCCTGCTGAATTATGCAGAGGTCTGTGGGCTGCTTTGAAAGATGGCCATCCTCAGTGAGTCTGACAGTTAAGTACCCACGGGACCCCTCTGCTCTCCGATCCCCCATCCCACAACACCTGTCAGACGCACCAGTGGACCGTAAGTGCTCTGCGGACTTAACGCCGGGGCACTTGGCCCACACCTGTCGCCTTTCTCATTCTGCACTGCTCACCTAGTATTGACTTAGACCTTGACATTGAAGATTTTCTGAAAAACTGCTTGGAATGATCTGTATACGTGCATTTGGTCTATGCCAAACCTCCCTGTTAGATACTGTCTCTCATGTTGAAACAAAATCTTTGGAAATAAATTAAATGTTCTTGTTAAGTAATGTTTTTCTTTTGAACCTCACAGGAAGAGCTTAGTGGTGAAACAGGAAAGGAAATATTCTTTCTCGGGTTCAGGTTTGTGAAAAGTGACACAACTAACTTTCGGCCCGAAGTGTAATAGTTAGAGCTGTTGCCGTGGACGGACAGGTTATAGGTTTGAATCTCACCTCCTAGTAATGCCCTTAATCAAGAGGTCGATACACTAAGAATTTTCCGCTTTAATTGATGGCAAAATTTTATGTGAGTAGTTTATTCATTTCAATTTCATTTTTGCGTAACGTGCTTCTCACTGCAGTGACACAGAGCGCTGAACAGACATGTCAAGGGTATTCATGTCCAGTTGGTATCTGGCCACGCAGGAGAGGAAAACAAAAAAACTCCTTTCTGCTAGAGAATAGGAGACAAATAAACCTCTGTGGAAGCCCACCCCTCCTGGGCATTCTAAACAAAAGTTAATAGCCAGTTCATAGCAATGATAATAGGAGTTGTAGGTTTTTGTCATTGTAGCATAAGAGCTATGTTATGGTTTTGGTTCCAGTTCACAGTCAGGCACAGCCACCCGCATCCGCAGCGTCTGATTCGATGTGATAAGGTTGTTCGGCTTTCTGGCCGTCTCCTGCATAGATTCCGTTCCCGTTTCCCATCCAGCCCGGTCTTTTCAGTGCTCTGAAGTAGCAGACGCTGTGAGGTGACCTGCAGTATAAATGGCTCAGAAAACAGTAGTTTAACATTGCAAGTTGCTTTTGGAGCAAAGTGTTAGAAATAATTTTTAAAAAAAAAAAAAGAGCAGCTAAACTGCTTGCGATCCAGCAGAATTTTTCACGTGTGTGACGCATCGTTGGTGCACAGGTTGGCCTTCTGTGAACCACATGTATGTAGCAATCCCTGTTTGTTAAATTGCACTTTTTCTTTCTTTTTTTTTTTTTTTAATTTTAAGATGGTTTGCCAAGGCTGCAAGGGACAGGAACGCGATGCACTTATTATGCATTATGAAACAGAGATTTTAAACTTAATGTGCTGCAGGTACCCTGCAGTTATTTAAAACTGACAGTGTAAGTAGAATTTATGGAAAATTCATTCACTGTCATCATGAGCAAAATTTCACTTCTTGCCAGGCTGTTGCAACGCAGTGGTGAGCAAGTTAAGTGGAACCAGAATGCTATTTTTGGGAAATTGAAGGTGGAACCCAGTTGGATGTTGCTAGGCTTTTATTAACCCTGTGCTCACTGTGGGAAAAGCCACAGTGCCCTGCTGTGAAACAGGGAGGTCTGTCTGCATGTGGCCTAAGTTTGTGTGGGCTTTTTACTGCAGAAATCTGCACCTTGATATATACCAGTTTTGAATGCTGTTAAATTGATCATTCATATGTCGTAACGTAAATTCTTAATAAACGGCCTCATTTCATTTTGTCACAATTTGTTGGTTGAGGATATCATTTTCAATGGAATGGAAGTCACACCAACAGTGATGTTCAGGAGAGTTCCTTACATACATACATACATACATACATAAACAAACAAACAAAATCAGCCCTATCTCCTCCACTCATGACTTTTACATGGAACATGTACTCATTTGTTAGTTTTTCCAAATATTACGGTAAACAAGGTGGAGGCATGGAAATCTTTCCTGTCTCATTGCACCTACATGATCTGTGGTGTGCATTATGCTCCTCTGATGGCTGTGAATGGAGTCCTCATTACAAGCGGTTTCTTTGTACCCAGCTCCCTCATGGTGACCCTTGCACTATTGGTGCCACGGGCCACCCTGCTGCGAGGAGTTGGAAAGGACTTAATAATGTTGTGGGTGTCTTTTCCTCTGTCCAGGGTCAACCCCCAGAAGCTTGTCAGTGTGCAGCCGAAGCTGGAGGCATTCTTGGCACAAGAGAACCTGCAGAAGGAGCGAGCTCAGAGGGTGAGTACTTCTGCCTTTGAGTTGGGAGGGGAATGTAGTGACCAAGCACTTCTTGCTGCAACCTCCTGTGGTCCTTACCAAAAGGAAGAAGGCCAGACAAGGGAGAGAAAAACTGACTATTTACCTCTTCCGAAGCCCTGGGATCATTGCTGAGTGGAAGTTTGTATGGACAGAATGTGTTGTAGTATAAATGAGGCAAACTTGGTCGGTTTGTCAGACTTGACATGGGGAGCGCTGTGACCCAAGGAGGGTCTGTTGATTTTGTGTTAAATTTAACAAGATATCGGAAAAGTGCGTCAGTCTACCAATTGTCTTTTGTCATGTTCAGTTATTCCAGCCTTGAGACCTACTTCTTGAACTGTGCTCTGCTCTGAGGACGCATGGTACTTACCTGCCTGAAACCAGGCTCCATTACAGCCACCTCCTCCTCACCCTCCCACTCATCTTCAAGAAGTCATCTATTCTTCGCAAACAAATTGCTGCTTGCTCGGGCATGCAGCGGCCATGAAGTGCAGTTTTTGAGCCTGTGCCATTTTTCTCCTTGGATGGAACAGTGCACAGCATTTCTTTATTTTCAGCAGACACAGAGTTGCGTATTTCCATTCTGCAACTCAGGAAGCAAATGTGCAAGGGAATGGCAGACAAATGACTCCTCCAAATTTTATACGCTGTTATTTTTGTAACTTGCATCCATCCTTACATTTTGCAAAGATGATTTATCTGGCTAGAAGTCCAGTGATCCGGAGCTGCTCTGAAGAACAGGGTTTATAGTGGAGGCCACATTGGACAGAACCCACTTGTATCTGGTAACGCTTTATTGGCTGAGTACATTTGCATGTATTTGGAATTGGCACAGCGGATGCTCATTTATATGCAGTCAGCGTAACAGAAGAGCAGAGTCGCCAGGGCAGCCCTTTAGTGACTGAGTTTGAAGGAAATGCAATAAAGAAGTCTTACAGAAATGCTACAGTTTATCGGAGGGCTGCGTATGTGAGTACCTACACAATATGGGTATAGAGGTGGAAATGGAACGATTAAACCAGAAGGGCAAGATTGTGACACTTCAGTCAATGCGGGGTGACTAAAAAAAGAGTCAAGCGCGCTCATAAGTTTATTGTTCAATAAGTTACTGAGGCAGGAACGCGTGAAACTCTCAAGTGCCAAAATCTGGAAAATAAAATAAAGGGAAACAACAGATGGGCTTATACTGCATGGCAACCAATGATACTTAGTTCTAATGGATGAGAAAGTGTTGAGCTCTTTTATAAACTGAAGCGCATTTACTGCGTTACCAAAGTCTTAGCCTCTCTCAGTGTAGAAATGGATGCCGAGAGTGGAACAGTACTGCCCATTCCAGCATGCATGCACATTATAATGTAAAATGGGAAAGAGAACCTGAGGCTGATCGTTTCAGGTTCACTGGTGTAGTAGGAGGTGTCATTGACAGTTCTCCTGAACAAGAAGTATATGGGTGTTGGCTGGAAACGAGAATTGTTTGGCCATGAGCACCAAGAAAGCTGGGGCTTACAGTTTTTTAAAACTGGAAACCTGGGAGCCAGATTTTTGACACTTGTTTGAAAATACAGAAGGGAGAAATGTTTAACAAAGGTTTGGCACTGAAGTAACGGACAGTTATTCCACAAAGTGAGCTTCAGCGAAGTGTTTCCAGAAGTGGCTACAGTCACACAGAAAGCAGCTGTGGCCACATCTTTGTCCCTTTCTTACCGGGGTCACATCAGCAAGGGTGGCACTTGCTTGATCTCCTACACATGTTCAGGACTCGAGATACCAAAGTGTAGTAAAGCCTCTCGCTTGTCATTTAATGACCCGTTTCGCCATTAATCCCATAACTTTTCCCAGTCGATCAGGTGCCTGTTGCTGGAGGTAGACTGGATCCTAACCCTATTTCAATGCATAGCTGAAAAACGAGCAGATGTGCACTCCAGCAGCACTGGTTGGCAGAAGCCTGGTCTGTGTTTGCAAGGTGCTCATTGGACCCTGACTTTAATTCAGTGGTGAACGCAATTCTTTAAAATGGACAAAGGAGACTTATTGGTCTCAGTCAGTTTATTCTAGTTGTCGTTTGCGCTAATATGTTTGTTATACTGTGTTGTACTGGCAATTCCTGTTAATTTATTGTATATAACATATTTTCTGACCTGTATAACCACGCAAGTGCAGTTTACTTGTGATCGCTTCCCCTTTAAGCCAAATAGTAAATTGACAAAACATTAAGTGCTGCAACAATGTCTTCTACCAACAAGTAAATTTATTTATAATTTACAATATTGCAAATTTAACATCAGCAAAGCTGTTTTCGGGCACCAGGCGGGATAGTGCTTTGAGCAGCTTCCTTGCACTCGAAGGCCGTGAGCTCAAATCCTCCCTCTGGCTGCAGCAGCCCTAAGCACAATGCAGATGCAGTAAAAGTACCCTCCCCTAAAAATGGCTAAATCGTTGCACATAGCTTGACGTTGCAGTTTGCTTTGGAGAAAGCATCAGGGAAATGAATGTCAGAGCAACATGAGAAGCCTGGCTGTAGCCTGATTTTAAAGCCTCCAACAGCCACATACAAAGGAAGGTGTTGTTGAAACTTTGAATTTGCATTTAGCTGTGTTGAAATGCCAAAATAGCATTTCATCCTCACCAAGGTGGAAAACCAAAGAGTTAAGTTTAAGAAGGAGCCACAGGAGATAACATTACAGAATTCTGCCGGGTGAATCGGCAGGCAAAAGTGCGGGAGGCCGATGTTCAGCGCGACACCAAACGCGTTTTATGCATCTCCCGATTATGCAGTTTCATCTGCGGTCAACAGCTCAAACGTATGCCGTTGCATTTCAGCAAACTCTTGTTTTCTTCTCATTTCACAGTGTTTTGTGTCCTACCTCCGCTCTGTATATCTAATGAAGAACAAAGAAGTGTTTGATGTGTTTCAGCTGAAGCTGTTGGAATTTGCAAGGTGAGTGGATGTGCGCAGGCGATCACCGAGACCCGCATGACCATGGGCATTTCTCTCGACCTGTGAAAGTATTGTGCTTGCCCAGGTTCGATAGCTCATCAGCGGTGGGATCTCTCTCTCTCTCTCTCTCTCTCTCTCTCTCTCCCCCCCCCTCCCTCCCTAACCACCCCGATGCTGACCTCCGAGCTGCACCATTCGGCCTGTGAAGTACATGCCAGTGTCAGCGCTGCCCACTCGCACACGTGGCTGCGCTTCCTCTGTGCTCTCCGTTGCACTGTAACCTGGAGGGAGATAATCGTCACAGGCTGGCTAAAAATATTGCATTCCAACCACTTGAGAGAGCATCATGCCACCATGCGTAGGAGGGAGAGAAGTGTCGTTCTTTAAGAAGCACAACTTTTCCACTTCTACCAGCTGAGCTCAGAGAATACACATTAATTCACAGAAGGTGATGGCTTAGTAGTGCCGTGATTTTGTATGAGTTGAAATGCACAGGTACAAAGCAACAGTTGTTCATCATCAAGTGCTGTTTTTAATCTTCCTCTTTGCTCAGGAGGATGGTTGAGTAGCCAAGGGTTCTACCTGTCTGCTCAGTGCAGTCAACTCTGTCACTCAGCCATCAAATGGCTATGGCCCTGCGTTTATAGTTGCACTTACTCTACTCTGGAAATAGTGTTTGCTCTCCCCCATTTTTCTCTGTGCACATATTCGCATTAAATTGGATCAGATCTTGTTTCAGTGGTGCACGAGCGGAGCTTGACAGATGGCAAAATCTGTATTTCATGTGATTCCCTTTAGGATAATGTTATGCAGTCACAAGTATGAAAAAGTAATTGTCCCTCCACTGTCATAACTGCAGCTAAGCACTTGCTGAAGCTGTCGACCAGGCTCTCGAGTGACACACAGGTGGTGACGTAATGAGTTTCTGCTCTAAGTTGAGTGTCATGGAGGGGCTGCACTGAAATCCTTCTCTCTCTCTTTCTCTCTATGTCTACCTTTTTCTCTTTCAGGTCACTGGGCCTGGCCATGGCTCCCAGGGTGCGCTTCCTCAACAAGGCCAGACAGCAGAGGCAGCATGAGGACAGCGGTGATTCTGACAAAGAGCTGGAGAGCTTCCAAGCCCAGCTGCGGGGTGAGGAGCCCAAAGAGGAGGAGGAGGATGACGACAACGATGATGAACCTTCTGAAGGAGGGGAGTCTGGCAACTCTGACACTGACGTGAATTCAAAGACTCCAAGTTTTGGCCTAGCTCTCAATGAAGATGAGGACGAGGAGTATGGAGACTTCCTCACTGTTAAGCGAAGAAATGTGTTTAACCAGAAGGATGAAATCAACGTTCATGAAGACAGTGAGGTAAGCTACAGAAAAGTAAAGAATTTGTGGAATGCAGCTAAAGCTGAGTCTAGTGTCTGTCCAAAGTAGAAGCAGAGCTGCAGCGTGCGGCTCAGCGTGCAACTTCACATGCTGGAATGTGATCTCTGAGGTGCATTGAGGTGATTCTGGCTCCATCCATGGCCTTCAATAGGAAACCCAGGGCCAGCTTGACCAATTAGGAGGGGAAAGCTAAAGCCCATCTCTCAGGAGGAGTGAGCTGTTGCAGTTAGTAGCAGTGCTGCGCTGGTGCAGCTTTGTGAAGCGGTGCGCTATCGACTCTGAGCCAAACGTGCCTTTCGGTCCCTTCTGCACCGCGTTGGCTGCAAGGGAAGACCCTCGGTTCTCACTGAAACATCTCACAGTCACTGCCCAGCTTTCAGTGCGGTGCCAGCACCCGTATTTATGGCCCTGAACAATCATTCCATGTTGGGATGGCACAGATGGTTTCTTGACTGGCAGCGAAATGTGACGAATAACAGATGTGTAGGAATGTGTGCATGCATTAAACGTAACTGTATTATATTTATTTGCCAAGTTGAATTGCTTGAGGAATATTTTATTATGGAAATGGCTCCACTTGCCTTTCATTATTTCTCATGAAACATCAAATTTGCTGATTTTCCCAAGAGTGTTTGACCACACATCAAGGGTTACCAGGTATTGGAGTGGTTTTATAAATTAATTTGTTTTTTTTAAATACATGGTTGACCATTTTCAAAAGTCAGCAGTTTGGGGGAAAAGTTGGCAGAGTGTAACACAACTTGTTAAAGAATCACTGAAAACTAAGTATGCTTAACACTTTGAAGCACCCAGCTGTGAATACGTAACATAACATTTATTTTGGAAATCTAGATTTGGAATTGATTCATTCTCCACAGCACCCTTTTCATCCTAATGGTAGGATATCAAATGAAAAATAACTTTTAATATTTCTATTAAGTCGAATCATGCTCTAAATAGACGACAAAAAATAGTTTTCAAAAAACATTTTAAACATTGTTATATTTTACAGACGTTTGAATTATTTATAACAAGAATAGCACGATGCCAAAATGAATAAAAAATGTGTTTGGGATACACGGGAATGGCCGGTCAATCACATGAGCAAACCCCCATTATTGTAGTCTTGCGCGGATGAACTTTGCGTGTCTTGTAGTCCTTTTCAGGGCATTTTTATTAGGGTTCATCCTCCTCCCAATGAGAACGCGACTGTCAGACTTTCGAAGGGTGCAACCTCGCGTTTCCCCCGGCACGTCAAACTGCCTCACAAATCAGCTGCTTTTTCAGAGATCCACAGAAGAGCAACTGCAAATGCACACTTTGTCTTAATGACTTTTAGTTCTCCTTTTATTTAATGAATTTGGTCCACCAGGCATTGGCCCGTGCGGTTGATGCAAGGTCAGCTAGTACATTTGTAGGGGCTTCAAGCGATGGATTGTTGCGGCCTGGCCGACAACGGCAACCTTGTTGGGTTCTTGATGGTTTCATTCTGTCAGGCACCATTTAGTCAGACAAGAAGTCTTGCCTGGTTCTAGCTACACATTTCAGTTTGAGGGCTTTGTGCAGGAGGCCTGCTTAGGTACCTTTTCAAATTTCAGTTTCCATTTCTCTCGTCTTTCCCCAAAACTGTAGCGATTGGAAGAACTCTCCAACCCTCAGATCTACTTAGTGAGTTGAAAACAAATAGCATGTAACGTACGGCTGAGGCTGGGAAAGATTTGTTATTCCAGCGTGTTTGCTTTCTCAGGCTAGTTCTGTTGATCCCTCTAGCGTGTTTGGTGGCTCCCTGTTGATTTAGCTTCAAATTTTACTTCAAAAACTTTGATCAGATGGAAGCAGCTGATGCTGCGATGGCTGTGATCTCATATTAAAAGCCAAGGCGATAAACAAGAACGTCGATGCACGTCCAGCTTTTTTCATGAAAGTTATTTTGATAACTATGAAGATGGTCCTTGTTGCAGAGCAGTTATTTAACTTTGCACAAGATGGATAGCCAGATGCCGTAATTGGATTATGTGGAGCCGATACAAGATGAAATTTTCCATACTTTGTTATTTTATCTGGGTTATTAAATAGTGCACGAATCAGAACTTCTTGACTCCAACTTGCCAGCAGTGAGCAAAGCTGTGATAAAAGAAGAATGGACCGAATGCCTACACGATTGCGTGCAAAATGAAATCGATGCCAGCAAACAGGCTGCGTTTTGTTGGGAAGCGGCAGCAGTGATGATGAAATGTTTTTATTTCTCATGCATTTGAACTCATTGAATTCAGTTGAATCCTAAGAACAGAGGGGCCACTTTTCTAAGGTTTAATGTATGATGGCATGAAGGGTATGCTGTCTGATATTTCAATGCAAATTGCCCAATACGTTGCATGGGATCTGCAACATGTAACAGACACAGATCTTTAGGCTACTGGCATTCTAGGTCTTCATGGCTGACACACTGCTCGGTGACAAGCCTGGTCACAGTCCTGCTGTAAACATTGCACCTCCTTATAGGTTGCATGTGTGTGGCTACAACAGATGCACAGGTGAGATGACCTCTGAGATGATGTATTGGTTTCGCAGCATTTAGTCCACAGAGAGATTTGCCTGCAGTCTGTGTCCCTCTCCCTCTGTCACCCTGGACCATGTCCAGCAGACTCTGCCAGTGCAGAACATTATTGAGGCTCACTCTGAAATAATGATTTGTGTTCTTTGAATCCAGTTTCCACCTAGGTACATAGGTACATACGGAGTTGCTCTGAACAAAAGCACATAGGATAGCTGGTTTGGTCCACATTGATTTCGCAGTTTTACAAGGAGGCTTAACAGCTTGATTTTGACGCAGCAAGCAGTCGGCCAAAACAAGTACAGTACGTATACGGTGCACACACAGGTTTATGATGAAGACTGACAGGAATTTGCACACACAAATGTGTATGTCAGGTGCACTGGGTCACAAGTTTCTTTTGGGAGTCTCAACTCCTTTTCAGCAGTAATAATGAGTGCTGAAGCAGAAAATGTTTAAAGAATGTACTGAAAAGACTGAAATGTCAAAAGAATCACGTGTCTTACTTATGGTGTCTCATCTTGTTTAAATTGGTGTTTATGAAATTACCAGCGAGTTACCCAGCGCTGCCTGGGTCAGGAAGGTGTAGCAGTAGACATGTAAAAAGTAATTTACCTTATAATAATGATGATGAGGATGTTAAATTTCACCAAATTGTTTCACCATTAATTTTGCAGAGTGACACACGCCAGGCATGGTTGAGTAGAAAGGGGGAGAAAAAACAAAATATTGCCAGACTTTACCACCTTGTGTGTGTGTGTGTGTGTGTGGAGGGCCAGCGTGAGATGCACATGCTCTGTTACTGTAGAATCACTACTCCTGCTTCTGAATCCTTGTCAGAGACCAGATTTTAAATGTTCTCTTACTGTAGTACCCTCGGTCAAGGTATTTACTCTGAATTGACACAATAAGAATAATCCTACTGCATAAATGGGCAACTGTAAGAAGCTTAATGCTGTATTTGAAGGTGGGTTACATCAGTAAGCCTGCAGCATGCGCTCATACTTCAGCTGAGAGTTTAATAGGGAGTGCGTAGGGGTGAAGGGATGCAAAGCATCTTAGTGGGACCAACACTGGATGGACAAGGCTGCAAGGAAACCCACAGAAGTGTTCTGTGGATTTAGCCAAGCAGGGAGAAGCCAAACCTGCATACTGACGCAGCAGCTGCTTGTCTGAGGCATCGATATTAGGGGTTCTTAAGCACGCGTTTGGTGGGAAGGCAGTTCTTGAGGCCCAGTCAGTCTGTCTTCGTGTGCAGAATCAGCCGTGAGCCCCATCAATGCTCAAGTGCCTGCAGTTGACAGTGCAGCTGCCTTGACAAGCAGTTGTGAGCACCTAGCATGCAGATCCGAGGCACGTCGGCAGCTTTGTCGCTACACCATCTGTCGTGCAGAGCATTTGTTAGAAGCGCCACCCCCTTCAGACACTGACAGCAGCTCAAGTGTCTCAAATGCATCTTTCACAAACAAACACAAACGCCCTCGGTGATGCCACTGAACAGGAGGCTGACAAATGCTCTGTCAGTATGGAAGAAGCAAAGCTGTCAGTTTGAATAAAAGTATTTGAATGTCTTCATTTAAACTCCTAACAGTCACCCACACGCATTGAGCAAAAGGGATCTAAAGCTGAAGAAACAACCTGATCAAAGATTAGTAGAGAAGAGGATTAGGTGGACAGTGTTGACAAATAACTCGTGGAGGCAGCAGTGTTTCAGGAGGCTGCCTTGCGGGTGAGAGCACCCAGGTTTGAGTCCCACTCGGTTGTAGTGCCCTTGATCGAGCTGCGTAAGCTGAATTGATGCATAAAAAATGACCCTGCTGTATAAAAGCATCTCAGATGTTGTTAATGAAACCATTCTGCCGGCATACTTCTCAGTCCTAAAGCCTCTGACAGTTCCAATGCTCGCTTAGATGAGATGTGGAGCGGCGCTGCTCGCCGAGCCGACGACCTTTGGAGCTCCGCTCCTCCCACAGGGACCTGCAGTTTAACTGCCTGTTAAGCAGTTTGCGGCAGGGGTGTCGAGCCACTGCTCTTAAGCTGCAAAATCTTCAGAAACGGGGCAAATAGACGTCATTTCGCAAGTTCATTTCCAGTTGATTCCTCAATCGCCCATTCAAATCGGCACCATTCAAAGTGCAGTGCGGGATGAGCGGCATGAAGACCACCGTGTACATAATGGGGCGTCCCACTCGGCCCTATGCCAAAGGGCCAGCCTTCCCGTAAAGCCGCCCAACCAATGCTCGTGCAGTCACCTGCAAGCTGTGTGCACGTGTGTGTGCGCGAGCTCACTCACAGCCGACCTGCCAAGATGACTCAGTTACGTGCCGGCACCAGTTCTTGGGCTGAAATATCCAATGTGAGCATTTAAACCACAGACAGTGACGAAAATGCTGATCGTTCCTCGCTGTTCTGCCCAAGCACCACAGCGAGAGACTGTCATCTGGCTTTGTGATGGGTCACACCGGCAAAGGACTCCGTGGGTTTAGTTCTCAATTTTCAGATGACTGTTGTTGTCTTTATCGCAGTCCTCGCAAGCATACGTGCACACTTGCGCGTAGCTTTATTTTTGTTAAGGCATCAGTGTTGCTCTGTATCACTTTGATCATAATGTGGTTTCACATCTGAAAATAAGGTACAGCCAACCGCATGCTGCACAGCTGATTCTTCTCAGATCCCCACTGGTATTTTTATGACTACATGCTAATCTGTTCTGTTGACAGACAGAAAATGGATGGATGAGAGTAACTGTAAGGCTGCAGCAACACATAGAGCTCAGCAGTGCCACAGGGAACAGACGGAGTGCAAACAGGCACTGAATTTTAGATAACAACAACAAAGAGAATTCCCCGATTTCCTCAACTGGACCGAGAAAAAGGTGGAAAGATCTCTAGAAACCACAGCTTGTGCACTGGGTGGCTTGTCTGAAGTCTCCTGACTTAGCTGTTAGCCAGTTTTTGCGTTGCTTCAAGTATTACAAATAAAAGCAGAGCGATAAGTGAGAAGGGTGACTGCAAAGCAAAACGCATGCGGGCATGCACACGCGCACACACACACACACACACACACACACACACGTGTGCATGCACACTTGAATCGTGGTGCAGAACTGCGTGAATGTTGCTCGCTGACATTGCCAGTGAACTCATCCATCCGCAGGCAATCCTCACCAGTGCCATAGCATCATCAGCTGAAAGATGTCTTACCTGTGGAGTTGCTGGGTGTGGGATGCATGCAGTTCGAATGCTGCCCTTTTTAGGATGATGCATTTCGTAATGGCAGCAGGCGAGGGAGACAGTCCTGTAAACAAAGATTCTGGTAGCCTTTAGATGACATTGCAAGTTGATGGGCGGGAGCTGAATCCGGGAATTCTCTGTGCTGCTTTGGTATTCTGTCCTGCTAAAAAAAAAAAGGTGTCCGATTACACGGGGTTTATTGACTTGGCGCTGGATCGATATTTCAGCGCAATCTTTAAAGAATAGGGTTTGCCCAAGATGAAAATGAACTCTCTGTGCCCTTCAACTTGCTTTTAGCTGCCCTGTTTGCTGCTGAGAAAACTTTCAGATGGAGGGGGGGGGGGAGCTGAAGGACTGCTTTCCCAGGGTGCATTGCACAGTATCTCCTTGAACTAGGCTAAGGATGCCTGAAAGGAAGGGGGCAAGACTTGGTCTCCAAGGGGATCATCTTCCGGCCAGCAGAAGGCGGTACGGGGGGCCACTGTGGCTAAGAAGGGTTTGGGCATCACTGTTTTCTCCTGGGACATGAGTGGGGTGGAAGGCTAAAGGTTTGCATTTGGTGTCATGCAAAGTTTATTCCGAAGACCACTCTAGTCATGTCAGAGGAATTGGCATGAAGTAGAACACACAGATTTCTTTTTGTTAAGTCTTTGCTTATTTGTGTCTTAAGCCTGCGAGTGAGGACTGGTGCTAAGCAGAGTGAGATGACTTAGACGCAACAAAGGTGAGACGAATTCCTGATGCCCAAGAGCCTCAGAAGAGTTTTGTGCATTTTAGTGGAAAGTTTTATTAGAGAAGTATAGGGGCTCATTTGTACATGGCAGATTGCAGCTCAGTTTTTATCTCTGTGAAGCCAGCGTGCTGCAATATCTCAGCTTAATATTATTGCTGCAATCCGATGTCTGCGATCTGAAGCCTTTTTTCCCTTCTTATTTGAGTCACCATGGAAACGTGCCATGGAAAGCAGACAGGTTGAGCACAGAAGCCCAAGCATTCCTGCCCCAGACACTGGAAGTCTTTGTGTTATCCTGTGGCGTCTTCCACGCTGTTTCACGGTCCACATTTTTTGCTATGGTTTATTATGTCCGTCTCCCAGAGCCGCTGGAGTGCAGTGTCACCAAATCACAGCATTTAACTGGGACCCCAAGCAGATCAGCTGGCACACTTTTCCCAGCCAACTTCTTCTACATTTGCTCTAATCTGTACAGCTTATAATAAATTTTCTTTTATTTATTAATTCTTTCATTTTTCATCCATAACTACATATCCCATGCAGGGCCGTGGAGGCCCACAGTTTGTCCAGAAAGCGTAGGGCATGAGGCACACAGTACACCCTGGGTAGAGACATTGTGATAATTTGGCTCACAAAACTCTTGTCAACTCAAGATTGTCGAAATGTTCCCACAAATTTTTATCGTCCATTTTCATTTTTCAGGCTCTGTTGTCTTGAAGGCTTCCTGCTAAAACTGCAGAGGCAGCATGAAGGGTATTGATTCAAAATGTCTTGGTGGTCCTGCAGTGGAACTTTGATGTAGTGGTGAAAAAGATGCACTTTGCCTCTCAGAATAGACCTCTTGCACGATGCAGTTGGGTTTCTGCCAGGTGCACAGGCCACTTTCACCAATGCCTCAAATTTGACTTTGCTGTTGTGCTGCAGGGCTGGGCCTATATGCCAAGCACATAAATTCTGCAGTCATACATGATGACTTGCTAAAATGTTCATCTTGGTCAAAAATTTACATTCCGTCCTTGCAGTTTTGAACACTGTAACCTGTAATCTCATGAATTTTATGGTGTTTGTTGAGCTACAGGTCAGCCTGGGCAGGCACTTCAGTGTGGCCGTTGAGCTATTGTGTGCAAACGGCATCTGCGCTGCGAACCTGCTGATAAAGTTACTTTCTGTAGGGATGTAGTCTTGCACTTAGTCTTGATCCATTTACACCCATAAAATCTTACTTAACCTTTTGTGACAGGTTGCAACATTTTGACTATTATGTTTTGTTAATATAAGTAACGGTGTCTGAAAGCAATACAAGGATGCAGTTACTGATGGGCTGGGATGGGAATGTGTAAGCTTGGGACAAAAGTGCAAGGAAACTGAAGAGACTGGATGTCCAGCGCAGGTCAGATGGTGTTTCATTCCTCAGTCAGACCTTCCTTCTTGTGAAAGTGCCAGAAAGGAATGAGCTGTGCTTTTTTTGAACAACTCCCACAGCACTCTTCCTCTTGCCATCCTCATTCCGTCACGTCCAGTGAAATCAGAAACATCTTCATCAAGTGCTTTGTCTGGCTTGTGTGCCGAAGAGTGACCTCAGCTGCTTAGAATCCAAAAAGGTCCCCGGTGACCCGGTTCACGCTGGACAAATGTGTGTTACCTGCGTCATCCACTGGTCACATGGGTCAGGGTTCTTCCTGGACGCATCCCATCTGCCCAGCCCGTGTGCGGAATCACGGCCACTGCTTCTGCTTGCAAGTGCGTAACTGCCACTTTCATTCAGCTTTGTTCCTCAGTGCTGCCAACTTCCTTTTCATATCGCTCACTCCCACTTGACACACAGCTCCCCATGTTTTTTGTGCACGAAATTTTCTTTAAGTGCTTCACCCCAGCTCCAAGTAATAGAACTTATTTTTTATTTAATGTGCATTGCTCCAGAAAGATGCATCCCGCTCCTGTGAAATGGGGGGGGCAAAGGTTGTTCTTGGCTGGCATCTGCCACTGTCTGTCTGGCTGGCTTTTGCCACAGCAGCTGCACCCAGTGGAGGTACCCCATCGGAATGGGTTTGCCTGTCCTGAGCAACATCTTGCACCGACATTTGACCCTTGGTCCTGTGAACAGAGCCAGAGCTATGATGCCATTTCAAGGCAGGAAACGATTCCTCTCTCCCCCACCGTCCTGCACGAAGCACCGAGGCCGTTCGCCCGGCCCGTAGCCCCGTTTATTTTCTGGTTTCTTATTCCAAAATTGCTTTTGTTGAGTAATTATTAAGAAGTCAGCTACTCAAATGGCGGATAGCAGAAGCACCAAGTACGATCATTTCTCAGAATGCACCCATTCGACGTGCTGAGGACTTCCATCTTGTACCCCTCAATCTGTTCAAAGGAGCCCCCTGACAAAGTTTAACTTGCATTTCAATATAAAGGTGAATTTAATTTATCTGCAGTAAATTTAAGCGGTGTTCTTTCTTCTTGGTCTGTACAGCAGTTCCCTGATCCTGCTGCTTTACTTGTTGCTCTCGAGGTTCATTTTGCTGTTGCTCTGCTCTTTTGTATGGAAAGGCAAAAAGTTTTATGCAGAATCACGTAAAGCGTGGCCACTGCACTCACTTGGGCGCTTCATCGGGCCCGCCAGCCCGGAACAGACTGTGCACTGCTGTCATGCTGTGGGCAATGTTTTCTTTCCACACATTTTAGGAGCAACTGTGAATGATTTAAATGCTGCAGAGTGCCAAAACATGGTTGCCGACCACATGCGTCTCTACATTTTCTCCAGCTGATACTGATGTCAACCGGCACGCATCACCAAAAAGCTTGGACATATACAGCACTTCGATGCTATAATAAACTGCTTGCTCATATTGCTATACAGCAAGTAAATTTTCATGTTTTGAAAAGTTAAGTGTAAACTGCTGCCATGCTCCCATGTGTTTCGGGAGTTATGATTCACATTTGGCTGTAAATACTGTAACTAAAAGTGGTGTGCAAACTCCTGAAAGGAGATGTGCACATACGCATTCCTTAAATTGGTCCCATTGCCCCTTTTTTAGTCCTCAGAGAGTTCAGAAGCAAATAGGCTATAGTTGCATTTCAGCATAGCGATTAAGAATATGAAGTTACAATAATTTTTTGAAACATAAAGGGGTTTGACATAAGATACCCCAACACTACTTCATATTCTTTCTGAAGTTTTGCTTCACCGAGAAGCCTTTTCTTTAAAGGCCTCATGATGAGGGCGTTTGCTGGAGCCGTCTTATTTATTTCTTTGTTTGTTTATTATCTGTTATGTAAATTTAAATTGAAAACCTTTGATGTTGCAGAGCCCCAGCAGACTCTCAAGCACGAGTCGAAATTTCCCCCGACGTCGTCCAAGGTGAATTTTAATCTGGCGGATTAAAACGGACAGCATTAGCTGCTGTCTGATCGAAGGAGTCTGCAGTGGTCTGGTAGTTCCAGCCAGAGGAGAGGGGGACCATCAGGTCGCTTTCAAAGGATTCTTAGCCCTGTTTATTTCTTGGAAATGACCCCTGGCACATGCAGCATTTCCTGAGGCTTATTTATGCAACCTTTTGGAGTCGTGTGCACAGATTTATGATGAGAAGTTGCTCATCTTTTTTGACCCCAAGTGCACTGTATGTTTTACAATATGAACAACATTGCCTGGAACTCTTAGGCTGACCGTTTTTTTTTCTCTGACCAGGATTTTGGGATAGAGGGGGATGGGGGAGGTCCTCCTCAGGTGCTAGGGTTGTAAAGTAATTCTTTGTGGGGAATTTAAAAAAACAGTATGTAGGGTCTTAAGGAAATCGTGCTTTATGCTGCTTCGCGGATGTGCATCCGTAATAAAAAAAAGTGTCACCTTTATGAACCTTCTTACAGGTTGTCTTTTAGACTCTTACAGCCAAATGAGTCCTTAGACCTTAGACCTCATAAGTAACTGTATTGTTTTTAATTATTTCAGCACAATGTCTACTTAGGCAAATGTATTAAAGAGCAGAAAGTCACCCTGGGCAAAAGTGTCACATTAGCAAAGGTGAAGATTGTGACAATGAGGGTAATAATGTTGTTTAGTATATGCAGTGAATTTAATGGAAAAAAACAACAAATTCTTGCGCCTGAAAAGCTGAGGCCCAGGCGTCTCCCAGACACACAGAAGAGCTGTATGCACGTTGGACCCTGGCTGGCTGCCCCTTGGCGGCCTGTGTTTTGGCCACAGCTAGCAGTAAGGATGGCATCAGACTGGTCAAAGGGTGTTCGTGTCATCCCCCACGAGCCTCTTTCCTTTTTACGGAACGAGCGGTTCGGAAAGCGCGTCCAATGGCTGCTATCGTGTCCTTCAGCAGACCCGTGTGCTGCCAGGTGAACCTGCAGTGGTTTGCATTCATACGCACGGCCAGATTTGTGCTTCTGGCTAGTATCACATTTGTACAAATGAATCCAATAAATTACTTAAATAAACTTTGATTCATCAGAAAAACAGTTTTTAGCGCTTGGATGACCTAAATGCGTTATTTTGCAGGTTCCTGGGTGCCTGATCACCTACTATGAAAGTGTTGCGCCTTGTCCACATTTTTGCTTCTTCACAAGGAAAAATTATGATCGGCGCTCGCCCCCCCCCCCCCCCCCCCCACGAGGCACGCGTTTTGTTGTGCTCATTGCAGACGTGGAGCCGCCGGCTCCGCTTGCGGATGAATGATCTGCGTTCCCTGCGGAAAGGAAGGGGGCCTTTTAATTACAGGAGGCGAGGCGCGTGGAAAATGAGCGATCGAGCTGGATGTAATGCATGAGGTTTTGGCAAAGAATTTTCTCTCATGAACTCTGATGCGAAATGAGTTTGAAAAAACCAGTTATTAAGCCAAGGGGTGCGGAGGGACAGTCTTGTGCTTAAAAAATGTTTGGCCTTACAACTTTGAGCCAGCGAGCGCGGTGCCCCATAACGGTGCCGACTGGCACCGCTCGGAGGTAGCGGGCTTCGTCTTGACAGTGATTTGCGAGCAGTATTTTCTGCACTGACGCTGAGCTGAAAAATAAATGAAATGCATTACCGGGAGCAACGCTTGCGTTCCTGCCCGTATCCCGGTTGGTTCCTAGAAGTGGCTTGAATGTTGTCTGGTAGCTAAAAGCCTCCTGTCCGCCGCCGTTGTGCTCGCTCTTTCCAAGGTCCCACCTGCGAAGGGTGAACGTTTTGGGGATGAGCGCGTCCCGCACACAGCGTTACTCGGCAGCTTTCTATTTCAAAGCGGCAGCATTCCCGTCACAACATATTCCCATCCTGCAGATATTTTTTGCGCCCTCATTTTACACCTTATCGCTTTTTTCGCTTTATTGGAGGCAGCAGGTAACACACCAGGCACAGCTATCGCTTTGCGCTCCATAAAGAAGTAATTCTTTGTGGGGAATTTAAAACATTTTTCTTTGTGGTTCGATTCTCCCCTGTGATACTGTAATAGCCCTGAGCAAGGTACTTGGTGGGATTTGATACAGTAAAAAATTGCCCTGTTGTATAAATAGGCAGGCAGATCATTGTAAGTCGGAGAAATGAGTAAACGTGGTGCATGATAGCTTGATTTACAAAGAAATGCTCTGTGTTTTTATGAAGGCGATTTACTGTTATTTGTTTGGCCGTTGCTCTGTAGTGCAGCTCCAAGCGCATGGGTGTGAAGAATGGCAAATCTTTATTTGGGTTGTTCTTCAGCCGCCGCGCAGCTCACCTGTCGGATGAGCTGGCAGATTCGGCCGTTGCTGCGAGAAACGGCGCGAAACCGGGTGAAGTTGTGGTTACGTCTTGCTCGGTTCCTCAGGCCCATGGAGCAGGAAGCCAGAAGTCAGTCTGGAACACGGGCGCCTTTTCCTTCCTGTGCCACGAACCCATTAGCAATAAAAGAAACCGCGCTGGAAGCCCACTCTTCTCTCATTAATGAAATCCTAACTGCTGCCAGGGGCTCAGGAAGGAAGCTTTTGTAAAGGTTTCTCCAAATTTATGATGTTGGCATTTTTATTCTGTAAACAAAGTGCATTTGCCATAGGAAAATAAATGATTTTGGAAGAGAGGCATTTATTTTGTGCCGGTACGCATGGCCGCGCATTGCCATGTTTGATATATTCACTTACGTTTATTCTCATGTTTACCTCCAAAGAAAAGTACAACGTGAAGCTACACAGAGCGGTTTGCCCATGTACATAGCAGCTTAATTCTTATTCGCAATTCCGAGTAAGCGCCTTGCTCAGCGGCAGTACAGCAGGCATCAGGATCCAAACCATGGTTTTTTGACTCTTGGGTAGTGGCTCTAAACACTACGCCACCTGTTGGCGGCACAGATCATGTGGCTCGCGCTCATTGCGTTGGTCTCAAGAGTCTCCCCATCCGCGTGCGACAGTAGCCACGTTGGCAGCGAACTGCTGGGAATGACTGTGGTCATAGTTGTTTGGGGTTCAGATGGATTACAATGACAGTAAACTCCCACCTGCCTTGACTATGGCTGCACCCCTGCTGTTCACAAACGCTCCGCGGCTGCGATTATGGAGGACGGAAATGAGAAATAATTGGGCGGTTTTGCAAAGTCTATCCATATTTCGGGTGTGTTTTGCTGGCCTGGCAACACACTGGCCCAGGGGAGAGCTCTGCTTCCTCGCAGTGCCTCGATGGCACAGCTGCACGTGGCTTCGATCCCCATTTCCTTCCGGTTGCTCCTGTGTCCTCCCGCAGTGCAAACACATGACTCTAAATTCGCCGTTTATCATACGCTAGGCTACGTTAGCTAAATACGGAACGGTTTTCCAAAACTGCATTGTTTTGGAGAGCGTGATTTTAATGTAACAGCAGGAATGGACTGAACAGTCAGAATGCCAGAGGGATGACGGCACGCGTCCACAATGAGGACTCAGTCCTGGATGTAGGCAGGCACATGCGCAGCTCCTTCGCTCTCTCAGGGCGTGACCCCCACACCTGGTGCGCAAGCTGAAGGTGACTTTAAGCTCATGAAGGCTAATAAGAAGTCCTGCATCCTTTGGCACCCCACCCATGGCCTTTTTTGCCTCACGCCATAGGCTCTGGAACACAGCAGCGGTATTGGGGAAGCTGTGGATTAAACTGGGACAAATAAATCTTACCAGCAAGTTTTTTTTTGTTTTTTTGTTTGTCCTCTCTCCATAAGTGAATAAAACTGCAGATCGACAAGGGTTTGTATTTTACACGAAAGGAAGAAAGAGTCTGTAATGCAATGCATGAAGGCAACACTTGTTATTAACTGTTATCATTCACTTATGTATCGTACTTCTTTTTCCTGGCCTTCTAAAACAATCTTTGCAGTTCAGGTTCAGTTGTCACTGTGATTCAGATACAAAAAATTGGGCAGTTAAGCTTCAATGCTACCTTAAATGGCACTCAGTCCTTGGGTCCTTTCTGCAGATCTCGATGCAAAACTGCATTTCCTCCAGATGGGAAATGCATTGCTTTTTGACAGGCATGCTGACTGCCTGATTCACTTTGGTTGGCTTAATGTCTTCCAGGATTGTGTGCTGCTATGTTTAAACAGTAATGTAATAAGGCGCCAAATGAATGAAAAGTGTAATGCATTTGGATGTAATTTCTTTTCATACAACCTTTTACTGAGATGAAATGAATAATTCAGATGGCTGCGCAGCACAGCAACAGGTTATCGTGCAGCTGCTTGCTGTGTGTCTGCTGGCTATGCCGTGTGATTTCCTTTATCTGTCCAGGTCCCCTTTCAGAGACCTGGCTGCCACCAGATGTGCTCAGCCAACATTTCCTTATCGAAAACTCTGTTGTATGCATCTGAAATGTATTCGTTTGGGTCTCGAGCGCCGATGCAGGTAAAACACCGTTGCCTTGAAAGCACAGTTTATTGCCTTGTTAAGCGGGGCACGAGCTTGGAGCGCTCATAGAGGCTGTTTCTGCCAAATGAAGTGTGCCGTAAGGACTATGTGAGTCGGAGGCTTTGGGGTGGCTTCGGTGAACTTGCCTGCACATCCTTGCACACGTACGCTCCAAACACGGCACTTTTCAAGATATGACAGCACATTTATTTGTCTATTTACTGGTTTATTTTCTACATGTTCATCACCCATTAGCTTGCAGTAAGACATACTTAACAGTGACAGGATAAAGCACTTTTTAATTGGCATTAAATAAGAAATACAGAGAACAACTTATTTTTGAGTCATTTTAAATGAGATGTAACACAGCATGAAGTTAGAAAGCTATGCCGCAACAAAATTCAGTGAGTTCTTGTTTATTATAGGATAAATGGTAGCACATTGCTATCACTGATTTTTATTACATGTGCAATAAAGCAGAGTAGCACATTCATTCAAGGCGATAGAAGGCAATAGCAGTCCTGCAGTGGACCGGTGTCCAATTCATGGTGTCCCCTGCCTCTTGCCCTCTGTTTCCAGGAGAAACTCAGGAACTCGGGGGCCCTGCAGTGGATGAGAATAAATAAAACTTTAATTTTGTTACAGCCACATCGGGGGCTTTGCGTAATCTTAGCTGGGGAACCGGGCAGCCGGGGAACAGCAGTATTGGGGTCTTGGCAGCTTGGGCGGTAGCTGCCAAGCTACTGTTGACCTGGTGATCTGCAGCTTGCCTCAGGATGTCAGCAGGGTGGGGCACTGGAAAGCGGTGGCAAGAGTGTAAGTGGCCCTGCTGTCAACGTGGAGCTGCAGCGAGCGGTGGCCGAGCACCTGTGGGCACTGGCGTTCACTGTGCTCGGTTGCCCCGTGGGCCTCGTCCAGCTCTGATGCTCCACATCTCCACCGGTCGGCCGTCAGACTGACCGATTGCAGTTTTCTCCTGTTTATTTGAACGTGTAATTGGACTGAACTGTGGGCAAAAATGAAATCGATGTGAGGGAATACAGCTTTTGTCCGTCGTACGGCCTGGTAGCTTCTAGAGAATCCATCCCGTATTTGGAGGAAATCTGTTTGTTTTGTGACGCTGCTACGAATGTTCAGTCCTCTACCCCGACTTCCAGTTCTTCACACAGTAAAATGGAGAGCAAAGCACTTTCCCTTCCCTTCAATTTTCTGTGCTTGAAAGCTCCTATCCAGGGGTCTCGTACACATCAAACACTTTGCAGTATATGTAGTTCACAGTGATGCAGGGCGAGCGCACGAAATACACATTTAATTTTAATTTCACATTTGCTCTTGTGAGACAAGTGACGCTATGAATGCGTACAGAAATGCGTTCCTGCACTGTGTGTGCAGGAATCCGCAGGGAAGGCCTTATTGGCTTGTATAACATTTTTCCAGAAGGCGGAGGAGCACGAGCTGCTTCTTTCCTGGCATGTAATTGAGGCCTTGCGGATGGTGCTCATAAATCACGGTTGGGCACTCTGCTGTGCTGGGGCAGTACACCTTGGGGCGTTTGAAAATTAATAATACTGCTTGAAATATTCCAAAAATGTTAGAGCTGTGCAGAAGGACTGCCACCACGGGGGCAGGGCGCTTTTCATCAGTTTCAGCGTTTTTCGGTTCAAGTGCTGATGTGTACACAAGCACGCACTCTCTCTCTCATTCACTGTAGGTCCTCAGCTGCTCCCCTTACATCAAAATCATCCAAATGCCAGAAATGATTTTAAAATACTGGTATGATTTATAGTAAAAATGTACATAGATGTACAAATGACTCAATTTCTCAGCAAATGCTTGTTTCTGGGCTTGCCTGCTGACCCTTGAAGGCAACGGTAGCTCACGCACCTTAAAGTTTCGGTTCATTCCTTTAGAGGTTCTGACAGAGATGCGTGTCTTCTGGCATGGACTGACTCTTCAACACGTGATGCTCTCACTTTTGTTCATGCTCACTTATTCTGTCGTTTTCATGGTGCAGCAGCGTTCTGCTCCCATTATCGGGTGAACTGAACACTGGACTGCATTGCCCAGAACTTTCTCACAGAACTTTCTCAGCATGACTTCTGATGTGCTGTTCTCCTTTTCCATCATTCAGCTCATCCGTGAAGCCCAAAAACATCCAATAAATTAATTATGTTTCCTTCAGTTTAAATTTTAAAGCAAAATGCCAGAGAAGGGTTTTCGGCTCCAATTTCTGTGCCCATTATGTTAGAGACACTTTTCTTTATATCCGATCGTATTCCAAAAACCCATGAGTAATGGCCTTTGCTTAAGAGACAGAAATGCATGGTTTGACCGTGTTCTTCAGACATGCTGCCTTTTCAGATGACTTTGGAGCTGCCTACAGAGGGCTAAGCCAGCAAGACACAGATGCTCTGCCCCTTATGTTTAGCTGTGTGTTGTGTGTCTGGCTGAGAGGGGACAGAGGCAGGGGGAAATTTTCACTAAATGAAAACGAAAAATGTTTGTGAAGAAGTACATTTCACAAAAATGAATTGATGTCCTTAACTCATGATAGTGGAACTTTAAGGCGTGTGCGTGTGTGTGTGTGTGTGTGTGTGTGTGTGTGTGTGTGTGTGTGTGTGTGTGTGTGTAAGAGAGAGAAACAAGAAGCTGGATTCTGTTCCAAAGCAGTTTTCTGCTTACCATTATTGGCTACAACAGCAGATTCTCCACTATTTTTACTTTTTATTTATTCAGCTAACAAGGGAAATCCACAGTTAAAACTACAGCTCCTGACATTGTTTAGAACGCCCAGGAGTGGTGGGCTTCCAACGAGGTTTATTTTTCTCCTATTCTCTAGCAGAAAGGAGTTTTTTGTTTTCCTCTCCTGCGTGGCCAGATACCAACTGTACATGAATACCCTTGACATAAATACCCTCTTTTGATTTTTGACATGTCTGTTCAGCGCTCTGTGTCACTGCAGTGAGAAGAGCGCTACGTAAAAATGAAATTGAAATGAAATGAATAATAAGAAAATGTAAAATGTGCATAATACATTTTTTATTTAGCTATTTTTGATAATTTTATTAAACAGATTTTTCTTATGAGAACAGCTTTCTTTAAATATATATAAGAAATAGTGCTAAGTCCACTCACAACTTCACAAGCTGACCGTTCCCCTAATACGTTTCTTTAATAAAGCGGATTGCCACCATTATGCCAGGAATCCATGTGTTTGTTGCAAACAAGAATCCTTCACAGAGGTCACCACTGTCTTTACTGCAAGTAACACAAAAGTTCAGGGGCCAAATCCTGGAAGTTTTGTTGCTGCGGGCCAATGGTGAGTCTGGCAAATTTTACATTGAGAACTGAGAGGAAGTGTAGTCACTCGGGGGCCAAAGACCACGGCACCTCCCGGCGGTGTCATTTCCAGACCCCCCAGGTACAGCATGCTGTTCCTGCCAGCCCCTTCACACATTGCAATACCGTGAAATGTGAACAAGGTTTGGGATCTTGAAAGCGTAGCATCAAATGAATGTGAAAGCGAAGCCGTGTGCCTTCCAGGAGCACCGGCATTCCCCATTGCCGTCTCTTTTAGAGCTATGAATGCAGTAAATCCTTTCAGTTGGCTGCTGCTTTGAAACCTCTTCTTCTGGGTGTGCTGTGCTCGAAAGTGGCCAAGATGGAGAGTGGCACGTATAAGACTGCTCCCTTCTCTGCGATGTTTCTGCAACGTGGCATCGAATGCCAACAGAAAACGTTGCTCCGTATCGTGTCGTGCCTCCCTTTTACTGCTTCTCTCCTGAAAATAGCAGCCCTCTGCCATACGTTGACCCTAATGGAGATCTGAAATGATAGTATAATTAGATATTTTACGTTTGTTTTTCAGCAGTGCTGTGAAATATTTGTATGAAAATGTTTAGGGTGGCGATTTGAATTTCAAGGGCTTGGCAGCCTTGAGTCCCAGTGTAAAGACAGCCCTTAATTTGGTATTAAAGATGCAGAGCAATAACAGAGGAGATCATTTTTCACTTCCAGACATCCCCTTTGCCGCTTTGCATAATGTATTCATTAAACTGGGAAGGCTAAGGAATTGAATTCTTGGAGAGACTATTACTTCACCAACTTCAAAATTAGATTTGGAGGGTTGGAGAAATGGAAACAGTGCGTCACCTTGTGTGTTTCGCAAGCAAAGATGCTAAATTGCAACGTCGAGCACCTGGACGGTGGGATTTGGCTAAATGGTTGGGGTTGCCGTTCTTGAATGTCATCTCCTACAGACCTATCCAGTTTGGCACAGCCGTCCATTTGTTCTGTGAAATCACCTGGTCAGGAGAATTAACCCCCCTGAAGGGGATTAGATTGACATTTTTCATCCTGCTGACAGATATGTTACCCAAATCAAAGATGGCAAAATAAGAGATGCCTTTACACATGACTGTCCTGACACCAGTGAGCTGTTTTTTTTTTTTGTTTTTTTTTTAAAAGCAGAAATAATTTCACACTTGCCTTTTATATCTTTCTGTTTTGGTTCTTTGTGAGTAGCTGCATGTCCAGTGCAAGGTTCTTCCTGAATGGAGACGTTTGGGTAGTTTTGCTCACGGATGTTTACAGAATAATGAAATAAATGCGACACAAGGTGAATGTCTTTCGCTCTGACAACACACAGAGACCTGCACGCTGGCGGAAGAGATGCTGCGTACACTGATTGTGCTCCTGTTGTTGTACCCTTGAGGAAAATGATGCACCCAGATGTAAGCAGCTTAACACAGTAAATCACTTTGGAGAAAAGTGTTGCATCAACAAATGAATAAGAATTAATAATACCAGAGGTTGTCTTTGACTTGCTAGTATTTGCACATTTGAGTGACCTTTCAGTCTCTTATGCACTGTTTGTGCCTCTTCAGGATGAGAAGAATACGACAGTCAAGAAACCCGAAAAGGAGTCCAAGTTCAAAGAAGCCAAGAAAGCGATGAAGCGGAACTTCAAAGTTAACACCAAGATGGTCTTCACGGAGAAAGGAGAGGTTGGTGTTTTTATTTGTGCTTTTGGGACAAATGTGAGCTGAAGTGCAAGTTTAATACAGGAGGATGGATGGATGGATGATGCGATGGTGATACCTCTGCCCTCTGAAGCTCTTGGTCCACTGCTTGATGGATTTAACATTAAGCAGCTGTGCAGCTGTGTTTGGATTTCTAGATATTTTCGTGCTACCATTAAGTAGTGTTTGTTATTGGTTTGTGGCTTTTTCACTGTGCGTGAATATATTTATTTCCTGTTTGTATTTTAAAAAGTGTTGTTCCGTTAACTGCGTGCACTTATTAATTTTTCTGCCACTTTTCTCCAGAGCAGCTCACAACATGAAACTCGTACAAAGCTTTACCCGTTTTTAGGGCCTGGTCATTTTCACTGCATCGTTTCACACAAAGCGCGGGGTGGGCTTCGATCCTTGCTCGTACAAATGCAACAAACGGCATTAGGCACCGCGCTGCCCCTTAGTCAATGCAGCCGTTTCCCCCATGGCATCCCTCAGCCATCTTTCCAACAAATACATTTGCAGCCCTAAGGACTTGGTTGCATAAGTAGAGACAAAAGGCGCCCTTTTAGCACATCATCAATGTAGTGCAGCAACCCGTTTGTTTGCTGCTGGTGTAACCTTGTAGTGCCGAGCAACCTGTCCTGAGGGTGAACGCACCCGGGTGTTTTATAGATGCTTGGCTCGGTGTGCACGCAGCATGCGCAGGCATAACAGGAGCAGAGTTGAAAACCTGGACAACAGCACTGCTCCGGCTTGCAACACGCTGCTAGGAAGTGTTACCTTGCTCTGTACTTGGTTTATTTACTTATTTCCCTCCTTCAAATTGGTCACCACTGATTCAAAAAACCACAGTTCTTTTGGAGCGGTGGCTCTCTTGTTCCTTAATGGTTGCATAGTTCTGAAAAGTGACACTGAATTTACGAATGCATGAGGTTATGAACAGACCTTTAATCCCGGTTGCCCTTGTTCTGCGCGCAGTGGTGTCCAGCAACGAAGAGATCTCCTCACCGCAGCAGTCCTGTGCTCTGCCTGTGTCATGTTTAGAAGCCCTGTTGTGATGCTCTGTTGTTCTCGCACACTCCCAGACGGTGCAGCAGTGGCCGCCGCTGCAGAGGACCGCCGTAGCACCCGGACCCGATGACGAAGAGACATCCGGCATCAATGTGGAGGAGGCCCGCGATCGGCTGCGCAGGGAGGACCAGGAGTTTGACAAGCAGGAGTACAGGCGCAAAGTGAAAGAGAAGCACAGGGTGAGTGACGTGGGGTCTTCCCGGCAGCACCAGTGCTGAGTGCTCCAGTCTTACCTGCAAACCACACACACTTTCTGGTTTCTTCCCTCCTGCTCGACATTGAGGAGACAGCACACCAGCTACAGTTGGGCATGGAGCCGATCCGGCACCCCCGGGAGCTGTGAAAATCAGGGTGCAGCCACCCCAGTTCATCCCATCACCAAGCATGGAGTGTTTATTCCCAGCTTCTGGGGTCCAGTTCGGGTGCAGGGTTTTTCCTCTTTATTTAAACGCATGTCTTATGTCAAGTATTGACTGAAGAGGTCCTGTAAGTAGACATTTTGGCCATGATCCTCCTCCTCTTCACCACTTGCTTTTTTTAATCCTCCATCCCTTGTGGCCCTGCTTCCTCAGGGTCCTGCTGGCAGGCCCTGTTCTGCTTCTGTCGGAAGAATGGGCCGGCGCCATGATATGAGCTCCCTTTTCCCTGGTGCAGCTGTGCTCTAAATGTATTCCAACGTGATGGGATGTGCCGATCAGCTCAGCGCAAGATGGCCACGTAGCCCTCAGGGCAGACACGCCGGTGCTCACACGGGCATCGTTTTACATGTAATTTTACATTGCGTTTCCACTTGTTCATTTATCAGACACTGTTCACACCAAAGACACGGAGAAGCAAAATTTCCCTAATAGCAGCACTGCAGACACGTGGCTGTCAGTCAGCAGTCAGTTTGTCCACTGGTGCACATTTTACAACGAGCTTCTTGTGGGATGGATGAGAAAAACACAAGCGATCAGGACAGCTGATGTGATGCAAATGTACGGAGCTGTCAGGAGATGAGGAAAAATGGCTGGGAAAGACGAGAGTTTTGAAACCCTTCCTGAATGCTGCGAGGGATTCGGCAGTTCTGAGGGGGTTCAGACCACAACATTAGATCCGAAACTGAGAAAGAACCCACTTTTAATTTTGGATTCCTTGTGAGTGGTGAGCACCAAGCAGGCAGAGGTGGAGGACTGCAGCACAGCACTCTTTTGGCTTGGGCATTGCCGTAGGTGCCGCCCCTTTGTCTGTTATACTGTAACCGTAGTGTGGAACGCGGTTGGGGGGAAAAACAGAAAGGGGGCCGGGACCGGTGCACGGGTACGAATATACCGGAGCCCTGTTTTCAAGATCACTTTGGTGCCCTGCTTGACATTTCTACGTGTTATTTTCAGCAGAACAGGCTGAGGCGAAGAGGTTCCTCCACAATTAGCCGTATTGCACGAATGTTTGCACTGAGGTCTTTGTATTTCTTCTTCTAGTTTCCTTGGCGCTCACCTCTAAAGCACAGTAATGATAATTTGTGCTTAGTGTGAATGTCAGCCAGATTTTAAACACTGCCTTGGACTTCAGATTGAGACAGAAAAAAGTACAATAGCTGCAGACAGACTGTGGGCTGAGTCACCTTTTCAGCATGGAGCTCTGCTGCGGTTTGCTGCTCATACAGAAGCAAGGAGCTGATGAAGCTGTTTTTAAACAAATATTTGCTCAACTTACCTGGCCTAGGAATGCTGGCCTTTGAACGTCCCTTTATTTTTGTGCCCATTTTACAGAGCCATTTTACACTCAAATCCCATGTGCTGTGCTAAAACATTTGTTTTTTAATATATTGTGTTTTGCATTCCATTGTCCACCTCTTTTCTGTTGAAAGTGTAAAAATATATTTAAAAAATAATATTGTGTTGCAGTGGACTATGCGGTTGTTGGCAAATCTGTCCGTTGTACACATGTGCGTCCCTGCCAGCCGCTGGGTGCCATGGACAGAAATTAAGCTGCTGTGAGCTCTCTGCTGGCACTGCGTTCGCTTTACTCCCTCCCCTGGCAGGGATCCCAGCACATTTGTGTTTCACCAGGCTTGAAGGAAACCTTTTGAGATCCTGACCAGCAGTGATATGGTTTATGAGCCATTTCTAATGGACAGTTGGTCTTCATCTAAAGTTTCGGCCTCGAACAGGGAGCCCCCCCCCCCCCACACACACACACACGTCCAGCGCTCCCCATTGTTATTTCTGAAATGGACGCAGTTCCTTTCCCGCTTCTTAGAGCTCCTGTGTCACCCCTCAGTCTGAAGCTTTGGTCTCCTAACAGTTTTCTTTCTTTCCTTCTCTCTTTTTCTGTCCTCCCACCAAGGTCAAATTTAATTTAGATTTCCCTCGCCGCTGTGCTGTAAGGGTCAGTCTGTGTTTTATCTACGGTTCATTTTCAGTCCCCCAGGATACACGCCTTGCTTTCCATTACTTGTCCACATGTGTGGGTTCTCCTGTCTCGGCGGACATCAATTTTCCAAGCCCCGTGGGGACCCATGGCGGCAGCATCGCCCGTTCCCTCGGCGCCTGACAACATGATTAAATCTGGGCCGCATCGCAGCGGAGCTCCATTTAGGACAGGGGCCGAGCTTCTCGTTCAGACAGCCAGCGTGAATCCACCTCGCTTGGTTGAACCCTGCAAAAGGATATTGAATTATTTGTGTCAAGGAGTTCTAATTTAGATTTATTTTCTCCCTTTTTCCCCTGTGTTGAATAGGAGAGGAGGCTGAAGGAGAAGGCTGCCAGGCGAGAAGCAAGCAAGCGGCAGAAAGAGGTGAGTTGGTGGGCTTTTCCGTTACTACGCAGCCACGGCACTGTGAAGAGACAAAAGTTGCTTTACTCTTTATTACAGCAGGGTGCTTTACACTGTGTCAATCCAGGATTATTTTCTTCATCAAAAATACTACAGCAGGAAGACTGATTCAAAGCCATGAACCTGAGATGCATGTCTTTGGACTATGGGAGGAAACCCACAGAGGCATAGTCGGGTTCGAACCCCCGCCTGAGCAGCCCAGGCACCGTGAGGCAGCGGCGCTCCTTGTCACGCCACCGTGCCCAAAACAAAAAGCGTAGAGCAGGAGACCGACGTGGCCTGCAGTCGTCGCTGAAGGCGCTGTATAGCCGCTGCCGCCTCGTTCATGTCAGCGTCCCCCTTTATGCTCGAGCAGCTCGCAGTAAAACCGTGTATTCGCTTTGCTAGGCCGCATGCTTTAGTGGATAATCATTTGCGAGCTGTAATATTTGCTGCTTCAACTCTGTGAGTTTGAACTTGGGACGTTGGCTTCTGAGGACTTTTTATTAGATTGAAATTCCATCACAAAATATTATTCAGAAATTAAAATGAGATATTGCTTCTCTACTACTTTAAGTACATATTAGGTCAGGCCAAGTATTCTTAAAAACACCCAATCTTTAACTGTAGTCCTAATGCTCACAAGCCCATAAAACAATAACAGAACCACGACCGCAACGCAGGAATCCCAAGTAAATGCACGAGGGGGGGGCGTCATGCTGTCTAACACAAATGGACTCAGCCCCGACGTGTGAAAGTATTTGAGCTCCCGTTTTCATGCAAGAGGCTTTTTATTGAGCACAAAGTCCTTCTTGCCCATTGGCACGGTCACTCTTGTTCCACAGCAGGCATTTTGGTCTCTGCCTGCTCTGCCTTTCAGTCTGCCAAGCATGTGGACACTCCGCTTCCTCACCAGCAGCCTCTGTATGACATAGACAGCAACCTTAATGACTTTTGTTTCTTTGCATCATCAACACTTTATATTGTAGACATGAAGGAGCCAAATGGTCCTCATGGCACACCCTGTGCTTCCTGGATTGATTCTGGACTTGCACAACCCCTAATGAATGAATGAATGAATGAATGAATGAAAAGTACAGATGTTACAAAATACTTTTGTGTGATCATTGTAATCCAAAAAATCCCCTTTATTTTTGTGCTTTAACGAATTTTAGGTGCCATTTTGTCTATGAAATAATTATTTTTCTCCATAAGAGCTGAGGGTGATTTGACCCCCTTCGTGATGGGAACTCGGCTGAAGGGTGAACCCTGTTATGGGAATGGTGGGTCCACCAAATACAACAAAGCTGACATTCGGATTTAATCATTTAGAGGACACTGCTGTATGAAGGAGGCTCCTTGTTTTTTTGAGACCATTTGGCATTTGGCATCAGGTGCAGCCATGTTAGGCCTTGGGGTCAAATAAGAGGGCTGTCTGTCACCCTTGTGGGGAAGAGTGAGAGCCACCATAAGGATGCCAGGCTGACTTGTGCGTGCACTCTTGTATCTAAAGTACAGGATCCCACACGTTAACTTGAGAGACAAATGGATGCCTCCCTTGTGGAGGGAATAATTGTTCCTCTGCATATTTTACAAATTTGAATTTGACATTCGGTTTCCAAAGATCCTTCTCTGAGTAAAATGTCTGGCAGCTTGGGTTGTTGAACAGCACTGTGGAGAAAATCACCGGGTAATGAAATTGTTTCAGGGAGCCCCAAGTTGTGGGGACATTTGCTCCTGGCAAGGCAGCTCCATGCTGTGGGGCCCCTGCTGTACAGTCTGAGAAGCTGTGCTCCCCATTAATACAGCAGCCAGGAAGTTAGCCTCAGCACAGGTTAGCCCACGAGGAGCTATCGTGGCTGATAAATTTTAAGCACCGAATTAAAAAAAATAAAGGCCAGAGACTAACAGCAGCTTTTGTGGTTCCTGCTCTTTTCCTTTCCTCCTCAGTCACGAAAGGCCCCGCTTACTGCATGTTTCCCCTCACTCTTATGTGACCGTGTGGTCCAAAACTTTGCCCCCTGTGGACCCTGCCCACTGTGGATCAGTGACCCCTGACTTGCAGCCTGGAGATCTTGTGGAGGTGCACATCTGAAGTGGTGTCACGGTGCTGTTGCCCTCCAGGTTTATTCACCTGTAATAACCTCTGTGGGTTCACTGTTGTAAAGTATGTTTTACCTCTCCCTTCCCAGTTCACTTTCAGAGCATTGAGGACATGGATTTGCAACCACAAGTTACTAATTCACCAAATAGTGGGCAAAGCCGCTACCTTTGGGCTTCCAAACACCCCACCTACTGCTGTGGTACCCTTGAGCACAGTACTTAGGCTGAGTTGGCACATTAAAGTCACTTTGGAAAAAGGATGCAGTTGAAGAATTAATATGAATAATAGTGATGAATCTTCTGTTGTACTTACCATAAGCAAGGGTTGTGACTGAGACTGCGAAAGGCAGCAGGAAGCAAAAAGAGTATTTGGCTTAGTTCTGCAAGAAGAGCAGTGTCCACATAGGCAGTGAATAAAGTGCTTTGCTCGCAGCAAACTATATAAATGAAAATGTAAATACAGTAGCCGTGTTGCACAGATTGTGCTTCCGTTTCTGGTTACTGGCAGCTTGCGAGAGACCAGAATTGTCCTTCAGGTGTACCTGGAAATGAAAATGTGAGCAACGTGTTGGTGAGCTGCACTGCTCTCCATTGGTGAGATGCAAGAAGTGTGAGAAAGGAGAGCAGCGCCGGCAAAGGCTGTGCCCACAGAAATTTCTAGAAGCTGTTTAAAGCGAACGTCATTCGGAAACGCCATGGCAGGGTGAAGGGGCACGCCAAGCGAACTTGAGGCCACGGCTGCGCCGACTTGAGGCTGAAGAAGGTCACGGGCAGCTGCTGTTACTCAGCCGTCGCTGCGATCGAGGCTCTGGTTCATTCGGTTGCGATGGGGATTAACTGAATGGGCACGGCTTGCAGGGCACCTCCTTCCTCCAGCGCACGTCTCGGTCTGCCCAAATAGAGCAAAAAAGCGCTCTTTTAATATCGCATCAAGGAGCTGTTTTGTCTCATCATATGCTCCTCCTTGTGGAAGGCATCTTCTGAGGACTTTTGCATAAAACGGACGCAAATCCTTTATCGGGCTGCTCTTGCTGGAAAAGCTGCGGCAGGGTGCCGAGAAAGCATCATCTGGGGTGCAAGAACGGCGTGGTGGTCGAAGGGGACGCCTGCACTTAAATGGACCTGGCTTTGAAATAAACTGCGAGCAGCTTAACACGGAGCAAGTCAGTTTAGAGAAGTTCCACTTGCATAAATAAATGTAAACATGGAACAGAATCCAGCTTGCTTAGACTTGGTGGTGCAGTGGTGTCATTTCTGGGTCAGGGTCATGGAGTGCCTGCACAACACGCTTCAGAGGCCAACCTCACGGGCCCTTTTCCAGGGTCCAAGTGACTCCGTGTTTTGCTTCCACCTAAGGTTCCAGAACATGGTCGCTTGGCCCAAGTGTGGGCTGCCACATCCTTCACTGTCCATCAGCCAGCTTCCTTTCTAGCAGATAAACAATGAAGGGACCGTTTGAGCGCAGGATCGGCACACCACAAGCTGGAGGTTTCCTCCTATTTGACGCAAAGAGTCTTGGGCATCTCTTACCCTCCGGTCCCAATGCAGCTGTTGAATATTTCAGTATTAATATCAGAGGTTCTGCGGTGTCGATATTAAAGCCGCAGAAAGAGCACCCTGGGCTTCTTGGGGTTTCGTTGTTATATCCTCATTCCGTTCACCCTTGCATCGCTCCATAAATAAAGGAATGCCCATGTGAACCGAGTTTGCTTTCCCACCTTTATTGCTGTGAGTGATGCTCTGCGTAACATTGTTTCAAGGATGACTTTTTTTTTTTTTTTGATGTTGTCTTCTCTTTTTTTTACATAACACTCTGCCTTTCTCCTATTGTCTGTTGCAGTTATCTTGCAGATTAGAGGTGCACGGTCACATAAAAGCTTTGGTTCTATGCTTGTTTGAGTAAGCATCCATGACAAAGTTGGTGGCTATCAGCAAAAAAGTGGTTACGTTTTGCTGCCTTGCACTTGAAGGACTCAGGTTCAAATCCCACCTCCTTGTAGTAATGTTGAACAAAATACACTGCCCGGTCACACACAAAAAAAAAAAAAGTCACCACCTGGATTTGACTTAACTTTGGGTTTTTATCTGCTTGAGAATGGAAATTAGTAAGGCCAAAAACAATTTCCCGTTTGAGACCATTTGAAGATGTTTCATGAAATTCTCCTTCTCACTAAGATTCATTCTGGTTCAAAACACAGGCCGCCTTCTCGACAGCATGGGATGTGGCCTTGGGCGAAGCAGCTCTGACTCTAGCTTGGGGTTTGGGGGGAAAGGAGAGAGATAAAATGCCAGAAAGCGGCCACTAAACTCGTTCTGCACCTTTTGGGCTTTTTTGGCCTGCTGCTACTAGATTTTATCTTGAATGAATCCAAACGCTTGCTTCAGTGTTTATTTCAAACCCCTACTGTCCTGCGTGTGCATAAATGTTCCTGTCCTTAGATGTCAATTCGGTGTCAAAGTAATTTTCATTTGTGGTCTTGTGTTCTTGAATTGATGGGGTCAGTCCGCATGTGCTGGTTTGTCTTGTTTGCAACATTTTCAGCTTCACCTCGACAGCAGCATATATCACAAACATCACATCAGACAACACAAATCGCATGGCTTGTGGTCCATGCTGACTTGACAGCTTCATGTGTGATGGAGTCACTAGCGTGTGTACTTGATCTGTCAAGAGACAGAAATCATCTACGGCTATGAGCCAACCCATATGAATGTTTGTTCTGTTGTCATGGAAACACCATCACCCGCACTGCAAGCAACCGCACAGCCTCATTGCTCCTGCCATGAACAATGAGGCCAGCGCCAAAGTACAGTTGGCAGCATGCGTGCTGGGGTTTGTCTGCGCTCGGGTCCTGCAGCCTCCATGTGTGTGACTGGGGATGGAAAATAAACCACATGCATTGGTATGCCTGGCAGGTGGGTTTGATTCTGAGAGCCAAAGCTGAGCTGCGGCTCTCATCTCTGATTTTTGCAGCAACTGCATCTCCAGTGCATCTCCTCATGAGCACAAACACGGTGGGAAGGGAAGAGCATCGGCAGAAACACAGCTCTTCATCTCTTGCTTTAACGCGGGGCTCCTGTGTAGGTGTGGATGTGCACAAGCGTACATCCATCCTCGGTGCTTTGAGAAGGACAAACGGGCCCAGGTAGATTATTGCGTGCGTGCGTGAACAAGGAGCTCATCTCATGGCTCTGCATTATTGCATGAGGCAGAGTTTTTATGCAGAAGAGTTAGTGTGATGCTCTGTGCCTGCTGTCCACTTATGACACAACGGAAGCCCGTTGCAGTGTGCGATGAATGTGGGTGACATCTTGGCAAATTACGAAACGTGAACCTGTGCAGCCTTTGTGGTTCTCTCATAAACCCCTGCGATCCTGCCACCGTGTGTGCGGTCCATGAGGACGTCCGTACGTTTTAATTCGGCAGCTGTCACGTTCCCTCGTTCTGGCTGCTTTGCTTGGGGGGTCGTGTCCGTTTCACGTGCATAGAAATGAGCTGCTGCCGGGGAGTCTACCGATGAGCCGCAACGTCTGTCTGAAGACATCGGTATTCGTGGCTGCAGCTCTGGGCTCCCACAGCTCCTCGCACGGCTCTTGAGCTGCCCTTGTTCCTGGACCGCCACTCACCAGCGTTTTCGCCTGCCTCGGGAGTTCACCAAAATATCAATACTCACTTGAGGCAGTGCCAGGTTGTATTCCCGCCCTGTGGATAGACTGAGACATCCATCGATTTACCTGTACTGTAAGGCCATGGCTGTCTGTCCTCATGTTGTCAGCAGCTCTCCTTTACTTGCATCCCTCTAAGATGAGCTGAGGCCATAATGGCTGACTTAGCACGTTGGCGTGTGCAAGGAGTCTGACACGGTGGCTCTTTGCTCAGACACCGTGCTCACTGCAAAGAATACCATCAAAGTGGTGGAAGTAATACAGCAAAAATGCAGTGGATGCTGGAGCTTGGGTGACTAGATAGTGCGAAAGCAGAACGGTCCAATACATCCCAGTTTTGTTAGTGTTTTCCAGAGTTTTTAAAAATGAATTGTGGATTTGATCTGATTGCACGGTTTGCACAGCAGAAGTCTGGTGATGGCGCAGAGCTACAGCACAGCTCACGTCCTACCCCCCTGTGCTTTTTGCAATGAGATGCTGCCCGTGCTGCAAGGTGTTTTGCTGACTTCCGCTCGGGTTTGGGCCTTTGAGGTGGGCTGGGAACACATTAGTGTTTCCCCCTTTAAAACGATGCCAAACGGGACCTCGATTTGCACAGCGCTTTGAGCAACGAATTGAGTGGCAAATTGGGGGTGTCCTGTGCTGCACAGCATTTGCGGGCTCAGTGAGTCTGAAAATACTTAGAAAGGCCTTCGGGAAGTGCTGTGATGTTCACCCACGAAAACGGTCGTCTTGTTCTCTTTTCCTTCGAGCCGTGATGTCAGCCAGAATTATTAAAGGATCGGCTGGACGAGTGAGTAGCCGACTGCTTCAGGTGAATGCACGCAAGTCTCGGGGACGCCCGTGGACCTGACCAGTGAAAGAGTTAGAGATGATCCATCCACCGCACAGTTTGCGAAAAAATAATCTCTCAACTGCATGGTCCCATGGGGAGGGATGGTGAGCTCATGGCGTCTTGTCACATTAACACTCCAGCGTTCCTTTTTTAAGTCCCGGGTTCATTTGTGGCTCCAAGGGTGCAAATAAAACTCTTTGGAGACTGCAGTGTCACTGGAACACTGAGCTCTAATGCATTTAAAGAAAATCAAATATGTATAAATAAAATTCCAGGGCTAGCGCCACACACACAGCTGCTACACACGGACGTCCTGCTCGCTCCAACGCCCTCGCGCTTCTCACCGCCGCATCGCTCCCTCTGCATTCAACCTTAGATGAAAGAGAGCCACTTTGCAACCAACAGAATATCACATGTAAACTCTTGCAACACTATTACACTTAGTGTGTAGGCCTGTAGGTGCCACTTTATTAGGTACGCATGGCCAGTACGGCTTGGTGGTGGTAAAATGGAGCGGACACTGTCCTTGGTACTCCTTAGGCTTTTACTGCTAACTGAACATCATTTGAACACCACAAGATGACCGAATTTTTGCTGCTGACAGACGCATCCCTTCCTGGCCGCTCTCGTCTTCCTGAAACAGGTAATGGGCCGTATTACTAAGTACACATCATCTCTAGACAAGGCCACAGACATAACAGTGCCTTTATTTCACTCCAGTGGCCTGAACGGTCCCGGCCTCTCAAGCCATTAGAGCAATCTTGACGTGAGGTGGAACTTGATGCAAGTAGCATAAATGTCACCAGAAAATCTGTAGAAACCGCTTGAAGCTGTCAAGTCAGCATGGACCACAAGCAATGCGATTTGTGTTGTCTGATGTGACGTTTGTGATGTGTGCTGCTGTCGAGGTGAAGCTGAAAATGTGGTAAACGAGACAAACCAGCACGTGTATGCATGGCAGTGTGGGGGGACAAATCCCACTACGCATGCAGTCGTTTCAGATGTTCCTGTCCTCACAGTGAAACTTTATATTCTTTATGAATCGCTTGTTTTACCCTAACACGGTAATATTCCTTAAAATGGGAGGGGGGCACCATTAGTATTGCAGAGCTTCAAGTGAAATCTCCCCACTTGTTTTGTCACAGCGTGCATCTTTAAACACTTAAAGGCTTAAAATAACTCCTCCTCCCAGGCCCGAAGGCATCAAACAGAAATTCCACTTCCAGGCTGGTGCTGAGCGTTGGCAAGTTTTAATTCATGCGGTAGACATTCCAAGTCCTTACCGCGATATTAACCCCCCGAGCATTAGTGCGCTTCTTTCTTGCTAATGTGGTTCGCATGTGTTGCTCGAAGTGGGTTGTTTAACAGGCCATTGTGTTACTCAGCGTAGTGAAATTTACTCTGTTGAAATTTAGTCCGTGAGGTCTGCAGGCGGCTCGAATTTTGCATGTTGAAGCCCGGATTAAAGCGGTAGTTTCATAAATGTTGACAAAAAAGCCTCATGAATTGAAATTGTGCCATTTCTAAATGCTTTTATGTCTTCTCTGCATAAATGCAAGTATATCCGTTTAAATAAGCCTCCCTTATGTTTCGTCTGTTAAAGTTGGACAGACTTACCGAGCTCCCGTTTTGTTAAAATGTCATTGCCCCGATTCTTTGAAACGTCGGTCTGCATTTTTTCATGGGCTTGACCTTGGGCTCGCAAGTTGCCAACAGACCCAAACATCCCTGCAGACACAATGCACCTCAACCCCTAGTGCATATCCTCACGAACCAGAAATTCACTTTAAGTTCCCAGCTCCCTGTACCGTGTTTTTTCACCTAACCTTTTGCAAAAAATTCTCATTTGCGTTCCAAATGCAGGATGCATTGAACTGTGTGCTTAAAAAGTCCTCATCTACATTCTGAAAACAAGTCACGATGTCTGAAGTGCGAGCTAAGAAATTTGAAATGGCAGTTTCATTTGTGCCAATTGTCAGGTTGGCTGGGCCAAGGGCTTGTTTGGCAAAAATGTGCGCCCCTGGCAAGGCCCCTGCCCCCGCCAACTTGTTCCAGTCCTGCAAAACTCAAGACTTTTCATGAAGAGAAGACAAAGTTCCAGTTACCGACAGTGCTAGAAACTTTTGTGTTGTGTAAAGCACACAGTGGTGCTGGCCTGTGCCAAAATGCCACCAAATGTTAAAATGAACATTGATGACTTCAGTACTTTACAGTTGTAATAATTAAGGGGTTTAGTAGCAGAGCATAAGAAAGCATGACCCTGAGTTATGAGGAAGCATCGAATGTATGAATCCACCGTACTGTAGTCCCCTTCCCCCATTCTGCCCAGCTTCTGTGCTGCAGTTCCTTCTGCAGTTTCTCGGAGCCAATGTGGTTTGAAGATGTTTGGCCCTTCTTCAGGGATGCCGGAGACGTTTAAAAGCCTGAGAGTGGGGGTTTTTTTTCTCGAAAGTGACAGCACGGTTCTTCCTTGAGGACGCAACGGTCATGTCTTCAATAGGCACGTCATTAGAAAAATCAAAGCAAAACGGAGCATGCGGACACAAAGCGGTGAGACCACAACCATGCGGTGCCCTGGTCCTCCAGCCTGGATGTACGCGTACCTGTTTTCTGTATCTTAGTGGCCGCCTCCTGTGCCAAATGGGTTGTGGCAGATAAAATGCATGGGAATGCACACAAAGTGATAAGTTGTGTAACTGCAGGCCACATGAGTGAAAAACCAAATACAGGAAACGAGTGTCCCCGTAAACATAACTGCGGATCCGTGTTCGTACGCAGTAAACGCGGTGCAGCTAACAGTTGGGGCGCCGTGTTCGGCAGAAGCCTGAGTCCTTCGTGCTATCGGTGATGCTGAGCAGGGTTTCTTCCATATGTCTGCTGACACCGAGGGTGACAAAGTAGCTTCGCATTCATGTGCCGGCCCGGGAGACCCTGCTGCAGGCAGGCCCATTCATCACGGCACCCGTGCAAGTGTACGAGGTCCTTCGGCGGCTCCTGGCTCTGCCCCAGTGAAGCCGCCGCTGTCCGAACGTGCGTTGCGTCCCTCTAATTGCCGACCCTGAGCTTTTCCGCACCGTCAAACCGCGGGCTGAAACACAGTCATTTGGTGGCAATAAAGCACTGCTGGTGGTGCTCAGAGCTGCTGCAAATGTTAGGGTGGACAGAATTGCCCTGCACTTGTGCTGCCGGGCTCCATTGTACACTTTTCTGTGTTCTCTGCCTGGCTACAAATTTTCTCTGCACGTTTTTTTTTTCTTTTTTTTCTGTGCCTGTGCTCCCTGCTGCTATGAATGTCCCCAGAATTTCTGTTAGATGGGACATGTGTGTGTGTGTGTGTGTGTGTTGCCTTCTGCGCACCGCTGACTAATGCATGTAGTGCAGTGTTTGTGTGTGTGAGGTCGGCCACTCCCTGGGTCCTAAGCCCTTTGATTTGGCCTGATGGATGGATGGATCTACTGAATGCTCTGCAGGTTCTGGTATTCTCTCGTGTGGTTTGCGGCGTCATTTTCTAAGGTGGGGGCGGTACTGCAGGGCGCTACGGCCTTTTTACAGCTTCTCAACACACGGCTGTGCTGCGCAAATTGGAGAAGATGCTGACTCAAGCATGTTTCAGTCCTTTGCTCTTGAATCGCCTAATCTGAAGCCTCCCCCTTTTGCTGTAGATGTACTTGTAAGTTTATGAAATATCCAAGTATCTGGGCCGTTTTGTGACTCGTGCGTGCCTGCCCATCAGCTCCTCTGCTCCAGCTGTGTGATGCACCTCACTCTCAGCTACGTTTCCCTCGTGTACAACAGTCACTACTGCAAGAGGAGTGGTGGGGATATCACTCGGTGGAAGGTACAGCGGGCAGAGCAGGGCCGTGCCGTGCGTCCCGCAGCTCCGAGCCGACCCCACCTTCATCCTAGGGGCCGTACCTGGGTCCCCCTTGAGGTGCACTCCCCTGCCCGTGTACTGACCTCTGTCCCCGGATCTCTTCCAGGAGAGCAGCGCAAGGTCTGCTGATGAGTCCGAGGAGGAGGCGGTCGCCTACCTGGATGGCTGTGATGATGGAGAGGAGTTTGACCCCAGCACGTTGCCAGACCCTGACAAGCACGTGGACTCGGAGCATGAAGACCAGGGCAGGTGAGAGTAGCGCCGGGACAGCAGTAACAGAACCAGCAAGTCCAAATGTACTGATGTATATTGTAAAACACTCATACGTGTTGAAGTGATTTAGGTGCCAAAGATTGTAAGGGCCCAGGGTGACAGACGTGCAGCCTTGAGGTTGCTGGTTCAAATCCCATAGTTTGTATAGAAATCACTACAGTACTTCAGTTGGACATAAGCATGCGGCTCTAAATGCGCCAAAGAAAAACTTGCTAAATTGTTTTGCTTATTGTGTCACGGTGACAGCATACAATGCAGTTACGCAGCGATCGGCGTTTATGTTTCCAAGCTCCGTTTCTCCTTAATTGCCCCCAGGCTGCTATTTATTCCATTTTTCACAAACAGATTTGAAGAAGCAGCAATAGTTTGTCAACCACGCAGGAATAATGCAGTGTTTTATGAAATACCGTTGACCCGTGCATCTAAAATAATCCATGAGTGAGAAATGTTTGCGTGTAAGGGGCTGAAGAGCACCGCTGGGGTTTGGCTTAGAACGGCGGTAAAAATGATGTCTGCCTCTTCCCATGAGACCCACCCTGATGCTGGCATTTACAACACTGGCTTGGATGGAGAGCAAATGCTTCCCATCTTTTACCCACAGTGACTCATGCGCTTGGCAGTTGTTCACTGCATTTTTCACCTAACATGCTGGCAGCCTTTGCTGCTCCAGCTTGTTTGGGGCGGTTGGGTTTCTCACCTCTTTGCACTCAGCTCCATCTTCTCTCTCATTCTTGCACCTGAGATGTTTTTCAGCTGCTTGAAACAGAATTGAACAGAATCTGACCACTTCTGGGCTTTTTTTTTTTTTATTTTTTTAAATCGGGTTCAAGCGTAATAATGGAGATGTAAATCGATTTGCTCCCTGGGCAAATTCTGAAAAATATGTCTATAATGAATCTAAAATATGCCGTAACTGGTTCAGGCTAAATGCCTTGGTCAAGGGTGCTAAGCAGGAGCTGGGATTCGAACCCGGGTGCCTCGTGTTGTGGATGACAGCTGTAACTGAAGGGACTTCTTGGTGTGACATCCATAAAGTGGCTGAGATTAAGGAGCACGGTGGTCCTCGTGCGGGGGCGTGGTTACGAGTTTGCGATGTTGTCTCTCAGTCTTTTTGCAAACCCCCCCCCCCCCACACACACACACACACAAAAATCTGGCTGCTTTATGGTGCGGTACCCTCATGCTGCGTTGTCCAAAGCTCACAAAGGGAATTTGCTGTTTAAAATGCACAGATTTATGAGCCCAGTGAAAGGGGATCCCGGTGTGTTTGCTCGAGTGCTGTAGCTGCACGTCTGGGGTACGGCCCGAGGGCAGACGCCAGCCACTAGGTTACCCGCGGCTCCTGCCCAACAAACCCACCCGATTCCTTTCCCAAACCCTAAACGCACTGCACCTCGGCCGCACCTCCGCTGCCGACTAGAAGTTCCGCCCTGATGGGTCTTCGGGCACCGTCTGCTCCGTCACGCCATTTTTCTTATCGCTGTTGTTAGCAACAGCCGCGCTTGTCAGCTTGTTGATTCTCGCGATTCTCTTCTTTGCATTTGTTTAGCTGAAGCTGTGGGGTAATATTTACCCTCGGAGCAGCTTGATGTAAGCACCTCGATCGAGGGCATGATGATGAGTTGGAGTTCAGAGCTGGCTTGCTTGAGTGCAACGCCGTGCCTATAACCGCTACGCCACCTGCTGGCCTTCCTGAGAAACGGCAGCCTCTGCTGACTGCGAGACCCCAACAAAGACAAATTCCTGTCAGCGAGAGGCACCGCACAGAAGCTCCTCTTCCTTTCCTTTTGCTGCTCTTCCTCTTTTCCTGGCACCGGTCGCACCTCTGGGCTTTTTTTAATAAGATGTTTGCGAACAGCTGACAGATCCGCATGGCCGAACGCGCAAACGCGTGCTCTGCAATGATTGACGCGTAAGGTACGTCCCCCAGAGAAAGCCAAAGTGCTGCTAACATTAATATTTCCCGTGCGCGGGGATTCGCGATAACCTTCCGTCAGTCAACGTGGAAATACAGTTGCGGGTGACCTAATGGGATCGATTAAGCCGGGCCCTCGAACGTGAGCAATCGAACAAGCTGACACCCCGGGTGCAGGGGAGGGTTTACTGCAGGCGCACCCCATGTCCCCTGACTACTTTGTGTCACCGCTTAACCCGTGACGCTCCGGAGCATGAATGCGGTGGTGTTTTGTTGCCCCTCACATGGTTTAGCCAAGCGTGGCTTTGACTGAGGTGACTAAAAAGCGAAAGTTAGTGAGCATAGGGCCAAAAGTTGGACATGGAAAAATGGGGAAAGACAGTAAAATATAATGGTACTGATGATGGGTGGACGGAACGATTTGTGCGGGCAGCATAGTGGCACAATAGTCCCAGGTGCATCCCTCCACCTGAAGGACACAGGTTCATACCCCCCTCCCACTTTAGTGTTTACACTGAATTGCCACAGCAAAAGTAAACGGGTAAATCGGCACATGGATCTTAACCAAATGCCTTAGGAGGAAAGCACGGGCTAAATAAATGGCAAAAATTGCACAGGGACTTGAACAAATTATTGAACCACGATGCCTTGAGATGAACCGTATGTCCAGGTGTGTCTAATGCTCGGGTGGATCAGAGTTCGCGGGAGATGATGGCGGGCGTCTCGGCCGCACGCCGGTGGCTGCGCAGGGGCCAATGCGTGAGTGTGGCTCCCTGCATCCCTCTCCCTCCGTGGCGATGTGGACAAATCCAAGCTGAGCAGAGGGTACAGAACGCAGACCGCCATTCGGGTGTTTGCCTTTCAGCAGCAGACTTCGGCCTAACGGTCTCACCGCCCCTGCCTGCGCTAAAGATTTCCAAAAACTCCTCAGCCTGCACACACAAAGCAAGGCCGTTTGTTCATAAAGCCAAAGTCACTACAAATCAAAATGGTGACAAAGCAGGCATCTGGCCTGCCATTTAAAGCTGTTTTTGTGTTGCTTGCGCTGTTGTTTGTCATCACTGCTCACCTGCTCAGGACCACCAGGCGCGAGATGAATGGAGTTGCACGTTTTTGCTCTTAGAAAACAGGCGAGTGAGGAAAAAGCAACTAGAAATAATGTCGAGAAAGGGGTGAATGTTTAAAAGTGTTTATGCGACAATGAGAAAAAGTGCATTACCCTCCTTTGCACTGGAAGTTAATGGCAGCCGTTTGATATTTGATGCTCAATAAATGTAGACGTGTGATCGGTTTAGAACACAGAAGTGAAAAATATCTGTGCAACTTAGCGTCCCAGTGTTGACAAGAAAGCAGTTAATCCCATGTTAACCCAATTGGTCATTTACACGCACATTAGCTTGTGCCTCCCTGGCCCAGTTGAGCACAGCTGAACAGGAGTGGTCCTGAAGCGGAGCTGCTGGTTTCACATTGGCCCCTGCGCAGCCACCCGCGGTAGCCTGGAAGAGCAGGTTTCTGGCCGGCGTCTTGACACGGTGTCTCATCCTTCCCTGTACGGCAGGTCCCCGGCTCGCAGCGCTAGCAAGAGGAGCCGCGGCAGAACCTCCAGCGAGTCGGAAGAAGATGCAGCTCCCACGGCAAAGAAGAGGGCCGGACGGCAGGAGGAAGCCCCCTCCGAGGCTCTGGACACCGGACTCTCGCTGGCTGAGGACGAGGAGCTGGTCTTGCACCTGCTGGGGCACAGCAGCTAGAGGCATCCTCTGGGCATCCTCTGTGCCATAATAAATGCAGGACATGTAAACGGGCAAGAGGTCACTTTTGCCAACTGTGAGCTTTGCTAAAATACGGCAGAGCTTGGGGCTTCCCGCTGAGCTGTTGTCTTGCTTCTTAATGCAGATGTTGGCCAAGTCTGACCGATGAGCCAGTTGGAAGCGCCGCGTTGTGTCGTTTGTCCTGGCAGAATGCCGAGCGCGACCCCCGCAAGTGCCCTTTCCATTATGTTGGAACGTGAGGTTAATAAAACTCAAAGGATTATCGCTCCCCTGTTCTGATGAATTCTTTTCTCCGCCAGCTGTTTTCCACTCTTCTCGCTTGCAGCTCCATCTCTGTCTTTCAGCAGGAGTGAAAAGCGCTGCGCTCGCCTCCTCGTCCGGCCGCGTCCAAGTGCGAGCGAGCGGAGAGAAGCACAGCCATCCGTTACAAACCGTTTTCGCCTCACCTGTAGCGGCCTGGGACCCAGCAGTGGACTTTGTTACGTGCGGATTATCGAGTCTGCTTAAGAGCAGAGGAGATGCACAGAAACGTTTTAGTCCACTTTCGCTTCTTGTAAACAAACTAGATAAATCCAAATATAAATCCAGCCGCTGCCTCGGGCTCCGTAAAAGGTTCCAAATGCAGACGTCCCTGAATTTTTCACAGGTTACGTTCCATAACAGGGAACTCCACAGCCGTCCTGGAAACCCCGGGTGGGCGGAACAGCGGTCCATCTGAAACCACGTGCAGTTTCCTCGGTGCGTTCTGCCGAATTCTCGGACGCAGCTGTGACAAACGCGACGCCGCGTGAGGCTGTTTTCAAAACGTTGCCTTTGATCAGCTTGTCATCCGCTGTACAAGCAAATTTTTGAGCGCAGGAAATGTAATTGATAAATAAGCAGGTGAACAAGAAGATATTTGTGTGTCCAGAAATGTGCACCTTGAAAGTCCATAAGAGGACAAGCCAGCGTAGCGTTTCTTATTTCTGTGTTCTGAACTGCGGCACGGGTGAGATGCCAACCGACATTTTAGCGGTCTAAAGTCTGCGAATGAGTTGACGGTAAATTTCCACTAAATACCTTGATGTCATGGTCCAAAATGTATCCACAAAACTGTTTCGGTAAAACATTATAGAGGAAATAACAGAAATATCTCTTTGAAAGCAGAACCTATTCTTTCATTTAAATGGAGGGCTAAGACTTTAAAAAAAAAAAAAAAAAGCTGAAGTTCCCAGGCAAAGTTTTAGAGGGATGGAGATGGGGCAGCAGCAGGCTGCACTTTAGCTCCCTGGACCTGGAACATCTATACGGTGTCACGGAAAATGTGCGCCTTCCTATGGGGAGAAGAATTATGTGAAGCTCTGAGTTCAAACCAAAAGCATTTGCTTGTGGAAATGAGATCTCATGGAGGGAATTCTGAGATGCTGCAAAAGAAAAATGCTGCATGACCCGATCTGGAGAAGAAGCTTGACATAAAATTCCAAATAAAATCTGGATTCCATAAAATTCTATGATCCAGTTCATTTTAAAGATGTGTTTCAGGGAGGAGAACTTGAATTTGACACCATCAAATTCATGTTCATTATCATAGAAAGTGCCAGGTTCGATATAGGCAAGGCGTCCGCGGGAGGTGCCGCAGCCCACGTGGGGGCCTCTGCTCATCCTGTCCGCTGCAACTCGACACCCAGGTCATTATTTTCAATCGAATTTCCGTTCCTCGAAAGTGTGAGCTGACAGCACTTTTTTATTGCCCTAATTTGGTAGAAATCAAAATGTCACCTAGGATCCTTTGGTATTCAAGGCAGCCGTTTACCTGCATCTCCGTGGAAAGCTTCCGTTTCTCCTTTCTTTCCTTCATCTGGCTGGCAAGCACTGCAATCCCGCACGTTGAACATGAGATATTTGCTTTTCACCGCATCGAACATCGGCTGCTGTTCACACAGCCGCTTGGGTTGTGTGTGTGTGTGTGTGTGTGTGTTGAATGTGATTCCAGTCTGAGTCACCGTAGCCCTTTGATCCGCTGCCCTGCGCAGGCAATTCCGTTTATTCCTAACAGTCGCTTCTCGCTGTAATCTTCCAGGAGGGTTTTCATGCGATGCCGCAGATTTATTCCCTGCCTGCATTAAAGGGAACGGAGCTGGAGGTGAAGCGTGACGCGAGCCACAGGACCACAGTGCCGTACATCGCAGCCCACTTCTCCACACAAACCAGGGGAGTGGACATGATGATGCGCCAGCGCTGGGTCCCGCAGGCCTCGCGCTCCTTCTTCAGGATGGTCCTGGCACAAAGGGACCTTTGGACCGGTGAATTGTTAATTCTTCGCAGTTTTATTTGAGTTGTTTCTTTTTTCAGAACCAACCGACTTCTGTATTATTGAGCTTTTACTGATACCGATGCAGTGCTTGGAACTGCAAACTACAAATTGCAAATCTGCTTTAGAAGTGAAATTGGCCGCCGGTGGAGGTGATCGGGTCGATGGCCCGGCGCACCAAGGTGCGAGCAGAGGAAACCTGACGCAAGAAACCAAGCCTGAAGGGGCAACAAGGAGGCTCTCTCTACGTCAGCGTTGGCTGCTTTTTCATAACCTTTAGGAATCCGTCCGCCGAGATCCTCTCCTCAGTTGAACCTAAATCGTCCAACTTTGAGCTGTTTTCATCGCCGCACAAAAACAAACATGTTCTTTTCACGGTTTGCCATCTGTTCAGCCTCAGTGGTGTCCGAGAATAAACCCATAGTTTTCACACAATATTAATGCACCTTTGTGTTTGTGCTTCATTAAAAGTTTTGCTTCTCTGTAAATGTTCAGTTCTGGGACCCGTTCTCACACCATTTCAGTCTCTTCTGTGGTGCGCGCGACTGCGTGAAGCTGGCAAAGACGCATTTGCACTCTACTGTCCCTGTCTTGCATTTAGTGCACCCCCCAAATCCCCAGTGTCTCACACTTCCTTTTGCACAGACGGAGGTCTTTTATTTATTTGCACTCCGTGTTATGTTGCACCTTGGCCCTGGAGGAACGCTGCTTCATTTCACTGCGTACCGTTTACATGGTTGAAATGACAAGAAACTCCTACTTGACTTGACTCGACCCACAGAGCTTCTGCAGACCAAGTTGGGGTTGTTGAATGCCTGCTTGCCATTTTCTGTGTCTCCAAAGCAAATGACAGTGCTAAGCTGTCATTTTCACAGGGGTGGGATTTGCCTCTGTCCTTCAGCCGTAAGACTGTGTCGCTCTCTGCTACACCGCCGTCTTGTCTCTGACTCTGGAGTGGCCGCTGGTGCAGGCGCTCGTCCGCAACTCGAAAGGACGATTCTTCCGACGTCATCTTTAACCAAGCCGAGCTAAACCGCTGCTCAGCGCTCCACGTCCCAAGCAAGCGGGCGGCTTGAACCTCGTTCATGGCTCTCTTTACTTTGCATTTAACTAAAACTTCTCCAGCGGTGCGGCGGCCCAGCAGCTCATTCGTTGGCAGAGATGCATGCAGCAAAACAAATAACTTTTTCGCCGATCTCTTGCCGATGCGTTTCGGGTTCTTTCATTTATAGTCGTGTAACCAAGCTATAGGCAGAGCCCAGTGCCCCAAGCGATGAAGTAGTGGAAAACTGAGCCGCTTGGGTAGGAACAGCGCCGACGCGGTGTCGTGCGTTCCGGCGTCTCAGTTAGCGTGTGGTTTGCTGCAGGTTTTGTGTGCAATTGAAATAGCTTTTTGATCACATCTTGTATATATGTGGTGGACCATCTGAATCCTGACCTGAACAAGAGGCTGAGGACAATGCATAGACGTCATACATTATACAGTGGGGGATATACAGTGCAGAAGCCAGGAGACAGTAAGAAGTGACAGAAGTTGAATGAGACCCCGTAAATACTCGAAACCTACGTGTGTATCGGCATGTTGGCAGGCTTTGGCGAAACGCAGCGTAAATCCTCACCGGTGTTACGTACCGGGGTGCAGACTGCAGGCTGGGTTGCTTTTGCGTCCCGACGGCCGTTGAAGGACAAGGGTAGCGCGAGTGAACCCCTTGCTTGTGTACGCTAGGCCTTTGGTGATAAAAGTGATGATGAATGAAAGAGTTTTACTTTTAGAAACTATTCCGCTTTTAATTTGCTTGCATGTATTGCGCAGTTGCATTTTACAATTCTGACAAATTCTTGCTGAGGTTTCCCATCACCAACTGCTGCGATAACTCAGCTGCTTGCAGCTGCGGGTGTGTGAGGACGGCTCTGTCAACAGCATCCTCACCCGCGGCGGCGTCCAGGCTCGGGGTGCAGGACGGCGCTGGGGCCGAACGCGGCGCTTGCTGGCATCGCAGCCTCACGGCTTGGGCGCAGACCTCGCCGTCAGAACAAACAACCCCGTGCTTGTGTGCTTCCTGCATTTGCGCCAGTGCCCAGACAGCGTGAGGAATGAGGCCGGCGGGCTGCAGCACACGAGAGGTCTGGCTCCCTCTCACTCGGGGAAGTTCTTCACAAAGGCGTTCGCTTTCTATTAGTGGCGCGACGCCGTCCGCTTTGCTCTTTGGCTCCACTCTGAAACTCACTCGGGCCCGAGGGACACGATGGTAATGAAAGCGGCCAAAAATGATGCTGCACTCGCGGTCTGGAAATACAGACGCCAGTAGATGCAAAATTTCACAAATGCCACAGTTTGGTTCACTAGAGATCTTGGTGCTTTCGTGACCGCGTGTACGATCGCGTGTAAATCCACTGTCTGACAGTCAGCAAACGCTCAGTAATACAGGGACCTCCTGGTTTATTCACAAGTTCTGCAAAAACGTCAACTAGAGTCACCATGAATTAAAGTTTCACAGCAAGATTTTATTATTTATTCAGTTTACAAACATGAACTGCGAGTCCTTTTCAAGGCCGCCGTGCTCTGGGGTCTGCGCTGGAATCACTGGCCGTGAGCAGGACACCGCTGGAAAGGACTGCAGCCTCCCTCAGCACTCCTGCTGTCGTGACGCACTGTCACGTAGTGTCCCCTAACTTCCTGTTTCGTTCCTGGCCACCAGCACTCGGCCCTGTCGGCGTGAACCGTAAACCCCGTGGTTGCGAGTTGAATTAATCCTGGCCCGCATTCCCGCTCCGTCCTCAAAGCATTTTGCTGCCGATTAAGCAGCTGGACACGCGAACAAATGGTTGCTGTGCAGCCGCAAATTTCTGAAAATACACAAAGGAAGAAAATACAACCGGAAGCCAAAGCGAAAATACACGGGCATGCAAAATGCGGCACTTTGAGTTTTCGCGTGCACGGGTGAAGTTTTGTTCCCTTTATGACTTGGGACCAAAGATGGAGCTCTTTGTGTTTGTGAGCAGCGGTTATTGTGAGATATAGACACGAGATTTCAAACCTACGAGCCCATTTCTAGGAACACATCAACGCTTGCGCTCCTAAGTAGGGGTCGCCTGCGTTGAAAAATTGGCAGCAGAAAAACACGCAACATGGGGACGAACTTCGCAACGAGGAGACCACGCGCGCACATACACGCACGGCGCTGGCGCTGCGAGGACAGAAGCAGCCTCTTCTCATGGCTGCCATCCGTCCCCGTGGCGTGATGGACCGTTCCCTCCCAATTCAGCGTTCCCGGGCTGATGCCTCCGAAACTCCATTACAGCTGACGTTGATGGACGGCCGCAGCCGCTACCGGTGACTCGGGCTCAGCTTCCGATTCCTGCGGCAAAATGGGGATTGACGGGGTTCGCAGGCGAACGCGTTCCTCTGTAATGTTTGTCACTGATAAATCACTCGATCATCCTGTCACTTAGCACAGCTAAAACGCACGCAAATTGTTGCCCCGAGTTCTCTTTTTGGCATTTTCATTTGCATCCTCAAAGCCGTGACCGAGGTGCAGCGTCCGCTTTGCAACAGCAGGAGGACTCCATTTTACCTGAGGGTACAGCAGCAGTTTAGCTGCTACGATCATGCGCCGCGCTAAACGGACGAGGACAACATGGCTTACATTCGTTGGCCAGTTTGTTAGGCACACCCAGCAGTAAGGTGCTCGACCCTTTCCAAAGGCTAAACAGCAGCTGACAGCTTCACGCAGCATCTGCAGGTCTTCTGGCACCACATTAATTCTGCTGCCTCCTCCCAAAGATGTTTATTGGCTCGCGATCTGGGGACTGTGTCGAGGAGTAAAGGTGCCGTCGTATCCCTGCGGCCATCGTGAGAAAACGTGCGCTCTGTGGCGGAGGTGCTGCCGAACTGAGCCATCGCCCTTGCGCCCTTCCTTCCTCTTAGTCTCCTCGCATCTCCGGCTAACAAGGGGCTGTCACCCACAAGAGTGCCACTGACTGGATGTTTTGTGTTTATTGCACCGCGCTGTCTGTAAACTCTAGATGCCCTAGGAGGTGACCACCCCGGGAAGGTGGCTGCCCTTCAGAAGCGGGGTCGTTGGCGCCACAAAGTGGCAGAGTCACTTTGATGGATTGACTGCGGCAGCAAAGCTGCATGCATAAACAGCTGCGTGGCCCTAATAAAGTGGCCGGCGAGTGCTGCGCTTGCGGAAAGTTTTGGGGAAATAGGAAGCATGTTATTGTGAGGCAGGATTCTTTCGTGAGCTGAGAAGAAAGTGCTCTGGGCACAATGCTAAAGCAGGAAGAGAGCAAACGCGGCGTCGGTGACGCCGTTCGTGGCTGCGCATCATCTGCGCTGCTGGGTCCAGGGCTGCGCCCACACCCATCGCTGACACTCGGGGAAGAAATAAATGCACTGTTAGGGGAATCGGAGTAGTCACAAACACTAAGCTGAACAAGAAAGCAGAGCTAAAAATAAGCTGCGACGTCCCCGGGCCTCTGGTTCTGGAAGCGAGGCAGTAGCTTTTATTGCTTTTTCTTCCCACTGCAACAGAACTCCAGCACTTTTCTTCAATTAACTTCCCAAAACGGCCGGTGAGCTGAGAAAAACCGCAAGGAAAGAACAAAACTGTCCATTAACAATGGAGCTGGAAACGGACACACGAATGCCAAACTCCACACATTTAGGGGAAACACTGGCACAGCGAGCAGATACCGGAACCCACGACCCTGTTCCCGTCACACGACTCTAAATGTGCGTCTAGCATTCGTACCGGAAAGCGGAACTTTAGGTCCCTCTTGCCTTCTTCTCGGTGTCAACTTGTCCTGGCCTTTACCTCAGGGGCAACTTTTACTGCATCCATTCATTGCGTGCATCCTGTACAAAACAGTTTATTATTTCGTTTCCATCATTTGTTTTTACAGTCAGCCTTAAAAATATAATGAAACGCAGTTCTTGCAAGGGTGGTTCGTAATACAGCAGCAGGCTGGTGGTGGCAGCGTCATGGTGTGGGGAGCATTCTCCACGCCACACATCGGAGCCCCCGGTACCGAACACCAAGACTGCGAAGCTGCTTTGTTTCCGCACGGCACAACGTTCCCGCCCAACCTACCGAGCATCTGGCAGAATCCGGGTCCAGATGAGTTCGTGCTGTTCTGAAGGTCAAAGGAAGGGCAGCAAGCTGCTAGATAGGTGTAGCTAATAAACTGCCACCTCACTGAACATTGCAGGCTTTGCTTTTTGCATAGTCGGTGCATATTTGCACGGATTCTGTATGCATATTAATAGTAGCATCAGCATTTTAGATGTCTGACACCGAACGGCACCGGAGGACCGGTCCGGCGGGCCGGGTGACCCCCTGCAGCTTTGCCCAGCTGACCGGCTTTGCCCTCGTCATTGACCAGTTGCAGCTCAGGGTCGTAAGGGCAGGCCGCCGGCACCGCCTGCGCTTTTGCGCATTGCGGCCAGGGCCCTTCGAGGAACCCGCAGACGCGCCGACGGGCCTCGACCGAGGCGTCCTTGTTTAATGCCTTTACTGTGGTTCTCTGACACGAATGCAACTATTCGGCGACCGATCGACTTTGCAACGGTGTCTCCGTCGGGGCAGAAGGGCAGGAACGGCGGGAACGGCGGGCCGGGCGCTCGGACCCCAGCCGTTCAGACTCGGGCAACAGCAGCCGCCCAGGAACCAACGCGGCTTTTTGCTACGAGCGCAAAGCCGTTCTTTGTTAGCAGCCGAGAAACTGCGAGCGGGGATGCGAAAAGTTGCGGGGTTTCTCGGGTGTGAAGCGGCAGCCTTTTGCGGCGCTCCCTGCCCGCACGCCTTTGCGGTGCCAATGATGTCAACGGGACAGCGGGACGAAGGGGCGCCGGGCGGAGCCGCCGCGAACACCAGCGTTCGTCTCAGAGCCGCTGGCACACGGGAGCGCGCGTCCTCGGCGCACAGCTCACGCCCCCGCTGAGCGCGCAAAGCGGGAGCGGACCGGCACCCACCGGGCGGCGAGCGCATTCGGCAGAAGCGGCGGCCGAGCAGCGCACCGGGAAACACGTCCGGCAGGTACGGCTCTGGGACTCGGCGTAACTCGGTCTGTCGTGTGGCCGAGCACGGAGCCTCGGGGGCGCGCAACCGCACACGGACGGCTGCGCGTAACGCACGCACGCACGCACGCTCGCTCGCTCGCTCGCTCGCGGTGCCCAAGTCTGCCCCCCGGGTCGTGGAAAAGAGATGCTGCTGCTGCTGCTGCTGCTGCTGCGGCGGGGGGGGGGCACCTCAGCCGCTCGACGACCCTCTTTCGCCGCCGGCCGACGCGCCACTCCTTGCTTGTGGCGCCCGCTGACGCCCGCTCTTGTGCCCCTTTCCTCAGGCTCCTCCTATGGCAACGCCGAGGCTCCCGAGCCCCCTGGACCGCTAGCACCCAGCCTGCAGCCCCGCCCGAGGTCCCCGTCGATGGGTGCGCCGCGCACGTCGGAGGCGCCGGCGGCGCTCCCGGCGGCTGCGTGCGGCTCCAACGGCACGGCGTGCGCGTCCCGCGTCGCCCCGCTGCTGCAGGCGCTGTCGTCCACGTCCGTGCTGCTCGTCCTGGTGGCGCTCATCGTGGCGGTCGTGCTGGTGTCGCTCGCCACCTTGCAGGTGCACAAAGGCAGGATGAAGCGGCGCAGGATGCAGCGGGCGCAGGAGGAGTACGAGCGCGACAGCCGCAGCCCGAAGCCGGCCAAGGGCGCCGAGCCCGCGGCGCGCCAGTGCGTGGTGGCGCGGGGCGACCCCGGAGCCGGCAGCGGACGCACGGACGGGGGAAGCGGCCCGCCGCTGGAAGCCGTCGCCCGGTCCTGATTCCGCGCAGCCAATTCGTGGAAGTGTGGCGCCGCTGCCCGCCCGTCCGTCCGTCCCACGCCCGCACGACGAGCGCTCGCTTCTTCGTTCGCCCTTCTGGGGCTTCCCGGGAGCCGTCCGAGCGGTTGTTGGTTCTCGCCCTGCGCCCCCACCCAGAGGATGAAGGGACGGCGCGGAGGGACGAATGCCCGGGCCAAGGGACGGATGCGCTGCCTCTGGCTGTCACGCTTTGAGCGCTGGGCTCTGCCGGGTTAGGGTTAGGGTTAGGCTTGCGACGCACCGAGCCGTCCACCTGTTCACCCACCTGTGGATTTACACCAACACCCTGCTGTTCTTATTGACACGCGTCTCCACGGTTACGCCACATACAATCCGGGCCCCACGGTTTGCTTGGCGGCGCTCCTTGCTTCTTTCTGCGTGACCCGGGACTCGAGCTACGGATCAGGGCTTCGGCAGGCGCGGGTCAGGTTGCTGAGGCAGAGGCCGAGGTTTGTGCGGCCGTGCCGGGCGCGAGGAGCACTCCTAGCAGACCCCAGGCAGACCCCACGCAGGAGCTCGCACGCCGTCTGTGTCACTCTGTCACGAGCTGTAGGAGCACCTTTTTGTTGACGGGACTCGAGGTTTTGCGGAGCGATTTTCTTTGTTTCTGGGCCTGCCCAAACCTCAGTTCGTTCCAGTTCCTTGCGCTGGACTACAAACATGGCAGTTACTGTTTGTTTGCTTTATCGACGCAGGTAACTTATGGTGTGTAACTTATGGCGTACAATAAAACAGAACCATTTGAAACGTCATCCCTGTTGCTTGTGTTTCATTGATGTTTTGTTCAAATCCAACGTGGAAATACTGCTCGCGTCTTACTTAAATGCCACTTTTTACTTAAAAGTTCAAACGTGAGGGCAGAAGAGCCGAATGTTCTCAGCCTGACATCACATGAATGAAAGCAGAAATCTACAAACTCGGTGTCTCGAGAGCGCAGGCCTCCAGCTTAAGAAATCCTTAGGTTCGCAGCTGAATTATTCAACTTATTGCACGGAAGATAATAGCGCATCGGCATTGTTCTGGTGCTTCATAAAACCTCAGAATTAGTTCAAACTCTAGATGAAATACAGAAGTGCCTAACAAAACCTTCTTGCCCTCAGGAGACCTCCGTTTTGCAATAATCGGGTAGGTGGGGAAGCAGAGTTCTTGGAACGCGAGATGAAACACCGTGGCGTCTTTGTGCTGCAGGAGCCACCGGACTTTTGGTTTGTCCGGCCGGCCGCACCTCCGTCGGCCGGGAAGAAGGAAGTCCAGAGAGGCGCTCGGATGCGGCTCGCTGGTTCGCAGCGCCGCTGCGCTGCTCTGTGCTGAGGAGCATCCTGGGCTGTGGGCCACGAGCACCGAGGCACGTGAAGGCACCGTGTGGACCTTGCTGGCCTCACATGCGTCCGTCCTCTTTATGTTAGGGAAGCGTTTGACATGGATGCCTAATCTGGAGCGAAGTGGCGCATCCCCAGGCGCCAATGATGCATTAAGGGCATTCTCACAGCGGCCATCACGCAGCAGGACTGCGCTCCCCCACTGCCCCGGCAGGAGGTGCACAGGTGAGCAAAGGGAAAAGTGCACTTCTGTCAATTTGTTGCTTTGCTGCTTGGTTGGGGTCAGCACTGGCGCCCCGTGCGTACCCGCTTTCTGTGGCCTGCAGCAGTTGGGCTGTGTGGGAAACACACGCTGCGACACAACAAGCGTAGCCGCCACCAGCAGCGGCGTTCGCAGCCATGCCCACAGGTGATGGGCCAGGATGAGGGCAGCTCCTCTTCTCACCTCCGCTCTTTCAACAGTGCTCTCCTTCCTGCTCTGCCAGCACCCTGGAGCTCTGTGGCCCCATGCGTTGTTTTCGATGTCACTCCATGTCTGAAACAGAACACTTTTCTCCTGCAAAATGTCATCCCTTTTTACATGACAGCTTGGAAGGTCGCATGACAGCTCCAAGCTTCATATTTCAGCACCGCACCAGCCATTCTGTGTGCATCCTCCTGTGTGCGCAGCTCTCCTCTGCTGCGCCTTCATGTCTCCAGGGTGCACAGTCGGGGCAGGTTTGTGTCAGCGTGTTCAGAGATCTCAGAACTCCATCCAGGCTGTGCTTCCTCAGAAGCAGCGTTTGCTGAAAACGAACGGACGGCTTTTTTTTTCCTGCATACTGCTCTACATTTACAGTATTGCTGTAGGGTTTACTGTGCTGTGTCCTGTGGTGGACTGGAACCCCGGCCAAGGTCTCGTTTCATAGCCTGGTGCCCAAAAGTTCCAGAATGGGCTCCAGACCACCACAGCCCTGACCGAGATACAGCGGTAAATGATATTGCATTGATGGATGGATGGATGAATGGATGGATGTTGTCTTGGGTGTAACTATCCATTTGTCAGGCAACAATGCAGTTTGAAGATCCTCTTCTGGAGGTCTCGGATCAGCAGAACGAAACCGCCGTATCACTGAGACCTACCAAAGCAACGTCATTCCCCATAGCCAGGGGCTGCAAACCTGGGCATCCAAAGAGGAGAACAGGTACAGCAAACAGAAAAAACACTCCAATGCTGCACCCAGCAGTGCTGTTTACAAGGTGCCTCTGCAAAGTGTGACAACTGCTGTTGCTGAAAAAGCCGTTTTTTCTTGGTTGAGGTGCGGCTCTGCCCATTTCTGATTCTTTTTACAAAGCCACGCTGACGCCTGGGAGAAGCTGAAACACGTTTGAATGGGGTCACGGTGGATTGCCAAGACATGACAGACAGTCCCTGCATGTCTCCGCACAGACATTAAAGTGTTGGAGAATTATTATTGCCAGCAAAAAATGAAGTAATAAACTTTGATCTTGCATTATTGGACTTGTGTAGAGCTGCATGTTTTTCTATGGCACAAGGAGATCAGCAGAGTCGGGGGTCGTGCAGGCCTCTGTACGCAGCCTCTGCAGGATTCTTAGAAACCCCTTTCAGCAGCGATCTGAAAAAAGAGCACCATTTAAAATTTTTGTCTGTTCGAATTACGGGGTGGCCGCTGTCGTGCCGCACGGCCCCGTCCCAGGCCTCTGTCCTCGGCGGTTCACGGAACTGCAGCGCACTGGTTGAGACACCTGAAGGCTCAATAGTGAGGCAAATATTCGGGGAAAAGGCGATGTCGCCGACCGGCATGCTCTTTGGGGAAAATTCACAAAGAACAGCGCATTGTGATTTAGTGAGCGTCTGCACAAGCGAAAAAGAGAACCCGAGGTTGCAGCCGCAACAAAAACAGAAACACTTGAAAGGAATTAAACCATCGCAACTGGGTTTTGCCGCGGGGTGTGAAAGCTGAGCAGCGGATAGGCCCTCGAATGGCACCTGGACTCAGAGATCAGCCCCAACATGCACACGAGGCTCCTGCCCCGGGTGAGACGCTGGCCCGTCTCTCAGCCCAAGGTGTTGAATGACAGCAAGCACCACGGCAACATGTCAGAGCAGTGGGCTGGATCAGCCCCCAGTTGGCGGAGAGGTGCATAAAAGCAGCTGTGCTCACCTGAGAGCTCCTGCCTGCAGTAGAGGACTCAGAGTTCAGGTACCTGGACCCCATTTCTGCAGCTGACATGACACAGACAAACGTGAAGCTCCACGGGGGCGCGGTGAGGTATGGGGCCATGTACGGGGGCAACCGCCTCTTCTCCGGGGCCCGCAGCGGCGGCAGTGGTGGCATCGGTTTGGCAACGTCACGGTCACTTGGGATGTCAGGGGTAGCGGGATCTGGACTGAGCCTCAGAGGAGGTCTGGGGCTGGGCACAGGGGCTGGGGCTGGGCTGAGCCTCGGCGGGGCGGCAGGTGCAGGCTTTGGTACAGGGCTTGGTTTAGGGCTGGGTGCCGGTGCTGGCTTCGGGTTGGGTGCCGGCGCTGGTTTGGGGTTGGGCGTGGCTAAGTTAGCAGCCGGACCCATGTCGGCCAACAGACTGGCAGCCGTAAGGAGCGGCTTGGCACCTCTTAGAGCTCGGCTGGGGGGGCGCGTCTTCAAAATCGGGGGCTACGGCTTCAACCCCTCGTTCGTCATGGCTACAACCATGGTAGAAACGGCGGCGAGCCCTCTGCCAAGCATCGACCCCTCACTGCCGTCTGCAGACGCGGTGCAGGTGACCCGCATGAAAGAGAAAGAGGAGCTGCAGGTTCTGAACGACAAGTTCGCCTCTTTCATCGATAAGGTAAGAAGCTCCGTCGGCGCTCCACTGCACACAGCGCTTTCCCAATCCGCCTCTGTGAAGCAGGAGCCTTCCGATGGTCACAATCAGTCTGACAAACTGAGATGGAGACACTTTCACAAGTCAGTTGTCTCAAAGAGTCGGACGTCCACTTTCCGCTCCTACGTTAACCAGCAGGTTTATCATAAATTCTCCGGCAGCCACGGTCCCGTGAATCATTGCACAACAAACATCATCTGTGGAAGAGATCATGGCACTTAGTGTGGCCTGCGTGGCCAGGGTTCCTCTTGACACGTCCACCAGGCTCATAATTTGGGTTCTAACACCACTGGTACCGTACGGGTGTCAGTGTTCACCCACATGCCGGCACCGTATCGCTTTATCCTGACGTCTGAGGCCATTTCTCAGCAAAGTACTCTGTCCCCCTGACTACAATGCGAAGAGAAACACAGCTTTGATATTCGGGCCACGTAACTTTTAAATAAGACTGCCGAGCAGTAGGAGAATTAAATGTAAGGGCAGCAGAGGCTCTCCGCTCCAGCAGCAGCAATAAATCTTCTGCAACAATGGCAGCTGTGGAGTTTTACACCATCGCTGGCGCTCTGAACATTGCTGCACTACCGAATGGGTCGTATCATCGATTTGAGCCCCCTGTCCAGTCTGTCACCCGCGCTGTGCCCAAGCGCACGCTTATTTATGTCGCTTGCATAAACTAAGCTGTAATCTCTACCCAACAGACCAGATCGCTTGAGCAGCAGAATGCTATCCTGAAGGCCAAGATCTCGATGTTCACCAACCCAGATCAGGGTGGACCAGCCAGCACGTCCATCCTCCTTACCTCAGCCATTGGTACCTACAAGACACAAATTGACCACTTGACCGCTACCAAGGAGGCGATCCTCACCGAGATTGAACACTACAGAGGCATCATTGATGACGTCCAGTCCAGGTTCAGCCAATTCGCCCATTCAGAGGCCTGCACGCCACTGAACGTAAATCTCGCCCCAGTGATGCGATGGTGTCTAACTTAGTCTATGGTTGCTTCCATCTCTCCCACCAAAAGGTTTGATGAGGAGGCAGCACAGACCAAGGCACTGGAAGCAGATTGGACCCACTTAAAGGAGGTCTTTGCTCAGTTTTGTCTCAGATGTAAAATTAGAAGAAACCTGTTTAAGATTCCAGGAAGCTTCTCACTGTCAGCCTACATCTGTGCCTGCAGGAGGTGGACAATTTGTACCTGACTATCTTCGAGCTTCAGGCCAGCATTGGTGGCGTCGAAGACGAGATCGCCTTGGCCAAGCAGGTGTACGACTCCGTAAGTTGATACGCGTACTCTGAATGCGCTAGCCTGGCCTTCAGAGCCTCTTTCCTTCTCCGCTTCATCAAGACGTGCAATGCTGCGTCCCCAAACTTAGCCAACAGTGCTGTGTTTGTGTCTGATGAAAATGCTCAGGAACCCATGCAACCGTTTATCCTGCTTCGCTGTTTTGTAGACCGGACCGCGTGCTTCAGTGTCACTGTGTTTTACTGCAGCTTTGACTGTACAGAGGGCAGTGGTGGCACAGCTTCGAACACACAGCGTAGTGGTACTTCGCTGCCAGATGTGCTTTTCCACTTCATTTTGCATGAAGGACAGCAGGCGGTGCCACTTTGTGGTCAGAGGACACAAGTTTGAATCCCACTCGATTCTGCGGTTCCCTTCCCCGAAATATTGACCCTGAATAGAAATGACACTTAAGGCATTCCTGTACGTGGCTTGGGAGAAAAATGTCAGATAAAAGCATGGCTAATAAAGCGCAGCCGTCAGCGCTGCTTGTAGGAGCCTCCAGAACAGAGACGAGCAGCAGCGCTTCGGAACTGCCTTGCGTATCTTCGGGATGAGCCGCTAAGCGAAGCGGTGTGACACTCTGCTACGCCCCGAAGGACAATAATTCTGGCAGAAGGCGCCTTTAAATAAACACGGCCCACTTTTTCTGGCCACAGTTGCAAAAGGACTGTGTTCGCTCTTTAAGCTGGTGGTATATCAGGAATTAAACGTGTCGCTGTGCAAGGTCTCTAGAGACGCCGGCCCGCCAAAGCACTTTGTACTATTAAATGTGTTCCCATGAATCACGGAAATTGAAATTACGTGAAAGCCTCCCGGTGCTGTCTTGTGCCCGGTTCATCTGAACCAGCTGGGTAGCCGCAACGCATGCTAATGGGGGCATCGCGAAGGAGGGAGAGGACAGAGATCCGCACGCGGCGACTCCAGCCCGGTCCCACCTATGCAGCTGGCGGGTGGAAGCCGGCTTGAGCGCCGACTGCATCGCATCCGCACAAACGCTTGCACGGCTCGAGGTCACAGTTGTAATGCCAGACTTCAGCCTGATGTTGTGTGAACCCACAGAAAGTGAAGGAGGTGAGGAACATCGTGACTGGTGGCGTCAAGTCAGCCGTCTCCATCTCGGTGGACAACACAGCCCAAGCCCAAGATCTGACATCGGCCCTAGAGGAGGTGAAGGCTCACTATGAGGCGCTGGCACAGCACAGCAAGCAGGACGCCTTCCTGACGGTGCAGGACAGCGTAAGGGACACTTTCCCCTCCGCTCGCCTCCTCTTGCTTTTCTGAGGGACACGGCTAGGGGGCCTTCAGAAGCCTCAGCTTTCAGAAGGAACCTCCTGTGCTGTCCCTGTCCTCCAGGGCTCCTGTGCCATAACTACTGCTAATATTTTCCTCTGTCAATTTTTCCATCTCTGTTACAGAATAATAACAATAAGCCCAAGCAATTTTGCCCTTAACACCCAGGACTGAGTAGATGCATGCCAGCATATTTAATCAAAAACCACACGAAAGCAAATAACAGCTACGGATGCCAGGCTTTTTTACTAAAATATTCTCTTTCTGACACGCTAACACTGCCGCTCGTCCTCGCTGGAAACCCACCCGTGGCAGCCCATCCCGCTTCTGCCCCCCACCAGACAGATGTGGAAATGACTGCGCTGTTCCTAAATGTTGTCTCCTCTTACATGCACGCGGGGTGCCGCTTGCGTTTTGGCGGCACGAGGGTGCTTTCCGCCTCTGCACGGCTGCAGCGCGACACTTTCGCCACCAAGAGGACGGCTGCATTACTGCAACGGGCGCCAGAACAACAGCAACTGGGCCTTAAATTCGGACAGGATGTGAGCCCGGGCCTCACCCCAGTCGTTCTGTGCTCTGCTTGCAGCTCTCCCTCGTGTCCCTGAACGCCCAGCCCAACACGCAGTCCCTTACCAACGCAAAGGAGGAGCTGCGCGTCTACAAACTCCAGATCGACTCTGTGCAGAGGGAGATCGACAGGATAAAGTCACTTGTAAGGCTGTCCGCTGTCTCAGAAGGCCCTCGCATGGCACTTGCGTCCTGCTGATAAAGACCAAAAGTGCAAAATATGGCAAAGTGCAGCGAAAGCCAAGCAGCAATGCTGAAGCCTCATTGCCCTTAGACTACAGAATGACCGAAGACTATGGTTTTACTGTATGCTGCACTTTAAAGGCAGAGCATTTGGGACTCACCTGGTGTCACCTGCAATGTGTCCACAGAATCTCCAGCTGCAGGCCCAGGTGGACGAAGCAGAAACCGACTCTAGCTCCCACACAGAAACATACCAGGAGCAAATCGTTGTTCTCAAGTCCCAGCTGGATGACATCAGGAAGGTGTGGGCTCCCTTCCCCGTGTCCTGAGTCACCTTTTCCCACCGGCTGTACGCATACTTCTGCATGTCGATATTCTCAGTATCCTTTGTCCTCTGTGACAGCCGGTGGTCCGCACGCGGAATGCTGCCCTAAACGTGGCGTCTTTCTCTTCCAGCAACTTGCTCAGTATGGCCAGGAGTACCAGGAACTCCTGGCCAGCAAGATGGCGCTGGATATAGAAATCACTGCGTACAAGAAGCTGCTAGACAGTGAGGAGAACAGGTTGAGTATTTGCATCCCAGGTCCACTTGGCCAAGTTGCTTATTCTGCACACTTTAAGTATTTAGAACGACGCAAGCTTTGGACAAGGGTGCCATGTGCAGAAAATGAGTAAAAGGTCCACAGCACACCAGGTTCAAACCTGCAGCCGCATTACAATCACGGTTCTGTTTTACAGGACTGCTTATCTGCCCAAATTCATTGAAGAACAATAATTCGTAATGTAAATGTTAATCTGTCGACTATATTTCACACAGTTAGGTGGCATAGTGGCCCCTCGAAGGTACAAAGCGAAAAAAAATTCAGTGAAACATCCTGCTTTTCAAATTACAGGAGGGCAAAGCAACTACGGTCAATGTTTAATAGCAGCAATTTCAGAGAGTAAACATCATCACAGTGTGTGGCTACAAAGTCATTTAATACAAGTGAGATTTTGTGCTCATTATGTGCTGTGGCTCTGGTTTTCCAGGCTCAAGTCCGGCGGGGGCGTCACGGTGCACGTGACCAAGTCGGCCATTGGGGGCGGGGCCGGGGCCGGGGGCTCGGCCAGTGCCAGCCTTGCCCTCGCGGCGGGCGGCGGAGGCCTGGGAGGTGGCGGAGGATTTGGCTACGGACTAGGCTCCGGCCTGGGGTTCGGCCTTGGCGGGGGCCTGGGAGTTGGATTAGGAGGAAGCGGACTGGCAAGCGGACTGGGAGGCGGATACGGTGTCTCCGGAGGGAGCAGCAGTCTGTCATCGACCCTGAACAACAGTGCGCGTGAGTATAATGACACAAAGGTCAATTTTCCATTAGCTTACCCATGTGCATACAGTCAGAGACAGAAGCCATACAGTGAAGGCGGACAATAAGAGCGATAGTCAGATAGTTGCATAGACAGATTTATAACAGGAGGAACAGCTCAGTGTAACAAAATGTGACTTTAATGATGACATGGAAAAGTTGTGGGCTATAAGCTTAGACTGTACCAGGGCACCAGCTGACAAAGAGGGTTGGGCTACTTCACAGTTTAGGGGCCGTACAATGAAGGCTAACGTCCGACAGATGACTTATTTTTCTACACACGGAAGCATCTTGTGAGTGACAATGAGGTGTAATGACCTGCGTGAGCTAACTGCTCCGGGGCTCTGAGGAGACCTGTTGGACTCGTGACCCAAGATGTTGGCTCTTAGCCTGCCTGATCCAAATGTTCTTAACTCTCTGTCGGACAGTTTCCTCCACCATGTACTGAAGCACGACACCGGACTGCAGTCCCCCCCGTTTCGGACCCAAAAGGCATCCTGATGTCTTCGCTGGGGCCCACAGGAGAGGAGGATGTGTCTGAGGGAGGCAGGCAGTCGAGCTCCTCGCAACCTGCCAGTTCCAGCCTTTGTCTGCTCAATGAAAGAAAACTGCAAACCTTACGCAGCTCCTGCTTGCTTTTTCACAATTCAGACTGTGCATTTACTCAGTAGAAAGCGGTCCCGTGTTGTAACTTTCAAAAGTAAAGTTTGTTTCTTAGCAAACCACTAGGGCCCATAAGAAGAACCCATCTGTATTTTCATAGCAGTTAAAAATATGTTTCTGCTGTATTATAAATGATATAGCGAAGACATTTAGAACAAAACACCGTACGTTTTTTCACTTTTCCACAAAGATTGTTCATGAAAAGCTAATATTGTTCATCCGCAAAGTAAGATTTTGAAGGTACTGCCAAACCCAATAAAAATGTTGAACATTATGAGAAGTTTCTGGTGTCTCATTAATAACAGCGACCAAAAAATGTTAACTTCTTTGCAGCGCCAAAGGTACGCAAATGTCCTTTTATTAATTCAAAGATGGAGAAGAAAAAGTGCAAAAATGTTCTGTGATGTGAAATATATTTGAAGCATGCAGTTATGGGAAAGAAAATGCTTATAATCGCACGCGAGGCAGCCTTTGCTTGTTTGTGACTGGATGCTGGGAGGCTTGCCGAGGTTTCTGCCCGTAAACCTCGACCTCCATCCAGGCCACACGCATTGCGATGGAATTTTTTCCATGTTTTTCATAATGAAGACATGAAGAAACGGCTCACGCTACAGTGAAAGCGTGACTTGCAGGCGCAGACCGTGAACTGGAAGCCACACAGACAGCAGTTCTGTGACTCAGCTTCAGCGAGTTTTGCATGCAAGGCGGTGAATGGGGCACGAAACCTGGGCTGACAGGCAGCGCGAGACACGTTCATGTTTCAAGAGGGAGCCACGCTGTCTGCGGCAGCTGCTTGAGGGTTCGCCGGTACGAGGCGCCACCTCGTGGGAGGCAGCGTGTCGGACCGCTCTGCACCCAGACCCAACAGCAGCTTCTCCCGTGGAAAAGCGCCACATTTAAACATTGACTGGACCATTACGGGAAGTCCTTCGACCCCTTCAAGAACAGGAGGCCATGCTGCATAAACAGTGGGATGCTTGGGAATTAAGGAGGGTAAACGCCTGACTTGCTGTTTACCGGTCTCATACTCAAATGATATTTAGTGCCCACGAAGAACACCTCAGTCGTGAGAAAGACCGATGGGCTCACGTCTGTCCCCCATGTGCACGAGTGGTGGGCACCTTGGCACCAGCGAAGAGGTGACTTTATGAATTTGCATGACGAACAATGAGTCTGCTCAGGTATGACAGACAGCGCCAAGTAAGGAGCGCAATTACGAGTCTTGAAAGAGCTTTTAATGGGAAGTCAGTGCGGAGAAACCAGGGCAGGGGTTACCTTTATGACGGTTGGGAATGTAAAAAATGTATCCACAGCGAGCTATTCCACCGCATAACACTGCTAAAAGGACAGCCATAACTTTAACATCAGCAGAACAAGAGGAACCACTTGAATTCACATACAACAAAAAAACATTCACGTGACAATAAACCATCTTGTGTTTTTGAGAGGCGCCAGGTTCACCTGGTGTCGCACTTGAGGAGGGTGCGATGACACATTGACCCCATCACACTCCCCTTCATGTATGAGTAAAGCCCATGCTAGGATAGAGATGGGTGTGGCACAAGAAATGTGTGTGTCCATCCTCGGTTTGTAACAAATAGGTGGATCAGTTTTGTTTACTTAATGCAAAAACACCAGAACAATCATACAGTAAAAGTTTTTTTGTTTACCTGCCAGCAACTTGGCAGTTCAAAAATTCTGCCACTACAAACATGTGAGGCTGAATGCCTGGTGAAGAGCGCAGAGGTGCCGGCCCCAGTCAGACGCAGTGTGGACTGCGGTAGCCCAGAGCTGGCTGCCTGGTGGACATGACAGTGCCGTGAGAAATCACCTTGGGTTTCAGGTGTAGACGCACCTGTGGAGCGACCGCGCTGGACACAACCGTGTGATCGTGTTTAGGAAAAGGTCCCTCCTGCCCTGTTCTTCGGTCTTCAGCTGTTTTCACACCACTATCGACCTGAACTCTGACAGAAAAGCAGGGATGCAAATCGGTTCAGGACTGGGCACCTGTCTCCACCCTCAGTACCTAGAGAACCACAAACCAACTCCCACAACAATTTCCCTCAACAAGCACTTAACTGCCTGAATCCTTTAAATGGTTTTCCCTGGAAATTCAGCATTGGAATCTGCATTTTATTGAATAAACTGACAGAGCAGGTATACTTTATTCTAAGGAAAATATGACAAAAGTTGCAATTTTGTACAAAAACTGTGGCTGACTGTCCTTTATTTTGGCTCTCCTTCCTTCTTCCTCCTCTTCTTTTTCTGCTTCTGCTCAGCAGGCTGTGCTTTGGGCTTTTTGGCAGGAGTCGGTCCGGCTCCTTCAGTGGCGCCCTGCTGCTTCCTCTTCTTCTTCTTGTTTTTGTTGTTCTTCTTCTTTGCCTGCTGGCCCTCTTCTCCCGTGGCCCCTGCAGGTGCCCTGGGGGCAGCTCCAGATGCTGCCCCCTCTCCCACTGGGCCCTTCCCTTCCTGAGCCGCTGGCTTCTTGCGGTTCTTTCGCTTTTTGGTCTCTGGAAGGAAGCCCTTCTTCTTCCGTGTGGCCGGTGGGATCTGCGAGTCATCTTCCTTCTTACTCTTACTCTTTTCAACTTTGGGTTTGCTGTAAATCCGGGTGAAAGTTGGGAAATGTTACAGCAGCTTAGCAGAAATGAACACAGCCCACATCCCCCATTGATACAATGGACTGTGAAATACAATTTTTGTCTGCCTGTACGCACTACTTAACACCAAAGTAACGGAGCTCGATCTGATGCACGCTGGGCCCTTTGTATTTGTGGGATATGAAACATTAATATGAAATTATATTGCAAAGCATGCAAACAAACAGAAAAACAAAGGGTTGAATGTATATTCATACTTCAGTTGGGGCGTAAATGCACACAAAAAGACAACAAAAAGTGCAGTGTGTTTCTAGAATAATGTTAAAATACAATATGCACAAAATGTATGATTCAGGAAACGGGTAAGGTAAGAGGTAAGAGATTATGGCTGTAATTCAAATGAATCAAAAAAGCTACATAAAGGTGCGAGTTGCAGGGACTTACAGGATTCCAAAATGCTTGAGAATGTTCCAGTAGGTGTCCTCCAGTTTCCTCGTCTTGCAGAAGCCCTCCAGCGCGTTCAAATGCTGCAGGGCGTCTTTGAGAGGTTGCAGGTTCACCGCCAGCCCCTGTGCTCGCACATAATGAAGGTGGTGAGGACAGCGAGGAACCCGGCATGCTGACAGCATCGCACTCTCCCCCTCATCTTTTCCTCACCTTCTGCTGAACCTTTTTCACGAGGAACTGGCAGAGCTCCATGGCTTTGAGCGCCTTCTCCTGGTCCACCTTCAGCTTGCACTCAGCCACAGGCCTCAGAGTCTTCAATGCACACAGGCACTTGATTTAACATCCAAACGGTGACTGTCATTTCACTCTAAGTTTCTTTCGCCTTTGATGCACTGCCTCAGACCTGGGGGGCCCAGCTGGCCCAGGGACGTTGCCACTTGTGGGGCAGCTCGCCATGGTTTACCCTTGCCTATGTCCTGTCCATACATGTACATGGGCCTGTATACCCTCAACGGTCTGCATCTGAGTTTTTTCAGTCTACATTTAAAATATGAGGAAAGATTAATGATGCTTTTATTTCATTATATTTTACTAAGTTTTCTTTGACTAAATGATAAATGCAGAAATTGGGCAAGATTTATTATTTTATAGTTGCAAATTGTTTTTAAGATTTATAGGGCAACTGTGAGCTACCTGCAGACATTTCATTTGCGCTGGTCTGCGATTTGCTCTATTCCAGTGACCCAGAGAAAGCTCTAATTGTGCACTGTGTGTTTCGCCGGGCCGGCGCCACACATGTGGTCTGTCCAGCTGCTCACCTCCACCACCCGTCCCAGTATCTTCTCACACAGGTCCGTCCACTGAGGATCCATCAGCAGCTGCTGCACCTCGCGTGTCTGCAGTCCCCTCAGCACTATGGCACAGGCCTCCCCCTGGGTATGATAACATGCCCAGACTTGCGCGCGTTAGCCTCTGCTAAATATGCACAGAAATTTGGAATTTGCTGTGTCTTCACAGGTACAGTTGGTCTGGGGTCATTTCAGTGTGAAGATCATGCAGGACTGTGAGCAAAGTGTGGCCTGCATGGCTGTGGGAGGTGTGCCCCACTGAGCAAACACTTGTGCAAAAAAACCACCAGAGATGGGGACTGTACAGAGAAGACACTTTGTGACTTTTTTGGACAGTCGTCGCCCCCCCCCCCCGGAGGAGAGGGCACATTACCTGCTGGTGCTGCCTCACGCCACCACTTATATATTCCAGCGCAGTGTCCAGCAGCCGAACACACAGCACCTGCACAGCACAGGCAATAACAACACGCAGCTCAACAAACACAGCACAACTCAACAGAGCTCAAATCTATCTTTAAACCCCCAGCCATCAGCTGGTGGTTTAAGAGCAGTGTGGGAGCAGCTTCATTCAACTCACTTCTACAGTATTTACAGTTTGCATCTGGTCTACCTGAGTGCTGACAGTTGACAAAACATGCAGACCACTGTGCATGTTTATGGGATGAATAGGCTAACAACTGGCACTAAACTGGAGTTACTGTAAATCCTGTATTTATTTTCAGTCTTTTAAAATTAGTTTTCAGTTTATTGTAGCTCACAGTTAATAAATATGTTTCAGTAAACAATATTTTTACATATTGCAGCTCAATCTAAGACTTATGCAACTTTATTTTCAGTATTTATAATCCTGTTTGAAACTGAAATAAATAAAATATTTCTTGTGGCAAATGTTTAATTTGCTATACTTTTATGTAGGAATTTTACAGAACCAACCCAAGGAATCGAGAGGCATCTGTACAACTAAGTGTTTACTGACTGTGACTTGGGGTAAAAGCGCCTTTGGATTTGTGAACAAAAGCAAGCTACAAACAGACTTTTGGTGTTAGCAGCATTCAAAAGTGGAGGAGTCCATGCATGCAAAGAGTTGCATCCCTGAAACTGTGGCTTGAAGCTTCTGAAGGCAAAGTTCTCCTGTTCCAGATGCCCAGGCTTCTCACACAATTCACTAGCATACACCTCAAGTGTCCAAGTGCTCTGCTGAGCAGAACAGGAGCAGCTACCAGGCAGAATTTACAGTACAGTACTATTTACAATAGCTGTATGTAAATAAAAGGAGAGTGTGGAAAACTCACAGGGAAGCGAGTGAAAAGGTCAGCAAACATTGCCCCGGAGAGGTTGCTCTTCCTGTGAGTCATGAAGGAACAGAGGGCTTCTTTGTACAGAGCGGTCACTCTATCCACGTCCATGCAGCCCACGGCAGCAGCCTACAGCAGGATCACATCACAACCCGAGTTTAGTGCACTCACACGCAGGTTGCCGCACCTCAGTTTTTACCATGGATTCACACCGTATGGCAATCCAAGGTAACGCAGCACCATGCAAGAGAACAATGAACAGCAAGCTGAAGAACCAACCTGTTCTGTGGATTGCACGGTATCTGCTGATGCGTCGACCTCTTTTCCATCCATGGATGCCGATGCAGGGCCTCTTAACACTTTCGCCAGGTACAGAGACGCACTGAAGAGGAAAGCAGAATTACTCAGTGTGCAAATGTCACGTTCAACACTGCCTTTAATTTCCTTTTCCTTTTTTGTGCAAAAACAACCAAGTAGCAAGTTGCTAACCTGAAGTAGTACAACGACACAGTGGAGTTGGAGAGCTTCTGTGCTCTGGTGAGCATTCTCTCCATCATGCTGTGCAGCTCTTCTTTCATGGCGGAGATGTTCCTACAGTAGCGCTTTGCTTTGCACAGTTGGTTCCTGCAGTGACACCAGCAACAAAGCAAGAGTCCGAAATTAACAATCCCATTTTGTTCAGTGAACAATCGACAGCCACAGGCGGGGACCCACATGAAGATGTCTGCTGTCTTTCGGAGGAAGTCCTGCTCCTGCTGGTTGGTGTCCAGGCTCATGGTGCTCTCAATGACACCCAGCAGTGGCTCAATGACACCCAGCACTAGTGGGCTCTCCGACTGCTTTGTTAGGAAGATCTCCAGGAGGTCCAGCACCTGTGGCCAGCACAAGCATGGTGAGGGAAACCATCTTTTGGAACAGGGCATTTCACTGGGAACTTAAAGCGCAGGAAGTAACGCCACTACTCGTGGCACAAAACTAAAAATGCGTACAGGCGCTGTCCCACTGATTCTTTCATGCCTTATTCTGACCTTCAAATTCCTCCTAACAAATTAAGCCATCCACAGCGTACACTCCTCATACACTATGTTCTCTGGGACAGCCTGCATTAAGACATGCAGTTGATCAAAGTGGAATAAATAAAAGTGTTACAGACAATTTTTAATCCATTACAGCTTTGTCTGAAGTTTTAACAAAAGTTGCGAATAAACTAAGGCAGGTCAAGTCTTCGCAGAGAGTCAAACAGAATCAGCAGGTACCTTGATCTTGAAGTCCCTTACAAGCATCTTCTCCTTCCTCTGCTTTTCTTTCTCATCCTTCTTCGCCTGAATCCTCTTCTTCTGCTCTGAGAAGAGAGAAGCGATGCTGCCGTCCAGCTTCATCATAGCCTCATCATCCAGTTCTTCCTCGTCACTGCCATCCTCCTCGGCGGCCTGTGGAACAGGAGCATCTCCTTCAGTAACCGTACAGGTATCCCTGTCTCCCAACACAGGTCCTCCTGGATGCAGAGAGACACGCACCAGTGCATTTTGGCCCTGAAGAACCTTCATCAGCTCCAGGCGAAACTGCTGGTCTACATTTTGGTCGTCTTCTTCATCGTCGTCGTCATCCATGGATTCATCATCAGAGTCTTCCTCTGATGAATCACGGTCTTCATTCTGAGGAAAAGACTCACTAGTTGCGAAAACACTCACAATACTCCGCCTGTGTACCATAAACATCACCCACAGGGTCATTTTGCATTCAGCTTGCATGAATTCCGGTCAGCAGTCACAGTTACGTTGAACTACCCGTGCTTGCTGTTATACAAATTGTTTCAGCCTGACTTGGTAAACTTGGCCTGCTCTTAAGATGTCTTGGGCTCAACTGCCACTGTGAGTCATTTTAGGGAAAAGCATAAGATAAATGAATGAATTTAAACTACATTTATTCTGTTCTTTAATAACAGAATGCCCCCTCCGCATCTCTCCAACATCACAAGGCTGTCTGCAACCTGAAATGACTACAAATATGCCCACAGGATTTAAATTACAGCAAAATTACCAAAATATGTACATTTACGTTTATTCATCTGGCAGATGCTTTTATCCAAAGCAAAATACTACTTAAAATAATCAGAAGATCAATAACAGGGTTTCAAAACATTCAGATACAATTAAAGCACGGCCACTGTCAGATCTACAATTTGTTATACATTTTATGCTATCACACTTATACAACACATACAATTTCAAACCTTAAAAAGACAGATGACAAGTTTATCTGTACACTTATTATGAGGGCCTCAGTGTTGACAATTGCAGAACGTACCTCCCCTTCATCCTCATCTTCTTCATCCTCATGTTTCTGCTTCTTAGATTTGTCTGTGTCTTTTTCATCTGTCACCACCACAGCGCTCTCCTCCTCATCCTTACTTGGATCCAGAACCTGAACAAAACAGTAAATCACTAACCTAGGAGAGGACACGTGGTCAAAACACAGGAAGTATCAAAATCTGCCAGGGAAGGAAGTTAAGGAAGCTCATAGTAACAGTAAAGTTTGCCAAAATCATACCAACAACACAATATGAGTTACACTAAGGATGGCCTTCAGAACCCGAGCCGCCCAGTTTACTTACGTCCAAGATGGCGCGGAGAGCTCCCTGCGTGACATGGGGTGCGATCCTGGCAAACACGGCATTGCACACTTGTCTGATGAGACGGCTGGGCTGGGACAGCAGCGAAAGCAGGATTTCCACCATCACCTCGACCCAATGAGGCTCCTCGTCTTTCTTGTCTGCTTCTGGTGGAGAAAAAAACAAGTGAACAAAGTCAGAGCCAAACACCTGGACTGGCACCGAACCCCTGAGCACCGGTTGGCCGATTCATGGACGGTACTGTGAGCGCTCTCAGGCCTCAGATACCTGGGTCCCACACAACAGATCACCGCTACAGCACCTTGTGAAACTATGAAAGCTTTTTTCATACAGTGAATACACTCAGTTGGTTATAGAGTCACTGCAGGGGACTGCTGACAACTCAGCTCCCGTTCCCAATTATCAGTTCAGAACTGTCATTCAGCACAAAAAAGACAACGTAGACATGAAGTAAAAGCTTAAGGGAATATCTGAGAACATTTCAGGACAATAAATTAGTCTCAACATGTACAGAACCGTCCTATCAACCTATTAAAGGCCACTACAACCATGAATTAATGCAATCTATTATCACCACACAAATACCAGATTCAAAAGTATTATTCATTCATTTAAGAGACATGTTATGTTATAGTGGGACATTACGCCCTTAACTGTCATGAATAAAAACACAATTTATTTAATGAAACAAATCATTTTGTCATTAATTTTACATGGTATATTTTTCACCCAGGATCCAAATCGAGTAGAAGAACAGAAGTAATGCTAATTCAACCCCCTCATAAGAGGACTTTGCCTAATGGGCCATATTGCTTAATGCGTCAACTGTGTAATATGAACAACAGCTACATCGTGTATATCATCTGTTGTCTGAATAAATTACTCAGACCCCCAAAGCCAGGTGAATTTATCTGGGAACCCTAAAGATGCACCTTAGCCTCTCTCCTACTCTCCCCAGTACAGACCAGAGAGATTCTGCCAGGGTCACATAACCGTATTCAGGTACTTAGCATCTCATACCAGCTGTTTTTTTGGTCTTCTTCTTCTTCTGCTTCCCCTGCTTCTCTTGAGCTTTAACCATGCAGTTCTGTAGCTCCTGTAGGAGTTCGACACTCTCTTCCGGAGCCTGCAGGGAAGATACGGACTACATGGCTCATCACCGATCCACAGAAGCGTCTTTATTGTGAACCCTCTCATGTTCGTTGCTACGCCTGCACATATGAGCACACGCAAACAGAAATTCTAAATAAAACCTTAGCTACCAAAAAGACAGCCTTTACTTTGAAAATGTGTGAAAAACGTGCTGGTGTTTTACATTTCAGGTGTGGAAGCAGTTTAACCGCTGCTGTACTTTTTGATGCATGAGCTGAACGCCGCTGTGGCTTCCCACCTTGAACAGGTGCATGCCCATGAGCAAGAAGAGCTGCTGGAAGGCGGAAGCTTCGCCCGTCTGCATCTCCTTAGCCTTTGCTTTTTTTTGGAGTTCCTCCACAGAAGCCAGCATGCTGCACAAGTGGAAACCGATGCACGTGCAAGTTATAAAACAACGTTCGGGAGGCAAGAAAACCTACAAACAAACACCTACTGACAAGTTACTGGGATAAATCCCACGTTCCGCTTGATCATTTTTCCCCATGGGTGAGTGATGAACTGAGGCCCCTGCGTCTAATGTGAACAACTTTACACCTGTGCACTTTCTGTCCAATGCATACGTTGCACATCAGGAAAGCCCTCTACCCTGCACTGAGCTTGCACACCCAAAATTGCTGACACGCACTTCTCTGGAATTGCATTCACTTCCCATCATGGCCCACTCTCTAAAATCACTGCCTCCACATTGCTAACGCTGTCCTTTCGCCTGGGCCTCGGGCCGTGCTGTACGCTTGCTCGCACGTGGCACCGTTTCTGGTGTGGATTCGTTATTGTGGGTTTCTAATTCCGAGTGAATTCAGGGTGTACATTTTTGCATGTCATTAAAGTCACTATTGGGACACCGAGAGTTCAGATAGTGAGGGATAGCTATAAGTACGGAGCTTATCGGGTCATAAGCCAACACCAGTGAAACACGGATAATTTTTTGTATTAATCAGAGCAGGAGCTGGATAAAAACCAGTACAATACCTGGCCCAAGCCGCCTTCTCCTGGGATGTCATAGGCCGGGCACAACTCACATACTTGGTCTGTTTCAGCAGCAGATCAGCAAACTGTACCAAGCAGTAGATCCATAGGTTTCCGTCAGCCATGACGCCTTGAATGCGGCGTTCATGGAGCGCGGACCCTTCAGCAGAGTCACCTAGAACGTGCATGTGGTTGAGGTGCTGCAGCAGGCTGTGAGGTCACACAGGAGGCACAAACACATATAAACACACACAAAAATCAACGTTAACAACCATACTGCCTGCATTTTTTTTAGGAGGTTTACACGGTTTTGTTAAAAAAAACAAAAAAAAAAAAACAAAAAAAAAAAGTAACAATAAACAGCAAAAGCCACAAAAGTGAACATACACATCAGTTCCCTTTCCACAACAAACCAAAGGCACCTCAGCACTACGTGGCTCAGCCAACGGCACAGTCCAGACTGCAAGGTTTGGGCTGCTGCACTCTGAGCCAAAAGCAACCAATGGTGTGTGCAGAAGAAGAGCGAGAAGGGCCGTATGTGACTCACCTGAAGAAGCTACTTGCCACAACCTCCCGGGTGTTGGTGTCAAGGGGCACAGACAGGGTGGTATCCGTTTCTGGTATGTCAGGGGTTGACTTCTTCACAACAAAAAATGCATGGAAGAAGATAAATCTGGCAAAAAAAGAGACTACTTTGCAAGTACTCACACTGGGAAGCAACATTTTACATAAATTTAGAACCAACGTAGCTCTTCCGTCTCATCAACATGCATCTGAAGTTCTTTGTGTTACAAGGCGAGGCACATCCGCAAGCGCGGTGTCGCCCCTCACCTGGCAATGTCCATGACCAGGTCCTCCTGTTTCTTCACCTGGCCATTCTCCACGATGGAGACAAGCCGTAGAATGATCCACTTGCGCAGGCGGAACACACACTGCTTGCTCCTGGGAATGATACACACATCCTACTGGCACGGGGCTTCACGCATCATCTTATCCCTCCTCAACACTCACAAAAATATTGTCCACCTCACTAAGTAATAACAGCTCTACAAACTGCAAATTGGACAAAACTCCGTGTTCACACATCAGACCAAACTGAGGTTCTTGCTCTCAACCCTGCGGCGGCCTTGTTTTTAAGAAGAGTAAATGTAATATTTGCACCTTGTTTTTATTGAGATGTCCAGTCAGTCTGAAAGCTGAGCAGTAACTGTGTTGCCCACAAAGTGACTTGCTTTTTCTAAAAACTAATGGCTGAAATAACACAACAGGGGCAACAGGTTTTCACTTATTAGCCATTTAATTTGTTTGTACTTTATGGTTTCCTTCATTGAACTGAGACCAAACTATTCCTTTTACAAACCTGCCATTGCATCCATTAACATCTATTATTAAAATCCACTATGAAGCTTGTATGACTTTTGGGTTGCAAGTTGCCACGCTAGGCACCGGGTACTCACTGCGCTCCCTCCTCCTGGTACTCCTGCTGTCTCTGGGTGCTGAAGTCCAGGCAGGAGCTCAGCTGCGGTTGACAAAACATGTTCTTGAGCCAGGCCACATACTGCTGCAGCACAGCAGGCTGCAGGTTCTGGACCACCTTCCAGAAGGTCGGCACCACGGGGTAACCTTGGTTGGTGAGTGTGGAAAAGGCTACCATCACGGCCAGCTGCTTCTCAGCGTGAGCACAGGCCTTCAGGAACTCTCCCACGTGGGTCTCCATTTCGGGGGCAAACTTAAAGCGGTCCGGAAGCTAAGGAAAGGGAAATGAACGTGAACTTCTGAGTTTTTAGAGAGGCAGCTGTTTCTCATTCCGACTTATGCACTTTTTTAAACCACGGCACCTGCATCCTAGACCAAAACAGTTGTTCAGAGAACCCTGGAGCTGCGGGAGTGTGGTGAGCATGTACCTGAGTAGAGATGACATGTTGACCGTAATGCCTCATCACCTCTCCGGACAGCACGTGGCGCAGCTGAGGGAGGGACAGCAGCGGCAGGGCACTTACCAGCAACCGGTAGCACATGTAGCTGAAAGCCAGACAGAAGAGCAGGTCAACGCTCAGCGTTCCTCTCATGCTCCTTCACCAACACAAATGCTCTTTTATTTAAGTATAAACTGGCTCCTGGTGTTACAGATTCTCCAGTGTTCAGACATTTACAAACATTTTCCACATTATATACTTATTTTTAACAGTGTTTTCTTCACTGCTCTGTTTTGTAAAATTTCTATCTGAAGCAAAAGAGGTGGCATCAAATAAAAGAGTTTTCAGTTTTGCTTTTGTTGGTCCAAGATAACCAAAATGTTTAAAAATAGCAAGTATTACATTATATATATATATATATATATATATATATATAAAAAAACATAGATTTATCTACGGCTTTTACAGAACCTAAGCCACAAATACATATTGGGACATCAGTATCAATAAACATTTTATCTTGTATGTAAAAAAAAAAAAAAAAAAAAAAGTTAAAGTGGCTAGAAGCTGAGCAATGCTGGCTGTGCCTATTTGACTGGTCAACCACGAGGACTGAATGGGAGGTTGTGTATCCTACAGATAATGTATATTAAATGAGATATTATTAATAAATTAATTAATTGATTAATTAATTTAGATGTTTAAAGTTTATAAAATCACTGAAAGAGCATTACAGATAATGTTACATACACTATAGCGCTATCTGAAGTTTTCAGAGACCCTAACCTAACATCTGTATTAATAAGGTTTGATTGAGTGAATTAGTTCTAAAAGTGACTTTGGATTTACAGTACAAACAAATAGCATTAAAAAATAGATTTGCAGCTCCAACTGTGTCTAAGTTGCAGAATCAGCACAGCTTCAGATGCCTTAATATGTGGGACTGACACCACTGTATCCTCAAAGCTGAGGAACATCACGTAGTCTCAGAGGGATGCATATCACAAATTGACAGAAGAAATCCTGAGTGACCCTGCCCTTCCACCACACACACCTGCTGGGTCCTGACTGGTCCTTCAGGAGCCCATTGACCACTGCCTCTCTCCAGAAGAGCTCAAAGCTGTTCTCCCTGAGCGAGACCTGCAGCAGATCGAGGGCTATGGCAGGAAGCAGCTGCTCCTTCTTCACTGAGCGGGCAGCCATCTTTAACACCTCAACCAACCTGACAAAAAAATCAGAGAAGACATGCTGATGCTTCCTGTTAATAGTGTGTGTGTGTGTCCGCAAGTAAAGAACACACGAAACTTGTGAAGTGTGTAGCGAAGAAACAAACAAAAAGGGAACACGGCATGAGAAAAGAAACTAATGATCTCAATGCCATGTGGGAAGGTATCAGCATTTATGACACTTCTTTGCCATATCTGTATTTTGCATAACAAAATATTGTATGAATAGATCATGTGATTTTTAGCCATTTTTATTTCTCTTTGCTGTTTTCTTCTCGAAAATATATTAAGAAAGTAATACTGTAATGATGCACAGCACTGTCCAGTCACATGCATATGAAAGGAACCCAGACCTCAAAAAAATGCCCCTCAAACAACCATGGAAGTGCCAAAACAAGTCAATGTCTTGCGCTACCAGTGCCTCTTGAAGTTTAACAACTGAACAGAACTACTGAACCAGCCCCTGAACTGCTGAGCTGTACACATGCCCATTTCCAAGCTTCCCCAATAGCCATTTTCCTCGTTGCCAAGCAACCAGGCTTGCACTGCATACGTCCCATCAGTTTAGTTCACCTATCAGGCAATTATACTGTATAAGGGCCTCACTTTGGGATGTTGTCCTTGGTGACAACCGTCTCAGTCCCCAGCAGCTTCTTCAGTTTCTTGGGTTTCAGCACATCAGGAAACCTCTGCATGGCCACGAGGAGCAGCTGCAGTTGCTCAGGGGTGTTGTAGGCTGCTGAAAGGTCGCTCTGGAGAGCCCCCAGGAGCACCTCCTGAAACACCTCCTCTGTGGTCTGCAAGAGGGACAGGTGTGAGACAGGTCAGCACCAGGCTCCTGGCCACAAGGAGGACCACATTTGAACATTAAAGGGAACTACATGGTGCAGCACTTAAAAGACACTTCAGAGTTACAGGTTAAAGTCCAATAATCATATCCATGCACACCCGTCTTCAGTTTATGTTCTGAATGCATTGATGAAAACCGGGGAAACATAAATAGGGAGCTCATTTCCCATTATTTATAACGGGAAGAAAATAATTAATTTCAGCTCCCTCAAAAAAAAAAAACACCCAAATAATTTCCCAAAATATCATTCACATTCTGTAAAACACCTATTAAGTAACAAACCCCCTTCACTCACTCACTCTCCTCCCTCTTGTACAGTAAATGACATTTGTAAAAAAAAAAAAAAACAGAAAAAAGCACGATGACAGATCCAAAAAATTGAAAACTGCTACAAGATGGCATCGCAGGAGAGCAAACAAAGCATGAAACTCGGGAATACGTTTTGTGCATTCTCTTGTGCGTTTCACGCTCGATGATGATGACTATTGGGAGCAATGTCTGAACATCTTGACCACTCATTTTACAAGTGATTTGAACATTTTCGTTTCATCTCAAAAGTTTCCTACAATTGAAAGCTATTTTATTACACTTTTTGCAATTTTCTTTCACTTTTACCTGTTACAATGAACTTGTTCATTCTGCAGCTGTTGCACCTGTGATAGTGAGCTGAACCGTGTTTATTTATTTATTGAGGGCTCTGTGTGTGTGTGTGTGTGTGCGCGCGCAATCGAAACTTGCAAAACTGGGACAAGGTAGCAGGATGAGCTTGCTGTGGACACACATTTATTGTGGTTATTGCAATACAACACCCCCTTGGCAGCTGAAGAGCCACAAAGCCCCAGCAGATCCCTGTCATTCGTGCAGCAGCTGTTTAAAATTCCTCTGCCGACAGTTGGGATATTAGGGCAGCTTTTCTGAATGCAGAAGGGGAGGTAACAATTACACACTTCAGCTGGAAAACATTGCATCAAGCATTCAGAATGCAAATAGGGCTTTTTCTGCACACCGAAAACGTTGTACGGGGAGCTTCAAACTTCAACTGAATTGTTGATCTAAAGGAACAACTGACATTCTGTTGAGAGAACATAAATAGAGAGAATCTATACTGAGGGACAGATGCACACATATCTCCCGCTGCCTCAGCACCAGCCAGTATGCTGCTGGACAACTACATGGCAAGCTCAGTCCCACCTCAGACAAGATGTCCACCATGGTCTTCCTGGGTAGATCTTTCAGGTGCTCCCTGTACTGTGCCAGGCTCTGCAGCAGCTGGACGCACTGGAGCAGGACCTGGGGCTCCTTCAGAAAGTTTTTGAACACACAGACTTCACTCATAACGTAAAACCAAAACACAAACATCACGCAAACTCAGCTCGGAGCATTTTATTATTGCTATTCTTAATCATTAATAAGCTGACGCTTTCATCCAAGACCAAAGATAATGCTAAATTTGTAGCTACTTACAGTTTTCACTTATTTATACAGTTGGGCATTCTTACTGCACAGATTAATGGCCAGTACTTTGGTCACAGGCTACTACAGCAGGAGGTGCGAGTTGAACCCAGGACTTTCTACTTGCAAAGCAACAGCTCTAATGCTTTTGGTGCCCTGAAAACTACAGTACAGCACTGCCATTTAATGTGGCTGTCAAACAACAGTTTACAGCCGAGTCCGGTTTAGCGGGAAACCACAGTTCTATTTTGAACACTGGAAATGATCAAGTAAAACAGAAAACCACACGTATGCATGTAGTCATTGAAAATGTGTAACGCTTTCCTTATCGCAGTGTTTCAGCAAAAAGGCTGAGGAGACAGGGATTCTGCCTTGGTGTTGCAGTACCAAAATGCTACCTGAATGCTGAAAACTCAGCCATCTTCATGCAGTGGTTAAATCTGCCACCTCACCCTGAAAAGATCCAGTCTGAAATCCCACCTCCTGCTGTAGTACCCTTGAGCAAGCTAGTGAGCCTTAACTGACTGGTAAAATTACCCTCCTGCACAGATGTGTAAATCAATATGAGTGACTAAATATTGTTAGTCACTTTGGAAAAAAGCACCAGACAGAGAAATAATTGCAAATGTGAAGTGACCACCTCCACAGTTTATGTCCACCTTTAAAATAAAGCAGATAGACTTGTGCAGGGGAGCCTGAACCGACTACACTAAGTTGCAGCTACAAACGGATGGAGAGAAACTGCAAATTGCAAATTTAGAGGATAAAAAAATTAAACAGAGTTATGAAAACCCAGATAGTTTTCCCACACTAAACAATTTGTCTTTGTTACGAATAAAATCCTTATAACTGCTGGCTGTGTTTGAATTCCAAATAAGGTTTGAATTCCAAATCGTCTCACATCCGCATATTCTGTAAGCAACCTCCCTGGAGACAACTGCACGACTAGGATGAAAATACAGTAAATCGAGTCTTACAGCAAATTTTTACAATCAATACAACTTTAGCTGATGTTTTCACAGAACCTAGCTGTTGTGTTCAACCATTTTCTCCACAATTTCCATATCAATGTTACTACTATGAAAGCACCACAAACTGAATTAAACCTAAATGTACAGTGCAGAGAGATGGAATGTAAACTTACCTTGGGGAGGCGGGTTGACTGAGACAAGGCCAGTACACCGAAGAAGCAGCCAAATGCAGCATTTCTTGCTAATTTCTGTTGAGTAATAATGTTTTGGGTGAGGGTCTGAAGATCATGCAACATAGATAGGCAAAATAACATTACATTTTTCTCAGTGTCTGAGTTAGGAAAAGATGCACTGAGTCGCAGCGACGGTGTTTAATTCAAGGTTGCAGGCGCACTAACACTGGAGGATTATTTTTGAGATACCATATATAACAAAATGAGTATTAAGCTGCCAGCTCTCCCTATTTGTCAATGGGGATCTACGCAATTTATACTGCTTTCTACGACTGTCTACTAACATTGAGAAGCACTTTGGCCTCATGCCACGAAACAGCGACCCAAACACACAGCACATAGCTTATAATTTGTGATACACATCCACAATTCCTTACCCACAACTCCAAAGTCTTAAAATCTTATGAAAGAAAGCATTTTCATAAGTTTGGTGCAGTTCATTGCTATATAGATACATGGCAAATTACCTGTAATGCTGTTTATACTCTTTATTCATCCCACTTTGTGTGAATATTCATTCATTTCAATGCAGAAATATTAATGTGTTTGATTACGTGCTGCTACAGACCCAACTGATGTTGGTTCATAACATATGAGATTAAAAAAATCCTGAATTTTGAAGCACACCTGCCCTCAAGGGTTTTAGATAAAGGATTGTGGATCTGTATGAATAACTTAATATTAGTTATTTGATTTATTTCTTCAAAAAAGGTTTTTTACCACAGCACCATCCCTGTCTATTGTACAATTTACTCTAAACGGTCTCTCACCTTCTTTACTTTCTGTAGATCATGCTTCTCCTTGATCTGATCCAGTGTGGTCTGTAGTGGAATCTCTTCAAACACACTGAGGACCTACAGACAAACAAATTGGGTGGGAAAACCATTAGCGCAATACTTCCTACACCTACGTGTATGTCAAGGTAACTTCTGTGAGTCATATGAACAGTTACAGTAGAGACCTCATACGGTGTCTAGTTCACTGTATAAACACTCAAGAGTCACAATCAGTTAGCATTAGCACTGATTTAGGTGACACCTGTATCCCAGATGAATTACAATGTAGAGATATTCACCTTTACAATGATCTATACATCTATACAGCAGGGTATAATGAGCCTACATATGATGGGGTTTGTACAACTGGAAAAACTACTATGAAACTATAAAGAGCTTAAGAAAATATATATTTAATTCATACAAGCCTTATACTTCAGTATGATGGCAAATTTGCCCATTATGTGGTCATTTTAGATTGACAACAGGTATTTCACTTACTGCCTGATATCTTTTTCATTAAAGCACCCGCACGGTGTGCTTTGTTCTGTTGGAGAAAAACTACTTTTTGCTTCCGAGCACCTTGATAATTTCAACCAATCGCAGCCATCAATTATAATTCCCAAAGTATCACAACTGAAAAAACAATTCAAATACTCAGAGAGCAGGTATTGAATTTATTGTGCAATATTGAATTTAGTTTTTGGACATACATTTCTTTTGCCCGGGATCCAATTATTTGTTCCATAGGAAATAATGGCATTTGTCTCCACAAAAACATTTCTCCTAATGGCTTGAATTCATGAAGGACGTGACCTCATTATGTAAAGAACTGAAGCACTCTTACTGGACCAATTCAACAACATGTACTTTCCTCAAAATGACCGCAGCTGAGGCGGGATACGAAGCAGGAAACCTTTACATTACACAGAGATGACATTAGTCACTGCACCACCTACTGACTGCCACACCACTGCTCTGTCTGATGATGTGATGGATAAGGATGTTCATCTTACCTGCGCCAAGGCCAGGCTGAAGCCCGGACGAGCTGCTTCCCGAGTGTGTGACAATCCATCCACCAGCCGCTTCAGGCTGTACTTGAGTTCATCTGACTGCTCAGCAGCGAGCACATTGTTACACAGACACAGTCACAAGTTAAAAATACAACACTACAGCACTATTCAGGACGCAGCAACTGTGGACAGACAAAGGGAATCTTCAACGTGTTCACCTCAAAAAGTAAAAACAAACGTCTGTATGTTTACAACTAGTTGTTCAAGGAGCCTGATAAACCTCGTCCAGATGTAAACATCATAAAGCTCATAATGAAGTTTAACCGTAGTACAATTTTGCCAGTTCTTCCGACAAGCAACATTAAATCAGAATAAGCACAAGCTCCATAGTCTCCTCTAGAAGAGTGCTTAGACTGGCGAGCCGAGCCTGTGGCTGCTGTGTGCTGAGTGTTCTCACCTTCTCACTTTTCTTCAAATACTGAATAAGGTTCTCGATCGCCTTCAATCGCGTTTCCTGTTCCGGCTTTGCGATGTCCCAAAAGAAGTCGAGGAACTCCCGGTTCTGTTTCAGAATTCCCTTGGCATCGGTCACTTTGGGCCGGATGGATCCGCTCTCTAACTCGCCCATGCCTGCACGCTCGGTAGCAGCCATGCCATGTGTCTCTGTAACCATGCTCAGAATTTCGGCCAACCTCTTCCGGGGTTAAACGGAAGTGCCTCTCGGCCACGCCCCCTCCCGTGCACTGCACTTCCGCGTTACGTTACGTTGCAAGTCGGCCGTAATAGTAATAAGGCAGGCATGTGTTTAACGTTTAATGGGAGTAATTATTCGGGAATACGTTTGTACAGGGAAATAACGTAATGTTCTTCTGTGGTAGTTATGCAATATTGTACCGTCGGACGCTCCGTGAAGGCGCTGGCATTTCGGGTGCATAGTTCAATTTGTGTTCAAGCAACCGGACGCTGGATGGTGGGTTCTGTTGCCGCGGTTCGCACGGTTCCGGCGGGTTGTGAGAGGGGCTGGGCGGTTAAAAGGCTTCAGAATGGGGCCCAAGAGACTGAGACCCGCTTCGATTTGCCCGCCCTGACTGTTACCTTGTGCCGCTGCCCGGTGTTAATAAAGGCTGTGCTATGGAGACCCACGCAGTGTTCTCATTCCCCCAGTGGAGTCCAGACCGGGCCTCGCTACAATGTATTAACGATGAATTGTGTAAAACTGAAGGAGTTTGCACTCTTTTTTGGGCCCCGATCAATCCATGTGTATATTTCTCTGGCGCTTTTCTCGAAACTGCTCTACAATGTTAAGCGGTGGCTTTCCCATTGACACAACGGGCTATTTTTTTCCTGTATGAATTAATTCAGGATTAAGACCTTGATCAAGAGTACTACAGCGAGGAGCTGCTCAAACCACTGCGCCACCTGCTGTCTGGCAAAGCATGCAACTTGTTTGCTGGTCTCCTGCTGGTCTGTGTCCCCAGTGGTGATGATGTCTGTTGTGAGGGGTAACTTTTTGGCCAGAAATGCAGGAAGGAACATCTTACTGGGGAGGTTTGTCCTGTCCCAAGTACCCGGCGCTGTAAGATAACACTGTATTGGCCAGGTACATGTGATTTGGCTTGGGGTGTTCATTCAAGCATATTCCATCCCTTAAAAATATGCTTTTTTAATGGTACGGATTAAGTAGTACTCTTGCTGTAGTACTCTCGCTGTAGTACTCTTGATCAAGGTCTTAATCCGTACCATTTTGCCTATTTATTTATTTATTTATTTATTTATTTATTTACTTATTTACTTACTTATTTATCTATTTACTGCTTGTTTCTGTCTCTATTCTTCTTAGTGTTTGGATATGTGTTTGCTTCATTTTCCATTATAGATTGTTCGCACAGTCATCCTGGTTCAGATCGGTGCACATTTCAACACATGGTACACAACCATGTGCCTGACAAATAAACTCTTTTGACTCTTGACTCTTAAAAGAACTACAGACATTGTGCAAAAGTAAATATGACGCTCCCCACACTGTCACTTTAAGGTTTTAGTTGTTCGTTTATGTATTTATTTACTTATTTATCCATTTCTTGTTTGTTTTACTCGTGGAATGGAACCACACGCAGTCTCCTGTTGAATCGGGGCACATTTCACTACACGGTATACTCGGTAACCATGCATGTGACAAATAAATTCTTTTATTATTGATATAAGGTGGCAAACTTTGAACATTCTGGTGTTACAGAAAGAAGCACTGTATCAGCCTTTGGTATGTAAGCTTTTGAAAGTTGTATATGCTTTTTCTTTGTTTTGTTTTTTTTTTTAAATTTCCGAATTAAGGACAAAGTATACAGAGAATATCGCTGTGTTCTTTATGGCACATTGTTTGTAATAGTTCGCCTTTGCCTAAAAAGTGCTGTTTTTCTTTCTTTAATCTCACCCATTGTTTTCGCCGCAGCACAAAAGTTTAGCTTTATTTTTCCAAAGCAGTGACTCTCGGTGTCAGACACCCGGCACTAAGCTCGCTTGTACAGCAGAGCGAAGTAAATGCTGCGCGCCGTCGTTTCCAGTCAGGCGCTGGGAGGACAGCCCGCTCGCCCGGCCGCCGCCATATTGGGGTCCTCGCTGGACTCGCGGCTCCATCGCTCGCTGCAATGGCGGACTACGACTGCTATGACGATCGGGCGTACGGGAGTTTCGGGGGCGGCAGAGGGTAAGAAAACAGCCAGCCGTACTGCGGCTGTCGAGGCCCTGCACGTATGTGGCCCAGGTCTAGCGCTGCCTTGGTGCCGGGGAGAGATGAATGGCAGCGCGCCTTCTTTGCAGCATTCGCTCACCTTCTAGGTTCATTTTTTTCTTTTTATGGTGCTGATGCAGTGACGCTAGAGGGGCGCTACCCGGTGGAGGCGAAGTGATGCACACGGGGATTATTATTATTATTTATTATATAATGACCTCTACCGTGGTCAACCCCGTTATGTATCAGGGCGTTTTTGCCGGCTCAATTCAGGCTACGCGCCTCGTTCAAGTCGTTCGGCAATGGAGGGATTCGGTTGTAATCACTACGCCCCCTGGTGCTCAGGTCTAGATGTGCAGCCTCAGGTCCTGCGCTCTGCAGCGTCCTTTCGTGTCTGCGGTTCAGCACCGTCGGCCGTGGCTGTTCCACTCCCATGTTTGGAAGCAGTCGAGTGGCTGTTGAGGCAGCGCTGTGGCTTTTCCAGTGGCACCGACCTTCATTTTCCATAGTGAAGGCGCAAGGTTGTGACTGGAGGGTGGAAGTGGGTTTTTGCCAGTCTTTGCATTCACTTTTCTTGGTTTTTGGTCTGCAGGGTGGATTCACGGATGGTGGTCAGAATTTTCGGTTTACAGAGTTTCGCTGTTTGCTTTGAATATCTGACAAAAGCGAAGGTGTATGCATTTGCTTAAGGATTTCAGGTAAACCTGCGAAAAACCTGTCATTGTTGCGCACTAACGCTGAGATTTGCGTGTTTTACATGGTGTTACACGGTTATAGCCAAGTGGACGCTATTTGGAGGCGAAGCTTTTCCAGCTGGATTATTTGGTTTTGCTCATTTAGACAAATTAAAACAATTCTACATTAAGAATTTCTTTACCTTGCATAGGGTGACCCATAAAGAATTTTCATAAATGTATTACATTATATTTGTACAACTTTGAAGCAACAAAGTCTGGAAGACAAATTGCAGTAACTCTACAAATGGTTTACACTACATGTCCAGATGGTTGCTGAGTTCTTTTTCACTCACCCTGTATACTTCCCATATATTTTTCCACAATGAATAACGTTGCTATTACACCCTCAGAAGTAGTCACTGGTGAAAAAACTTGAACGTTGCAGCCCTTAACTTTATATCATTGTGCTTTTCAGCACATCTAAAAACTATTATTGGTTGTGTTGCTAACCCTTCAGAATTGGCCTTACATTTTTTTGCCTGATTTTCTTGTGAAGTTGCTGGACTTGTGATGTCCTGCTTGGTTTATTGTGTGTGTGTGGGGGTTGAAGTCATATTTAGCAATTGATTCAGCAACTGGTAGCTGTAGCTCCGTAGCAGCTCAGCATTTTGCCAGCCAAGACATGGACACTTGAATGTTGTCTTCTCGGTGTTTTTCGATGTTCCGATGGGCACCCTGTTGTCGAAGTACCGTTCAGCCCCGGCACAGCATGCCACCTCACACGGCACTCTCGCCTGAATAAAAATCTTAGACCCACGGTCATTTTTCACGACAGTAATTCGATGCTGTAGCAGCGGGGCTGCGCATTCTTAAGTTGCTGTTTTCAGAGTCACAGGGATTCAATGGCTGTTGGGCAGACAGGGCTCCCCATTTCCTTCTGACTTGGCTGGCATGCAGCTGGCACATGCTTGTTCTCCTGAGCTAGGCCACTTCTACACCCCTCTCAGTTTCACACTCTGTGCTCTGCACACATTTTCTTTAACCAGATGGCATCTGTCACATGGAACACACGTCACCCGTTTACTCAGCTTACCCCCTGCTTGCTACAGTCCAACAAGCAACTTAGACAAAATGTGTAAATTGTGGAAATGAACCGATTGAGACCACAAATGGGGGGGGGGGGGTAGTGCTTGCACACGCAACCAGGCTCCCAGTGGGGGTTACCGCTCACAGCCAGGACCCAGTGGCCTGCTGAGTGACCCCTGTGCCTCAAGGTAAACTGGTGTCACCTTCAGGACTTGCACATCCACATACTTTGTGTCGCAGGACTGTGATTAAAACATATTTTTGTGCTGCTGTTGCTAAACCGGTGTGTTTCAGCATAGTGTGTAAAATGTGTAGTGCAGCAGTGTGTCAGAAGCAGCCCTGGGCGATTGGCACTTCACAGCAGGCTTTCCGGAGGAAGGAAACGGCCCGGTCTGGGCCCTGCTGTGATGCCCCGATGGAGTTGATAACTCCCTGGTGACCCAGCGCCGTGGCAGAAAATGACATTTTCTCTTTGAAATGCCACTCACATTGCCATTGGGATTGAAATATATGTTTTAAATGTACTGGTTTTTTTTAATATATATATATATATATATATATAAAATTAATTTCCCCTTTATTGTAATACAGCTGCACAAATATGGCAGCACATACACAGCACTGAAGTGTCAAGAGACAATGGGAAGAATGGAGGAATGAATCAAGTGCAAACGGCACGGAAATTATTTTTTTATTTATTTTTTTAAAGTACAGACAGTTTACTACCACCTGGGTGGGGCGTTTTTGCCTTGTTGTCCTCCTGCATGCAGCGAATGTCCCTTGTGGCCCTTTGAATAGAGCACGACTGTAAAGCGTGAAGGTGAATGGTACAAAGGAAATGAAAACAAATGTATTTGTGTGCGTGCGCATGAAGCCCCAGTGATACCCACAAACTGAAGTGTGTGTGTTGTTTCCCCACACTGTGTCTTCCCACATTCCTTACAGCGGCAGTGCACCCCAGGGCAGCACATCCTGACGCCCTGTTCTTATGAGGGTCTCTTTTGAACAGAAGGCCCCACGGTGGCAGCAGTGTCGGGGGCCCTCGCAAGCAGAAGGAGCTGCCGACGGAGCCGCCGTACACAGCCTACGTAGGCAATCTGCCCTTCAACACGGTGCAGGGTGACATAGATGCCATCTTCAGAGATCTCAGTGTCAGAAGTGTGCGGCTTGTTCGAGACAAAGAAACAGACAAGTTCAAAGGTATCTGCTCAGGTCGCCCTCTCTACCGCCTCTTTCCTCGGGGAGATCCTTGCTACTTTTGCCCAGGTTGCATTCAAACATTCATAATGGCAAGAGTGCAGTGTAGGAGATTGTGTGCAAGATTTTTGCCACAGAGACCCTGCTCAGTGGCTACAGGAAGTGCTCAGCATTAGTCATTGCAAATAAAGGTCATGTGAAGGGGCCAGTACTTTTTCCACTTTTAGTTGCACGTTGTATTATCTTTCACACAAAGGAAATGATATAAATACAACATCTGAGTCAAATTTACTGTGAGAAAGGTGCAAAAGTAAAGAAAATCGAAACTCTTCTGGTTACTTTAGGGGAGCGCTGTAGGCACAGAAGTCTTAAGTGATGTGATGTCCTGTGTGTCACTGGAGTTATTTTTGCCCTTCAGGTTTCTGCTACGTGGAATTTGATGACCTGGAATCCCTGAGAGAAGCCTTGACATACGACGGTGCTGTAAGTCTGTTATTGGACACTTGACAGTTTGCTTATGGCAGTACTTAGCTGTCACTGGTGCACTGCAGGAGGCTGTGTAGAGGCCACAACTTTTTCGCTCCCGCTTGACTGCTGTGTGGAGCAGGAGGGTAAACGCCTCTTCTGTCTGGGACATCTCGGCAGCTCCTGGGAGAGCGTTCGCTGCGAGTAGACATTGCGGAGGGCCGTCGGCAAGAGAAGGGCGGTGCAGGATTTGGCTTCCGGAAGGATGACAAAGGAGGTACCTTTCTCTCAATGTGTCCTGTGGCTGTATGTGTGCCTGTTCTCTGCAGCGCATTTCTCAGCTTCGGTCACTTTTATGGTTCTTGATGCCTTTCTTCTACTGTGGGGTTTTCTTTGAATGTGCATTTTGCTGGCTTTACATAACCCTGTGTGCTGTGTTTCATTCAACATGAGCTCACATTTAGCCTTGATCGAGCTATCTGCTGAATGAGTGCGACAATTCAAATCCCTTCTCAGACTCAGTTCATTGGTGAAAAACTTTGCGTAACTGTGCTCATGGAAACAAAGGTGAAGTTTGAATGCCTACTGCATTAATTATGTTGTTTCAGCACTTGTCACAGCTTTTTCATATTCCAGTTATCACTCCTACACAGAAAATCCCATACAGTAGAAGAGGAAGTGAAAGTGATTCAGTCCCGTGCAGTGTTACATGTAATATTTAAACATGTAGTTAATAATATACAATTTACAGCAAACCTACAGGAGAATCATAAACACATAAGGCACCATGTTAATAATAATGATAACAATAACAACAACAATAATAATATTGATGATGATGTTTAACATGTTTTAGTAAATTGATATATTGTCAACCAAGTTTTACTGTGTGCAAGAATGCTTCGGTAAACACGATCTCCTCTGTGTGTTTGGCACGTGCGCACAAAGTGATGGGCTGGCCCAGATGTGCTGTGTGAGTCCCCTGGTGACTACCCGGTTCCCTCGCGCCCATCTTAGTCTCCGGGCTCTGTTCGCTACGCGTTGGCGCTTATGCACTGCTTTTATTTATTTTAACTAACAAACCTTCATTTAGCAGAAACTGGCTTTGGGGTAAGAAGTACCACTGTACCGGATTTTAAGTCTGAGGTTTGAGAAACAAACGTGCGCATACAGAACAAGCCAACCAACAGATATGCAGATGGATTTCTAACAGCATTAAATGTAATCTTTTAAAATGTCTGAAAATAAAAATGCCTCCTTGCCAATTCATCCCGTAGTCTATAACTTTCTGTCATCTTGTTATTGACCGGTGACACTTGGGAACACCACGAACGAGCTGTCAAACATCGGCGCTGTTTGAGCCAAAGGCCGTTTTAACAGCAGATAACAACCCAAGGCATAAGTGCTTGTTTCATGCAACAGAAAGGCATTTTAAAGAACGGATGCATTTAAATGATATATATATATATATATATATATATNGGGCACTTGGTACAATGAACCGATGAGGGAAGATAGGACTGGAACGAGGGAAGATAGGACTGGGGAGAAGGGATATTCATCATAATAAGGCTTTTCAACGCAAAGGTTGCCATAGGTGCGGCTGCTGGGGCTCGATGGCCGGGGAAGACACTACGGAACCATGAGCAAGAAAGAAATAAAAATCTAACCCAGTTCATAGTGGCTAGGGAAGTGTTAACGCACTCCGGTCCATTTTTATGTATGCCTTGGAGCTATGATCGATGGCAGCTGTCCAGCCAGCTTATTAGTATACAGTTTACACTACACAAATTTAAAATCACCAGGCCCTCCTCACCCGCAGTTTAATTTCTTCTTGACTCAAGAATCTTTTGAGATTTCTAGTCTGCAGCTATACCATATATATATATATATATATATATATATATATAAAAAGTTGAATGTTTGAAAAATAGATTAGGACTGAAAAATAGACAGCAGTCAACCAATATGTCAGAAATGAATGACAAGAAATGCATTAACAAAGAACTAAGATAGAAAAAACTATTTGTGAACTTGAAAGATTGTAATACGAGAAGCCATTGTATGTTAATCTGTTTTCTGCAGGTTGTAGTTGCGGCTGACTTTCCTCCCCCTCTGCCACCCACCAACCAGGTTGCCCTAAAGAGTCTTTAAGGCCCTTAGTCTGTCCTCTCTTTTTGTTGCCCTGAAGCAGTCACTTATCCTCCTCTCCTTTGTCCCAGGCACGAGTGGCCCCCCAGTAGTAGGGCAGTACGTGGATCTCTCCCAGGCCTTACAGCTGGTCTGGGCAACACGTGTGGCGGAGAGGGGGGTGATTCCAGCAGCGACTTTGACTTTGTTTGGTGTTATTTGTTCATCCTCTGTCATTGGTGTGACAGTTAGCCGATGTGTCTGATGTGTACGGTCCGGCCAGCGTCGCATCCCATGCTCGTTGCCATTGCCGGCTGTGCGTGTGGCCGGTTAGAGGAGCAGCTGCATTCATACAGGTGTTGTACCCCTAAGTGCTGTACTCTTTCACCAGGGTTCAGAGATGATGAATTCATGGGCGGGAGAAGTCAAGGTGGACGTCCCAGTGACAGAAGGGGTCCCGGTTCTGGAAGCATGGGCCGCTACAGAGACGGGCCTTCTCGTGGGGGTCCTGCAGACTTCAGAGAACCTTCTGAAGGTGTTCATACTTTATTTGGATTATTATGTGCTTTTTGGTCAGTGTTTTGCTGCTCTGTGTTGGTCTTCTGTCTCAAAGTCACTGTGAGACATAGTTTGTGTCAACTACGGGGTTCTCCCTATGGTCTTGAGGCATTTTATTAGCACTTTGATAGCTTTTATACAAGCAGAAATCCAGACCATACAGTGGGGCCGTAAATTCTTCCAAGGTGATGTCTGGGGCTGATGAACAGTTACAATAAACGTGCGGCGAAAGTCATTTCTGGTCAAGGGGGTCACAAGTTCCTGAAAGCTTAGGGTCACATACGCATACCAGGCCCTGACCTTGACTTTCCCATCACTGGAAGACCGCAGCGACAAAGGATGAGGATACGCCCTGTACAGTCAGGCTTAAAACATTTCGATAGGTGCTCAGGGTTACGGTGGGCTTATTTGAATGGCCCCTTGGCACTTGACTCTGAGCAGCTATGATGCGTTGTTTTTCTACACTTAAGCACTCTAGTGCATACCGGGAATGGGAGAGTTTCAGATGGGATTTTGCTGCACTTCTCATAGGGGTGTGTGATGTGTTTGTCCCCAGAGGAGAGAGCACAGAGGCCAAGGCTACAACTGAAGCCACGCACAGTGGACGCCCCCCTGAACCAGGTGGCCAACCCAAACTCCGCTATCTTTGGTGGTGCCAAGCCACGGGAGGAGGTAATCCTCAAAGACCAGAACTAAATGGGTGCACAGGACGGCCACAGAGCTCAAGGGGGGCGCAGGCCTGTAGAGACCCACACGCCAAGGGAAAATGCCGTTGCCACCGTTACCGTTCCTGCCTGCTAAATGAGCCGTGACCCCAGTGTCAAGCAAACCATGTATTCAATCGCAAAGAAACACACAGTGCGTGCAAAACAAGCAGCTCGCAAATGCATGTCAGTGGCTAACAGTTGTTTTACATGTTGACGCCTGCTTTCCTGTATTCAGTGGCTGCTTTTTACAGTAGTGACATTGTGGATAGACTGCTGACCTGCAGGACACTCAGGCACTGCAGGTTTCTTGCTTTGTTCTCCATTCATACAGAAATACCTGTGACCCTCAGACTGATCGTGTGAGTTGTGTGGTGAGAAGCAGTGTGAGATGTGTGCCTGCTCTGGCCTGCTGCCGTGCACTTGGCTCTGGGCTAGGAAACCATAGGTGCGGTGCTCCTTTCTCATCCACCCCCTGCCACCTGCCCTCATCACAGATGACTTTTTCTCATGGTCTCCTTTGTAAGTTCCCAGTTAGGAACACGAGAGGCCACTTCAAAGGGCACTGGGTTGAAGTGGACAGGGGACAGAGCCCGGGACACACTGGCTTTGGTGGGGATGCCTGCTGTTTTGGGTAAAACCGCTTGTGTTTTCAGTCCTCTATCAGACAAAGGCAGAAAACTGTCGCCGGTCCGCCTAATTGACCATCGTATAAATTCCCCACCGTTTGCTTATTTATTTATCCTCTTACTTTGGAACGTTGTTCTCATAAAACTCATTTGTTTTGTCAGTCTTAAATTTTTCTGTGAAGAATGGGCGAGTTTGTGCGGCTAAAGCCGTCGGCTTTGTTCATCAAAAAGATTTTAAATGTTTCACCACAGGTGCTTCACACATTGGCTTCAGTGTTGTTCTGTCGCCTTTGGATTAGAACTTGCACTTCCTGAAAGTTTTTTTTTTTTTTTTTTTTTTTCTCTCCCTGCTGTGTGGAACTTCAGATATTGAGCAGAAGGGGTTCTCCTGTGCTGTTCCTTATTTTTGTAAAATTTGCTGTGTATGTGTGTGCAGCTAAATAGCTGTGGCAGAAAAGTGTTAAATTATTAAATGGTGCTTGGGTTGTGTGTAATGGGCATGCATTTGAAAGATTTTTGACTTTTTGGTCTCCTTTCAAACCCATCTTTTACAATAATGAAGAGATACAGAAACACGGCTTCAGAATGCACTCCTACTGTGCCATATGTTAAAATGTAATTTTTTTTTTTGTAATAGCAGTCTTGCTTCCCTAGACAGAAGTACTGACAAATGTGTACGAATTTAAACATTGAAGGCCTGGTAAAAGCAGCCTTTACTCTTCTAACGCTGTAAAGAGCAAAGCGCAGCGACCTGTGAAGACAAGGACCTGGACAACTCGCATTTGTCCTCTCGCTTGTCCTGTGGCCCAGTGTGGTTTCCTGTAAGTCATAGTTTTTTTGTTTTTTCTTCCTGTCCCTCCCTGCTACATATCTTGATGGGGGAGGAGAACTTGAATTGTTTCACTGATTCACATTGCACTTTTATGGAGTTGGATGCTGTGAAATCTTAAATGTTTTCAACTGGTCATGTACACGGCTCTTACCAGAGAACAAGTGATGATGTGACAGATTGTGACATCAGATAAGAACTTGCTGAGAACACTGGACCTCCTGCCGCTGGTCATCTGCAGCACGCGTTGCAGTTACTCCTCCAGACAGACATCCAGGTTAGTGTGAAGCCTCTCTCTTGCCACGGGTGGAGATGCTCGCACTTTGTAGCACCGTATGCGCAGTACTTAGAGTCTGCGGGAGTGTTTGGAACGATGGGTGTGGCAGAGAGAACTTTTCTGCTGTGGTGCGTGCGTGCGTGCATGTGGCACTCTTTGTGGAAATGCCAGCACTGTACAGAACACGTTTATCTTTTGTACATCAGAGTGTTTGGTTTTCAGGTGCGTCAGCCTGAAATCTCCCTACCGCTGTTCGAAGAAGGGTGCATTTTATTTCTGTGTGTGTTTCTGTACCCTCCCATCGAGACTTTTAAGCAGCAGATTTCCATTATCTTGAGATTCAGTGTCATAAAATGGTAAATGGCAAAAAACATGCATTCGATGGTTTGGTATTTTGTGAATTTTTTAAATAAAAGAGACCCTCAAGTAAACGTCTGGTTTTCCATTGTTGTTGCTTTAAGCAAAACGTCAAGTTTTATGCTGAAACCGAAGCCAATAACGCTCAGTCTCGCTCGCTCTTACGTTGTTCTGTTGTCCCCCGGAAATACCGGGTGCCATTTGGTCGTGTTTGGGGGCAGTTGTGTGTCACTTCAGGCCGTTTGCGGAGGCTCTCCTGCGCAAAGGTACGCTCGAGTTTTCAGCGGCTGCATATGAAGCCGGGCTCCAGCTGAGAAATTCACCTTTGAAATATGTCAGGCGGGAGCTGGGCTGAGCAGATCCGCTGTTCAGTTTCAAGTGAGCGTGACAAACACAGCAATTCTGTGCGCTACACGCACATTTGGTCACTTTTCATTTAAAGGCCTTGTTTAAAATGATGCTCGAGTCTCGAAGGTGCTGTATTGCCTACGTGGAGCGCACGAATACATCTTTGCGGTGTCGTCCTGAGGCTCGACCCGAAGCTCGTGGTACCGCTGGCCTTCGTACGGGAGCAAGGAGCGGCGACGGGGACGGAGGCCGGGATCCTGCTGGATGCAGCCGCCGAGCTTCGACCGAAGCGACGGCCGCGCTTGGGCTCGGTCGGTGCCCCTTCTCCTCAGAAGGCTTCTTGACAGGTTCCGAAATTCGCCGTTGCTTGCGATCCCCTTCACGCGGAGGGCCGAGGAGCGCCCGCTTCCTTGTTGCAGGTCATTCTGCCTTCAAGTACTTCACGAATAGGAGGAAGCGAAGTTCAATGAACTCCAAAAAGGATTTGCGAATTCTGGCCCCCATAAATGTGGCACATTTCTTGTTTATTTTTTTGTACTGCCTGCACACAGCAATGCGCTAAATCTAAAAGCGGGAAAGCTCATAAAACGTGGCCGCGCCCAAGGGTAGGCAGAAGCGATGTTTTCTGTACTCGAGTGGCCTGAAGCCGACTGTCAGCCACAGCAACTCGACGGCCTCGGCCCTTCCGGCGCCAAGGCGAAGACCCAAGAAGCAAGAAAGGAGTTCGCAGACGAACACAAATGGGCGACTTTCACATGAAAGCCGCTTTATTGGCCGTTCTTCGCATAAAATCTTACCAGCGCCGTGGCAAGTTCTACGTGAACACTGCATTCACACAAACTTGGTGAAGAAATAAAGACGAAGCAGCTGAAGCTGGATCGGCGGCCTGGGGCGTAACGTTGGGGAGGGAAAGGGTCGAGCCTCTCCGTCGCAGCCGCTCTCGGCGACCCCGGCTGGGGTGGAGCCCCAAGAGGCGGCGTCGGACAGCCGCTGCGTGCGGATGTGGTTGAGGTTGAGAGCCGAGCGCTGCGGTCCCGGCCGGAGGACGAGCTTCGCCTTCAGCTCCGGAGTAGTCAGAGAGCGGCGGCGCAGCCAGATGTACGGGAGCTGCCCGAGGAGCCCCAGCTGAAGGTGCGTCCGGGTCGCCTGCGGCTGCTGCTGCGGCGGTGGCGGCGTTTCAGGTACGCAGAAGCGGCCGTTAGCAGCCAGGCGGACCGCTGCTTGCACAAGTCGGAACCTTGCGAGTGGAGCACAAATGCTGTTCAACATTATTAATAATAATAATAATAATAATAATAATAATATTATTTTTGTTGTCCGGGCTGCCCTTCTACTTGCAGAATTTCAACAGCTTGCGCCTCAGTTCGAATTTAAGCGACTCGTTCGTTGCCGTTGCCTTCGGAGAAGTCGTGCTTTCGCATCAAAAGGCAACGCTAGCCGTTAGCATCGGAGCGAAAGCACTTTAGTAAAAAAGAGCCGCGGGCTGCCGACAAACGTCGAGTCTTTGCGGCTTACGCGACGCCTCGGGCGCAAAGCACGTCACGAAGCTCCGCAGTCAGTCCCACGGGGCGGTTCGTTGGCGACCTGCGAGGCGGCTTCTACACGTGGCCGGACCGGATCGAACCGAACCGAAAGAAGCTCGAACTGCGTCGGAAGACCCGCGGAAATTGGCCCTGCGTTCTGCAATCCGCGACCGAACCCGCAGGGCGGCGGACGGTTCGGTTCGGCTCGGCTTCTGTGCACGCCTGGAGAGCCGCCAGAGGCAGAACCCCAAGGGCATCAGGGAGGACAAGGCTGGTCTGCGCCCAAGGGACTCGGGGCTCTTCGGGCCAACCTGGAAATAAGAGTGCTTTGGCCCACTTTCTCACAGTTCCTCCTCCTCCGTTCGCACAGCAGCTTCGCACTTGGGTTCCCTCGGCGCCCTTGCGCTCTGGGTCGGCTTCCTCCTTTTTTGGCTGACAGACCGTTGGTTGCCGCTGGCTCTGGCCTGCGGTCGTGCCAAGGCCTCTGGGTTCCTCGCGGTCAAGAGCTGAACCGAGCCGCCACCTGCGCAGGTGGGCATGGCTTCCCGCTTTCTTGAGGATTTCCTCCAGGCGCTCTGCTTGTGTGCTGCGCTCGCCGGGGCCTCCGTGTCTGGTGCGATGCCGGCCGTGCTCGAACGCTTTGCCGCGTCTGTGCATCCTGTCGAAGAGGCGCTGCGAGCCACTTGCGAGAAGCCATCGAGGGTTCCTGAGTTTTGCTGCAGGGGGCCATGCGCTGGGCCGCTTTGTGTCGCTTTGTGTCACTTCATCGCCTCCTAAGGGCTCCGTTCCACGATCGGGCTTTTCTGCCGCTCGTGAGAAGCATCCGTCCAGAAGCAGCGGAGAAGGTTGGCAGCGAAACTGAAACGTTGTCCTCATCTCCCCCAGAGGTACCATGGTGGTGCTGAGCCAGCAGGGAGCTGTCCTGGTCCTCGTGTCACTCGTGTCCTTGGGGGCCGTTTTCGCCGTGTGCCTGTGGTGCCGAAAGCGATCCAGTGAGTCTCCCCTTCCTCTCCATCTCCTTACCTTGTTTTACTCAAAGTAGCTGCAGCTGCTATGAGGGCTTCTCCTGTGTGTGTCACGGCGTTGTCATGCTCGCTGCGAGACGGCTCTGTTGACCCGGTTTTCCTTTTGAATTCTCTTTTTGAAGAAATCATCCAGGAAGAAAACCACCTTTACGACCCACAGCATTTGTAAGTCAATGAAAATCTATTTGATAAAATTCACAAACCTTTAAGACTGTAAAAAAATGCATTCCAAGTTGCTTGTAATGAATGTTTTTGGACGTGAACGTGATAAATAGGAAGGAATCTGAGAAATTTATAAATTAGGGAAGTTTACAAGGGAAGTTGTGTGAGACTAAGCTTCGGCAAGAGAGCGGCTTGACACGCGGTGGCGGCGGCATCAGCGTGCGGTTCCTCTCGAATCGCCTTGCCCAAAGGTGTCGGCGCAGTGCGACATGGACAAAGTTGACCGTGAGCAAAACTGCAGTTACAGTTTTTGAAAACTTTCTTCAGGAGCAGCGAGGGCAGGACGATCAAGGTGACCCGGTCCAAAAGAGGTACTGAGGAGCTCCCATTTTTCTTATTGTTTTATGCTGTGAATTGTGCACGTCGTCGGTTTTGCTGTCAAAGCAAATTGTTTTGAACTGAGCGTGGCCGCTACGGCGGCGTTGCGCGACGGATCAGTTTGCGCCGTGCCTCGTGGCCTCCGCGCGTTCTCCTCGCGCCCGAGGTTCGCCGCGTTCGGGAGCCGAGCACCAAAATGGACCGAAAGGTTTTTAGGGCCGCGTACGGGCGCTTTCTGCTCTTGTTATTTTGCATGCGTTCACGATGACTCTTTAAGAGTTGCATGTTTCTGTTTCAGTCACTAACCTGAACCAGTTCGGTCCGCCTTCCACTCCACAGTAAGTGCTGTGCCGGCTGCTTGCGGGAACTGTTTTCTTTTAATGGTTGTAATGGTTTTAAAACGCATGATGCTGGTCTTTGCAAGTCTACGTGATAGAAAGCAGTGCTGCCACGCAGCCAACTTTGCCGTGCATAAATGTGTGGTGTCTTCTGCAGGAAGAGCATGCCAGCAGACTGGGACGCAGCCCCAGGTGAGTCGTGAGACGGCCGTGCGGGCGATGGCAGCCACGGTCAGTTCTGTTCGGTTTAGCTTGCGCTGTTATGCAGCGTTCCTCTAAAACGGGATTCTTGTCACAAGATCAAGAAGAAGCTACAAGTTCCACTTACGGTGCGAATGCGTGCTTGTGTTCATCTTGCCAGGCACCAGCTGGTTAGGGATGTTTGGCGTGTGAGCATCATTGGAAAGTTTGGAGATGGAAAGATGAGTTTTTGGTATGCGAATGTAAAGCAAGAACCTAACCACTGTCATCCTTCCCCAGTTGCTGCTGAAGATCAGTCTGGCTACCAAAATGTTGCATGTGAGTGAAATTTCTACGCTTTGCGAGCACCACGAATAGAAGCTAATTTGATGCAAGTGCAGGTTGGGTGGCGGTGGGCCGGCTTCCATCAATCTGTTAAAAAATGTGCATGGCTGCTTCTCCCTTTCAGTTCACAACGGCAGCCCCACGTACGTGTAAGTTCCTCTGTTTGATCACGGCGTGTTTTTGTTATTTGTCTGCTTGCGGTGCCAGGAAAGTTCCAGCAAACAAAGCTTTTCCGTTGCTTTTGCCTTTGGCCTCGACAGTCTGGTGTCATAGTGGAAAAAGTCAACGAAACGTGCGCAGCTGTCGTTTTAGCGGCGTTCTCTGTTGCGCCGTCTGATCGCTTCAACCAAAGCCGTCTGCGATGGGACCCCCGTCGTCTTAAAGGTCACAGAAAGCCACATGCGAGCTTCGCGCTCTGTGTACTTGGCGCCTAAACATCTCCGTGTGCTTTGTAGCCGTCCAATTGAAACGCCGCTTTTATGTTTTGCGTTCTTTGACGGTTGACCGTGTGTAATTGATGACCTGAGTGTCAGCTCTCATTTGAAAAAGTGTTTTAAGTTTTGTTGTAATAAAAGAAATAAATGTGTCTGACAATCCCGCAGAGATCCAATCGCAACGCTGCTCTACCAGAATTTACCGGAACCGTCTAAGGATGCAGGTATTACACTTTAAATGCAAGGTTTAATATTTTACCTTATTTTGAATATCACCAGGAAATTACTTGCTAGTTCAGTAATATTGGGATTCAGTTGAAAACTTTAAGCTCTTACTGGGTCCACTGTGGCAACGGTTGCTGTGTTTAAAAAAAAAAAAAAACCCCTAAACACTGAGTTTTGAGTCATGTTCTCAAGTTTGTATCTTCAAAAGCAAGAAGTTTGATGGGTTCATTGTGTGAAAGTACATAAAGCTGTACTAATTATTGTTTTTCCTCACATTTTTAGCAGAATATGGAAACGTATTTCCCACAGTAGACACCCCTGTGACACAGGACTCAGGTAAACCATTAATGCGTTCATGTAAATGTGACACCAAAGGGAACAATACTGTCTGAGCAAAAAGCGATCTAATATGTTTGGCATTAAGCTTCTCAAATGTTCAAAATCTGCCCTGGCACTTCGTCGAGTGTGTTTAGATGCCGTTTTTAAGCTTTGTCGCCCGCAATCCCCAAAGTGCATTTGTCAGGCTGTAAGTGTGTAAGTATTGCTGAGGTCCACTGGACTGAGCAGCAAGAAGCACACAGAGGCTGCATTTCTCTCTGCTGCATCCTCAGGCTTCAGAAGCAGAGCAGCGGTACAGAAACCCCCCCCCCCCCCACACACACACACACACACACACACCATCAGATCACACAAGCAAGGTCCTTTCAAGTGACTTGCAGGCAACTTTTAAATTCATTAGAAAGTCTTTTCTTTGCTTTTCAGCATTTTTTCAGCATTTTCCTTAAAATACCTTCCGCTTAAGGGCTCATTAATATGACGGATGATAGTTTTATTCCATGGTCAGACTCACAAGGCTGCCGAGTGGCCACATGGCTGAGACAACAGTGACGTGCAGGACAGGAAACACCACCTTGGGGATGGAGTGGCTGCTCGCTTTATGTAGTGCTTGACATCAGGAAGGCCAGCATTTTGAATTTAAATTTCTGTTCTGATTTCTTTTATGATCATGAATTGATGGCTTGTTATGCAAACTTTAGGGTACAAATGATATTTGTCCCTGCATTGAACCGATGTCCCCGTCCAGGTGTTGTTTCCTCGTCCGGCACCCAGTGATTCCGAGTCCCCGACCGGGACGCAGGGTTCGATGCTGAAATTATATTTGCTAATGAGGGCAAATTGTCATAATATGATATCACTCCATTGGGAAGGTGAGCCTGGATTGACGTTTTTTCCGCTTCTCACAAATCCGTGTACTTTGACTGCACCGTACCCATAGATTCAGGTGACTATAAACACCACCTTTGTTTAAAAAGGAAGCTTTTTGTTGAGACTGGGTCACTAGAGTGTTGAGTTGGTTTTGTGGTAATTTTCTAGGCCATTGCTATCCTGCGGTGTTGCAGTCTGTGCTGGAAACACAAGGCCTGGTGCTGATGCAGGGAAAGATGCGGGCTGGATACCAGCCTGCACTGAACTTTCATGACCGTTTATTAACCGAAAGCCGCATCAACAGTTTCTACTTTAAAATTTAGCTTAAGAATGGGTCGTCTCCACCGCAGCAGTCCGACACGATGGAGCACTTGAAGCGCTTGCTTATGAAAATGCACTGAAACACGGCATCGGCGTACAGTACAACGTACGCGGTGTGACTTTGTGGCGTAAGAGTTGAGGAAGGCGAACACTGTAAGAGGCCGCGTGCTCTGCAGCGGCCCCGCCCACACGCAGCCAGCAGCCATCTTTGCACCCCCCTCAGTGTTAGTTTTCGTCACTGTCGCGTGACACAAAGACGTGGACGTTAGTTCAGAACTGAACTCACACCTGCAAACTTCCCATGACCGTCACCGTATCCCCCTTAGCATCTACATGCGTTTTTTACCAGCGAAGCGGACTTGACTTGGCTCCCTTCCTCGGTTGTGAGTGGAGGACCGCTTGTAGTCACTTCATTTGTGAGAATGTAAAGAACGAACGGCAGCGAAACGCCAATATTTTCCGATTGTAACAGCAACTTCTTTTTTCTTCCCTAACAGACAGCTCAGATTATGAAAACTCAAAATTCCTGCAGAACTGCCAGACCGATGGTTCGTACCCTTTACGCTCCATGGAAGTTGCATGGCAGAAGCAGAGCTGTGATTTACGGAAGTGTTGATCCGCTTGTCGTTCTCTGTAGGCGCATGTGATTCGGACTCCGATGAAGGAGATTACGTGAACACGTGAGGCTCGGCAAAATCCATCGCGTGAAGACCCCAGAACTCGGCTTTACACGTCAGGACGCCTCGGGCACGCGCTGAGGCCACCTTCTGGAATGAGATGCATGCTGCAGAAGGGGACGTCTGTCTTCCTCGGGGTCGATGAAGCCTGCGGTCGTCCACGTCTCCTCTGTGATGTACGGACCAGGAGCCCTTTACTGGGACCTGGAAACTCGTGCAGAGGTTGTCAGTTGTTTCGGTCTTCACTCCTACTGCTCGGATCTGATGCAAATACACTTGCGGAAATTCCTTTACCTTTATCAAGTGCAGCTACAGCGCGCAAACGCGAAGAAACACGTCGATATCTACGGAAGAACTGCTGGTTACCAGCGAAAATATAAACACTTGTTACTGCGCACAGCTTCAGCTGCCATCCTGTTTGTTATTCGGAACTGAGACGTTTGCGCTTTGTGGAAGTGCTTTTCTACTGAAAGTAAATTAATGTCTTTATTGTACGAATTAAAACATTGTTTATGGTCCACATAGCGTTACGAGGTTCATTTACGAATCGGAGGTCGGCACTACAAAAGTACGCACAACAGCATCCCGCCGCTAGAATTTGCCCCTAAAAATGCGGACTGGAAAATTGCGTGAAGCTCGAGTCCCTGCAAAGGCCAACGTTCCAGCTTTTCCGCTGCAAACCTAAAGCACACGCAGGTTCTCAACCCACTTTCCTGAAAGGAAAATGACTCGAAGGCAGAACAGTTTTGATTGCTTAGCTACCTTGTGTGCTGCAAGTTGAAAAAGAAAAAAGTTGATGTCAGTTTCCCTCTTTAAACCTTTTATTACAAAAAGAGTTCCTACAATACGCAAAACTATTTACAGGAGCAAATTTAATCAGCGTGCGACCAGACAAGGTACGCGGAACGGTTAATTTTGGTCAAAAGCCAGCGCTCCGCCAGGGCTGTCTGAGAACAGGCACGAGAAGCAGCCGGGAAGGGACGGATGATCAGCTGGCGTCCGGAGCTGCCGTCTTGGCGCAAAGCCTCCCCAGCAGCCCTGCCATCTGCAGCAGGGAGTTGACCCCTTCGGCTACCTTCATGTGCGTGTAGCCGATCTCCTGAGAAGCAGAGAGCAAGCGATTGAGGGCTGAGGGCCGCAACTGAGCGCTCACCGTTTTCTCCAATTGCACGGATTGAAGTGGATTTCGACAGAAATGCAGCCATTTGTAGGCACCTACAAACCCAAGTTATTTCCTAATTATTTTAGCGCTTCATTTCTGATCCAAAGAATCCTCCAGCTTCACCCAACTGTACGGCAGGACCAGTTTCAATATGCTGAGGTGCTGAAAGCAGCAGATCCCCAGCCCCTTTCGGACCACCTTACCTTGATGAACTCCAGTTTCAGATACTCTGGCATCTGGAAGGTCTTGCACACTCTGAAGATGTTTCCAATGATGTCCTCGGGGGAGTAGCCCAGCGACCAGAGCTGCTCGATGATCTGAAAATGAGCGTGGACGGATGCACAGTAAGACCACCTTTCGCAATCGGACTGAAAACGGGCTGCTCTGCACGACTTTCGTGGTACCTTGTACGCTTCATCGATGTTAGCGTTGACACAGTGCTCCAGCATGCTTTTCACCAGCAGAGGATGGGGTTCATCGCATACCTGCTCGGAACCAAACAGGCCATGCTATGCAGGTCCACTGCTTTGCATTTGAAATGCGCACAAGTTGAGGCTCAAGATCTTTTTGAAAATCATACCTTAAATACATTCTCACTGTTGACAAAGCCAAATCCAGAATATGTTGACTGCAAGTTGTTTAATGCCTGCAAAACAAAACTGATTATTATATTAAAAGGTTTAAGCCAGCTATACCGAAATGACGTGGTGGCAATTACATCATTTTTTGGACCAAACCTGTCTCATGTCTCCTTGAGCAGTGAAAATGATGGCCTCCAAACCATCATTAGTGGTGGGCACGTCTTCCTTTTCTACCACCTCCATGAGCCGCGTCATGATCTGCTCGTCCCTCAGTTTGGTGTAACGCAGCACTGCGCACCGGGACTGGATGGGTTCTGCAATCACAGCGCGCGCACTAGAAATGTTCAGCTACACCCTCTGCTCCAAGCTGTTTAGCAACCTGTACGCCGCTGTCTGGTCTATAAACATGACGCCCACCTCAGCAACAAAGAAAATGTAACCCATCAAGTTACAGTTGACTACATCCAATGTCCACTGTGTGCTCCTTACCATGAAGCAGCCAAAGACACTTGAATTGAAACAATTTTGAACTTTGCCAGTAATGACCAAAGTCACTCCACTTTTCTCTAAAGCTGATGTTGCTTTCTACCACTCCCCATGTGCGGCATGCAGGATACCCACCTATGATTTTATCTGATGCATTGCAGGCCAGAGCAAAACGAGTTGTCTTTGAGTAAATCTCCATCGTTCTCCTCAGGGCCTGCTGTGCTCCGTCCGTCATGCTGGACAGCAGTGTTAGAGAGGGTGCATAGTTTATTCCATTTGAGAATTTTGACAGTACATACATCGTGCAGGTGTGATGCTAACATTGAACTCCCCAGGGGCGAAAACAATGCAGCTCCTACTTGCCACGTAAACTGCAGAATTTGTTTAAGGGAAGAAAAAAAATCATAGTACAGTGGTTCTCTGTCCAGGTGTGGAACATCTCAGGTCTGGTAACCATCCACAAGTTCACAGATCCACGGTGCAGTTATCTGCTGCATGAAATTACCTGTCAGCTTCATCCAAGATGATCATCTTATGGCGACCCTTTGGAAGTGTAACCTTCTGCTGGGCAAACATTTTGATCTTGTTTCTAACAACATCAATTCCTCTAGAAAAGATAAAAAGTTAGAAAAAGTCAGAAATATTTATTTGTATGCACATTTACATTTGAATGCTGTGCAATTTTGCCCATTTGCATGAGCCTTAGCCAACACTTCTATCCAACCTCCCCTACAATTTTATCTTTCATACAGCTGCATATTTTCCGGGTTTGGTTTGCTTCCTACTGCTTGAGTCAGCATTGTTCAGTTGGCAAAACGAAGCCCTGAAGCACTAAACTACCTGCTGGTCATTGAGCATTAGGTGCATCACATTAAGCATCAACAGAAAATTGGTGCAGCACAGTGACAGGTTCTCTCACCGGTCATTTGAGGCATTCAGCTCCAATACGGCATCTTTCATTGCAGGACCAAGAAGAGCTCGAGCTAAACACAGGATGCTGGTGGTCTTCCCAGTGCCAGGTGGGCCCTACATACCCATAACCAAGAGGAAGCTTTGAGTTAAAAACAGCTATTTAACCATGTTGCAATATCAAGATGCGATTCATAAAGTGCAGTGACAGTACTTGATCACAGTAGACTTACGGCAATAATGATGTTGGGGACATTTCCTTCTCTTGCAAAGACCTGTAACATGGCCATGGTTAGCTTTTATGGTACACCTATTTAAGATGGTAGCTATGACCACTAACCACAGTTTAGGAACTCTATAAAATTATCTTTGATAATTCGGTTCCCAGTCTGACACAAAACTGTTGAGTAGGTGAATGTGCAAGATCTCATGGGACTACAGATTTACACTGGAATATCTTACAGAAACGGTCTCAACTGGAACTCCATTGCAGATACATGCACGTAGCAGTCTTATACATGCGAATTTCTCACACAAATTTTCCTCCGCATACTAAGCACTTACAAGTGTACTAGAATACAGCAAAGCATTTCTTATATATGTACATTTAAGTATCAGTATGGACAGGTATGGAGGGTTTCACAAGTGTGAGCGAGCATTAACATTACATGTTTTGAGTGCATAACAAAAGTATTTAGAATAAGTTTGTGCAAATAATTCACATCTTTTTGTGTTAATGCTGAATAATATGCTTAAATTTGTGAGCTTTCCCATCTATCCCAAAGTTGAATTTTATAGTACGGCCAAACCCGATGTTATTTAAAATGTTTAAAAGTGGAATTTCAAAGTCTACAAAGCTGAAGAAGATGTTGGATTGCCTTTACACTCAACACTTCACCTCCAGTCTGCTCACAGTCTCTTCATTGCCAACAATTTCATTCAGCTTCAAGGGCCGGTATTTTTCCACCCTGGAATATAAAATATTTATTAAAAACAAATATTGTATTTTGTTATCCGATGACACCATTTAACATTTCACAGGATATCAGACTGAAACCAGTGAAGCCAACATTGACATAGTTGTGAAGAACATCTTCTGTGTGATCTTTACATGTTTCTAGGTATGTAATTTAAAAGAATAAAAATTGTCTATTTAATAGTGTAAGTTGCCTTGAGCAAAGGAGTCAAGTCAAGCAAGATTATTATTACTACTGATGAATAACGGTATTATTTTTACTATTAATTTTTCATCACTGATCATGCATCCAAATACAGTGTAAGATGTTTTTATAATAAATGTAACCTTTTTTAACATTATATGCAGCTACAAATTTCACAACACAATAGATAAATACATAAATAAGACTGTACATCATAAATGAGATAAGATGGCAGCAGAACCACAGTTCTAGCGGTTTTGGATTATTTCGACTTCACAGTTGTACTCTTGTATTGCTTTGCTTGCTGTACAAATAGCAGGAAGAAAGGTATTTATTACTGAATCTGCATTTGTATATAGTATTTGGCAAATAAAAATATAAGACTCATTATATGGTACATATGCTTATCTCTGTCGGTCATGAATAGACTGAAAGTTATGGTGGCAAACCGCCGTTTTGAAAAATGTTATACGTATTTTATCTGTTTAGATACATGTGCATAAATGAGAGGGAGGACAGAGGAATGGTGAGGATGCAGGGAGTAGAGTTGGCAAAGGTAAATGAATTTAAATACTTGGGATCAACAGTCCAGAGTAATGGGGAGTGTGGAAGAGAGGTGAAGAAGAGAGTGCAGGCAGGGTGGAGTGGGTGGAGAAGAGTGTCAGGAGTGATTTGTGACAGAAGGGTACCAGCAAGAGTGAAAGGGAAGGTCTACAAGATGGTAGTGAGACCAGCTATGCTTTATGGGTTGGAGACGGTGGCACCGACCAAAAGACAGGAGGCAGAGCTGGAGGTGGCAGAGTTAAAGATGTTAAGGTTTGCACTGGGTGTGGCGAGGATGGACAGGATTAGGAATGAGTATATTAGAGGGGAAGCACAGGTTAGACGGTTTGGAAAAGTCAGAGAGGCGAGATTGCCTTGGTTTGGACATGTGCAGAGGAGAGATCCTGGATATATCGGGAGAAGGATGCTAGGGATGGAGCTGCCAGGCAAGAGGAAAAGAGGAAGGCCTAAGAGGAGATTCGTGGATGTGGTGAAGGAGGACATGCAAGCGGTGGGTGCGACGGAGAAAGATGCAGGGGACAGGAAGAAGTGGAAACAATTGATCTGCTGTGGCGACCCCTAACGGGAGCAGCCGGAAGAACAAGGAGAAGAAGATTTTATCTGTTTAGAATGTGAACAAAGTGATGCAGCTATTTAACGGAATGACACCAGTTAACACACGTGCGATGTGCCTGGAATTACGCTGTAACTGTTATATTTACAATTCTATATGCAATATTAACGTGAGTAACATAGAAGAGCGCCTAGGCGCGTCAACTGAGCTCTCTTATGTCATGTTTTTATAATAAACCGCAGCATTACCATGGCAGCTCGTAGGCACTACTCTTGCCCTGAGGATCCTCCTTCTTGCACGACACGTCCGCAGCACTTTGTTCGGACCCCGTGTGCTTCACCTCGACGTCCATGGCTCTGCTTCAGGTTCCGCCGACAACTGCGCGCTGCTTCCCGCCACGAAATGACCCAATCAGACGGCGCTTCCGTACGTCATAGCCTACAACCCGGAAAAAATTGGGAAAATAAACAAATAAAAAAGGCGATTTTTCCACAAGTAATTCAAGAAGCTTATGGGTTTCTTGCTGGAGGATAATTTTTGAAGCGAAGAAACCATCGATGTGAGACCCAAACTTTTTACTGCATTACGTCAAATAGTTTTCGCAAGTAACCCGAACTTCCTGCGCGTCATATCCTGTATTCCGGCGCTGTCGCGGATGTCATGACACACCTCCTTGGTTAACTGCTGCAGCGTCCTGCTGAATCCCCAGACAGAAGCAGCTGCAGCACTTTTGACGCCCGTGTCCAGAAAAGCTGTAGAGGCGGTAATTCATGCGGCGACGGCTGAAGAGAAGGAGATGGCCATGACGCTGAGGATTTGCTCCACATAAGGTAGCGCGCACACGGCGGTGTCCATGGAGGACGGTGGTGTTGAGCGCGGGCCACTTGTGCCTTAGAGCGATGGAAACGGGGATCGGCATGGGCTTGGGGTGAGGAGCAGCCTGCAGAAGAGCTGCACATGACTTGGACTGGAAGATTAACTATCCACCCCCCAAGCGATGGCAATGCTGTGACTTTTTGCAGCCTGTACTTACCTGTGTTCCTTTATGGCTGCATCCTATGGAGTGAAATAGTTGTGATGCTTTCAGCAGTCAGAAAGAAACGACAGTCCCCCTTTTCGTGTTATTCTGTAACATTGACTAGCTTACCATTAGCATGGTGGTGGCTGCCCCCCAAATGATCATATTTCACGAGAAAAGGTCACCCTTTTTGGCTTCAATTGGATGCTGCGTTTGTAAAAACTAACTGGTAAAAGTAGAGATCCGCTTCAGTCATTCACAGCACAGTCTTTAAGAAGTGTTCCGGAAAATTTGTAGCATCATATTTGGAAAAAGTGTGTGGACCCCCTTCTAATGGTTGAATTGAGCAGTTTCAGCTGCACCCGTACAGCACGCAAGCACATTCTAGACAACTGTGCGCTTCCAGCTTTGCGGCCACGGTTTGGGGAAGAAGAAGCTCCTTTCGAGCACAAAGCGAGCTCCACCATAAACACAGGGTTTGCCCAGGTTGGCGCGAAAGAACCCGAGTGGCTGCCCGGAGCCCTGACCTCAGCCCCGATGAACCGCAACGCCGACCGCGAGCCGGGCCTTCTTGCCCGACCTCGCCGATGCTCCGGCGGCCCAATGGGCCCAAATTCCCAGAATGTGGCTGGAAAGCCTTCCCAGAAGAGTGGGGGCTGTTATAGCAGTTTGGAATGGGAGCTTCCACAAGCACATACGGGGGTGATGCTCGGGTGTCCACGTACAGTACTTTTGGGAGGGACGCTGCAGTGGTGTTCATTTCCCTTGAAATGGCCAAGTGCTCGGATTATGTTGAGGTTTCTGCTGGGGATGCGTGCGTGGCTGGGGCAAGGTGGGCAGGGTGGCTGGGGCAAGGTGGGCAGGGTGGCCGGGGCTAGGAGCTGCTCCGGTTTTTCACAGCTCTTGTGTTGCAGTTAGGAGCTCCAAGGTTCAAATCGCCACCTCCTGCTGTCAGTTCTTGGTGAGGGTTTTTACCCTGAATTGGTGCTTAAGTTACCCTGCTGTTTAAATGGGTAAATCATGGTGAAGTTGCGTAGGGGACAAAGTTAATATTGTACGTCAACTTGGGAAAAGATGTCAGGTAAAAAAATAAATAAATAAATTATATATATATACACACACACACACACACACAGAGGGGAAAATGGAAGCGGACATGCTTATTTAAATGTAAAGCGGACTTTGCGCGGTTTTCCACTTGAAAGTAACTGAGTTCAGGGAAAGTTGTTCACGTCGATGTGCAGTTGGGCGAAATGGCTCGAACGCCTTGCTTTGCTGCTGTTGGGACGCACAGAGCGCGGCTTCCGGGACCCAAGATGACGCCACTCCGCCATTAGCGCGACGGCGACGGCGGTCCGCGGTTCCTGCGGTTCCTGCGGTTCCTGCGCTTCCTGCTTGTAATAAATGTCAAAATAGCATTTCATCCGTCGGTTTCTCTCGCTCGGCCGTGCCAGGTGAGTTCAGGCTCCGGAACTTTCCCTCTCCGTCCCGGCGTTTTGTCGCTTTTTATCGCCGTCTCTGACGACGACGACGACTACTTTGGCCGCGCTCTGCGGGCGACGCGAAGGAAACGCTGCTGCCCATGAATTCAATGAATGGACGAATAAATAGTAACAATAATACTAAGAACAACGAATAGTGTGTTTGTAGTTGGACTGAGGTTGTTTCCTGCTTATTCGCCGTTTATTCGTTTGCTTGACACTTTTCTCCCAAGTTACACTCGCTGGTGTTTTGCCCTTTAGCGCAACCGGGTACAACTTGCTCTGTCGTTTCAGAGTTTGGACCTCACTCAAGGGTACAAGGGCAGGTGGTGGGACTCAAATGTGGCTCCTTTATGGCCGAGGCAGCAGCGCTAACCAGTGCGCCACCTGCTGTGCGTTTGAAATATTGCTGCATGCTTTGTCATAAAAGTTCGCAGTCTGTAAAATCATGAGCCAACATCACCTGTCCACCTGACTAAGGCTCAGTTAAGCTGAAAGAAAATCACTAATGTTTACAAGTAAAACTGCATATATTGCTAAGCTTTTTATTGCACAAAAGGCACTAGTGTTGAGGGAAAAATGTAGAAATTTCTGTGCGAGCTTCCCTTCTGTAGACACTTGAACAAACTCACAGGTGTGTGATAAAGTAATTTGGAGACTCCAACTTTTACAGCAGCATGTATGTACAAGATATGTGCGAGATAAGCGAGAAAAATAATTGTACGAGAACTTTGGCGGTGCCGATCGTGCCCGCGGACCATCCTCGGGACAGCCGAGGTCCCGAACCTTCTCCGCGGAGGCCACGGAGCGCTTCGATGCTTGTCCAACACATGGCCGTAAAGAAAGTTGGACACGGTGTTGCGCTCGGTTCTTTCACCGAAATCCAAGTGTCTTCCTGTAGAAATATGTTGCAAATATTTGTAAAGCAGTAACATTTCTGTTATATTTTTAACCTTTATATTTAATCATAGTGCTGCTGCATAGCACTTTGCCTTTTTAGGTGTGAGTTCAAATCCAGTTGAGGCTGTGGAGTTTGTATGAATTTCCTCCCACGGTCAAACACGTACAGGGCTTCAGGTTAACTGGTTGCTTATAGTTTTCCTTTTGTGTGTGTGTGTGTTTGGTCACCTGTGATAGACCGGTGATTCTAGGATTGCCTGTGGAGCCCCGTGGACCTCACCAGGAAACATTAGTTAATGAGTATGAATGGACTGCTAGGTGGATACTTTAAAAGCAAATCTGTGCTCCATGGACCTCCTGACGCCCACTGACCCTCAAGAGCTCCATGGCTCCGGGTTACGAACTGCTGCTGTAGAGGATCATCAAGAGCACTGATCCCTACAGTTTCGGGCAGCTTTGATCATTTACTCTCCAGGATCATTTATCCCAAGTTGTGTGAAACCTGCACAAAACAAACCTTTTCACTGGACCGAAAATCACTTGGGAGTAAAAAGGCCTGAGTTAGAGTAAAATAAAATTGGCCATTTTGCAAACAAATATAAGAATTAACTACATTCAAATGTATTGCTGGCAATGAATTGTAATAGCAGTTTGTAATTTTTATTATTTGTTCATATGGAGTTTTAAAAGATGTATTTTGTGTAACACAAAAATTTTATTATACATTTTAAATTTCAAAGCAATTAAGATAAAAAACAAAAAAAAAAAAAAACCCCAATTTTTCACCTCATACGCTGCAGCTATGCAGGGAGAGGTAACCCTGTGTCCCGGGCTGCACAACGCCCCATTGTTTCTTTGTTGACATGGTTGTGCAGCAAGCTGTGTGTGTGTGTGTGAGTGTTTACACACAGCCACCTGCTTTGTTCATCTGCTCTTCTCCGTGTGGTGTGATTGTTTGACACTACTGTAACTTTTCTTAACCTCATGTGCTTAGTTTGGCTGATATCTTGGCTGTGACTGAGTGACATTTTATAGCCTTGCTCATTTGATTTGATCAGAACAAAAAGGTGTTCATGCATGATTCTGTCCAATAAGGATTTTGAAAGGGTGGCAAATTGTATAAGACATATCTGAAAGTGAAAGCATGAAACTAACATTGTGATGTCAGTTTTATTAGGATTTGCTTTGGGTGTTTCTCTGTTCATGTATTTTACACTGGTTTACAACCCATGTGTGTGTGAGATCCCTACTGCTCTGTGTTTCAGTTGCCATGGTAGGTGTAAACAAACTACAGAGAAACAGTTTACATTTGGAACTATAAAGATCGCTATCCATTTTTTTACTAGTAGCTAATCACCTATATTTGAATTTTACATTCATACAAAATATGTGTAAACTACATAAATACAAATAAAAACTCCTGGACACTCCCATACAGAGCAAGGTAGGCTAAAACTGTTGTCCTCCTGGTAGTCGATTTTATTTGTTGCTGCTGGAGGCCCGTTGCTGTTGCGCATTATGTGGAGTGATCGTTGTCATGTTAAAATGACTGTTATTACTAATGTTACTACTATTATAAATGATTTTTTGTCTCAGTTCCCACTGAATAAGTACTGCATCTTGAAATTGGCTTACTTTTCCTTTGCTGAATGAATTTTTGAAATGAGGACAGGTTTACTTTTGGGCTTCTGTAATATTGTTAAAAGGCTTTTTTCAAATTGCATTTTATTTTACCAGCTACAGAAGAATAACATTTTGAAAGGGGGGGGGGGGGCTGTTGAAGTTTCCTCAGAAGGCCACTGGAGGGGAACAGACCTTGTCAGCCTCCTGCTCTATGGATGCAAGCTGTGCTTCAGCCAGCAGCTTCTTTTGCCAACATGGTTAGCACGCAGGAACAGTTAGTGTTGTTTTTTCAGCACATGCGCTTTTATTGTTTTTTGGTGCTGTAGTCACTGAGATTGACTGCGTTGCTCAAGAGCACAACAGTAGGATTTGACATAACTGCTCATCCTAAGGCAGGGTTGCGGTGTTCCAGAGCCTAGCCCAGTTTAACTGTGTCATGACAGAGACAGCGCTATTCACCTGCTCTCTTTGTGGCCCTGTGCAGGTATGTGGACATCCTGCTGCAGCTGGTTCTGTGTGGACACCACCGGTACCACAGTGGAGGACAACGCGGCGCACCGGGTCTACATGAACTCCGGGCGCGGCCGGCCACCGGCTGCCTCCGATGTCTTGTGCAAGGCTTGTGGAGGGTGTTTTGGTACCTCAGCACGCAAGGTAGGAACAAAGTAAGGGATGTCAGAGCGAGCAGAAGAACTGTTAGAAGGTTCAGTGTCGTGTCCTTTTTGGCTCTCTGCAGCACGTGTGTGTAGACTGCAAAAAGAACTTCTGCAGTCGTTGCTTTGTGCAGCTGGAGCTGCGCCCACGGCTGTGCCTCACGTGCCAACGCTTCCACCGTACGCTTTTCGACCGTGCTGAGCTCATGAGGCTCAAGGTGAAGGACCTGCTAGACTACCTGCACCTGCATGAAGTGCCCACTCAGGCGTGCCGTGAGAAAGAGGAACTTGTGGAGTTGGTACTAGGCCAGCGGACACCCAGTAGCAGCAGCAGTGAGGGTGTAGCCCAGCAGGGGGTGCCCCTGTGGCAGACTGCCCCTCATCCCCCTCCTGTCACACCATCCCGTGTGGAGCTGAGACCCCGCAGTCCAGAGGAAAACCAGGTAAATGTTTTCATCAGTGTGCTTTGGGTGGCATCAGTAGTGTTTTGGTTGTAGGTGGCATAGTGGTTAGAGGTGCCAACCACATTTGAATCCCATCTTTCGCTGTAGTACCCTTCAGCATGGTACATAACCTGAACTGAGGCAGTAGAAATTACCTAGCTGTATTAAAGGGTAAAACATTGCAAGCAGTTTAACACTGTAAGTTGTTTGGAAGAAAAGTGTGTGATAAATAAATGTGACTGCAGAGTGGATTGTTGTTGCCTGGCTCCAGGGTCTGTTTGTGCCACTGGCCTCGAGAACAGACGACACACCTGACCAGGAGATGGGCACAGAGGCCCAAGAGGAATCAGAGTCTCAGGTATGAATCCTTAAACCTAAGACAAAGACCCACTTGTTGTTTCCACTTTCTGCAGTGGACTAAAAACTGGACGCCATCTAAAAACCGTGCGCCGATACTGGAGCGGCTGAGGCCTTGAGGTTTGGAAGCGCTACATGGCACACATGTGGATGAACAGAAAGCTGCCAAACATTTCTTAAGGATTTGGGTAAAAGGGAGCCAAGTTAATGTGAGCCTCACTGTTCTTTGTCCTGATGTGGATGAAATGACTGTGAGTGGCCACTTTTATAGTTCCTAAACATCCTGTGTCAGAACAACCTCTGCGGTTTCATCTGTCCCAGCCAAATGGGCTTAGCAGTGCGCTGCATGTTGCCCTTCAAATAAACAGCAGGCTCTCGGGTGACAAATATTCAAGTTATGAATGTTTAAATATATAAACATTATTCCATTTATTGTGTTTTATCCATTTTCAAAAATGTTTGTTGCAGAGCAAACATTTCATTTTACATGTTATGTCCAGTCACATAAATAGCAAAGTGAAGCTGGCCTGATTCTGATGAATGTTGCACATGCTGTTCTTATTCAAAGGCCTGCGATGGACTGGTGCCCTGCCCAGTGTAGCCTGCTTCATGCCTTGTGTTTCCAGATTTGGTTCAGAGACACCCAACAAGTGGTTAATAAAAATGAAATGGGTTTGCAGCAATTTTTAAATCAACTTTACCTGCTGTTTTTCAAAGCCTAATGTGTGAATAGACTGAAGGACGTCTAATTTATATGCTTCTATTGGCCGGCATAGTAGTTGGATTTACTAGTCACTACAGGTTTCTCGCACCAGTCATTTTTGTACGTTTGCCGACTTTGATGCACTTCCCTCAGCCAGTCTGCACCACAGATGCTTCCAGTAAAGCAGGCTTTTTGGCCAGAGCAGCTAAGGGCTGTGATACTAGGAGGGCGTAACCCTCACTGCAGTGTGCTGACTCATGCTGTCCTCCAGTCCTCAGATGTGGACGAGGCTCTGGCCCCTGGGCGCAGAGCCTCCCTGTCCGACCTGAGCAGCGCGCAGGACATCGAGGCCCTCAGCGTACGGCAGCTGAAGGAGATCCTAGCGCGCAACTTTGTCAGCTACACAGGCTGCTGTGAGAAGTGGGAGCTGATGGAGAGGGTCACCCGCCTCTTCAATGAGCAAAAGGACCTTGAGAAACTAGGTATTTACTTACTGTTTTCTCTGCTTTGTCCCCATTTCAAACATCTCTCTCTCATAGCTGACTGTCTCTTAACACATCTCTATTGAAGTATTCTCTCTCTTTTTTTTTTTTTTTTTTTTTAAAAACAGTTTCAAGAACCAAAAGTGACACAGGTAAATGAACATAAACTACTTTTGGTACAGCTGGGTTTAATACTGGATTTTTGTTTTCCGGAGTGAGCATTTAGTATTTGCAGTAATTTCTGAGCTCAATTTGTGCTGTGGTCAGTGACAGGATCGCCTTCCTCTGCTGTCCTCCCAGAGAGCGTGCCGACTCCACCCGTACTGGAGGAGAACCTCTGTAAGATCTGTATGGACTCCCCTATCGACTGCGTCCTGTTGGAGTGCGGCCATATGGTCACCTGCAGCAAGTGCGGCAAGCGTATGAACGAATGCCCCATCTGCAGGCAGTACGTGGTGCGTGCTGTGCACGTCTTCAGGTCCTGACAGACGACAGCAGGGGTGTATGTGCACGCACACACGGATGCACACAAAGACACACAATGGGGACAAATGCAGATCACTCACAAACCCACCGACTTGCTGTGCTGGTCTCACCAGCTTTAATAATATTGCCTCTAAAACCTATCCTTCCAAGGACCTGGAACAATTAGCATTGAGGTCAGTTTCATGCCGATGATGTTTATAGCTGAATTTGGGAAACGGGGTTTTTGTTTAACCGCATTTTCAGAAAGCTGTTTTGATCCTAAAAAGCAAAGTGTGCTGATGCCACCATGTGCTTGCTGCTGCTGGCCTAGAAGCAGCCATGACACTCACCAAATGGGTCTGAGGGACAGCAGCTGTTGTCCAGGAAGGAGGTGAGAGATATGCCAGTCTGCTGTGAACATCAGCAGTGTCCATCAAGGGCCAGAGTCCAGCCCAGTGGACTGCAGGGATCCAGGCACCTTCTGTAAAGAACCACAGCATCTGCAGGTTTACAGCTGTTTTCTGAGTGCATTTTCAGCTAACAAGAGGCTTAACTGCAACCGATACCATCTTTTTCAAGCACAAATATTGTGCAGATTGTACTGCTGTGCTGACTTTATGCATTTAAAATGTGATTTTTGTGTTGTGTCCAAATTACAAATCAAGAGCTAAAAATGTAAACCTTGAGATCCTGCAGCTTGTTGCACACACTGGTGTACCTGGAGCTGCCACTGTCACTGATACACATGGAAGGGTCATTTGCCAGTTATAAGACTTGCAGTATTAACAAATGCTGAGTACGTTTAATATCCAACCTAGATCCTGTTGTGGGCAGAAAAGCAGGTGCTTCCATAAATATGCTTTTGTTTTTAGCTTTCCGGTGGGTAAAAACAGGTAACTCGGTTTAAAGTTGCGCGTGTAGTTGTCAGTGTCGCTCGTCTACTCACGAAAACAGTCCGGCACTGAAGGAACAATGCGAAAGAAAGAAAGTGCACGGTTCCATACAGACACCATATCGTGCATTACTGGTTGAACTCCTCAGACAACTGGCAATGGCTCTCATTTGGATATTTATCATTTGGATAGTGTCGTTGTCACAATGGCACCGTCAACACGAGATTTACCTCAGCTTTTTGTGGGCAATGAGATGAGAACTGGTTTGTCGCAGCTGAACGTCTTGCCTCAAGTCCCTCACCACCAAGTGCCCCGAAGCTAACTGGTGCTGTAAAAAGTTGAGCGCCGAGTGCTTTGTTGCCCCAGCACTTCTGAAGTCTGCAGTATGAAGGAACTCGCGAATCTAAATGTCAGTTCGAAACATTTGAGAAGGGCCATCTCTTTAGTCTTAACAAAATGAAAAATTGTCAGAACCAAGCATAACCTGAATTTTTATAAGCAAATAATTCACTAGCTACAGTTTGTTACGTATGGGCCAACGCGCGATTGTGGTACTGCAAATACAATAACCGAGTGCAGTGCTCTGGCTTTCTTACTACTTGCTTTCTTGGGTTAGGGTATTCCCTCTTGTTCCTGTGATGTGTCTGGGGGAAATAACATTATTTGGATGCCTGTGAGGTCACTTCCCACTGCTTTGGGCCTCTGCGCATCCCATCATTTCTTCCAGCCCTTGTTGCGAAATCTGCAATAAATGTAATAAAGCCGATGATTGTTTGACGCTGAGATTTGACAGGAAAACCACAACCATGTCAGGTTAAACGTTTTCTTTCTGAAAGCACATCTTACTTCAGTTTCTGAAACTTGTTGGTGGTGCCAATAAAAGCACTGTTTTAATGGGACGATTGATTCCATCCAAAGCCCACAGGAATGAGAGCCAAATACCTCAGATTTTTGCCGGTGCTGGCATTGTTCTGCCTACCTGTATGTTTCAGCCACACTTGTGAGTTAATGAGAACCAAACCACTTTGTGCCATAAGAAGAGGTTGCAAGAGACTCGAGTCTTTTCACGGCGTGCCGTTGTCTGTCTGGCTAGCGTGGCTAATAGAGAAAGGGCCGTTTAGGAAAAGTTACTTTTCAAGTTAATGGTTCACTTGTTCCATGGCTATAGCAATAAGCCATTATCTCACATGATGTGAGCTGAAGCTTCCAGACCGTGTCTGACGGGGACCTTTGGGTCAGGGTGAGTACAGTACATGTCCTAGGATACGTACGTACAATACGTACGTCTGTCATTTTATTCAAGCCAGCAGCTGAAACGAACGAGCTGTCTCTCAGGAATTTTACTTCTATGGACATTCTGTGCAAATACGAAGTTTTCCATTTTTCTTTCCATTAAAAATACAGAGGAATCTGAAAAAGGCCCAAATCTCAAGGTCAAACGAACTACCAGAATTTAGTCCCCCCCCCCCTCAGTATGCAGGCAAATGTACATCAATGATTGTTTTAATAAATATCAAGGTTTCCTTCAGGAGAAGTTAGGTACACCTAACTGGAAGGATTGCTACTGAATTATTATTATTATTACTGTAGAGTTATAGTAATATATTTTAGTGACGTAATGTCATTGCCCAGAGGTGTGACCCTTGAAAATGTGAAAGTGTGACCGCTGGGGAAGTCCTCACTTGATGCTCCTGCTACTTCAAGAGGACTCGAGGGATCCACACGTATCGGTACGCTGCAGTGGCCTTCGGAAGACGGTGCTGCATAAAACTTTTAAGTACTGTAATTTATGGTAAGATGTTGATAATTTGTCAAGAGGGTCAAAATGTGTTGAGGAAAATCCTTTGACCCCTTCTGTGAAATGGGGTATAAAGTTATGTAAATATGAAAATGTAATGAGAAGATGCCTGGATTGATGCCATATGGATGTACATGCCTTCAAAAAATGAAAATGGAGACTATTTGATGTGTCCTTATTTCCTGTGAAACTATGGGGTGTACAGACATGTATACACTGAACTGTTTTATAGTTATTTTTGTATGGACCTTAACACGTAGATTATAAAAAAAGTTTTCCTGGGGCCTTCGTGCAGGTATTTGTCCCTAACGCTTACTGAAGACCAATACAGTTACAAAGTAATACAATTTATGATTCTGCAAAGATTAATAAAGACACAAGATACAATTAAAAAAGTGTTTCATCGTCTAAGCAAGTGAGTTTTCGACTGTACAAAGAAACTTGAATCCAGACCAAATCTGATGAGCATTCGGTAAATGGGATCCTGGATGCCCCATTTTACCACTTTTATTTATAAGATTGTCAAATGTTTGCTTAAGCCCATATGACGGCGAATCGGAACCACGCTTTGGTCTCTCGGTAGATGCAGGGCTCGTTTGCGTACCAAGCACACCTGTGCGATGGGGAGGCACTTGAAGTAGCTCATGAGAGAGATGGCCTGGGGACGGACCTGGACCGAATAAGACCCGTTGGTGAAGAAAGGATGCATGGATGGAAGAATCGAACGAGGAAGTCACAAAATGTGAACTCACTCATGTTTGCTGTAAATCCCCACACGACACCTAGAACCGTTTGCACCGGCGGACGCGCACAACGACGCCCGTTCGGCTCCGCCGCTCGACCGCTCTTCACGTCACCTCGCCGTTCCCGCCAACGAGCGCGGAAGGAGCGCGCAGGCCGACGAGCGGTGCAAGGACTATGGCGACCAACGGGCCGTGTGCCAAAATCGAACAGGTAGGACGCAGTTGCGGCTTAACTGTGGACTGCGGAGCGGTTCGTGTGCGCGTACCATAGCTGCACGGTGTGTTTGCTGGCCCCGCAGAGCCCCTTCCAGCGCCTGGCCCTGCGGATGAAGGACGTGTTGGGGGACGGAGGGGTCCTCAAGGAGGTCGTGCGCGGCGGGGAGGGACGGCTGTGCCCGCGCAACGCCACCGTGTTCGGTAAGAGCGCCGCGGCCCCGTTAACCTGTTCGCCCGCGTCGGCGAGCTGCCGTTCCCGACCGGCGTTCCGCTGGCCTAGCCGAAAATGCGCGGCTGGCGCCGGCCTCACTCTGCCCTGGCCATGGAAGGACCCGCGTCGCTTCCCCTCCGTTTTCCACGCTCCCCTGCCTTCACTTCTCGTTTTCCTTCTCCATTCCCTGCGAAGTTCACTCCCACTCCGCACCTTTGCTCTTCGCGCTCAGTCTCCAACCCTTTTTATGCCCCTTCCATCTCTGCTGCTTTGTTTCCTTGGTCTTTGACCCGTGGGGCTTTTTTTGTTTTCCTTCCCTCATCCGTCAGCCGTCTTGCCTCAGTGCAATGAGCACTTCTACAAGCGTCATCCCTGGATTTATGTGTTTTTGCTGGAATGCAATTTTATTTTTAATACCACTTCTTGGTGTACAGTGTGCGCCCATCTGCTCAATACAATACATTTTGGGAATGTGAATATAAATATTTAAGTATTTTTGCGCAAAGATATTCCAAAAAGCACACTTACTTCATGTATGTGGTCATATCTGTTTAGCACTGTTCTACACAGGTGAATGTGGTAAGGCTTGCAGCTTCTCTTGGTCTTCTCGTGACATTTGGGGAAATTGTTTGGGTTTTTCGATTGGGCTGGAATGCAGTGCGATCTTCCCATAAGAAACGGCGGAAACGGCCGATCCTCTTCGCGGGACTTGAAATACGCACTCGACCGATGCGCTGTTTGGGCCGCTGCTTCGGTTTGCGGTTTCGTAACCGCTTTTTTTTGCTCGCGTAAAAGCTGTCTGAAAGTTATCACAAAGCATCAAGGTTCACTTTGTCTTTCTGCCTTCAACGTATATAAAAGAGGGCATTCAAACGCCGCGTACATGCGTACGTATAAACGCGAGATGCACGACAGCGCCGCAGAATGAGAATACATAACCAGGGAGGGAATATTGCACAGACTAACAAACAAGTCAGCTGTTCATGCACGTAACAGCGTGGGGAAAGAAACCAGTTTTGTATCTGTTAGTTTTGGCACACAGTGATCTGCAGCTCCTGTTGGATAGTAGAAGTTCAAAAAAGCTGTGGCCCAGGTGTCGAGATTTTTCCTGCCTCTCTCCTATTTCAGGAGGCGTACTGGTCCTTGAGGCAGGGCAGACTGGCACCAGCGAGCTTTTCCACAGACCTTACTATGCAGTGCAGCCTGTTCTTCTCTTGTTTGGATATCAAATGATGCAGTAGTGCAAACATTGTAGGGCAAACGGACAATAGCGGAGGTGCTCAGTCCCTGTACTGTTTGGAATTCATCACCTTGACAGTCTGTGGGAAAAGCAGTTCCTGAGCCTGGTGGTGTTGGCCCCTTAGGAAATAGACGCACTGTTAGTGTCTTATTTGCCATGTCGGTTGTGATACGGTTCCAGGAGAGATCCTTGGTGACGTACACTCTAAGGAAGTAGAAGTTGCGCAAAAGCCCCGCTTCTTAACCATCAATGCACAGGGGAGTGTTCAGACCGGGTGAGGGCAGTTTATGACCAGCTAAAAAATCCTGTCATTCTTCATAATTTGACTCCTCACCTTCTCGCATCATGCTCCATCATTCCTGTCATTGTGCTGCATCTCTGTATGTAGCCCTAAAAGGTGTCATTTGTGGTCCTCTGATCACTTTTAAATTGGAAAGTAAAGTTCTGTGAATGGCATTAAAACTAATAATTTTGAGATGTCAACGGTTAACTAATGATTTAATGTAAAATATTAAATAAATAAATCTCATGTAGCAATAGCATCTGCAAACTTGGGATCTCACTAAGCATGAGCAAACAGGAGATGTTTCATTGCTGTTCTAATTTTGCCTCTTGCCAAGTTTGTCAGAATGATGGCAGGTGCCTTTTAACTGCTGGATTGCTGCCTGCTGGCAAAAGTAGTAATGAAGTGTCTGAAGACTGGGTTTTCCGTTGTGACCCTCTGCTTTAACCTTCATTTGTTCACAGTTCACTTCTCTGGCTATCTAGAGTATTCAGACAGACCATTTGAGACCTCAGCCCACTTTAAGCACCCACAAATGATGAAGCTGGGAATAGGTGAGTTTGTGACTGCAGCAGTGCAGTTTCATTTGGGTTCCGAAGGGTCTTTGGCTGTTGTCTGTTGCTCATTCCTGCTGCTGAGTGAACGTTGTGTAATGAGTCCCCGATGCTCTGCAGATGTCACCCTGCCTGGTTTGGAGGTGGCTCTCCTGACAATGAAGAGTGGCGAATTCTCACGCTTCCTCTTCCTGCCAAAATATGCCTATGGGGAGATGGGCTGCCCACCACTGATCCCTCCCTCAGCTCTCCTGCTCTACGAAGTGCACCTTCATGACTTTCTGAACTCCACCGAAGTTGATGACTTCTTTGCTCTTTCTCTGGTTTGACACCTTAGTTCTAGATGAAATTCTCAACTTATTTTTTAAAATGTTTTTCTTTCTCTTCTCTCCACAGTGAAATCCATACTGTATTATTGACAGTTTCTGTGCATATTCAAAATCTGTGAAATCTAAAGGCACATGATGGATACAATGCAGGGAATGAGTAAAACAAAATAAGGTCGAATCTTTGGTAATTTTTTTTCTTTCCAGACAGAAAGAGCCAACATTAGACTTATTTTTTTGGAAGAATGATTGAAAGCATTCTCTCTGGATGCTTTTCTGAAATCACTACTTGGCCATTGAGCTTGCAGGGTTTTTTTTTTTTTTTTTTTTTTTGTAGTGGGTATTTATATGATCAGTGGTTGACGTGTATAGATTTGCCCTAAGCTTCACACTCTTTAAGGAATGTGTTAAACGTGGAAGTGCTGTGTGTAACTGGGCTTGCAGCTCTGCATAAGCCTTGCTTTTTTGGCGCTTAAGTGGTGTGTGGCTGCAGTTGGCCACTTTTCCCCCTTTTTGCTTGGCTTTGAAGTCTTGCTCTTTTCCAGGAGGAACAGAACAGTGCTCCTCTGTCTGCCGTGCTCAGTGTGGTCAACACGGAGCGGCGCTTTGGAAACCACTGTTTCAACCGGAAGCGCTACCAGGATGCCAAGGACCGATACAAGAAGGTAATGGAAGGGCCTGGATAATGGCTTTTTGTCTGTTCTGATCACCAGGGCTTGTGGTTAAAGTTCATGGCACTGCGCTGGTGTGTATTTTCCTTGGCTACGTGTGAAGGGCTGCCTGGTAAGAGACTATAATATGTAGTTGGCTGTGTATTGCACCATACTAGCAGGACTCTGAACCTGACTTGTTATTAGCATACAGATTAATTTAGAATTATCAGTACTGTAAAAATGCCTGTACCTTTGTCATGTTGGCTATGCCATATTTTCATGTTTGACTGTGTTGCAGGTTCGTGTTATGTTCTGCGTGCTTGAATGCTTTCTTGCTCCTCTTTCTCTCTCTCGTGTCATGGATTGTTTGTTTCAAGTTTTATTGTGACATTCGAGTTCCAGAGTGGTGTTCATAATTTCTCACGCCCAACATAAAACAAAGCATAAAGTCCCACTGCTTCGGATTAGTCACAGGCTGTTCTGCTAGAATTTTCCACAGCTTTCCGGCACACTGTACAAACCTGTATTAATGTGGCCACAGAGAAACATTAATTTACAGTGTCATCTGGATCTTCAGGATGGAAATAATCATTTTAATGGTGCATACGTTATTAATGCTTTAGATAATAAAATAATTTGTTACACGTGTTCAACTTTTTCATAGATGGAGTTTCTGGTACAAAGAGGAAAAATTGGACAGTAGCTAATGTAGTGGTTAAGGACAACCTTGAAACATGATGGTTGTTAGTGTAGGTCTTGGTGTCATACAAATATGAGAAAGGTGTTTCCAGTAAAAATTTCAGATAAGCCGCGTAGTAATTATGTCAACATATTTCTGACTTGTGATGTCACTGTTTTTGTTACGGACAGAATTACAGTAACCGCTGTCAGATGTGAAACATGTAGGGCCAGAAGTGGCAGTACGCCATGTGAAGGCTATTGCAGGGGGAGGACTCATATTTGAGTTGGAACATTTTATTTTATACTTTGGCTTTCTTCAGGCTTCAAGCGGTGTCTGTCTCTGTGGTCTGTGTCAATACACAGGCTCTAATGCTGCTGAGGAACCGGGAGCCCACAGATGACAAGGAGAGACAGAGCACTTCAGAAACGAAACTGCCCATCCTCCTGAACCTGTCCCTCACGCTGCTACGTCTGCACAAGCCCCACAGGGCCCTGGAGTACGGCCAGAAGGCACTGGAAATAGAGCCCCAGAACACCAAGGCCCTCTTCCGCTGTGCTGAGGTTAGCCCTCTCCGCAGGGTCCAGTAGTACTTCGCAGCCTAGATAGACTAGGTCTTCACCTTACATACCTGGGTGGGTGCAGATGTCTGTTTGTCAGTTGATTTTGTTTTGCGAATCCAATCATTTATCCTGTAAACATGAGCAGTGTTGCTCAACTTTGCTTCTGATCAGCAACCCTCGCAAGCACCAGACACAGCGTGCAAACAAACCATTTGAGTTGATCAGGTCTCCCATTCCCATATTTTTTATATATATATATATATATATATATATATATATATACCGCGTCGTCATTAAGACTGCAACACAACGCCTCTTCTTCCTCCGTCGGCTGAGGAGGTTCGGCATGGACAACAGGATTCTTGTCAACTTCTACAGATCTACGATCGAAAGTATCCTTACTGGCTGTTTCACGGCCTGGTATGGCATTTGCAGTGCGTCACACCGTAAAGCGCTGCAAAGAGTGGTCAAGACAGCACAGACCATCACCAGGACTGATCTGCCAGCCCTGCAGGACCTCCACACCCAGCGCTGCAAGAAGAAGGCACTTAACATCCGGAGGGACAGCAGTCACCCTAGCCATAAACTATTCTCCTTGCTCCCATCCGGAAGACGCTTTAGAAGCGTTCGGACAAGGACTTAATTGCTGCAGGGAAATTTACACTTGCAGGACACATAAGTAGTGAAAAATTTGACCCAAAGTAAATGAGTTATAGTTAAATAACAAAATGGGCAGTTAAAGGATGGTCATATTAGAGAATAAAAAAGTACAGTCACTCAGGGTGTTTCCCTGCTACTCTGAGTTGCTAACAGCCTGGTAGAACATGATGGATTTTACTACACACTTGAAAGGTCCTAACCATCTGATGCGTTTTGTGCCTCAGGCCTCTTTGGAAATGAATGATTATGAGAAGGCACGAGGTTTCCTTCTGATGGCTCAGGCTAAAAAGCCCTTTGACAACGACATCAACACCTTGCTGAAGAAACTGGCAAAGTGGGTTTCATAAATATTCCTTATATTCTCATGAAATCAGTTATAAATCATTTACAGACCCATTTGGTCGGGAAGTGAGTATATGTTGACTGTTGCAGCTCCTACAAGGATTCTGTTGACAAGGAGAAGGAGATGTGCTCCAAGATGTTTGCTCCTTTTAACAAAGCATCAAAAAAATAAGGTAAATTTTACCTAAACTGACAGGTGTATGTGTATATTGACTCCTTTCTCAAGTTATGCACACCTTTGCCAACCATGTTGTTGGTTGTATGCCAGTCTGTATGTACAGGGCAAAAATTTCATATTTAGTTTGTACTTTTATGCCAAAAGTGGAACTTGGGTGCTTTCCAGGTAAATTTTAACTTTTTTTTTTTTAACTTAAATACTAGCAGTTTTTCTTTTGCACGATTAAGAGAACACGCGTTTAGCTTGTGTTTTTCCTCTATTTTTGCATCCTTTTACACTTGCCGTGTTTAGAGGGGCCACGAGAGGGCAGTGCCTGTGCACATACGGTGCTTCCTTTCTCCACTTCTGTGATGGACAGCGTCCCAAACCATTATATCCTGTTAAATGGGGATGCTTAGAGATCTCACTTGATCTAAATTTATCAAGGACTTGCATTACTGTTTATTTTGGGTTTGTTTTTAAGCAAACGCCTTGTTAAGAATGAAGTATTCCGTATGTTGTCATTTAATATCATCCTCTTACCATAAATATGGATGAATGATTTTCTGTGTTAGTGAGATAAAACAAGAATGCAATTTGCACTGCTTCAGCACAATTTGTTTCCTTAGGAGGCCACTTAGCAATGTGGAGAAACCAAGTGTCGGGTTCGGCGTGTGTTAAATTACCACACGTAGACATTCAGAAGCTCCCTACGGTGTAACAGTGCAGGTCCGTAAATGACCGGCACGTTTCGGGTGATTAATATGTCCCCTGCAAATACCAGCAAGAGGCAGCAGGACGTGCCATCGCGTATGTGATAGTTTGTTACGGGCTTAGAGGGTGTTTGTGTGGAAAGGCAAGGCGATAGGCGATAGGGGTCCTGTTGCACATCTGAGGAGGTAAGGGATCCGGCTGCGGCAAGACCGATGACAGGGAGCACTTTGAATGAGATTTGTCGCAAGTGGTCCCCCCTCCCTGCTGAGCAGTGTCTCTGTCACAGAGTTGGCCCACACTGTGTCACCACATGCTCCTCCGCCCGTAAGTGGCAGTGACTCCACACATCAAAGCTCCAGGCAAGTCGTTGTAGAGTCGTGTTAATGACGCACGCTGGCGCTACTTCAAAGGTGTCGGTGTGTCCCAGCCACATCGGCGCGTCATCTCTCCCCTCGTCTGCCCACCAGAAATACAGCTCCGTCCGTCCGTCCGTCAGCGAGTGAGCGAGAGGGGATTAGTATCTGAAGAGGAGAAATGGGCCATTTTGTCTGCGTTGTCATGGTTCACTGATGCTCTACACATCTACCTTGTCTGAAGGCCAATGCCACCTCTGAATCACTGCTTTATTTGTATTTTATTTTTGTACCTTGTCACGTTTTCAAAAAAAGGTGTAAAGAAGGGAGCGTAAGAGTCTGAGTGAGAAGCATTGCGAGCTCTGTGGTACCTGTGTGTATGCTGCACTTCTGCTGCCGTAATAACACTTTATGGAGTTGTTGACTGAATTGTGATGAACAGCAGTTTGTATTGGCTGGGGGGGACATCCTGTACTATTTATTTATGTATTTATTTACTTTCATTTTTCTAAATGAAATTTGTGGGAACATTACCTGTAAAACTTTGTCATTTAAAATGAATACTATGGTTATTGTACATTTAAAGTTGAAAAGCAGCTGAGTTATTCTACTGAGATTTGATAAATTTATTCAGTTTTGCTCAAGTTCCCATAACAATCACAAAATGAATTGTTTAAATGGGTAAACCTACTTTCAGTACAAACTCTGTTTCCAGCAGCTTGAAAAGCAAACCGGCTCCTCCTAAGATGTTGCTTCCATGTGGTTTCAGTCTTGCGATTCGTTGTCATTGGCAGGAGGATAACCAGTTAAGTGGATGAAATGTTGACAGTGGCAAAATGTGGTGTCAGCCCCCGCAACCAGTGTCATCTCTCAAGGGGCAGTTCAAAGGAATACGTGTGAATTTTTAATCGGTACACTTGGTCTTCAACTTACAAAATCTATGAACTGTTCACAGATTGATTTGTTTATAAATTAAACATTTACGTCACGATTAAAGATTAATATAAACATTCACAATTTAGGTTCTGCAGAAACCCCAGGTTAAGCTATAACAAAATTAATTTCACTTGTAACACATTTGCTTTTTCTGTCTGTCAACTGCTTGTCCTGTGCACTGTTGCGGAATCAGTGCTACAACTACAAAGTTTAAAGAAGGATAGATTTTTTTTTTTTTTTTAAAGTAAGTTTTGGATGGAAAAATGTTGCTAGTGTTGATAACTTGTAACTGGGATCTGTGTAAAACAAGCACCTAAGTGTATTTTCATTTGGAATACAATTATTCAGTGCTACGCCGCCCTTCTGCCTCAACAGCTCATTCTGTTCAGATACTCCAGTCGGACTGACGCCCATCTCCTTGTCACCTTCTCTGTTCCAGGTCATTGGATGCGCGGAACACCCAGCGGCCACCTCTGCGCACACAAGAGATTCCCGCTGGAGACAAAAAGCGGACTTGCACACTTATTACAGTTTTTCTGCAGTGTAAGTCCATGTATAAATATGAGTAAGAAAGAAGAGTGCTAATTGGAGGGTAGACCCACCTTCTTCAGGCTTCCTCCATTCATTTAGGTTGAGGGTTAAGCGTTCTGGTGTAACACTCATGTATCACTCTTTTAACTCTTTTTGTGTTTAGAGTCTATTTGAGTTAAAGTTATGTATTCCAGGAGTGTATTCTACAAAACCTGTTCAAAATGTCAACTCTTGCTGATGGTTTGAGAAGTAAACTGAGTTTTTCAAGGAGTCCGCCATACTTATTTAGCCATGGCACTGCTGTTGTCTGCACAGAAGAGACGCTGATTATTATGCTGACTTTTTATCAGACAAACTGATAATGTGAGGGTCATTGTGATCATTTACCCATTGATACAACAGGCTATCGGTTTGTGGTAAACACCTTGATCTTGGGTATACTGCGGCAGTTGGGATTCGAACCTGTGGCCTTCTGACTGACTGCAAAGCCCCATATTCGCACATTTGGCTTTGAACCATGCCTGTACAGTGCAGCAATAAGAAAATGAGCTTTAACACTTTTGACGTTCTTCTGCACGTAGGAATGCTGATACACGATTGATTTTTGTCACATTAACTTCATTTCTCACGTCGCCTCTGACGGATGTTGCATGCTGTAAATGTACAGTAACTGTTGTGTTTTCGTCGTTCCACAGTTACTGCACGTAGAATCTGCAGGAGTCGCAGCTAAATCATTTTCTACTTGGAAAAAATGAGCATCGTCCGCTTATCAGACAACCTTTCTTTATGGTTTGAAACTTTTTTAAAAATTAAACTTCATTGTGTTCATTGAAATTACCCCCAGTGTCACAAGAAAGAGCTGTTTTACAAGAGCTTAATGTAGGAGAAAGTGGGTAGCGCGTGCACAATTGGGAGCCTTGTATGCCTGGGTGCGTCGCTCGCTTTTCGCTTGGGTTTGTGTGACTTGCGGCAGAACGCGGTTTCGTTTGCACCGAGACTCACTTTGCCTTTCATGCATAAAAGAGCTTTTATTCCTACTCTGACTTGCTGTCATGAAAATTGCATTTATTTTGGAAACTGCTGGATATCTGGAAATCTTTTTTTATGAATCAGTTTTTTTTGTAAATAAGTTATCAGGCAGTTTTTCATTACTTTATCTTGTGCCTGTGATATGATCTTACTCTTTATGGTGTTATCGGGGTTAAAAATTGGAAAGGTGGAAAGATAAAAAGTAATAAACCGTTATGTTTCACCAAACTGTATTACCCTTAAGGTGGTTGCATGTAGATGGCAGTTTGTGTCTTCCCCGAGGGCACAGCACCCACCCATGCCTCATGCTGCCCCCCAAGAAGATCAAATGCACACGTGTGTGTGTGTGTGTGTGTGTTGACGTCAGTGCTGTGCCATTTGGTCCACCTAACGTGCGCTGTAACTTGCCTGCAGCATTGTGAAATCAGTAGGTGCACCTTTCCAAGAATTATTTGAAAGACGAAATGTTGCGTTAAATGAACATGACTGCGCACCAAATCTGTTATGGCGAGCAGTACCACTGTGCCAAATTTCAAGTCTGTGACATGAAAAACAAAGGTGTGCATAAAGAACAAACCCACAGAGTTGTAAAGAATTAACAGAAATGGCTAGCAAATCCTGAAGTCATGGGTGCTTAACTTTTTTCAGGTAGATGTACTGGTTCAAGGTCGGTGCAAACATGGTTCTGCCCACAAAATGCATATTTACAGCTTATTGTCATTGAACGCTGAGTTGCAAACTGTAGTGGGGTTTTTTGAGGAAATTCTTGGAAGAATTTAGTACGGCTACCATTTTAATTTCGACCTTCACATGGTTATGAAAAAACCGAAGGCTCAATTGCAGCGCACAGCACAAACAATAGACCAACGCAGCAGCTGTAGCCTTTCCGTCTACGGAGGATCGGTTGCTGTTTGATCGGCTCATCTTATTTGGCGAGTTCAAGTTCCCTGGCAGCCTGCTTGGAAATCTGCCTTGCATTGGCAAACTCTGTGTGCTTCTCTTTATGTTTTTTGCCCACTGCCAGCAGAAGGGCCGCTGTGCCGCTGTGTCCAACAGCTCTGCTGAGCCAAAGGCGAGCGTAAGTGCCCTTATGAGAACAGCGCTGTTGAGATGGAAGTGTCATTTGCTGCCACGCCACTTTCCAGACAAAATAGTGTTTTGGACATTCGGCGCTTTGATTTCTTTTCTTACAAACATTTGAGCTGTGAACTTGAAGATTGACATGTTTTCCAGTTTACTTTTAAATGCATTTTTATGTCTTGTTTTCCTAGAAGTGCAAGGACAGTTTTATCAACGTTTACAGTTCATGTCTTGGCTTTCTGAGTGTTTGTGCCAGATGTTGCATGTGTTTATGGTGTAAAACATTCAGCAGTCATCACTGAACAGAATTTATTTTCAGTCCTTTTAAACTTCAGTGTAGCTCAAAGTGAATCATTTGACAAGCCTTAAGTATTTGATCTGTTATAGCTATGTACATAACTTTTGCATAACCATCTGTAAATAAATTGGAGGACATGCTGAAGTAGAATTGAATCTGAGGTGGAGATTACGTGCATTTGTTTTCATTCGTTTCCTTCAAGTTTTCGTTAAAATGTGAATTTAGTTCGAAGTAAAAGTAAGGGTCAGACTACAATGTGGTGCTGCCACTCCCGCTATGTGTTTTTGGGATAGGACATTACGCTCTAGACCCCTGCATTGGACTGCCACTTCAATGTTGATTAATGGAGGAAAATGTTACAAGGGACTTTAAATAAATAAATAAAACTTATTATAGCTCTGTTTAAGGTTTTTAAAGAACCTCACCTGTTACTGGAGTAACATCTGTATTATTTGGCTTTTATTGTTAGAGACTCAGTGGTCAAAGTGACTGTGGAGATGCAAACAAATTGAAATGCAAGCGCACTTCTGCTCCCTGTTGTGTTTGTAAGTTTTGGTCTCCGTAATCTTGTCAGGCCCAGAAAGAGTACTGGGATGGGATTCATTTTGACTCACGGTGTGCTTTTCATGCCTTTGTAATGGATCGAGCGCAGAATACTGGTAACAAAGCAAGTGGAGTCTTTTCAAAACGGATTCCCTTTGAAATTAGACATTAAGGATCCCTGATTTACTGGCCTATCGATTTGCAGTATAATTTAAGAACTATGACATGGGAGGACCACGGAGATGCGGTCAATACTGGTACACGGTGGCGCTCTGTTTTAATGGCCACACGAGCGTTTTGAACTGCACGTGGCTCAGTAGTGCCGTTGGTCCTGGTCTTACTTCCCACGTGTCGTGTCCAACCTGCACCTTCCTCAATGGGACTTGATTCCCTGTTGGCAAATTGAGCTTCAAACTGAGATGAGCTTTAAATATCAAATGGTTGTGACCTGGTTACTGGCTTTCGATGGTGATGAAACGGTGGAGCTGCACTGTTTGACAGCTGCAGCGCTTGAATAAATGATGAGTGGCTTCAGGGGAGCGCTTCTGTTCGCCAGCCCCTGTACAGCCCACCGGGGCTGCCGGCAGATCTGCTCCGGCCGTGTTTACATCCATGTCATAACCACAGCTAGCAGCATGCCATTCTGGCTCCGAGTTGTTGCGTTTCACCTGAATATGACAACGTGGCATTGCAGTAGCCTGAAGCCGTAAACCTTTAGAGACTGCTAAGTTAATCCATGACCTCTTTCTGAACTGGGAGCTGTGTTCTAAGGATACTTAAAGATACCCAAGTTTACGTTTAGAGTCCACTGGCAGAATATTTTTTTGGCAGTGGAGCAAATTGTAGATGGATTTTCATATTGCAGAAAGCACTGTTTTCCATACATGTTCCGTCCAAGAGTACGGAGGCACTTGGGTTGAAAGGCTGCTGAGAGCCGCACCTCCAAAAGCCACCTTCATCCCATGGACCCCTGAGCTTTCTGAATTGAGTTCTTTCACGGCACCCTCTTCCAACACCACAGTTTGCCTTGGCAAAGCCGGACTTCACCTGCACCGAAAGATGAATGTAGCCTGTTTTAACCTAAATGACTCTCACCTGTTGGGTCTGGCAGTTCAGATAGGCTGAGGGATTGCCGTTCTGTGGACAGTGTGGCTTTGTTCTATCCTTTGACATCCTTTGGCGCACCATCCTTCAGCCTTCTGCAGACAAATTTCAGCCCTGGGTTGTGTGTGGATTCTGCAGTCAAGCTCCCAGCTTCTAAAAAGCTTTGCTCAGTGCAGATTGCATGTTGACTGCAAGTTGAGGAAATTAAATGTTGACTCTTTCAGCTGAACTATGCAAAGGGACTTTTATGGATTGCTGTGCTGCTTTGTCAACGACTTTGTAAGGAATATGGCATTAATGTGGATTGTTTTTAGTGTACAGTTTCCTAAACAAATATCCCCTCCACCATAAGTTGGGACTGCTTGGGAAAAGAGCTGCTCGTATAATCTCATGCATCTTAGTTTAACCATAAGGTCTCCATCGTGTCAAGAGTAAAAATTTAGTTCTGAAGATCTTTGCATCAAGTAAATTCTCATTTTAAAAAACTATTCTTTGCCATTAATTTAAATGGGAAAATGAATGAAAGAGGTTCACTTTTTTCCCCCTGTCATACTTGTAGAGTTCCTACCATATGCTTTATATACAAATTTGCTGTGGATGCCTTTAAATGCAACTTTTAGACCCACATGTTTGGTGTCATTTGTACATAATATGTTTGTTTTTTTTTTGTTTTTGCTATTCTGTTCTTGAACTGGGACTGCTGGGGTCTCAGATTTTGTCAGTCAATGCAGTGCAGTCTGAGGTTCCATGTTTGCATGCTTTATCTCCAGCTGCTCTGGGGAGGGAACATGCTGTGTAGTTTTAGACTGCAAAGCTGTTGGATTGAAGTGTGTGTGTGTGTGTGTGTGTGTGTGTGTGTGTGTGTGTGTACGCGCCCACATCTGTTTGGGGGCTCATCGCAGCGTAAGATGATGAGAGCCGGCCGCCTTTTGTACAGCCCCGAGCAGGCGACGTTGCTGGAGTTTCATAGGTCCTGCACCGACGCTGAATGGGGGCTCATCGGCACAGCAACACCACATAATGTGGCCTTTATGAGCCAAGAGCAGGGCCCCCCAAATGGGGAGAAACACAGACGGGCCCCCCTGTAGAGTCTCGGCGAACTCCAGAGCTCTCGAGCAAGCTGAAGGAGACGCTTGTGTTCCCCTGGCCTGGAGGCTGGCTGGCTTTAACCAATTCCTGTTTTCTTTTCACGTAATTTCACTTGATTAAAAATAAATGATGGCTGTTTCTTGGGCCACTGTAGCCATGCTTGGGTTTTTGCACCCTTCTAAGTAATGGAAACAGAGTCCTTTTCTTGTTCCAAAAGTGTTATTTGACCTTTTCCCCTTAATGTTTTTTTTTTTTCCTTCTCCTCCTCCTCCAGGTTCAGCTTCTTGCATCCGATCGTGGGTTATTTTTGGTTATAAATTGAACACCCTCATGTGGAGATTTAATGAGACTTTAAGTGGATTCAGACCCCAACAAGATCAAGCGGGAAGCCGGAGCGAACGGGATATATGAGGTTTAGAGGATTAGTTTGCCACAAATATATCACGTTGTATTAATGTACAGAAAAATCGGTTTTCTTCCGTTTCTTTCCCAGTTTCCCACTTCTCCCAGTTGATTCCAAGTTTGTCAAATACCCAAAAGATATAACAGTGTTTTGTCTAAATGCAGTATTTTTGTCCCTGCAAAATTGCTGTTAGTAGTAGGGTAACTAAATTAAAAATACGGTAGCAAGTGCAAGATTTGATGCATGCTACATGCTTAAAATGAATGCAAAATCTTGTTCGATATGCCCTATCACTTCTTGTGCTACACAGCGGGTTTTGTGTACTTTTGTAAGATGCACTCCAGAAATGTTTGTTTATGCCTGTAAAGCTTGAGTTGCACAATATTATAAATTAGCCGAGTAAGGCAAGGTCAACACTGAAAAAAATTTTTTTATAAACAATAAAGCAGGGTTTCTTCTGCTCTTTTGGGTGAGAAAGCACTCCAGTGGCAAAGTCTTTGTCAGCTCGCCATGTCTTCTCCACGCAGCACGACAGGGTTGCCCGGTGCTTAAAGTTGGCCTTGATGATGCGGGGATGGGACACGTAGGCAAGTTGTGCCTCGAACCTTCATACGGAGAGAACAAAATCAACCTCGTGGTGCATGACAGTGCCTTTATGAATACAATGCGGGAAGAAATAAGTTTAATAAATCCAATGTAGCCGAACAAAGAAGTGACTGTGGTTTTAAATAGAAATGGTGGCTTGACGTAGTCATTTTAGCTGCTGGGATGAATGGGACGAGACCGAATCGTGGCCAGCAGAACGCCAGTGGACCTGAGCAGATCGGTTGTGGCTGGTCGGTTGTGTCATTGTTTATGTGCATATTGTTTTTTCAAAGAGACAATATTAAGTTCACAAACTGCTGCTTTTACAATAAGATTTTGTTTTGCTCTGCATTTTTTTTTTTTTTTTTTAAGATATGTGAAGTCAACTTTTCTGCTTACAGTAGAAATATTGCTCAGGTTTAAATAGCATTTTCTTTCCTCTAGAACCTTAGATGTAAGTGTATACATTTCCGTTATGCTGCTCCATTGCAAAAAAGTGACTGAAAGCACTGAAAGTTTTAGGGCTTTCCATGTATCGTACTGTTGCTTATATAAATCTGCTCTCCATAAGCTTCTGAAATGTAAAGCCATGCAAGCTTTACTGCGCTACATTTAAGTTATTACAGATTCGATTTTCCCTGTACATTGGGTCAGGATCTGTCAATTGCCTGCTCTTTACTGGCCTTGTTGCACTCTGAAGGCAGTCCACTGTGTCAGAAATGTAGGAGAGTAGATCAGTGCCGAGACTCAAGGCGAGCAACTTGTTGCTGCTCAGTTAAGGATCACCCATTTCAAATTATTTGCATGTCCTCAGGAATGCGCCGAATGTAGTTGCTGAGCATCCTCTGTGAAATCTGGTGGAGAACGTGTTTAAAAAATGTGTTGCTCTCTGTCTGGACTGTGAGGACACAGTTCGTGTGTACCTGGGACTCCAGACTGTGTTTGAAAGTCCACCAAGTAAGTGTTAACTTGTGCCGATCCTTTTGGTTCCCTGTCGCCTATCGGGAACTTGACTGATGGTCGCATCTTACTGTCCTGCCTTAACTGGCAATGTAGTAATTATAGCTCCCGCAGGCTGTCTGTCTTCGGCCCGCAGCAGTTCAGTTTTGAGAAATTTGAGCTCCTAAGATGTGAGTCTTGCTTTCTAAGCACAAAGTGGCCACCACGTGACATCACGGTGAAGGTTGCGAATGCACTGCGCTCTGGTTAGTCTCGCTCTAATGTTGTACAGCTAAGCAGGCATTACAAAAGAAAATGTCCAACACAGTACAGCGTACGTGTGTAAAGCAGCACACCTTTCTGCAAAGTTATCTCTGTTTTCCATACACAGACCTGCAGGAGCAGACTGCACGCCAGATGAGACAAAGTGATAACGTGGCGCGCAGAGGTAGGCCTGTGCTTGAGGACGTCCATGTAGGGACACAATGAGGTTTGATGGGGGTCTCTCTAAAGCGGGTTGGGATGATAAGATAGAAACCTGGAGGGTGTGTTCGGCGGACCCGCCCACGAGTACTGATACCATCGTGCTGTGAATTCCACTGGTCGACAGAAACCTGGCTTCTCTTTCTTTAGCGCAAATCACACTCTCAGCCTTTTGACAGCGATTCGAGCAGTGCACCTTGCTTCATTTTAGGAGCGCAGGTTTAGTCTGCTCCTGCATATGAAGCATGCATTTTGGGTTCAGACCCCAGTGAAACGCTTTGTATTCTATTTTAATTTGGTTGTTTCCGTTGTGCTGGTCAACAGCTCAAGGGACGGGTGACAAAATGCTCATTGTCTGACAACTGACACTTGTGTTCTCAAAGGGTACCTTGCTGTTCGGCTGCATTGCTCCGCTGAAATGTAGCATATATGTAGGAAAAACGTTTGTTTGTTGATAAACCTGTCCGCAAAGTAATTCAAATCGATGTTTGAGTTTGACAGACTCCACCCACAGCCGTGCTAATGATATTCAGAATTCACAGTGAGTTGTTCGAGTGGTGGAAGTCAATGAACACATGCTGCAGCCATGTCTAATATTAGCCTCAACTGGGGAATTTGATGACCAGGAGTAATCGCTGAAGCTCCCTGCCGCGCTCTGTCAAAAGTAAAGCCGGCGTTGACAGATGCGTGGCCTTTAGGGTGCGTTCCCTCTTGTGGGTGTGGGCTCGACCGTATCCTCGAGAGCCTCTGTGCATAACACGCACAGCTGAGCCTCGGCGTCCACCAGCCAGGGTGTTCCCAAAGCAGCACCAGGACAACGGCACCGAGGCCCAGCCTCAAAGTGACCAAGTCAGACCAATTGTAGAGTCAAGAAGGCCAACCGGTGCGGCTCGTGATGAGGTCTTCGCCGGACAAAAACAGCCCCGTTCGCTATCTCCATCACAACGTTTTGGGCAGAATATTTCAACTAGAAGGATTTGATGACCCGCACTTCAGACCCATAACAGGTCCCCCGCCCCCCGCGCACCATTTTCTTGGACTTTAAGCACTCTAATGCATTTAGAGTCACCACAGCCAGTTGTAGAAAGGGGAAGATGAAAAGGGGGGCAAACTGGGTGGAGGGGTCCCCCGTCTCTCTCCCAGATGCAATGGCGGCTTCATCAGACACCCATTACAGATCCCCCTTATGCTGGAGATCCCAGTTGTGTTCCTCTTACATAAGGTGGTGAGGGGAGGGAGGGGGTTGTGTCTTTTGGAGGTCAAGTGTATGTTCATAAAGGGGAGGGGCAGAAGGACTGTTGAAAACAGTAGTGTTTTTGTCTGGCTTCTCTCCTTGCATATAAACCATAAAGCGCTGTTCTCTGGGCCACTGTGTAATTATTAACAGATTTGACATCTCAACCTTTTTTTTTTTTTTTTGTTCCGTTCCAAGGAAAGTCACTTTTTCAGTGTATATTAATATTGTGGTGGTGGTGGTGGGGGGGTGCCTTCCAGGTCATAGAGCCTCTGATATAAATAACGCTGCCCGTTCTCCAGTTAACTGTTTGTCCTGGCACGCAAGTGGGCCAACGGCATAGGAGGTGGTGTTGGGGGCATTGCCTGCCAAGTTACAAGCGGCCTGGTCCCCCAGGGTTGTTGTGGATGGAACAGTGTGGTGAAGGAGAGGGACAGGGACACAGAGGAGGACTACAAGATAAAGGCGAGGACCAAACTGAAGTCACAGGTCTCTGCTGTTGCCCTTATTTTATCCCACATTGAGCTTCACTATCTTGGTTCTTCTGTAGGCAGTAACCAAGGACTTGTCCTCTCCTCTATAAAGCTGTATCCGTATAGAGAAGAATAGGAGGATGACGAGTGCTCCCATATGCTCACGTCATCTTAGCTGCAAGTCGAGGCACAAACAGCAGCCATTGCGTAAGAATGGGGCTCATTTCTGTGGACAAATTGACAATTCAAAGCACGTCTTCCTTTCATTCCGTTTCTAGCAGTCATAATGTGGAATCCCCAGTATGTCCATTTTTACGTGGAATTTCCTATGGGTCAAGGACTTGTGGTTGTCAGTCCAGGCAGCAACACGCATGCACATGAATTACTCAACTTCGGAACGGCACCGAGTCTGAAGTCTCATTATAACTCTGTTTGTGCACAACCCTAACCACCACGATCGATTGAAACCACATGAGTATAGACATCCCTTAAATTTTTTCACTGCTTAGTCTGTAAAAACCAAGTAAAGCTATAATAGATAAAAATTTACTGTGACTTATTTTTCATCAAGCATCAGTCCTATGCAAACTCACTGTGTTGTGCTATTTTTCCCAGAATCGTAGCGTAAGAGGCAGAAAAAAACACTGTGGATGGCGCCCTGGTCCAGCACAAGACTTTCATTGTTTGCTTGACACAGAATGCACAAATTTCATGAGCATCGGTCCACTTTCAGCTTGCTTTATTATCGAAGTAGTCGATAAAAGTGAAGTCAAATCGATTTATTTGCTGGGTAGTTAATGTTAAAGTCTCGAATGCAGTTTCGATTTAAAAAAAAAAAAAAAAAAACTAAAAGATTATTAATAAAGATAACATAAAAGTGCATCCTCTGCAAGTTCTTCCTGTTTTTGGAGCAATTGATTCCCTAAACATGCGTCTTATTATTATTATTATTACCGCTTGTGAACACTGCACCAGACAAAAGCACAGAGCCGAACGCTGAAAGTGGGGTGCATTCATTCAGGGCCACATTCGTACCCTGTTTGGGTGTGTTTTACTCTTGCCTAATTTATGGACATGGAAATGCAGGTGGCTCTGGTTCTCAACAAACAAAAATGCATTTTTAAACGAAAAGCTACACAGAAAAAAGTTTATATCTTCGAAAAGTGGCAAACCTTAAACGTTTGCAACGCGGGGACCTGCTGTGTACCATTATGTGCGTTCACATATGGCATGTATTTTGATACGATGGTTTCGGACCCACTTGACCCGACCCCTTTGGTCTCGAGCAGATGGCTCCGTGCTTACTGATTCGGTCAATGGCGTCATTATGTCACAGGACTCGAAGGAAGATCCACCAAAGTCCAGCTGCTGCATTGGGGCTCCGTGCGGGAGCCTGTTAATGTCGAATTGTCTGCAAGTGTCCACCACCGCAGTTAAAGCGCAGACTCTGAGCTGCTCTTTCAGCCGACCAGAAGCAGATGCTCGGCACGTCGCCTGTATTGCGTGGCATTTAATGGGAGGGCCCGGCCACCGAGTGCTTCGCGGTGCTGGAGAGCTGCGGTAACGCGGCCGTCCGACATATGGCCGCGAGTCTTACGGTTACGGGCGAACTAATCGGTGCCCTTTGTCTCCGTAAGTTTGGGGCTACTGGTGTTAAATACCTTTTCTGCGTTTGTTCCGCGGTCGTCATTAGAAAAAACTCGTATGTCTTCGTGGAATTCCTCTGAAATGAAAAGATTTTAATCCGAACCTTTTTCCAGGTGTTCTTGGACTTGTGAGGAGGGTCACCAGGTGAACACGTATGTGTGTAAGGCTGCGCCTTGAACGTTCTCTCCTGCGTTCTGAGGTTGGATCCTAGAAACGGCTGAGGTCAAAGGTCGTGCTGGCTGGAGTGGACACCGGGCCAGTTATAGCAAGCGAGACAAGGAACATGGTTGTTCCCCCGTTCTTGTGGAAGCATAAACGCACCTAACGTTCTTGTTCACTTATTTGGAAACGGCAGCGTTATTTCTGTCTTGGGTCTTGTTTTCGCCTCGGCGTTGTTCTGCTTTTCTCCATAGGTCTATTGCAGCCACTCTTTATCACAGTTACAGCTGACCCAGTAGCAGTTGTTGCTTTTCCCCAGCAGCACGGACACTTAAATGTTTGCGTTGCATCCGATACGACCCCAAGTACTTAGTGTTTGCATAGGAACCTTTATTTGTTTTGCTCCTAAACCAACACGAGTGCTACGAGTTTGTCTACATTTGTGTGTCTCAGTACAGTTTTAATGCAATTCCGCTGAATGATGCAGAATTGCACCTTCTTCGCTGAAGCACCGTGGTCCAGCAGGTAGCCCTGTTGCCTCACCTCCTTGGCTCCTGGGCTGTGGGTTTGGATGTGGGTTCAAATGTATAGCCGTCGGTTTTGAGTTTGAAAAAGTGCTTTTTCACACTTTCTTTAGTCACTTCCCCATTAATTTAAACATTTTTCCTTCTGTCTTTTTTCACCTGCCTCATACAGAAGGCTCGCCGCTGAAGTAAGAACCCCCTCGCCGGAACGACGGGACTTGGCAGCTGAGCATTGTTAGGGTTTTTGTCTCTGTAGATGTGTGACAGTTGAGAGCGCTGCTGCTGTCAGCTCTCCTCTCAGGTCTGCGTTCTCTCAGGAGGTCTCCATCGGCGCTGGGCCTGGCAAAACACGTCTCCTCTGGCCGCTATCGCTGCCGGTCTCCGCATCTCCGTCGGCCAGGGCTCTCCCCATGCCTGGAGTCCCCGTACCGTAACCCAGCCAGGGTACGAGACCCCTGCAGATAGGAGAGGGCCTGCCGAGCTGCTCGGCGGCCGAGTAGCTTGACGGATACGAGGCACCCGCGTCGCTGTGTGTCTGGGCAAGAGCTTGGCGCTCTTGTAAGAGCTGCTCACCTGGTCGTCGTCTTGTTTGCTTCGGAGACCTTTCGCCGCTGAAGTCGCTCCGCGAGCACCGCCGAAGAAGTATCCGAGAGGTTTGTTTCGAAAGGTGTTCGCCTACAACAGGTTTCTGGGCGCTGAGATGTGTTAACCCTGTTTAATACAAAGAAGGAAACACAGTCTGGTAGCAGCAGTTGTTTATAAAACAGTTTCAGAACTCAGTTTGTTGTGAGAGAAAACCTCATGTGCTGTTCCTACAGTCTGGGAAGCTGCCAGGTTAAGAGGAGCAACAAGCATGCCTGGAATACATCGTACAACCACGAGGCAGAGCGTAAAACACGACACGCGGTTCGCAGGTGGTTTTCTACAGAAACACGAATGTAGGCTACCTGCTGTCTTTCCGGTATGAGTTTTAAACAACTTGCCGCTTAAATGAAATTCCCTGGTGTGTGCTTGGTATCCAAGCAAGAGTGCTTCTCGAGGCTTTTAGTGTTCCTGTATTTATTTATTTATTTAAAACCCAGCAACTGAACATTATTTACTGTGCAATATTTGCTTATTAAGTAGAAAATAATTGTAGTTTTACTTCTTCGGTAGTTACAAGTTTTCAAAAGTAGAAGTAAAATTTTATCGGAAGTCTGTGGAAAAGCTGACCTGTGCTGAGATTTCTTACGGTAGGGTTGTCTGAAGGAGCTTCTGGCCCAAGCGTTGTCCAATTGAAGTCTCCTTGTCCTTGGCAAGTGTCCTACCGGCACACCGAGCGTCACTGTACTCAAAAGTACTGGACCATCTACTTACGCTTAAATACTTTGCGGCTTTGCCCATTTTGGTGCATCTTAGTTGGGTTCGTGGGCACGGCAGCAGTTGCCTGATTTTTGTCACAGCATCTGCCGGTATAAACTGAATATTAAGCCATTTCAGAGTTCGGCAAAGGAAGGCTTTCCGGCCGTAGCCGTGCAAGGGACGTTTGTCATTTGTAGCAGCAGTTAAGCACCGTCGCGCTTCGGCCCCTGGATCAACTGCCCGGGGTTTCCTCGGAGTCCCCTGTGCTGTCCTCCTGTGCTTCTCTGTGTCCGGGGTCGGTCCATGACCCCTGGTCTCATGGCTCAGTAACTTTTCACCAAGACCTAAGGTGCTTTACTAGCAGAGGAAAGCTTTAGAAAGCTTTTCCAAAGAATGTGTTTCATTTTCAGACATAACTCGAGCTGAAACTTTATCTTTCCCTCTAACTTATTAAGATTATTTAACAATTGGGACTTTATTTGACATCAGATTTCTCACGAAGGCAAACTGGCAATTTTTGAGAACAAGGGAAAACAGTGTCTGGACCCACGTAGCGGTGCCAGAAATTACCATATATGTTTTTCTTTTCCTCATTTTTTCCCCCCTTTTTCGAACACGGCACGAAGGAGAAGAATTGGGGCTTTATGCAGGCAAAGGCCTCGTGTTTATGCTAGCGTGCCAGCGGAGGGAAACGGGAGGGTGGGTGTGGGGGTGCCAGATTGGAGCGTGCGCCGCGAAGGAAGGTGAGAAGGAGGGATGTCTCGAAACGGGGAGAGGGAAACGGCCTCTCTGAGTGACAGCGAACCGAGAACCTGGAGCTGCTTATGGACTTCCTGCTCCAAGGAAAACACGCAGGGCCGGGGATGGCGCCGAGGCCAAATCAAAGGGATCTTTGAGCACGGGCCGCGCGGGTAGGAAACAACATCAACACGCGGCCTCTATTATTTACACCGCGTTGGCTGGGCAAGCGGGGCCGTGCCCAGCTCACGGAAAGGGGCGGCTCGGCCTCAGCGGGGTGACGGTCTTTGCGGTGTCCTCAAGCACAGGCTGCGTGTTGCCGTTCGCATGTCGGCTGCATTCGACAAGAAACAGAAGGGCTGCTAGTCTGCTCGCTTCAGCGTGTCCTTACGCCAGCCTCACCGCGGGTTCTGCTCGTGCAGCAAACAAATGGGCCTTGTCGCCTCTCCGCTTTCACACAATGCTGTGCTCTATCATTTCATTCTGATCTCAGCTGTTTCGGAATGGGGTGCTGCACACCGGAAAGTCACTACAGGGATGTACAGCGTGCGTGCGTGCGCCCACGAGCACCCTTTCTTCGTACGGCAGACTTGTGGTTATGATCACGCAGTCGTTTTACTTCCGCAAAGCTGGAAAAGGAGGCGACGCGAGAACGTCAGTCACTTTTCCTGCGCGTTATGTCAGCCAGCGGCAGATTTCTAAGATGAACGATTCGGTCCCGAGGCCGCACTTCAACGGCCACGTTACGGTTTAGAGGAGTTGCACTTTTGTGTGCACCCGAGCAGGAACGCCGCACTCCCCCTCCGCCGGTCACTCGGCGCTCCGCTCGGAAGGGATTCAAAATCTAACGTCTGTTGGCTCTCGGTTTTGTCCCCAACGGCGTGGAATGAATTCCTTCTGTCCTTCAAAGCTGCTAAATCCCTCCCAGCGCTTGTTTTCAAAATGCACTTTTTCAGACCAATTTCCCTCTTTATCTGCTGACGGCGACTTAAAATTACGTCACCCCATCTGTCACCATCATCTGTGCGTCTCCGATCAATTCTGAGCAAAATTGCCAGATGACTATGATGGAATAAAGAAACGGGAGCAGAAACCGGCGGTCTGCCCATGTGAGATGGTCACCGCTGCCTCACAGGTTGATCTCTTGAATGTCAAGATGAAATGAAAACGACGCTACGTCTTTGCGAGTGGTGTTTTTGTCGAGATGCAGCGCTGTGCTAAACCGGTCAGATTCGTATTGTTCACGGGGAGTCCGAGCGCTCCTCTCCCGCTCCCTCTTAGGCTTTCGTTCCCTGCCGTCCTGCCGGGGCGCAACGCTGCGTCGTGAGACATCATCATCATGGCTGTGGAGAAGCAGGTGCTGTTGGAAGGAGTGTAACACAGACCCAAGGCAAGTGGCTTTGTGCTGGTTCCTTCGTGGCGTTTGCCCCGTTGTGAGCAAGGCCTGTGCGTGGCCTTCTCCTCAGAGCCCTGCATATGGTCCTGGTAAAGAGGAATTTGGCCCCCTCGGTGCTCTCTTCCTTTAGCTACAGCTTTTTGTGAAAGGAAACACTAAGTAAATTCTGTGCGGTCTGAAGGCTTCCTTGTTCTTCCACATTTATGAAGTACACAAGCGTGCTTTCAAGCTAATGCTTCTCAGACACTCGCATCGGGCAGGCCGACGAGAGGCGATCCGGGCACCGCTGGGACGTGGGCGTAAAAGGCGGATGAGAGCCGAGAGGATACGGAGGTGGACGGTGTTGTGCGCTCCAGTTTCCTCGGCGGTGAGGTTGTGTAACTGACAACCGCTGGCGCGCTTTGTGAGACATTCGCGCTTGGTCCCGGAGCGCCTGCGGTTCTCCAAAGCGACGTGCGCCTCGGAGCAAACACAGGTTCAGTTCGCAGCACCGCGAGACCTTTTGATGCGGATGCGCAGCTGCCGAAGCACAGTAGATTCGTTCGGGGCCACCGTTTCACCCGTGTAGCTGCCGAAAGAATCGACAGGAAATACAGCAGCGATTGCTGATGATCTGATGCTAGTTCGTGGAGCGGTTTGGACATCAGGAGACGAGGGGGTCTGGAACCCGTCCAGGGTTGAAAGGGATTCAGCTGCTGTGAGGGACAGAGGACGCTCATTGGACCACAGAGGCAGCCAGTGAAGAGCAGACACCGATTTTAGGAAATGAAAACCAGAAAGAGCAAGAAGTCTTGGAGCATCTGCCAAGTTTTAACTGCTGTTGAAAGTTGATCCGTAAAATTAAAAAAGGAGGAAATGGAGAGCAAATGCCACAAAGGGCAGCGCGGAAGCAGATGGTCTTGCTGCCACCACACAGCTCCTGGGGTCTCTGGGTCTGGGTTCAGTCTGTTGGGAGTTTGCTTATTCTCTCTGTGTCTGTGTGGGTTTCTTCTGGGTGCGCAGGTTTACTCACAGTCCAACAAATTGTGTTTCAGGTTAATTGTTCACTTTAAATTGCCTATAATGTCTGTCTGACTGTCTGTCTTGTTGCTTTACTCTTCAGTCTGACCACCTGTGAGCCACTGCAAGCCATGCACTGCGCCTCATAATGCCTTCAGAATAAATTCGAACCTTTTGGCATCACGGAAAAGTTTCAAACGCCAGCCAAATGCCACCTATGCACAGGGTTATTGTCAACCTTTATTTATCTGACCATCTCCAAGGCATTAAGCTTAAAAAAGATTTTCTCATTTATGCAACTGTTAGTGCTTCCATGCAGGGGATAAATACCTTTGAGTAGGGGCACTGGAGCAGTAGTGGGGATTTGCACCCAGAATCTTCTGGCGGGCTCGCACAGGGCAGTCAGCGGTGCCTGTCGTCCGCCTTCAGCATCAGAGGGATGCGGTTGTTGTTGTCTCTTTTAATTCGGGCAGCCCGAGCAAAAGGGTCGAGAGATGCCAGGCTCATCAGTCATGTACAGCGCATTAGCAGAGCCATATCTGGCGGCCGCTGGCCATCTGCCTCGCCGTAACCCGCCACCCCTGCGGGCCCCTGGGCTCCTGCCAGGGAGATGCCGCTCGACTCCCGCCGGTCCGTCCACACTGTATTAATAGGACTTGTTTGCCGTGCTTGTAATCCAAGTCAGGAACAATGTATTTTAATCTGCTGCGGAAGACGGTGGCCGCCAGGCTGCTCCTGTCATCCTGCCGCCCGTGCACCTCTAACCACCCACGCCGCCCCGCTCGAGAGGCAGCCATCCTACCGCTGCTCCTCAGCGTGACCTCATTTTGTCACGACTTCTAAGTATTGTCACCTCCTCTGAGCCTGGCACCTGGCCCTGACGCGAGCTCGCTGCTCTCCACGGCGTCCAGCTATATATAATGTTTACATGTGGCCAAACGGCGACACGCATGCAAGACGCTGTTTTCGCCGTTCCAAATACGTTCCGCGCCGTCCGGGGCTCCGGCGTTGGACTCGGTCTGCGTGGAGCCCGGGAACAACACCGCCGCGCAGCCCGTGACCCGGACTGTGCCTTAAATGTCCCTTTAAATAGGCGGCCGTCACAGCCACAGGGGGTGTTTATAGCTTTTGTATTTTTATCCACGTCAGAGTGTTTGAAACAAATGAAATTGCCCACAGTTACAGCAAAAATAGGTTTGAGACCATTTAAAACCTGCACGGTTGAGTCACGCCGTCTGAGTTTTAAGCGAAGCCCCCGTCTCGTGGCTTTTGTGCATTTGCTCTGTTTGCACGTTGCCTTCCCCGCCGCAACGCGCGAAGCGGAGCCGTCGGTCGGTCCGTGAAGCGTTTCTCTCGTGTAATAAAAATAACTGCCACGTGCGAGAGACCCAAGAGGTCATTCGAAAGGCGGTGACGGGCGACAGAAGGGTACGAACCCACGGCGCTTTGGTGTTAACTGTGCGACGGCGTGAGCTCCGCGCCGCTCTGGCAGGGGACTCGAAGATTTAGAGACGCGGCGGCGCCGGGGGACCCCAAGCGAAGACGGTTTACGCGGTCCGTCCTTAGCCACGCGTACGGATAAGGTCCACGCCGGCGCTTTGGCGTCTTTACTCTGCACCCGAGGTTTTGTCATAGCTTTCCCTCGCTGCCTGTTGGTCGCACAGCGGCGTTGTTCTCCGAGCCTTCGGTCGCCAGAAATAAGCAGAAGTCGGCGTTCTAGCAGCAAGTACGAGCGTTTCATAAATTGAGTTGTTGCCAATGAGCGGTCATGCCCGGAATCCCCTTTGTTTTGGGGCACACAGGTGGGTGGGAGAGACATGGATGCTCTGTGGAAAGACGACAATAGACTCGAGCCTCGACCCTGTTTTTGTTTTGTCCTTTGCTTTTTTCCTCATTGGGATTCGACGGGGAAACGGGAGGGAACTTCCTAATAGCATCCCCACATATACCCACAACCGATTCCTCTTGCCTCGCCGTTCAGATTCCTCAAAATATTTGCTTTCCTTGGCGCTGTGCATTCTGCGCATTCTTTGGAAGAGGCTCACCAGGGCGACCCTGCCAGAGGGCTGCTGTCCACGAGTCACCAGACTTCATTAAGGACTCTTTTAAATCCTCGAGGCTAAAAGTGGAAACAGGCATATTCACTAAATTCCTGCTGTAAAAGAGCACTGCGGCACCGCGTCCGTTCCAGGTCGCAAATGCAAAAAACCACTTTGCTCACAACCACATCTGTTCCCTGTCACAACATTATTTCTTCACTGTCACAGCTTCCAGCTCCAGACGTTTGTCCAGCTAAGCTCTAGAGGACTTTAAGTCTTTGCCTTTTTTTTACACGCACACTATGCTCACAAATACCCGCAACATGTATTTCTGGCTCTGCGCTCTCAGTGATGTCATCAACGGTCCAGTTACTGCTGCAAGATCTCGCCAAAGGAAATGAGCAGTCCAGACACAAACCCTTCAATGATTTTCCACAAACTGTCAGAAAAAAATATTTTTGTCCCTCCTGTGAATTGTAGGCCGCGTCCGAGGCAACGGATATTCCTTTCGGTCGATCTAGAATTAAGTCGGTCGATGGCGACACGAACAGATGCGCTCGCGCTCTGTGCGGATCGGCTGCGCGCAGAGTCCCCGGTTAACCGGTTCTCTAACAAAAGAATGTGAGCAGACACCTTCTTCTGCCTCACCGGAGGACTGAAAAGCTTGAGTCTTGTTGCTGGACGTTAACTACTTCTTTCCCCAGGCATTCCTGTTTGTAGGCTGGAACTTGAGGAAATATTTAGCAAAGTAGCCCACTTCTTATGGGCCGAACACAACTGTCTGCTTCTTTGTTATTTACTGCGTGTATTTTAAAAGAAAAGATGAAGCTCGAGCGCTTGGGGAACTGTGTGTATGTTGCCCGAATGAAGGGTGCCGATGGCTGAACTAATGGGGGAACTCGAGGACTGGAATCTAAAAATGCGCTGGGCTTTAACAAGTTTAAGTCGTACGTCCTTGAGACGCAGAATACCGACGACGAACGGCGTGGAATGTACCCGGGTGCAAAAAGACGACTAAGCTGTATGTTCGGGAAAGAATGAAGCATTGGCCCTTCTTCGTAACCGTGCCCCATTTGGGCCTTGTTCACTCTTGCACGATTTAGGTTCCAGGCTCAAAAGCACTCTTTCTATTGAAACTCGTGAGCTCGACTGAAACGGCGCAGCCCACCTACCGCGTTTACCGCCGTATACACGGCACGGCTCGCGTGTGCATCGCTCGCGCGGAGCTGATATATTAAAAACACAAAGCAGTCACTATGGCGACGCAGTGCGGCACACACAAGCTAACCCAGAGCAGGAGCTTTGGGCGACAACCGTGCGCGCACCAGGCCGAACTCCGCTCCTTCCTCCATCGGTCCGCTGAACGCGGCCTGCGGGCGATACGCCGGTAAGCGGGTGCGACCCTGACCTCGCCGGTCACTAATACTGTAGCGACGCACCGCCATTGCCATTTCCCAGCCGTTTGACCAGAACAGAATGAGTCATAGGTGGAGGCTTTGGGCCCAAGTCACGGTTAGCAAAGCGCGGTTACCAGCGCAGCCTCCGTCCTAAACCCTGATGTTAAGCAGGCGATGACTGTTTCGGGCCTCTGGGCTCAAAACAAGCTCGAAACAGACTGTCCCACGTAGCGTTCCAGGCCCGCTCAATGGCGCTCGTTCTTATTTTCCTGCTCTGCGATGCCAAAGCAGCGGTCACCTCCACCGGAGCATAGCTTGGGGTCACGGTTTTTGTGCCCGGGCAAGTAAGGGCTGGATGTACCCGGAGATGTTCACGGTCACGTGGAGAATTGCAGCCGAGGACACTTCTAACACTACAAGTAGTCACAAGCGCACGCAAGATGGTGTGCCGGGCCGCTACTAGCGGTGCGTTTTTGCGGTCGCCCTTTATTCTTTGCTCTTGGATCGGCTGCTTTTGCCCACGCTGCTCCGCTCGAGGCAAAACCCCTGGTCGCCGGCGACCCGTTGAGGCTCACGGGGAAGCTCTCGGCTGTCCCGATGGCTGCATTCTAACCTGGAGCGACCGCCTCTTTTATTTCGGTGCTCCGCTCAGCGGCCGCAAAGAATGGATCCCTTCAGAGCGGCCTGGAGGAGACCTGTGGAAGAATATGCTAAGGGGCTGCTTGGACAGCTCTCAGCCAAAACAAAAACAGCCGAGAAGGGGAGTCTCTTTTCCCTTCGCCGAGCGGGAAGTTGACCCGCTGGAAAACCGGTGAACCCGTTCCACAGCTGCGCCCGCCAGCCCCCCCTTGTCCCGAGCGCCGGCCCTTTTTGCATGAAAAGGCCGGGGCCGCAAAACTGCGGGGGGGTGTCGAGAGCGCTCCGTCCCGGGTGCGAGCTCGAGCGGAGAGGAGCGATGGAGTTCGCGGTGGAGCCCGGGGGGCTCCTCGCCGGGCACGCTTTGCAAGCGTCAGTTAATCCCCTCTGCCCCGGCCGCCTTTGTGCGGTCTTCTTTTCACCGAGCGCGTGTTCCTTTGAGGGCCGCCGCTTAGGCCGCGAAAGGGAGGCTGCGGTCTCTGCAAACAGATCGCACGCCCTCGAGAGCTCGGTCTTCGTCCCGAGCCCGGCTTTCCCGGAGAAGAACGACGCGACAAAAGCCATCTACCTGGCAGGAGATGGCCAACGCGGTGCTTTTTTAAAAAATTATTATTTTTTTTACTGCTTTCAATATACAGGATGTTTACCGAACAACAGTGCACGTTTGCAAAGAGATGAAAGTGTCCGTACAAAAATTCAAACTTTGTTCCATTGCACCCTAACTGAAGCAAGAGACACTTTGCTGCGTGTAAGCCACCGTGCCAGCTTTGTACGCAGATGGCTGTCACGACCGTCGGTCGACTTTTAAAGCCTTCACCAGGCAAAGCAGAGTTGCTAGCGGTGAGCTTGTCGTTTTCGCGCCCGCGTTCCCGGGCCGAGCGGCGTTCGCATCCCGCGGTCGGAGCAGAGCGCCGTGGACCTTAAAGCCGACGTCGAGGCCGCGCCTCGGACGGCGGGAACAAAGGCGAAACGCTGGGCGCGCGAGCTCGCGGAGGGCTTGTTGCATCGGTGGTTTTTCCTCGAGATTCTGGACTGCTTTCGGTAAAGCGTCACCTAAAGGTTTCTTTGAAAAGCGAGTTCATGACTTGCGCTGTGGGCTGCTTTCCGGCCCGGCGAACTAGGAACGGGAAGACCGAGCGGAAGGCCGCGTCCCGCTCGCTGTCTCCCAGCAAAAGGGAGCGAAGCACCAGCAACTGCAAGTGCAAGTGCAAGTGCACCACGTTTTATTTATGGCGCCGAAAGGAAGAATGCAAGACGGGCTCAGGGCAAACTGTTCCTCGGCCGAAGGAGAACACAGCGCCGGGGGCATCGAGGGCTCTGGGCTCGGTTCTTTCGCACGACAGTCGGGGCGCAGCGGCTTCTTGGCCAAAACCGCGTTCCGGCGCTTCGTCGTTTGTCGCCGCCGGGCGGCGCCGGCAGGGGGCGGGGAAATGGGCGGGGAGAGGGGCGGGGCCAGGCGCTGCCGTCAGCGAGAGCCCCGCCCCCGGCCGAGAGGAGTCCGCCGAGGGAGCGGAGAAAAGTTCAGTTTCCCCGGCGATGGACGGCGGCGGCGGCGGAGGGCGGCGGACGGGAGCTGTGCGAGCGCCTGCCTGCGGCCGCGTGTAACCGCATGCGTCCCCCGCCCGGGTGTGGGCAGCGGCAGCGGCGGCGGCGGCGGCGGAGCTCCGGATCCATGGCCGAGAGCGGAGCAGCTCGCACGTAGCGGGGGAACCGAGGAGTTTTGCTTCGCTCGCTCGCTCGTTCGTTCGCTGCGCTCCCCGCCGGCGCGGCGCTCTGTTTACAGCGCGTTTTCGCCGCTCCGGTCGTGCCGTGAAAGGCGGCGCCGACCGGTGTTTTGCTCCCGGCCGCGGAGCCGAAGGCTGCTTCTCGCTTTCCTTTGCGGGTCCCGCAGCCGTGAGCGCCATGGGTCCCGAGGCCCTGCAGCTGCGCGTCGCCGTCTCCCTGTGGTGCCAGCTGGCCGCCGCGGCCGCTTTCAGCCAGGAGATGGGAGCCTTCGACGTGGAGCGCGGCCGGCAGGCCAAGTGCGAGCCCATCGCCATCCCCATGTGCCAGGGCATCGGGTACAACCTGACCAGGATGCCCAACTACATGAACCACGGCAGCCAAGCGGAAGCCGGCATCAAGCTGAACGAATTCGCCCCCTTGGTGGCCTACGGCTGCGACGCCCACCTGCGCTTCTTCCTGTGCTCCCTGTACGCGCCCATGTGCACGGACAAGGTGTCGGCGTCGATCCCGGCCTGCCGGCCCATGTGCGAGCAGGCGCGCCACAGGTGCTCCCCCGTCATGGAGAAGTTCAGCTTCAGCTGGCCCGACTCGCTCGACTGCTCCCGGCTGCCCACGAAGAACGACCCCCACGCGCTCTGCATGGAGGCGCCGGAGAACGACACCAAGGCGGAGACCAAGAAGGGCGAGGGCATGTTGCCGGTGCCTCCCAGGCCGCGGCAGCCGGGGCCCGGAAACGGCCGGCCGGCCGGCGGCCCGGGCTCCTGCGAGAACCCCAAGAAGTTCCAGTACGTGGAGAAGAGCCAGTCCTGTGCCCCCCGCTGCTCGTCCGCCGTGGACGTTTTCTGGTCCAGGGAGGACAAGGACTTTGCCTTCATCTGGATGGCGGTGTGGTCCACCCTGTGCTTCATCTCCACCGCCTTCACGGTGCTGACCTTCCTCCTGGATCCGCACCGGTTCCAGTACCCCGAGAGGCCCATCATATTCCTGTCCATGTGCTACAACGTCTACTCGGTGGCCTTCGTCATCCGCTCGGTGGCCGGCGCCGAGAACATCGCCTGCGACCGGGAAAACGGCGAGCTCTACATTATCCAGGAGGGTCTGGAGAGCACGGGCTGCACCATCGTCTTCCTCGTCCTCTACTACTTCGGCATGGCCAGCTCCATCTGGTGGGTCATCCTCACGCTCACGTGGTTCCTGGCGGCCGGGAAGAAGTGGGGCCACGAAGCCATCGAGGCGCACAGCAGCTACTTCCACATGGCCGCCTGGGGCGTCCCCGCGATGAAGACCATCGTCATTCTTACCATGAGGAAGGTCGCCGGGGATGAGCTGACGGGACTTTGCTACGTGGGCAGCATGGACGTGGGCGCGCTCACCGGCTTCGTCCTCGTCCCCCTCTCCTGTTACCTTGTCGTCGGCACGTCCTTCATCCTGACCGGTTTTGTGGCCCTCTTCCACATACGCAAAATTATGAAGACGGGCGGCACCAACACCGAGAAGCTGGAGAAGCTCATGGTGAAGATCGGCGTCTTCTCCATCTTGTACACGGTGCCAGCCACGTGCGTCATCATCTGCTATTTCTACGAACGGCTCAACGTGGAGTACTGGAAGCTCCGGGCGCTCGAGAACAAGTGCGCGCCGTCCCCTGGCCGCAGGAACGACGACTGCTCCCTGGACCGCTCGGTGCCCACCGTGGCCGTTTTCATGCTCAAGATATTCATGTCCCTGGTGGTGGGCATCACCAGCGGCGTGTGGGTGTGGAGCTCCAAAACGCTGCAGACCTGGCAGGGCCTGTGCCACAGGAAGCTGGCAGCGAGGACTAGCAGGAAGCCCTGCAACGGTGCCGGCTGCAGCAGCACCCACTGTCACTACAAAGCGCCGGCCGTGGTGCTCCACGTGGCCAAAACGGACCCGTACCTGGACAGCCCCGCTCACGTGTGAGGCCACCCCGAGGGAGCAGCGGAGGCTCGCGTGCTTGCCGCCGGCCTGCGTTTGACCTCTCCTCTAAGCCCGCCCGCGAGGTAGCGCCGTCTCGTGCGGACGCTCCGGTCACCCGTTTCGCAGGCGGCGCAAAATCCCGTTTCCTCCAGCCGGGTCCCGGGAAGGGGCCGGTTTTACGCTCGAGCGCGGCGCGATACGGCTGCCGGGGTTCCCGGCGCGCTTCGGACGGAGGCGGCCGAAAAACTCCCGGTCGTTTCTGCCGCGCCGTGTACAAGCGAAACGCGGCCGGCGAAGGAAGTGGACTTGCATGGATGTGTTAAAATCGTTCCGTTTCCTCTGTACGCTAGCGTAAAGATATTTATTGTACTGAGTATTTAACCGCAGCCCTTCGCAATGGTTCGTGTTCCCGTTTTATACTGTATATAAGCACGCGCGGCGCAGGCCTCGAAGTAAAGGTTGTCCGTGTGCGACTGAGCGGACTAAAGTGCCTTTGCATTACCCGTATTGTTAATGAAATGACGATAAAACCTGCTTATATATTTTCAGCTGTGCTATTAATATATTTTGTACCGCTGTGTTTGACATGTTTTGAGTGTAAAGTTGCAAATAGATGTGATTATTTTTTAAATACCTGCGAGATAATAAAACTTGTATGAAATGATAAGCGATGCCGTGTCTTACTAGGTGGAGAAGGTGCGCTTCTGCCCTGCGCGGAGCTGCTCGCTCTCTCCGAGTTGCCTAAAAGCGCAGCCTTTGTGCTCGCCGTCTCGCACGTTAAATGCACGAGGGCTCGCGAGGCTGCGAGAGAAGACGTCTGAAAAATGCACGTGTCTGCTAAACCTTCCTAAAATATTCCCTGTTCGTATCCCCGCTTTGAAGCCTGAAACGCAGCTCCGCACTGAGGTTTTCTGAATTATTTTAGATACTGCCAGACCTTTTAATGCACATTTGCACATGGGTTCATTCCGATGCAGAAAATAATTCTTCTCTGCGCTTTAACTTTAGCTTTTGTTATCCGAAAGCCGTAGTCCGTCGGTATCCTCGCACGTGTGGACAAGCAAGGTTGCCAAATGTGGTTTCGTGGATATCATTTATCAGAATGAAAATCTGCCACAAATTCAAAAACAGGTTTTGATGTCATCTGAGCAGCCGGGCGAAAAGGTGGAACACGAAAGCGCTTCGGGGTAGCGTGTAAACCTGGCCTTCCAAAACGGTGCGGCTGCGTGTACTTCCTCGAGATCCCGATCCACGCTTGCAGATAAATCGGTGCGGTTCGCCCCGCGATGGGGTCGTACAGATGCCTTTGTGCGAGTTCCTCTCTTTCAACGCGCGAGATCAACTAACCGTGGCTGCTGCCGCCGTAGTCCGACCGTACCCATCGCGCCGTATCATCGGCGTTGCCGGACGCACGTGCTGTTCCGAAACTTCCGCACCCTGTAAAACTGTGGAGGCCGGCAATAAGGTTTGCCAGAAGTTGTTTTTATCCCCCGAAAGCGTTCTTTTCGCCACTTAATCGGCTGTGTTTGTGCGCAGAACAAATGTGGACTGAGCCCCCCCACCGGCCAGGCCTGCGGTTTTCACGGATCGGGCGGTGTCTGTGCCGTCCCCCGGCATCCTGACCGTTAGCTTCGGAGCGGGGATTAGTGAGCGAGTAAATGAATGAATGAACGAAAGAGCGAGGATTTTATTAATCCCGAAGGAAACCGCGCGAGGGGGTAGCAGAATGCACGCGCCGGGGGGGTGGGCCGCAGGCCGCCTTTATTCCTCTCGGCCGGCGTGGCGTCTAGGACGCCGAAGGCCGCTCGGGTCTGTCGGGTTCGCTCCGAGCAGATAAGTAACAACCGACGTGTTGGTGAGAACCCTCAGAAACACCGTGCCGAGGACAGAAACTGAACTTCATCCCTCCGTTGAGACGCAGGCACCGAAAACCGGTGTGAAATTTATATTAAGAGTTTACAAGCCCGTTTCTCCTGAACGCGGCGGTTTCTCCCGCGGCGTCTATTGCGAGTTTGTCTGCTAATCCTGTGCCGATCCAGCTTTTGTGCTGCGTGCATGCCCGGCCCCTCCCCTGCCGCTTTTGAAGTAGAGATGCGAAGGCAGAGTCGGGGCTCTCGCAGCCGGACTGTGAATGGCCGCGGCCCTGCTCGGCGATGCAGAAGGACGCCCGCTTCACTGGGCTCTTTCAGCGCCGAAATTGTTCACACTCGTCCTTCTTCGTTGTATTCTCGGCTGAATAACCGCTGTTTCGGGACAAACGCGGAGACGGGGTTCATTTGAATACTTTTTGTCTCGCATTATTAAATTGCTTAGATACACTTTCTTCGAAACAAAAGTTATCTACTGTGCAAATGGACACATTTATCGAGATGAATCCTTGCCTTCTGAGGCATAAGAAGCTTAGCGGTCAGCAGCCGACATTCCCGTGTCATTGCAAAGTCGCAATGACGCACTTATGTGTGCCTCTTGTATTGTACGTAACTGCGTGTCTGCGGTCCAGACCTATGTTGTACAAGAGATGCTTGGCCAGTAGAAGTGTGTGTGTGTGTGTGTGTGTGTGTGTGTGTGTGTGTTTGAGAGAGGCATCCCTCCGTGTCATGAAGCTCTGAGGCAGAGCAGAGTTTACGCACTGGGTGGATCTTTCCAAAATGTATATTTGTAATGACCCGTTTGATGTTTCTTTCAAGAACCAACCAAACCTTATAAAGAGTCATCGTTGTTTGCGGCAGATTTGAGTTCTTTTTCGATTCTTACCTTTATTATCATTTCAATGATCGGCTCATCCATGTTCAAATGAGCGGGCGAGGCCCCCCGGCAAAACTGCAAGCGCCCTCACGGGGGTAAGCGTCCTCCTTGCCCGACCCCTGGTGCTTCTTTCCATTTTTTGGCCGCTTTTTGGGCTCATTATGAAATTCTTTTCACTTTAAATAAATCCCTTTATGGAATGATCAGATGCATTTAAACTGTACAAACTTTTTTGAACCTATTTCAATTCTTCAAGGGCACTTAAAAAGGGCAAAAACTTCTGTATCTCGACAGCACGCGGAGGACGAGTGCTTGGCAACGGCAGAGGGTACCACCCTAGCGCGGCATTTGCGCCGTTTTACAGCGCGTAACCTGACAAACTCGCCGTGATGCTGCCTCTTGGGAGCATCTCTTCATCCAGGTTTACATTTGCTTCTGCTCAAGGTTGTCGAATGACTGCTAAAGTGAGACATCGTATGTATGCATGCGGCACATTGCTATAAACTTCATATGAACTGCAGCACCGGCAAACTGCGGGAGAGGAGAACCCGGCTCTGGGTCAGCATGTTTGGACTATTTCAGCAGTTGGACGCAGCAGACTGATTTGGCAGCGCCGGCTCCATTTCACGCCTGGTTGTTATTTTATGTGAGCCCTTAAATACCCCATAATACTCTCAGTCACCTTTTAGGCCCCGTTTCCCCTCTTCCCTGTCCAGCCCCCCATTCCCTTGCCACCACTAATTTTGTCCATTCCTGGCAGAGGCAGAGGTGGCCTTTGGACTGACACCCACCATCGTGCGTCGCTGTTGGCTTTGGAGGCTGCAGCTGAGGCCGCGTAGCGCACAGTCCGCATGCTGCCATCACCGCTTGCTTTCCCCGAGGTTCCCGAGCAGCCGGCCTCCGTGGGCTGCGTAGGCCCGGTCCCTTTCCTCAAACCGCAGTCGGGGCCATGTTATCTGCAGGCCCTCCTCTCAGCTACGGTAGGAAGGCTGCAGCACAAAGTGCTTCGCACCTCAGAAGATACGCTGTATGGCCAAAAGTGCGGGGTCACCCGAGCATCACCCCCATATGTGCTTGTGGAAGCTCCCATTCCAAACTGCTATAACAGCCCCCACTCTTCTGGGAAGGCTTTCCAGCCACATTCTGGGAATTTGGGCCCATTGGGCCGCCGGAGCATCGGCGAGGTCGGGCAAGAAGGCCCGGCTCGCGGTCGGCGTTGCGGTTCATCGGGGCTGAGGTCAGGGCTCCGGGCAGCCACTCGGGTTCTTTCGCGCCAACCTGGGCAAACCCTGTGTTTATGGTGGAGCTCGCTTTGTGCTCGAAAGGAGCTTCTTCTTCCCCAAACCGTGGCCGCAAAGCTGGAAGCGCACAGTTGTCTAGAATGGGTGATGGACTCAAGTTTAAATCTCACTTGAGCAGGGTGCTCACCCCGAATTGATGCAGTAAAAATGACCCAGCTGTACAGTACAAGTGGTAAATCACTGTAAAGAGTTTTGGAAAAAAGTTTCAGTTAAACGAATGAATGAAAGGAGACAGATTTGCAAATTATGATCTAAATTCACACTTGAACAGACAGAGATTCCGCTCTCAGCATCCGGTTCTGATCCCACAGTTTACAGCCCAGACTTTGTGGCGGTACCACGGTACATACCCTGAAATCGCACGCTTATTGCACTCCTGCCTAACGTACCTGCCGCTGTTGTCCTTCCACTGTTTTGCATTTATACCCGTTTTGCTCACGTGTTTATCCGTACTGTACTGTTTATATATTTTTACTGCATTTCTTTCAAAATGTGTTCACCTATGCAGGCGCTTTGATGCTGTTCTGCATGAGCATTGTCCACACCAAACTCCTTGTAGGTGCAAACGTATCTGAAAATGAAAGGTAACTTAAGCCGCCCGCCTGTCCGTTCCTGCTGCTCGGTCCCATTCGTGATCGTCTGGGCCGCAGCTTCCCCACCTCATCTCAACCTTCGCGACTGGGGGGTTCGCGGGGCCGCGTTTGTTCATCTGCCCAAGCAGGTGCAGTTCCATTGGCAACCAGGGCTGAAGTAGGTGTTTTCCAGGGAAATGTTTGCAAAGCTGCTAAGCGGACAGGTCAGCGCGCAGTGCGATGCTGTGACCCCAGCAGCCCTCACCTGCTTTGCCGATAAATGCGCTAAGCTGTTGGAATTTGGGGCGAACACAGCAGGTATACGCTAAACATTTGCTGTTACACGTATTTTGAGCAACGGTTTATTTGCCTGTATGTGGGGTGGAGAGGTGACAAGATGAAGTCGCGGCGTGACCGTCGGGCGGCTTGAAGAAAAGGGCTCCGTCTGGCCATATGTTGGATTAAAGCCCCCCGGTCCAAGCACCACCCCCACCTCGAGAAAGGCAGAAAGAGCGAGAATGCAGGAAGAAAAGGAGAGTTCCTCATTACAGCCCACCCCCGGGCACTATCCCTTTCCTGCATGTTTTTGATGTGGAAATGAGGCCATCGGAGAAAGGCCGCCGAAAGGCTGCGAGCCCAGAGAGGCTTTCCCACCACAGCGCCTTCGCCCGTGCCGTGCGTGTCCCCGGCAGCTCCTCGCCCCACCCGGCGGGCGCCGCCTCCCCTGCGTGCGTGCGGTGAATGGGGCGGACGGGTCTAGCGGTTAAACGTGTGCACGCAAAGTTCGTACGTGAGAGGATGGCTGAACGCGTGAGAAGATGTTCGCGCCCTTTCTCGAGCGGGGACGCCGACCGTGCTCAAGCTGCTTCTGATCGCTTTGGAGAAGAGAATGGAGTTGGGGGAAAGTTTGGCAGCTCCGGTGCAATTCAGGAGTGGCACTTTTAACTTTGCCACCCACAGCCTGTGACTTGTGCGACTCCTACTCCTCACTTAAGTCTCGCCTGCTGTCGTTCTCCCGTTCCGATGTTGCCCCGAGTCATATTTTTATTTATACCGTCTGTCACCTGTCTGTCGTGCGTCGGCGCGGCGCGCTTCTGCTTCCGCTATGTGGCGAAGATGTTACGAACAACAAAGCCGAGCTTCTTGTCAGCACCTCATTGCCGTCTGTCACGGTGTAGTCACGCGCATACCTCGCACTCGCCAGCTAAACCCATTTAGTGCGCTTTACGTTAAAATAAGCAGACTGTGGCCCGGCTGGAGCGCGGCCAGCTGGCCCAGGGTCACTTTCACCACGGTGGCTCCCGGGCGTTTATTTTCTCCATAAATTTCGAGTTCATGTTTTCTTCTCCTCACTTGCCAGCTGGCCACTCCATCATCATAAAGGCTAGCTTTAGCGATGCTGTCATACCGTATATTTTCTAAACTTTATAATCCGTTATTTGCCTTTTTAGTTCTTCTACCTTCCTATGACGGTTTGTCTGTTACTTCATCTTTAACCCTGTAAACACACGCTGTCTTCTGCTATCTTTCAGTATATTTTCACGAACAAAGTTATTTTTTTACCAGATTTTTTCCTCCAAAGCGACTTACGGTGTTAATGTATGATTTGCTTAAAACGGAGTCCTTGAAAGGCCTAAAAGATGGCACTTTTAACCCCTGCACCACGTGCTGGCCATTCATTGCAATGAATTGCGTCCTGCTGTACAAAAGGCTCGGGCAATTCTGTGTCATCGCGACTGTACATTTATTTGAAAAATACTTTGTGAGCTATCATTGTCTCGCTAGCGGCTGTCGGTACATTTGTTTGAGGAACCAGCGATCTCAGCGACCGCGCAGCACGTGCTATGGACATTAAGCAAAGTCGCGGACGCATCCATGTGCCACCTTACCGTTCCTGTCGTGCTTTCTCCGAATGTGTCTGAGTCAAGAGGCAGCGACTGCGAGTAAACACGCAAAGACAGCGACAGCTTGCGTCAGCCCCCTCATCGCTTAAACAGGCTGCGATCAAAGGCGGCGGATTATGTAGGTCAGATGTTTGGGAGTTTGCCCCTTTCGTGCTGCCATTTTGATTTGGTTGCTAGGCAGCCCCCGTTTCGCACCGAGATAACAAAGCCCCTCCGGAGGGGGATCTGTAGGTGACGGCGAGGAGGGAAGGCGGAAAAGCGCACGGCAAAGTGACGCCCGTGACCTGCTTTCAAAGAACCGTGAAAGCGGGGAGCGGCGCAAGAGAGCCGCCCGGCAGGGTGGCGCCCTTGGCCGCATGGCGCTCTCCTCGGCCGTCGCTCTTTACTTGTGTCTGAGCTGCTCTTTCTGTCTCCGGCGTTGTTTGCCCGATCGCTTCCCCCGTCGGCGTGTGGTGCGCGGCCTTCGACGTGCCGCTCCCGCCGCCGCCGCCGCCGCCGCAGCTCAAGCCCCGCAAATTGTTCGTCTCACGCTTGACTTTCGAAGGCTTCCCCACGGGCCGCCTCTTCCGGCGAGCCGCCCCTCGAACCCGGGCGCTTTGCCCCGCACCGCAACCCGTTTTTGTCCTCCCAGATGCCACCGTTGGGACCCCCGCTGCTCTCCGCCATCACCTTGTTTCTTGGCGCCGCACAGCGGTCCAGCCCATCGGTAAGATCAGCGAGCAAAATCTTATTTCCTGCTTGTATTTTGTGCAGCTGCTTTACGGTTTCCGCGGCTTGACTAATTTCTTTGACCGTTTGCCGCAGAAGGTCGGCTCAGCGTTTCAGAACGGCCGGAAACAACGCAGCGGAGCAAAGCCGCTTGGGCGCCACAATGCCAGCTTTTAACAATAATCGGTAAAAGGACTCGATGACACTTTTGTCCAAGGCGACTCTCAACGTGCGGCTCGTGCGCCGACGTACCGACGGTTATTTACTCCTTCGTGCGTTTCACCGTTTCAGAGGAAGCGGCTTAAGAAAGGGCATTACAGCAGCAGCTCCCAATTACAAGGCAACACCGCTGAACCCAACACCACCCGCTGCCCCGCTTTGCGCTGCTGTTTCTGTTCGCCGAGATACTTTTGCACACCTGAAAAACTGTCTGCTGGCCACAAGCCCAGGCTTCCCTTTTCATGTAGTAGCCTGGCAGAAAGAACATCGCATTGCGTAAAAAATAATCTGCAGGGTAGCCGTCGGGTTTTTGGGGGAGCAGACGCTCCACCTTCAGCCCTACGGCTCACGCTCTCTGGCACTCGGCGCTGTGGGAGGGAGCGAGGCGGCCGATACCTCGAGGTATCCGTAAGGTCTCCGGTGCCGGGTGCGGCCGTGCCTGAAGCACAGATGGAAGCTCGTGAACCGGGGGGAACATCACCGTAAAGGCGTGAATCGGCAGCCCGAGAGCACAAGGTTACATTGTCGTAACTCTGGGCATTCTTGTGAGCTTTTGTCTCGGCGACCTGTCGTTCCACACTTTAATACATTAATAGAAAATAACCCGACGAATCACCGTCCGTGAGTACGGGTTCCGCAGCATCTTGTGTTCTTTCCCAAACATCTACATCACGCAGCTCTTTCAACCCTCTGGTATTCATCGTTTTAATGTTATAATTTGTGGTGCGCTTTTGCCTTAGCTGCGGGATGGAGAAGTGCACGGTGCCCGGACAAGTGTGTGCCTTGCACACGCACCGCCCGTGTTCACAGGCTTTGTCCAAAGGTCCGAGCCCAGGTCCTTCGGGTGGATCGGTGATTCAAATTTGACCATAGCTGCTGTGTGTGTGTGTGTGTGTGTGTGTGTGTGTGGGGCGCATGCCTGTGGTGTGTACAGTGTTCCCTGTAGTGAATCCAACACCAAGTCTCCTTACCAAGTATCACATCGCATCTGCTTACTGCGAGTAAGCGTAAATGCATTTAAGCTGATGGTTCTGTCCTCCGAGGGTTAAACAGTGAGTACCAGTTTCATGGACTAAGCGAACCAGAGGTGCGCGTCATCCCAGTTTGCTTCGGGGAATGTTTTCCCCCAGCGCATCTTTGTTGCGCTCACTGTTCCTTTGTGAGACGCGGTAAAAGAGCATAAGTCATACAAGACTGCATAAATTTTTTATCTACATAGGTCATTGCCGAGGGGTTCCACGGTGAAGTTCGAGTGCGGCATAATGCAGACTGGCTCGAGGACCTGGCCCCTGGAACCCCGGCGGAGAGGACCGGACAACGGCTCTTTGGTCCCACCGGTGCCAGGACGTGGGGGACAGAGGTGCCTTTGTGCCGATGAACTGCAGGTGGTGGAGAAACTCTGACGGGGGCACTGCTAACAGTCGGGCCGCTCGGGATCCGTCCCCCGCCGGCAAATAGCCGCACTTTACTTGGAGCGCGCATCACTAACACAGGGGGCCTTGTTGCTGGGTCCCAGCCCAAAGAGTGGGTTAACAGTGGGCTGGGTCCGCGCACACAATGCCCCTTGCAGTGGCCCTTTCATGCTGAGGGGCCGTCCTGGGCCGCTCTGTTGTGCAGGCTCCCGAATGGCCGTGTCCTTTCTTAAACAAACACGGCGGAACAGCCGAGGCCTTTCACGGCACATCGGGCAAATGTCCATAAAGGGTTGCTCTTGTCCGACTGGGCTCAAAGCGCACATTTACAGCTCAGTTTCAGTCATTTTAGGGGCCATTCGAACATGAGAAACACGCTTGCAATGAAGTGTTGGAGGGACGCAGGATCTCTCCTCCTCCTTCACCCCAATGCCGGAACACGGCAGCCTCATTACGAAGCTCGCCGGGGTCGTGTTCCTGCGCCGGGGCCTGTTTACGGCAAAATACGGGTCCAATAAACAGGACGCCCTGCAGTGACCGTGTCGGCGCAGCGCCATTATAGCGGCGAGACATTCCGGCCGGCGCGTAAAGACTCCAGGTGGGACATGTGCAGCCCATTATTATTGTCGAGGCAGGCGGCCTCAGTAACCCCAGGGCCAGAGACTGCCGCGGCGGTTAAATGGGCTGCCGGTGTCCGGTGCTGCCGGACGACTTCTTTGTCGAGACTTTTTCTTAGCTTTTAGCTCATGCTGTTTTCAGGAAGGGCCTCTTAAAGAAAATGAAGGTGTGTCTCAGGAAAGCTGCCCAGCCTTTTATGAGCAATCCCTGAGAACTGCTCTGGTGCGCCGCGGGTCCTCGGTTTCGAAACGCAGCTGGGACCAAAAGTCTGTTCATAGCGCAATTTTGTTTGCAACATGAAAATGGCTGCTTAACAACACAAACATCCTCCCTGTCTTCACCACACAAACCCAGACGTCCTCATAAGAGCCTGAACGTATTAGAAATAATGCAAAATAAAGAAACATTTCTCTGGCTCTTCCATCAGTTTGTTATCAGTAACCACTGCGCAAAGTGTAGATCGCAGAGCGTGAAGGCGGGTAAACCTCGGACAGGATAAACTTTTATTTCATTGCTTTTGTTAACTTTGAACTATATTAAAATTAAAGCTGACTGGAAATGACTGAGCATAAAAATGCGTTGCCCCGCAAATCTCCTTTGCAGTCATGTTAAGCAATTGATTCATTACTTGGGCTCGATTCTCCCAAATGGACGCGGATGACCTGGCGAGGCGGAGGCAAAGAAGTCGATCGCAGTAACAGTGGACCTTAAATTGGGCTAAACTGGGCTGCAGCTCGGGGCTACAGGGGCCCCGAAATTTATCTAAAGAAATAAATTATTTCACTCTTTTTATATTTGTACTATTTACTGTTTTTTTACATTGCTTATTTTTCTTAATCAACCCGAGGCTCCGTAGAATTTAATCCAAGTCCACGAAATTACACGAAAAAGTAGAAAAACCACGGAACCTTGTCGCGTGCCGACGAATGAAGCGTTTCGATTTGTTTAGCGGCACGTCCGTCATACTTATTTCTGTACGCGGATTGGTTGTAGAGGCCACGAGTTATGGCGTCGCTTAAGTTTTGAGGAGAATGATGGCGGTTGTGAAATTTTAATATTCATTTATTTTAAATGCATTTTTATGAGTGCAGGACAAACAGGTTAATACTATTTATTATTATTATTATTATTATTATTATTATTATTATTATTATTATTATTATTATTATTATTGGCTTGACTTGAATCCCTCCTGCTGCTGTAGGGCTCTTGATGCAGGCACTTAACCCTGAACTGATACTGTAGTATTATTCTGCTGCAAAAATGGGTCGATCCTCGCAAGTTTCTTGTCTAATATGGCGAGTTGCCCCGGACGTCGGTGTCAGCCAGATTAATAAATAAAGGCATAAATGAATAAATAAAGTGGAGGCCCTTGAACCACCGACTGTCGGCCCACTGCGCAGCTGGCCAGAGTGCTGTCACTCGAGTCCAATGTCAGGGGAGAACTCTTCCTGCCCACGGGGCACAGCTGCCACGGCCTGTTTTTACTTCATTAACTGCATGGTTGTTTTGGCAGCGGGGAGGGTGTTTTTGCGACACATTTTCCTCCACTTTGCCCACGATGCCCTGCTTTCGTCTCCCACGCACCATAGTCTGCTGGGCTGAGCGCGGTGGTGGGATGAGTTCGGGTGTTTGTGTTTCCTTCTTTTCTGACACATGCGCTCCTCGCGATGCCGCCGTCGAAACCGAATTTGTATGGGGATCTGCTCTGGTGGAAGCTGGTCTTGGGGTCACCGCGAGGGCAGGCAATGGGTTGTCGTCCAACTTTCTCGCAGGCATCGGGTCCAGCTCGAAGCCTGCCAGGAGGATGTGGTTTCCCTGCTGCCACTCCCAGCTCCTCACGATATTTGTTTAAAAAAAGTGCTGAGCTGTGCAGCGCCGGGGAAGCGCAGCGGAGAGATGGACACGAGCGCTCCTGACCCGCGCTGCTCTGGCATGCTGTTTTCGTTCACCGGAGCGACCGCAATTTCACGCTCGGCCTGAGCGCTTCGGGACAGCTGCCCCGTTCGCCCTGTGTTGTTACGACACTTCATAGCTGCGCGATGCCGGCCGTCTTCGGAACGCCGACCCCGCTTTTACCCTGCTGCCCCGGTCCCCCACCTCTCAGCAGCAGAAGGGTACGGTATTTGCCAGGGTCGGTCCAGTAACGCTGAAGTTCCAAGAAGGTGTCTAGAGCTATGAAAATTCATCTCGGTTATAATGCAGGTCGAACCCGAGCGTTTGTACAGGTGCAAAGTTAGACACTTTCGCTCGGGCAAATGCAGGCAGCGAAGGATTACAGCGGGTCCATTCCCGGTGCTCAAACCAGCAACGTTCTGGGCACAAGCCCGCTTTGCTTGCTGCCGCGTGGCATATTTGTTTGTTGAGGTTGTCCGTGATCGGCGCTGTTATTTTGCCGTCCCCTTGTCGTGCTGAGGTGCAGACCTAGCTTGGCACTGCGTTCCTTCGTATAAGCTGCCAGGAAGTATTTGTGAGCGTGTAATTGCTGCAGCGGGAGCCAGCGTGGGTGCGAGGAAAAACAAGAACGCGGCCGAACTGGCGCTGGGGAGGACCTGCCGAAGGCGGCATCGGTGCGCCAGAGTCCGTCTCGCGTGGGAAGGCTGGTCTCCTGCCAGGCTGGCACAGGAGCAGCTGTCACTTTGCACCTAAATGAATGCGATTATGTCACGCGGCCCTGTTTATGTCTCCCGAATGATCAGTATGATGCCGTGGGTGGGAGAGATGGCCGGGGAGCCGCCGGGCTGCGGGTTCGCGTGGCTGGGTGTCGCCTGCCCCGAGAAGAGGCACGCGGTTTTGGCCGAGTGCAACAACGGTACAAACAGACAACAAAAGCATCACGAGAAGCTCTAAACGTGTTGCGTGACTGCTGGGGAGATGGCAGTGGCATTTAGCGTACGTTCGTATTTTTGGTCAGAAGTGACAGACGGTTTGTGCGGGTTCAGGTGTAACACGAGTTAGCCTGGCGCTGCAGCACAGTAAACGCTCTAAATATCTATAAGTAGACATGATGATGAATTCAGGATGGGCAAACGGGACCTCGTGCTGGTGTGACAGCCTAGGCAGCAGACAATAGAGAGGTGTGCGTGAGTGTAAGAGAGGGAACGATGGTACAGAGGACCGTGGGCAACGGAGTAACACGAGTAAATCGGCGCTGGGCTACTCGGCCTTGAGTCCGAGTTGTCCAAGAGGTCTTGTGGTGTCCCGCGCAGCCAACTCTTCGTGCTGGAACAACCCGGAAACGCGGCGGCAAACGGGATGCGTCCGATACCCGGAGCTAACAGGCAAATGGTGGTACGAAATAAAAAATGTTAGTGACATTTTGGTGTATGTATTGTTCTCTCTTTTACGTATTAGCTGTAAGGGTTGTAAATACTCATTTCATCCCTTTTGCATGTACGCTGCATGGCGCCATGGAAAATAGCACTTCTGCCTTCCGTCACGTGGGCTGTTCGGGTGTGGCTTCAAACTCGGCTCGGTCTGGCCGAGAAAAGGACAAACGGACACTAAATTCTTGCGGAAGACTGCCATCCCGTCCAAGGTGTGGTTTCATAATGTAGTGGCCGGTGACTGTGGGGAAAGCCTCCCGACCACCACGACCGCAACCAGGAAGAAGCAGTGAATGACGATGAATTGAATTTTACACGTTTAAAATTTCTTTCTTTTTTTTTTAGTTTACTGCCGCTTTCTTTTTGCGTTTGGACGTTTATTTTGTTTGTGTAGTTTCTACTTAGTGTTACTTAAGAATGGGCTCCTTTGCTATTTCCACCGATCAGAGAACAATGAGCTGCCGAGAGGTGGGGGAAGGAGCCATGTGTGGAAGCAGCCAGCAGCTCTACGTGGGGTCCGTGGCGCCAACCAGTGGCGATCATGAGTGAGCCCGGCCAGCGGGCAGTAAAAGTGCCACACGGCTCTGCGCCGCTGCATCTGTCGGCAGGGAGCGGGAAGAGGCTGGGTTAAGAGTACCGCAGCAACATCTTGTTGGTTTCCCCCATCAAACATCTCCTCAGCTGCGAAGGGGACCGACAGCATCGGGTGGCTGTGGGGGTCACGCTGATCTCGCGTTCCCCGAGCACCACTTTCACCAGCAGGATTCCCTTGGTTCCGGAAAGAAGCATCACCGTTTCATCTCCCGAAGAGCATCTTCAGTCTCCTAGAAACCCACCTTCCCGACATCAGCTTTTTCTTTCCCCCTTCTTCATGGGCTTTTCCTCACTTTTTTTCATTGGCATTTTTGGGAACCAACAGAGGTGTGGCAAGGAGAGGTCATGTGCCATGACCGTCACTGTGGATGGTGCCGTTCTCGTGGCTGCACACCGAGCGCACGGTTGTTCTGGATTTAGCACACGGATAAAGGTGCCCGTCCAACTCATTGTCTGGGGAACCATGAGCCACGGAAGTCGTGTCCGTGCCCCCCCGTGTGAAGATGAGATCACCTCCGACACCCCTTGCTCAGCTTTATGTTCTGGACCGCTCGCAGTGACATGCTGTGCACTGGTTTGGGATACACGTGCTTTGCTACGGGTGGATTTCAGGCTGTAAACTTTTGACGAAAATGATGTCTGTGAGCTGGTGTGCTCCTCACTGGACCTTCTCATGAAGCTCAAGAAGATCCAAGTGTTTTTAGCTTCCAGCATCTCTTCCTTCTTGCTGATGCCTTGCACCGGATGACTGACCCTGCCATCCTGCTGCATCGAGCGCTCGCTGAGGGGGGTCATTTCCTTGTAGAACCCAACGTGCTGGGCTGGCCTGGCCTGGCCTGGCCTGCTGGCTTGAGGTGTTTGCTGCCCTCCAGTTTCTTCCCTGACTGCTCAGTTTCCTTTTTTATCTTTCTTTCCCTCTTCTGTCTCGTCTCCCATCCTGTCTACCGTCACATTCCACCTCTCGGTTGTCCTCTCCTGTCAGGCCCCGCTCCTCCTTATCACGGCCCCCCGTGTGTTCCAGATCTCCAAGCTGTCTTTGTGTGACAGGTATCCTTAACCCCTTCCCCGTTGCTCCTCCTCGCTCCGGTTTATCAGCAGCGCAGCCCCTGCTCCCTATCTGGCCGGCCAAGGCGAGTGGCCCCTGCTTGCACTGCTCTGGCTCCTCAAGGTCTGTGTCCTTCTCAGACTGACAGCGAAATGGCAGAACTTCATTCAAAATGTCCTCTGCATGCTAGCAGCCGCAGCAGCAGAGCACCGAGACCTCAGGCAGCTTTCAGGCAATGGCTGCGGCATCAGTCAACGTGCACTCGGTCCTCAACTTGCAAACATAACTCTGTTTGTGGCGTGAAGTCACTTTTATTTCCACGTCACGATTAATAAAAGCTAACCTACGCATGCATCCCTCTGGCTATCGACGGGCCAGTTCTGTACAAACCTCGGAAAATAGCGACCCTTGCGTCCAGCCATCGGTCGCGTCCAGAGGCTCCGTCCCGGAATACAGTCGCACTTTAATCTAGTTTGCAGCAAATAAAAACGATAAAGTTAAAACTCAACTTTACTGCAAAAGTGCGTCTCCTTCACAGCTTCCCAGGTGGAAAGACTTGAATGACGGTGGCCCCACGCTTGCATTAGAGTCTCACCTACAGCAGAGTTTTATCGAATGGCCGGACATGGAATCGCTCATCATTTCATCATTTTCGTGCCACGACAGCCGGAAACATTAAAAACGCGGTACACAAGTCAAGGCTGGGCTGCCATCGACACGTGTGTAGAGCATACCTGTAAGGGCAGCCAGCACACCGCAGCACGTAGCACGGCAGTTCAGAATAGAGACGGAAAATGTACCTTCCCAAATGTTAGTAGCACAGCAACCAGAATCCCGTAGGAGTGTTTGTTAGAGAACTATAGAGATACGTTCACAAAACGGTGACTTGTGTTACATGCTTGTAATTTAGGCGGCCCCAACTTTACATGGATGACCTCGGATTTACTTCTTCCCGTGGGCAAAAAATGTGCAAAAAATTGACTTGCACACACGAGCAGTGCTTCTGAACAAGCTGTCCAACCGGAGGCTCCTGACATGCCTTTTATTTACATTTTTACCAGTTTATTTTAGAGTCGGACAAGTTTACAATGCATTTCTACGAACAAGTCGTCCTTTGGTCAATTTTGGCTTTACGTGGTTTGTCAGCATCAGAATCTCCGTGTAAACTGTGCCGCTGGAAGAGGGTCGCAGGAGGGTCTGAAAAGTCAGAACAACTGTTACGCAATACATTTTAATAGTCATTTTTGGTGGGCTGACAAGAGGGTTTATTGCTATAATTTGCAGATCAAAAGGCCAGGATCCAAGGAACGCTGCCCCCACACAGTAAGGATGCTCTTTGCGTATGAACAATGGAACGATGGCTTCCAGCCCTCGGCAATGAAGCCGTCACGAGGAAGCTGACAGCCTGTCTGTCGCCCGTAGGCACAAAGACAGAGGAAGCAAGGAGCATTTAGTGTGTGTGAGAGCGGCGGGGGTGCTGCCGTAATGAAGGAGCCCACATGCACCCTGCTGAGTAAGACGGACCCCAGCAGCACTTCCCTCCACACCGCATTCCAGTCACTGCTGAGCCATTCCCACACATTCCCAGGCCAGCTGGCGGCCTGTGTATTTGCGTGTGCGCCTGCGTGCGTGCGTGGCAAAGGCAGGGTGCCAGCCGGGAGACTGAGCGATGCCCGTGGGAGCCTGGTGTCGTGCCTCTGGACCTTCAGCCATGTCAGTGCCGCCGTGGGTCTTCCCGGCAGCTAGCGGGTCCGCTGCTAAACCAGCACCGAGAAGGTGCACGCGGTGCCTTGATCTCCTTGGGCAGCTGATAAAAGTTTATCCGAATTTTTTAGCGCTACGGTTGTCACGGTGTGGTGAAAGGGCACGGTTCTGAAACACGACAGTTGCGCGTTGCTTTCGATTTTGGTTCGGGTAAACAAGCAATAGAAATAAACCCAGACTGTGCTTACACTGATTTTTAAGTAAACCAGTTGTCGGCTTCTGCCGTTTCGGTCAAAAACGCTAAAAATGTGCGGCGAACAGTCCAAATAAAATGCCTAAATCACAACTACAAACACGGCTACGCAGGTGAGCTGTGTTAAATGTAATGCTGACTGTACATGTTTGTCAGCTGCGTGAGAAGGAAAACCTTCGACCGCCTTACAAAAGCGACGTGAGACGGTGCGAAAGAGGCCAGGCAGTGCTCGCGAAGGCAAAATCGCGACCGTGTGCGCGCGCGCAGGGCAGGGTTGGCGGTCACAGGTCAAACCTTGGACATTAAACGGCGGAGTTGGTTAAAGGAGACCCAAACCACATTGAACGTTACCTCGGAAGCGATTCGTACCGAGAGCAGTTTGTTGTAAATGTTGCCGAGTTTGGGAGAGCTGCCTTTCAAAAACCACTCGTCTAAGGCAGGAATAGACGGACGGATGCATAGGCGAATGGATGGATAGCTTGGTGTGATGCATCCAGCTTTACTTCGCCCTCTGTCCACAAATGCAGTAAAGTCACCGCTTCTCCTCCCGCTCTGCTGGTGTCTCTTTCCACTTGGCAGTCGGACACCCGTTCGGTGACGGAGACTGCTTACCCCCTGCGCACATAAAAATGACACCGGTGTCACAGCTGCAGCATCCAAAGAAATGGCAACAGAACCACAAGGAAGCTCCACAGCTGCTCCACATTCATTTCGAAGAGAAAACCATTAACAGCACATAACATGGAGCACAAAACCAGGATCCCTGAGCAGTAGAAGCTTTAATGTATTTTACAATTTTGGTGTATCGTCTTGTACTCTTCTTCCTGCTGGATGGATTTATCTGTGGAGAAAGCCAACAGAGGTCTTCAAGCACACGGTCTGCTGTCAAATGTTCAGCTTGCTGGTACATCTGTAATGATGTGGACACCTTATGGAGCCACCCTTGACGTTCGAGTCTTGACGTTTGCTCTGCGGTCCATTTGTTGCCATGGAATGGGAAGCCATTGTGGGCAGCTGGATGCCCCCAGTACACCTTCCTTGCAGTTTTGTCATCCTCCCCCCCATTCGGGGACACGACAGAGTTCCAGAGAGGCGTCCGAACATCCGAGTTTAGGCGCACGCCACACAGGGCCTCCTCGCTCACCCGACACAAACACCATTAAACCTTTACACTGTAGGTCTGTGGGCACAAAGTGCTGAGCAGATGTCAGCCTCCCTCATTCCTCCAAGAACTGCAGGCTTTGCTTCTCGGAGAACGATGTGCCGTCTTGTCTTCACGCTCCAGGACGTGGATCGAACTGTTGTGGAGGCAGAGGTTTCTGTTCTGCTTTTCCGTAACCAGAAAATCCTTACACCGTTTCGCGTTTCCTGTAGTTTGCCTGCCCTCAGTGCATCATCCTTTGTGGAGATTAACTCCTTTGTTTTTAACCATGTGTTTAGCAGACAAAGAGCCTCCTTTTTAGGCAGGTCAAAGAAAACCGGAAGAAGCGCTTAGTCCTCCCAAGTGGTCGAGAGCAGGACCAACGCTTCCTGCCTTCAGTCTCCAGAGCTCTCTGTGTTCACTGCTCCTTTGAGTGGACTTTGGGGCCAAGTCCTCTCACCGTCAGCCTCTGCACATCAGCAACGGACAAGAGGATTTAGCAGCACCGCTCCAAAGACGCCCGCATTCCCATCCCCGCTCTCTCCCCCCGCAGCCCTGTTTAGTGGCCACCACCCTTTTAGAGGGGCCTTTTGTATGGAGATGAGGAGAATTTGGCTTTGAAAGCTCCATCCCACATCCTGCTCCGTGCCTCTGTTGCCTCGCTGCTCCTTTGTGTGAAGGGCCAGGATGGCTGCCTCCATATCAAAGGGCGTTGCTGCGAGCGTTCCCCTCCTTTGGCTCTGCATTGAGGTGTCGAGTCCACTTTTTTGGGTTTCAATGAGGCTGTGATCTGTGCTCGCATGTCCTTGGACCTGAAGAACCTCTGCGCGGAGGAGCTGTGATCTTCAGTTTACTGATAGGGTTCTAGGCAACATCTTGTCAGCAGTGTTTGTTCTCCTCCGCCCTCAGCGTCTCTTAAGTATGTTGCGGAAAATTTGTTCTGATGTTGGGAATCGGACGTGTGTCGCGTTACGGAATCTCAAAACCAAGCTCAGCCGTGACCGGGGGGTCAACTTCAGTCCGGCGTGTGAATACGTCAGACTTTTTCCCGAGTTCTCTTCTGTGAAATCACCCCACTCGGCAGATTGCGAGGGGGCTGCAATACCACGATTTCTTACTACAGAAATGTATTTTTCCGCTCGGAAGGGCCCCGGGGTGACAGAGCCCGAGCCGGACAGGACGCTTCCAAAGAAAGCTGCTGCTTGACCTGCTGCTGCACGGCTTGCGATTCCCTGCTGGGTCTTCCGTTCTCCTTCCGGAATGAAAACGGAGGTTTGCAGCCCTGGAGGGTTTTTTGCACTTTAAGCGCTCTGTTGTGCCCCTTTTGAACTGAGCTTTGGAAGCCGGGGGACTCCTTCAGCAGCTGGCTGAGGTGAGCGTGCACGTGAGCGCAAACACGGAAGTCTGACCTGTGGCTGATGATGCCAACCCAACCCCGACTGTCCTCATGCCAGCGTGCGGCAGCTTGAAGGCTGAGCGGCTACTCCGCCGTCCCGCCGGCTGCGACCGTGCGGGGCGGACAGCCGGGTTTCTTTCTTTGTTCTCTGTTATTATTGTTTCCCTCATTCATCTCGTGTCCCGCAGCACAGGGGGGCAAGTGCGCTGCATCGGGGCTCGGTTGTTGACTTGGAAAAACCTGCCGGCGACTGGAAAAATGACGTAAAAGTCCATAAGGTGACCGATGTTCTTATATGAACGCTTCGCATTGTTTGCGGAAGTGGGACGGCCGCGAGGGGTCTCGGCAGTACGGCTACGGTACGAAGGGGTTCGTCGCGTCATAAATCGTCGTGCCGGTGTTCGCTGGATGGGACGCTAAAATATTAAGATATTAAGCCCGCGTGCATTTTGTTTAGTTTACATGTATTTTCCTGTGGAGGTGGTAAGCGTGTGGGTTGCGGCTTCTCTGTCACCTCCAAGGACGCGGTAGCACAGGTCCCTCAGAGGAACCGGGGAGCTCAATGCTCTGGGAATGAAAGTGCAGAACACACTTGTGGCCCGGTTATGACCTGGTCCAGATTAGAAAGGGGAGTTTGCCAGAGAGCGCGCGGACAACAGTAGGTCAATATTTGTCTGACTGGCTCACGGGGCCCCGTTTCCACCAAGCTGGCGGGTTGCTTGCTGCAGCAACTTCCACTGCAGGTTTGCACAGGCAGTTCAAACATTGCACCACGTGGGGTTCAGTTTTCTGCACTTTTCTTTTATGCTGAAATACTGTTGGTGACAAACGTCCCCAAAGGAGCGCGGGCGTCCTTTCCCGCTGCAGTCCCCTCGGTGCGCGCAACGCGTTAGCGGAGGACGGATGAGTGCGTGGGCCACGCGGGCCTGTTTGCAGTCCAACGTCTGGTCGTCGCGTGCGCGTGCGTGTGTGCGGGAGGGGGGTGGCTCTTGCAAGCAGAGAAAGTGACGAAGGGGAAGGGCTGGGGAGGTTTGGGATTCCTCACAGTGCCATCCCTCACAGGCCCTCCTTGTTCAGCTCTCACAGCTGTCACGCAGGCCTGAAGGCCACCTTCCTCACCATTTTACACCAAATGCTGCTGGACAGCTGCTCGGGGCTAAGCTGGGGACTCCAGGGGGCGCCAGCGAGAGGCGGACGGAGCCGCGGGTCGGCAGGAGCGCCGGGAAAACCTCGGCGGAATGGTAAACCGGAGCAGCAAAGGATGAGGTCCACTCCGTCCGCCACGTCCAGGGTCCGATCGCTTTCCAGCCCACTTCTGAAAGAGGAAGAATTTGAGAGGCACACCTGTGCAGCAATGCCGAGTGCCGTTTGCACGCCAAGTGTATCCGCTGGCACGTTCCACGCCAGGAACCGGACAGCACAGAAGCTGAGCCGCCGCTGTGTAACTGAGCTGCGGCTGTAAATCGGTGCCGTGTGTTTTGCCCTTAAGTGTGCGCAAGGCTTTTAGGGAAAGACCTTCACTTATTTGGACGTGGCCCCTGGCGTGGGGCTGCCAGCCTTGTCTGCTGAAAAGTGGCTGAGGAGGATTAACTTGAGGAACATGGTGATATGAGCTGTCGAGCCACAGCTTTGTGGCTTTCGGAGCAGCGGGTTTGGCATGCGAATGTGTGAGGAGGCCTCAATGACAAGCAGTGGGACATTGGGTGGGGGTGGGGGCACAACAGCCACAAACAGCCTGTGTGACTTGTTGAGGGACACCGAGTTTCTCTTGGTGTAAAGAGAGTCTTTTAATCCACTTGTTGTCTCTCACTGGGCCTTTTGAGGTCTTTGGTACTGCTTCGCTGCTTTACACATAAGTGTGTGCACGCGTGCACGTGTCTGTTTTCAAAAAATAGGATTATGTCTCCCCAGGGCTGTGTGATATATAGGGGACAGCGGTGCTGCACAAGCTGGGGATTAAGGGTGGCCTTGGGGGCCGAGACGACACAGCGCAGTCCCCGGTGGCAGCGAGTGACACGTGAGTCACAAACACAGGCCGAGTGGCAGAACCACAGTTCAGTGATTTTGCATGGATTTCAGCTCCTCGATCTGACAAATGATGGCGACTGACACAACCTACAGTCCAGATTAGTTCAGGGGAGAAGTGGCCGGGTTTATGAGAACCACAACGTACACACTATTTATTTATTTATTTATTTATTTTTTTTACCGCAGCGCTCTACAGTACCTCACTGTGTACTATAGTAATACTTTTATGCCCTAATGCAGTGTGTAATGACATTGTAATGTGGGCAATGAAATGAAACACACACACACACACAGCAGTGACTAAGGTGCCCATACACCTTGCTGGGGTATTTTTGCGCTCTCGGTGCTGCCTTTTGAGTTTCAATGCTCTGGTGCTCCTGTGGGTGTGACGGTCATACGGTCCAGTCACTGCGCTGTTGTACGTGCTGCTGCCGTGGCCCCGTCTACGTTTCCTTCCTTCACAGTTTTATCAGTTGGCTTCCTCAACCTTCATGTTTGTAAACCTTATTTTTACGCTCTGGCACCGCTGATAATCTCTTATGCGGTCTTTGTGAAAGCTGACGCTTGGTGTGAGCCACAAGGTCGATGTCGGGTCAGTGGGCAAAGGGACCCACAGGGGACAGCAAACTCAGTTCTAGCTGTGCATTTAACATGCCTTCAGGCATTAAAAAATACAAACATGCTTTATTTTAAGATCAAATAAATATATATTTTTTAATATTACAAATGGGACGGGACCTAGAGCATGGTTTCAGCTGAAGAGGCCTGGGAAACATACACACACAGGTGAAAATGGCCCTGCTGAGACCATGGAGGCCACCGCAAGGTGCTTTCTCCAGCCGGCCAGCTGACAGCCCCACCTGCTGCCACAGCCCTGACCCTGAGACCCTGAGACCCTGGCGGGGGTCAGCAAACACTCCTCAGGTGTGCCTTTCCCTATGTGTTTGGCTGCAGCTCCATTGAGCAACCGCAACGCCGCGATCTGTTTGGGCCTCGCGGCCGGCAGCCGTGGCCGGCGATCTCCTCTGAGGCATTTCGGTGGCCCCGGCTTGTCGCTAAAGGCACGGCTCGGCGTCACTCCACCCGCGGTGGCCGCGGTGACGACTCGTGCGCCGCTAGCCGTGCTGAAAAAGAGCAGCTGTTGGCCACCGTGCCTTTTAGGGGACCTGCTGTTGGCGGTCAGAGCCGTCGAACCCACCGCCAGTTCCTCTCATGGGGCAAACAGCAGCACGGCGCGCACCTTTCGGGTCCTCGCTTTTTACGGAGGAGGGAAAGACCACGTCTGCCTGCGGGCCAGATATTGCAGGTTTTCCACTGTTAGACAAGCAGGCTGTTGTGGAGTGCGTGAGACCCCACTGCGTGCCTATAAAAAGTAGCAAGCAATGCGGGCAACTGCGACGGAGGTCTCAAATGGCGGTCAACGTCAGCGGCTTCACCGGTCTGTAATGTCCTTTGCGCATGTGTGACAAATGACAGTTTGTGTCTCGGAAGAACAAGAGAATCAAAAATGAAGGGAACGCAATGCGGGTGGAGGGTGGAACACAAACTACCTGCCAGACAGTGTAAAAAAACGCTGCAGAGCGCGGTACGCAGCCATGCAAGCGTACGGCGAGAGCGACACCCGGTGGCCACTGCAGCCTCCACGCGCTGCACGGTACGGCGCGGTCTCAGGAGGCACGGGAGAACGCGGCCCACGGTCCTTTCGGGGCAGGAACCACCGGCGCTGGCTGCAAAGACGGTCGTCGCCAGCACGCCACACTGCTCTGCTGGGGTGCGACAGTCGCTTGCGCTGCCATTTGCCAAGCTGGAGGGAGGGCCGGCGTAGAATGCGAAAGCGTTTCGCTGCTGCCGGAACTCACGCGCACGCACCGGTCAGCTCGGGTTGGCTAGGGCTGTGAGCCGAAGGCGGCCGCCTTCCTTTTGTTTTACTCATCACTCCTTTGCTCGCTGGATCGCTGCCTGAGAGCTGCAAATCTGACAGGAGCCTCCTATCGCAGCTGGACACGGAGACAGGCGGCCAGACAGCGCGTCCAAATGCGTACAGCACCGGTTTAGCCCCACAGCAGGACCCCCCCAGGCACACGCACAGCTGTCGATCCACCCGCCCGCCCACCCATTCCCAACATTTTGCACACTGCCAAATAAAAACGTGGGCAAGCGGCGCAGGCCGTGGCCCGCAGCTCCCGCGCACCAAATGCAGCAGCCGGAGCCCCGGCGGTCCGCGGCTCTCGGCTCGCCCGGTGCTTAAACGCTTCTCCGGGCGTGAAAAGACGTGCGGCATTAGGAGGCCATTGCAGGCGGAGGGGGCCGACCGTCCGGCCGCATCCTCCCCACTGCGCGTTGTCCGCCGGGGAAGCGCCGCCTCCGCGTCGCTCTTGCCCTCGAGCTCACGACGGGCTCTGCGGGTTGATGCTCGCCGGTGCTCCTGCACGCACCGACCTCCTGTTCCTCCTCACTCGCGGTGTCCTCCCGATCACCGCAGAACCCCGTTGTGCCCGGACACCCCCGTCTACTACTATGGCTTGCCTTTCCTTGCCTTCCCCGCGGCCCTTGCGCAGCTCACGTCTGGCAGCCACTTGCGCGGCAGCTCTGTGAAGCTCTGCTCCGTCTTGGCCACGCAGGAGAGCACGACGCCGGCAGGCTGCTTGTACTCCTCGGCGTCGGAGAACACGAGCTTTGTGTCGCCGAGGAAGTCACCGCGGGGGAAACCCACACACAGAGGCAGAACATGGAAGCGGCAGAGGAGCGGTGAGGCACCACGGTGCTGCCTTTAGAGCTAAAGCGATGCCTGCTGACTTCTTCTCAGCCTTGCCGAGTTACTGCGTCCAACGCAACCGATTGCTTCTGAAGTTGGGCAAAAAACAAAAAAACACTCCCTTAAAATATTTTGAGCCAAGAAATGTGTTCCTCAATAATTTGAAAAGACAAAGGACACAAAGCAGATAAACATTTGCAAACAATCCGTTCGGCACCGAGGTACAGTACAGGCTGCACGGAGGATAAATATTGTTTCGCCTACAATCCCAAATGCCGTGAAGACAAAAGCCCGCGAGTGCGTTTTCAAGCAACCCGTACCTTTGATTCCTTGAGCCGCATTCTCACCCATACTTTCTCAGAAAAACACAAGTGGATGATCGAAGTCTGCCAGTTTGGAAAGCGTGTCCCATATTTCCGAGTCGTAATTCCGTCTCGGAAGCTCACTAATAGCTTTTCAGGGTTGCAGAACTGGATTTACGATGATTTGGAAGGAACGCCGATGCAGTAAAAAGAGTTCACCTGTAGTTCACGCACGGCTGCGTGCAGCTTCCGTACGAATAAAGACGGTTAAGGTCCCAGGCAAACGGGGACAAATGGCTCAAGCAATTGGTTTGTTTAAAATGTATGGGCTTGAAGGACCTTGACGGATGGGGTCTGACTTTCCTTCAGAGTTCCTTCATCATCACAACAAACTTATAGGCCTAGGAGTGTGGCGGTGGCACCCGAAGGGCCAGTCAAGGCGGTGCTTGCGCTTCGGGAGGATCTGCCTGCACGCGGCCAACTCCGGCGTTCACCTGCGCATCCCTGGTCTGGAGCTCTCGGGTCCCCGTGGAGGAGAGGCCACACACACACAAACTAGTCTCAGTGAGCACATGCTGTGGATTTCCAGGGCCATCACATCACTCGGCGAAGAAAACAGCAGGGCCGCACACTCACCAACAAACAAGCTGTCGCACTCAAACGGACGCGGACGCTAAAGTTGTGCTCACGTCAGCAGCGAGGGCAGAAGACCACCGTGCAAACATGCCGACTGCAGTTCCTTGCGCCACGTGCCCCTGCTTGGCTCAACTCTGGGTGGCCATGAGGGAAAATAGTCGGCACCGTGACGGCGAGGGGGAGCGGACGGCGCAGCGGAGCCCTAAGGGACACGCGTGGCCTCCCGCCGAAAGCTGCACGTTAATGCTCCGTTGTACTGCGACGCAGACACTCGGGTTCCGCAGCAGCTCTGGGTCGCGCCGCGCTGTTCGTCCGTGGCGGTGCTGCCCTGGGGGGAAAGTGCCTTGGTCCCCATTGGCCTGGAGCAGGAGGATGAGTCTTTCCCCTTGGCGCCTCTCCTCGGTCTCGCTGCGCAAACACACAACGCACCACAGGCATGTTGGCAATGCTGGCTACAGAGCTTCTGTACAGCTGCGCTGCCGGTGCACAAGTATTTGCTAAATATCGAGAGAGAGAGAGAGACCCACGTCGCCGTGCCCTCCTGTAGCTCCTTACACTGTGTGCACCATGGGACACGCGAGGCCCACAGCAGAGCTGGTACTTCTGAGTTCAGCACTGTGCTGTTTCCCTGGATTAGGAGTTCTCGCTCCCTCCAGCTGTCTGTCAGTCAGCTCATCGGAGCATCCGTTTGCGAAATGGCAACTGCTGTAACCATTTCGGTGACAATTTGTGTCAGTGTGGCACGAGTCACAAAGTCCACGACGTGTACAGCAGTCTCACACACACACACACACACACACACACACACACACACCTCTCTTCTGTTCAGCACTCAGACACAGCAGCTCATTTGCCTACACCTTGCTGCTAAAGGATAAGAAATGAGAAACTCAGAAGTGCACCTAACACAGCAAACGGTCGGCAGGACGACAGGGAGGCGGGCGACCACAACATTAAGTGACATCAGATGGTTGGCAAGGGAGCGTAGCGGGCGGAACTGCACGAGCGAGAGGCGAAGTCGGCACCGTTTTGGGGGGGAAATGCGTTCTGTCACAGCACGCCGGCATATGTAAGGTTGGCCGGATAGCGGAGGAGAGGGGGATCGCGGGGTCTTTCGGATGAGGCAACGACAAGCAAAGAGCACGGCTTGTTTACTGCAGCGAGGAGGCCCAGGTGCTGCATCTGTTTCGCCGCTAAGGGGCTGAGGCACAGTGGACCACCCTTTGACTACAGCCAAACCCTGGGTCAGGGGACAAATGTGGTCAGAAAGCTGCACTGAAAGGGGACACCAAGGGAGGTGCTGATGAGAAGTGCAGAAGGCATACCAGTCATTCCCATCCTTCAACGCCACATCTATGCTGAACTCTCTTTTGTCCAGGCCCTCGCTGTCAGCCGCTCGCCTGTGGGATTCCTGCTCCACGCGCTCAGCATTACATCATCCGCTCGGGCTGCGGCGAGAAGGGCCGGGGCCCGGGCTTTCGGAGACTGCGGGGCCGGGAGCGAAACATTTGCGGTCGTTCTCGAGCCAACTGCTGCCCTGCTCCACAGCACCGCTGGGGTCCCCTCGCTCATCCGGCACTCGAAAGGCTCATCGGCCGGCGCCAACAGGTGGTCGGGTGCAAAACGGCCGTGCGTGGGTGTTTGCGCACGCGCGTCCATTTCAGCCAGTTGGCAGAATTCACCTTGCTTCACTCGTAAGTACACATTTATTCATTTCTCCAAAGCAGCTTACAGTAATTTCCCCTTCAACGCAGCTGAGCAATTTTTACTGGACAGAAAGTGGCATTCAGATGCAGGCCCTTTAACTGCATGGCAACTGCTGTAACCAGCGCAGCTCCTACATTTTATCCAATCTCACCTCCCGCTCACACAGTATTAGTGTCCCTGACAGAGCTTTTCCGTCAGCAAGCTAGAGACCAAAGTCACAGCGGTGTCCAGTTGAACCAAGGTCTTCTTCACGGTCACCCTTTGCTCCTCCTCATTGCAGTTAAGTGCATTCACTTCATTGTTAAGCAGCTCTTAAGCCATCCACACGATTGACATCGAGACAATCATTCTGTACCATTTCAAGAGCCAAGTTTTGTTTTTCAAGCGGTGCAGTGAATGCTGGGTGCAAACCTGGCTCAGGAGCAGCGGCGGGATGCAGCTGGCTGGCACCCAGGACAGAGCCACTCCCCCTCGGGGGTGCGACAGAGCGCAGGACGCAGGCGGAACAGGCGGAGTGCCTGGGGGGGGGCACCGCAGGAGGCAGGGTTAGCGTGTGCTGGCCTCGGGCCCGGGACGGCTCGCGGGGACCCGACGGCGAAGACAAAGAACGAACGCCCCCGACCGAGCACGGAGGCCTCGGACGGGCCGGGACCCCCGGCTCCCCCAGCGGTGCTTGGTGTCCCCCTGCTGGTGGGTCATTAGAAATGCACCCTCTCACCCGAGCACGGCTGCCAGCCACGCAAGCGCTGGTTTTTTCATTTAATTCATTTCCACTCATTCACTGCTCTGGCTGCCTGCAGTCTTAACCGCATACACTTGAACCTTGGGCCGTGTGCGATTTCAGTATGTGGGAGTTAAATAAGGTCAACTTTACTACAGTTGCTGAAACTGGCAGCAGGAGGACAGCGAGAGGAGCAGCCAGGGTGAGCGCAGTCGTCTGTGAGGACTATGACACACCTCCTTTCCAGGCGCACCGTGGAGCGCGTCTTCTCCGCATAGAAGTCCCACTTGATGCAGGGGTCCAGCGTGCCAAGAAGCACCTGCATGTGCAAGAAGGTCTGTGCCTCGTGGATTTAAATCACACCGCAGTCATGCTGTAAACTGGTGGTCAGAGCTCAGTCGCACTGGGTCCCCAGAGGTAGACGTCGGGGCTCTACCAGAGGTTCTGCTCCCACTCGGGCACACTTTTCCACTGAGGCCGGCACAACAGCGGGAGTTCCGTGCCCAGCGCACCTGCTGACAGGACCGTGTGCGGCACCGTCCTCCTGTTTTTCTTCTGCAGGGAAAGAGGGGGAGAGCAGCCTTGAGCTGGAGAGGCTGACCAGGCAGATGCTGGTGGTGGAGCGGTACTGGCCTTTTGGGTTCCTCGCTCTCAGAGTTGTCCTCCTCCGTCCGCTTCAGCGCCCTGAGAGAAGGTGTAGGCGATGCTGCGGTGCACCCAGCCCTTCTGCACATACAGCCCTGGCGCGACGTCCGAGAAGAGCCGGTAGCTGCCGTGCAAACCAGGCTTCATTTATACACCCCCCACAGGGGTTACACTGGCCCACAGATATCATACAGGAGTCCATGGTGAGGTACAGCCGTCATACATGGGTTACACACATTCGTGCGCACTCAGCGCCGTACGGTTTAACCCCAATTTCACAGTCAGCGCACCACATCATCGGGTCACTTTACTGTACAAAATACCCACTTTTCAGACACGTTGACAACACTTGATGCATACATCTCCCTTTTCTCATTTCAACTTTAATAGACTGTACAAAATGTTGGCAGTTTGAGGGAGTCCTCAAGATCACTATAGTTGCATATTCTTGGGATTTCGTTTGACAGTTGCTCATTTAAAGCACAGAAAAACAAAAGTGACAAGAAGTGGAATCTTAGAGTGCATTTGAGTACTGTACATGGACACGGAGCTGCGCTTCTCAGCGGCTGTGGTTGCGGTCTGGCCCCATTGGGAGGCATCGCAGCACCAGCTTGGCTTTCCTCCTACCCTCCTGGAAGGCCCTCTCTGAGGCTGGCTTCTGCTTGCGGGCAAGTTCCTCCTCCGCCTCCATGCGCTCTGCAAGGAAGACCAGCACTCAGCAAGTTCAGCCACAGCCAACTGCCCCGGTCCCGCAGTTACCAGTGCAACTGGGACAGGAGGTCTGTTTGCAACTCCTAAGTGACTTGAATACCAAAAATTGAATTGCCTGACTGACAGTGAATTCTGCAGCACCGTTCCGTGCCAACCGTCGAGCGATTCACGCCGTAAATGTAGGCAGCTCCGCTTATCTTATCGAGCGGGGACGCTCTGAACCCAACACACAAGCTGTGCATTTGGAAGTGGGCTGAGCTGAAGTCGCCGCTCCCACTCCGTCTGGGTGTATTTTATTGCCGTCCGGTGGCTGGACACAAAGACGCCGATGACATTTCCAGTGCCAACAAATTTGTGGAAGCAAGCAAAGAAAATGAAATGGAAAATGTTTGCACTTGAATAATTCTCAGCGTATCTGTTCATGACTCGAGGCGCCAATCCAGCACCTTTGTCCTCTTGGATCTGCGGTTTCCAGGTCACTTAACCCTTGTTGAGCCTCTTGCGGTCCTCCTTGTCCTTTTTGGCCCAAACAACATATAGTCTCCTGCTCCTCGCAGTACTGAGCACATCTTAAGGTGCACACTCTGCAGCAGAGGGAGGCGCCTTGTTCTTGCCAGGGTCCTCATCACCCTTCGCTTTGCACGCAGGGCTGCTTTTGCCCTCTCCCTCAAGCGTCACCCAGCCATCAGGGTGGCCCCGTTCTTCCGTGGCTTCTTTGCGGTGTTGCTTCTCAGCCCGCTTGCGGGCATTGCCCTGCCTGAGTTTTGCCAAGCGCTCTTTCCGTAGCTCTGCGGAACGCTGTCGCATGGCAAATGGGTCATGAGGATGGGGTGGCATAGTGCTGCCGGTAGGCCAACCTTCTCCTGGGGCCTCGGCTCGAACACTTCAGAGGTCTCCAGCCTCTTAAGGAGCTCAGCGCTCAGGGCATCTTTGAGGCTACAGCCGGCTGACTCGTCCGAGGGACTACCCTGAGTGTGGGCACAGGCAGAGGTGCAGCAGCTCAGCCACTAAATGCATGGTGCGTGGGATTTCTGACAGTGGCATCTGCAGCTCGCTGTTAACTCAAGGCAAGTAAAAACCCATAAACTTTCAGGGAACAAACCTAAATGGAACTCAGCTTTCCTCAGGGCTACAAGAACCCGCAAGGGTACGCGTGTGCCACGGACGCAACGGTTGCGACCCAGCAGTGGCGCCATGAGGATCCGGCGGGACACGGTAGCCCCCAGGCAACTCCAAGAGACCACAGGCCTTCGAGTGTCGTACCACAGTGGTTAAACCAGAGACGAGGGAGAAAAAGAAAGGCAGGTAAAGGCGGCGTCGCAACGACGCCCCAAGACGAGCACGAGGACAAAGGGTGCGAGCGTGGCCCCAAAATTTTTACCCCGGCAGCTGCGGTGCGTGCCCTCGCTCGTCTCTCATTGGCTAGTTGCCGGTAACGCGTTTGGCGGAACCTCCTCGTTGGCTCTCTTGTCGGCCCGTCCGTTCGCTACCGAGAAGAAGCTCAAGGTCGGTTGAAGCGAAGCGGGTTAAAGGTCACGTTGTGACAGCTGAAGTCAACGCTTTTTCGGATTCCGATGACACATCGTTGCATGTTTCACATGATCAATATGCTTAGAAATTGATTTAATAAATATACTAATAATAAGACGGAGAAAGCGTGCTTAAGCTACTTTCTTTAGGGTGGGCACTAAAAGGACGGCTATTGCTTTATTTTCAATTTAATCTTACATTGCAAAACACGTCTTCAATATAGTTTAGAAAGAATCGGATATTCATACCAAATGTTTTCCGAGATGACGATTGTAGGTATCAGGGGTTTCATATTTGAAACATAGACTGCAATCTCTGACACGTACTATTGTTGTACTAATGTACTGCAACAGTACGGATAATAAAACATACATTAGCTTCCAAAACATGCCAGGCTCACAGCATATAAATGACCATAAACGAAATAAAGGGACAAATCAAACGTTCAGCTGAAAAAATTTATTGCAAAACCAGCTGAATTAATAATAATATCAAATCCTTATTTAAAAAACTAACTTCATAAGAATACCAAACAATTTCACATCAACATGACCGGCTCAAAAATGTGGCCCATATTAAATAAAATTAACACACATTAAATTTATACACAAATAGGATAGCAACAATTGAGAAAGTGTCATATGTTTAAACAGAAATTCATGTCCTTTGAGCGTGTCGAAAATCAGAATTTATTCAATGAGAGCGACGTTGGTACCGGTTACCAAAAATCGTTTATGAAAAACAGATGTGCAGCGAAGGAGCTGTGCCGGCTCACGTGTTGGACTCTGGGGAGAGCAAAGCGCTGGCGTTGAGGAGGTCCCTGGGGAGGTTCTCTCTGGCCTCCTGCATCCGTCTGCGGGCCCTCTGGAAGGCCTCTGCACACAAGCAAACGGATGGCAGCAATTACGACATCGACTTCACCATAGGAGCTACTATAGTAAAACACCCTGGTAAACAGGCACTGAGACTCAGACACCAAGGATGAATGCCCATGAAGTTCTCCCATCAGCGGCTTCACTGCAGTGGTTCGTGTCAGCAGGGCTACACAAGGCAGGTTAATAAAATCTAAGATTTAAGCAAAACAGGAAGAAGGAAGCAGCTGTGAGTGTTTCTGCTAGCGAGGCCTGGCTGGATGGAGAAACACAGGGAGTGTCTCGTGGGCAGCTCAGGCGCATATTAGCGCTGTAGAGGGAATGTCGTGTGGAGAGTGCGAGTGTTACACGGGGAACATAAATGCGGTGCAAGGATTGTTGCGTGCGCAGTGCGAGCCACACAATGGACCGTCACCTAGCACGTTGTAGACAGAGCCCTGCTGGCTGAAGCCAACCAGCTGGTCCAGGACACTCTGTCTCCTCTTCTTCAGCACTCCGGCATCCACAAAAGCTCTGCCAGAAAGCAAACACAAGTACAGCTTGATTTACACTCATTTACTTCCATACACTTTTTTTTAAGGTGACTTTTTTTTAAATTTACTTTACTTAGTTTTTACTTATTTCTACAGCAGGGTATTTTATACTGTATTATTTCATGCAGTAACTGTTGTGATTACTGTGTTCAAAGTGCTAGACAGGCTCTGAATTGGTGCAACCCAGACAAGTGGTTACCAAAAATTAATGGATGGCTGGATGGATGGCGTAGAAAGTTAAATCTCAATCTTTCCCCTCTGAGTCCAGAGATGGCAGCACCGACCACTACTGTACCTGTTGCCATCTAATTTGCTTTATTTCATCAAACTATCCTTGCATAGCATTTATACTCCATCCGTCACAGAAGTCCTCACACACACTCCCACCTGGCATGCTGCATACAGTAGAGCGTGAAAGTCACACTTCCGGTGGTCACCGTACGGAAGCCGAAGCGACTAAGATGTTTGCCCTGTGTGAGCAGCAGAGAAGAGGAGGAGGAGGAGGATGAGTGCAAATGTGACCTCTGACTCTGCACAACACTTGTGTGATCTGTTTACTCAACAGCTCCATGAAGCAAAATAAAGAAATCAGTTGCAACAAAGAGCAGCACTCAGAGGCACACAAAAAACAGAGCTGGTTGCTTACTTATCCACTGTGTTTCACCCAACCAATTTACAGGGATTTACCCATTTATACCATGGGGGCATTTTTACTATATGAATATAAGGTAAGCACTTATCTTACTGCAGCAGCAGGTGGCATTTGAACCTGGGCCCTTCTGCATGCAAGGCAACAGCACCAACAACTACATCATTTTCTGGCCATGGCTTGAGAGTCACTACATGGCCTTTAATTTAAAAGTACAGTGACAGACCAACCTCAAGCGATGACCTTAAATTTCCAGGAATTCCAAAAGCGTAAAATAAATAGGGTTTCAGTTTGTCACTGCTTCAGTTATTTTTTTTTTATCACTGAAATGTAAACACCCTAAGGCTGCTGTGAAATCACAAATTGTAATTCGGGGAAAATTTGCAACACGACCTCAGCTCTATTTCACTTCTCAGTGTAAAGATGTGAGTGATTTTCTTTTAACTGCTCTGACCCCAGTACCTCCAAGTTGTCAGTAAATGAGGAGGACAGACAGACTGCACGGGCCAGCATTTGGGGTAGCAGTTAGAACTACACTGCAGTCAAAACACCCAGGTTCAAATCCCACCTCCTCTTCAAGTGCTCCATAGCAAGGCACTTCCCCTGAATTGAAACAGTAAAAATTACCCAAGTGTAATCACTCTAAGCAGCCTATACAAACATAGCATTGTGAGCCACCAAAGACAAAGGTGTCTGCAAAATAATAATAATAATAGTAATAATAATAATAATGGTATAACCTTGAAGGTGCTTGGTACCCTAACGTAGCTCATGTCCTCAAGTTCAGGTGTCCCTCCGATGAAGAAGCGCCGCAGTTCTGCTGTTGTACCGCACTGCAGGGGCCTCCACGTGGAGCAAGTTAGTGTGTGTGACCCTGTGTGGACAACAAAGTTGTCATGAAGCCCACAGCATCGAGTGTGGATTCACTGCCACATACTGTACAGTACACTGACTTCTACATAGATGCTAGTTTCATTCTGCTGCAGAATGCAATATGATGAAAAACGTCCATGCATCGTGGTGCTGGTACCCAGTCTAGGCTGCATCCTCAGTTTGTAGTGACCAGAAAGTGTGCAGTGGCAGAGCACTTCTGGTCCTGCTGGACCCCACATGTGACTCACCAGGGGTGGCTGGAATCGCCAGACATCCGTAGCCCTCAGTCCTGTACCGCTGCCAGAAATCGAGGGAGAGAACCTCAAAGTACAGCACAGGCCACTGGGGAACCGACTCTGTGGACACAGTGGGAGCACAACTCCTCATTATGCTCAGAGTTTACACGTGGGCTAAGGGTGCAGATGGTTCCTCGTGCTCACACAGCCAAACCATCATAAGCATTTATAACTGCTGCACAGGACATGCGGCTTTAACGGAAACACCCGTTTGACTGACGTAGCTAAATCATAGTTACAAGTGCAGCTGCAAAGGTGGCTCAGTTGCGCTTCTAAGCAGCCCTCTGTGTTGCCATGAAAGTGGCCTGACAATGAGTACTTACGGGAGTTTTCAAAGCAGCTAACAAAGTTCCAAAATGCCCAAATAGTCAGTGCCTTAAGTACAAATTATTGAACATGTCAAGGGGAAGCGTATTTGCCAGACATGGACACACTATACTGGCAAAGAGTGTGGTGACAGAGAGCAGTCACAAGGGATTTACAGCTCTAACAGGGATTTACAGAAGTCGCTAAATGCAACCAAATCAGCACCTTTGTGACCCAGTCTACAACCAAGGTTTCCCCTATAAATATGTGGATGACCAAACTGTTTACCTTTCTTGTGCTAGAATGATTTACATTTGATCTGCACTATAGGTTCTAAGCAATTCTGGAATGCCTGGACAGTTGTGCGAGTTGGGAACATGCAAACGGACTGCGTTCTTCCGCTCACTTTTTGCCATGGGCAAAGGCAGCTAAAGCCATTGTGAGCTGGTGGGTGGGGCTATCCAGGTAGGGCTGCAATTCACGAGATGGACCGTTCCCCAGGACCAGAACGAAGACCCGCCGCAGCTAACTGAGGGAAAGGGAAGGCATCGTTTAAGACAGTTGGTTTGAGAACTGAGAGCTTTTGCTCGGTCAAACATGGCTGCTTTGTGCTTCTGGGTCCTGCTGCTATTAGAGTCATTTTGCTGCTCACGCTATGGGCTACCGTGTCCATCCTGATGACATATTGAACTTTTCTGCAAACACCTCACCCTCTGCCTCATCTTCTTTCCTAAAGAAGGCCTCAAAGCTGAAGGGGTAGGAGAAGAATGCAATGCTGTCCTGCAAACACAAAGTAAAGCAGGAGGTGAAGAGCGCAAACGTGTCCTGTAACGGGGAGACGGGTGAAAACGCAAGACACGGCCTGACTTGTACCTTGCCCAATGTGCGAGTGCGGCATGTCTGCGTGACTCCAGAGAGAGACTGTGCAGGCAAACTGGTCCAGTCTGTATGGGACAGGAGGCATTGAAACCAGGGAAAGTGTTACGACGACTCACGGGCAAACATCCTTTTAGTTACCATTACAGCAAGCTTAGCCACATGGAGGCGGCTCTGGTCGACTGTTCACATACGCGTTGATGAGCATGGCCTCCTCTCACCCACGGATACATGAAGAGTGAGCACTTTTATCAGTTTTGTAAGCGCACGAGCTACTTGCGTGCTGTTCAGTAGCACTTTTAAAAAGTGTGCCAGTTGTGTTTTCGTAAGCGTGCGCTGCATGTCACGAGCGTGCATCTGGCACTCACTCTCTGGCAGTTCCACAAAGAAGTGGACGTAGAGGTCGTCGTACTCATAGCCTTTGGCTGAAACTGTGGACACAAACAGGACTGCGGTCACGAGGAGGACTTCAGGTCAGATCGAAACAACGACGAGGAAACGAAGCCGTCCGATGGGAGCGTCGCGATGATCCCTGCACTCACCGACCTCCCCGTTCACCAGCAAGCGGAGGATTCCCGGCGGAGGCTGGAACATCCACAAAGGAATGATGCAAATGAACAAGACCATTAAGTTGTGTGCATCTCAAAACCTCCTGCCCGCTCAGTCAATACAACAGATTAGAAGAAGAGAATTTGCACTTTCATTGAGTCCTGTAGGACAGGAATGAATGAGCCTAAGAGGGCAGCGCTTCCAAATGCCCTTTAAATACTGTTTCCACTACAGGAACAATTTCCTACTGTCTTCATCAAAGTCCTGGACATAAAATTCACAACAGTATCTAAGAGATGATGTTCAAACACTGTAATGCATGACTCTGTCGATGTGGAAAAATCAAAGGCAGCCTCAACCACGTACAAAATTAATACTTTTTGCATCTGCATCTCACACATCTATGACTTGAATACAGGGTGAATGCAGAGCTTTGCACTGCTGTAAATGTTGAATAAGCAAGAATGTCATGTTAGGTCCTTCACCACGAAGGTTGGAGATCACATTCTTCACAAAGTATGAATTCAAACGGACAAAATACATTCTAGAGTTTGACATTCAATCTAATTGTAATGCAGGAATAGACAACTCACAATGTAATATCTGCAGGTTCAAGGTCAAAGCACATCACAAAGATACATGCAGCATAATGAATTAAATTTTTAGGAATAATGTCAAAACTAAATTAATATCAAATAGATTCTTGACATGCAAAGGAGAAGGCAATAAAGACAAGATACCATTTCAAAGTCCTGGCCGACTAGACTGCCGAGGTAGTCTTTGTGGCGCGTGTAGAGCTGTAAAAAGGAAAGTGTAGGAAACATTCAACATAATACGAACTGAGATGTTAACACAAGTCATTCTCGAGGTCTAGCGGTGCGAATCACGGCAAAAAACCTTTGCGCTGACATTCTGGACAACTTACAAGAGCAATTTCCTTTGAAATAACGTGATAATGCTTGAGAAACACCAAGGTCACGACTGGCGTGTTTTTGGCAAGGGTCAAGTCCTTCGTCGTGTGGCATGAAGGTAGGAGGAGTGCGCGAGCGCTTACATCTTTGTACATGCGTTGCTCTCTCTCCTTCGCTTCCAGGCTGATGGAGGCCGACGCATCCTCCACGGTGAGCCACCACACCTCTCGCTTCTCTCCCTGCGTGTCCACCCTGAGCCCGATGACAGGAAACCACAGGCCCGTGAAGTTTCCTTGTCACCCACCAAACCCAAACACACTTACCCTATCATGTTCTTGGAATGAAGGGCTTACTTTACCCCAATATATCCTTAAATCGCACCCCCCCCCCCTCCAGAAATTAAACCTTTCGGACCGGTTTCATAAATGTGTTGATGCTATATTGTCACACGAAAGCTTTAATCTGTGCATGTGTACACACACACACACCGGGTCCTTGTGTTATGAATGTAACACAATATTTTCAGAACCTTGTTCGCTGAATTTCTGCATCCAGCCATTAGCTGGGGTTCTTAATTGTCACTGATCAATAATAAGATGACAAATGTGGCTGATATTTATGGGATAAATTAGCGAACAACTGGCATTACGTATGAATTTTTTGAGATCTCGGCCCTGTTAAAAGAGTTTTAATGTAATGTTTAATTTGAATGTAGCTGTACATCAAGAGGAATGTTCAAAGTGCCGCTGTACATGTCCTTATTTATTTTAGCTGTATCCAAGACTTTTACTGAACCCTCACAGTGAATAAACCAAGGAAGTCTGTACTATCTTATTTTTTATTGACTACAGTTAATGGCGCAACCGAGAGTGGCCAGGTACTGACAAACACTGCTTGTTTCAAATCAATAAATGATAATAAACATCCTCTCTCTCTGTCTCCAGCATAGGCTCTGGAACAAAGCAACTCTGCATGGGACAAACAAGTTTCTAATTTTTTATTCATTATAACTATCTGAAGGTTTTACTGATCCTAAACTGCGACTTCATCCAGAGACATTTGTAATATCGAGCTTTTGCCGATTGTGTTACGGTGAATGGACTCAGAAAGAAAGTTATGAACAGACTTCCAAATCCTGTCGTGTTCCCATGTTAAGGATCCAGCGTGTTTAGTTTTGGGATAAAACGGGGTGGTGACGCATTGCCTACCTGTACGGCCCTTTGCTGTTGCTGAAATCAGGTTTGACTGTAATCACTCCATTGCTGTCCGCTCTCACAGTGCACAGGACATATTCGTTCTCCTTCTGGCCCAGTCTGGAAAACACCGCAAGATGGCACACAGCCCCTCTTTAGGGGTGAAAGCCTACACAAGCTCTTTGGTTTTGGAGAGTTACTCACTTCCCATGCGGTCCCAGGTCAGCCATGATGTACATAGTCTGAACTGGTGTGTTGATCACATGGCTGTTCTTTGTAAACTCCTCTGAGGGCTCCCAAGTAATGAGCCGAGACTTGGGCACGTGTCCTTCACTTTATGAAGCAAAGAGGTAGGATGAGAACCACATGGCCATTTCACCAAGAGGAACCACTAACCTTTCCACATAACTTACAGAATCGTGGAGCAGGAGTAATGCTGTGCATATCTGAGTTACACATTTTTGAAGAGACTGGTATCCCTTGAGATACAAGTCCTTGGGTTATGAGTTTCCACGTAATTTCAATATGCCTTGTGGAATTTTGACCAAGTATGTGGCTGGCTGATTTTCTGCATTTATGAGTTAAAAGAGCAGAGCGTGGGGAATTTTCATAGGTTGCCCCGTAATGACACTTACGTGTTTAGCTTACATTACTGCCAGGTTGAGCAAAACCTGCCCTGGTAGTCACATGCATTCAAACAGAATACAACCTTCTACAACCAAAAGATTGTGCAGCACAGTATTAGCTGTTGTCCCTGTTACAGCACACAAACGCTCAGATGCAATGGGTTAACTTGGCACACATCTTCCCTTTACTGTGCATCTCACGGAACTGAATTCACAATGGAAGCCCCATGCTGTTAGTCCCTGACCCGGTTGACAGTCTGCATTTCGCTAGATGACAAACTTCACAATTAACAGGTGTAACTCACACGTGACGCCTCTCGTGTCTTCGCTGCCTTACATTGGCCATCCTCTCCATCAGGAAGGTGGGTCTCGACTTGCTTGTAGTCATCAGGATCTGAGCATGCTGCTGACACACACACACCCACCCAGAGGGCCATTCTATAAGTTTTGCCAGCATCAGAACAATGAAAATGTACAAAATGAAACTGGTCTGGATGGAGATTCATAAATAATTTAAAAAATAGACTTATTAAAAGAGTATATACTCACAGTTAATACAACTATCCGATAATTCTATAATAAATGCAGTAATATTAAACAAGGGCAAAGATGTAAAGGCAACCTTAAAAACATTAATACTTTTTCTTTCCATGGTAGGGAAAAACTAAATGCACCACGATTCATAGACAATTAAAGTGCAAGAAACAAGTTGCCTGCTAACCCATATACAGCAGTAATGAATTCGGCAATATATTGAGACGGAAAAGGAACCTCCTCCAAATTGGTGTAGCGGTCGTAGTCCGTATACGTAAAGATTCGCCGGTTGCGCCTTCCTCCAGCTCGTTCCAGAGCCACAACGTCATTGTGGTACTGCCAGTCCAGCGGGCTCTGGCATACAGACTCTGTCCGGTAGAGGTCCACCTCAAACTGAAAAAAGGTCAATAAAGAAATCGAGTAAGAACCGCCCAGCTCAGCCTGAGCCGCCGCAGATCCGTTTTTCCATCAGGTAGTAGAATCCGCTTCAAGGAACAATGAAAATGTTGCGTGCGTGTATGATACGATGGACCGGTGCCATACCTGGCTGAAGAGCTTCTCCTGCCATCCCACCACCTGCTCTTCCTGGTCGCTTGCAGCTGAAACACACAATTCATAACTATCAAAGCGCTGCGGCAAGAAGGCCAACCTTGTCGTGCGCGGATACGTGAACCGGTCCAGAGTCGGCAGAGAGCCGCGATCCCCGGCGAGCACCTGAAGAGGTGTTTCCACGAAGCGTGTCCAGCTCGATGAGCCCTTCCCGCTGCTGTCTCACCGCTCGATCCTCGAGGCGATCCGGGAACGGCGTGCCGGAGGTGACCCGCTGGATCCGCACTCTGCAAGCCCAAGCACAGACATCCAGATCACAGAAGCCCGCCGCTACAGTACGGTGCTCTGCCGTCCCAAGCCCGTCTCCTGTTTGCAGCAGGTCAAAGTGAAATAAAGCAGAGGTACTGTAGTGTTACAGGGCTGTTGCCTTGCGATGTGAAGGACGTACGGTGTTCGACTCACATTCCTGCTACGGTAACCTTGTTCGCGGAACTTGGCCTACAAGTAGTTTAAAATAAATGGGCGGTAATGACTTACATTTAGTCTACTAGCTGGACTTAAGTAACCTTCTGGAGAGAAATGAACCTGGAACAAAGAAAACATGAACGGCCTGAACAAGTTTCACTCCGAAGGGACCCAGAGCAACGTTTGAGAAGAGCAAAGCGGATGCGGCTCGGTGGCTGCTGCCCCTCAGCCAGAGGCAGGCAATGTAGTGCCACGCTGTGCTCGGTCCAAAGCAAGAATAATTTCCACAGTTGCTGCTGCTGTTCTTTATTCTTGCACGCGTGTAAAAACGCACCTGAAGAAAAGTTAAAAGTGTCAGGTCAAAAAAACTGCTCAAGCACTTCATTTGCTTTGACTGAATAAAGCTCTCCAGCGTTACGCTCATACTGTTCACAATATTAACAGCGTGTAGATTCGCGATTTTAACGAGAGAACTAAACAAATAAACTATTACATCGTGGAAATGCCTGCGGCCGAAGCCAGTTGTCGACGCGCGCGTTTCCTGCTTAGCGGTGCGAATCACGGACAACTTACAAGAGCAATTTCCTTTGAAATAACGTGACAACGCTTGAGAAACACCAAGGTCACGACGGGCTGAAACGCATCAAAGCAGCAAATACAAGGATCCGTTCAACACGCTGCGCGGCTCTTTAGAAACTTTTCAACTTTTAACGCGTTAGAAGCACGCAGTCCAGCACCTTTGACCGAATAACGGAGCGGAGGAATGAAGAGCCGCGGGCGCCCCTAGTGGCCGAACAGCTGCTTCGCGCCTGCGGCTCTTCAACCCTAGACGGGACGGCGGGTCGTATTGAGGGGGGGGGTTCGCCCGGTTCCGCCCGGTTCCGCCCTGCCTGGCTGTTACCCTCGGCTGCCCAGCGTTCGACAAACGTCTGGAAGGTGCATTTGAGACAACTGCAGTTCCGAGCAGGAAACTTGCTTGCACGCAGGCTCCCTGCTTGGGAGTTCGTGAGCTTTTCGCTCACTCGTTGCCCCCGCAAGCGCTTCAAACGTATTTTTACATCCACATTGGATTGCGCCACGCAAGAGTCTTGATGCTTTGCACGGCAGAGACTAAAGTCCACGAACGGCCGTGTGTTGTGCCCACCTTACGCGCAGGTTGGCGAGCGCGTCCCGGGAGCGGTACACGGCCTCCGCGGCATCGGGGCTGCAGCGCTCCGCCATGTCGTGACGCCAAAGACGGGGAAACTGGGCCGCCGCCGCCGCCGTCGTGAGACGCGCCCGCGCCCGATCCTCACTCGAGTTGCACGGCTTGACGGCACCTTTTCTTTCCGACAGCGCCGTAAAGCCGTTTCTTCCCGAACCAACAATCCCATCGCCTGGCAACGGGGGACGAAGGAAGGATTTCCTTCTGTCTGGGTTGCTCTCTTCCCGCAACACGCGTCGTGTGACAAAAACACGATCACAAATTCACTCCAAATCCATATTACTTTATAAAATTCTCTGTTGTTCTCAGTTACAGTAAAATACTTTCCAGCATCCGACAAAATAATTTGTACAAATTCTTCCAAAGTCCCTCTTCGTTCGAGGAGAGGACACACTTGAGTGCATGGACCAAACAGAACGTTGCAAAAGCATCTTTTTGTAAAATATGGCTGTGAGAAATCATTTACTAGACTATGCCAAACAACACATGTGAGCATCAACATATCAGCTCCGTGAAGAGAACAAAGTCTGAAACGACAAACAACTCAGTACTGCAAAAAAGTCAAATGAATGTTAAAGCTCTGTACAAGACAACAGTGCATCTCTACATATCACTAGCATTTTTGAGACATTTGAAGGAAAGAATACATTTAGAAGAGAATGACAGTCCTATATATTTCAAATTAAAATACATTCACGGCTTCTCCATTAATGAACATGGCTATTTTCTATTAACTGTGTCATGACACCGTTCAGCGTTTCTTCAGTACGGCCACACCTGACGCCCGCTGGCTTACAGCGTTTCCGTTACATGGATTTCCCCGAGAGCCATTTTGTGGCCTTTAATAAACTCCATGAGAATGGGTCGAGTCATTCCAACCTGCAAGACGCCAGTGATTGTACTGGCCTGTGATAAGAAGGGAGAGGATCTCCAGACGGAGCCAAGAAAGGCCTAGGAGAGATGTCTCCTTAAAAAAAAATAAAATAAAAAAAAAAAAAAAACCTTCACAACCCTTGGCTCAAACATTTTGTCGCGCTCTGTGCGAAGGACACAAAGCTGCTGTCAGAGCTGTGCTTGGGAGAAAAGTACAATGGACCCCGGTCTCTGAGGAAATAAACACATTCTTCCACATTCAGACTGTGGGAAAACGGACTGGATGGCACCGGCATCAGAATAAACACGAGATAACCTGTCTGCTTGTTTGTCCCCCAAAATGCAGAAGGCTTATATTATCAAACAATACATCAATTCACAAAATAAAACCTGTTCTCTTTAATATTCCAGGGTGCAAATCTGATTGTCAATACAAGAAACACATGTTAAAAAAAACACTCATCCGGAGAACAAGTGCTGCGAATAACTGCAGGAATCCACAAAACTCATTCTGCGATCCGACCTTAAGCGATAAACTGTTTTACATGAGTAACGCAGCGCATCTGAGAACGCCACTCTTAAATCTGCTTTGGGGGTGATCGGACAACACGTTAACATGTGGTTTACCGTTTTTCCGATATGGACGTGCTAATTTGGCATACAAGGAAAACACCGGATGTGAAATAAGCAACGAAATGGGTATCTGTAACACTGGTAGCTATAAACACACTTTGTCAACTAGCATTAACCGCAAATGAAGTCTCAGCTACTGTTACATTAATGGGAAAAGCCTGCCCAAGCTAGACAAAGAACCAAGCACAATTAAAGCAAACACCCATCTGTGATCCAGCGCAAATACGTGAAGGGCCCCCAGAAATCCCGTCAACATTGTGTTACGTTAAATTTGTTTGCTTCTGCTCCAACATTGTTTTCCATTCCATCTACTATTCTGGTAAGTCCATCTTTGAAAATGAGTCTTTGCTGAAAAAGTTATAATTAAGATATAATTTACCTCATTTGCAACAACGTAAATCATTTACATGCATATACAATGGCTCCACATTAAAATTCAATTCAAGGCTTAACCAAGAGAAGTTTAACAATACAAAACCAAGCATGGCTTTTTGTACTAAGTTGATATAAACTGCCAAAAACATCAAGACCCTGATGCATATACTGCATACACAAAGGATTTACAATATGAAGCTATACCATCAGTGTAGTATGTAATAGTAATTCCAATGAAAGGAAATTAAACATCAGACTTACATCATTGAATTAATTTAACCATTTGACAACACAACTGCCAGTGATGGGTTACTGACAAATTTCTCTCATCTGCTATCTCTCTCTCTCTCACATACTTTTTGGTATAGAATCCAACCAAATATACACTAGAATATCATCTCAGCATCTGCGAATTATGCACAAAAATGCAACATTTGTAGGAGACAGATAGTACAAGCTAGTTAGTTATATCAGGTCAATAACATTTTTCTGGCTGAACATGTCTGGTCCTCGATGTGTCTTTTTGCAGCCATTCCTGGGTGGTCACAGCAGCAGTCCAACATGTTGACCGGCTGAGCCCTGCGTTGCGGGAGGGCTAGCTCAGGGTAGTGGCCTGCAGAACCGAATTCTGCTCAGTACACACTCTTTTAAGGGGTGGCGCTCCAGAACTTTCCTCTTCCTCCTGAAACAAAGTTATATGATCTTCTGATTTATGTAGTACATACCTGGCCTAAAATGAGTAGCAAAGCAAAATGTGTTTATTTTGCATGACATCAAAATCTACATAGCAATGGTACCCAGATCCTCCAGAGCTGGTGGCTCAGCTGCCATTCACTGTAAAGTAGCTCTTTGCAGCTTTATTTCTAACAATTAGCCAATTCCTTGTTTATCTGGAACTCCAGTCAGATAAAAGTTAAAATTTTTCCCTGAAACATGGAGAGTCAAGGCTCCAAATGTTGTCAAGACTCCCTATCTGCTGCACTGCAGCATTTTTCTGACTCAGGACACCATACAGATATATTTTACAAAAAAACTATGATTTACCTGAGCATTTAAGGGCAGAAGGTCCTCTTTAATCAGGGTAGGAGGTTCATCTGCAACTTCACATGTCTGCAGAGATGGCTCTGTGTGAAAATGTACATTTAATGCACATTTTATAAACTTTCCTCCAAAGGAATGTACAATTCAGAGTGCACCAAATCTTCACATAACAGGATTCATTTGTTCTGTGGGGTCAGGTGAATTCATGTAATGAGGAGATCAAATTGCCATTATTCTTTAAGGGGGGGGGTGTTTGGTTGCAGGATGAGAAATGCTATGCCGAATTAACTTAAATACCAACACATTTTATATTACAAATAAAATTCTTTCTAGGAAGTCTTTTAATGTTATGTTAATTACATTTAAATTGGGTCCAGTGCTGATTAAACATTTTTGTATTAATTGACTGAACCATTAATCGTTAATTTCAATATTTTTTTCAGTGCAAATAATTGAAAGTGGCACTATATTTATTGAGCAGGTTACAAACTGATCAACCGATTAAATGTTGAAGTTTAAAGTGTACAAAGTTGTAAAGACACTGTTCAAAAGCTGCTAAAGCTTCGAAAACAACCAAAAAGCTATTAAATATTAAATGCTGACTAATACAAACATTCAAAAGTAATCAAACAGTGTCTCTCTCATCTCAACCCTTCTCGCAAGCACACAAGCAGTTACATTTTCAGGTAACAAAGATGCTACCATGTTATTTACAACGCAGCTGAAGGACCTGAACTGGCATTCACGTGACACAGATGTAGCTGGAGGGCTTCAGATGGTTTGTCCACAACTTGCAAATGCCGGAAATCTACGGTTGTTCAATTTCCACCATGCAAGAGGATTCTCCGTTTCTGAAATCTGAACTTCTTCCACACAACGAGAGAATTCTAACGTTTTTGGACATTGTTCGTCGTCTCAGGAATCTGCGTTTGCATTGCCAAGGTGATCTTCTGTTTCTTCTCCATTGTGTACGCAGCGCCGATTCCAAACCCACATCTTCAACAGCAGCAGTCACACGACCAGAGCTAGCGATCCACTGGACGCCGGTCACTGCTCAATCGTCATTAACTTTAGCACTGACTGGCACTTGTTGGTCTGCTTCACATTCTGCGCAACTTTACTTTGCCGTGTAGTGACCACATGCTTGAGTTTGCTGTCAGGTATGCGCTGATATTGCTTTGGGTGTTTGCGTTGCAGATGGTGAGTCGGATAGAACAGTGATACGCAAATTTCTTGCTACAATGACGGCCGTAAATCTTATCGGCATTCTGAACGGTACCACGTTAATTTGAATGCAAACTCTTCACTTACATTTTCTTGAACTTGGCTTGAATTTAATGTTACTGTTTTCATTTCTGCTGGCCAGAGACATTTTGAATATTTGACCCAGATTTCTTTATTTTATACATGGGTTGTATGCCAGAGCTTTTCTATGTTAAAGCCATTTTTGCAGACAGCTTGACATCAGTAATGCTAGTGCTGACTGCCCTCAGCCCCTCACCTTCCATGCTCTCCTGGCCCAGGGTGGGAGGCTGCAAGTCGTCTGTGCGGAAGTCGCAGGTGTGGGCCGGGCTCACTGGCTCACTGGGCTGCGGGCTCGAGTTGCTGCTGCTGTCCACTTTTGGCTGATAGGTGTCAGACAGTGAGCTCTGGTTGCTGTTCTCATCTGCAGCAACAAACACAGAACGGGAACTCTGGAAGCTCATACTGTTCACTGCAATGTGTCCACAGTAAAATGAAAGATCACACACAGAGCAAAACAACTCGAACAGACAGCAGTTAGACAGACAACTGCAACTTGAAGCTTGTCGGTTCAACTTGCGGAAAGGCAATTTACCGCCAAAAAAAAAAAAAAAACCACAGTAACAATAAACAAAGCAGTAAAACAAAACACTGGAAAGAGACCTCATACAGCACTGCACTTTTGGCCTTGCTTTGTTTTCAGTTTCATCTTGACTGTCAATCTCAATATGTCAACCAAGATAACTCTGCTCTCAGTTTCAGTTGAAGAGATTGATCACATACATGCTGGATCAATAGCCCCCATTTCTCTCTTGTTTATGGCCGTTTTCCATTTTTATCTGATATCATAAAGGTCACTCATTTCTAAAATTTTTGCTCTGCTGATGAAAGAGACTTTAAAAATTGACATTACTCATATACACTGCCTGGCCAACAAAAAACGTCACACACACTAATATTTTGTTGCACTACCTTTAGCTTTGATTTCGGCACGCATTCACCATGGCATTGTTTCGATAAGCTTATGCAATGTCACAACATTTATTTCCGTCCAGAGTTGCATTCATTCTTTGCTAAGATCTCGTATCGATGACGGGAGAGTCGGACCGCTGCGTAAAGTCTTCTCCGGCACATCCCAAAGATTCTCAATGGGGTTAAGGTCTAGACTCTGTGGTGCCAACCCATGTGTGAAAATGATGTCTCTTTCATGCTCCCTGAAGCACTCTTTCACAATTTGAGCCCCATCAATCCTGGCATTGCCATCTTGGAACAAAAAATCCATTGATGGAAAAACCTGGTCATTCAGTATATTCAGGTATATTCAAAACTGCACATAATTTAAACAAAGGCTGACAACTTTTACTGAGTACTCGTGGAATAAAGTGAAGACGAGAGGCTTTTGAGGTTTGCTGTATGGAGGGAGGTGACAAACTTTCCAGCCTAAATCACAGCAAGTAGGGTGACAATGTACAAACATTTACAAAAGCAAGCACGAGCCTCGCAAGGAAGTGAGATAACTAGCGTAAACCAGCAAGACACCAGCACACCCATTTTAGACTTTACCGTCTGATTAATTTAACAGTATGCAGTACAATTCATTACAAAACACAGTATTTTTTGTGTAACAGTACACCGTAAAATACTGTAGGGTATCAGATGTTATTGTTCTTATTTTACTTTTTTGCACTTTCATTTTAAATAAGCTTCTATTCTGAGACCATATATAGTGAGTTTGGATACTGAGCAAGTACAGTATCATTTCAGGATGAGTACTTTGCTGAAAGGTACAACACCAGTAGCAGGGAAATGGGGCTTGAAACCGTAACTGCCACACTACCTACTTTTTCCAAATTTCAACAGAGTGTTTGTATGAAAAATTCAAAATGAATGAGTAATGACTTATGAGTTACCAGTCACTTTCCAACCTGCCAGGTGGATTACAAGCAGAGTCAATATTAATGAGTTCACAGGCGGACCGGCTTAGTGTTCAAGGCCTTTTACGGAGGAGCACCCGGAAATGTACAAATATTTTTGGGGGAATTCAAAATAACCATCAGGTTATTGCACATGCATTAGTTTTGAAGAGGATGCATGAGGGTTTGTGAAGTAAGGTCACAAGACACAGCCACGTGTTGCTTACCTTGGAAGTCCAGGAGGACGGAACGGGCTGCTTCTGAGGCCGTGTCTGCAGGGAAACTCTTCAGCTCCCGCACGGCACCGCCTGACATTTTGTTTTTGTCCTTCTGAAAATGCAAGAGCCACGGAACATAGGAACAGAGCACATTCATCCAACGGTCACCTCCCCCGTGCCAGTACATACCTCACATCTGTACTTCAAGTAGATGTTACTGTTTCCTGTGAATTAATCTATTCAAATGCATTGTCATTATTTGCCACAAATGCATAAGTTATCAGCACGTGAGGAAAATGTGACTGTCATGAATGTTAAAATAAAATTATATCTCATTTACTCTTTACAGAGGAGCAACTGGACACGGGAACCCATATGTGGGAAAAGTTCTGCCTGCATCTTTGTGAAAATTTTTCGTTGTGGAAGTCTGCAACGAAGCTTCCTTTGGTATTAGCTATGAAGGTTATGTGCTCTCCTGTTGCTCTCACGGTGGGAAAACAGACATTCAAACCTCATTGTTCAGACTAATAATTAGGATATTTTAACCCAGCACCACTGGAGACTGTGAACATAAGACTTGTCTGGGATGAACTGGGCAGAAGAGGAAAAATACAGAACCCAAGTGTCCTACATCTGTTGGAAACACTGCAGAGGAAGAAGGAAGCCATGCTGTGTCATTTCCACAACACACTACCCCAATACATCAGTAGCGGTAACTTGTTTCCAACATCGGGTACACTGGTACTGCCAGAAGTCAAAATTGCCTAGGTGTATGTGTATATGTGTCTTTGAACATCTCACCACTTGCAAGCTACACACACACACACAGTACATATATATTCCCCCCCATCACACAAATAATTTACATGTCACTAATCACTTGTCTTACCTCCTTCGTGTCCACCACAGGCACCCATTTAAATATCCGTAAAGACGTGTCCCCAACAGTTACCCACTTCTTCTCCCTGTTGGAAAAAATAATAGTTTCTTGCACTTGGTCAAATTCCAAAAGATTTATGAAAAATAATGTTAAACATAACCAAGTAAAATTCACAGGAATCTAGTTTTGAGTCATTTAAATAAACCTAATGTTAAACATCGTCTCCAGTATTTGTACAATCCTACTGAAGAGCCACAACAGCCCTGTTTTCCTTTAACTCCATAACTGTAGTAAAACTAATAAAACAAAACAGAGGCCCATAAACGTCACTCAGTGACAGTTTAGAGGAAAAAATTAAAGTCAACCCTCGAAATACCAGTTTGCATAGCTCACTGGCTATTCCCAGAGACACATTTTATTACTGCAAAGACTTCAAAAAGTCACTCAACACAGCAGTCAAACACAAAATCGGGCTCCGAGTAGCATCTACTCACCATAACCTGCAAGCCACCTCCATCAAGCCCCGTAGTGCTTTGTCCAGACTCAGATCATCACTACTACACTGACAAAATCACATCTTTTAAAAATCTACAATCTAAATCCTCTCGATTTGTCAACGTCTTGTCCAAAATCGCACACGAAACGTAAGATCATGAATGATACATCTCTAGAGCAGAAAGCTTAAGTGCACCACAGAAGTTTTTAACATGTGGCCAGCACATGGTGCAGTGGTTAATGCCACTTGGTGAACCAGCCTGGCTCAAATCTCAGCTCCTGTTGAAGTGCCCTGAATCAAAATATTTACCCTGAAATGACACAGTAAAAATTGGCTGTATAAATCAACGCTGTAATCTGGCTCGAACAAAAGCATGAGCTAAGTAAAGGCTAACAAGAAGCTAACAAAAGCACATTGTTAGTCTTTCTTGGGACCTGGACAATGAAAAAGCATAAAAACATGGAATTTTACACCCTATTGTCATACTATGGGCTTATTGCTCAGTACAATGACATTTCTGCCCAGATACAGGTCCGCTTTGCTTCCGCAGCAGCTATTTTATTCAGTCTTCTAAGTTTTCACTTTGCAAAGCATGTGGAAACTGTTGCAAAAGACAACTGGCTACTTCCTACCACATGGTCGGTCACAAGCATCGATGAGGATGAGGAAGGACAGCACAGAATAGGACTTCATTGAACACGGCAGACAAATTCACAGGGCGGCCCAACACAGGACACACAGCAGAAGACATACAAGAGAAGCGAAACAAGCAGCGTTAAATACAACGTAACTGTGTTGTTTATGGGTTTCTGTGCATCATTATGGAGGCGTCCAGCTGTTGGAAAGAAGGATACCCAGAGCGACAGCCAGGCAGCGACCTCGGGGCCACAAATGACTGAAAACTTTTTTCCTTTACAAATATTATAAAGTACATGCGATGCCACCGTTGCACGCACGCACGACTTCCGCCATCAGAAATGAAGCCAACGAGGCCTCACCGCACCAGTCGAACTGAACGGACTCCGCTGTGCGGGCCATAGGCGTGCTCGCTTTCGCACTCGGCGCTGCTGGAGCTGCAAAAAGCCTGCTTATCGTCGCATACAGGAACCGCAGCGCTTCCCGCTCTTAAGCCGGCTGCCCAGGTGAGCGCCCTGCATAGAACAGGTGCGCCTTTCAGTTTGTGCAGCGTCTCCTTGGCACGGCCATTTTCCTGACCCCGGTCACGTACCCGGCGAGACAGCGCACCTGACCAGAGGAGAACACTCTAACGTGTCGTGGGCTGGTCGTCAGGACGCGTCGGAAGGCGCTAAAACGCGTCGTTAGCCGTTAGCTAGGCGCCCCACTGGCGGCGCCGCACTTCGCCGACTTCGACACCGAGGCACAACTTGGGACTCCCCGGGGAACGGACGCACCGGCGCAGGCTTCTCCGCTCGAACACAGACGGAAGCGGCTCTCGAGCCTTCTGTCCCCGGGAGTCACAAAGACTAAAATGCGCCTCAGCGCTGCGCCAGCGACTCTTATCCCATTAAATTAAATTCGCGCTAAGGTACCTGTGCGCTCGCCCAGCCGCAGACACCCTTGCTTTGCGTCACGGGCGCCAACCGGCCTCTCACAACTGCGCGTTCGGTCCGGCCCTCCGTTGACCGGCCACTCGTCTCATGGGACAGAGCTCGCCGCCGCACATCATTGGCTGATTCCCATGTCAGTCACCTGTCGCTGAACGCGCAAGCAGCGCCCCTCTTGTGTCGCCGAAGTTTCTCTTTCGGGAATGTTTAGAGGTATTTCTCTCGCACAATGGAAACCAATTGCGCTTTTTGCTCTCACTTACCATCTGCGGACTCTTTCAATGGCCGCCATCACTTTCTTAATATCATCTTTCGCGCGACTCCTGGTTTCGGCACGAACCGAGCGTCCAGACATTTTGAAGCTTGATATTACTTCTATTTTCTCCCTTCTCGCCACTCCGACCGACACTCGGTCTCGCTGTCCGGTCTCTAGATCTCGCGAGACTACGCCACCCACTGCCTCACGTGGCCCCTCGTCGGCGGGCCCGCCCCCTGCTCCCACGTGGCTTCTGCCTCAAATTGCCCGTCCGCGTTTGACGCCTCGCCACATTGTATTTGCGTCGTTTGTTCGGAGCGGCACGTACGTTCGTGGGCATGTTGGTGCGGGAAGCCCATTTTTCAACGGCCCACCTTAGCTTTGTCCATTTGTTGGTCGTAGTTCTCACGCAAGGCACCTCGAAAATTAAACGCGTGCGAAACAAGCATCTAAAGACAGGAATCGCAAAAGAAACGGAGAAAATACACAGAATGTTTTCAGATTCTTGTCACTTTCACATGAAATCCAGATGTAAGGAAAGAAACATCGAGCTTGTGTTACTACAAATGCATCATTATTTATTGTGTTAAAATCAGCATGGCGATCCAAACTAAAGGTGTGATGAGAAGGGGGGCGGGGGGACGGACAGAGAGGGACTCAGTCCTTTGGGCCAGCTAAAATGCTGTCCAAAGAGCTCTGGGCTTCTTGAATCTGTTGCTGCAGCCTTTGGCGCATGGCCTCATTGGAAGCTTTCTTCAGCATGGCCTGCATGTCCCCGATGGCAGCCCGATATCCCGGCACATTGTGGAACACACGTATGGCGCGGTCCCCGCTGGACAGCAGGTAGCGGCTGTTGATATCAAACCTGAGGTCTGCCACTTCCTCGCTGTGCACATCATGAAACTCCTCCTCCAGCTCGCCGCTGGCAGCACTATACATGGCCACGCTGCAGCCGCTGGACACGGCGACCACGCGCGCATCTGGCGACAGGGCCACTCGGCTGCCTTCAGACACTTGACACTGAACCGTCCGCAACAGGTAGGGGTCCTGTTGCTTCTTGTATTCCACATCGGTGTCCCACAGCTTCCACGTCCCATCTTTTGACACCGTCACCATTCTGCAGGGCAAAGGAAAAAGGAACATATCTGTGGCTTAACATAGCTGTTGAGGCATTTACATCTGAAAAATCAATCTAAATCACAATATTATACAAATAACAGGGACATCATTCATTTAAGAACATTTTACTATCTGCTATGTCAGCTTTTAGATGCTGACAAAGAAAAATATTTTTTAAATTGCAAAAGGAAACATACATTAAAGGACATATTGTTCACATATAACAATTTGTAACAGTTAATTCATTCATACGGAGGTTTCCATTAAGGATTATGGTATAAATGTCACTTCCTGGAAGCATGTTCAATATTATCAGCACAAAACTTTCATTATATCCTAAATAATCCACAGGTAAGAATATGCATAATATCAACAAAGAGAGTAATGGAGATATTGGCACGAAACAACAAGACGCTTTGGACCTGCGAGAGTCGTTGGAGAAAGCGAAGGAGTACACGCCTGCCGAGTGACCCTTCAGCTCGAAAGCACGTGCCACTTCCTTGAACTCGCCGCTCTTTCCAAAACACACCTCCCACACCTTCACATCGGGCGTGAACCCACAGGAGGCCACAAATCTGCTCATATGAACACAGTTACCACAGCAGCCCATTAAACATCACACATCGATTATTTCATTGCTTATCTTTTAAAAACTTTAATTTAACTACATTTTTTGTTGGAGCACTTGAGCACCAGCAAAATAGATCAGGAGGCCCCTTTCTTGGACCGACAGTGAAACCCATAGGTTATCGGTCTGTGTCATTAGGCACATCAAGTGTCAGTCTACCGATTCATGATGTTAGGAAGAGATCATTGTAAGTGGCATTCAGCCTGTGGGTGGTTAGACCTTCTTTACAGCTATGAGAAAAACTGCATTTAGAAATGGGTCAAAATTGCTCATTTAAAAGCAACAACATTTAAAAGATCCAGCTTCATGTGCAATCATTACAGCTCTTAGAGCTGGAGCGTTCCACACCACATTCTCGGCCAACCCAAGAATACATCCAGAGCAGGCTAACTAACCTGCCACAGGGCGAGATGGCAGCGTAGGAGTTGGTCATCTGGTTGGTGTTAATGGAGGCCAGAACCTCTCCTTTCAGATCCCAGATCAGAATGGTGGTGTCGGTGGATGCAGTCATGATGAATTTTCCTACACAAAGATGACGCATCAGGATTTCTGTCTGATTACGGATGTAATTCTTACACATACAGTCTATCCTCAGTTTTCTGAACTATATGGGGTCATGTGGTGCCTGGATATGGCAAAAGTCCTGAAAACCAAAACTAATTTGAGTAATATTTTTACTGCAGCGCTGTATCTGTGCTATGTACTACGGTAGGACGGTAGCAACATACTGCACGGCCGTCTGTCAGTGATGCTCGTGCAGCTCGCTTCCAATCCACATACCAGTCTCTGCAATGCCAATACTGATCACGTTTCCCTTATGTCTCTGGGGAAAGTCCTCGGCTGCAGCTTTAAAGTTCACAGAGCCGTCTTCCTTTTTGCTCATCTTAAATATGCGAATGGTCTCCCCATTGGCCAGCCAGGTTATGAAGGCTCTACAGTAGGAAAGAAACAAGCCTCATCAAAACTGCAACAAGAGGACCATTTTACTTATGTTACAGTACATCCTACAAGTCAACAAAAGGTGGACACATGCTGGTTTACCTATACATACCGAGAATCGGGGCTGAATCGTACTAGTGTAGCGTGATCCAGCTCTACGTTGGCCCGCAAGCAGCGGTGCTCGCGGTCCAGGAAGTCTTTGGTGCTCCAGATTCTGATGGTACGGTCGTCAGCACAGGACGCCAGATACTTTCCATTGCTGCTAAAATCCAGGCAGGACACATTGCCACTGTGGCTCTGGACCATAATAAGGGATGGCAGGGGTTGAAACACTGGATTAAAAGGGTTTCAGGTAAACATGTAGACAAATAACCTACATTAAGCCATACATCTAATCTAAACACCTTTCACTGAACTTATGCTGCAATCATTTTAGTTAACCTTGTAAGTTCATTTCAATTAATAATGAAAACTATTCTTATATCGGCAGTAGCCACCGTACTAGCAATGTCATTATGCAAGTATCTGTGTGTGTGTTAAGGTTAAGTAAAAGCAAAAGTTAAAAAAATAAAATACTTCTGTACTTAAAATGAACAAATAATAAATATGGGATCACCTCATGATGAAATTACAAACGATGAACAAAACATTAATACACACATCAACATGTTTTTCTGCCAGCGAGTTACAGAACTTTGGAACTCAAAGCAGAGGAGAAACTCCTGCAGCCCAGGCATCAGAAATGGATCTTTGCTCTGCAGATTTGCCCAACCGCACCGACTTGCCTTTAAGGAAGATGCGAGGAGAGGGTGCGTGAACATGCGCTGCTGTGCCCTTTCCTTGCGGGGACGCTGCTGCAGCTTTTGCTTTTTGGAAGGAGCGGATTTCTCTCCATTCTCTCTAACTAAGGGGGCATTCCAAAAAGAAGCAATGTTAGTTTATTAGAATAAAATCTTCATGTTGGGACACTTTCAAGTCACAGCAGGAACAATGAGGTCAGGGTCAGCTTTCTCCCCTCAGGTTGCCATACTGCTGAACTCTCAACAGCTTCACCACCACCACCACGAACCGTCTGTATCGCCAGAATCGCTGCTGAATGTATGTAGCCTTTGCACTCGCCACCTATTCCCTCAGATCAGGAAGAAGACCGGAAAAACTCCTCCGTTATTAACATTTGAAGCTTTCTGTACAGCAGGCACCCAACACAAGACCTGTAGGGATGCAACGAATGCACCGCAACTGGGCCAGGACATGGGAACGCAACGGCTGCGAAGCCGTCTCATTTTACGTGGATCAAGAGTGGACCATGAAACGCTAGAACCGACTCCACGGACGGTGCCACGCAGAATAAAGCGGGCTGTGGCGAAATGTCAATGCCGCGGTGGAGGATCTCCTCACCGTCGCTCTGCTCGCCGTCTTCGGCCGCGTCTGCTCGCTGCCCGTTCCGCCTGCCCAGTGCCACCGCCACCAGGATGACAAGAGCCCCGACGAGAAGGGAAACGGCGAGGAGGGCCATCGGCTCCATCTCTCGCGGTACGGGCGGAGTGGTTGAGAAACGCGCAGAGGAGAGGACGGACTGTGCCACGTTAGCGCGGCCGCCGGCTGGCTAACTGTCCAGCCCACTGAGCACCGAGCGACACCGCGGCAGCAGCAGACCAAATGCTCAGATTAGTCTGCGCAACAAATGCTCCCTCATTTGCTTGCGTTCTCAACCTGTTTCTGCCCCAGCAACGCTTCACAACTTTACTGGTCGCGAAAGAACTAAACGGTTAGCCACGAGTAGCTCCGAGTCGTGAACTTGTTCGGTTTACGTCAATTGCCGTGAAAAGTTTTGCGACGCGCCAGAAAGCGATTTGCGCAACGACGCCATTTAGAAATGAACGACGGCGGTTCGCGCCACGTCAGCCCGTTGGCGTTTTCAGTTCCGGGGTTTCCGTCCATGAAACGTAAACCTGCCTTTTACGTTAGAGTTCTGCAAAAAAGGCACCCAAGATGCAAAACGCTGCTAGCGCTAACTTTTTGGAAAATGCGCCAATTCTAGAATGACAAACGGCGGTCGCCCCAGTAAAAACGCCGAGCCGGAGCCGAGCGCTTGCATGAATTTCCTGCAAGAAAACCCGTTTCAAGCCACGGGAGGAGATGGAGGAGCAGGTGCCGCTCACGCACACGTCCCCAAAAAGTTCCTTCGCGGTGAAATCACCAAAACACCCTCATGCCAGCCCAGCGCACGCCTCCTTCCCCACAAGAGTAAGCTGGTGGGACACGCGTGGCCTTCACGTTTGAACCCCGGAATTGGCTCAACGCACGCTTAGCCCGCAGCTCCCAAGAAACGCCTAACTTGCGCGGCTGAAACGCAAGGCCCGAGGCCCCGCTGCCCTGCACGTTGCTATCCTGGCACGAACACATCTCTCCGTTCTCCCAAGTTGTGACTCCTTAGAATAAAAAATAATAAGCAGGTGCTCTGAACTAAAAAGTTTTAAAGGAAGTGCAAAAAGTGAAGGCAAAAGAAAACCTTACTTGGTTCCAAACCTGGAGTGCTTAGATTACTCATGAAAGGCAATTTCACTGCAGCCTTGTTTGAACGCATTTGCTCGGTACTTTACCGTCGCTCAGGAGCCAGGCATTGTGAGCTTTGTGCGACTGCAGTAACAAAAATTGCTTTCTGAAGTAGTGCTGCAATAAATACCCTTACATTTGACAAGCAGCCTACGAAAAAAGAGAGGAGGAGCATTAAAAAATATATAAAATATCAGTTGTTTTGCCCTTTATTGTTCTGAATCAAATTGCAGTAAATATCAGCATTTAAAAATGATAGCAATACAGCAACAAAAGCCAAATAAGGAACAGCATTTGTAAATTACAACAAGAGAACATACAACATGACATCCGTCACTTATAGCCGCCTTAGCTGGTCCAGGCCTATCCCCGAAGCCCAGGGTGCGAGACAGGGTTACGTCCAAGGGGCACCGGTCCATCCTTCCATGCTGTTTGTGCCCATTGTTGAGTTAACTGTCCTGATGGTAAGAATGCTACAGGAAAGGTAAATGAAGCAAGCACAGGAAACGGACGAGGCATGACCACTGTCATCACATTTTTATTTAAAATCACATTTCAGAACATAATGAAGCAGTGAAGGGGAAATATTACACTGCACAGGTCTGCACATTCATCCTCCTTTCTCATAGTAGGAACTCATTGCAGGAAAAATGCACAACCACTGTAGCTCACAAGTACATACGCACACACGCACACATCCACAAATACACATATTCTTAAATGTGAGACATTCAAAATCCAGAGACATCCAAATAGAATTTATGCCCTCCAGCAAAAGAGCTAAGGGAACCCTAGTTACTTGTAAATATGTAAGGCTTAAGGAATGAAACTCATTAAATGGAATCCCTTAGTGAACACTTCAAGCACAATTCTGCTTATTTACAACTAAACACACACAGGGCAAAGACAAGAATGGGAGGTCCTTTGGTTCTACAACTACTGGCTTTTTTAAATACATAACGTGAGTAAATTAAAAGAAATGGTCATACACATTCGAAACAATATGTCTGAGCAAATTCATGTGCTGTGCAAATTCCAGATATTAATAAATTTCAGGTGACATGTTTGAAAAACAGGAAAAACCAACTGTCATGCAGATATGGTACATCGGTATTCCCTCAGTTTGGCAGTTTCAAAATTCATAAAATTCTCAACTCAATACAACTGGAACCCAACACAAATGTAAAAAACGGACATCCCGATACGCCTAAACGCTAATAACTTGCTCATTTCAAGTAGGTGACAGCTGGTCAGACTCCGTTCGGTCCAGGAAACGTTTCTGGACTCCATCGTGGCATTAGAACCTGCCTGTTCCACGTTTATTCCCATCATTTTCTCTCAGTCCGGTCTTTCGACAGATCAACACATCATGAAAGAGTTTTTCTTAGCCTCATAGCTATAACAAGCAGCAAGCTGACATCTCTGGAGTGTGATGTGAATATAAACCAGGATAAACACAAAAGTGGGTGGAAAAACAGACTTCAGACTGCCGCAGAAGCTCAACACGCTGCGTCTCAGCCAATGGCAGTCCAGAAGTCTTGGAAAGGGAGCGACGGCATGCAATTTGCAATATAGAATGAACACAGAAGGACCGCCCGTAAGTAGGAACTTACAACAAAAACCAGTATCATCCAAGCAGCTGCAGACCAAGTGCTCACTCACATTAGAAAGCACAACAGCAACACTCGCGTACGCTTCCAAATAAAAGAAAACCCCGAATTACAAAACTCCTCTTTTGTAAACATATTGCCCCAGTGAGCTAAGCTTGAAGGAAATCTTAAAGGCAACCTGCTTTATTAGTACAAAAATAATTTGTGATTTCAACATTTGTTGCCTGTATGCAGCCAACCATCCCCACATACATTCATACTGTTGCGTACAATCAGCCACTGACTTAAGTCCACGAGAGAATCTGTCCGTTCCGAAAACAGAGCAACCGAAAGCTCTATGCTTTGTCACACGACGCCCTTAAATGCTCCCCTTAAAAGCAGCATGTGCAAAATAATTTGATTTCAAGTTATACAAAGTAGTAAATACAACTGCTCACGAGTAACCCATTGACCATATCAAGCTAGTACATAAACAACACGTTCAAACCGTTAACTGAATGAAACAGGAGCGCTCTCGGTTGCCTGCATGTACATTTATTATAGTGGGAAATTTCAAATTTGTGAAGGCCTGAGCTCAAGACGCAACCCATGTCACACTGTCATTGATCACAGTATAATAAACACAGCATCTGACAATGCTGTCCTGTTTTTGATCGGCTTTGTTCTTGGCAGATTCAGCACCCGTTGAAACGTTTCTTTCTTTTTCCACTTGAGGTGGTGAACATGTATTCGTCTCGACCTTTTATGCTTAACATTTTTAGCCGCCATTTACAGCACACGCTATTTAAGTTCAATACTGGGAGAACAAATCAACGCGAACCAAGAAGCCGCCGAGTCCAGTTCATACAAACGCAACATTCATATTTAAGTGTTAAAAAAGTAAAGGTATCAAATACATTTGTATATAAATCCAAGCTCATTTATCAGCTCACACTTCCTGAATTCGGCTCCTCCTCCTACACCGATGCAGGTAAGACCATGTCCGGCATTACTAATATGCCGCCATTCAGCACATTATTTCCTTCAAACTGGACTCTCTGAGGCAGACAAAATGGAAAAATACACATAATACTTTTCAAGTTGGGGACTTGAGGAAAGGAAGAAACAGCAGCAACAGCACCACACAACATGTTTCACGCCCGAGAAAGGGAAGGAAAAAAGTTACTTTAGCCTCCGTCCGTCTGAAGTTGTCTGGAGTTCCTCCTGCTCATGTAGTGGTGCAGGGGAGGTGCCCATGGTGTGGTGAGCAGCACCAGCCAGCACACTGCTCTCGTGCTGTGCAACAGCCCTGGCCCAGGGCTACGAGGGGAAGAAGCCAGACGGAGTGAGAGAGGTAGTCTAGAAGAAAGCTGCTCACGGTAATGGTGGCCAAGGAGATCTTGCAGACATGAGCATCAAGCAGCGTGGCTGTTTTTAGTGCCATGCTTCAGGAAGAACTGAGCAGGCTTTGGGTCCAAATGAAACCGAGCAGAGGGAACACTCGGGGTCTCCACAGCAACATTACAAAGGGCTTCACAGAGACGCAAACATGAGTACGCCGCACTTTATAAATGCTTTTTATTCTGTGAGCATATATTTTAGAATTTTAAAGTTTTTGAACGTTTCAGGCTCTGTACCAGGTTCTGTAAATACACATGAAGAGTTTAAGTCCCTACAGCTCATTTACACACCCTTTCACCAAAGCATGCGGCCTTGGTGCCGTACAACAACACTTCACTCCAATCTGCCAATCCTGCTCTGGAAACTGGGGGAAAAACATCTGAGTCTGAGTGGCAGAAACAATCATCGCCGTGTCACACTGCTGGGTGGCCAACAAACCAACTGTTTTAGGCATTAGCAAGCAACCAATAACAAGAACTGCTACTTGAAAGTAAACCGGGTGAAGAAAGGAAAAGACAAAACCCACACACATTTTGCCACCCTGTGTGAGCTCAGGAGTTGGAACTGAAAGCCTCAAGCGGAGCAGTGATTGCTTGGTGTAGCCCATCTACAGGAATCCCCAGCACGTTGATGCGATGACATTAGAACTTCAGCTGCAGGTCACTTCTTCCTGGGGTGCTGCCGCCGTGCCTGGAGCCTCTGTCGAGCTCCGGAGGGCTTGGAGCCTGAGCCAATGGAGAAGGACGCAGCAGGCGATGACCCTTGAGTACCAACAATGGAGAGAGAATATTAAAAATGGTCAAAACGTAGCATTCTGGGTACCGTAAGTGCTGTCCATGTACACAAGTGGGCCACGGGACTTTAAATGGCATAGAGAGAGTTCTTTTTAACAATCTGGAAAAGCTCTGAGATTTTTAGCAAAAATCTCTCTGCAAAGAATTATAAGAAAACTTGGATGCTACACAAGGTGTTAACCCCATCATGGAGAATCTGCCACACAGTCTACAGGGAAAATGGGTGTTTCATGGCTCCCAGTACAGGCTTTGACACCAGATGCCATTCCTTCCATTAAGTCTTCACTAACTTTGTCTGCAGAGATGTTTGTGGTCCCACCTTCTCCATCAGCTCATCTGGTTGCACTTTCATAAAGCCACAGAACTACAGAGAAAGCATGAAAGTGCAAAACACCTGGTATCGGCACATAAAACTGATGCTTGGATATTGCTCCAAAATCGGTATCCTAAGGGTCAGCTTGAAGGGTCAATTGTGGGCCATGCTAGACTTGATGGTCTGAGTAATGGGTCACTCACCAGGTCCGAATTCTTTGACCAATTCAGCCTCAAGGGTACAGACTCTCCCTATACTCTTCGCACCTGAGCTGGAGGTAAAGATGTCCAGAAGAACTAATAACTTCATCACTCAGGCTTTAGATGGAAGACTGAGTGCCACTTCACATTCTCAGTTAGCGCACCCTATTTGCCAGAAGATTCCTACTTTTCAGGTTGTAAAGCACCATCCATACTTCGGTCTACTGTTCACTCGTTTCTGCTCCTCCTCTCTCTCTCTCTCTTTTTTTTTTTAAACTTCATGCACGTCTGCTTCTGCGATCTGTGGATGTAAGTAACACTTTCACTCAACATTTACCAAGATGGAACTTAAACTGAATGTCTGGACCCTCCCTCTGGCATTCCTCATCCTCCATGGTTGTAAACGACACTCATTATCACATATGCCATCATAAAGTTGAAAAAATAGCAAAGATAACAAGGAAAGAAGGGAAAAGTATAAATAAGGACAAAAAAACCGTTCAAACACGAAAGTAAGTGCAATTGCTTTTAAGCTTAATGTTTATAAATCTGCAGACTGTCAGTGTGCACAAAAGCACAGACACAGGATAGAATGCAGAGCATCCAAAAAGCAGGTCAACCAAAAACTTACAACATACTGTGAGAAAGAGAAAAAAAGAAAAAAAAAAAAAAAAACACCAGACCACCAAAAACTTCGCAAATTGTTGAGAAATGTTCATGCATACCAAAGGGTGATGGTGCGAGGCCACTGAAACTTGGAGCTGGTGTGCTTGGAATCCCAAATGGAATAGGACCACCAGGAGTACTCTGGCCAAAAGCAGAGGTTGACGTTCCTAGAGGAGACAAGAGAGAATGAAGGTGCCATCGAGACGTCTCAAACTGCACTTGGTGTAAAGCTCTAACACTGAAGAAGAACCAAAGCGTTTCAATGTGACTATTCTGGACATTACCCTTTAATGTGGAGAAAGTTAGGAACTGTCATGCAGCCACCCTAAATGCTGAATATTCAGTCAGAAAACGAAACATTCCAAGAACACCAGGATACGCACTAAGAAGCTAAATAAATATTAGTAGGGTACGAACAAAACCAGCACAGCCCGTGGCTCTTGTTCCTCCACATCAAAAATAAATTTACCAGTCATCTACCCTAAATGACTGGAAGGGAATATTATTGCATGAAAGTCAAGGATATTTCAAGCATGCGGGGTTTTTGGTGCCGCAAGATGAACAGCGCATCCAGTACGTACGAGGCCACCCAAGAATTAGCTGCCAGCATGAGCTTAAGGTTCTTTGTTACACTAGGCAGTCCTGGGAGACAGAGGCATAAAACTGCACTTCATCCCTTCCTTGAGCCTAAATATTAAATCTGCACTACAAATTAATTGACAGGACTGGCCAAAAATGAACAGAACAGGATCCACCATGGTAACCAGAATCCAGCACACTGCTGGCAGTTACTTGACGGCAACAAGACCTTATGCCACAGTGTCTTTATTGACGGGAAAATAAGGCGCAGCTCATGGTGAGCAACCAAGGTTGAGCAGATTGAGCAGTTAACAATGCCTGTAAAGAGCAAAAGCAAGCGGCTCGTACCACAACAGCAGGTGGTGTGCAACTCTGGCATGTTGTGGAGGCAGCACAAAGCGCTCACTGTCTGAGAGCCATGCAGTCATCACTTCACCACACTTACCACTGATAAAGTTTAAACCTGCATTTCCAACGTTGTGACCTGGAAGAACCACATGAATTACTTTCCCCAAAACATAAGGAACAACGAAAAAGGCCCAAATCTCAAGACAGCTGAGGGAAAGATCTGTGGTTAACCATATTTTAACTTAAAATGTGTATCTATCTAGAAAACATGCATACATACTATACATTTAAAGCCAATCCACTGTGAGTTTTTGGCAGATACAAAAACTTCCACTTGAGCAGCGGCCAAATCTTTATCATTTTATCTTTGTTTTTTGCCTGAAAAGAGCTATTTTCAAATTTACATACATAAATATGTTAAATCAGCAGTCGCCAACTGCTGGGCCGTGAACCGGTACCGGGCTGAACAGAAAGAATAAAAAACTTTTATTGACTATTGAGTCTGCATGGGTGTTTTATTTTGAAAAATCAATTAAAATCAAGGCGGGATATCCTGAGATGGCCACAAAAGTACTGAAAACCCTGCTTCCATTTCCAACATCTTATCTTTGTGAAGCGGAGTTTTCTGCAGTGACAGCAACCAAAACGAAATGACAGAGTAGACCGGACATAAGGAACACACTTCGGGTGTCATCGTCTCCCATCACCCCTAGATGGGACCGTCTCGTTGCAGGGAAACAAGCTCGGGGCTCCCACTGCTTCTGCGTTATGGCGAGTAGTATTTATTATGCACTTTATTATGTGCACGCAATGGCCGGTCCGTGGAAAATTGTCTTAAGTGAAACCGTTCCGTGGTGCAAAAAAGGTTGGAGACTGCTGTGTTAAATGTAATAGTTTTTTTTTAAGTAGCTGTACACAGTAGAAAGGAATAATATTTGTTATATTTGAGTTTTTACTTGTCTTACAGGTCTGATGAAAACAAGTAAGAATTCTTCTCATATTAATTGTAATAATAAAAACGTTTCAATGTACAAATTTTCCCCAAATGAACAGATTTCCGGGAAAGTAAGCCGAGGAACGGGTGCAATATCTTCCTAGGGCTGCTGACCAGCCCTCACTACTGTTACTTACCAAAAGGTGGTTTGCTGTCCTGGGCATTTGCAGCCCCGAAGGTGAATCCAGGTGTCTGTGTGGCCGGGCTGGCTGAGGATGCCATCCCAAACTGGCTCCCCGACACAGCTACACCAAAGTTAAATCCCCCGATGGTTGGCTGTGCAGGGGAGCTCTGAAGTGGTGTAGGGGCACTGGGCTGGGTGGGTGTCCCCCCTCCAAAAGCAAAGGTAGCTGCTGGGGCTGGAGTCTGAGTGGCAGAGCCAAAGGCTGGTGTTGCTGAGGGGGCCGAAGTACTGCCAAACACAAAGCCCAATGAGGCACCGCCAAATGCTGGATTGCTGGGAGTCCCAAATGTGGGTGTGGCTGTGGAGGTGGTTGCACCAAAAGCAAATGTGGTGGATTCGCTGCTGGCACCACCGAAATTAAATGGTTTGGCTGCACCCGGCAGAGCAGATCCAGCTACCTGAGATGAGCCATTGAATGAGGGTTTCCCAAATGTGAACACAGGCTGCCCAGCTGTTGCCAGGGCTCCTGCTGTGGTAGATGGAGCAGCAGTACTGAACCCACTGAATGAGCCAGCAGCTGATGTCAGTTTCCCAGCAGACTGGCCAAACGTGAACGTCCCTTGGACGGATGACTGTGTAGACGCAACTGTTGTGGCCACAGACCCAAACTGAAAGGTCTTGGCAGTAGTGGTGGCAGCGGTGGTGGTGGTGGTGGTGCTGCTGCAGCAGCTGAGAGACAGTGCTTCGCCAGCTGTGGTTGTGCCACCAAACTGGAACATGTTACCTGTGCTGGTCGCTGTGGTAGTCAAGCCAGTGGGTGCAGTAGTCAAGCTGGTGGCTGGTGTTGCGCTCCAGCTTCCAAACAGAGACTTCACTGGTGCCAGGTCAGTAGAAGCAGTGGGTGTAGGAGTGCCAGACAAGCTGCTGAATAATGAAGAGCCATTCACAGAAGTCACAGGGGTCGATGATGGGACTGATGCCTGGTTCGATGACACTGGCTGCCCAAAAGCAGGGTTTGCTGTACTACCCCCAAAAATTGGCTTAAAAGTTGGCACAGCCGGAGTGCTCGTGGAAGAGGATGGAGCTACAGTGACTGATTTCCCAAAAATAGGTTTAAAAGCAGAGGTGAGGAGAGGGCTGCTGCTTGAAGCTCCTGTAGTGGTGGTAGATGATTGCGCAGAGGGTCCAAGGCCAAATGTCAGGCTCCCTGCTGTAGGGAGGCTGCTGGCTGATGATGGCAAGGGTTGGGCCAATACCTGGGCAAAGGCAGAGGTAGCCAGCGAGCTGGAAGGCTGTGCTGTCAGCTGTGCTGTCGTCACACTGGGCTCAGATTTCACGGGTCCGCTGTTTGAAGGCAGGACTACAGAGCTTGTTGTCACTGCAGACAGTGTGGGGGCTACAACACGAGAGCACTGGTGTTAACCAAGAATTATCACTCAGAAGTACAATCACCTATAAAGAGGTAAACCCCATATGCAGTTAATTTGCTCCTGAAAACACAGAGCAAACTGAAACTTGGTATACGAGAATGTAGTTTTCACTCATTTTAAACAGGGAAAATAATGTGCTTCCAGCCCATCCAAAAACACCCAAATTAATGTTTCAAAACATATATATATATAAAAAAAAAAAAGTAAAAACAGCTTGCAGCATGTGCAGCACTGCAGTGCACACACGCGCGTGCACACACACACAGGGAATTGCACAGCGTGCATCAAAACAAGCAGATACAAAAACAGTTTCTTTTCACATACTGTTATGTCCATGAACAGCTGACTTGCTTAGTCTGTGCAGTGTTACTATTATAATATTTATTCTTAAACTCCTTGCACTGTCATGCATCTTTTGCACAGAAAGAGAACAGGTGAGACAAGCAGGCACCTGCAGGACTGGATGTGACAGGACCAGCTCCTGGGTTGTTCATCATCTTCAGGCACTCCAGCAGAGGGTTGGTCGTGCTGGGGACTACACCTATCGGACCAGGTATAGGATCTTTGTGGACGGTGCCAGCTGTGGTGGGCCCTGCGGTGGCTGCAGGGGCTGAAGCAACACTGCTGGCTGGGGCAGCTGTGGGTGCAACAAGAGCGGGGGCACTCAACAGAAGTCCAGCAGGAGCAGGCTGTACTGTGCTGGACACTGGCTCAGCAAAAGGGACCAGAGAGCTGGATGTGGGTTTCACAGGCTCTGTAAGGATGAAAAAGTTCAAGTAAGTTGAAAGTCCAGGGACAAAGGACACTTTCAGTTTACAAAAATGTGGATCCCACAAGAGCCTTAGCAGTACTTCACACAAGACATCACCATTTCTGTATTCATAAGGATTTTTATTGTCAATGTGTTGCTCATGGCTACTAGTAGATAAGACATTTTCGATGAATGGGAAATTGGGATTGTGGCCACCTGTTCCATCATCAGCCATGTTAATTTACCAATGAGGTGGCTAGAGGCACAAGATGTAGATCATATAAAAATTCTACAGCTGCAGGCCACGATCACCTTAACCAAAGGGAGGAAAAGGGAAGGCATGAAAAAACAAGCAATCGCGTATTCCCCCCCCCCCCGAAAGGAAATTTGCCGTGTCCCTCGTAGTGCACTAAATGCCTTCCTACCAGTTATGCTTTAATACCTAAACTTATGTACACATTTTTATATTTCAGCTAAAATTTATAGTGTTTATGTTATGCACATGGCTTCATGTTTGTCTTGTTTTTCATTTGTAAGACGTAAATGACTATTAACAGCAGCTTATATACTTATGTTTGTTATTTACTAAATGAAAAGTGGTAATTTTTTGTGTGGCCAATTATAAATGAATCAAATGCCAAAATAGGTCTGATATGTGCGCTTACAATAAAAAGAAACACATGGGGTAATAAGAATAAAGTGCAAGTTTAAGGCTAATGAGCAGCATGTGACATGGGTTGTACAAAGGGGTGGCAGAAAGCATAAAACATAAATGGGGGGGGGGGGGGGAAACTTTGGTATCTGTGGTTTCTACTGTATTGTGACTGTCACATCCAAGTCGGGTAAAGGACTGCTCACACAGTAGTCCCCACAAAGCAGGACAAGGGACCTATGAATAGTTGCCCAAGATACTCACCTGGCTCTTCCAGGACCTTCTGAATTCGGCTGAGTGCTGCCGCCTTTTCCAAGTCCAAGTCTTTCACTGTGACGGTGTAGCCCAGTTCAGGCGGAGGAGGCTAGAGAAGCACCAGAAAATTCATAATTTAAATTAAAAGTTCAGCCGTGGTCCAGGAAACCCCAAATGCAAACAGTGCCACTCTGGTAACTCTGTTGCTGCTTTTCTGGAGGAAACAGTAATGAGCTCATTCACTTACCAGAGAGATTCTGTCTGCCCTGGACACCAGCTGAATTTTACGTTTGCGTGTTCCCTCATTGCCACCAGAGTCTGACAATGTTGTAGGAACAGGAACCTTAGGGGCTGGCGTGAGGTTTCCTGTGGACAGATCACCCAAAATACCAGAATGATTTACAGCCCTTAATAACGGATTACACTAAAGCAGTCTATTTGATAAGTCAACGACTCTTGTTAGTATATACATATTCAAATATATGATTGGTTCTGGTAGAATAACTGCCACATATTCCATAATTCCTTCTCAAACCTGGAGTTGGAACATCATCTGTTTTTGTCCTAGCTGGCCTCAAAGTGGACACAGAGGTAGGTTGCAGTACCTCCTCTTCCCTGTGTCAAAGCAGCAAGTAAGAACAGTCAAGACTCCTTTAATAAGACTGATGAATCTACTTTAAAGACAACATTTCATTTGACTACTGAAATGATTAGCATCAAAAACCATAGTTCTTAAATACATGTCTATGTAGGACTTCAAACAGCAAGATGATATAGCATATAAAGCATTTGAATTATTATTAATAAAACATTATTTATGTACAGTTTTGTCTACAGAGAGAAGAGTAAATCACTAAGGAGACAAGTAGAAGCCAATGAAAGACAACTGCACATTTAAGTTCAAAATGGAGACTGCCAGCCCATCTCAGTTTAAGCTTAACATTTAAAAAAGGTGGGGGAGATGATCCTTTACACTACCTCTGTGGGATAACACAGCAGAGGAGCATCAGTACCTGGGTTTCTTGCAGACTCTTTCTGGGGTTTGGGACTTAGAAGACTCAGAACTTGACAGAGGAGAGGACCTGGAGGCTGTCTTGGGCTGTGAATAAATTTCAGTTACTAAACTAATGAAACTGTTCATAAGAATATAATTGTAATTTGCTCCACCGAATCAACACTACATTAGTACTATTGTCCAATTATAAGGCTCTTACTGATGGAAAATTTAGGGATGCGCAATGATATCTGAATTATACTGTATCAGCAAATATTTGTCTATATTGATTTTATTAACATTGGTCCAATTCTTAGACCTGGTTAATAATTCAAACCAGTATTTAATGATGCAACACTGTGTTCCAGATGAGCAGAGCATTTAGGCTACGGTGCCTTTGCAAATGTCTGCAGTGTGCAAAAGGGACATAAAATATGCATTTGCTACACTTGCAAACATTGTTGACAGAAATAGAGTGTTCAGTGTCATTTCTGTAACAAGGCATAAATGCGCTTGCTTGTTTAGATCTTAAAAAAAAGTTTGAAAACAAAGAACAATGCATTTCCAGAAAAATTACTGTAGCTATTAAGCAGTGTTATTTAATTCTTTATCACTGTACTGTGGCCCTTTTTTAATTTCCATTATCGCAACTGTTGTTAGATTTTTCCTTGCTATGTATCATTTAAGACTCTGTATCTTATAAATGTCTATTAGTATCGGGATTAACTGATAAGTACACAAAAATTATGGGATGGCAGCATCAGCCAGAATTCCTCGTAGCGGGGCATCCTTAGTCCAAGTATTTAAAAAGTATTAAGAAAATAAAACCTTGCTATGAGAAGCATTGGGTCACGCGGTGGTACAGCAGATTAAGTTGCTGCCTCATAACTTCTGGCTGCTTGTGACGTGTGTGGTTTGACCCCAGCTCAGGGTATGGCATTTGCATGTTCTTCCTACGTTTTCATGGAGAAAGCACTGGCAAACCACATCTGCTCTCTCCCTTGCCTTCAAAACCACACCAGTGGTTGCCATGAGTCCGATTTGACTGCACTTCCACCACCCCCTTTGCAAGAATCATTAATTAAAAATATTAAGGACCACAGAAATGAAAGGAAGTATATGTATAATCTTTAATTTTATGTATTTGGGAGATGCTTTTGACCAAGACGAAGTAAAACTCAAGAGTAAAGTGCATTAATAGCAGCAGAAGAGCTTTAGGTATAGGAAATGAGGAGCACCAAGGACAGGCAATTTACCCGAGCAGAACCCAGTGAAGAGCTGTAGGAGCTGCTGATTGGATTCCGGGCTGAACCCAGAACCCCACAAGGAGTCAGGGTGGAGCCCACGGAGCTTGTAGAAGAGGTCCGGGAACGCTTCAAAGAGGACTCCTCCACCACAGACATGCTCAGCCCTCGCTTCACGTTAGTGGGTCTGAGGAAAAATATATGGACAAAGAGAGGAAGAGCAACATTTATTTCTGACCTTCAATTATTTATATGACTAAAGTCCTATCAGCAGAAACTCACATAAAACATCACAAATATAACTCGGTATTTATTGTGAACATGAACAGGAAACTTGATCCATGGTCAGTTGAATGCATTACTGTCCTGCGGTGAGCAAGTAGCTGCTGGAACAGTGTGGCCTTGCAATGCCTGGCACCAGGCAGCACTGCAGTGACTCACTTGGGCAGCAGCTGAGAGGGGGCCCCATTGGCAAGGAGTTGTTCGACAGCCGAGATGGAGCTTCCAGTGCTTTCATGACGGCTGCAAGACACACGCCATTCTCATCACGCAGTGAAGGACCCAAAGATGACTTCCACATCATACATGTCCTGATGCATTAAGTCATGAGACAAAAAAGCTGACTTCCTCACCTACAAAACTTGCTGTGTGGGCTCTCTTACACTTTGCCCAGCAATAGCTCCAAGAACTAAAGTCATTACTCCTATTCTCTATACAGATTCATAAAGAACAGCAAAAGCAAATCTATGTGAAAGTCCATAAAGAAGGTTTATTGTTTAAAAAAAAAAAAAAAAAAAATTAGCAGGGTTTGCAGAACTGACTGATACACGATGTTTTGCATTAAAATTACGTTCATTTTAGTACCTTTTTGCTCAACATTTTTAACAGTACCATTGCATCGTGTCAAAACATGGGGAGAGAACTTGCAACTCTTTCCTTCATCTTTGGGTTCCTTCCCTACCTTCTTTTGCTGTTCTGCCCAACAGCCAAGGCCCTGTCATCTACTTTGTCTACTTCTCTCTTCCGACTCTGTTTGAGGGCACTCAGCACAGCCTCCAAGGAGCAGGGATCAGGAGGTGGGCCCAGTCCCGTAGACTGAGAGGACGGAGGGGAGCTCAGGTGGTCAAAACTGTAACAACCAAAGAAGCTTAATTCACCAACAGCCATTCCTTACTGTCATGTAAAACTAAACAAATGGCTCCAGATACGTTTCACAAATAAAAACACAAGGGCTCTTGCTGGAACACATTTTAGATGGCGTTAACTGGTGAAAACCTGAGGACAGTCCCAAACAGAAAGAAACTGAGTTAATTTTAATAAGGATTAAAAGTTTACCAAAGTGAAACCTAAACTGTCACATATGACATCATGAAATGTTGTAAAGTAGACTACATTTTTATAAACTTACACCTGTGGACGAGTTTTATCCAAACGTGGTATCTTCACAGTGACTGGACTATGGAGCGCAGGGGAGTTGCGCTGGGTCAGGAAGCCCTTCCGAAAGCCATCCTGCTGACTCGGGGGCATCACTCCAACCACTGAGGTGCCTGTCTGTTGGAGGGGGTAGCGTCGCTGTGGGGTAATGATGAACCTAGCTTCTGTGCCGAAGGTCTCTCTGCTTAAAGCATATAATAATTACATTGGACATGGTTTTATGAAGCCTGATTAATACAGTTTTCCTTTTGCTTCAGGTGCTATATATTCCATAAATGGATTTTCAGTCAAATTCTTAAAAGTCCTCACCAGCACACATTATACAATACAGTAGATTGTATGAAGATTTTTTAAATTATATATGCAGTAGCAGAGTGTAAGCCACATCAGCCTGCAAGGTAATAAGAAAACTGACTTTTAGTCCAGAAAATACAGCATACTTTATATTCTCTTCAGACCTTAGACGTAGCTATAGTAAAATAAAAAACGAACACTTCCATCATGTCCATAACACTTCTCCAGTGCAGAGCAACTGGCTAATCTAGAGCCTATCGAAGAAATAGGGGACGGGTAAACCTCATTTTACACACTTTATCTGTTCCTCAAAATGCTGTACAAATTGACTTTGAACATAGCAGAATCTTATTTTACTTTATTTTAAATGGGAAAATAATTATATGTTCCCAGCCCATCTGAAAACCTCAGAGCAACTTTCCCAGATATCACTGAAACACTGCAAAATACCTTGAAGTATATATAACGCAGCAGATGTCTACTGCACCAACTGGGAGTTGGTATCAAAAGCCTAGCTGTGTTATAGCAAAACTGTATTCAACAGGGCTGTACAAATGTGGGTTTACCTGTATTATCTACACCAGTGATTCTTAACCTGAAGTAAATGGACTGCCTTCAGGAGTTGAGTGAATCAGGGGTTTGCTTTGAAAACAGTATCCTAACAAAATATAAAACTTAAAATGAAAAATAATACAATACCAGTTCAATTTATGACTTCCCCCAATATCATGGGATGTGGCTGCCTTGAGGTACAGAGGCAATTTTTTTTGTTCTCTTAGTGTTACTTCTCTTCACTCCCAGGTTTTCTCTACTTTGAGTCCTGGCAAACGTTCTACTGCGACACAATTATCCCTGTGGTCTTTATTCTCTTTTCTGCTCACGATGAATATGGAGCCCTTGTGCCACTTGCTTATCATTCTGTTGTGGGTCTTCTGTGTGCTTTATAACAATGAAGAGTGCCACTATTATGGCAGAGTTTTTACATATACAAGGAGTCAGCTGCTGACCCTAGAAGAGGCTGCCTATATTTGCTTGGTGAAGGTATGATGTTCCAAGTGAAACTGACCATGGATGTTGGACAGGCATCTGTATAAGTGGAAGGAGACGAGTGGTGGGCTTGTATTTCTGATCAGCAAGTGGTATAAAACCAGACAACTCACAGCTGGCAAATGGTTCTGTGGCCCAGCCGCTACATAAATTTTCAACCGTATATGCTCATCTGGTAGGTCACTCGGGTTTTCCCCCTGCCATTTTGCTTGTTGTTGTAGTGGCAGCAAGTGACAACATTCACACTTCAGTCTCCAGACTTCTGACAAAAACATCAACTGTTCTATAGAGATTTTGTCAGCAATGGACTGAGCCAGATGAACTGTTAGTGCTTTTTATCTGTCTGTTTACTAGTCCATCTGTACCATCTATTTACATTCTTATACTTGTGTCTCCTACCACTACCTTTTTTTATGTGTGCTGCTCTAGCCCTGTGCAATTTCTTTTGGGAAATTTTTGACTTACATAATCAATAAAAGCTTAATAAAACAGATCCTCCTCAATTTATAGGATCTACAAAAACCTTGACTACAGCCATAATAAAATATATATTTTTAATTATAATTATTTGTATGACTACTTTATCATTTTGTCAAATTGGAGCAATATTACAACGAAAAACCAACTGTAAATGACTGAGAAATGAAAATACTTGTTTACCTCACAAATTCTTATTCAATGCTAACTGGTAACCAACTCATCCTGTAAACATGAGCAATGTTCTTTTGCTTGTTATTGATCAACACAAAGACCAGACACAAACAGTAAATACTGGAAGGAATGTGAATCAATCAACCAGGAAAAAATGTGTATATTCGAACATTTATAACTTGCACCTTTGTAACATGAAGAGCGAGTGAATACTTTACATAAATACAGCAGAAGCAGCAAAATGCAAGTGACCACCAAAATGAGGCGAAAACAAAGCTAGACAGCCTTCCACCTGGACTGGTAAGAAGAAATGAATGATCTCAGAAATTAATCCACTTTAGTACTGCTCAACAGCAGCAGCTCCGTTTTAATACATTCCACATACAGAGAAAATGTACTGCTTCTCTTTGGTCTTTTTCCCTACCTTCTCTTGCTCTTCTGCCCAGCAGCAGAGCCCCTGTCCTCAATTTTGTCCACGTCTCTCTTTCGGCTGACTCTGAGCGAACTCGGCGCAGCCAGGGAACAGGAATCAGAAGATGGACCCAGTCCCGGGGACCAAGAGGTTGGCGGGGAACTCAAGCGGTCAACACTGTAGAAAACAGTGGTTCTAAATATTTTAAACTGAGCTTAATAAAAAAAAAAAAAAAAAAAGGACAAAAGTCCAAAATTCTTTTTCTTTTGGCTGGTATAAAGAAAAGTTAACCAAAAATGAAACCCAAACTGTCACATAACAGAATGTGAAAAAAGTTTATCAGACTATTGAACTTACACCTGGGATCGAGTTTTGTCCACTGGTGAGATCTTCACAGTTACTGGACCGTGGAGTGCAGGAGAGTTGCGCTGGGTCAGGAAGCCCTTCCGAAGGCCATCCTGCTGAGTCGGGGGTATCCCTCCAACCACTGAGGAGTTCATTTGCTGTGGGCTGATTGTGAACTTGCTGACTGTGCCAGTCTCTCTGCTTAAAGCATAAAAAAAGCTATTTTTATGTCAAGTTTTTGTAAAGACTTACCAGTAAAACTCTTTCATACAAATCTCAAGTTTCATTTCAAGATTTTCACTCTGCAATTATACAGATGTACAAGAGAATTGAATGTACTTTCTCTTGGACCACGGTGTACAGACACATATAGGACAATGCAGACAAATTGAGACAGAGTGTAAATAGGTCAGTAGACACATAGATAAACACATGGGTAAGAAGATGAACAGAAAAATAGATTTAAAAAATGATGAGGACAAACAAAGTTGGCAGTGATGGTGGTAGTAATACAGTGGAACGTGGTCAGCGGTGGCGATCAATCCCTATGCTGTGCAAAATTCGGCAAGCCTAACTGCTATGGAGGAAAAAATGTGCCTCCTTCCACAGATGGAGGTGAGAGAGGTCTGCAGTGATGACATAAGCCTGACACACCAACTGGTTTAAGCAATCCAGATGATGGGCAGCAATGGAGGCCTACATTCACATTTCAAGAATAAGGAATTGTTTATTATTGATCGCCCTTACACTGCATGCATATAAGAGAACATGATACTGAGTTTCTTGAGGCAATTTATAATATTACGCTTCTTACACTGGGACCTTGAAAAGGGTAGCAGTAACCACTATTCCACCTGGAGCCAACTGGATAGCAAGTGAGGTTCATGCTAAATCTCTGCCACGTTCAGCGGAGTGAAACATGGTGCCATGGCAGGAAGGTGATGATATAGGCTGGCAGAAAGAGAAGGATGGTAGAAATGTTGCTGAGAGAGAGCACAGAGAGGAGGAGGAGGATGAACAAAAACACGAAGGCAGAGACAGGAGGACTGAGAGACGATCGGAGAGAACGACGCCAGAGCACCTCCCACATTTTGAATTTTTGGAGGGAACTTGTTCACGGCCGCTCCTTCACCAAGCAGCACTTACCCAAATGTTTCACCCATGTATAAAGTACAAGAATAAAGCGATAACTCCCGTGCATCCACCAACACTGCCTTTAAACAGCTCGTTCAAGCGAACGAGGATCTGGCAACTTGTACCGACCCGAAGGACAGGCGCCTCCTTGGGGTGTCCGCCGCTTCGTTCGGCCGGCTCAGCTGGTCGCGGAGCTCCCGGGTCCCGCCGGCGCCCGAAGCGCCGTCTGCCTTGGCCAGGTAGCTCCCCATCAGTAAGTCCCTGGGGCTGAAGAGCGGCGAGCTGCTACCTTCCGCTTCACTGTGGAAAATACCGCGGCTCCCGAAGCGCCGCTCGGCCCCCGATGCTGCCACCGAGTCCCGGGAAACGCTTCTATTATGTCGATCCCGGTGCGGCAGTCCGTTCGTGTCCCGACCTGGCAGCCAGCGCCTCAGCCCCGTTGGGACTTTCAGGTGAGCCCGAGGATGAAGGCCCAACGCGGTGTGAACGTGCCACTCGCCCGCGTAATAAGAGCAGGCGACGCAGGAGAGGCCGAAAATAAACAGCGCAGAAAGAAAGAGCGGAGCGAAGCACAGGGTTAAACTAATCGCTGCCAGAGAGAGAAACGCAAGCCACCGCTTCTCTCTGGGAGACATTGCGGCACCGCGCCGCCAGTTCACTTTAACATCCCATAATGCAGCGCGGCCCTCGAGCGTCACGACGCCTGCGCGAACGGCCGAGCCCCGGCGCGTTTGTTTCGCGTTTTAGCAAACACTGAATTACAAGAATAAAATTATTACAGTTGCCACTTAAAATATGGTAGCAGCTCGTTTTGCGTATACATTTGCTTCGGAAAGTTCAATGAAACTATTCCGTGTTTTTCTTGTCTGCGCACGCCGAATCCGCATCCTGTGCGCGAGCAGCTTGACTGACAGGTTGAAATGACGTTCTTTCCCCAAAAATGTCATAAACGCGATTCTTGAGGATCTGCATCCTTTATTTTCTTTACAATTTCAAACAGCAAATAAAAAGCACACTTGCGCATAGGAAAAAAGGCCCACACCTGCAAACCAGTCTGTGTTGAGAAAATGGAGTGAAGGCGCATATTGAAAAGTGACAAAATCACAACTTTTTCTTAACAGTGACAGGCATGACATGTGAGTTACATACGTTTGTAAGCTGTTCAAAGTTTCTAGACCAAGTGTCAACAACGACAGTAAGTTTGTCTTTCCTAAATGTCAAGAAAAAAACAATACATTTCATGAAAATTATATTAAAATGAATCCTGCTTGTTGCTCAATTAAAGAAATAAAAGCAGAATATACAGACGTAGAGAAAAGTAATGAAATGAAAAAGAAATTGAACAAAACAGTAGGTTTCCATAAATGACATATATTTAACTGATTATTATTATTATTATTATTATTATTATTATTATTATCATCATGACGCTCTGGTTAGTATGAGTCGCGCTTCGTAGGGCCCGCTTGACCGTGACCGCTACATGACCGCGCTGACGCTCCCATGGACGCAAGGACGACCGGACGCACGGCTGACCGCACGAAGGCCAACATGAAGCGCGCATGGGCGGGCGTCGGGGCAAGAGCAGCAGCTGTAGGTGGAGTTTACGGCACTCTTAGCTGCGCTGTCCTGAGCTCGCATCGGACCCGGAGCCGCGGAGACGGCGCTTCTAGGGCGGAGAACGGGCCACGGCCACGGGAGCCGCAGTACACAAACGCGCCGCATTAGCACTCCGTGAGAGCCCGGACAGGCGCGCACAACTGCCGCCGGATCATGGACCGAGTGAAGAGCTCCATACAGCAGGTCTCCAACCCGATCCCCAAAGGGCTCATCCGGCGCCCCGGGGCCAACAGCCTGGAGCTGGAGAAGGAGAACTTCGAGCGCAGCCAGGTGAGTGCGGAGCCGAGCCCGCCGGACAGGGAACCCCGCGAGGGATCATCCTTCCAGCCCAGAAGCTCTCGTCCGTCCTTAGAGCCCCTTTATGTGCGCGCAGAACGGCTCGCCCCGTCATAGCGAGCGTTACTTTGAGCTCCGTTTCGTCTCATTTCGTGCATTTCAGATGAATCCCGAGCCCAAACCCCGCTGCCTCGGTTACATAACACGCCGTAGTTGAGACAGTGAACGCTGCGACAGTGACCGTGAGACTCTCGGCGTAAAGGCCGAGGCAGTGGGTGGCACGCTTTGTGACTCTGCGGTGCCGTTGATGCTCAGCCGTTTCCCACATCTCGGCTGCTCTTCCACTTCGCGGCCCCCGCGTCCACGTCGCGCCGCGCTTCCCCTCTGGCGCACTTGGGTCGCCGCCGGCCGAGCGCCGCGCTTGGGGAGCGACCATTTCGGCCACAGGGGTGTGCCAAGTGAAGGGGCGATGGCGTGTTGGAATCTGTGGGTCGCCGCCGCCGCCGCCGCTCTTCAGTCTCGCTTGTTGGCCAACTTGTTGCAAAAGCCGTAAAGTTGAAAGGAGCAGCCAGAAACCCCCCTGAGCTCGTGTGGGCGTGGTCGCGGTCGCGCTCGCTTTTCGCCGCCACTTTAAGTTACTGATGGTTTTCAGAGACCCTGGGAGGGAGATGATAGAACAGTTTTCATACAACGAGCTTCTACTTTCAGCATTCGGCTCTAGACTAACAGACTGCACGTTCAAACGTTACACTGGTTACATAGGCAAGAGTGCTTCCTGAAAATATGTGTTCCCTACAGGCAAGGTTAGTCTTCTGGTATAAAACATACTTATAACAACATCTTTATCTAAACCCTGTTTTATAATAAAGGACACGACCAATAATAAAATGATATACTGTCATTGACCATTTAACAAAAGTTGTTCATGAAAAAAGCTCAGATGTCATGTGTGCCCCCAAGTCACCGGCGTAAGACACCTCCATTAGTGTGACAACTTGGAGCGAACATCTCCTGTAGCCACCGATCGGTCCCAGACCCCTATCCTGGCGGGTTTTTGTCCACTCGGTATAGTGCCAGTGGGTTGAGGTTCGAGGGGTATCGGGCATGAACTGCCCGCTTCAGGTCCTGCCCCAGAATCTCAGTTGGATTTAGGTCAGCGTTCTTCTTATTGTTGAAGCACAGTCACCTGAGATGCAGCAAGGGTGGTCTGCGGTTCTCTAGATGTGATGTCTGGGTTGACTTTTACCTGCTTTGTTATTTTTCTTGTTGTTCTTGGCAATATTTTGGATGACCATCCACTAAGCAGGGTTGCTGCTGTGTTAAATGTTGTTCATTTGTAAATGATTTGCCTCACTGTGGACCGATAGAGCTCAAATCTTTGTGAGAAAGTTTTTGTACTTTTTCCAGATTCATGTGCTCTCACTACCCTCTTCCTGCTGTCCTGTAAGACCTCTTTCCGCTTGGCATGGTGCATTTTCATTCACCTGTGTGGGTAACACCAAGCTGACCAGGTCCCTTACTTCTGTTTCTTGGAGTTCCACCCAAACTCTTTTTCCTTAAGGCATCTCCTCTGAATTGGTGGTCAGTCCCAGTGGTTTCCCCACCTGATTCTTCTTACCTACTTGGTTTAACCAATGCAACCTGGGGTTCACTTATGTTTGCCCTGGCATTCATTTCTTTTTAATCCTGTTTTTGTACCACATGCATCATTTCCTCCAAACCAACATATAAAACTGGCAATTGCTCACCTGCTGTGTCAGATGAAAAAGACCGCTTCTGATTAAATAATGATTTTCTCGTAAAACCAAGGGAATCTAGAACTGCACAAGGGGTTCACATATTTTCTAACAAGACTGTATATCCTGAAGTAGTACAGAACTGCATATTTATAAACGTGTCTCATATTAAACCCTTTTGTGTTTAGTCCTGCTGCTATTTTCACTTTTGTGCTCACATAACTTAGTCATGGACATTAGTGCAAATATTTGTACTTGTCGGTGTTGCTTCTGTAGTGGTTTGCAATATCGACGCGGGGTGGATTTTAGCAGTCTTCAGTTTGCGGAGCCGAAATGACTGCGTTTGCTTCCACAGATCTCACGGAGAGTCACATGGCAGAGCTTTGGAAACAATTCCTGTAATCTGACTGCGTCTCCAATGAGCCACGTTCTAATAATTGTTTTGAATGCGTACGCAAGTCAAACATCATTACTCTCATGGAGCGTTTGAAACTATTTTGCTTGAAAACAGGTTGAGGAATGACTGGGGCGGACTGACTTCATGATGCAGCAATGTTCTCATTCTTCTTGGCCACTCTTATCGCATGCGTTTTGAAATGGATGTCAGTAAAAGAGTTTTTCATGACACCCTGTGATGCACTGGTGTCCCATCCAGAGAAGAGTCTCCTAGATTGGCACCCAGTGCTTCTGAGTAAGGGTCCATACTGCCACAACCCTGATCAGTATAAGTGGTTAGGGATGGATGGATGGATGGATATTATTCTTCCTGTTCAACACAGCTTCATTACTGGGAAGGCCAGTGGCAAAAAATGTGCACGCTGGTATGGCTCCTTTCCTCCTCCACATCTTTCCAAATAAGCTTGGAGATAAAGGAAAGGAAATTGCTGAAGGCCTCTGTCCAAAATTACATAAATAACATTGGAATTTATCATGGTTAATATTCCAGGATTCTACATGAAATCATCACAAAAAAGCGAGGCCAAATTTCTACGCGGGACAAAGAATTTAGGGATGTGCTGCCTTCATCGAGCCCCTTGCGCACTTTCGCCAAAGTACTGCACTTAGCTTAAGTCAGTCTTTCAGACGCTGAGGATCAAAGAAACAGCTGTTGAAAGATATGGATTTTCTTTGTCTGCATAACAGTAACACCGTCCTGCCCATCCTAGGCAGCGGTGCAGGCAGCGGCCTCTGCAGCAGTAAACTACACGGTGGGAGCAACAAAAACTGCCGCCGGCACTGAAAGAGCACAGTTTGTGTGCCTTAATCGCTATGAATAATAGAAAAGGCGACGAAGGGCATTTGTTGTGCTTCCTGGTTGTGTGCGTACGCCGAGACACCGTATTTATATGATACTGTACAAGCTTTTAAGTGATGGGGACAGTATGGCAGCAGGCAGGAGACAGCAATGCATTCCAGAAAGTTCTGTCTGCCCGTGGGGAAACCGAGTGAAAGAGAATGGGAGGTGCCATGAGGCGAGGCTCAATAATGACAGCTTTGCTGACTGAGGCTTTTTTGGGCGGCAGGGTGCAGAGGTCAGACAGGGCAGCGACGGGTGTGGGGATGCGATGGCTGGCTGGGTTCAGCTGTGTGTTTCTGTCGAGTCGGTCGTGCACACGCTGCTCTGAAACAGCTGTATGTGCTGCGCTCCTGCGGCCCCACTCCCGCACCCAAGGGACATGGGTTCCAGCCCTCCAGGGAGGGAAAGTGGGGTTGGACTGGCAGCCCTTACCATAAACCTCCCGTGGGCTCTGGGACCGACTCTCTTCTCACAGGGCGGTTCTCTGTTTGTTGTGCCCATTTCCACACAACTAGGCCACTGGGATTACCCCGCTGCGCAGATAGACGTATCGCCCGCATCTGCAGCGCCTGGTCACTCGGTCGAAATCCCTCCTCGCAAAATGTGGGTCGCCGAGCGCAGACCCCCGGTTCCAGCAAATTCTGCTCCAACGTCACTGTGTTCTCTGTTTACCGTTAATGATGAGTGACAAAGAGCAGCGCTGCATCTCCGCTCTGTTCGTCCCGTTTGTTTGCCAGCTGAACTTGGCCCTTCGCACTGATAAGCGATGGCAGCCTTACAGATACGGAAAGCTAATGGATTCCGTTGCAAAGTCTCTGCCCGTACATTTCTACAGTATTGAGGTGTGTAAAGGTGTTTCCGTGCTGAGGAATTCACTGCCGGGCAGCAAAGGTGCTCCACTGATCTACATGTTACAGACACAGCTGTGACAAAAAGTCCTCAAAGATATTTTTCACCGAGTAAATCAATAAAAGTCAGTCTGGCAATTGCTCAATGACTGCTTAGCCAGCGCTTGGTCTGCTATTTCCAGAAGTGTACGAGGCAGGGCACACCCTGGACAAGACAGCACCGTACTTTTTATTAACATTAAAAGTATCTTATTTTTAAAAGGACTGAAAAATAATAAAAACATTCAGTTCCGATCAATTCATGACAAGAACATGCTTCATTCACCATCATACAGTATGTGTTGTAATGGTTCTTCTTATTGCCGCAGTAAGGCAGGATGCTTGCACTCCGCAACAGTCTTCAGGATTTTTTTTTTTATCAAACAGGCTACTAGAATAGAATGTGAGGAAACTACAGTTTGAAGTAAATATTTAAACCACAAACCATTTGTGTGTCAGAAAATTTGCAAGTCAAGTGTTTGTTTGAAGAGAAGCCAACGTATTCGCTGCAGGCCGAGCAAATAGGCAACAATAGTGGGAGTCCCGCTGGCGGCTCCGCGGTCGGATCAGTTCCTGCCGAGTGAATTGCACAGCAGCGGGGCTTTTCGGTGCCACAAACGTCCTTCTGCTCATTTTTCACAGGTCATTCGGCTGCCGTGTGGGTTACAGACAGAGCATTGAAGCGTAACTGGAATGTAGGTTTGCACTCGGCAAACTCACCGGCCTGGACTTTTCCAGCAACCCTCATCTGGGGCTGGAGAAAGATGGGCTGCCTTCGTCTCATCTGCCACTTCTATGAAAGAGGCATCATTTTACGGTCCTTGTGGTAAATTAGGTTCCGTTTTTAGGAATTGCGTGAATTCTTTTGATTTACTTTCTCCTAACTGTGCAGCATTTGAAAGCTGCAGGCATGTACACAGCAGATGCGAGATTCAGCATTTTTGAAAATGTATTCGTATAAATGAAACGCAAGGACAGTAACCTGACATTTTTAGTTTTTTCCTCAAGATTTATTTTGGGGATTTATTTTTGAGGCTAAGTTCAGAAGTGCACCGTTGCTGTAGAGGTGTGCCGGGGCCACGCGTCCACTCCAGCCTCGATGGCCTTCCGGAACGCTCCGGGATCTGAAGCTTTCCAGGTGGGGGTTCAACAAGCTGAACCTAGAACGTTCCCTCTTGGAGAACCACGGAGCTGCTTCCTCTGGGCTCAGTGTTGCTCAGTGTTTGTGTTGCCTGGGGGAGGAAACGCTCCATCCCCCACCCCCATCCGCTATGTTGGTTTATTTAATGGTTGCCGTATCTTCCGGAACATACTGGAAGGACACAGATCACCAGGTCTCCACAAGTCTGAGCGAAGGGGCTCTCAAGCACATCCTCTGTTGGTTAACATGAGTGGTCCCTTGTGAGAGGAAGCGGCACACCAGTGTGTGTTTATGCTTTCCTTTCCCACAAACAGCTTCCAGGCCGGCATCTGTTGCGGGACCCCAGCGCCGGGTAAACAGGCGGGGTCCGGCGTGCCGTGGGCCCCCTTGTTCCCATTCTTGTCCTGCGGCTGCCGGCTAGTGTGCTAATCGGTACCCGAGCAGCTGTGGAATGTGGCGGGGGCGCGATGGCGTCCCCCGAGGACAGACAGAGACCGGCGGGGCAGGCCGAGACAGGCACCTTCTAATCGCTGCATCGTGCCATGACAGGCACCAGGGCAACACAAACAGCCTGAGCCACAGATCAGCACGAACCATCAGTTAAGGCCGTGGATGGCGCGCAACGCTGGATTCGGCTTTTCGCCGTCTCTGCTGTCATTTCCGTCTATCGAGCACCGCTAAACATCTACAGAACTAAGCTGAATAAACACAGTGCTTTTGTGCAGTCATTTGACGAGACCGAAGGGAAGCTGCATAAATGCCTTTCCATGGCCTCGCATGCCTCTAGCATCAGGGCTCCACGGGCTTTTTGTTTTTATTTCCCCATTAAGCCAAACAGCTAACAGGGTTAATTCTTTCCGTGAAATCTCTTTGCTGGAGAAATTCCTGTTGTGAGAGAATTAAATTAACGTTATTTCTTATGGAAAAAATGGGTTCCTTTTGGAAAATGTGTCACCAGAAATGAATTAAAGAACATTTGTATGCATGGCAATGACAAAACCACTACATTTAATAGTATTTGTAACAACAGGTGTTATTTCTAGCAATATTATACATCCATCCATTCCTTTATTATCAATATTCGCTTGTCCTGTACAGGGCCGCGGTGGCCCGGAACAAAAGCGTGGTGCACGGCACATAGCGCAGACATTTTGATAGCTCAGGCTAAGGATGTTTATTATATAGTTTCTGACAAATATGCAATGTGGTTACGGTCTTCGTTTGATCATAACATTTCGTTTATTGAAATTGGTGTAAAGGTATTTACGTTATTAAAGCCGTTGATATGATTGTGAAGTGTGGTTCTGTGTGTATGACTGGGGTAGTGAGAAAGGAGGAGGAACGTCAGTCGCTGTTTGTTTAAAGCGTCCCCAGCAGTGGGAGGATGCATGACGCCTACGAGACCGGAGCGAGAGCCCCTGTTGGCCAAAATCTGCTTGCCGGTCCTTCCCTGTGCCAAGTACCTCACTGTTCTCCCTCACCTGCTTTTTTGTTTCTGCTCCTAAACACAGTGGCAAGAGGGAGGGGTGATGGGAGTGTGCTTCTGACATGGAAAAAATGGCGGCATCATGGCCATCGCAATGCTGAATGGAAGCAGGAGTCAGAATTTGTCATTTTTGTGGAAATATAAATAATTAGTGTAGTGGGGGGAATAAAAATGAAACCACACGTCACGCTGCAGCATCCGCCTGTTTCACACCACTAAATGCAACCACTTTAATGCCGATACAGTTATAATGTGTATGGGCACCAGACAACTCAGCTAGTACTGTTTGCAACCAGAGGATTCCCCGTTTCAGAGGCATGACCACGTTCGTCTAAGAGGTGTCAGACGTGCCCACGCATTCCCACACAAATTTGAGTGACTTATAAAGCAGATCAGATATTACTTTTTCTACACTAAAAAGTCAAAAATATTTGTCACCCATGTACTGTGTTTATAGAGGGAACTTAAAGTGTATAAAATACATGCCTTTGCCAGGTAAGGTAAGTGAAATCAGCTTATACTGCACAACACAAACTCCAGCATTCCTCCTTCTTAAATCCCATGACACGATTAGGTAGTACACCTCTGCTACTGTGCTTTAAACATCTAAATATACATGCTGCACCTTTTACACCAATTTTAAATAAAGGGGCTGGCAAATAATATTGAAACCACGGAAATGAAAAAGGAACAAAACTCACGCCACCGTCGCATTAAAAAGTACCGTCAGACTCCATGTTTTAGTGAGAGGTCATCAACACCACAATGTGTTCAACCCAGAGCAACAACTGTACAGCCCAGCACTGTGCAGCCCTGTTAAACACAAACTGGTGCATTAGTAAAATGGGGGGCTGCCGCAGAAGTTCTGTGGAAGGAACCACAAGTTAGCTTGCACTCAGAGCACCACCAGGGCCTCAACCATGCGCATGTGGTCCTCAAAGCGGCCTTTGGCAGCAGCTGTCGAAGGTCAGTTTGTGTTGTGACAACACAGTACAAGTGGGAGGAGATGTCAGCTCTCCAGCCTGACTATGTTTGCACAACGACGACGACGACGATGATGATGGATGTGCCGTGCTGTGCGGCGCTCACCAAGCTAAATAAACAGTTCCACGGTGCAGAGTAGGTTTGACGTTTGTCTGTAACAAATGAGATGCACGTATTCCCGGGGTTTCGGTTTCAGATACGCGAGTTACTTTGATCAAAGGTGTAACGGCAGGAGGTGGGATTCGGAACAGCCAACAGTTCTAACCACTACGCCACCTGCTGTTCCATAGCTGTTGAGGAAGCTGCTTAACCTGAATTGCTCCAGCAGTAAATTCAGTTCCATAAACAGGTATGAATGTCTTTGGAAAAAGGTGTCAGGTAAAAAGATAAATGAATAAAAATAATGAAACAGGTATCCCCCTGCTCACAAGCCTAATGCATTACCGGAAAGCTGCTTGTAAATTGGAGCTGCATCTTCAGTGGGAAAAGTTTGTAAGTGCTTCTGGTCCCCTGGTCTCCCTCATGTTCACTGACGTAACACCAAAAGCCTCAAAATGGAGATTAATAACATTTATATCAAGAACATCTTTCCTGTTATTAATAAAACCAAAGTAATACAGTAATCTAATTATATTTCACTGAGTTGCACCACTTTTCACAGCTTGAGCGCCAGCTTTTCTTCAGACAAATGGGTGGTTTGTAGCATGGAACATGCATGCGTGATGCATTCGCATTGCATCTTAGCTTCACTCCTGTCCTCCTCTCCTTCCACACCGAGGGGTAGCTCCCTTCTGTCGCTGCCACGCTTGCCTGACCATGCCACTACTCCCTTTCTCCCAAAAAGGTGCAGCTTAGAGGCCGCGATGCCCTCGAGCGCACAACCTCCAACTACGGTGCGGTTAGTTCCCGTTACCCGACGTCACCCTACATTACCTGGTGGTTATTAATTATAGTTGCACATAACACACAGCTTTGGGCCTGTAGATATGTGCATCCATTATACACAACAGCTCTACAGCACCTTCTTTCTCCTTACAGAGACCATGTGCTACTGTGCAGCCTACTGCAACCTATAAGGAACAAACTGTATCGAAATCCTTACAGGAACTGCGGACAAGAACGGGTGGCGCCACCTGCTGGCGCAGACTTTTCAAATTCAGTTCAATTTTTGCGTAGCGCGCTTCTCACTGCAGTGACACAGAGCGCTGAACAGACATGTCAAGTATTCATGTCCAGTTGGTGTCTGGCCACGCAGGAGAGGAAAACAAAAAGCTCCTTTCTGCTAGAGAATAGAAGACAAATAAACCTCTGTGGAAGCCCACCCCTCCTGGGCATTCTGGGCATTCTAAACAGAAGTTAATAGCCAGTTCATAGCAATGATAATAGGAGTTGTAGGTTTTTGTCATTGTGGCATGAGAGGTATGCTATGGTTCCAAACGCAAATCGGCGTTTATTCCACGTAGTGGCAAAAAATGAGCCTCGTAACTCGGCAAAAGGTGGCAAATAATTTCCCTCGCACACTGGAAAACTTGTAAATCAAAGATGGATTTCTAATACACATCAGCAAGAGAAGAGACTCGTGTGATGCTTTCTTTCTTGTACTACCACCAGTGTTAAGTAAAACGTAAATGAAATCCTTTGCTTACAGCAATTTTTTTTTTTTACTTACAATTCAAAATACAAAATTCATTATAAGACTTCTTGGGGAAAAAATGAAGGAACCATGCAGACTGCTGGCTTCCATCCCTGGGCTTGACCAGACCTCAGTAATCGGTTCTGGATCCAGCCATATTATTAATTATAATTTATGAAGTTGTTGACTAAATGCCTCACATGGCTTGCGGGACAGTAAGACTTGTGCCATTTTTAAGTTTTAGACTGATTTTACTTTACATGTGCTAGAAATTGTGTAAACGTAAACTTTCCTCACTGGATAACAAGTAACAGCAGTTACTTGCGTTAAACCGTTTGGTTGTAAGAAATAGGCACTAAATCTTTCTTGGGCTTTCAGTAGTCACTAAGTGAATCTGTTAAGTAATGTATCCATTAATGTAGATTCGGTCCAATGTCAAGACTAATATTCAGTTTTGCTCAAGGCTTTGGAGTGATATTTTATTGGCCCCGGTGCACCAGTTGGGTGACACAATGACAAAAGTGGCAGTGCAGCCGCTTACAGCTTATACAGGACACTTTGACAGATATTCAGCCTTCATGCAGCCGAGTTCCGTACAACAAAACCACTAAAGCAGCTTATAAAAATGTACTTTTTTCATACAGCGGGCTTACCATTCAGTACAGCAGCATTTCTCCACATTTTACTACTACAAACGATAGTTTCTTTCTGTACAGCAAACAGGTGGTGTGTGTGTGTCCCTCAGGAGTGTCTGGGTCTGGCTGTCTCCCTTCGGTGAGATCAACCTCCTACCTCCTATCAGATTGTCAGTGTCTTACGGTAACCACAAAACCCCAACGGAAAAAGCAGATTCCACAGCGCAATTGTTAATGAAATTTGCTGTCAGTTTTCGCCCAAGTGACTTGCGGGGTTTTATCTCCTTACAGCGTGTCACAAAGCGGGGACACCGGGATCGAATCGCTTGTCTCAGATCGGCTAAAGGGACGGCGCGTGTATATTTTCATAAACGTACGCATTTCCGTGCGGAGTCTCGAGCACCTCCACGTCTGCCTGCCTTTGCTCCGACGGTTGACGGCAGGCCCCCTTCCACGTCCGGCCCCGGTGGTCTCCTCTGCCTCGGTCTCTGGTTCGTGTACCTTTGTGTCTTCTGTTTTCTTTGCACTTCGTGCCGCTGCAAATAAACCCTTTTTTCTTGTAACCGAACCATCTATACAGCAGGGTCATTTTTACTGTATCGGCTTCACCAAGGGAAGTGCAGCAGGAGCGAGGATCAAACATTGCTCTGCAGAGTGAAAAACGCGGGCAGTGATGTTTTGAGCTTTGAACCTTTGCTTCGTAAACACCTTTGAGCCAAATGACCACTATGTCTTCACGCAGGACACTTGGTGGATAGACGCCGGGCCTCAGTGGTTGCTGGTGACTATGAGAGAAAATGTGACACACGGGGTTGGTGCTATTGCTGTCACAAATAAAAACGCCTCGAAGTCACTCGTAGGACTAAATAAAGCGCGGCGAGGACAGAGGACAGCGGTGTCCCGCCTGAGGCGAAGCCACTGCGGCGGCGGCACCGACAGGGGGCGGCACAGACTTGCAGCTCCGTCAAATCTGCGACTGAATTGCAACGAAGAGGCCAACGATGCTCATATTTGCAACTTTTTCAGCGTTTGTTGTCGAATAAGGGTGTCGTTTGCATGTCTGTGCGCTACCTGTTGCGCTGTGCGCAGAGCGCGTGTACGTTCGGCACGTCAGGCCACTAATGCCCCCATCTTCCTCCGTTGGACTCTGGGATGCAATGGCTGGAATCCACGTCCATCGGCTTCGTTATGCTCACGCCGTGCATCGAGAGGAAAACTGAATTTTGTTGCCTTTCGTTGCGGCTTTGCGCGCTGCGCTCCGGGGCCGCGGATGTGTTTTTACGGACGACGACGCGCATGTCCGCGTGCCGCACGGGTCACCATGGCGATGGAGGATCTCGCGCCGGGATTTCCGGCGCGTATTGCCGCCACCACGGCCCCCCCCCCGCGCCGCCTTCCTCCCCGCCCCCTTCTCCCAGTCCCTTGTGCGGAGCAGCGGCCGGGCGCTCCTCTCCGGATCTCCCGCTTCTTCCCTGCCCTGCGGCTGCTTCTCTTCGAACCGCGCTATTGGTGCGCTTGTGGCCGCCATCGAACCGTTTGAACGACTCGCCATCGGGCCCCCTTCTGTACGGGGACATTGTACTCCTCCCGCCGTCCGCACGCCCGCTCGCCCGCCACCAGCAGCAGCCTCACCAGGAGGAGGTGTGTGTGTGACTGCCGCTGCCCTCAGCCGAGACCCATGTGGAGCTGAGCTGAGCTACCCGCACTGCGCCGAGTCTCGCCGCCGTTCCCGCACCGTCTCGGACCGTCCACTGCTGCACGGGCGCGGGAGACATGGACCTCGCCAAGATGGTACTGTGGTCGTGCGTGCGTGCGTGTGCGTGTGCTTGTGTGTGTGCGTGCGCGCCTGCAAACCCCTTACCAGCAGCTCACACCAACTCACGGCAATGCCTGTCTGGCGGTTGCGTTCGCGTTCTGCGAGCGCTGTGTCTCTATCGTGCCCTGTTTGCAGCGGTTGAAAATGTGCGGCTCCAAATTTGCGATTTTCACACAGCGCTATTGTTTTTAACCCTAAAGTCAGGACCAAATCCAACATCAACCGCAGCGTGACCGCGAATCATGGTTTACTGCTCAATACGTTAGGAATCCCGCTCTGTGTGTGTGTGTCTTTCTCACGCGTCCCCTCGCAGGGATGTCCCCTCTGTGTCACAGCTCCGCATCCGTTCCTCCCACAGCCCCGTAAACAGTACATTCTTAAGAGTGGCAGCAACTTGAGGTGTTATTTCCTTCTGTCGCTCTTCATCTTCCTCCTTCCCTCCTTCCTCCCTTCTCCTTCCCTCCGCCACACGACCGTGAGACCGGTGCGCAAGAACCGCTAGGAGACAAAAAAGCAAAAGAAACTGTAAAACGGTATGCCAAGCGCAACGTGATGCAGCACGGCTAGGGACGGAACCGGGGAGACGAGGACGGTAACCACTCTGCGGTGGACCCTAGAGGGACACCGAAGCTGGAGGAGCGGTGCGAGCGAAGGTGGTCGCCGCCGTCCTTCCAGCCTGTGCCTCCCCGCCTGGCTCGGGGGTGCCGCCTCCGTGTGTGTGGACAGGCTATGACGGCAGGCTCGGGCTCCCCACGCATCGCTCGATCGATACCTTCCTGGAAAACTGGTTTTTAAGCACCGGTGCTGTGCTGGCAAAGCGGGCCTCGAGAGCAGGAGGTCGCAGAAGACACAGACGATGATTTCCTTTAACAAAGGGCCGCACATTTTGAGCAGACGCCGAGGAAACAGCAGGAGTTGCTGCATTCCTTAGGGCACCATGGTTATGGGGCAGACAGCAGTGGGAAAGAAGTGCTGGTGCACGAGCAAAAGTCTCAGTGCTTCCAAGAGGAAAACGTACAAGTGCTGTCACCGTGTTCTGCTCATTCTGGGCCCACTTCAGTCACGGCCCAGAGCGCATATTCAAGCACATGTTCATTGATAACAACACATCCACGCCACAGGCATTCTTATGAGCTCGGCAGGGTTCTCTTGCTGTTTTTCATGCAATATGAACAAAAGGGAAAATAACTGAGCGCGGTTTAATGTGCTTTAATTGTTATTGTATTCAATAACAGCATCGTTCTTTCCGTTTCCCCTTCATCGCATCTTAGACCTAGAGAATGGCTACAGAAAACCAGGTCCAGAGTCCTGTGTGCTTCAGGACACTCATTTTAGTGTAAATTATAGGATGCACTCACATTTAGTTGAACATTGCTTTGGAGAAAAGCATCTGATAAATGATTAATGGTAAAAGTACTTGGAAGTATGAGGTAAGCTGGTTATTACAGAAGTACCTCAAGCTGGAAGAGTTAAGGTACAAGAAAGACCTGCACCTTCTGCAGCCCTCAAGTAGGGATCAGCACCCCAAGGTGCACGTTTGATAAAACGGTTCTGTGATGAGCCGTTTCCCGCCATCAAAGGGTTAGGGTTAGGATTACAGGATGCGCTCAGTCTTGGACCACTTTTCTTTCATTCGTTGTTTTCTTCTGGTTGAACTCCACCAGTTAGCACTGAGTCAGCTGTACAGTTTGTACTTAGCACATAAAGCAAAATCCATTTGTTTATTAGACTGATCTTCACACAGATAAAAACCTTACTGATCAAAGCACTGTTTCTCGTACAGAATAATCTTGTTTACACAAAAGGTGGATGGATGGATGGATGGATGGATGGATGGAAAAAGACCTCACCGGACCCAAAACCACAGCAGCACACATAGAATACAGTACTGTAGTGACAGAAGACACTGGAATAGCAGGAAAAGGCGAAGAGCACAAAAACAGTGGATGTAAATAAGTAAAAAGTATAACTGACAGCTGAGTACCTGGCACAGTAAGAACTCAGCACCACCCCCAGGTAATATGGGCTGCAGGGAACCACTGTCCTCAGATAAGAGTTTATCATGTGGACAGAGAAGCTAAAATGCAGAAAAGTCAGGCCAGCAGCCATGTGGTTTGTTGATTCTGTTTCCAGTGTGTCAGTAGGCAGCTCTGAAGCCCACTTTACTCATGCACTTCTCATATTTTGGGTCAAGTGGTTGTTGCGGGGCAACTCGCACGGCCTCTCAAAGATATTCTGTTTTGACACCTGTCATACCTCAGCCACAGCTTGGCAGCACAGACAAATTGACTGGGGGGCTCTGAAAGCAGGTGCTGCATCCCCCATCCAAATTTGTAAAGCCTTTTATTTATTTATGATGCTTGCTTTCTGGTGGAGATCCTGTGGGTGCTGCCGAATCCTCCCCCGATCCTCTCTGGGCTGTGGCTGGGTGCAGGGAAGTGGAATGTGTTGATTTCTTTTGGCGGTACGGCTCTGAAAGCTTTCCATTTGTGCGCATGGACAGACTTTGCTGGATACCTACGTTCCCATTCCAGCTTCCTGAGCTCAGCTCTTCTTCGGGAAGCGCCTTTGAACACAGAACCCCGAGTGTTTCGGACACGGAGGTGGCCTATTCACCAGAATGCACCCAAAGCATCTTAATGAGCTCCTCTTTTGCTACTCCGGGCCTAGCGGAGCGAGGTGGCCGGGACCGACAGCCAGCAGCACCCTTTTATGGTCATCGCTGGGTTCGTTCCTTTAGCCATCCGTGCTAGCTTTAAGAGGGGAAATTTACAGCTTCAAGGTAATTGTGACGTTGGTCATGCACAGCGCTCTGAACAGTGCAATGAAGCAAGTCATCAGATGTTCTGAGTGAGCTTTGGTGACCACGACAAGTGAAACTCTTGTGGGATTTACATTGATTCCACTTTCTTTTCAAATACTTCACAGTCCCTTAGGTGCCTGCCTGGCTTACATTCACACATTTATTCAGTTCATGCCTTTTTCAAGGGAACTTGCAGCACACAGCAGCTCACTGTGATTTGCCCTTTGCAGCGTACCGGGTCAGGGTATGGCTGCTCAGAGGTGCTGCAGCAGAAGGTGCATTTCGGACCCGGGTCTTTGAGTGGATGGCAGCAGCGCTCATTGCTGTAGCACCTGCTGCATCGGAAGCAAATTTTGGAACTGTGTGTGTGTGTCTGTGTGTATTTGTGTGTGTGTGTGTGTGTATTTGTGTGTGTGTGTGTGTGTGTGTGTCTGTGTGTATTTGTGTGTGTGTGTGTGTGTGTGTGTATCTGTGTGTGTGTGTGTGTGTGTGTGTGTTGCACGAGAGAGCGCACAAGTGCTCAAGCTGGCTGATTGCTTTTTCTTTCTCCATTGAGTGACCTTCCAGTGGGGCAGGGCTCACTTTCCACATCACACAGGGAAGCCTGTATTCACACAACACGTTATTTGTTTCATTTTAAGGGTGTGTGTGTTTTTATAAAGGAAGTGGGCAGATATTTTTGGTTCTTTTTTTGCATCTTGCACTCACCCTACAGAAAAGTGAGGTAATGGTTTATACAGCAGTTTTTAGAAGGGAGCTGTGGACCATGCTCAGCGGAGGAGTAACCCTGACAAGAAATTGGCGGGGCAGATTTCAGATGACCCCCACACCATCTACACACCAACACAAGAAGAGCCCCTCGAACACGTGCAGTCCACCCAAGTCGTTGACTGATGTTCTTCTGTTACCCACACATCTTTCTCAGGCAGCTGAGTGTTCACAGTGGAGGGGCGGCAGTTGTTTTATGTGGCCAAGCTTTGACTTTCAGACCCTTACTTTGTTTTACTACCCTTTTGCGTAATTTTTGGCACAAATAATAATCAGATGGACACCGTCTACTGGCTGACCTTCATTTCTCTTGCCAGGCCTCAAACTACAAACCACCTGGTATTGTGCAGGCCCACATGACTGAGGGATGGGTCACTCCATGCTGTATCTCAGCATTCATGTGGCTCATGCTGACGTGCCCTGAAAATGCAATTTTTGAGGAGCACTGTATCATAGAAAGAACTGCGGTCATTCCTGAGGCCAAAGGAGTCGCCAGGCATGGGTCGAGTTTGGTGCGGAATAACGGGGGGCCGATCGTTCCCTCTCACAGGAAGTGTAACTGCACCAACAGACAGGTAGATGTGAACAGGCGCTACTTCTGCTTCGGTGTCCTGTGACCACAGCTCAGCCCTGCTTCAAGCTGTCAAAGTCGAGTGGGCTCGGTTGACCTTTTAGCAGCGTCTTGATGTGCGTGTGGGACTTTCAGGTACCCGAGTTCCCAGCTCTTCTGTCACTAAGGGCCTTTGAATGCTCTGTTCAGTTCTGTCTGTGCCTGGGTTGTTTGCTGACCACCACATTGTAGAGTGCGGTCAGTTTTAGTTCATTTCACAGTGACTCGATTGACCACCTGCTGGGGTGAAACTGATCGTTGCCTCCGGAAGGTTCTTCTTGGTAGTGAACCAAAGCTTACATTCACTTGTCCTTACAAAAGAGGAAATTGGGTGTGCACTGGTTTTGTGTAATAAAACGGCCGAAAATGTAAATGCCACAGGGTTACTCGGCTGCCGTTGACTGGGGTTTCTCAACAGCGGGATCTCTGGGGAAAAGAAGTGGAGGCGATGCTCACTGAATCACAGGGCCGCTGAAGATAAACAAATTGCTGCCTGTGAGGAAATGGAGCCGCGCTCTTTAGCTGACCAGTGCCATATCTGCCTCTTACTGCTTTTTATCTGACTACAAAGCTTCGAAGTATTTTTTAGCACTGGGGATGGACATAGTCCTGGCTTGGACTTTGTAAGAAATGTCAGAGATCATTTTCTCTTTTTTAATGCATATGTGAAATATGTAATATGTAATGAGTTAGCAGTCACTTCTCCAAAGATGCATACAGCTCAGAGTAAAGATAAGTACATTTCAAAGCTTGAGATACAAGCACAATTCTAGAAATACCATTTGTGCGGTACCACCATTTTGCCAGCGCCTGTTGCACCAGTAGCTGCAGAATGGAAGTGAACTGAACTGATAGGAAATACAAAAATGGTCACAACAAACGGTGTCATGTAACTGTGGAACTGTTAGGAGATCAGGAGAGAAGGGTATGTGAAAGAGATGGGTTTTTGATACCATTCTTCAATATTCAGCAGTTATGAGGAACAAGGGGAGCTGAAGGCAAGGAGGAAGTTTAGGAGCTTTGGATCTTAAACCTTTGTTCAGCGGCTTCAGCACCAGACTGCTGGTGGCTTGGAGTCCTTTTCTCCTCAGCGTCTACATTTTGTGTGGATCTTCAAGCCTTTACCTTAATGGGGAAACAGGAAAAGGCTGTAGCGTGGGCTGTGGGTGGAGATCGTCGACTGCCTCTGATGCAACTCTGTAGGCTTTGGGAGACAGCGGGTACCGGGCACAGCTTGCCATCTGCTCTGCTGTCTGGGATGCACCCAACCGCATCTCTTGTTACACCCGCTTTTATTAGGCAGCCATGGGCTCCCATTCGCAGGGCTGCACACCCTGATGGGTGGGGCTGGGACAGCATAGCCAGAGGGCCCCAGCAAGCCCCATCTAGCAGCTTTGGGTGCCCGGCGTGGTCATGCTCAGCATTTGTGGCTGCGAATGTGTGCTGCTGGCGACAGGAGACACAGACACCGTGTTAATAATGCAAGGCCTTGTGTGCTTACAAGGCTCAGCGTGCTACTGCCTGATGTGGTATTAATTTCCTTCTTTTTTCTTGTTAAAGCTTTGCATATTAGTATTTTCTCTATGTACATTTGACAATGTTTTCATGCTGAGAGTCCACCTTTCCTTTACAGTTTCCATGTATACATTTGTTTGCCGTTAAAGCAACAATCCGCCCCAAGTACGCACAATGGTCCTTATGTCTAGCGATACCCAGCAGCCCAGAAAAGGCTAAACCTAAAATTATTCTGTGCGATAATAAAACTTCCCTCAACATGTCCACAGGTTATGTTCTCTCACAAACTCAGAAAGTGTAAACCCTCTGTCACGGTCAGTTCTTGGATGTTTTCTCGTCTTATTTTGGTTTTAACTGCAGTTGTCCAACTTGTCCTCCCTTTTTTGGGTGGGTTTGTTTTTCTGAAGGGCCCGAGTCCAGGTTGACTGGGCTTCTGCATTTGTCCTGCCTGCTTCCAAGCCACGTGAGCAGGCCGCTCCAAAATAACCTGCTCCAAATCCAGCGGCTATTTCAGCTCTTTCGGCTCCGCGGGATCCGTCCCACTGCTGGATCTCTGGTCCCCCCAGACACCTCGACATGACGTCATGTACCAAAGCAGACACCGCGTTTTACTACTTTGCTCAGGTTACCACATGTAATCTCCGCCAACATCCAGTCTAGCATTCAGCAGAGAGGTTTACAGTGGAAATTGGCAAGTTTGCTGTTGTAGCTGTCATTCATTGGGTGATGGAGAGCAGCATTAAGCCCAGGGCACGCTCAGCTCGGCCCTTATAGGGGGTCCCATGAAACCAGTGCCGGGCACAATCTTCTTCTTCTTCTTTGGGCCGCTCCCGTTAGGGGTCGCCACAGCGGATCAAAAGCTTCCACTTCCTCCTGTCCTCTGCATCTCTCTCCATCACCCCCACCACTTGCATGTCCTCCTTCACCACATCCATAAATCTCCTCTTGGGCCTTCTTCTCTTCCTCTTGCCTGGCAGCCCCATCCCTAGCATCCTTCTCCCGATATATCCAGCATCTCTCCTCCGCGCATGTCCAAACCGACGCAATCTCGCCTCTCTGACTTTTCCAAACCGTCCAACCTGTGCTGACCCTCTAATATACTCATTCCTAATCCTGTCCATCCTCGTCACACCCAATGCAAACCTTAACATCTTTAACTCCGCCACCTCCAGCTCTGCCTCCTGTCTTTTGGTCAGTGCCACCGTCTCCAACCCATAAAGCATAGCTGGTCTCACTACCATCTTATAGACCTTCCCTTTCACTCTTGAGTGCCGGGCACAATGGATCATGAAAATATGTTTTGACCTTTTTTCATACAGTATCCTCATTATTCAGCACAGTGGCCTTGTTCCCTTTACCTGCTCATTTTACTAAAACAAAGGATGTAAACAGTTGATACAAGGAGCGCGGTTGCCTGTGCTGTGTCATTTTGGCTGCTGGAATGTTTTTAAAAGGAACAACTCAGTGACACTGCAACACAGTTTCTGTGTGGTTTTCATGCTAATACAAGGGCAGCTGCACAGCACACCAACAGCTCACTTTAAAGTAGAGAGGTCAGATCCTGCTGTCCACAGAGAAAGACCAGGGACTCCACAGTTGTGCTCACAAGTAAAGCAAAGTGTTGATAGTGAGTTGTGGAGGATGGCTCACCTCTTTCAGTTCTTTCAGTCAATTCCATCTTTATTATTACTGTATTTGCTTTTCTATCTTTCCTTTCTTGCTCAAGCATTGCTGCCTTTTTTGGCCCCATTCACTATATGTATGAGATTAAAATGGAGACGCCGCACATACTACGTGTCAGAACAAAAAGAACACAAGACAGGAAACTAAAGATATTCGCAGAGTATGTTCCTTACAGTTTTCCATATTCCACAGTAGTATGTGGTGTGCGCATGCGTGTTTGTAGATACTGAATGAGATGGAATGAGTGGAGAGTAAAGAAAGAGAAGCTCCTGTAGAATTGTTGTCTTTAATAAATGTGCACTTCCACAAGAGCAGAGCTGTGTATCATTTATAACCCAAATTGATAGTGTTAACATAGGATAATATTAACAGCAACAACAGGAAACCGCTGAAGGCACCCTAGTGTCATCTACAGTATTTAGTGCACTTCTGCTTCACTTTTTTAATATAAATTTTGTTATAGGTTTTTTCATTCGGGAAATCAAAGATTGGGTATTGAAAGCCAAGAGCAATTATAGTGATATTTTGTGTGAAAAGTTCATAAATTGAGCGATGCCTGACAGAGAAAAATGACAAATTATGGACTACCAGGGGGCTGCATTTGACAAGTAGTTATTAATAATGATGAAAAAATTTAAAGATAAGCTATAAAAAAACATTTCTTCTAACTATGAACCACATAAAACGTTGGTATTATCACTTTCATGTGTCAGTGACACAAAAATGTGCACAGAGGTGTGTAGCAGCTGTGTGGTGGTGTCTTCATTCAGTCATTTTTGGTTGTTTCAGCCAGCTGAATAACTGGTGAATGAATGAAATTGATTGAATTAAAGCTGAAGACCACTGGAGGAGTCACTGGTGCTTTCCCTTGTGGGACTGTTAGTTCCAAGCCCTGAGATCACACAAAAGCGGCTTTCCCTCACATACACGTGGTGTGAAGCTGCTGGGCGTACGGCCGCTACCCCCAGGTAACCAGCTCAGCTTGGCCCAGTAATGGCTTCCTGGCTTCCAATACACGTGTGCTGTTCTGAGGGGGAGACGCATTACAGTAACCTGAGGAGCGCTGGCCCGTAAATCATACATCTCAGTCTCTTAACTGAAATCGTGGTCTCTACCTTGATGAGTCAACTGAGCCCATGCCCATCTGGATGGCCAACAGCAAAAGCTTTGTACTTTGGTTACGCACTCGTTTGAATGCTTGTCAGGAGGTCCATTTCCCCTTCTGCTGCGCAGAACCATTGCATTGACTTTCATTCTGATGAACCCTAAACCCCAGCAAAAGCTCTGTGGTCCCACTCACAAGGGGTGAAAAAAAGAGTGGCCATGTTTTCTGATATTATGGAAGGGTGGGGGCAAGCCCCCTTTGTCCCTCCAGAACCCCCGAGTCCCTTCCAGCATTCAAAGTGGTCTTCATATGTTCATCTTCATCACTTAATCCTTCACCACCTCTTGCTTTTTGTCCACTTGTTTTCCTGTTTTATATCCCTGGAAAATGTGTGTCATGACAACTGCAGTACTGAACAAACAAGCTGTGCTGCATTAATCTAGTGTCTGTGTCTCCTCCGGTTCTTGTGGCACGCAGGATCGCCCGCTGGACAACAATTGTCTTTAGACAAAATTGTATGAGAAATGCATAATGGAAAATGTGAATGTCCCACTCGTACACAAGGACATGGAGAGCTACACACAAATGAAGGTATAACAAAACACTTCTGCACACACCAGCCCCCAGTCACTGCCATCTGATGGCATTGCCCACACCTGGCCTGAGCTCTGTGGACAAGCATTGTGCATTTCCACACATTTTTCATGCAAACTGAGGCTCTGCTTTTCTCTCCCTCCTTCTCTTGTCTGTCCTGCACAGGCTGTGAGCATCAACAAGGCCATCAACACCCAGGAAGTGGCAGTGAAAGAAAAACATGCCAGGAATATCCTTTCATGTCCACAGTGGACTGGAGGGAACCACAGACGGGGGATCTGTGTGTGTGTGTGTGTGTGTGTGTGTGTGTGTGTGTGTGTGTGTGTGTGTGTGTGTGTGCGCGTGTGCGTGAGACTACTTCAGTTGTGCCCTGTCTTGTCCTTGACAGCTCGCCCCACCCTGTATTCTGGGCACACACCACGAGCGAGGTGCTCACACCTTCTGGGCAGCGGCCAACCGGCTGCCCCTGTCCAGCAATGCAGTGCTCTGCTGGAAGTTCTGCCACGTTTTCCACAAGCTGCTGCGTGATGGACACCCAAACGTAAGTGGTTGGCCGGCTGCAGACTTGGCTGTGTGTTCACACAGCGTTCGCCGGGCTGACATGTGCAGGCCTGCAGCCACACAGTAGTCTGCTTGCACCGAGCTGGATTTCCGCACAATACACAGAAACTCGTGTCTTTTCATTGACCTCACTGGGACCCCAACTTACAAACACAATCGATGAATGCTCAGTAATACAGACATGCCTTGATTTACATGCTAGAAGGTTCTGGAAAGATGAACTCTCCATAAAACTAATGTAACGTGGCTAAAGATATATATATGTTGTTGCCAAAGGCTGGTCCCAGTTGTTGTCTGTTTTGCCCCCTAAGTTTGTTGTTGAGTGCCAGCGCTCACGAGTGCCAGTCAAGTGCTGTAAACACTGGCAGCGAGGTGAATTCTTACAGTCCCACACTCCTACTTAAAGCAGATAGCAGGATGTAGAAACATAGGTGATGTTCACTCTGCAACAGACATTTTTTTGAAGCAAACAAGAAGAAAATAAACTTGAGAAATAATGAAAGGAAAAATTCAAAGCCCAAGTGTCTGTGACACACGACCCCTGTGTGCTTTCGCTGAAGCTGACGCCTGACGGTCGCCTTTCCGGGTCTCCCCGGTTTTACGTTCACCTCAGTGTGTGGAAGGCCCAGAATGTGCCAACTGGACATCACCCAAGAAACACGTTAGAGCAGCTGCTGCCCCAAACCGAGTGCTCCTCCTAGGTATCCTGTGTGTTCACACCTGGGGAGGTGGGGGTACTTCCTGCTTTTACGTCTCCCCTCTGTGTTTTTGTCCAGGTAATAAAAGACTCGATGAGAAACAAAGCAGACCTGAGTGACATGAGCAGGATGTGGGTGAGTTCTACAATAGGAGGATCTCTATGGCTTTGGGGGGGGGGGGTCTTTGTCCTAGCAGTCCGACGCTCTCTGCTTGTGGCTTTCTGAGTCCTTGAGTTGGTGAGAACCTGTAGCTGCCACATAACAGCGCCAACAGCTTATGAAAATATATTTACCTTTTTTGTGCAGCTGATTATTATTCACTCCACCAGCACCCTGTTTGCCTGCCATTTTGCAGGAACAACAGGTATTTTTTTCTGCACAACAGCTTGCATTAGACAAGCATTCCTTTGATCCCAGCTGTGTCTATAAGCTGAGTAGCCAGGTTAACATCACTGAGTTGCATCTAGCAGCCGTAAGAGGGAACTGGTGCTGCAAAGGGACCTGATGCACCGTTCCTTTCTCCACCTGGCAGGGTCACCTGAGCGAAGGTTACGGCAAGCTCTGCAGCATCTACCTCAAACTGCTCATCACGAAAATGGAGTTTCACATCAAGGTTACTTTATTTTTTAATTTTTTTATATTAAACCGAAACCATGTTCACATGTTGCTGGCAACTTAATCTCCTTACCACGATGCTTAAAAGCCATTGCCCTCATTCAGTGCCACAAATCTCACATTCAGTTTCACTCAGTATTTGATACCTGCCCAAACATATAATGTGGTATCCTGCATCTTTGGAAATGAGAATAAACAAAGATTGCTGGAGTGTGGTTGGTGCAGCCAAGCTGTCAAATAACGCGTTTCATCTTGGTTTTGTCTCAGAATCCTCGTTTCCCTGGCAACCTGCAGATGACAGACAGACAGCTCGAGGAAGCGGGAGAAAATGACGTCAACAATTTGTGAGCTCCTTTTTTTACCCAGAGGACAAGCACCTCTGTGGGCTCTTCCAAAATGCAGAGTTGCATGCTGATCTGCTTACAGTAGACAGCAGCTGACAGATGGATGCAGGGAAGCATCGCAGGGGGTGTTGGCCAAAGGATGTCCAATGTCTCACGTAGGTCATTAGCCACATTCTTCTGTATGCTAAAAGATGGCTGATGCCAGGAAACATCTTCGTGTCTGTGTTCATAGTACAGTTATTGTAGTTTGCAGGGTGGATTGGAGGAGCTCATAGAGAAACACAATTATATGGATAATAGTCAAAATATCTCTGTAGGGGTCACTGTCCTTGAAATTGACTTGTGGTGTCCTGTGCATTTCCACATGCTGTGAAGCTTCCAGTTGACCGTGGAGATGTTTGACTACCTGGAGTGTGAGCTCAACCTGTTCCTGGGAGGTAAGGGCAGAATTTGCTCTCTCGTGGGGTGCAATCCATTATTCTCTCATGTGGGGTGCAATCCATCATTCGGGCTCCCTCCAGTGCTGCTGTTCTGTTGCCATTGTCCTATCACCTTGTGGCTCCACCAACCCCTCCTTTCTAGGATCATCCCTGCTAAGTAAAATTGCCCCCCAGAGGGTAGCAGTGGGGCTCAGGAAGCCACACCTTCCCTCAGTGGGAAACCAATCCCAAATACTATAGTTCCCTGGGGCCTGATGTTACAAGGAAGGAGGTGGAGGAGGAGGGGAGGAGTCCGCTCTTGCTGCACCGTCCTCATTATTTAGTCATGCAGCCTTTTTGTTTCTGCTCCCATTCCCAAAGATTGAAGGAAACACACCCTCCGCACAGTGAAGTCATAAACGCTCCTGCCTGGTCCCAACAGGGTGAGGTCACACGCTTTCTGCGGCTGCATGATGCTGCCTGGGCTGCGCTGTGCCGCTGCATTTGGGTGCCTTGTTTGTCCAGTACTACGTGGCACTCTATGATTAGTTTTGGCAAATCTGATTGCAGCCGCCTGAGTTTCTTTGTGAAACAAAGAAAGGAAGTGGCAGCCAGGAAGAAGCGATAAAACTTGACCGTGTTGTGACTCAGGATTGGACGGAGTCGCTATAAGCAAAATAATAGCCTTTATTACAACAATGACAGAATGTCGATTCAGGATTTTCTGTTCAGTAGAATTTCACTTCTGTTCTGATCATATTCTAACGGCTTATGGCATCAACTATAGAAGTTGTGTCAAATGCTATATTTAACTTTACTAAGTCCACCTACCAGACCCAAACACCTTCTATCCTATAGGCTGAGAACAGGCCCCTCCCCATCTCTTCTCTTGTGATTGGTGGACATGACACCCAGTGCGGTTTTGCTGCTTATGGTCCAATATATGCCCTTTTTGTCTCTCTTTTGCTCCCTTCCTCCATCCTTTAATTTCCTTTTGGTTCAACATATGCTCTCTTTCCCTCTCTTGTCACTGTCACCGCACAGTGTTCAGCTCGCTGGACATGTCACGCTCGGTGTCGGTGACAGCGGCCGGCCAGTGCCGCCTGGCTCCCCTCATCCAGGTGATCCTAGACTGCAGCCACCTGTATGATTACACCGTCAAGCTACTCTTCAAGCTGCACTCCTGTGAGTGGCGCCCACCTGCACACCACCTAATGCTTTTGCATTTGCATACAGTAGAGGTGTTTAAAATGTGACATTCTGTTAGCTTTGTTTTGGGGGTTTTGTGCAGCCACTCTTCGCCCCAGGCACCATGCGCTGCTTTAGTCTGTCATTAAAAGACTGCATTGTTGGATTTATTCATTCTGTACTTTTTCAAAAACTCTTGCTTCTTGGAAGTGTATAGCCAGGCTGTAGTATATTGTATCATGTAGGATTATTTCAGAACCAACTAGAGCAGAAAGCAGCAGAGACCTGGGCCTTTGGTGGATTTTATTGGGCCTTTGGTGGATTTTCTAAGCGCTGCTCTGCTGATCTCTTGTTTTGTTGTGGACAGTTTAACACACATGCACAGAAAGCAGAAGGGCCTTCAACAGCTCACCCCATGATGCTGACTTTGTTGGCCTTCACTGTTTGCCCAACATTGTGTCAAGTGTGTCTATCTCATCTGTCCGGTTTCTCTAGGCCTTCCAGCGGACACCCTTCAGGGTCACAGGGACCGCTTCCAGGAGCAGTTCAAGAAGTGAGTGTACTGGGGTAGCTGTCACATGCGCATCGCAGTAGTGGCTGTCAATCACTCAGGAGCTCCCAGCCATAGCTGTGCATCTGCAGATCTGTTTCTGTCATGGTGTTCCCACCTCACCTCTCACTGCAACCAAGTCCTTGCGTTCACCTGCTCTGCAGACCTGCATTACCAGCATGTTTGTCATTTTGAGTAGTAAATGTTGGCTTTTTCCCCTTTAAGTGATTACTTTTGTCATTGTTGACTGCTGCAACCCTGGCCAGGAAAAACAATAGTAAAAAAAAAAAGAATGATCCTTACTGAGGGGGCCAAGGTGGCTCAGTGAGTAGTGCTGCTGTTTCAAAGTACCTAGGCTGGTTTGGTATAAAGTTTGCACTGTGTCTGCTCCCTGAGGCTGTGGGGATTGCCTTCCACAGTCCAAACACACGTGTTTCAGGTTGATCAAACACTCATGGTGTGTGACTGGGGTAGTCAGGGGTAGTTTCATAGCCCAGCAGCCTGTGACTCTTGGGATAGGCTCTGGACCACTGTGACTACCCCAGCTCAGGATCAAGTGGATGTTTCCTGCTGGTATTAAATTGTGGATGCCTGGCCTGCAGGTATGTAGATATGGGATGATGGTGTCCAAAGCTGTCTGTTTGTTCCTCTTACTTCAGGATAAAGAATCTGTTCTACCGCTCCAGCAACCTGCAGTATTTCAAGAGACTCATTCAGATCCCACAGCTGCCAGAGGTGAGCCTTGATGCTCTAGCGCCGTGTAAAATTTTGTATTAACCCCTGACACCCCCCTTCATTAAATGCCCACGTCCCATTCAGAGTCTGTAAACTGCCCAGCTGGCATGATAGTTTCAACCTTGCCAAAGTTCAGGGCCAGCCATGTACTCTTAAGTGTTCCCTCTCTTTTTTGCGGTATACAGAACCCCCCAAATTTCCTGCGTGCCTCGGCCCTGTCAGAGCACATCAGCCCAGTGGTGGTCATCCCTGCAGAGGCCTCGTCGCCTGAGAGTGAAAACGTTGTGGAGACCGAGGAGCTGGTGGACACAGACATCCCTGCCCAGCCGGTGAGCCTGGGTCACTGGACCACATGCCAGTGTTGCTATGGTAATGTTGAGTGCATCAAGGAGTTACAGCACGTAAGGTGGGCCACACTAACACTCGACTGCATTTGCAGAGCATTGCCGAGAACCGCTTTGATGACATCTTCGGCACCTCTTCTGCTGCCGATCCGTTTAATTTCAACAGCCAGAATGGCTTGTATAAAGATGACAGGCAAGTAGCCGCTCATTTCTGTGAGTCATCCTTCAGCTAGGGTTCCCTCAAAAGTGAGAAACTGGAATGCTTGTGATGATGTCGTGCTATATTGCAGCCACAATGGGAGCACAGACATGTGATGCGAGTCGGCATTGTGTGTTTCCAGGGATGCCCAGATCGAGCAGCTCACACGGGAGTTAGAGGCCTTGAAGGAGGAGCTGGAGTCCTTCAAGATGGAGGTGAGGAGGGGTGAAGGAAGGCCCTGAGGGTGTGCTCATGAGGCGAAAGCCATCAAAACAAAGCACAGCAAAAGCAGTTGACACAAATAGCACAAAAGCACCGGCAGTAGCCTTGTGGTAGCCTGTACTACTGCATTAGGATGCGTGTAACTCCATTAGGATGCGCAAGGTCACAATCCATAGGAACAAAATAAATCTGATGTTCCTCAGTTTATTCATGAGCTAAGCTGCAATAAAGGTAGAATGAACTGAAGATTCAGGGAGAGGACTTTATTTTTTCCATTTTCATTAACGTGTTGCCTTATGCAGCGTCACTGTGTCCTAGAGCCTGTCATGGAAACACAAGTGAGGAGATAGGGAGCAACCACAGATGGAGGCCACTTTAAGCCTCACTGCACACTGTTGTCAGCCTTCCAAAATTTGCCTTGTGTACAGTATGTAATTGGGATAAGTGAGTTTGAAGAAAAGTCTGGACTAAGTCTGCAAATAATGCAAGCTGATCTGTATAAGAGCATTAGCAGAACATTTTCTGTTATCAAACTGGCCGGGCCAGACTCATTTGTATGAAGGACATCGTGAAGGTTGGAAAAGTAAACAACAGCTGTGCGTATGGTCTCCACCTCTTTCTGTCCATCTTCACCTCTGAATGAAATATATATTTATTTGGAGATATTTAGGAGGTTAAAGACGAAAAGGGCTTACAAGCATCTTAAACAAGGTACTTAACACAGGAACTAAATACGTCCAACTGTATAAATGGACAAATTGTGAAACTGAAATAGGTTTGGACACAAGTATCTGCAAATATGGAATCTGCATTCTATTTTGGGAGGATGATGTCCACAGGGAGAAGCATGATCGAGCTGCATGATGGCTGCCGTCAACTTTCCCTCACGTACCAAACGGTCACCTTCTTTGTCCTCCATCTCAGAGCTCCCGACTTTGCCAATCGCTCCGGAGCCGCGTAAGCGAGCTGGAGGCAGAGCTGGCGGAGCAGAGCCACCTGAAGCAGCAGGCGCTGGGCGAGAGCGAGTTCTTGCGGGCAGAGCTGGAGGACCTCCGCAGGGCCAGGGAGGACACAGAGAAGGAGCAGCGGAGCCTGACCGAGATCGAGAGTGAGAATCCGCCCTGAAGCTACGGCCCGCCTACTTCCCCTGCCCCATGTCAGCCCACAATTTACATGTCACTCTTCAAAGCCGTGCTACCACTCACCTGTGGAAGTTAAATTGTGCCACTGGGTGCTCAGAGCAGCAGCAAAGCCAGCGTCGTGGCCATTTACCCCCGATTTCCATTCACATTATTATCAATGTCAGGCTTCTTTCGTACCTCTTCAGGTGGTGGTGTGAAATAGATGGAGCTGCGCTGCGTGTATGTGTCTACATGTGTGTTGAAGCTGAGGCCTGTAGTGTAAAAGAATCATAACACACAGTACGATTACATTTACTTTGGTAACACACGCAGGTCTCGTATAACAGAGTGTGCTATAATGAAAGGCTGCTACATGGCTTATGGGCAGCAGGGGGGAAGTGGTTAGAGCTGCCCCATATGCACGCAGGTTTAAGTCTTACCTGCTGCTGTACTGGTGTTGAGCAAACCACTTTTACCCTGAATTGCTCTGGTCAGTGTTACCCTTCTGTATAATTGGGTAAATCATGGGGCAGTTGCCTTGGTTGGGGAAATCAAATCATCATGTAACTTGAAAATGCTTTTTAAAAAACGGAGAAAATGGCCAGATAAATGTAATGACAAATATTCATTTGTGCCCATTACACAATGATTTTATTTCCACGCTCGTGCGGAAAAAGAGTTGATGTACCAGAACACCATAGTCTTTGTGCTGTGTTATTCCAGCCAGTGACCGATTTGTGAAAGAATCCATTCAGCCTTCAGGCCTGTACACTGTACGCAGTTCAGTGAGCAAAACAGTGATAAAAAAGCCAGTTGTCCATACGGTGTTATTTAAAGCAGTCATTTGAGAGAAAAGTTTGTGTACACACAACATACCAAAATGTTCAAGCAAAAAAAAATTTTAAGTAGTCTTTTAAAAACAGGTAATATAACAGGAGTCCTTCAGTGCTACCATGTTTTTCTGTCATGAGTGTTTTTGGGATGCTGTTGTTCAGTTGACACACTGCTGTAACAGTCACCCTTACATTCACACCTGAGTGGGGGTTTGCCTAAAGGCATCATTTCATGCAGAAAATTAATGGATGGATGGACGGATGGACGGATGGGATATGCAAGAAAGCTGGAACAGGAAAAAAAATAAAAAGCAGCACTGTCAGCTCACTATTGCTCAGATGGCCTGATCATAGAGCCTAATGGCAGCCTACCGGCAGAAATGAAATAATAGTTGTTTGTGCAAGAGCTGAGAAGGACTGGCAGCAGTTTGACAGCAAGGTAGCCTTGCAGGCTGCAGGGCTGCAGTGCGGTGGCCTCCTGACAGGGATGCTCCTGTGTTGCAGGGAGAGCCCAGGCCAATGAGCAGCGCTACACCAAGCTGAAGGAGAAGTACACAGCCCTGGTGCAGAGTCATGCAGATCTGCTGAGGAAGGTGTGTTTCTCTCCCATGTTTGCACCACCACAACTTGAGGGCACTGACCTTCAGCTGAAGTACAGAGGAACTGGTCCTCAGCACTTGAGGCCTGGTCTAGAATATTGCTTTGGGACCCCAAATCATCAGTGCAAAAGTATGTTGTTCTGCTCCAGTGCACCCTGCACATCTCCACAGCTGCTGGTCCAAAACACCATGTTTTCAACAGCATCTCCTAGCTTCCACTTTCAGGAGTAACTGCAAAATATGTTAACACCCTTGTAGCATCTGAAGGAACCCTGCTGAAACCTTGTATTGGACTTAAACTTCCACAGTCCAAACACACCTTTTTTTTTTTTTTTTTTTTTTTTTTTACAGTCAACCACAACTGTTGTGCTCAGTTTAAGCTTGTGATATATTCCCATCCAGATGTCATGTTTATTCTAAAGGCTAGAAGGAGACTTGTTGATCTTCTTGAAATTTGATGGGGACTTCTTTCAGCCCTTTTTAAGTGGAGCAGGGGTCAGATCTGTTGCTTTGCTATCTGGAGGTTCCGGGCTTAACTCCCACCTCTTGTACTCAGATTTGCTCTAGCCGTGTACATTTGGAGTACAACTGCTGTTTAAATGAATAAATGCTTCAATACTTTTGTCCTCAGCAAAAACAATTGGCCTGCACCATCCTATTATTGGAAGGCACCTTGGGCAAAAGGGGTTCTGCTCCATAAATGGGACAAATGTGGGTTCAAACAAAAGCCACACTGAATTTGACTCAAGGAGGAACCGTCTGGCACAAAACAGTCCTGAGGACCAAGAAACAGCATCCACACCCCCATTAGTCAGAGCACCATCAGACAAACAGAACCTTGCAGAATCACTCCTGTGCAGGCAGAGATCCCTTCAAGCGCCCTTCAGATATTTCACTGTGCGAATACAACAAGACGAACCCCACTGTCAGCTGCCGTTTCCTACCTCTTCTTACACACCTCACACTTTTGTTTCTTTCCCGCTTTTGTGTTTTGCCAGAAGCGCATCGTTGAGCCCGACTCTCGTGTTGGTTTCTCCAGTGGCACGAAGCAGCTCAGAGATTGGGGATAAATGTGGGCTAAAAAGTCTGTTGCAATCCTCATTTTACTGCGTGTTAATTCTATTGAAGAGACGGAATAATGCGTACAAAAGCTGCTTCAGTAAAACCAAAGCAAATAATGTGAAGCTTCTACATCATTTGCTCGTACATGAACTCTGCTGCTTAGCTGCTGCTTCGTGACATTCCGTCCATGGTAAACCAACACTGTTCTAGAATGATAAATTCTCCTGTTGTGTCATTATTTATTTCTGTGTGTAACTGTGAACTTCCTAATGTATTGTTCTTTTGGCAGTTAGGGTGATTTCAACCAGGATTTGTTATTGAGGTGACATAGCAGAATTGCTGGGGGTGCTGACAGCCTTTGGCACTGTGTGTGTGTGTGTGTGTGTGTGTGCGTGTGTGTGTGTGTGTGTGTGTGTGTGTGTGCGTGTGCGCGCACATCAGAATGCTGAGGTGACCCGACAAATGACGGTGGCACGGGCAGCCCAGGATGAGGTGGAGAGGGTGAGGAAGGAGATGGAAGAGAAGGTGAAGGCTGCCCAAGGGGAAGGCCAGCAGCGGGTGAGCATTGCAACTTGAAGGTCTTCTCAGAGGCTTTGTGTGTCATAATGAAATTCAGTGGGATGCTGGTCTAATCTGACACAGTGCCTGCTTGTAGGTGGGCTCTACTGTAATACTGTTTGGGCTTTGGCAGTTGCGTGGCTCTCGGTTTGCCTCTCTGTGTCCCTCTTCAGAACATCTCTCCTCCCTCATCCCCAGGAGAAGGAGCAGGAGCAACAGTTGCAGTTCTTGCACAGGGAACTACAGGCAAGCAGGGAGGAGCTGGACAGGCTGAAGGACAGCGTGGTTTCCTCACAGCAGGTGGGCTTCGGCATGGCTTCCACAACCTCAAACTGCGAGATGTCCAGTTATACACATACTCAGCACATTGTTAACTAAGACCCCTTTCCTCAAATGACTGAACTAACCAGGCTGCTTCTTCAGCTTATGGTCACGATTGAGACCAAAATCTTTTTCGAACTGTAAATCCAAGCTCACTGTTACTGCAGAGCCACAGTAACTAAAATCTGAAGGCAGAGGTCCCTCAACTTACTCATTGGTTAGGTTTTCAAAAACTTCTATGCCTATAATAATTTATTTTTATCAACTTATCACACAAACGTGCCAAGCTCGTGTTCTTCATCTCCCAAAGGGACAAACAACAGGCAGGTAAACTCTGCGAGCGACTGTTTTAATCTGAGCCCACACTGTTTCTGGGTTTGGGTCTCTTTTACTGCCAAACTAATAGCTGGATTGAGAAACGCAGGTCACCTTTGTGCTGCATGAGAAAATTTTTATGAAAAAGTTAAGCGACTACAGTACAGAAAGTGCCTGATTTTAGGACTTACTGCATCCCACCGGGCCTCTGACACCACCTCGTAGCCATGGTTTTGCACTGAAGGCTGAGTGGCTCTAACTGTCTTTCCCAAATCCCACCGGCCAGTCGAGCGAGACCCTCAGTTCCCAGGTCTCCGCTCTGCAAACAGAGAAGTCTACCCTGGCCGAAGTGCTGGCACAGAAGGAAGAGGAGCTTGCAGGCCTGGGGGCAGAGCTGGAACGCGTGCAGAGTAGCCTGGTGAGCGAGCGGGAGAGTGGGGTGAAGCTGGCCGAGACGCTGCAGAATCAGCTCAACGAGAAGGTAACCGCTGCTCTCTGTACACACGCGCACCCAAGTCACGGTGGCAGTCGAGTGGTAGAGCAGATTGGAGTACACATGGTCACATGGCAGCCCTTTGCGGACGTGTGTGTCTGTTCCTGTGTGTGGTGCGTAGGAGAGCCGTGAGCAGGAACTGGAGAGCCAACTGGTCACCGCACGCTGGGCTGCTCTCCGGGGGGCGCTAGAGGAGGCAGAGCGGATAATACAGGACTCTTTGATGCGAGTGGACGACCCCTCGCATATCAGCTGCACCAGTTCAGCAGGTTGGTCCTCACTGGTGTTCATCTGCTAATCTCAAATCCCTCAGCCTGAGCTCAGAACCTTGCAACCTCACTGTGGGTTCAGTTTTTGCTCGCTTCAGGCCATGCAAACTTACTTCTGGGCCTCGGTTCACCAGAAGATGGAGGACATGCAAGGGTTTCTATGCTTTCACTTTTCTGTAGTTATAGTGTCGCAACAGCAGTACATCCAGGCTGCCCCGGTGTAGCAACTCTGCTGTGCCAGCGCTGTTACTGCTCATGAGCATGGTGCTCGAGGAATGTTCACAACTCGCACACATAATTCGCATTAGTTTCAATGGAAAAGTTTTTGACACCAATTTATGCCAACATAGCAAATACCATTAAAATGGACAAAATTATTTCATTAATTAATATTAGTTATAACAATGGAGTTTTCCTTTAGTCATTACTCTGTAACTGCTGGGGATCTACCTGCACACACACTTGCCAGCAGCAGATAAGGGAACCCCTCGTCTAGACTCCTTCAACTAAAGCTCATCGTCCAACTGTACAGGAAATTGACTGGGTGGTGCTGGTGCTCATGCTGTTCACACTCTCCCCTGCAGACTACCTGGTGTCCAGGGCTGATGCGGCCCTCGGCTGTGTGGACAGGCTGCTGTCTGCTAGGAACCACTTCCAGACCGACAGCACAGGTGGGCTGCACACAGCACACTCTCCATTCACCTGTTTGCTTTTTTCACATTTTGCATGTTTAATTGTGGATGTGGAAGTGTCACTTCCTTCACAAAGGCAGAGTTCTGTCATTGCATTACGGAAAACCCCCTATAATGCTATTAGTAGGACCTAAAAAAATTTCAGAGCACCTTCTGCTGTTTCCTGCAGACATGTTGGAGATGCTACGTGCGGTGGCCCAGTTCGCTCACCTGCTCGGGGACACAGTGGTGCAGGGCAGCGCCACGTCACACATGGTGGCTGCAGAGCAAGCTGACAGTAAGTAGCCCCTGTGCCCTTCATTGGAGACTGTTTTGTTCTGCAGGATCACGGCTGCTGTGGAAATCCGCTTCTCTTCCGAGAGCTCCACCCCCCCCCCCCAATCCTTTGAGGGCTTACGGCCGTGGTTATACGTTAGACGTGTCTATGTTTTAATGCCAGTGACGTGTGCCTTGGCAGCGCTGGCAGAGGATGTGAAGGCCTGTGGCTCAGAAGCCTTGGCACTGCTGGCCCAGCTGAAGGAGCAGAGCACTCTGGGTACAGCCAACAGCGGCGCGTTGAAGGCTGCACTGAACCGTGTGAGGAGCACTGCTGAGGTGAGGGAATTGCAGCTCTTCATCCTCATTTCCCCTTTATTACGGCATCTGCAGGTTGTAGGTTGAAGGCTGCAAATTCCATAATTATATGCAGTTAAAGACAATGTAAGTTGTATGTGATTCACCTGGAAGTGCAGACAACACCTCATCACCTCGCAGCTGGAGGTTTTACATACAGGTACAGGATGGCAGAGATGTGACGCTTTTCTCGTGGCTCAGAACTGGTCGATGTTGACAGAATTACAGAATCATTACAACTTGTTCATCCTCTCTTTGAACCTTTTACACTGTGCACTTTTAGAAACCGTAAGGCAGCCCTCACTGCCTGTGATCTCTGTCAGTCTACTGGGTGAACTTTTGGCACACGATCTGAACTGGTCTGCCAGCTTAAAAAGTATCTATCAGCGAAACGTGTTGTGAAGAAGTCATATTACAGTGCTATGAAAAGTATTTTGCCCAGTTAGGGCACATTTTTTCTTTCATCCATTCATCCATCCATTTTTGTTAACTCCTTAACCCTGAGGAAGGTTGCAGTGGTCTAGACTCTGTGCCACAAGGCTACGAAACAGCCCCTGGACGGGACACCAGTCCTTCACCGGGTGGCCACACACACACAGTGTGCAACTTACCTGAAACATGTGTTTGGACTGTGGCAGAAAACCCACACAGACACAGGGATAACATGCATACCCCATGCAGACTGAGGAGGACTTGGAACTCGTGCCTGAGGCAGCAGTGTTACTCACTGAGCCACCATGGGAGCCTTTATGGCAAATTTGTTACACCGAGTGGTTTCAGATCTTTAGACAAAGAGAACCTGACTAAACATATAACACAGCTTTTTTGGAAATGTGAATGATAGTTAATGGAGCTTGGTGAAATGTACAGCTAAGCTGTAGGTTAGGTGTGTGTGTGTGTGTGTGTGTGTGTGTGTGTGTGTGTGTGTCTGTTCCATTGCTCAGTGGATTGACTACCTTTTCCATGACATTTGCCAGGAGCTGAGACCCCGTGGCCTGGAGCTGCAACAGGGCGAGCTGGGAGACCTTGTGGAGCAGGAGATGGCCGCCACCTCAGCCGCTGTGGAATCAGCTGCCGCCAGGATCGAGGTGAGGGAAGCAGCACGGCACCCAGGCACACCACGTGGGCTTCATGTAGAAGCAGACGCCACCCGAATGGATGCTTGGTGGAGGTTGGCCAAACTCTTCCTGAACAGGAACTTGCATGGGGAAGTACATGAAGCAGCCCTTTTCTCGCCCTTTAAACAGGAGATGCTGAACAAGTCCCGAGCTGTCGACACAGGGGTGAAGATGGAGGTCAACGAAAGGTCGGTTCTTACTTTCCCAGTAGCAGAAGTGAGCCACTTCCTGTCAGACTGCAGCATCACGGTGACCGAGTTTCTACCACAGACCACAAAACAACAACAAAAACTGTTCCGCTGTCTCATTCTGCTTAACTCATTCCTTCAGTAACAGCACAGCAGTTTGTCTTTGGTGCAGTTGTGCTCTCAGTCTGATGCCCAAGTGAAAAAAACAAGGATTGTGTCAGTTTAAATATTTGTCTTTCTCACATTTGTGCTTTCACGTAGCTATGATGTTAAACTGACGCTTGTTTACCCGTGAAGAAAAGTTTATTGCAGAAGTTACTCAAGTGCTTTGTTTCATATTCAGTTAAAAATAGAACAAATACCATAATAGATCATCCATTTTGAATAAAAATGTATAAAATAAACCTATTTATCTTCAGTACAGTCAACATGTCTGGGTCAAAAAAGACAAAAATAATTTGAGAGGAAGTGACTTTCGTGGGCTAAGCCAAGATATAAAATATTTAGGTCCAGTTGCCATCTGTTTGTAAGACTGCTACGAGTGCCAGGTGTAAATTCCGTCCGTCCAGCATGAGGGCAGCGGTGTCCGGGTCTGGGGATGCTTTGGTTGCAAACTTGCAGATCTCTGCCAATTTCAAGTCAGTCTCAGCCACCATGGAAAGCATAGCATAGCATAGCGTTCTGCCTTGGTTACAGCTAGTCATCCAGTTCTTCATTCTTCAGCAAGAAACTGACCCCTCAAAGTTGCTTAAGAACCATCTGCAGAAGAAGGAACGTCCCATAAATTATGATCCGGATGTAAAGCGTTGCCTGGTACGGCCAAAACTAATTTTCAGCAGTCAATCTGGTTTTTTCTTTTCCTTTCTACTTTATTGATCCTGAAGGAAACCGTACTAGACCACCCTAGCAAACGTACAACAGAGTATGACACTGGAATTACAGTGGGGCAAATAAATTGTGCGGAAATCGTGAATGTAAGTTGTGGGGGGGTAGTGGAGTCGACTCAGTAAAACTGAAAGACAGTAAGAGCATTTAATGAGTGAGTGAGTGAGTCCTTGTCTGAAAAAGCTGTGGTGCATCTCCTCATTTCTCTTCTCTCTGGGGTTCTTCCATAGGATCCTGGCCTCCTGCACAGAGCTCATGGAAGCCATCAAAGTGTTGGTCCTGTCCTCCAAAGATTTGCAGCGAGACATTGTGGAGAGCGGGAGGGTGGGTGCACATGAGAACTTTTTCCCGTGTAATTTGTTAAACTGAGCTGCTTTCTGTTATTTTACGTGAAAGACTCTACGATGGGCTCAACTGCACCTACAGTAGCTGCACGCTGCAGGGTCTCAGCCTCTGCCACTTCTCCTTGTCACCTGTAGGGGGCGGCGTCCATGAAAGAGTTCTATGCCAAGAATTCCCGCTGGACCGAGGGGCTCATCTCGGCCTCAAAAGCAGTAGGCTGGGGCGCTACGGTGATGGTGTAAGTGTCATCTATCAGTTGGTCTCGTTGGATTTTGAGAGTGTGTGTGTTAGAGAGAGAGCGAGGATTTTTGGACATTTTGGACATTCCTGATTCTGGTTTTGACAAGGAACACCAACTTGGAACAAAACCAAATGTGATGCCCATTATCCGGCAGTGCCTTGATATTCATCTGCTGTGGAAATGGCTTTTCCTCATTACGAAAGATGCTATTGACTGGTCTGTCAGTCAGGTTCGCGCTCGGGAAAATCCAGTGTTCTCGGGCTTGCTGGCCATCGCGTTCACTGTAGACAGACAGTGTTCTCGTTGAAGAGAGACTGCAACACTCCTAAAGATTAAACACTAGAAGATTTCTTAAATCCATCTAACAAAGAATTCAGTGATGTAAACCTAGCCCTCACATCGCACTCATTTCAAATGGCTGCCGTAATACCCAGAATACCTGCGAGGCCTGTTTGGTTGCCACTTAAAACAAATGTAAAATGCATGATAAAAATCGGGGCCTCCATGATGCAGTGCTGTATAAATGGTTGTTGATAAAGAATAAATACAATTCAATACGCTTGTACCTCAACTTATAAACATTGTTGGGGTAGAAGTTACTTGAGGTGTTACTTGCCTAAAAAACCTAAAAATTCCTGAATACGGTTTACTGGCCACAGGAATTAACTCATTTGGTACAAACAGTAAATGTACATGTGCACAGTTTCAGTTTGCTGATCACAAATGCGTACTAGTCTTGGATACAACTCATCTTATTTTGAAAGTGCTTTTTGCCGCGCGAGTCCATTTTATCACTGACTACTGGAGGGGGGCAGGGGTGCAGGACATTTTACTCTGCAGCAGAAATTTCAGAAAAATGGAGAAAATGCAATTAAAAATAAACTCCGAAATGTATCCTTACAAATTCATGACTATGATGTTTGTAGCAAGAGTTACAGGTATACTTTAATACACATAGTGTATAACCTGACATCAAAAAGTATTTGTGCTCCCTTTCATATTCTCTCTATTTTGCTGCTTTCTGACACTGTATTAGATGACATCTTTTCCTCAGTTATAGCAGGAAAAGTGCCAACATCCTCAATACTGGAGCAAAGTTTCCCAACAGGGAGCAAGTGCACTTGTAATGGCTCTTCCTGTGGGTTCCTGACAGGGATGCTGCTGACCTGGTGGTGCAGGGACAGGGCAAGTTCGAGGAGCTCATGGTGTGTTCGCACGAAATTGCCGCCAGCACTGCACAGCTTGTGGCTGCGTCCAAGGTGAGCCCCCACCCCCCCAGGCATCTGATCCTGGACACCATATTGGAGGACATGAAGACATGGAGGCGTAGAATAGAAGTTGAACACTAATTTTCAAAGGGCTGACACAGAGAAAAGGTTGTAACATCTTAGCATTTTATAAAAAGCTGGTGTTGCACAAGGTTTATATTTGCGTTTGTCTAATGCTTTTCTCTGAAACACAGTACATTGGTTCTCCGGGTAGCTTGAGAGTCACCAAGTTAAAGTCCTTGTCCAGCCACCCATCACCTCAGAACACTCAGTGAGGTGGTGGCACAGATTCGTTCCATTAGCTTTGCATCACAGTGACCTCTGCTACAGGTTCACCTTCCCAAATGGTGCTGCTAGCATTCCCCTCCTTAGATTGGATTCCTTTGTCCAAGGAGACTTGCGGCGTTCATCAGCTTCATAATGATTTACCTTCTTTGCAGAAGGATATTCTTACCGCACCAATTTAGGGCAAGTACCTTCATGAGTATTAGTGCTGCAGGAATGGAATTTGAACCCAAAACCATGTGAGTGCAACACAACTCTGGAGTCTTCCCCACCTGCAGGAGTCCTCTGAGGCTGGCAGCTGTGTGCCTCATGCACATTACACACAAGTGTGCTCATTTCTGTCACGTGTTTTCTTTGAGCTGGAGGCGTGTGTTGTGTGACCGACCGATTTATTCCTCATTGCCTCCCAGTTTGCATGACCTCGCATTTGACCCGTGCCTCCGTCAGGCCCACTTTAGCAAAGGATGCCTTTCACCTAATAATGTCACATAAGCCCTGTTTATCGGGCGCTACCGTGTCCCTAGCTGTCCCGAGATGTCATTTCCGCAAGTAAAGAGCAATTGTTTTGGCCTTTGATGTCCTGTCTGGACCTTCTGTACTGACATTAATAGTTGTATTTTCCACGCCAACTTGCACGTCTACAAAGATCGTATTTCTTCCAGCTGTTCAGCTTTTCAGCCTCTAATGATTCCATTTTGCTATTCTTACAAAAAAATATCACAGCCAGTTTTTACAAAACAGCCCATGTCTGTATTACTAAGCCCAGTGATTTCAGGGTAGCCTTTGAACCACCACGAGCCTAAGGATAATGGATGGATGGACTGTTGTGTAGCAGCTGAATTGTATTAATAAACTGAGTTACAAACAAACTTCTGGGCCCAGTTTTGTTCAGGAGTTCATGACCCATTTTACACACTTGGCTGGTGGTGACCTGGCCACAAGGGCTGGACTGATGTCCTTTGTGATGTCTTGTCACTGAAGTGAGGTGGCCTGAAGGAACCCAGAACCGTGCGCTGTTCCTCGTAATAAACCCCCAGGTCCGTGTATGGCAGTTGAAGGATCAGCCGATCCCACCACATGTGTCCACAACACATACACACGCGCACCCTTTCCTGTCTCTGTCAGGTGAAGGCCGACAAGGACAGCCCCAACTTGGCGCGCTTACAACAAGCTTCCCGTGGGGTCACCCAGGCCACTGCCAGCGTTGTTGCCTCTACCAAGTCTGGCAAGTCTCAGATTGAGGAGAAAGGTGAGGCTTGCGCTGCTGTCTGCTCACTGGATGTCACTGGCCTGGAGCACAGACCTCGATGTCCACGTCCCATTTTCCCTTGCCAGGGTCACACAAGGACATGGATCGCAGGAAGCCAGTTAGCAGGCTGGCACTGCTTATGATTGGGCTTCCTGTCCAGCAGGCAGTGGAATGTGCACACAGGAAGAGGGTTTTGTGGAGCACCAGAGCTGGCATCGCTGTGGCATTTCCTTCTATAGCCACGCTGCTTGTTTATCTGTTCGTAGCGTAGCCTTTATATTGGCCTCAGGGGAACTGTCTCTCTGGCGTGTAGTCGCAACAGTGTGTGTAAAAGATGACTGGAAGTTGCTCCTGCGCACAGTTTGACTCAACAGCTTTGTGCTCTTTCAGATACAATGGACTTCTCCAGCATGACCCTGACTCAGATCAAGAGGCAGGAGATGGACTCACAGGTGAGGCTGTGGCCTGAGGGAACCTGCTGCTGAAAAGCACATCGCCCTGCAGCTCTGACCCTGTTTATTTGAGTGTTGGGAAAAGAAGGTGTATCCTCTGATGTAGGTGCCCTAGGTTCCCCCTGCTGTTTGCCTTGATGTTTCTAGATGAGCACAACATTGTGGCAGCTCAGTACCACACTTGGGTACAGCAGAAGAGCCCCTGCAAAAGTTGAGCTTAGTAAATCCTGTTGTTTTCTCTGCGTTTCCCTTAGGTTCGCGTTCTGGAGCTGGAGACGCGGCTGCAGAAGGAGCGAGAAAGGCTCGGCGAGCTCAGGAAGAAACACTATGAGCTGGCTGGTGTTGCTGAGGGCTGGGATGAGGAAGAGGGTGAGCTGAAAAAAGCCAGATGTGACAACTGAGCTCCGGTTGCTGTATTATTAAAATAATCGCAAATAGTTGTCAAATAGCATAGGAAAGAAAGCGTGACTTTATTGATCCCTGAGGAAAAGATCAGGGCTGCAGAAGCAAACACACAACACAGCAGTGACAGACACTGCAGCAACACCGGAAGGAATGTGCAAAAGGATGAAAATTACGAGTCCGACAGCGAGGTCACTTCCACCCCCAAAGAGAAAGAACCTAATGGGCACAGGAATGACAACAGGTGGCTCCTTGGAGCAGCGCAACTAGACCAGTCTGTTGCTGAACGTTCCCCTCGGTTTAGCCATGGTGGTGTGCAGAGGGTGAAAGTCATAGTCCTTGATGGATAGGAGCTTGGCTAGAGTCCTTCTCTGCACCTCCGTAACTTCCCACCTTGCCGCAGTGCCACTGGCCCGCCTACACCTGCACCAAAAATGCGTTGGAAGCTGCTGTCCCACCCGCCAACATTGCAGGGGGGTCTATATTTTGGTCAAGTTGAGTTTCAGTATAGAAGCAATTCAAAATTTGGGGTCCTGGAGGCTGTGCCATAGTGCAGTGAAGTGGTGTGGACAGGAAGAGGGAAAGTGTGCCCACCAAGTGACCTCCCTGTTGTCCCTTCTCTCCCCAGGTACAGGCTGAGGGCCACGGGAGCGCCACCCGGGTCACTGTGTGCCTCGCCCATATTCCCCTGCCTCTACGCACTCCTCTGTCCGCACTCTCCCTCGCTTCCGCTTTTTTAAGCCAAATGAAAAGGTGCTCTTTTTTAAAGCCCTCATCCAGCTGCTACAGCCCATGGAAGCACATTGGCAGCAACAAACGGTCATCGCAGGCCTCCTGGCGGTTGGTGGCTGCCTCTGGCCCGACCTGCTGGACTGTTGGGGAACCGCAGGCCCGCTGTCAACACACCGACTTTCCAAAAATTTTCTTCCACCTTCTGTCGCGCGAAACCTCCGGTTTTCCACGATGGGCGTGGGTCCAAGCTCTTCCTCCTTACAACCCGGAAGAATTCTTTCGTACTACACACAACCATTTCTTTCGTAACACTGCGTCCAGCACGGTAGCCCCTGTGCCCTCCGCACTGGAGGCCCGGTATGCGTTCCCATGTTTTGGCACAGGTGATCCCAAGCACCCCCCTACCCCACCCTCTCTCGACACTGCCAAGCTGCCCTGCTCCTCCAGCCCTGGACCCAGTGGTAGGATTGTAGTTATCGCACACATTTGATCGCGGTGCTCCGCAGGCGACCGGGACCTGCGTCCCAGTTGTGGGTGCTTCCTTGTACCGTGTCCTGCAGATTCTGCCCCCCTAATGTTTCTGTGTTGGGGGTTTATTTCTGTGTCTCGTGCCCTTGTTAACTTTACACACTAATAGCAACTTGTGTACTGTTCACAGAGCAAATGTGTGAGGTGTGGCTCCCACAGCTACAGCACCCCAGTACTTGTTTTCGCCACGTGTTCTGTATTGTGTGTGACCTTTGACCTGTCCAGCCTTCCACTCAGAAGTTTCTAGCTCCTTGCGTACTGTTATAGATGCCGGTGTCTTAGAGCGACGGGAGGAAACCCCACACCAGTAGCCTCGAATTTAGCTCGCAAGTCGTGCGTAGAGCTCGTCTGCAGTTCAGGCATTTTTCTTCCACTGTCCAGACTGACCAGATGGTCCCTGCTGAACTGACCGAGGTCAGCTGCTCACAACGGCTGAGACTCTGTGAAAACATTTGTTTTGTCCTCCTTCTTCCAACACATTGTACGAATGCAGCAGAGCAGAGAAGGAACAGGACAAGTCAGTGCCTTTGGAGGGATGTGCTGGACCTCCACTGAGAAAAGCTGCAGAACAGAAAGCGAGCGGAGCAGCGGCATTCGCCACCTGGCTGTTTTTTCTTAGCCAGGATTCACACGAGAGATGCGGCCGCATCGTAAAGGTCCACCGGGGGTCCTGTTCACAGGAGTGGGTCGAATCCCCACCCTGCTCAAGTCCTTCTACAGCTAACTTTGAGTAACAGTAGCACAAAATGTTTGGTGTCCCCCAAGCCTTTGTGGTTGCCAGCCCTTTTGCAGGAGTTTTACGAACCATTTGGCTGAGCACGTTGCTGGCACAAATACGAGGGGCTCCAGCAGACCCAAGCGGTCGTGTCTCTTTGCGCGAGGGACGGTGCCATCGCAGGTAGCACCTTTCGGCCGAATACCCGCGGCCACCCCATCGTGTCGTTCAATCGGAATGTCAGGACTGACGTTGCATGGGTCACAGTTCGGTCTCGTGATGCCAGAGTACCCTAGTCTGCCCTCGGTCTTTCACAAACTAGCAAGCTGAACTGCTGAAAGCAATGTCTGTTCTGGTAGGCCAGTTTTTTATTATTATTATTATTATTGTTATTATTGTTTCTATTTGTTTGTGCGTGTGTGAGAAAGAGAGCAAAAGAATGTGCATTTTATTTTCCAGCAGTTAAGACTTTCCTAGTTTTCCTTGTTCTGTAGCACTGCCTTAGTTCGTAGGTCAAGTTGTAACACTGGGTATTTCATTATTTCATCTTTTAAATATTCCAATGTATTAAATTCCCCTAATTTGCGTCATTGGTCTTACCAGCCCAGCCAGCCTTCCTGCCGAGCCTCTCACTTTAGACGAGAAAGAAGAACACTTTAATAAAGTTTCATTAATAAAACATCACAAAATTAAGAAAAAATATCTTTCTACCATATACTAAAGTTATGTTCTTTTGTTTTTAATTAAAGCTATGAACTTACGAATGAAAGCATGGCTTGAGTCCAATTTTTAGGCGCGCATGTACTTTGCTTGTTTCGCACACCATTTTTCATTTTAAGAACTGCGAGGAGGGTTTACGCCTCCGCCGGTCGCTAAGCTTTCCCAGCAGTTAGGCCTGGAAACTACGATAATCGGTGCAATTTGTACAACAGCGGATGGACCTCATCTGGGACCTTTTCCGCTTTGACGCAAATAAAACGTCAGGCTGCCTAGACCGTTTGCTCTGCGAGAAGCTGCACTACGCGAGGATGCTGTGGAACAGCACAGATGTCAGATTCTGTATACAAATTGCTGCTCGTACACCTGGAACGTTCGTCCAGATTTCCTTCGCTTGCGTTCCTGGACCAACTTGGGTTTGCCGCCGCTGCGGCACCCTCCTGGATCACGGAGGAACTCGAGAGCTTTGTCGAGAGCAACGCCTGTACAAAGAGCTGTTCCTAAACGGGTTAAAGGAGCTCTAACGTGGGAACACAGATGCGTGTTTAGGCGAGACCTGCAGCTCCTTTTCCTGTGCCAAGCTGAGCCACAGAGGCACAACCTGCATGCTAGCGATCCCCACCAGAGGGCGATGTCCCCTGCTGGACTACGGGGCTCTCGCCGTCAACTGCAGACATCTCAGCGGAATCGCTAGCCCACGGTGGACAGTTATCGTCACCACGGCTTCCTTATGTTCGAAGACAGTGTTGTTGGGCATCGGTACTGAAGGCCACATCGGTGTGGACCTGATCCCTGGGAAAGCAGGCGGACCTCACCCGTCCACCCGAGCAGGAGAGGACAGCACCACACGAGGAGACCAAAGAGATCTGCAAGTGGCTCTGCTCCCACACGGACTCCTGCTATCCTTACTAAAATGGCTACATGTTTAATATTTTATATCTCTGTGCGCCAAAGATGCCTTTCACTTCTCAAAGTACATGTCAGGTTGCCCAGGACACAATAACCACCTTCAACGTTGGGACAGAAACGGCTAGTGTTCTTCCATTGGTAGGTTTGAACTTTATTTTCGATGGCTGCTTCCGACTTGGGTAACAGTGGTGTAACAAGGAGTAACCTTTCAATAAATGACCGTTATGAGCAGCTGTTGCCCATCGACATCACCTTCATATCAGATGTGCTCTGGTTGCACCTAAATTCATAGCAAGCAGATTGTGTTTGAGCGCCGCCCACCGTGCGTTACAAGCGCCCGTGCTTGCCGCTGTCTTTCCGTCCTCGGGTCACGTGTTCAACCCAGTCGTTTTGCTGTACGTTTACGTTACGGCGCCACTCGGATCATTACTTTCAGGGTGGTGGCAGTAGGGAGATGTGTGGTGTAGGAGTCAAAGCCATTGCTTTTGGGCTTGAAGAACCCAACTCCTGCTATAGAACCCTTGATTTAGGAACTTGACCATGAATCGATACGATAAAGTAAATAAATAAAAAACATGCTGCCGAGCGAGTAAATAATCACGAGTTGCTTTGGAGTAGCGCGACTGAGCTGGGCCGTGGCGGTCCGGAGTGCTTCCCACAGTCTTTGGACTTTAGCAGAGCGTAAGCTAAAGAAAGAGGCGCACGTGCGACGCTGATCTCGCACGCATCGGAGAAGCCCGGTCAGGTGCCGGAACTCGGCTCCGTTTCGCTCCCGGCACCGCGCCCCGCCGGGGGCTCCGGCTCGCCGCCTGTAATCGGGGGCGGGTGTGGACCTCCTCTTGTCTCAGCCACGTTGAGCTGCAGGTCAAAGGGTCGTGGGCAGAGTCAGCTGAGCCCCGATGAATGGCCGCTACGGTGACAGTAAATTGGATTCCCCCTCCGCGTGCTGGGGCTTTGAGCGGCTGCTCCCTGCCCCCCGGGCCCCCGGCCCCCCGGCCCGCTCTCATTAGCCCTAATCGGCCGTGCGCAGATGGCTGCGCCGCGGACCTCCTGCTGGGATTCGCACCCTTGTCGAGTCCCCTCCCCCCAGCACGCAGGGTCCCTCGGTCCAAGCAGCTGGATGCCCGAGGCAACGCGCACAGGGACACCTCCGGCACCGTTGCCATGGCGAGAAACCGCAGGCTCGTGTGGACGGGGCGCGACGTCGCCTTCGCGGCAGCACGCGCGGCTGGTCCGGCTCAGAAGGTCGCGGGAGGAGCGCACCCGGCAGCGGTCCTCGCACGGACCTCGAGCGTCGCACCCGCGGGGGTCGTCCGGTCACAGGATGTCATATAAACTGGTGGTTGATGAGTGTTTGTGACCACCCAGCTGTGGCACTGGGGTTTGCGCTCAGTCCAGCACCATCTGCTGCCACGAGGGAGGGAAACCACCCAGCACCACACCCCCCAGCTCCCTCCCCCACATCTTAGACGCTGGCTTATACGTCTCTTCTAAAGTAATAGGTTACAGTGTCACCTATTAGAACCTTTAATCTCTGTGCCATTTCCAACTCTTATCACCATACAACTTCGATATCCGTGCACGTTTTGCCTGTCAATGCACGCAGCCACGTCGGACTCCTTGCACATGCAAGCGGAGCCAAGTGTCAACATCGGTAAAGTGATGCCAGCCTCGTGGAATGAGCCACGGAGGTCGATGGGAAGACGTACACCAGGTGAGTGGAGATGAGCGACGTCCCTCGCGCAGAAGCAGGGGGCATCTCGCCCTCCGCAGAACATCCCTGCAGCCACCGGAGCAGCTGGGCTTGTCCGGCCAGCGTGCTCTGGGCAGACGGTGTTGGGTTCTGCCAACAGGCTGATGAGATTATCGGCCGAGCGGCTCGGCCCCGTGAGCTCGGACCGTGTACCGATCCTAACCGGATGCGCTCGTGTCCCGTGGTCCTCTTTTCAAGAAGCGAGGCCGCCTTCACATTTGACAGCGGGAGATGAGAAACCCAACGGCAGTCCTTTTAGAGCCAAGAGGAGCTCCGGAACTGCGAGACGAAATAATACTTTTGTAGGTAGTCTTACTGGACTCCACTCTGGCAGAACCAACGGTGTCTGCAAAATCCGAGTCTTTCTGATTTTCTGACCCCGTTCACAACTTTGCTCTGTATGCCTAACCGTGTTCAGCAGCAAGTGGTGTGTTGGCCATTTTGGAGCCATCTCTTGGGAAACAGGTGAGATGCCCCAACATCTGAGGTTCCTCTGCATTTTTGTCAACCCGTTTATTATTCTTTGTGAGTCAGGTTCTGTGGAGGTTCAGAGCGCATCCATGACAGATGGGCCAGGGTACCCTGAACGAGGGCCCGGTCCGTTTCGGGTTACGCCAGCATTCGCGTGAAATGTTCACCCTGAATTTAGTCCTCCGTCTTTCTCTGAAACTTTGCTGCGCCTGCCTTGCCCGGGCCACGCCGTGTCCGGTGTCAGGCTGCCGCCCCCCGGCGCAGCACGGAGCAAACGGCTCGCCGTGACCTCCAGCAGAGCAGCCAGCTGCTGCGTGCGTACGTGCTTGCCCGCCAGCCCCAGGGCGATCCCAGCGCGCGCGTAAATCAATCTGTATAATCTGAGGCCGGTGCAGAGATTATGACTCTAATCCAGCGAGAAGTCACCGATCTACTTCTGCTTCCTCGGTGTGGACCGACTCGGGGGTTTACGTACATGCATCTATTACACATTCTTGCTACTTCTGTACAAAAAACATGTACCCACCCCTATCTTTTCACAGTAAGCAATATAAGTACACAACCAAAACCACGGGAGAGCTTTAAATATCTACTCATAGCTGCACAACTATGGAAAGAGCATAAGTTAAAGATAAAAGCCGCTTTAATTCAGTCCACACCGAATACTTTGATGCTCCATAGCAACCGCTCTTGCCTAAGACTTGAACCAGATTAAAGCGGGAGAGACAGACGTGTGACTACAGCGTGCGAGCATGAGCTCTAGGTGCACTGAGCTGCACCGCGCTGGATCCTGTGCGGCGCTCTGGGCTGCGAGTTGTTCCTCGCCTGTGCCGAACGCCCTTTTTGTTTAGGTTGGCGCCGCTCTGCTCTGCGTCTCCGCCAGGGACGGCGCCGCTATTTTTAGCTGCCGCGGTTTCGGCTCCGCGGGCCGCCCGCATGGCCCTGCTGGGTCTCGCTAGGTTCCAGCACAAACGTCTCTCCCTCCTGCTTACGGGCTCCCCGCATAAAACGCACATATGCACGAGGGCATAGAGACTGGGAAGTAGACGTGCGCTCACCGGCCACTTTATTAGGTATACCTGCTAGTCTACACATCCTCACATGCTTGTGACTCAGTATGTAAAGTAAGTAGACAGGGGCAAGCGGTCCAGTTACTGTTCGTCTGAACAAAACACGTGATCTCAGACACCTGGAATGCAGTGCGACTGTTTGCCAAATGTGGTGGCTCTAGCGATGCGGAAATAGCGGTCCTGGAATCTTTGTTTCCTATAGCATGAAGAGCTTCGAGAAAATGGTGTGACGGACAAGCAAATTCTGGTCAGTTACAGTCCCTTCAGGGGTCACAGCCGTACCCAAGGGCCCATCAGACTAAGAGGAAGACCACAAGGGCAAAAATAACAGCGCAGTACAATAGAAAGGCACCTCTGAATGCACACCTGGTCAAAGCTTTAAGTGGCTGTTAAAACAGCAGAAGATCATTTTGTATTCATGCCCTTATAAACCAACGTAAAGAGCAAAAAAGTAAATTGTCAAATCACAGTTTCAGGTCAGGAATGGGCAGGGGGAAACTTATAGGGGTGGAGGCCGTGGGTTTGGGTCTCTGCTGGGCTCCTACCCGCACCATAATATGAAGTACAGCTGCTCCAACCTCAGACACCGACGGAAAGTAACCCTAAACTTAACACCAAGTACATATTTGCACACATTTGCTCTACGTGAGCGGCAAACCCAATTCTTTATCGCGCATTTATGTGGAATTCACTGTCTTACAGGCAATAACACTCGGACCGTAAACAGGAGCCCGGCTACACGTCTTAGCAGGGCACAGCGGCCTGCAACCACAGCACACTAGCATAATAATAACAACAATAACAATAATAATAATAATAAATAACAACAACAACAACAACAATAATAATAATAATAATAATAACAAGAACAACAACTTGTTTGTCCTGCACTCCGCAGCCATTCACCGCCATGATGCTCCATCGACAGCAGACGTGGCGGAGAGAATCGAATGAAATGGAATCCAATGGAATGGAATGGCAGCCCCAACGCGAGCTTCTTTACCTGCGGCGAAATAACGATTTTTTTGCGTTTTCGGTTGTTCTCCCTCCGTACAGAACTTAGGATGACAGACGTGCCAGTAAACAAATAAAAACGCTTCATTCATTGACACGTGACAGCGAGCGGGCCGCACTTCTTTTTACGCACTTTGTGGCCTCGATTTAAATGTCCCAAATAAAGTGGTCAGTGAGTGTATATGTAAAAAATGGACACAACTATACAAAACCACGAAAATACAGGAGCCCGTTCCAGAAAGTTCCAGAGCTGGAAAAATAGATCCACGGGCATAACACGGGGTGGGCAGCGGGGGACATATTTAGTGGTCAGTTAAGTCCTTCGCTGCACCGCGCGTTCGTAACATTTTCGTCCCCGTCTCCGACCATTTGTCACGCCACCGAGCAGACGGCACAAAATGACCGTGCGTCCGCTTGAACTCGCAGACCAAACACGGCACTGTGTCAGGCTGCCGGCCATTCCAAGGTAAATCGGTTAAATTCGTGCTCACGAATTACAGGAAGAAAGACGATGCGCTGTACATCGTGAGGCTCCTAGAAGAGACGATAAACTCTGGCACGGTGAAATGTTGCCGTTGTTTCACGAGACCGAGCGCAGCACCGAAGTACAATGAATGTGGCACTTCAGCATCCCTCTGCTAAGAACAGTGGAAGCAGGGGAGGTGCTAATGTTGGAAAAACTGCTTTAAAGGAGGGGAGCCCTGCTTAGTTGTTGCTTCAACAGGCATCAGTTACACAGCTGTCAAAGTAAGCGGGGAGAATGAAAATAAAAGTAAAACATCGCATTTAGTAAACAGCAAAGAATGAGCTGTGAACACTGCGGACGCAAGTTGAGTTTGTCCTGCTGTTTGTGTGCTCTTAAAAAGTTACGTTTCAAAACCCGATTCACACTTGTTTACCCTGTATGCATTTTTGTATGATAAAAAAAACAGTTATTATTTATTTATTTATCTGTTCAAAGGAATATTGCAGACAAATGTGGACAAATGGAACTTTATGTGCAGAAGTCATTCGTACTCGTACTTCTAAACTACTTAAATGGTCCAGTAAAGTAACCGAGTTTTTTAGATGCTTAAATACAAAAAAGGGCAATATTTTTAAATTTGGAAACTTCATTTGAAAGTAAGGTATGGTACAGCAGGATGAGCAAAATGGTGAACAGTGTATTAATGGTTCTGTTGAATATTTTGTCATTTTAAGAGACACACTTGTTTCAAGTGAACATATGATGTCCTGAATATGCAAGTTCGCATTAAGGAGTAACATGGGATGGAGGGTGTTGTTTTGGGATGGAGCAATAGCGGGAAGATGAAATCCATTTCCTCCTGGGTGTGAAACAGCTTCTTCATTTTGGTTGGAGCCAAAGATACGTTTAGATATCCACAGATCTGCATGACCATTGCAGGGGACAAACTATAAGACACTGGACTTTTAAGCATTGATGTATGGTTACATTACAAGGCACCTGTAGATGCATGCTGGTATTTATACTGAATATTAAATTTAGAGCTGTCAGGTCTTGGAGCCTCATAAAGAAGTGCTGATGTCAAAGTAAACGCTGCCAGGAATGACTGTGGCCCACAGACATAGCTGGGGCCTTCAGAGAAACGGAGCGCCTGTCAGCGGGGGCCAGCAGCACTGTAGCACGAAAACAGTGCACCGTATGACGCTTCTTGTCTTAAAGCAGCGATGTCCTCATTTCGGCAGCAGTGCACAATTCTTACTGTAAGTCAGGATGAATACCTTGAAAAGGAGGCAGGACTGGAAGCTGCATCCCTCAAAGGCAGGACAGCGGCTCTAACCACTGCACCACCTGCTCTTCCTCACTTGATGTGACACTCGAACCCTCAGGATGGGTGGAAGTATAGTTGTGCTGTGTAACCTCTTGTGCCAGACAGACCAGTGGCTACTCCACACAGCTACGCCCACCACGTGCTGCTCTGATCAGTGTGTGGCCCCCTGTAGCTCTGTCACGGCCACCGTGGGGACACACAAGAGTGCTGGGCGCCTGTGCAAAATCTCCCAAGTGGCAGACCGGTGACACAGTGACCCAGCTTTTAATAGAGCACAGCTAGGCTGCCAGGCCTGCAAGTTGTCACACGACCAATGAATGGACGGTGGCCATCTTGCCCCCCACCACCCCGATGGCCTATTTACTGAGGCACAGTCCAGAGCACAGGAACCCACGCAAAGGTGTGAAATTTGTTCTTTGTGCCCCTTTTTAGGTTGCACTGCACTGTGACTCGAGCACCTGACAAACAGGCCGTTTGGAGACCACATGGACTCTTCTGGAAACCGCTTGTGAACATTAACACGTTTTGTCTTAGATGTACAGTGTGAACTCGGGCAGGGTTCGGACCCCCATGCCTCTGCAGGCCTGTAAATGTGTCCTCTTTTCCACTCTCTTCTGGGTTTTCCCCACTTCATCTTACACCTACATGGCATTTTAATTGAAAGAAATACAAATGCCTGCGCTTACAAGTTTTTTTTTTTTTTTTTTACAGATGAGGAATTATTTTTAAATTCCCTCAGTGAACAGGGAGGATCCAGGAAACATTCATGTGACCTCAGCGTATTCCCCTTAAACTCATGCAGAAAGCAGCTTGTCGTGGGGTCAAAACCCTGATTTGGTGGAGGCCATGACAGAGGGGGAAGCTACTGCGCTACACAAGCATCTTTCAGCTACCGGCTTCCATCTCATTTGTGGGTATTGTCTACTGCCAATTTACTGTTATTTCTTATTAATGTAGCTCTTTTAAATTCATTGTTCTCACTCTTTCTTATACGACCTCTGCCCCGACTGCTGCGTGAGCACATTTTCCTGTGGGGATCAATACAAGTTCAAGCCCTTTGCACCCATGCAAGGGCTACAGCTGCTGCCTTGAAATCTGAAGCCTCAGGTTTGAACCCCACCACCTGCCCGCATGTCCCTGATGAAGGTACAGTAAAAAGTGCCCAGATGTATAAATAGGTAAGTCATTCTGGACAAAAGTTTCAGGCAAACAGGAACAAAAAGTTTGGAAACAGAAGCAAATGACACTACACTTGCAGAGTCAATTCATTTAAACAAAGCCAGGAAAGAAAACACATTCTTGGTGGGATTGATAAAATGAGAATTTTATTGATAAAGTTACATTTTCATCACCCTCCCCTTACAAAATACACTAAAACTGAAATAATTCCAAATAGTAGAAAAGTAGCAAAGAACACGGGGCACCACTTTGAGGCCAACCCTTGTACGACTCGAAGGAATTGAAGACAAAGCACATCCTACACTAAAACAATGGTAATAAATAAACAAAAACGGCCATTATGGTGGCATGTAATGCTTGTACTGTCCATAGTGGCTACGCTGATGTCAATAATGTAAAGGGGCAAACAGCACATGATGTCACGGAGAGGGGCCACATATCGTCAAGTAGACGTTTAGCCGCTCGGCACCCCGTTTGCAAAGCCTCGCCAAAATATCGGACAGCGCGTTTTCTGCGAACGTCGCTGGGTTCTTTGGTTGTGCTGGGACTACCGGCAGCTTCTGCATCCCAAACAAGAAGTGGTGTGTGACCACTGGTGGTAGCTTTAGCGTGTTCGAGCGGCTCCGAGCGGAAAGACAGCCATCTCCCGACCCCTCGGGCCCATCCCGACCGCTGGGTTACTGCACGGCACCGCGTGTCCACGTGGCACCCAGACCCTCAACAGCGACACCACTGTTCACACAGATCGCTACAGTTAGGAAAGAGAAACGCCAAAATCGCTATTGCCTGGCAGAAATACCATTACAGATTAAATAAATACATTACCGCGCTGAAATAAATAAATCTAAACCATAGAGTTTTTTGCTGTTTTTTGTTTTTCTGTGGAAGAGCCTAGCAGTCCGATCCACTGCAGATGCACATAAAGTAGCACCTGCCATGTGCGTCTCTGCTTGGGGTTGGCTGCCGCTACAACCTGGAGATTCACACTACTGTGCGCAATGGGCATGCTCTTCATGTGCAGAGTTGGAAGGGGGGGGGGGGTGTCAGCTCAACAGGACTGAGCTTCATAACCGTCTTTTCTCCCCAGCACCACCCAGCCAACGGGTTTGGGAAATCAACTTAATCCAAGCATGTGTGAACCTGTGTGTGAGAGAAGAGTGCGGTTCATTGGTCAAACACTGCGCGCACGTGTACGTGTACACACACACACACACACACACACACACACACACACACACACACACAAAGGAGTCTAAAGAAATGTGAGCTCTAGAGGCAAGAGATGGGGAAGCAGGCAACTAAACAGCTGCAGGGCACCCAGTCACACACCCAGACCCCCCTGAAGCCCACCCAACACCCAATCCACAGACCCCAGACCCACCCTCACAAGGGCCTGGCCAGCTCAGTCCCAACCATTGTCCTTGATCATGTGCGCCAGTTCGATGATGAACTTGCCCTCCTTGTACTTCTGACTGCTCTCAAAGGCATGTTCCTGCAGGGAGAGGAGCAGGATGCAGCTTACAACATCTGCCCTACAGTAAAACAACTCGTGTCCCAGCATGCACTGCTTCGATTTGCACCCACACCAGGAGAGGGGTCTTTCTCATACTCCTGGCACAACAAATAAAATATTTTGGGCTTAATGGCCCCTTTCTACCACCTTTAATGGCTCATCGTGCAGCCTGGTGGTAACGGGTCAGCACCCCTAGCACATTCACAGCACCAGAGCGTGGCAGCGATCTTAGCAAACGTCACAGAGGGTGGCCAGGTACACAGGTACGCAGGTATGCAGTTTCTTGTGGCTCCAGTGCCCTACTGCCCTCTCCCACTGCCCAGCTGTCTCTGGTGCCCCCGTCATCTCAACAAGTCAAACGTGGAGGCTCACAGCACAGGTACATGACAGAGGGTTCGCGATACACATTCATGCGGTTGCTGCTTTTCCACCGTTTTTTAAAATGTTTCCGTTTTGGTCTATTTTGCACAAAAAGGGAACCCCACCGTTATCTGAAAATCCCCCTTTCAGTTTAAAATAATACTTTTCCAAACTGTTTTAAGAAAATCACCAATAAGAAACAGTTATTGGTAGACACCCAAATCCTGACTGAGGTGCAAAAAAAAAAAAAAAATCTAAGGAAAGGGTGACTTGCACACAACCAGCAACCACTTCATAGTAGAGTGGTGCAGGTGAGCACCTATGGTGGGGGCATCCCCAAAGGACAAGGTAATCCACGGTTTAACCTGGTTTACTCACATATTTCCAGCCCAGCGTTGTCTTGCAGTTCTCACAGTAAATGTCAGCAACTGCATGCAGCCCAGTCAACAGGACCCTCTCCTCTGCTGGTCCACAGCCCACATTGACACTGTGACGGCAACAGAAGAAACCTTCTCGTGTGTTGTTCTCCAGTGGCATGAAGTCCACCCATAACCAGGGGCTCTGGAGCTCAGCTGCATTGTGACTAATAGGGGTTACCGCCTGCCTCAATATTCATATTTAGTTTCAACATTCTGTGTTGGCTTTCTGTTTTTGTCTGAGTCTCTTATTGTAACCCCATGGATGTGGCTCGTTGACTTGGAAGCAGCATGCAGACTATCCTGTATGTTCACCGGATGCATTTGTTGGTGGAAAGCTGTGTGTAGGCCTTTGTTTCTACCGACAACGATCCAGGATTTCATCCACATCTGTCATTGTGGATAATCGCTCGCCTGATCCCTGCTGCTCCGTCTACTAACAAAGAGCAGGACGGACAGGGAGGCAATGCGGGCTGTGTGCCCAAACACCAAATGGTACTCTAAATCTCTCTGAATGCAAAACCATTTGAAATGCTCTGTGGGCCAATTAACCCAAGGTAAGCAGGTAAGCAGCCTTAACATTCTGCCTGGGGCTAAAACTGTGAGACAAAATCAAGTGGGAGAAATTATTGCAGCTGAAGTTTGAGAACTTCTTCTTGCTCCTCAGCACAAAACCACTCCTGTTCCAGCCATCAGCTGTAGCTTCTGTGAACCTTCATTCTCTACCCACTGTGTCTACAATCTTGAAAAACATCTTAAAGGAAGACTTTTGTGCAGAGGGTGAAGGTACTCACACTGAATTGAAGAGATATGCTCTGCCTTGGCTTCCTTGGAAGGACTGGAAGAGAGGAGAAAGGCAGTTAGACTCAGCAGTAGCCAGAAGGCTGCACGCGGTGGGGCAGGGTCCTCGAACCCCGTCACCCGTGAGGCACCCTCTCAAAAACCTGCTCCTATTTCAGGGGGCTCTGCTACTATAGGACATTCGATACCTCATTATTACGTATCCAAGAAATGCCGAGGCCGGAAAACAATCAGAAATACATTTGGTCATTATGAGCCTTTTTTATAGCCATATTTATTTTTCAGTGGTGAAGCTCCATCAAAAGGTAAATGACCATCACTCGGAATAGATCAATAATACAGATCCAGTGCCGGTCTTTGTTTCAGTTTGATGTTCAGACGTACATTACCGGCTCCCTACTCCCTCCTGACATTTCATAGCGCTCCTCTGTTCCATTACGATTGAGCAGAAGGGCTTGGAAACTGCCTTCTGTGCATGTGCAGAACCAGCAGAAACAGCCCTGTCGTGAATGCTAGCAGAGCGCGTTAGGCTATTGGCAAAGGCTGCTCTCCTGTCAGCAACCGATTCACTGCAGGATCGTGGCAGATGGGATATGGAGAAGCGTGCAGGGTAAAGGCATCCCTCTGAACCAGATGGCTCACTTCAGAAGCCACCATGGCATGCGAGGACTCATCCAGAAGATGTTCAGCTTGGACAAGTGATTGGCTGAGAGGGTGAATATGAGGCATGCTGACAAGGTCTGCTCGTGTTTTTGACACCACTGTGCCTACTGTTTATCTTCTGAGGAGCTGTTGTTGCTTCTCCGTATGCTCCATTGCACTAAGGGCCATGACTGTGACAGAGGTTGGGTTTTAATGTGTACATGGCTCAGCGGCCGGCCTTCAAGGGGCTACCTAGTGGAGTTTGGTGTTCCACCTGAACCTGAGCATGGATACCGGGGCAGTAGAGGCTTGTGCAGGCAAATGAAGACACCAGCAGCACAGTGGAAGGAGAGCTGATGAGCTTGCTGTGATGGTGGACAGAAGGTGCCAGCGGTCCGGACCCCATGCTGTCAGCCACCTGTATGTTCTCCTGGTAAACGCCCTGTGAGTTTCTATCCGTTTTGTTTGCTGGCACGGAAGCCACAAGTGACACAACCCAAACTTCACTGGAGACTTCAGTTTCCCGTTTGAACTACTGGATGCTCTGGAGACCATCTGCAGATTTCCGGTCCAGCTGAGCTGCCGGTGCTGCTTTCTGTTTGTCTACACGCTGTTAGACTGCACGCTCCAGGACTTGTGCAGGCGTGGCGTTTACCTGTTCCTGTGATGTTCCAAGTGTTGTGTACCACCACTGTGTTGTAGATGCATCGTTCAATCAGTCTGCTCCAGTGGGTTAAGGGTAGCGAGGGCCAACATGCAGAACTACGGACATTCTCTGCTTCTGGAGCTCACTTCAGGGTCTTGGTATAAACAGGGCTGAGAAGTAGGGATCTAGCATTACATGAAGACAATAAACTGGTTAATTACAATGACTGGTTTTCTAAGGCAAGCAGACTGTGTGTGCGTTTGTGAGCCTTGAAGTATTTATAGCATCCATACAAACTGTGTGCAAATTGTGTGTTTTCGCATTGTTTTAACAACTTTGATGGAATGCAAGCAGCCTGCAGTGTACGCCAGGGGGTAAAAGGCCTGTGAATCACCGAGTGCTTCTTGCGCTCCATTTCAGAGCCTGACAAGTCATCCTGACTAAGATGCACCACATGGGTGTTTGGGCAGAACCAGGAGGCAAAAATAGAATCATAACATCAACAGGCCTTGAGCCCTATGTGCTTCATGTCAGGGTCTTGCAGGGTGATGTGCTGCGCCATGGGGGGCATTCAGAGGCTGAACAGCCCTTTGCACACCCTGCCGATTCTCATGCTGCAGGACAAAATGAGTCAGCAGCATGGTGCATCGTGTCACACACCAGCTCATACACTCCTACACACCCCCCCACCTGCCGCTCACACACAAAGCAGAGGAGCAGAGTCTCTGTGACCCAACACAGAGACACAAGAGCACTCACGGGAGAACAGACAGCTGCACACACCAGGCTACCTCTCCTCTAGTCTCTCTTTCTCACTCTCTCACACACGCACACACCATTCAGTGAAGGTGTACAATTTTTAACAAAAATGGCTCAGGTGCAAACGTCGATGCTGGCTTATATTTACACAGAGCGGGAGATGATGAGCTTTCCTCACATGGGCCACCGCAGTGTCTCCGCAGTGCTGCAGCTGCACGGCCGTGCAGCCCCCCTGCAGTTATAGACCATCCAGCTGCGTCACACTGAACACTGCAGCACAAAGCAGTCTGACTGCAGTGCAGGACTCCTTTCCAACAACTCATCACTAACTGGCGGTTTTCTTCCATCCATCCATCCATCCGGCTGCAGGACGTCTACCGCGTGACCAGATGCCCCTGCATTTCTCATTCACATTTATTCGTTTACATGATGTCTCCTCCGAAAGTGTTAAGCTATACTTACACCGATTTACAGTGCAAACAGCGCACGTATAATTTTATGAAAAACTAAAAATCTTCTCTGTACTAAGTAGGAGAACATTTACTTCTCTTTTTCTTACCGTAAGTATAACACAGTGCAAACAACGTGGCCTCTAAACCAGGATGTTCATCCACATTTTTCTTCAGAATAATCAAACCTAATAGCCGGTGCTATACATGAGCATCTCTGCTTATTGGAAAGTGACTTTACCTTTATGCTGGACAAATGCATGTAGTGTAGATTAATAATATTTTAGGAATGGTAAATAAATACAATCCACATAGGATAAAACATAGTGAAAGAAAAATAATTCATTTCAATCCGTTACCCTGCACATGGGGAGTCTTGCAGTATTATTCCTGACACGCCAGGTGAGGTAGCAACCTACCCAAACTGGAAACTCCCCACCCGGGACAGGCAGAGTGGCTTACGAAGGCTGGGGACAACTCACAGAGTGACCTGAACCAAATCGCCGCAGAGACGGGTTCCCAAGCTGCGTTTTACCTTGGAGATGAGCTCGTCGTGGTTGGCCAGGTGCGCTCGGCAGTGGATGCAGCTGTAAGTACGGTGGCAGTTCGGCAGGTAGGCCTGGAAGGTCTTGGAGCGTGTCATGGCGACCATGGACGGGGCTGGGGGGCGGTGCAAGAAGGGGCTGCCGGCCCAGGACGGCTCGCAGGGGAAGCACCGCAACACGCAGGTGAGGGCCGTGGTGGGCTGTGGGGTGGGAGGTGCAACACCTGCAACAAAACCCCACACAAGACAGCCTCAGTGACCAAAGCAGTCGCAGACGCCTGTGAAGTCCTGTGAAGCCCAGTAATCACACGCAGCCCCGTTCGCCACAATAGCTGCCAGAAGACCCCCTTTACAACGCTAAGCTGTTTAGCACAGTGCTCACAGGCAGAGTCCTGTTTACTCTGACAAACACACACAAACTTGTGATCACAACCCTCAGCAACAGACAGGGCCAGATGTGCTGTTCCAACCAGCGACTCCTGAAGCAACACAGTCCCCACACTGTTGGGGAACTACGAGTGGACAGCACTGCCTTTCAGCGTCACCGGTCCCTATGTTGTTGTGCGCATGGGCAATCTCCTTCAAGATCGATAAAGAAAAAAAAAAAAATCTGAAGAAACCAAAAAATTTCATTCATCTATGCATCCTGACAACACACTGGCATCCTATCCAGGGTGTTATGAATCCGGTCACTGAAATGACTTCATCCTGAACTGACGCGCTGCTCAAGCTGGACTTCAGTTCCTTCAGCTTGCGTCTGTGTTCTAAGAGGTTTACTGTGGTAACCCGTTTATACAGCTGGGTGATTTACTGGGCCAATTTAGACCACATGTAGCTCGGCTACCGCAGACACCACCCCCCTGGGAATTGAACCAGCAACGTTCGGCTCGCGAGACAGCACCCCCGCCCAACCATCTGCTCCTGCTGCAATGTACACTTTACTGTGCTGGTGTTCACGGAACCGTCCTTGGGGCTCTGATGTCCATAGGAGCCTGACATGGTGGAAGCACCTTCACACACATTTGTCATGCAGAACAACATCACAATATTTGAGAAAGTATACTGTGACAATGTTGTAGAAAATCTAAGAAATATCTGAAATAAATTACTACTTCAATAAATATGTACACTATGTTCCCACCACAAAGTCTTAACTGGACTGTTAAGTTAACTCAGGTCCAGATGCCAACAGTGGAATCTTTATTGTCCACGCAAGTTCAGATATGGAATATAATGCACATCTCTTGAGTTTCCTGAGGGACACTGCTGGAGGGGAAAAAGCTGTTCGGTGCCTTGTTTCTAGGTCCTTATGGCCCTGTATCCATTCCCAAAAGGGAAGGAATGGAAGATGCGATGGTCTGTCTGGAAAGGCACAACCATCATCTTGCTTGTACACGTTGTGGCCCTGGATCTGCAGAAGTTGAAGATAAAGATGACGATAAGAAGCCCTCGGTATAAAGTCAAAACAAACATGCAGGGGATCTGAGGCCAATCCCGCCTCACCCGGGGCAGCTGCTTCTCGCGTATCTCACCTTCTGCACTTAGCTAAGAGCTCCAGGAGACAGATCTCGCTAAAGACACAAAATCGCGGTTTCGATGAGGGCTGGACACACACACACACACACACACACACACAAATCCATACCTGTTGTTTCTCAGAAAGTCAATTATCAGCTCAGGATGTTGCCAGTTCACAAACACAAGGAGGGACACACAGCAGCCTTGATCGCACACCGCCATCTAAAGCGGCCAAACTCTCTGTAAACTCCAAAGGCCAAGTCGCTGCGATCCAGGCTTCGATCCCCCGGCAGCTGCAAAGACGCACAAAATGCAACTTGCTTTGGTGTCGGAACCCCGAATTGAAAACTGCTGAGAAAAAATTTACATGGCCGGTTCCTCTCTAAACGCCACCCAATCAGCTCGCACGAAAGCCGCCAATTATTGTGGCTCGAACCTCTGGCGTCAGCGGGAAGGGAAGAAAAGGAAGGGCTGCGCGCAGACAAAAGGCGCTGCCAACGCGGCCACGGCTACTGGCAACAGCTAGGCCTTCACAGTGCGCACATGGCAGGAAGGAGCACACAAAGGCGCTCATAGTGGCTCCTCCACAGCGCCTCACTTGTTCATCATACAAGTCAACTTGAAGCGCAGAGTAACACTGTTGGTTAACACTTTTGAGTACTGCAGAACACGGCAGCGAGGGAACAATTTTAAAACTGCTGTGAAAACAATTCATTGCAGTTATAGCTTGAATGTCCACAATATGAGGACAGCAACTGCCGCTATACATACATGACTGTGGGACGATGTGAAGTTGGGCGGTCAGTAGGCCCAATAATGAGCACCGACTGCTATCGCAATGGCACTGACCTGTCTGTCCACACTTTGCTGTTTTCTCTTCACTTCACACTTACTGTTGCTCTATTGTCCTGTTATATGTGCCTTATGTCAAATTCCCTATATGGGCAAACATACTTGACCAATAAAAGTGTTACAGTCACTTGCCCATACCACTTTTTAAAAAATGATTTATATCCGCTATATTTTGAAATATTTATTATTTCAGTGTCTCTGCCGCTAAGGTGTTGAATGTGTGTTGTCGCCCTGGATCATTTCTGTCCAGGTCAATAAAAGTTTTTATTTGTCCATCCATCCGTCTATTACAAAAGCCTGTGAAATGACCCTCAGTCAAGTGTGAGTTTTTGGAAACTGCTGCGTCAAATGAGCAACAACCGGGACCCCACACCCAGCCGACATGTCGGACAGGCGCTCGCTCGCAGCCGAGTGGCGTGGTCTCATGCGGACCTTTGTTATACAACAGGACAGCACGCTGTCAACAACAGCAAGGACAACAATGGGGACAATTGTGTCTCCTTGTGCTGAGCACTGTCCTACATAGCGCTGGGCTGCAGAAAAGGCACCGACGCTCGCAGTCGCCCTATTATTCAGACAGACATATTCGCCAAATATGCAAGCCTACACTATAAATCCCCTTATGTGCCGTGAGAGCAGGGGCGGTAATCCTGCTGCTGTTCCCGTCATAACAACATAAAACGTTCATACGGTCCCGCTGACAAACAGAGCTGCCAGCTGTCTGTCGGAAAGGGCTCGTCTCAATTCGGTCACCCATCTACCCGATTCAGGACATCTGGGTCTCCTCGAACCTGCGACACAGCCTGTCCCCAGCGCTGATTTCTCCACAAGGTTTTGTGTGAAAAGCAGGAAACAGAAACGTTCAAAGGAGCAGAAATGATGAGTGTCCAGCCCAGCTGGTGCCGTTTTTTTGCATCTGCAGGGGAGGATTTTGGAAAAAGATGGCAAGAAAAGCCACAGCAAAAGATGTCAGTAGGGGTTGTTTTTTGAGGCAGGATGACAACAAATGGGTCCCTTGGTTACACCGCTTGAGCCAAGTGTGTCTGAGCTGCACTGAGGCCCTCAGTCATAAACATCTGCTCGTTTTATTGGGGCCAAAGGACACGGCGCCCCCCAGAGGCTAGAGAAGCACGACGGGGCCCCCGGGGCAACGGCAGACAATAACAGGGAGTGACGCGGGAGGATACGAACCAGGTCAGGGGCCGAAACGGCAGCGTGAGAGAGAGCGCGCGCACGCACGCACGCACGCACGCACGCAAGCGGCCTGTGTTATGTAGGGCAGAGCTGCAGCCAACGGCTGGCACAGACCTGCTGATACACAACACTGACAGCTCACACCACAGAAACAGATAAACACAACATGTTGGAATATTTAAGTATAAATACAGGAACAGGTTACGAAGAGCAGACCTTCCTGGTGCTCAAAGGAGCAATTTTGTTCCTGCAGTGTGCGGTCTGTGCCGAGTTTATGATAAAACCACGCTGCCGCAGCTCGGTTTGCCCTGCTGCCCGGGATGCAGTGCGAGTAGGAAAGCAGAGGCCACTCGACAGAAGACCATACCTTGCCTTCGGGGCAACGCCTGCTTGTGTGAGGGTAGAGATTTACCACGCCGCCCAGGTACGGCACTGGAAGTTGCACGGCGAAGCCTAAACTGCCAGGCTGTAAAAACGGCTCAATGCCCAGGAACTGCTGGAAAACGGCAGGATATCACACAGCGGCACTCCTTTGTGCTCCATTTACTTTGGTACCGACCTCCTACTGAGCCACCAGTACCGATGTTCGCTTCTGAAGCCCCATGCGTCCGGCGTGTGCCATCGCTTCCCAGCGAGGCGCAGTTCTTAAGACAGAAGCACAAGTATTCGAGCACGGAGTAGCCATGTGCTCACGCGTAAACTGTGCGTGGGAAACGCGGGAGGGCTGCTGTGTCGCCCCTTGCGGGTTTTGGGTTTGAATCCCAGTTCCGCCGGGCGAGCCATTTACTCTTAAACGAGCACGGTATGGACACTGTGACGACTAAGCGGCCAAATCGCTGTCCAGCTGACCAAGACGGTGGAGGTGGCTTCGCACCAAGTTGTCAGCTAAGCAAATCACTCAAACGGACGAAGCAACAAATAAACGCCGCGGCACAAAGGCATCATCGCGCAGCACAACGGACGAGTGGCCGCAACACGCTCGCCATGACAACCAGAAGCGGCGTGACGAGCGCGAGAACAAAAACAAAAGCAGCGCAGGTGAGCGCGCCGGCCTTACTTCGGGCTTTAAAAGCGGCCACGGCAAGAAGTTACCTTTGAGCGGAGAAAACGGAGCGAAGGCGGGCGGGCGCGCACACGTGGCACCGCCGCTGCCGCCTCGGACGGAACGCGCGCGACGACGCTCGCGGGGCACGAGCCCGACTCCCTCGCGCTCAGCCTCTCGGCGAGTGGCGCGCGCGCACGCCGAGCGCTGTGTTTTGCTCGCCAGCTGTGGCGCGGTGAACGGGAGCGACAGCAGCGGCGCCCAATGAACGCGCCGGCCGAGCATAGCAACATTGCGCCTATTGGCCGCGGTCGCACGTCGCCAACCAATCAGCGCTCGCGGCGCCACAATAGCGGCCGGGCGGCCTGTTGCTAAGCTAAAAGTTAACGGTTTACGTGAAGTTGGTACGAAACGACATTTGTCGCTCCATCTTTAGGCAGATCCGCAGCAAAGCAATTCAGTATTACACCGATGTGCGGTTTATTTAGCCAGTCTGCCCCTAAAGTAGCGTCATCTCCTGCTCGACAAAGTACGCAACTGAGCAGCGACTTGTGCTTCATGAGCTGGAAAAGCAAAGTTACTCCGCCTTGATACTCTTGACGAAACGTAAGCAATCGCAAAGAAATGAACAAGAGCGATCGCTCCCCAGACGGCAGTGCGTGCTCAGCAGGAAGGGAGACAAAGCGACAGTCGGTGCGGACACTCGGAGGGGAGGGACATTTTACTTATCCACGTTTAAAGTGCGTCCTGATCACGTCCGATCGCGATTTTAAGGCCAATTTTCTGTTGCATTTAAACGCTTAAAGTCGTCCAGTGAATTGCGGCTCGTTCCCTACGTTCACTGTCTGAATTGGATTCATTTTGAAGAAAGCTGAAGAAATGTGCATTTAAACGGTGGCGCTCAAACAGGCTTTTTCCTGCGGCGAAACCAGCATCCACGCCGTCGTCTCCATCTTTGTTTACTTTTACGTTCGGCTTCCGCTCCGCTTTGACCGTGGCGCTACCGCCCTCTGTGGAACGCCGGCGGTACTGCAGCTTGGTGCATTCGCACCGCGGACCGACGACGAGTTCTGCCGCCGGAGGAAATGCAGCGCCTTTGGCTCGGGTGTCAAACAAAAGGACTGCTTCCCTGCAATAGGAAACTGCCCGCAGTTAAAAGTCATTAGGCCATCGGGTCATAGTGTGATTAAAAATACAGCGGAGGATCCACTAGAAAGCGAGCTAAATGTGCCCAAGTTGGAGAAAATAAAGACCATGAGATGTGTGGATAAATGACAGAGAAGCAGGCATTCAAAATGCATTTGTAACTGCAGCTACTTGGTTAGCTTGCTTGGCCTGAAAGTCGCACACAGAAATCTTTGCTGGCACTTCACAGGGACTCATCAAAGCTTTTCAGCCCTTAAAAGGTGCCTCCTAGCTGCTCGGGTGTGGTAGGACCTTACCTGTCTTGTCAAGTGTCTTCCTGAAGTCCGCGCGTTACGGCTCAGCTCCCGTTCACAAGCGGACGGCTGCCCATACTGGTCCGGCGGAGCCCAGATGCGCGTCGGTTTTGTTCCTGCTCAAATGATCAGTTTCCTTTAAACTAATCACTATTGCATCCAAATGAACGACAATGAAATCAGTTACCTGATAGCTTTAACAGCTGAATGATCCATTTACTAAATGCCGACTCAAGTCAAACTCGACGAGAGACCCGCTGGACCAAAGCTCAGCGCTGTATAGGCATCTGGGCTTGATCAAGAGCACCCTTACACACGCATGGCACACAAGGCCTACGAGCTAAGCCTGGCGCTACATTAACTGCTCCAAAACGCAGACATAATGAAGGCGCAAGTGGCCGCAGGGTTGCGGTTCAAAAACGCCAAGGAGTTTGCGAGCAGACTGAGTGACTGCACCCAAATGCGTGGAACCTTAAACGACCTGCGCCGATATGTTGAGATATTCATTTCTGCAGTGATCATGGTGGTCATACACCAACATGGCTAAAACTTGCAGATTTAATCCTTCCATTTCCAAGTTTCCATTAATATGCATCCATTTGTACTGAGTATATTTATTTGTACTCCCCTAAATATACTCTTTCGGCAGTAAAGCAGGGATGCGTTCTCTGCCGAGAGTATTGTTGCACGCTGTTGTTGAGTCCCGTCGAGTCGATGTCGACTCATGGCGACTCTGTGGATAGTTGTCCTGAAATGCATCCGGTCTTCAGCAAGTCGGTCCAACATTCAGAGCCTCTTTGCAGCTTTGGACTCTCATTTGTATGGAGTGAGCAAATGTTAAAGTTCAATGCATTAAACGGTAAACTTGCTTGTCAGTGGGCCTGTGCGTCCGTTCACTCCTCTGGCACGCGATTCATTCCGGGTTTTTTGCTGAGCTGGAACTCCTGGACGTGTAAATTATGTCGTGGTGAGGAAGACCCAAGACAGTGACAACTGCAGCAAAGTTAGTGCAGTATAAACAATGCAGAAGTGAAATCCACCGATTTCTTTACGAGGTTCTTTGAAATGCAGCATCGATGCGCTTTATATTTCCGCTTAGCCCATTGTTCTATGCAGACAAAGCCCAATGTGGGCAGGGACTGTAAACAGAAAAGCAGTTCTAAAACACACACTGTTACATGCATTAAACTGAAAAGTTTGTGAATATACTTTTATCAAGTATATCTAGATTCAATTATACTGTCTTCAAATCAGTGTAAGTCAAGTAATTTATTTCTGTTTGAGAGAAATGTTTTGAAAAATATTCTCTTAGGTGAAAGACTTACAAATGCCAAATTGAATCCAGGACACAAAACTCAATTTTATTGTAATAAGAACAGATTTAAAAGTGCAGAGAAATTGTCAGTCTACAAACAGACAGATACCTGGTAACGGTGAAGAGACCTAAGCTAAGTGTTTCCCTTTCCAGTGCACCCGCAGAGTGACACCCTATTTATTACCTTGAGGCAGCTTCACATTTTCCACTTTGCATAGCAGAGTTTGACTTGCTTAAGTGTGAAGAATGTGCGAGAAACTTCCTCCAAGGAATGAATTAAACTCGCCTTAAGCACACCAAACACAGCATTAAGAGGTCATTTAAAACGGGCAAATTTCATCGTGTGAACAGTCAAACTGGGAAACTGCCCGGACGCAGACTGACTGCCAGCTTGGGGCTCTACTGGACATCCTTTAGCCAAAGCTGACGACCGGTCCAAGCAAAAGTTCCACCACTTTCCTCACAGAAGGTCACACCTCAAATGGTAAATCCCTTTAACTTTTTTAAGCTTTTCCATCGGGAGGAGAGCAAATTTTAACAAACATTTGTTTGTTTAAAAAAAAAAAAAAAAAAAAAAAAAAAAAAAAAAGGCAGGAAAGATCACCCTTACTGTCCTTTGTCCACAGTTTGAAGTCGGTGTGCTGACTGTCGGCAAGAGGGAATACAGTGATTTGGTGTCACACCGGGATGAAAGCTCCTCCGTCCTGTGCCACAACAGAAGGCCATGTGAACTCTTTTGCCCGGGAACAGGAACCGCTCACTGGATCGCACGTGTAGCCCGCGGGGCAGCAGTGCTTCATGTCTCTGCAGCACACGGCCTGTGTGGAAGTTTGTGAGAAAGAAGCAATGGATCTCATCAGAATCAAAGTCACTCAGTCCACGAAATTACACACACAGTACATAGACCCCTGCGCTGTTATATGAGCATTCAAGATATGGTACACATTTTTAAAGATACATTTTTTCTTTTAATTATTTTTGTCACTCGTGTATTTTAGAAAAAAGTTAGTTGTGAAGAATTACCTTCATCTCCACATCCTGCCATTAGCAGACAGAGAAGCAAAGCCAGAAGGGAAGAGGCGTGTGACCTGTTTTAACTCCCCCTTCCAGTGTTCACATTTATCATTAAAAATCTAATAAAATCAGTTAGTAGGCATTCAATAATTTTATGGAGACAATTTATTTTCAGTCATTTTAGCTTTAATATTAATGTAGCTCAAAGTTGATAAAAACAAAAATCCTCCGGATTATTTATTATGGCTGCAGCTTTCACACAATCTCCCCAGTAAACAAAATCAGGTGGAAATCTGTGCTATTAAACCCTTACTGATCACAACACAGGGGCTGGATTTATGAACAAATCAAGATACAAACAGGCCTCCTGATTGCATTTTTAAGTTGAGGACCTACGTGTATCTATACACACAAATGACCAATTGCAACGCAACAAGGGTTTTAAAATCATTTAGCAATAAACAGTATTTACGAAGTTAGCTCCAATGCTAAATTCCAGCACGACCCACTCTGATCCAAAGTATAAGTGTCTCATTTGGATTCCACTGACCTGATCACCAAGAAAATACCCCTTAACAGTCAGCATCTACACGCAGCTTCGAAAGAAAGAAATAGCAGCTTCCTCAATAGAGTAAAATAATCACATTCATAGTTGAATCCATTTCTTTAGCATTGGAGCCTTGCATTAAGATTAGTGCTGCCCTGTAAGCCCAACAGTGTCATTTGTTTTGGTCAAAGGCTCTACCTATAATAATAATAATAATAACAATAATAACAATAATAGTAATAAATCTTTTTGTTTGCATATATTTAGCACAGTAGCCAATACTGTAAGGAACATAACCTGTCAAGTGTGAGCTGTGGACAATGTGAGGCTGCAGCAGTACCTTTGGTGAAGGACAGCATGCCCAGGTGGTGGCCGAGCTCCTGCAGCAGGTCTCGCTGTCGGAGCAACCACTGCACTGGGCTTCACTGTGTGGGGGTTCCTCTGGGTCCAGTCCAGACACCTGGGTCACAGGTACCTTCTCAACTCCACTGTCTTTTTCACATGTGCCTTCTTTCATGTTGCACGTGTAGCCCTGGGGGCAGCAGTGCTCATGGTCTGGGCAGCACACAGCCTTGGAATGGCGAGAACAGGAGTGATTAAGAACTCTGGCCAGAGGACCACAGAGGACACACGAGGACATAGGGGCCAGAAAGAACAGACGGGAGTACCTTGACCAGAGGGCAGCAGCCCCACTCCCTTGTGGGAAGCTGGCAGCAAGTGGTGCCAGCAGCACAGCTGGTCTCTGTGTCACACTTCACATCTATCGGCAAGGTTGGGATAGTCAGTGCCTCCACCTTCGGGTACCAGGGGATCGCCAGGCCACTCCTGATGCAGGACTTCTGTCTTGAGTCACAGTGATACCCATGGGGGCAGCAGTGTTCGCCACCCTCACAGCAAACAGCCTGGACAAACAAAGAGGGAACAAGGGCATGCGTGACATTTCCCAAGAGGCCCTGCTGCAGCTACAATGATGGCAGAAGCCATGGTTACTTCCTGAGGGGATCCAGTTCACATGTTGTCCCCAAACACAGACTTTAATAATGCAACAACGTGAGTTAAAAGATGCAAACAGACTGTACTAAAGGATGTTTACATTTGGCAGAGGGCAGCAGCCCCACTTGCTGATCTTTTTCATGTAGCAGCAGGTGTTGTCTTTGGGGCAGCTAGTGCGGGTGTCACAACGATCTCCTTCCACAGCCCGAGTGCGATGTTTCTCCAGGGCTGGTTGCTTCCTAAACCATGGGAGGCTGACTGACCCTGGCCTTTCGCACGACCCCTGGGAGACGTCACACTTGTACCCTTTGGGGCAGCAGTGCTCGTGGTCATTGCAACACACCGCCTAGGAGGAAGCAACAAAATGAAAACAAATTTATGCAGATTTATTAGAATACAGTACATTACAGCAGGTGTACCTTCAACCAAACACGTAACAGAAGAAGAGACTTCTCAGCTGCATACAGGGGGACTCACATGGGGGAGAGGACAACACGCCCACTGTCCAGAGTCCTGTTGACAGCAGGTGGTCCCGCTAGGGCACATTGACTGCTCATCGCACTTCTCATCCACGCTTTTCGTGGCCACAGTGGGCACCTTCTCCAGCCACGGCAATGAGCCCGAGATGTCATCACAGGTGCTTGCGGCCAAGTTGCACGTGGTGCCGTGAGGACAGCAGTGGATGTGGTCATCGCAGCACACGGCCTGAAAATGCAAAAACACAAAGTCTGAGTAAATGTGGTTCCCTTAATCTCACAGAATTGCATTATAACAATAATTATCATGAGAAACCTGAAATCTGAACAGTCCAGATAACCACACAGGATGATACGTTCACTGTTGCCCTAACGGCTGTATGTATAGCTTAGTACTTTAAAGTTTCTTGCCAATATACTGTATATACAGCATAACATGACCAAATAATCTAAAACCGAATATGCAATTACACATTTTATGCATGTAATGAGTGAATTTTTTTTTCACAATTTCAGTCCCACTTTGCACATTTTTTTTTAACTGAAATTCTGGAAAAAATGTTAAAAAGCATTGTGATACACTGGACTGTCCCATCATTCCAATATACGTTCACATGAGGATGAACTGTAGCACAAACATGCAAATGGCCCAGTGCAGACCCTACCTGGGGCAGCGGGCAGCATGCCCAGTCTCCTGAAGTGCTCTTGCAGCAGGTGTAACCATCAGGGCAGGAGGCAGTGGAGTTGCACACAGTAGAGGGCAGCACCTTGTTTCCCTTGGATATGAAACCCACAGGCGTGTTGCAGGTGCCAGCAGATAAGTTGCAGATGGTATTGTGAGGGCAGCAGTGGATGTGGTCAGTGCAGCAAACACCCTGCAGTGGAACAATCTAATTGCAGTAAGCCCAAGTTTACGCAGCCCTGTTAAACTTTTAATAATGGCAGCTCCCGGTTCGCACAACAGACACCCCACTATAACACAGTGTCAGAAATTCATCAACAAGAAATCAAGAAGTTCTAACTTTGTGTGTCACATGAGAAGCTTTTTCCTGTCCCACACCACCTTGTGACACAATATTATGAAGTACTAACAGGCTTCTGCTTTTGTTCTAAGTATTTGTGCAGTGTCTCCATTTTAATCTTATAAAGTGTAATCCAGCAGAAAGTGGCAAAAATGTAGAAAAACATGCGCAGATCATCATTTTGTTATTAACAGACTGGAACAGTAGACAGAACTCATTCACTTTTAATAACCGGGTTCCAGTGGTCGCTATAAAAGTCAGTTTTATTTTTTGAGTCTCATACTTGTACTTTTAACCGTTTTTGGTGTCATTTGGTGTTAACAAATGTCTGTTTGCAGAAATGCCAGTGATATTTTATCCACAACAAATTATTCACAAGATAGTGAAGAAAATTAAAAATATATAAAATAAACAAAAATATTTGTAACTTGGAACAAGGATTCTAACAAGGATTGAGTGCACAAATATATATCATTTAAAAAAAAAATGCTTTCCCCCACCCAGAGAGCACAGGTGCTTTGTAACATAAAGAAGGAAGAGGTTTCTTGGATGGCCAAGTGACACTTTCCACTGTAATGCTTTTTTCCTGCCAGGTTTAAGTTCTCACGAGGCCCAAAGGATGACTAAAGCACTGGTGTACAAACAAGATGGCGAAAGGTCAGTCCTAGCCATTACCTGAGGATAGGGACAGCACTCCCACTGTCCTTCCTTCGTTTTACAGCAGGTAGTGCTATCGGGGCAGGCTACTGAGTCGTTGCAGGGCACCACACCAACTGAGAAAAAGAAAGCAACATCAATAAAGTGTTACAGTGAGAAGTAATAAAACTTTTGGGTTTTCACTAGAAAATGTTGGAGACAGTTGTTGGGTTAAATCATTTGCTTAAAAACTTTATTTAAAAATGTATTTTCTGAATTTATCCACATTAAAAACATTAAACTTTTATTCTTAATATTGCCCTTATAATTATAATCATTTGCAGTTTAAGTAACAACATCTTGAGCAAAACAAAATGTCCAGTGTGCCCAGCTTGGAAGTCCTTCTATGGTGATGTCTCCATAACAGCTGTACCTGAGCTCTCTGGGTGGGGGATTCTCTGGGCAGGAAGCTTGTGAGCCCAGGTGGTGCTGCTGCCACTGGGAGACACACAGGTGCTGTGGGCCAGGTCACACATGGTGCCCTCCGGGCAGCAATGAAGGTGGTCAGAACAGCACACCGCCTGCAAAACGACCGGCAAGAATCAACCTAACCCTCTTTCCTACATCCAGGGACCTCTGCTCAACATAGTAACTATTGGACACATTCTATGGTACCGTTTGATCATGACAGATCTGTCTCATTTTAGCAGTGGAGGCCGAAGGGAGCCAATTGAGTAAACTGGTTGCTCAATACATGAACACAGTATAACACAGAAGTCTGCTTGTGACTCCATTTTTTTCTGCAAGTTCAATCATTAAATTACAATAAATAAAAGCTTAATAATCTAGATGTCCCTTAGGCTAGATTCTGTAATTCTCAGATATACTGTAGTTATAATGAACAACATGATTTAACATTATTAACTGTGATGAAAATTCATTTTAAAAAATAGCTACATTTGGTTGCTTTTGTTACAAGTACCATATTTCAGTTGCGCTGTGCTTAACATTGATCCCTTTTATATCAGTGAGAATACTTCTTTCCTGCGACTGCATTACATTCTTCCCAGTAAAAAACAATGTACCCGACAGCATTTTTACACATGGCTTTGTAAAATTGCAGCGCATTTGCTTGTTTCCTCAACTGAAACTTCCTACAGCAAACATGACTTTTCTTTGTGTTGCTATTCTTCTTGTGCACAATATTGCACCACTCACATTTAAATGACCAAATTACACCATTGAATGCACATTCCTTGTGGAAATCACAAAATTAGGAACTTCCTCAGTGTTAACTGTGTGTAACTTTAAGCTAATTTGGGCCTCATGGAAGATCTGGGCCAGTCTCCACAATCTCCTACTTAACGCCAATAAACAAGGGCAGTGTTTTTCCATGTTGCTATCAGATGCTCAGGAACATCAGACATGAGCTGCAAACACTGTGGAACCAAGCTGAATCAGTCTGGTCTCACATTCTGACTTTGGGTGTATTTTGCCAACAGCTGATGATGGTTGAAACAGGTGACATTTTCTCCACGGGAAACATATTTTTGAAAACAGGTACTATGTGAAGAAAATACAATCAAAAATAAAGCAATGGACAGAAAAAAAATGTTTACATTTCTGAAATTTGTGTGTTTGTAATACTGAGGATCCAACGTTCTTTATTTTAGGTCTTAATTAATTAAAAGACTTTCTCTTTGGATTACAATTTGAAAAAAGAAATAAAAAAAACCATTCAAATATCATACTGGGGGTGTTGAGGCTTACGTATGCAAAATGTCACCACATACATGCCGACTAAAAACGATAACACTTACCCTAGGCATAGGGCAACAGCCGTAGCTGCCGTTGCTCAGTATACAGCAGGTGGTCTCATCTGGGCAATGGGACACCTGATCTGGACACACAACTGAAGAGCAACATGCAGTCAGTAACAGGTTGGACTACATATCATCATTCAGGATCAGTCCTTTGTAAACCTCTGTGAGTAAAGGAATTTCCTCACCATCTTTGAGAACTGCAGGGAAAGTCCTGGCCAGAGAGGTATGGGAAGCAGAAGATATGCAGACCTGGTGCTTGAGGTCACATGTCATGTTTCCAGGGCAACAGTGTAGGTGATCAGCACAGCACACGGCCTGAAGAGCCAGAGAAACGCAATTTAAACTTCATTCAATAACGGAGCTCACCTTCTGCTCAGTTTCATATCAGGGTAATTCCGGTAGTCATTTCTTGTTTTCTTGGTTGAGACTAACATTAGGGTAGGGGCAGCAGCCATAAGATCCACTGGTCATCTGGCAGCACGTGGTACCATCTGGGCACTGACTCTTCCCATCTGCACAGGTTATCGAGATCACTTCCGCAGCTGTAGTGTGAGCATGTCCTGGAGGTTACAGTTAAGAAAGTTCAGTCTTCATTTTGTCACAGAATGTTGAGTGAACCTCCTACATGAAAATTCTGGTATCAGGGCTTACCACCATCTACATATCCCTCTGATGTCACCTTCCTCTTGGCGGGGAACTTCTTCTGCATGAGCGTTTCTTCCAGGGTGGGCGAAACACACTTGGAGTGTGGAATGTCACACTTGGTACCTTGTGGGCAGCAGTGCCTCCTGTCTTCACAGCACACTGCCTGGAGACATCAGGACAACCAACAGGGGTCATAAGCCACTGTTTGCAGAAAAGACAGCGGGGGACACTGAGACACTGACACCACATAGAAGTTGGTCAACTACTGCAAAGCACTAACACTGGAACATCAGCTCAGGCCTTCAAAGCAACCTGTACATTCCTGGAAGTTTGAAACTGCAAGCATTTAGCCAAAATTTGAGATCCCCATGCTTACCTTGACCATAGGGCAGCAACCCCAGCTGTTGTCCAGGAGCTGACAACAGGTTGTCCCATCTGGACACTCAGACTCCCCATCAGGACAGATGATGGCCTCAGCATAGTCTGTGAGGAAGAGGTCAGACCCAACAAAGTCTGTAGGTATCAAGAGTCTGACAATCTCTAGGTAGAATTTCAACAGTGTTCAAACCTAAAGCCACTAGAATAACACAATCTCCTCAGAAAATAGGCTAAAGTGCCTGTTACATGGAATCCACTGCAAACTCTTCAGTCTGTCACTTATGCTCATATTAGGATTTAACAACCATTCAAACTAATGAAATCCAGTCATCCTAAAAGTGATTTTTACACCTGCATGGAATATAGCTTTACCCTTGGCAACATCTATCCTGATTTCACATGACATTGTGCCACCAGGGCCAGATAGGACTGGTTGATGCACCATTTACATGCTCCACAAAGTTTATTCCCACCTGGAAGCTGACAGCACAGTGAAAGTAGCGTTTTTTTTAATAATTTCGCCAGTGCCTCCAATGCCATCGAGGCACTCCAGTTGGGGGACAAGTTCACCAAAATGCATGTGGATGCACTGATGGTGTCCTGGATTGTGAACTAACAGGCAGACTGCAGTTTGTCAGGCCACATGGCAAACATGTATGTGACACAGTGGTGAGCAACACAAGTGCACCCCAAGGAACATTAGGGTCTCAATTCCTGTTTACCCTCTACAGCCTTCAGGGCCTGGACCATGACTCTAAAGTGCTGTATTGATTCCTACACTGGTCTATTAGCCACAGGCATACCTACAAAGGCTGTCCTATGAAGGGTGGGCTACCACTGTCATTTGGACCCCCACGCAGTTATTTTTCTCCCCTTTGCTGTGGCTGGGAGTTTTTTGTTTTCCTCTCCTCACCTGCCAACTGAGTCCTTCTCAACATTCAGGATTGGTCTCAAAACACATTTCATTCAGAAATACTTCTCATATCCTATCTGTTCCATACACTTCCACTTTAAAAATAAATGCACTCCTTATGAATTCTGTATGTATCTGCTGGTGCACCAGCAGAAACAGTGGCATCAGACCAACTGACTGCACCTCGAGAATCATGAATCTGCATCTGTACTGGTCTGTGTGCTGATAAAATGCAGTTCTGTTGTGTCACTAAACAAATAAGTATAAACTTGAGTTCATGTCTAAATAACAGACACAAAAAGTGAAACAAAGAAATAGTCTAACCTTTTGTCTTAATACAGGTGGTCCCATCAGGGCTGCGCTGGTATCCTTCAGCACACTCATCCTCTGAAAGTGGCAAATCCTAGGAGCAAACATAAGATCATTTGTAGTTTGTATTGTAGTGGAATTGTCATATACACGTGAGGACCTGTTCTGCCCATGATCACGACCAGCTGCCCTAAACTATCTTACTTAACTGTACAAAACAAACTACAGTAATCCCTTGCCATCAAAAAGTAATTCACCCCTGAAAATGGATTGGGCACCAAATTTTTTAGATACCGAAAGAATACTACTTTAAATGGGGAAAAAATAAGAATGTGCTCCCAGCCCATCCAAAGACACCTTTTTTACTATCAACCCATGACTTCAGCATGACTCTAAGTATTAGAGTCTACTACTAAGTTACATAATTAGAAAACACTTAATGCTGTCAATAATTTGCATGTTTACAACCCATTGTACAGTGTGTACAGTACAGAACATTGTCCATGTTAGTGCCACCAACAGCATTTAAATAAACTCATCCCACTTCTTGGTATTTTACAATAGTTAAAACAATGTTAAGAAGCTTGCTGTAATAACTGTTTAAATTGCTCTGGAGAAAAACATCAGACAAAAAGTGCATTTTTACATTTTTCTTTTCACCATTACCATTACTGCGAGAAGGGCTAAAGAGTTGAAAAAAGGAATCTGTTGGAAAAGGAAATTCTGCCAAATGCGTGTCGAAGGGCAGTGATGGTGCATAACTGTTTAGGTAATTTCGGCACTGAACTCACATTTGATAGCGTGCAACAGCTGTACACACCAGACGCTGTCTGGCACAGTGCACTGCCATTGTCGCAGAGCGCAGTCTCAGCACACAACCATCTGGAAGTGAGGGCCAGCAAACCCAGGCACACAAGGGTGCACTTCCACATCTAGGCAAGGATAGGGAGATGGAATAAAAGTCAAAGGTGCATCTCAACACCAAAGGACACACACAGGCTGGGGCAAAAGGAGGAAAACAACACATTCTACACAACAAAAACCAACCCGGAACATCCGTTTCACTGTTCACTTCATTATTACAAGCAGTAACCACTGTTGAGCAAAGGTCTCACCTTCTGTTGGAATGTTTTGCTGTTATTTCTCTTGTAATAAGTCCTGGTTTTCAGATGACAAGAACAAGCTAATTGGACACTGGGTCTGAACTGCTTCATTCTGTTACCGCACATACGCACAAGTCCAGCAAGTGTCACACACTGCAGCTACGTTCTCTTTTTTATAATTGTCAATAATTTGCACCACTAAGTAATACGCACGCTCCATACTGCTTAAACTATCAGGGTTATGTAAAAGATAAGCACTCTGCCTCTGTAACCTAGAAATGCAAAATGTTTGGATCTTCAAAAATCCCACAACTTCAACGTTAGTAACGTTAGGAGCAGGGAACATCGGAGGAAACAAGAACCAAAGAAAAGATGCACCCACAGCGGCTTTGGACAAAGTATGGGACAGAATAATGGTTAACAAAGACAATAATAATTCACTTAGCAGCAACGCTCACATCGCTTATAGTGGCACAGTTTCACGAGCAAAAGAGGAGATGTCGTGGCCCCCGGCTGCAGCTTGATAAGGTGTCACCCTGTTTATGAAGTGCTCTTACCAACCAACATCTGGTCTGTGAGATTCTGAGAAGAGCTTCCATTTCCCCCGTGCGATAGAATAAACTTAGAAAACACCGAAAGAGGGCCTTTTACTTTAGTGCTCAACAAACAAAGGAATGTACTCAGTCATACTGACTACCTGGAGTTGAGTCAGTACCCAGGGTGAGGACTTCCTCAACATGTTCATTCCTTCTAAAAACTGACATTTATATTTGAAAACTGTACACACTAGTAAGGTATTTACATAGATACACACGGCTCTTTACATAAACATCTCACTCACTCACACACACACACACACACACACACACACACACTAGAGTTGAGTTTCCTTAACTTACAGGGACCTGAAATGTGGTCGTAACTCTTTTTTTAAACCCAAAGTCACTTTTACCACTAAGGCACAATGGATAAGCGCTCAGTAACAGAGATGCCATTATTGTTGACACCACTGCTGTTAACATTATTGCTAACAGTTGGCCACTGGTTTCTACTAAAGTCACCTTAACAAAGTCTAGGTATAAAAGTATGAAATTAGGCAAACTATCATGCAAACATTCAAGAATGAAGTGAGTTTGTATTCGTCTATCTCCACTAAAGACAATAAGCAGCTTTAGCTGTAGCCACACACACAGGGTTCAGCAACCGAGCTGAGGCGCACAAATACTGTAATAATATATGAAAGTGGCCCGTGGAGGACATAAAGCAAGAATTAAACGCTTGGAAAACTTACTTCCATCACAGGGCTCGGTGCACAAAAAACAGAATGAAAGCATCAACACGGCGTTTCCCCCTGACGGAGATGACCTGCTGCGCAAGACCCGCCCCAAAGGCGACAGTCGCTCCTGATTGACGAGACAGTGACAGTGTGGAGACGTTTATTGGGTGGATTTGTTGTCAATCGGCATGTCACATGACCACGCGTAAACATCACGAGTTTGTCACACTGGTGAGAAGGGGGGGGGTACTACTGACTACGATTGATATAAAATACAAGCGCCGCAATGGCGCTTAATGTGTTGGAAACATTGCTTTAAGCACACGAAGGGCACATTGGCAGTATAGCCCGTGCTATTTTAATCAGAAAAACTTTATGAATCCCAAAGGCAATTGCTTTGCAAGCAAGCCTTGGCCCCAGGTGAGGAACAGCTGCTGCAGCGCTATAATTTTACAAATGGAAGTAGTGTTCGTATAATTTAGAAAAACGTTATTATGTTTAAAGTAATCCTGAGCGTCACGGATCCTCTGCAGCGCGTTCTCCGACCCCGTGGGGGTGACAAACCGCTGCTGTCGTGTTCAACTGTGCTGATAAACACCCGCGCCGGCAGGGGGCGCAAACGTTGTCCCGCGTCACGTAGAAGAAGAAGAAGAAGAAGAAGTGGGGGGAGTCGGGGAAAGGTGCCGGAGAAAAACAAGAGGAGCGCAGCGGTGGCCGCGAAGGAGGCAGCGTGCAGCGGCGGCCTGCGGAACGATGGGCTTCGCACCGAATACGATCGCCTTAAACACATGAAGTGCGCTCAGTACAGCACTGGCATCACCTCTGCTGAAGACAAACTTCGGTGAGGAACAGCTTAATTCTTGAAACCCTTAGCGCGTTATCGGGGCCTTTTCGTTTAAGGTCTAAGGTGAGCAGCTCGCCCTGTTCCGCAGGTATTTCGGCGCTAAAAATGGTGCAGTGGCTCCTTTGTTGTGTCCTTGCTGTTGTTTACGCAGCCCAACTTCGGCCATTTTTGACGCGAATGTTAAATTTGAGAACTCGAACGGCTGTTGAATTAGCTGCGGCTTTAACTTGTTAAGAAGCGGCTGCCTTGAAACGCCTTGCGTGCAAAACGAGCACCAGTATTGCGGATGCTTATTTAGGCATTTTGGACTCAAAGAAGTGGGGGGAAATGTGAGTGAACGCAGAAATACACAACGGCGTTCATGAGCGCGAAACACCAAGTGCTGGTACGACTGACGGGGTGACGAATGGCGAAGCCAAGTGTGCGCCGGTTTTCTGCTGGGCCCCGGGGTCTCGGCACTACAGAGCGAAAGTGGGTCGCATCCATGGAAAAGGGGCGAATCTGTTTTAAAAGGTCTACTTTGTTAGGCTCAGTTGGATGTTGGCTTCACAGTTCAACATAACTCGGCACTGCGAGTTATGGACAGATGCTTTACCTTAACGTTGACGAAGTGCTCCGGCTGTCTTGTGCTGTGCTGGGGACTTCATTCTCCAGAAAACGCGTTTCTGCAGCTATTAAACAGCTTTACTTTGAGTTTCACTGTGTTTGGTTTTACATAACGTTTCTGCAGCATTTTCATTGCTTGGTCACTGCTACAAAGACTCTTGCAATGTTTTGAGCGTGGACCAGGCCTGTGCGGGGCATCGGCAAAAGTGTCGCTGCGCTCTCCCAATGCCATTGTGAGAAAGTCTCTCCTGGCAACGATCGCAGCAAACTTGACGGTTTATGCTGTTATGTAAGGTGAGGATTACAGGAAACCGGTTTAGACGGGCGGATAAGTCTCAACGCACGTTTAGCACAAAGTTAGGCGTGTTTGCAGCAACTTTGGCACAAATGAATTGCATTTGTTCTTTAAAGATTTGCAGGCAGCACACTTTATCATGGATCCCACTTTGTGACTTATTTCACAGCGCATCCGTAAAGAACGTTTATCAGTCATTTGTTTTCCCAGTGGCATTTGGGAAAATGGAATGCAAGAGTTCCTCTGCATCCCAGATCGGATCTGCCGATGCTGACCGGTGGCACAGCAGTTAAAGCGGCTGCCTTCCACCCTTCACACCCAGCAGGTTTGAATCCCACCTCCTGCTGTAGTGCCTGTATCAAGGTTCTTGTCCTGACCTGAAATGGTGAAGGCTACCTAGCTGTCATTTGTGTTACTCTAAGTGGCTTTGGAGGACATTGTTGAAAAATGAGCTAATAATGATGCTGAGTCTGCTGTGATGTTGTTTGCCTTATTTGAGGGTTCGAATTGGTCGATGTTGTCAGTCTCATGCCTTAGTTTGTTTTCCTGTGGAAGAAATGTGTTGTTGAGCTGCCTCCGTCGAGTGTCTGTATTAAAAGGAGAGATATTCGGCCGGTACCGTTTTAACCCAAATTTGTCACTGGAACGTAGTAGAAATTAGCCAGTTTGACACCATCGAGGGACTAAAACATAATGGGTTTGAAACACAGTTTGTGTCTGCATTGTGACGCAAATTATGAACGTGTTACAGAATTTCTCACGTTTATCCTGAAATATTTTAGCTGTGGGTGGCAGAATGTAACAAGTAGACATAATGGATTTCCACAGGTATCCTCAATTTCCCATCAGAAATATGCTGTCAGCATTATGACGGTGTTTGCGGTCTGTTGCATTGGCATCAGTTCTCCCACCTTTGCAGTGTGTTCCTCTCTTGCATAACTGCCACACAGCTCAGAGGACCACAGAGACAGGTATCGATTGGACTTTGGCAGAACAGTTTTATTGTGTGGAATAAAAGGATGATAGACAGAGAAGGAAACAAGAAGCTACCATTGTATATGTAACACTATAGCTTCTGTCTGTTAAAAATTGCACTTATTTAAAACCGGGAGAACCTGACGCGGCCGCAGTGTTGGCTTAAGCAGTCGAGAGAAGGTTGTTGTATGGCGTGTTTGTAAGGATGCTGTTTTAAAAGTACTGCCAGATACGAATGGAAGCCCATTACTTGCACGCAGAAGATAAGTTATCTGAGAGTGTGAAGCCAGCAATACGGAGGTGTGTGTGTGTTTTTTTTTTTTTTTTTTTTTTTTTTTTTAAATCCCCGCTGCAGACAACACCCACATCCATTTCGTGTAGTATGTTGTGTTTTACAAGCGTTCAGAAGATGGCCATGACCAGATTTTCCAAAAGCAATAAAAAAAAAAAAAAAAAAAAAAAGCTTATCCCTTGTACAGGACTTGGAAAACCTTGTGTGCATTACAGACACCAGCAATAAGTACAGAATACATTTGTTTTTCATTGTCAATTGAGAATGCAATTTCTAAGAACAGCGTAGTGAGAAATACAGCGGTTTACTTTCACACTGTTATTAACCGACAGCAAAAGGAAGGTTTGGGCTTTGTGGCGAAACTTGCCACTCGCTATGAACCGCATCCTCCGGACAGCACGAAGCTTAATAGTACCTGGCGTTAATTTCTTAGTCTGCGCCATTGTCTTGGATACCTGCTTTGCCTCTGACTTTGTTTAGGTTCTTCTGGAATGTTCTGTGCTTCTGCACAAAGGGAGCAGATCCTAGGAGACCTCATGTTTACCTCTTGAAAAGCAATTTGCTAAACTCATATATAAGCACATATAATCCATTGAGTCATCTCAGGTGCACTTGACTGAATTATTTGAGAAAACTGAAGTACTTTAAGCAGTCAAGTAAAGCACTATGTTAGTAAACTAATTGTTGCAGCAATAAAAAAAATATGCCTGCAAACCTTTTCTTGAACGAGCAGATGATACGCTGGTGTGCGTTATGAACTTTTCAGTTGTTTCGGGTTATTTATTTTAAAGTAGGATTTTCTGCACTTGGATACTTTTGAAAATATCACCTTTGTTTCCATATTCTTTTTGTAAAGACAGTAATACGATTGGTCCTACTTGTTGAATTTTTTATTCACTACATCTCTTGAGACTTGTACGCAAGTCACCAGTGAAGACGGCGAGGCACATCTATTATGTTTTTATTGGTTTTCTGGAAAATAAAGCAAAGTGGCCACATACCAATGAAGGAAAGATTATGGAAATAATGTATGCTTAATTGTTAGCAGTTTTAAAGGAGACTTAATTCTGAAATTGATTCATGTTGGTATAATAAAAGCTCTGTGGCAGACTGGAGTCTTGTATCGTGGACCCCCCCCCCCCATGCTGTATTTCCAGCATGGACTCTGAGACATCGGGACCCTGCATGACAGCAAGCAGTTGATGGACGTGGCATAAGTAAATACAAGAAATGAATGAACTTTAAAGCAACTTTGTCTGAGGTTCTCAAGGGGCTCAACTGAACCCATGAATTTTTTATTCATTTGTATTAAGCTTTTACTGGTTGTCATGTCAACATTCAGTTTACAGTTAAATTTCAGCCCAGAAGTCTGTTCATAACTTGATTTGTTTTGAAATTTGTCATCAATTGAGGACTCCAGAATAAATGCCTCTACATCTGTTGTTTTTAAGTGATTGTTTTGCAGTAGAAAAAGGTGAAGCTGGAGCTGTGGATGCTGTATTTTGGCTGATGTTGACGCTCATTGCGTCTCTGTTCTCAGGTGTCAGGATGGCTGAGAGGGCATCGGTCTCAGCCTCCAGGGGCATCACTCCCGTGCAGCAGATGTTGGCCTCTGGAACTGGGGCTCTACTGACATCCCTGTTTGGTGAGTCTGTTTGCTTGACTGTAGTGCTGTGTCTGGGATATGAATTCTGGGCAGAGTAACATCCCCTTCCTGCATTTTTCATTTTTTTCATTTCCCATCTACAAGTCACTTTGTGCTCCTCAACCTTCAAATTGGGTTGCATCACTGATTCAAAAGCTGCAATATTCACATGTAGGCTAATAAAATATTTGGCATTTGCAACATTTTTTAAATAATAATAATTTTGATTTGCTACTGTGCTGCCTCAGAGAAGAAATTGTTTACTAGTGTCTATATTTCTAATACCCACCCCAGAAATTGCAATAAACTTCATGGGTTGACTGTGGCAGACACAGATAAGTTATCTTTTTCAGCAAATTGCACCCCACTACTGCACAAATTCATATTCTGTTAATCAGCACATGAACATGACATTTTGCGTGCTTGTAGTGTGGCCTCTCTGTGCCCTGAATGTCCTGAATGTTTTGCGTTAAGTACCTTGTAGTGAGACCTCACCACGATGGTGTCATGTGAACCAGAGAATAAAAAAGATTTACCTCTGGCAGAATAGTTTTACTTGTAAATTCTTGGCTGAAGGTAGTTAGATACGTAAATAGTTAAATATGATTTTGCTACTATAAATTTCACGAGGTTACTGAAGTTCATATGTACATTACAGTATAATATGTACACAGTACAGTAGTACATATGTACTCTGTAAGAAGATGCATGAAACTAAAATGACAGCAAATAAAACTTCCTGCAAACTATTCTATTTAATCTGTATTACCAAATTTGTCTAAGCACTATTTATCTCACTACTTTAGAATGTATTGCCTCTATTTTCGTATCGGTAACCTTCTCTCGACTTTCAGCATTACAGTCACAAACACTCAGTCGCCAGACTTGAGCTGTAAACACTGCGGTAGGGAAGCGAACTGAGGAGCTGCCCCACTCCTCTTCTGTTCGGGTGCACTTTCTGTCATGTCCTGGCTTGTTGGAGAAACATGGGTCACGTTTTAGAAAATACAATTAAAAAATTTTTTTTTAAAAATTAAACCGTCATTGTTGATCTTAACTTGAGGAGCCGGATCATTTTGTGGCTGGTTTATTTATTTATTTATTTTTTAAAGAAATATTAAGAAGTCAATATTTCAGACTACACGGTCTTCAACTGATGTGTACAGTAGTACAAGTAGATATTTAATAGTTGAAACACAAGGGCTTCCTGGACAAATAACACTTTATGTGGCAAATTATTTCTGAAGACTTCTGTTGACAATTGTCAGGACTTTTTCAACGCGTGTGACGTGTTGATACGTACAGAGAAAGTGTTGCTCTTGATGGGACACAAATTAAATTCCTTTGTTCTTTTTCCTTCAGTCACACCCCTGGATGTTGTGAAGATAAGGCTGCAAACACAGAGTGCACCATTCTATCAAGGTACTGCATGCATGTTGCTGCACTCTGAAGGCTACTTCTTGCACCACTTTTCTTGCCCCATTTAATTGATTCTTTCACATTTAAAATCCGGATTAAGCTGCTTCAAAGTCCACCTTGTCAAGACCCAGCTGTGAACATGGTCATCTAATGCGGTATTGAACTTCACGTGACGTCATGGAGTTTCTGGATGGCAGCAGTGAAAAATTGCTAGTGCTTTGGGCACAAGAGGCCTGTAGATTTATTAACCTTTTATAACCTTGGCTAACCCATGTAGTCTTTAATCTAGAAAATGTATGCTTTATTGTCCTACAATATGGCTTATCAGCATGTTTTGGCTGAACTGAGGCTCTTGAGGACTTTGCAGAATATTTTCACACAGTGGCATGGAGGTGGTTGTTTTAAGCACAGCATTCTTTGTGCCACCCCAGCAGCCTTGCGCTTGCAGGATACAGCAGAGCAGCTGAGGATGCTTCCTGTCATGTCCTGATACAGCCTTTTCCATTCACTCCTTGCCTGTTGTCTGTTTGCAGCTTTGGCTGTTGACACTGTGCCCTGGAGCAATGCTATTCGCCCCTCTAAGTGTGAGTATATATTTGGCTGCATATGCTCGCCTGACCCACCTGACCACCCTGACCCACCTGTACCCAGTCCTGCCTGCTCTGTGTCCCGTCTCTGCTGCACTTAACATGAAGGGCGCTTGAGAACCAACTCACACTCTGCTGGTTTACTCCCAACCAGGCTTTCAGGTGCACTAGCAGTTGATGCATTTTGCTATAAGTCTGCAAAAAAAGCTGTTGTACAGTTTTGCGGGACTCTTAAAATGTTTTGGAGGAAGAGAAATATTGTTAGAAAATGTTCATTTTTACTCAAGCAGTTTTATATGAGAACATAACAGAAAAAGTGTTCTCTACCCAAGAGGCCATAGGCTTCTTGTTTTGGCCTTGATTTGCTGCAATGAGCCCCCTTTGTCCCTCAGCTGCTGAATTCCTTTCAGTGTTCATGAAGCTGTCTTTCAGACTCATTTCTCTTTATCTCCTGTCTGCTCCATAGATGTCTATCGTGCCATCTGCCATGATCACCTTTGCTTTTGCAAACAGTAACTGGGCAATGTGCAAAAGTGGCAGACAAGCTCACTGTACCTCCAGTCGTCACACCGCCTCTCAGTCTGTTGGCAAAATGCACATTTATTTACCCAGACATCACTTTACATTTACATCACTTTGGGAAGAAGCATGTGGTGAATGTCGGTATGGGGAACACTATTTAGCAAGAGTGCATTTTTTGTTTTTTGTTTTTTTTTTGTTTTTTTTTTTTGTACTTGGAAACTGTGCTGTACAAGATTTGAGGATAGATGAAGAGCAACCTTGAGGTGCTTCGTGGGAACAGTCGGTGTCCATGTGATGGGTGGACGAAGGAGGCCTGGCAGTGCTGCACCGTACAAAGCACAGCAAACAACATCCATCAGTTTCAGGCCAGATAGCAAGCGATAAACTCTTATAACCCTGACATTTTGTCTTTCACCCTGGCCAATGCCACGCACCAAATATTTATCTCGGGCTAAATAAAGATGTGTAGCTGTCTGGTTTTAAACTCCGTTGTAGTGCCGCTAACCAGTATTTAGAAAGGATTGCTTGTTTGCTTTTGCCCTGAAATAGTATAATGTTGACATTTTCCTTTTCAATGGAGAAGTTTACCCCAAAGGCTGGACAGACTGTGAAATATTATTTTTGAGAGACATGAAGCTGAGCACAGCAAAAAATATGCAAACATGTTGTAGTGGTTATTGATTTGTGTGGTTTACCTGTGCTTGCAGGGAAATGCTTCCTGTATTGTAATGGACTCATGGACCACCTGTATGTGTGTCAGAATGGCATGCGCTGCACCCCCTGGTACAACAGCCCCATGCACTTCAGCGGGACTCTGGTAAAACCAAGAAGCCCTGCATACTGTTTGCTCATCCTCATGCACTTGTGCTCTCATCATAATAATGAACCATATTTACTTAGTATTGCCTTAAAATTGAGTGATTTCTGTGTTCATTTACAAATAGTTATGGTATAAATATTATGTTGTGCAGGCATACTTTTCAAGCTCCATTTATGCAATATACTGAGATACACTCATATACTGAATACATATTGGTGACCTTTAATAGTGCTCTTTCTTCAGCTGCATTAATGCCTACATTAACTCTATTTCTCCAGAACACATCTAGAGCACTAACAGGTTGTGTGTGTGTGGTAAATATAGAAATGGATTAAAAGATTCAGTGGACATTTTAATTTTGTGATGTGCAGAAACAGGGACATTTATGTTGCATAGCTGTAGCAGTGGTTTTCTATTAACATTAAAGCTGCTTTTCAGTTGAGCAGCACAATGGGGGGGCAGAAAAAAATCTTCCTTAACCACCAGTTGGGCTTCTGGCCTGAACCCCGAGCCCCTTGTTTCCAAATCGGGGAAAATAAATGGCCTCAAAGCAGGTTTTCCTACTTTAGACTGCTCTTTGCAGAAGCCAAATGGCTGCCAGTAGTTGCAGCTTAATAAATGACACAAAAGTGAAGTGGTTTTGACTGTTAATACTGTTAACAGGTAAGTGTCAGTGCTTTTGAGTTGTTTGTTTTTATGCCATGTAGAACATCCAGAGTACCTCCTGAGTTTTGACATTTTTGCTTTGGGACATAATGTTTTGTTGCCTCCTTAACCAAAAAAGTGTGGTTACCGAATCGTAATATTGCAGTAAAACCTGGCCATTTAATACCCGCGTTACCTTGCACAGTGTTCACAGTTAAGCTTGGAATTGTTAAAGACGTTTGAGCTGTTTGTGTGAAATGCATCAGAATCATTTTTATCTGAGTGTGGAGACATTTTCACTGTCATTCAGGTTAACTTTATTTTGGTAGTGAGGCTTGATTCTCACGTCATTTTATTTGCAGTTGCACATCAGCTACTTATTACACATCTACATGGGGTTTTTTTTTTCTCCTGTTCAGGATGCATTTGTTAAGATAATGCGCTATGAGGGAGTGAGGTCTTTGTGGAGTGGACTGCCGCCAACACTGTAAGTACATGGAACAATAGCTGACTGTGGTCATTTATGAGTGTTTTTTGAACTTTACGTATTCTTATCTGATACTGTTTTGGCAGAAAGGCGAAAAGAAAGAACAGTAATGTCAGTACCTGGAAATGACCAAGGCAGAAGTTAGCTATTAGCTATCAGAAATGGCGCAGCTGAATGCTGATGCTAAGCGTGACCGCTCAGGACCACATTATAGCTAAGAATTTTTGTCACACTGTATGTAATTGGAGAATTGACTAGAATTAATTTCGCAGTAGGCTATGCCAGAAATTAGCCTTTCAGGATAAAGAATATGCTAGGTTCTGTTTATGATAAGTGTGTGTCTGTTTGTAGGGTTATGGCTGTGCCAGCCACAATGATCTACTTCACCTGCTATGACCAGCTGAGGGATTTACTTCGCTACAGGATGGGTTGCCAAGGGAACCAGGTACCCCTGGTGGCTGGAGGCCTCGCTAGATGTGAGTGTGTAGCTGCTTTATGGTCTAAAGCTTGGTGTTTACAAGAATTGCTTAGAGAATTGGGTATTCATATTGTTGAGGCACAAAGCTGTATTCAGGTCTTTATCCTCAAAGTTTGGTGTGAAGTAAAAGTTGGGTCTCCTTAGATCTCTACTGGTGTACTGGTTTCTGTTAAAAATTTCTGCCCACTGTAAATATTTGCATTCAGATTAAAGATGGGGGATGAGATGCATAGTAAATTTCCAGAGGAGCTTGCTTTATATATAGTTGATAATGACTGTGGTTTGCTTTGCGCTGCAGTGGGTGCTGTGACTGTGATCAGTCCATTGGAGCTGATACGCACCAAGATGCAGTCACGGCCGCTGTCATACCAGGAGCTCAGGGTTTGCATCACCTCTGCTGTAGCCCAGGATGGGTGGGTGTCCCTGTGGAGGGGCTGGGGACCCACTGTCCTCCGGGACGTCCCTTTCTCAGGTGAGTCCCAGTCCTGCATCAAACTGTAGGAGACAAAGTTTACCAAATGGATTTTTTTTTTTTAAATCTGAAAATTCTGTTATTATGGGATGGTGGAATCTAGCAGTTCTGTAAGCATGGAGTTTGAAATGCAGGTTCCTCTTTTTTACATGGTTGTGATGGCCTGCTATGGTTGCTAAGCAACAAGCAAATTATATTTTTAGTGTGTGTGTGTGTGTGTGTGTTGCTTGCAAGTGGTGAGGTGCTCAAAGAAGTTCCCACTCTTCTCAGCTCTGTACTGGTTCAGCTATGAGATGGTGAAGGCACAGCTCTGCCAGGGATACCAGGTGTCAGAGTCTACCTTCATGATGAGCTTCACTGCTGGAGCCATTTCAGGGGCGGTGAGTTCACTTCATACAGCCCTTTCTGTAACCAGGTAGCTGAGGTAGAGTACTGATGCAGAACCATACTCATGACCCACATTTTAAACCAAATCTGTACCCTGGAGTCTGAGTGTAATTGGTTCCTAGAAACCAGGAAGCTATGTCCATTATTTCTTATGAGGACTGTTATGTCCGATTTGGTTTTGAGTTAATCTGAGAAACCCCAATTAATTTCCCAAAAATATCCCTGACGCCCTAAAATACGCATTTCAGTGTGATGTAGAACACTTTAAATACCAGTTGCCTAATTTCCAAGCGGTCAGTAAGGTAATTAATATGCCTTTCTGTGTTTATGTGTAGTTCCTTATTTATGTATCTTATTACATTTCTTTCCTTATTAATAGCAATGAATATTTAATAGTCAAATTTATGTTAAAAAAAAAAAAGAAAGGAAATGAAAACAAAGTAGAAAAAAACAACACAGTTCCCCTACTGTAATGGACTGTTACTGTTACCTGGGGATTTACAGACTGAACAGAAGTGACCGAAATGACACAGCGCAAACTGTGTTTGAACCCAGGCCACACAACGCAGTGGGGTTGAACTTAAATGTACTTTGGGGTCCGTGCAGACTGGATTCAAGACTACCGTACAAGTTAAATTACTACACAGCGAGGAAATGAATATGCAAAAGTGAAGGGAGTGGGTTCAGACCCTGCTGAGTTCTTGCTGCCGGACCTTTGAAACCGACACTTTCCCCTCAGCTGCTTCGGTAGAAAGGCTCTGCTGTATAAATGGGTCAAATGCTTTAATTCGCTTAGGATAAAAGTGTGGACTAATGACCCGATTACATGCTGGTTAAGGCTGGTCAGTTGATAATTTTTTACTGACTCAAGTTTGCAGGCGTTATTAAAGTCCGTGGACTTTGCCATTCTGAGGTCATAAGAGGGTCTGTCTTCCCTCTTCTCTTCAGACCGTTCTATACAGTCCTGCAGTCCAAGTCCTGAGCGTGCTGAAAATGGGACTAAAATTTTTCACAGAATGTCTTTGCACAACTTTGTCTCAAATTACCATTAAAGCAGAGAACCTTGTTGCAGTGAACATTCTCAGAGGCTTGATTTCTGCATTTTATTCCACCTTCATGAGCTTTAACTCTGAGGGACACATGGCCATGACCTTGATGTGTCTCTCAGTGACCATGAACGGTCAGCTCTGTGTTGCAGAGTTTTCCCAGCCTGCATTCAGGAGCAGAACCTCAGGCTCACACACAGAATCTGCCTTCCCAGTGCGTCTCCATACGAGGCTTTTCAATGCACTGCCGATGCATAGAGCAACTCCTGGCACCTTGATGCATTTATAAAAATGAAAATAAAGTATGTCGTCTCCAAATTCTTGCGAGTGGTTGACTGGCGCCCGATGTTTCGCCTGAACAGACTTAATCCAGACACCACCATTTTGGTGCTCTTTACTGCCACTTGATGGTTGTACAGGGAAGCGCAGTTGACATTTACTCTGCAACAAATGTGAAAAGTTGACAACTGAAGAAAATCACAATTAAAAAAGAAATTGTATCTTTTAAATGTTCATAAGGCAGTGAGCCAGTTCATAGCAAAATGGATTTGAAAAATGGCAAGTTTTTAAAGAAACTGTATATGTTGCAGGTGGCAGCAGTAATGACCCTGCCCTTTGATGTGGTGAAGACACGGAGGCAGATTCAGCTGGGAGAGCTGGAGATGCTGGCTAGTAAGTATTACTGGTCTGGCATGTGGTCTCAAGCGTGCCGTGCAGCGTAGAACAAGGTGCTGGGTTTGAGTTTGGCCCGTTGCATGGCGTCTGACTTGCAGCTTTCTATCGCACAATTACTAAACCTCTTGTTTCCTTCTCTCAGGCAGCGTGTGTCAGCTGTAGAGTGGAGGATGGAGCGGGTATGAGGTCTGGAGTGTAGTCAAAAGTTTTTTCTCTTCACCCCACAGGGACAGGTGATGCCCTGTCCCACCTGCAGAAGACATCTATGCAGCTGTGTGACTGGGCACCAGGAGGCAGCAGTATGTGTCTTCCTCTGCAGTCTTACAGATTGGACCAGATGGACTTTGCGATGCAGAGACCGAGGCTTCGGACCCGTTTGTCTGTTCTTGACGCGGAAGGAATGTTCCTAACAATAACAGATTTTAGGCTTGGTGCAGGGATACAGTGGGGGTCCGTGGAGCCTTTGCTGACGCTATTATTCACAGTTTGCACCAGGACAGTTGGGATATCCAGTGAAGAAGAAATAAGAAGATCCCTGCTTCGGCTGATTTGCTTAAGAAGGATTATGTTGTAGCAGCTGTGTTCACGCTGTGTTTCCCTCCCTTTGCAGGCTCTGCGAAGAAGCCCTCGTCCACCTTGCGCCTCATGCAGAAGATATGCGCAGAATCTGGCTACAGGGGCCTCTTTGCAGGTCAGAGCCATGGTTTGCTCTCCTAATCTCCTCCTACAAAACTCTCCCGCTCCTGTTAAAGGCCTTCATTTTTAAGGAAGTTCTGAAGAAACGACCATCAGCGTAATAACACGCACATTTACAGTGATTGACCTGAGTTAAACATAATGAAAGCGTTGGTATTCGACAAACATTGTCGGTTGCCTCACTTTTTTTTTTTTTGGATTATGGGCTGAAAAAACTGGACCAGCTTTAGTAGCGGTACTGGATTGGTTGTTACTGGCTGTACTGGTTTTGTGGTCATAGAAATTGCTAATGGCACCTATTTTCCCGTAGGTCTGTTGCCCAGGCTAATCAAGGTGGCACCTGCCTGTGCCGTCATGATCAGCACCTACGAGTTTGGGAAGACCTTCTTTGAGAATCTGAACCAGGAGCGAAAGCTGCAGCATGTGTAAAAGGTGCTGGCTTCTCACCTGGGACCTTGCCCCCCCCATTCCAGTTAGCACTAGCAATGCCTGAGGCCCCCGCATGCCACACAAGACCATTACACCACTGAAGATTTGCTAGAAGATGAGGATCATTTGGCTGATGAGGTATAATGAAACCTAGGAGGCTAAAAACTGGTTGCGCTGAGCAGTACTTACGCACGGCCTCCTTTCTTTCACACACAAGCTGTGTGGCAGAGGCTGCTGAGGATGCACAACACTGCTGTGCCCAGAACCGATCTACAAGCAAAGTGCACCTTGGCTATCTCCAGCAACAGATGTACCTGTAGATAAAAACCCATACTCAGTACAGGTGGCTCTCGTAGAGCAGTGCCTTAGGTGTCGTCATGAAAGGTCCAACCTTGTACTTCAGAACCTACCTAAACAGCTACCCTGGTTTGATCCCCTTCAAGTGCACAACTCACAAAATGGAGACAAGTAGAAGCGCATCATCTGCACGTGACTTGTGGCTTGTTGTATGGTGAACGCCGGAAAGTGTTCCTGGGTGAAGAGGAAGTGTGTGAATGTCCCCTTTGGAAACACTACAGGCATTCGGGTCTCCGGCATCAAGCGTGAAGAACAATCAGTACAAAAGCAGCAAGCGATGCTTTGGGTTGTACCGCTTAGCAGACCAGCAATACCCCAAAATGATCTTCAGATCGCACTGCAGCTCTGTTTTCAGCTGCTTGAACTGTGAAGAAGGAAGGAGAAATGGTGTGGAGCTGCTTTGCGTGTACACTCACATTTTACTCACCTGCACGAACATCAGTGACGGGGAAGCCCTGGAAGCAAATGGGCAGCAGCCCTCCTGCCTGCTGTCTTGTGGCAACACTGTAGTGGTTGAGCCAAAAAGGCAGGAGCAGACCAGCTTTCGGAGACTTTGGCAGCAGCGTGAAACAGGACGGACTTTTGCCGTGGGTCGAGCACATTAACCCCATGTTTGCATTTTCTTTTAAAATCGATCAAAAGTGCAACCTCGGTTGCTGACTGTCCTCTCCGAAGGAATGCGAACTTTGTCACGGAGAAAAGTACTTTTTGGATGTGCCCGCAATAATGTGGCACAGCTAAAGAGGAGAAACTCAGTAAGGTGTTTGGCTAGATTCTGCAGTCCTTACACTTTTAATATTTGTGGTCAGTAACGCGGCCACTGCCATCTCTCGATTGCGTCCATAATGCAACACAACTGTTAAGGAAGATAAATTGGATGAAAAAGTTGGACTTTGTTTGGAAAAAGTTTCAGTGGCAAATGGAATCATTTAGGGAAAATTTCACGATAACTGGAGTGCTTAACTTTTCAGACCGCAAGTCGAGCGTGTTCTCGTGCAGGAAAAGGTGGCTGCACCAAAAGTGTTGCTGCTTGCGTACTTTCGGATTTATTCAGGGATGTTTTGGCAGAGTGGGACAAGCGTACCTCTAGCAAATGCAGAAGAGTCCCACCGGACTCACCTGTGTCACCTTTGGGCCACCTGTGTTTCAGTGGCTCAAACTGAGCAGTGTAGCGGGCCGCACTGTTCCGAGCAGCTCCCAACGGGACCCTTGGGTTTTGTTTTCTTCTACTTGAATGTACAATGTGAAGGGTAATAAAGGTGTCGGTGAACTCATTTTGCCTTCACGCAGTTTCTCATTTGCATACCTGTTGTTTCACCGCACCAAGTTGAGTCTCCAGAACGCCTTGCAAGTCCAACCTGGGGGTTTTGCGCCCATTTCTTCAGCGCCAGCATTGTACGCAGACCTGCGGTTCAGTTTAAGCAAATTAAGAGTGAAATGTGAAGCGGGAAGGACAGCACCCTGTGAGCCCTGAGCAGCTGTGACCGTTTGCAAAGGCTGAAATTTTAACATCAAACAAAAATCTTGGGGGTCCCTCCCCAGATGCAGACACACTGTAGCATGTGTATAAAAGGCACTTTTTGACATCCATTTGGGTCCCAGCTGGTCCATTTTTGTGGCACTTTTCTTCAAAGCCGTGTAGAACACCAACTGGTATTACAGAAAGAGGCGGGACTGGAACCTGCAACCACTACCCCCCTGCTGCCCTCACACTTGCACTTGAAGTGCCCTTATCTGGCCTGCTTGTACAGCTTGGCATTTGTACCTTTGTCAAGTTTACTAGGGCAGTTGTGGGGACAGAGAATGGATGTAACCACCTGGCCGCAAATCCACGTCCTTAATGCTTCTGCCAGCTCCAGGGAAGTCCAGTGACAGATCTGCATGCGTAGACAAGATGGTGGAATTGGGGTCCTTGGTCTGTCTGGGGCTGCGCGCGACGTCATGGCTTTGGTGGCCCGAACAGCAGATGGAGGAAAAGAGAAGCACTCACAGGCAAGGAGGTGTGGGAAGAGCCGTTTATGAAAACACATTGCATTAAGCACCCATCGAGATGGCAGATACAAAGTTTGTTTAGCTAACAGGCAACCATGCACCCCACTACGTCGAGGAAGTCCTTCCGAGGACACAATGGCTTTCAGAGGTGGAGATTTACAAAAACATTTCCAGTGGTTTCTCAGAAGACCGCAGCCAGCGTGTGGCTATGCTCAAGCGCAGTCCTGGACCAAGCGCAGTCCCTCGGGGACAGGAAATGCTTCCGATGCAGGTACGCTTCATCAGGTCAAACAGCATATTATAATTTTTTTAAATATATATATTTATATATATATTTATTCTTTAAAGGATTCCACTGTTAAATAATGACATTGGTCCTTTGTTAAACTTTCGCCCACAAGAGACCACTGGCTGTTGGTACCACCGTGTACAGCACAACATACCGCATGTCTGCGCATCAGATACACAAAAATATACAACCCTTACATGGTACATTTCACCATACAGCAGTAGAGGAGGAACATCTGAAAGACATCAAATACAGCTCTATGCATTTGGAATTAAATGTTTTAGAGACTTATAAACACGTGTGCGGTGCTTTGCTGGCTGAGTGTGCGTGCCTTGTGCAGCCAGACCTGACCTGTGATGCTGGAGTGACCATGAGGGGTCTGGTGGTAGTTGGGTTTGAGGTGAAGTTTATTTCAGCGTTATGAGAAAGAAACTCGACTGCTTCTTCTTCTTCTTCTAAAAAAAAAAAAAAAAAACGCAAAGGAGATTCAAACAAAGCTAGGGGCAGCAAACAGCCGACTAGGACGATTACTGCAGGATTGACCGACCGACTGACCGTCCACCTCTCTCACCCCTGCCACACCCGCATAAAATGGGATGTCAGCATCCAAAGCCAAGCGACAAATGGCAGTTTATGGCACAACAGAGGTACAAAGAGATCCTAACCCTGTTTTTTCTCTGCGTAAGCACTTCTTCTGAGGCCAGAAATCCAAATACCGGCGACGCGACATCCAGAGACAAAGTATATTGGCAGAAAATCATTTGTAAACATCTGAAGCTCAAAGAAACCTCTGACGAGAGCTCAACATTTAATGGAAAAGTGACGTTTGATCCTTCCCGCTTTTCAAATCCAAAAGCGCAACAGGTCTGCTCAATTGGAGGGATGACCAAATCCTTTAACTGTCAGTTTACTGTGCTTGATGGGTTCACATTCGCCGTGTGGGCAGACTAAGCCTCGCATCCCTCTCTGTCCACGTTGACAGTGGCGGCGTCTCCTGCTGCCCACAGGATCGCTGCAAAAGAAGGCACTTGAGGGACGGAAACGCGGTGCACTTGGGTGTGGATGTCGAGCGACCCGGCGTGCTAGCACGAGGGGCCTTCGAGAAGCACACGAGAAGGCCGGGTGTCCCGTTTTTTACCCTCAACCCCTAACGGAAAGCGGACGAGGGCCGGTGGACACAAACCAGCTCTGGACTACAGGTTAAGTTTTGGGAAGAAACATTTCGCCTTCATTATTCACCCACGTGCTCCATCCTGCAGGAATTTGGAAGAAACTCCAAACTATGTTAACAGCACGTTTGTTTCTTCCCTATTATTAAATAATATTTATTTAAATTTGTTCAGCTTACAAGTAACGTTTGACCTTCCACCTGTGTTCTGCTGACCTTAAGTTAAACCCCGGTGCAGAGATTTATTAAAGCTTCCCGTCCCAAAGATGTACAGCATTTACATGGGAAATCCAGACAAGATGTAAGAGACGGTGTGCTTTGGATTCTGCGGCATGGTTTTAGACTTCAACAGCTGAGCCGTCAAAGACACCGAGCGCTTTTGGCTCGTGAGCTGCTGAAGTTTCCATGAGGACAGCACAAAAAATGTGCGCTGACCATAAACGCCAGACTGAGCCCAGTTCATAGTGAGCGCCACTCTGAATTCTACACGGCATCCTGCGCACCGCAACCCTCTTCTCTGTTGCGATGGTCTGACAAATGAGAACTCATTCCTCCCTGAACAATGCAAGCAACTGAGTACACATTTGCTTTTGTCCTCACGATAACAAACACCGTGTAAAATTAACGCACCCACATATTTCGGTTTTAATCCAAAAATTAAAAAAGTAAAAATTAGAAAACTGTTCAAAGAGTTGTCATGGCAATAGCTTGTCGGATTTAGGAAGCGGTCGGCGTAGGGGTTCCTTGGCAGTGGTCTACCTTCCCGACAAAAAGACGCCGGAGCACATTCATTAAAAAAGAAACTGGATTTTATCAAATTGATGTTCATTTGAGTCTATGGAGAAGAATGTTGACCACATGTGCGAATCGCTTCAAAGAGAACCAAAGGGTACAAACTGTTTACAGCAGAACTTGAGATGCGGAAGAAAATCAGAACCTTAAAATATCGAGCCTTGCTGTGGTTCCATGATGGTGACTCAAGCCATTTTCCAGCGTGGCCAGAACAACACTGTCTTCTGTCCAAAGGACATCCGGTGAGGTCAACGTGCTTAAACTTGAACGCTTGGTAATTCCTCACAGAAAGAAATCCTGTCCATTGAAACTGAGGCCTTGGAGAACTGCAGAACCTTCTGGAACAATGAAAGTGACCTTTATCAAAGCAGGCTTAACAAATCTTGGTCGTCTCTGTGCATCCTACATGTGCTTCTTCACGGCTGACTTTGACACTGAAGTTGGTCAGACTGGAACAGAGTGTAATGCGCCCTCCAATGACCGTCTCACAGGCCTGTCCCTACTTCTTGACGTTGAAGACCATGAGTGGCCTTTCCTCCCGCCTCTGCCAGGGACTCTTCTTATTCTCGCCCTCGTCATCCTTGTCGTCGGGGTCGTTCTCATCCTCCGGGCTGGTCACCGAATCGCGGCAGTTCTCGCTGTTGACCCGGCCGCAACCCCTACGAGGAGCTGGTGCCCCGCGTAGCTCCGGAGCCTCATCCAGAAGAGGAGTGAGCGAGTTGTCTTCTGGTGAGCACATGGTGGCCGGGCCCTCGCCTCCACCAGACTCGAGGTCGTCCAGGTAGGACAGCTTGGCGTAGGCCTTGCTGCCGTGGCCCTTGTTGCTGCTGGCCTTCTCCCCCCTGCCCTTGCGGTAGGATGCTGGCTTGGCCTCTCGTAGGTCCACCACGGAGTCAAGGTTGAGGTCGTGAGGCCCACGGCTCCCAGGCTCGTTGCCCAAGTCGATGTAGGAGTGGCGCACGTGTGAGTTGGAGCGCCCGTCAAGAGAGATGAACCATGCTCGAGGGTGTTGCTTGACGCCAAGTTCCCGCAGCTTCTTCTCAGTCATGGCCTGCAACTCACCATTCATCTGCGCCATAGTGGAGTCGTTGAACAGCACGGGGATGCGCACGGGCCCCGAAGAAGGGTTTGGAGCCCAGCCACGGCCTTCGGGGTCCTCGCCCGGCGGGCTGATCCCCTGCGCCTCCTGCTGCTGCTGAGGCGTGACCAGATGGCCCCCGTGAGCCTCGTCCTTATCTGGCTTGTGCTGTGGTTCCTTTGCTGGCTCTGATGCGGAGAAGTCGGAGGAGAGGCGCATGTAGTGGGCCGGGATGACAAGGGTGGGCACCATGCTCCGGTACATGTTCTCCTTCATCTGGTCAATGGAGCCACAGAAGATAAACTGGCTGGGCTGTGTGTTCAGGGAGGTGGGGCGGGTGAGGTGGTCGCCGCACTGAGACGCAGAGTACTCGGGCGGCTTGCTGTCCGGCTTGAGGTTCTGGTAGTGGTTGGAGAAAGGCGGAGGGGATGGGGGGTCAGAAGAGTAGCCCCGGTTGTCGTTGGCATTGTGATGTTTTCGACTGTCGCTGCCCTTGTCCTCCGTGGAGATAGAGCTCCTGGTGTAGCCCCCGTGGAGCAGCGGTGGGTCCGCACCTGTATCTGTGGAGCGGGTCACCTTCATCGGGAAGCTCTCGCCACGCCAGGCCCCTCCGTCACCTTTTCCCTTTGAGCGCTGCAGCTTGCGGGCGGCGACTTGCCCAAAGAACTCGTCTTGTGAGCTCTGGAAGTCCTGCGAGGCGGACAGGTCAGACTTGAGGGCGTCCTTGTCACCTTTGGATGACGCTGTCTCAACATGGCCTCCGCTGATGAGATTGAGGCGAGACACAGAGGTGCCCTGGTCCCTCTTGGAGCTGTCCAGAGTGGATGGGATGTGCATCTTGCGGTGCTGCCGTGGCTTCAGGCATCTCCTCCTGGAGCACAAACGGGACAAATAAAAAGCATTTCCTCACAGCCACACTAACTGGGACAGAGGGCCCAGTCCTGAGATTGAGTAGTCATCCCATTATATCATGTATGTAGTAGTTTTCGAAAATCAAAGCATAAGACTCAAGCATACCTGCAGTAGTAAAGCAGCAAGCACAGCAGGATGAGCACCAGCAAGGCCATTGACCCCAGGATGGTGAGCAAGAAGATGGTGTGATAGGTGCTTATGTCCCGCAGGCCTGCGCCGCCCAGACTCAAGCCTACAGAGCAAGAGGCGGCCTGTGAGTCTGTGGAAAAGGAACTGAGCCGCATCTTTGCACTGAAAAGTTAAGAGCTCGGCTAAACATGTGCAGAAGATCAAGTGTTGCAGTCCATTTCAAATGGCGCAGGACACCACCTCCTGGCCTCAAGACCAAGGAGCAAGTTAATGTCCAGTCCAGGTGACATCAGTGCATGAACAACGCCGCAGTTCCACATTTCCAAAGTTCTGCTTTCCTGCTATTCCGCATGCTCTGCACTTGCCTGTTTTTGAAAACAGTGAAAAAGGAAACTCCAAATAACCTGTGGCCGAGGGGACTGCTGCCACCCAGTATCCCAGCTGCGGGGCCACGAAGCTCCAGATGAGCTGCGTTCCCTCCTTCTTAATGTAACCCGTCCCGTTCCTGGTCCAGAGCCCTGCAAGACAGTAGTAGATCATCCACTCCGAGGGTGTCACCATTTGCACAGCTCGCCATTTCAAACTGCGTCAAACGTGTTTTGATGTGCACGCAGCAAATGGTAAAGCTGGAAGATGCGGAGGTGTAATAAAGAACGTGTGGAAACCCAAGAAACACCTTCTGCTCCGGGTAACCGAGACCGACAACAGAAGCCGGTCTGACCGCTTGGGATGTCTTACGGCAGCAAACAATGTTGTGGGTGAGATGATCTGCTACCTGCCAGTCACAAAGCAAAGCTTCACCCACATCAGATTCAGTGCAAGTGGGGTAAAATCCCAACCTTACTCCCATGAATCATGCAAAAGATGGGATAAGGGAATATTTTATAAAATAAAAAATGAGTTCCTCCGCAGCTTCAATTTTAAGCTTCAGGTGGGGAAAGGAAACATGGAAACAGAGGAATGGAGTTTGCAATGAACACTACATAAAATACGGTCTTAGCAACACAGCGACAAACTCCGTCTGTGGAGAAGCTGTCGATGCATGAAAAACAGTCAGGTTTCGGTATCCTACGGGGTTCCTCAAGCAGTGCCGTGGTGCTCCAGCTGAAACCCCCACAGGTCTCTGGTTCACAACAGGGACCTCAGACAACAGGCAGAGTCCCTCAGTGCATTACAGTAATAAACAGCATATAGGCACCGGCAGAGCAAATCCACTGAGCCAGACCATCGTCCAAGCGTTTTGTTAAATGTCACAACGAGGATTTTTTAACATAACTGAATCTGCCTGCCTGCCTGCACAGCTGGGAAATGCCCGACTCTGTGCTTCTTCACCAACCCACGCGTTCGTATTCTCTGCCAGAAGACTGAGCCGATCGCTCGCTGCTCTCCATCGCTCACGCTTGAGGCCACACCGAGCTCTTGCGCCATTAGCTGTTTCGGGGGGGTCGCCTGTGGGAACGGTCCAGGGCGGCGCTGATTTATGGGCGCCGTGTTGCCGCATTGTCGCTGGAACAAAGGGAGTCCGGCAGCACGCGGGGAACAGGAGAGCCTGTTTGTTTGTTCATAGAGCGGCGGTCCTACTGGGATGCCGCATGGTTCCCTGGGTCCCCAAGAAAGCCAACGGTGTCCCTCGAGAACCAAAGCGCAGGCCCCACCCCTGCGCATCGGTTTTAGCCACAGACTGACCTCCATGCCGATGTGTCCGGTGATTTATGAGAACGAACACAACCATCGGCTGCTGCGTTCCACCCTCAAAGCTCCCTTTTTGGCATCACTTTGTTTCACACCCTGTTGTCCTCAGCAAGACTTAAGCATCTCCACTGAGGGGCAAGGTACCACTGAACTTCCAGGAAAAAACGGAAAATATTTCTGTAAAGAACAATATCATCACTCACGCTGCATGGCAATTCAAATATTAGGAAACTCCCAATGCATTTTTACGTACATAAATAAGCAAACTCAAGTGCATACAACAAATGGAGTGGAGGCAATACGGGGTTGCAGCACTCAGGGGGGCTGCCTGTGGCCCAGAACAGAGCCCAAACGGCTGATGCTGTGGAGGTCAGCGTCAACCTTCGGTTTCATGATGGAGCGCCAGAAATTGGCTGTGAAGAAAGGCTGCTCTCCTCCTCCTTTCCTCATTCCCTGACAATCCCCTTCCTGCCCTGTCTCCCAGCCTGTTACCTAGGCAACAGGCTCCCAGGCAAAGCAGCGCGAGGGTGGAAATTGTTCCAGCGCGCACTCGGAAGGCGAGTCCAACCGCATGACAACCATCACTTTGCGCGCTGTTCCTGCAAGACTGCAAAACAGCCAGCAGCCGTGGTTAAAACTAGCACATTCCAAAGTAACACGACGACATTTTAAATCTTGACCGTTACACTGTACTGTAAATCATGATTATATGAGCAAAATCAGGCTGCTGGGTCCTATTTCATTCGCGCGTTGTCGTTCTTCTGTGCTTTGTCAACCGTCCTCCAAACACCTTTCTGTCTGTACGCATAAAGGACACAGCAGCAGCGTTGCCATCGACACGGCGTTCAGAACAGAGTGCGCTGTTGCATTACATGCGTCTCGCGTGCGCAATCGCTGCGGGCGCCAGGGTCGGCGCTCAGCACCCGGCACCACGGGGGGGACACGCGCATCACAAACCTGGCAGAATCGCCCTGCCGTTGGCTGAGCCACACACCGTGGTCTTTGGTGCGGAGAATGAGATGAGCCGGGTTTAGCTGTTTTGGTCAGAACCCAATGCGGAGTCAGCGAGGTGAAGGCGGTTTTACTGCAGTAAGAGCAGAGTACTCACACCGTGTTTCTGGAGACTGAAAGGACTCTGACCTGTCGGATGCCCGTCGGAGACTCAACTACGTACAGTAAACAGTGAAATTATTTGCAAGGACTTGCATATGCACAGCTAAACACGCTGGATGCGGAAGTACAAAGAGTAGATGGGTGTAACTGGCGGCCGGTGAGCAAATAAATTCCTTTAGGCTCTGTGCTACGCTGCCAGCGCAAATTGCAAACACATTAAAGAAGTTTACATCCGCTCAAGAACAGCAGAACCCAAGTGTCCATTCGTGTGTGAATCTGGACTTTTTGTGCACTTCAGAGGTGGAAAAGAGACATTGCTGGAGGGAAAAAGCTGTAGTTGTGCCTTGTTGCTTTGAGTTGTATGCAGCTGTAGATGTGGACATTTCTCTCTAAAGCTGCACGGCCTAAGAGGCCTTTCGGTCACAAAGGCAGCTGCCCCACCATTAGGCTTCGGCATTTCACACCGGCTCCTCTCACCTGTTGTGGCCTCGAAGCCCCACACGGGGATGCTGGTGGCGGCTTTCAGGGGGCTGTCAGAAGGCAGGGGGACGGAAATGTGAACCGGGTCTGTGATCTGGACGATGGTCCCATTGTGGGCAAAGAGATGGGTGCTGACCGCTGCGACGGCCGTCAGGTCAGTCCAGGTGCCGTTTGCGCCTGTGCAGAAACAGCAGTCACAGCCACATCATCATCATCCACCGCCACTTCTACTTTGTTTGTGTTCTTCACAGCAGCTATATTCATAAAAATTCTTCCAGACTTTTCAGCTGGACAAATGAGAAAGAAAGGCGTGCATGTAATGCACAGACACTCCCACGGCACAATTCCACGAGCGACGTTCACACTTCTGCTGGCTTTTATTCTGCACGCACTGTATATTCAGCCTACGTTGTGTCCATCTGTACCAGCATCTCCTGGTATCTTCTTTACCACCCGTGTCCAGATGGCCACCAGGGCTGTAAATAATCCCAACTGAGTGGCTTCACACGACAAGCTGTTTGCCACCGTGCGCCAAAAGCTGAGCGTCTGAAATGCGAGGTCCCGTGCCTGTCCACCTCCGTACTCTACACCCCAGTAAGGGGAGCGTACAGAGAGCTTGCACACGCAAGCGGGAGGCCGCACCATCTTCGTGCAACCTTTTCGTTCCCCATTGCTGGGGAACCGAGCACCAAGACAGTAATAAATATGCAATTTAAATATTTCTGATCACCATAAATATGTCTCCGTTTCAGTGTATTTGTCTGTTTAGTGCCCCTTGAAACCTGTGGCCTCAGGGCTCTTAACATAGAAAATAAAACAGATAAAAAAGTGTTGCTTTTTATCAAGCATCTTCCAGAATGGTGCGATTGCTGGGATGCTGTATGCCGCACTCTTGCTGGCGTGGGTTCGGGTGAGTCTTAACCAGGATTCTGACTCAACTCCACCCTTTTGCTCGGAACACGAAAGTGGACCCGCGCGGCTGAAAGTGCCCGGCAGTCATCTTCCCTCCCGCCAAGCCGTCACCTGTGCCGTTACTGTCGAGGCCCAGCAGGTGAGGGAAGCCCCCGATCTCATACTGGCTCCTGGCTGCGGTGAGCACTGCCCACAGCTCGGTGTAGGAGGAACCGGGCAGCAGGTGCACAGCCTTCCTCTGGAACTGGACCAATGGTTGACTCCTGGTGCCTGTGGCGAGCAGGACATTTGGAAATATAAAAATATCCTCAGTGAACAAATGTAAATGCATAAATCAGCTGCCTCAGATATTATTTTAAACCAGAAAACAGACTGCTTACAGTTCATTTCAGCACTCACCGATGAATGCCAGCAAAAATATGCTTACGTGGCATTTTGATATACCACTGGAACCCGCAACACCCAAATGCTGAGCGCAGTGACCTGAAGGTCGGCCGATTGCTTCTCCTGCTGGTAAACCAGACTCTGAGCCCAGCAGCCAGCGAGCGTCTTAAAATGCAATTTGAACTAAAGCTCAGCTGACAGTTGCATCCGATTTAGTGCACGTAACGTTTACGCGGTGGATGAAATGAACTTTCAGAGTCAGCATACAACGTGCCTTTGAACGATCGTATAAGTTTACACCCAGCTTGTCCATGGGTCACCGTCCGCCCCGCACACCTGCCAGGGCTTCGTACCCAGGACTAGGTTGGCAGTTGACCGGCGGGAGGGAAAAGCTGCCGGGCAGATGGCAGCATCTGCAGCCGCCCGTCTGCCTGCGTGGAGAACAGCTGGTGGGTGGAAAGAGGGCCTGAAACACCTCCATCCCAGCTGTCCTTTGAAACCACCAACGGCGAATGTGCACTTGATTTAAGGACAGCGGCGTGTCGAGATGCAGCCAACAACGTGCGGCAGAAGCTCTCGTTCGTGTCCCTCGACAGACATCAGCCCCCGAAAACTTTGACCTGGCAGCAAAACACAGGGCAGGAGCCCAAATGTCTCCCATACGTCGGCAGCAGTTATGGAACGGAATGGAAACAGCTCAGCGGTGCCGTTACGCTGGCCTCTTCTGTAAATACGTGCTTGCATCAGACCGACACAACACGTGGGCAGCGGCACGTTCGGGGCGTCCGAACATTGAATCAGGGGAAATCTTGTTCAGGAGATGGCATCAAACCATTCTGAGGCGAATTAGAGGAACCCCGAAAATGCGTGAAGTACAGCAGTCTGGGCTGCGAGGGTGGTGGCAGCTTCGGCCAAAATAGCACAGCCCTGCTGGACCGAGGACAATGACATCACAAGCCTGACACAAAACACTCGGTTAACTGAGCTGGGTCACTTGAGTTCAGTTCCAGTTCCAAATATCAGCTATTTACTCATTTCCTCCAGCACGTTTTCCCACAACACCGAAGGACGCCTAAAACCACGCTTTGGACCCTCTGTGCTCCCGGCTTCCCTCAGATACCCCAGTTACTGTCACTGTCGCACTGTGATGCTGCCGAGCAGACTTCCACACAGCCTGTCTTCACTCCCACAGCTACGACTGCACAAAAATACCATTTCCCCGTGGACATTTTTACCTTGATTTACTGTTACTCTACCTCTCTGATTATGAAAAATGAAGCAAGACACCGGGCCTGCCAACTGCTCATGTCGAGCCCTCAGAAAATCATCACGGCAAACTTAACGGTCAGTGATATGGAGCATTAAAAGGAGATTTTCCATGCGAGATGGAGAGGGCAGAGAATGGACACGGCGCGGCTGGACTGGAGGGCGACACGTATGCAATTCACAGAGAATCGATGGTTTTGTGCTCAACTCAACAGATCTCCCTTTGAGCCTCTTTAATGCAAATCAGCACGGGAAGCGCGAAGAGTTGGAGCTGTGTGGTCGTCCCTCTCGCTGCCGCTCGGCAGTCAACACTCGGACCGCTGAGAAGATAACGCTGGCGTGTGTGAGAGCGCTTGCGTTCCTCAGCCTTTCCGTAGATGGAAAAACACGATGAATCGCTGCAGTCTCTGAGCAAAGCTGGCCAGGATATAAAAGTGCCTTTAAATAAATGTAATAAATAAAACTGTAGATAGGAATGTGGTAGTGGAGGACGGAAAACAAACGGTGCTGGGATCATCCTGGAAACCAAGCTTGAAAAACCAGACATCGGTTAACTGATAAATGGGGGAAACGCGCAAAGCGAAGGCCCCCCAGGACACGTCGCTGTAAGAAGAAAATTTCAGACAAACCAAAACACGTAAATGCAAACACGGTCACGACCGGCCTTCCAAACCCAAACTGAGTGAGACTCGCACAAAGGGGCAAAATATGCAGAAAGTTTGACGTCTTCAAAGTACTTCTGCCCTTCAGACGTCATGAACATCCCCGAAACATCCCGAGCAACTGCTGTTCACGTCCGTCGTTCTTTAACAGCATTCTTTGGTTTCGCACGTCCAGCCATCCAAGAAGGAGTGACGCAATTTAGCCAAAAACGTGCTCCTCCAGGGGAGTCAGAGCTGCCTCTGGTGCACCGACCACGTAGCGTGGTTGTCTTCAGGCGGCTGGGGGTGACCGAGTGCGAGCAACTCACCTGGGGACCCCGACAACAGCTGGACCGTGTCGTCATACAGGATGAGGGTGGCCGGCCTCTCGGGGAGCAGGTAGAGGCTCACTGCAGCGTACACTGGAACAGAGACGACACCGCAATAATCGCAACACGCGACTTCGGAGGAGCGCATCAGTTAAACAAAATGACAGCACAAATACGTTGTTCGCATCCGTCCTAGGGTCAGCTATCGAAAAGCTCCTTGTCGACGCACCTTATTTTATGACCTAATTTATAATCCACGACTCTGAAGGCTAAAGCGGCCCAAACATGTCAGCGGCCCCGTGGAGACAAAAACATCCTCCCAGCTGGCTCAGCTCTGTATGGAAGCTCATTCATCTGAGCTAAAGCTGCATGCATCTCCAGCTCTGGAAGTGAGAGTGGCTTCTGGTGGGGGGAAACACTGCTCTCCGGGTTAATATTCCCATTGGTGGGGGAAGTGGAGCTCCAACAGCTCACAGCAACACCAACTATCTGTCAGGACGGGCAGGAGGAGGACAGATTGGAAACGGAGGATGCGCTCGGCATACAGCGGTATTAACCAGACTACGGTCAGGGTGGGTGAAACCCCCAAGCAAAAAGGTCACAGAGAACTGCAAGCAGTGCTAAACCACGGTAAAAAATATACTGGATCCTTATGCTGGGAACTTTAGTTGGTAAAGGACAGCTTCCAGAGCAAAACTGCAGGACCGGAGTTCGGGGTTTATGTTCCCTAGTGCTGTGACCAGTAAGAAAATGAGGAACGATGCACGTTCATGAGAGGATCCGGTCCAAAATTAAGTGGAACTTTGTGCAGGCTGTGTATTTATATCTTCAGTCATTCATTTTACATTTATTTTAAGTCAAAGGTAATTAAAATGTCTATTTAAGTCCGGGACTTTTTTTACAAAAACTTTTCTCTGAATCAAGTGAGGTCTCCCCGTCATTCGCTATGAGGACAACTGAGGGAAGCGGCCAGATGCTGACAAATGCTGCAAATGTTATTTCAAGGTACAGGTTTCAACACGACACAATAAAAGCGCTGCCAACGAACTGGCGTCCCACCCATGGTGTTCCCTGCCTCCTGGCCTTAGCTTCACCCCAGGGTCCAGCTTGCAAATACGCGTGCGCTCAGACCCAGAATAGGCACAAAGCAGCAGGTGGCTGAAATGGGGGGGGTGGGATCGGTGTGCGAGTTGTACCACAGGGTTAGGATGTTCAGCTGTGGTCTGGACAGGACTGCCAAATGGGACTCCCGATCGACAGCGACGCTTGCAGCCTTGCGCAGCTGTTAGCGGTGGCGGCAATGGAAACTCTGCAGCATCTCGCTCCACGTTCTGCTGGTACCGATTTGAGCTTGAAACATCTAGGCATCATTTTGAAACTCACACCAAACTTGGTTTCCATAAGAATTTGTTTACTAGGAAATTCAGCAAAGACATAAAGGAGAAATGTACGGTTCATTTGAAGAAAAATTACATTATGTCCTTCCAGTTTAATGTTCCATCCATCCACTCACTTACCAACCTAGTGTCTCTCCCTTCATCTGTCCATCAACCTACGTCCTTCCAAAACCAGAGGTCAATTGTGAGCCCCCTTTCATTTTTAGGTGCTGCGGACAAGGTGAGGACTCACAAGGGATGCGACCTGCGTGCCACGGTGCCGAGTTGGTGACGTAGCCCATCTTGGACGCGGTGACTATCACCCAGGTCCCTGGGTGGTACTGGAAGGTGACCGTGAGGACCCCATCTCTGCCGGCCTTGCTGGACACCAAGGTGGACTGGTTTCCAAACACATCTACAGCAGCATCCTCCACAGGTGAGTGGTCAGTGTTGTCGAAAACCTGCACTTTGATGAGCACTTCTGGAAAAGCAAAACAAGAGCAAAACAAAATAAACTCACGCCCTCTGCGCCACATTCCTAGGTTACAGGTTTATCGCATCTGAAGAGTTGTTAGGAACATTTTTTAACATGTAGGCTTTCCCCACATTAGTGTGGCCCAGCACTTCTGGAATTCGACAAAACAGTTTTTAAAGTTTCGTGTAAATTTTATATCTACTGTCCCATTTCTCACATCCAGGACGTTTGTCAAAACTTTACTTTACAAGCGACTGACAAGTGAAACCAGTTCTCCTCATCTTTCCAAACTGGAAACGAGGTAGTAAGCTGCTGTGATAACTCTTACAGTCGAATACCTGCGGACCCTGGATGAGGCGTCCAAAAGAATGAATGAAGAACTTTAATGACAGGAACTGTTCACCATTTTTATGGAACTCCTTACCATGTTTCTCGCAACATGCAATGTGAATTGTTTACCACCGAACCTTCTACAGAAAGGTCTGAACCATCAATAACAAACACTCTTGGGTGAAATAAAGACCTTGACCTGATATTTTGCCTGACCCTCCTCTTTTCTGTCCCCTAGTAGATGAACAACAAACCTTGGCCTGAAGCTGTACGTGATGCTTCGGGTTGGGCAGCAGCGCCGGTTGCTGTGCCACCCATTACACAACCGGGGCTGCAAACACACAACCACAAGCAGGAAAAGCTGTAATTTACTGCACGACCCGGCCGTGTTCAGCAACGTGACTCCGGGGCGACAAACATTCTTCTAATTGTTGCTGTAAAAATCTGGTCAGCAGGTGGCACAGCGGTTAGAGCTGCTTCCTCCATCTTGGAAAAAACAGGTCCAAACCCCATCTCCTATTGTAGCAGCCTTAGGCAAAGTACCCACCCAGAAGTGATATAAATGTGTTTACATGGGAATTAGGAAGCTCTTTAGGAACCTGGATTTCCGCAGCTGACAGACTAGATGAGAAACACGCTTTCCTGTAGTAAAGGAACTCCTTTGGAATGCGGGGCAAGGAAGCGAGCCATTGTTCCACCTGCACGCTGGCAGTCCATCGATGCCAGGTGGCTGGTGGAACAGGAGCCAAGGCCAACACCCCGCTTCCTCTCAGCAAACATCCTTTATTTCTGACCCAACGACACTGGGAGCGGCGACATCCTTACGAAGACAAAGCCACGGCAAGAACTGGATCTCCTGCTTCTGTCGGCGTTCGCTGTCAGCCTGCGATCTCCTTGAAATACTGAGACCTTTCGCTTCAGCTTTGTGTCATTTTCTGCACTTTAATTCAACAACCGCAAATTCTGCACTTTTTTGTTGGAGAAAGTTGGAGAAAAATCTCACTTTTTAGACCCAGAACACTTGGATTACTGGCAGGGAGTGAGTGAGTAATAGGGATTGCTGTTGAGGTGCATCTTGTTTTAACACATCTCATAAACATGACATTACAGTCTTACCCACACACACAGAAGAAATCCAGATGCACAATCTTTTATGACTTGTATGGAGGATGACCGTTACTGACTAGAAGGACCAACATCGATAAGCGCTGCAGTTCCTTCCGTGCTGGTTCTGTCACGGTGGCAGAAAGAAGACTAACAAGTCCACCTGCCAACACCAAGTCAGCAGAGGTGTAAACCAGCATCCGGCACCGTTAACCTGCTGCACACAGGGTTTGCAGGGCCAGTTAACCCCCACCACACAAATGCCCCCCGTGGAAATGGGCGCCCCATCAACGCACGGGTCCCCAGCCTCGCCAGCGCACCACGACGCCCTCCCCACGGACGCAGCCCTCCTGCGGGAGCCATCGCTGCTGCGTACATACGTTGTTAAGGATTAAAAACGACACATGGGAAAAAACAGGCAAAAGAGCAGAAAGAGGAAAAGGATGGACGCTGGACGAAGGCTGGAATCACGGCCACCTGGAGGGCTCACCTCATACGGGACGTCCAAAGGAAACGTTCCCTTAACCCAGTTAAACAATTAGGAGGAAAATGTTTGCACCTTTGAATGTTTGCAACACGAGGCCCGGGCGTATAAGTAATGGAGGACAATCGGCTTTGCGGGAACCGTACTGCGGTCTGACAGTTGGCGGGTAAAGGACGATCACGGTTCGGACAAGAACTCCAGAACGACGGCAAAAACGTGCAAATGAGCCGGAGTCTACATGATACAGCAAAGTACAACATTCTCATCTGCGGTCTTATTATAATGGATAATATTATACTAATGTGGAATATTACGGCCTAGTAGTTCTTGTTTGATTTTTTCATATTTAAACACACTTGGGGGCTACTGTTTTATTATTCTTCACACCCGTATGAGTGTAGCTGTGGCAAAGAAAGAAGAGGGTCTCCGCATAGGCCACACTCCCTCGCAGGAGATGCCATCCCAGGTTTAGGAGAGATCCCAGGCGGCTGTAGTCACTGCCAGACGAAAAGTAAACGCACATCGGCTGGAAGTAAACACCACTTGGCCGGGTCATTTCTGGGCCTTTAGCGGTTCCTGCCGAGGACGTGGTCTTCGGAGCCGTCCATCTTCTGCCACGGCCTCTCAAGGGCAGAACGGTATGATCTCTTCTTGTCCATGTTAGGAGAAACACCGTGAATGCGAACATCCTGCCCGTGCAATAAAAACTGCCACAATGACCATGCGCGGCCCAGCAGGGAAAACAGTACGGCTAGATGAGAAAAAGTTTGGAAACCCAACTTCAGAAATTAAAGCTGCAACGGATGAAGTGGATGGAACATGCGAGAAGGTGAGAAGTTCTGCACACAGAGATTTAAGAGCGGAAATGAGGTACAGCAGAGACCGTGCAGCAAGACCCAGGCACTGTTTTTATATTTATTTTTATATTTAGCCTCACATTTCTTAGACAGGCACGTAGCATCCATGTGAATGAGCACACCGCTTTTACGCCGTTTTCCTCACTGTCACGGTTACTCCTTCGAAGGAGCGGCCGCCATGTCGCACCGCCGGGTCGGCCGGGACGCTCGGGCAGCGAGGAGGTTTGCAGGCCTCCTCGGAGCAGCATCGCCGGCGGCCGTGATGCAAACGCGGTGCAGGTAGTGGCTTTCGGTGCAGGTAGCGGCTTTCGGTGCCAAGCGCGCACCCACCCACACGCAGAGCAGTCCGCCTCCACAATTGGTTGTGGAGCACAAGGAGCCCAAGGGGGCATTTTTGTGAGACCCAAGTGAGAATGGAAAGCAAATATTTCGCCATAAAAATGTACTCTTCATTTTCTCCACCAGATTCATGGACTGCGGTGCGAGAAGGGCCGTTGCTGACAGGGGATTGAGGTTGGGGAGGAGATGCGTGGCGGGGGGTCAGCAGTCCTGCGGCGTGATGCTGGGAGGAAGAGGAGGGCGGGGAAGAAGAAGACGACGACGACGATACGCGACATCGCTGCGATCCTCCTGGATCCCCTTAACCCCCCTCACACACACTGTAACGGCCGACGTCCCTTTGTCTGAAACCGAACGCGACTGAAGGAGAACCGCGCGACACCCCGCCTCCCCCCGGCGCGCACTCACCCAGCGCCCCCGGCTCAGGCGCGCCCCACACGCCGTCACACGACGCCAGGAGCAGGAGCAGCAGCAGCAGAAGCAGGAGGAGCGCACGGCGGCCGAGCGGGGCTGCCATCCTTCCGCTCGCATCACCGCCCGTCGTCCATGTTGCTGCGGAGACTGCGGGAGACGAGCGGGACCGCGCGCGCACACGCCGCCGCCACCGTGCGCGCCCTCGATCTCGGTCTCGGCTCATTGTCTCCTCCCGGGTGGAGACGCGGCCGCGCCCGCCCCCTGCTGGTGGGACTTTGGGTTTGGCGGAACGGGAGACGAATGACGAGATCGCGTCGTGCGGAGCTGCGTGCGTTCTCAAGGTTGCCGGTTCGAATTCCAGCGCCCGAACTGGCGCCGCTGTGTGAATCGCCTGTGCGCTACACAGCATGCGTGCGGTCAACGTCGGCACTGTGAATCTGCATATAAACGCGTGTGTGCGAGATCCCCCTCATGAGTAAAGGATGTGTTTAGTCCTTATTGCCATTGTTATTGCAAGGATTGTGGGTTCTTAGCAAAACCGAGCACGTTGTTTTAAATCGAGATTTTTCATGTTAATCTTCTTCTCCTTGTTCTTCCGGCTGCTGCCGTTAGGGGTCGCCACAGCGGCTCGATTGTTTCCGTTTCGTCCTGTCCCCTGCATCTTCCTCCATCGCACCCACCGCTTGCATGTCCTCCTTCACCACATCCACGAATCTCCTCTTAGGCCTTCCTCTCTTCCTCTTGCCTGGCAGCTCCATTTTTTATATGTTAATGTGGATGCTTTTTTAACAGCAATAACAGTCCATCGCCCGTCCGTCAAGCCTCGATCGTCTCTCCGCAGTCTGGGGCCTCGACTCTGAAACGACGCCTCGTGTGGAACCCGTCCGTCCGTCCGTCCATCCCTAACGCCCGCTTGTCCAGTGCAGGATCGGGGGTCCAACAACCTGTCCTTTTCACGGTGCTAAATGGTGTTGACCTTGCTGTATGCTAGGCCAGTCAGTGAATTTAGCCAAAAATGGAGTCTTTTTACGAAATGATTAAAAATGATCACAACACAAATACTTATGTATCACTTTTGTATTTTAATCGCTAATGTAACACTTTACAATTAAACGGTCACTTCAGGCCCCCCCAAACCACTGCGTTACCCACGGAACCCATGACCTGCCGGGGAGGTTGAAGCACAGCATAATGTGAGGTGCGTCGGGCCTGCCTCATGCCATGCCACCGGTCTGAAAGACGAACGCTTGTCTTCTGGATTTTCTGCAAAATCACACCAGAACAAATACAGTGGTGCGAAAGAGCAGGTCAATGGATGGAACGCGAGAGAAGAGTGACACCTCATTTCTTTGCTGCGGAAGACGGTGAAACGTGTGGTCAGAGGCGTGGCCAAGTGACACGGTCACCTTTAGCTGCGATGACTGCAACCGAACGCTCCTGTGGTTGTGGACCGAGGCCTCGTCCCGCCGTGGTGCAATTCTGGAACATTCCTCCAAGTACAGCAACTGCGGCAGCATTCACAGCATCTGAGCTGCATGAATGGATGAACGATCAACCACGGCGCTCAGCAGCTGAAATACATTCGATGGCCCATTTCCATTTTGGGACAGGTTTGCTCCATCCGGTTTTTAAAATGGTGACTTTTTTCCATTTAACTGTGCGGTTAAGGCTCTTCAGCAGAGGGCAGATGACAGAGGGCTTTTTTGGACCTTTGGTCCAGAACCTATAGAGCCGGGCGGGCCAATGAGCCCGTGCCTGCGTTAACTCTCCTTGCTGTATCGAGCATCTCGCACACGTTTTATGAAGAGAAAACGGTGATGTGGAAAACGCGAAAATGCGGTCGTGAGGCCTCGCGTCGGACTGCCCGCGGCCCCTGGCCAGCATCTTCCGCTCGGGCTGTTTTTCTCGCAGTTTTGGGCCCCGGTAGAGCTCGGAGAAGCCGCGGCTTCACCCCGTGGGCGACTGCTAAATTCGCAAACTCCAAACTTTTCACGTACGCCCTCTCACAGCAACACTAATATTCAATACTCCAGTTGCCCGGACGCCATTGGTAAGCTAAAGGAAAACCAGACGTAAAACTGCACGCATGTAAAAGTGTGACACGTCGCCATTTCACACCGCTTGAGGAGTTTAAGTCGTCGTGCTCACCATCAGGCTCTTCAACTTATGACCCAACCTTGCTGGTTTTTGGTTCGAAACTTATATTTCCGATCGTCCTCGACCACAGAGAGGGACCACATTTGGGTCACAATAATTTTGCGCGAACAGTTGCCTTGCCTGCCGTGCGTGGGTCGAAATGACTGCGTCTCTGCGGTTCCGTTGCTCGGCGGGCAGCAGGAGGCGACAGTGGCCCGCGGACGCGCACACATCGGCGGCTCGCCAATTGGAGTCCCGCACGCCTGGGGTGCGTCAGCGCCTGCAGCATTTGATGGACGAACTTCTAGCGTGAATTCAAGCTGCACGAGTTAAGGTGACATTTGCTGCCCCTTTTCTCCAGTACTTGAACACTTTTGTGGGTTTTTCCACACAAAATAGGTTTCAACAAAATGGCGTTCGGGGTTTAAACTTTGAGTGTAAGACAACAACATTTATTTATACAGTACAGCGCATTTTTGTACAGAAATGTAGCTCGATGTGCTTTGCAAGATGGCGGCCAAATGGAAAATACAAGACAAGACAAACACTTGGGATCGGGCAATCGTGTTAAGGAATAAGTAACTACAAAAAAGGCTAAGCTCAGATGTCCGGGAGGAGAGAAAAATATTTTTTTAAAAAGTCGACTTTGGCTGGAGAAAAAAACAATGTGTCGTCCATTATTTTACATACTTTTTACTAATGCGTGTTGCATAGGACCACGCAGCGCACTTTTAATCGTTCCAGAGGCTCCGTTAAATTTAAATCGAGTGCGTAAGAAGAAGTGCGGCCCACTCGCTGTCACGTGTCAATGAATGAAGCGTTTTTATTTGTTTACTGGCACGTCTGTCATCCTAAGTTCTGTACGCTGATTGAGTGAAAAGCTAGAGCCGAATTTTGGAAAGAGCGGCAGCGGTTGTGAAGTTTTTGTCGAAATGGAGACGAATTAGTATTCATTTATTTTAAATGCATTTTTATGAGCAGAAATTCACTCGCTCTTGCGTCGTGGACGTGAAGGGAAACCCGACGGAGGGAGAACAGCCGAAAACGCAGAAAAATCGTTATTTCGCCGCAGGTAAAGAAGCTCGCGTTGGGGCTGCCATTCCATTCCATTGGATTCCATTTCATTCGATTCTCTCCGCCACGTCTGCTGTCGATGGAGCATCATGGCGGTGAATGGCTGTGGAGTGCAGGAAAAACAAGTTGTTGTTGTTATTATTATTATTTATTATTATTTATTATTGTTGTTGTTATTATTTATTATTATTATTGTTATTGTTGTTATTATTATGCTAGTGTGCTGTGGTTGCAGGCCGCTGTGCCCTGCTAAGACGTGTAGCCGGGCTCCTGTTTACGGTCCCGTATGAATGCGGTCTGTTACGGTCCGAATGTTATTGCCTGTGAGACTGCACGCATTTTCACTTTGCTTCAGTTATCAGAATATCTACATGTTTATGAAATATGTGTTTTTTTCAGCGGACTCCATTTTCTGTCTGTAAACCGAAGTGCAGAGCGGCCAAGCAAAGCGCTGTAACACGGCTTAAAAACACTCACACACACACACACACAGTATGGTTGCTGCACTCCATGTGCATTTTATTTGTCCATCACAGTCATAAATGATTATGGGGGGTGCACAGGTGAGTGTCGCTTGGCAGTGCATTTGCACAGGTAGGTCTGCTTTTGAATGTATAAACACGCCAGGTAAGGAGTGAGCGCCACCAGCCTGGCTTGTTGGTGTAGTCTAGTTTGAGCATCGGTAGAGGCTGAAGATCTTTTGTTTTGAATTTTTATTTTGTTTTTAGAGTGCACTACATTGGTTTTGCTTTGTTCCTTCCCTCATACATCTTTCTGTATTCACAATATTTGTAAATTCTGTACAAAGTATCCCTTTCACATGTTTGCTCGGCTACAGCGCATCGCTTTTGCACCAAATCCTAAAGGGAAAAATGTGTCCCCTTCCAAATCCTCAATATTCCACGCAGTTTAATTTTACACCCCTGGACACCTTGGGGTCGTAACAAAGTGTTAAAGTCACACCTGCTACTGTGTCCTTGAAAAAGGTGCTCAAATGAATTCATGAAAATATCCAGAGGGAATTATAAACAACTGTAAAATCAGCACGTGGGAGCAAGAAGAAGGTTCAGTGAGGGCTCAGGTTAAAAATGAAAAATGCAAAAGTCCAAGAGAAAAGTGCACACGTGGCATGGATTAAGGCTGCTCTGCTTGTAGATCGAACACAATTATTTGTTACTCGGCACAAATCGGTGTAAATGCCAGTGCCTGAACTGTATGCTGCAGCCTAGCTGACATTTACATTATGAAAATGTTATAATTTTTGTGTATTAGTCAAGAATGAAAAGCAGGAATTCGAAATGGCAGGCAGGTATCACCATTATAACCTGAAGATTGCAGATTGAAGTCCTGCTGTAGAACTTATAAGCATGACCATTGCCTTAAAATGTCAGCTGTATGGATAACCCTTTAAGTGGCATTGGGCAGCAGTCAAAGAACCTTTGCAGAGAAACTGTGCATTTTTTATAGTGGGTATCAAGTTCCTAGTCATAGCTACTGAGAAATATTGTTGTGCTACTACTGACCAAGGTGTTCAACCTAAATTTTAACCACAGACTATCCAGTCATTTAGCACTGCAGCAACTTTCTAGAACATTCCTCAGTAATGCATAGCAGTTTGCCACTTTATATGAATTTGTGCTGCTTACAGGAAATTACTTGTCCATTTTATCACAGGAATGGTGTAGTTTACTGGACTGGACCTTGCACAGGGATGCTGTAGGTCCTCAACACTTGACAGAGTTGGTAAGCGGTTTGACGGAACCTTGACGGACAAACGTTGCGACTAAGCCCTGAAATCGGTGTTAGTTTTGACCTCTGGATGCCGTGTTTGTTCGGGATACCAGTGGTGTCAGCATGACTAAAGCACAGTCCTCTGGCCTCAGGCTCGCGGGCCTCTGCCGAGCACCTGGGGGATTTGCCTCCACTCATCACGACGAAGGATGCCATGTGCTGTCGATAAGAAGAGTGTGCATTCAGCCTGAATTCTGCACCATTAGCGAGAAATTAAAGCTGCTTGCTTGCAGGAATCTTTGGAAACTCAGCGAACCAAAGTGCAATCCCTGGCTGTTGCCTTGCGCAGAAGGACGCGGGTTCGACATATTTGCCTGAAGTGATGCAGTTAAAAGGACACAGTTGTGTAGAGGGGTAAATGACCATAAGTTGCTTTGGACACCAGGGTACACAAGAAATGATCAAAATGAAATATTGTAACGCAATAGCAGATCTCCCCCCCCCTTGTAGGGAGTGTTTCACATCATTCATAAGTTGTATATTGTTCCATCTCCTGCAGGTGATTATGGGAATCCTGGATTAAAAGGGCTCGAGAAAGTTATTTGTCAAATGTAGCAATGGGTGCTTCCATTTCACTCACTTATTCGGATGTCGAAATAAATTTTAGATGTGTTATTTGTAAGTACTTATTACTGTAATGACTCCTCCCTAATAACTATGAGCTTCTCTACAAATCTTTTTTGTGATATGCGGTTTGTTTTTGTCACTTTAATATCGGACGAATAAACCGATGCACCGAGCAAGTAATTTGGAATTGAATGGTGGGCAGGGCGGCAGTGCAGTCCAATCTGATTAGCGCTAATCCGCCTCTGCCTGTTTCTAAATCTCTGATGTTCTCATTGCAGGTGTTTGCCCCCTGTTCAGGTTAACATCTACCTGGCTGAAAGGTATAGGATGGTAAAAAGGGAGCGACAGCTGAAGATGCACAATTGTGTAGGTAAGAATTTCTACGCGGTGCCCCAGTGTGCAGGTTTCAAACATTCGGTCTGAGTTTAATACCACTTTGCCCTAATTGGTGTGCTTTGTTGTTTGTCTGATCTGCAGCATCTTTTCCTGACCCAAGCCATCCGGTATGGTGTAGTAAACTGAGACTTAGAAACTAAACAATGTTCAGTACAGTCTCTGTCTCCATTAATATTTGGAAGGGAAAAGAAACATAAAACAGTGAATAAAAGAAAAATCCATTGTTCTACTATACCAAATGTAGGGTGAATGGTGAAGAAGCTCAGGCCTATGTTTGCTTCTACAGCAACTCAGAAATGAGTGGAATTAAAAAATACATTTTTAAAATTATTTTTAAGGAACAAACCATAAAATTAAAACTGAAATGTCTCACATTACATCTTCCTTATCCCATCATTTAGTGTGATTTTTCAGCGAACCTGGCATGGGCTTGGAATAAAGTTAAATTTTTCCCCATAAAAAATAATGAAGTAAATAATAACTTATGCTCCATGCTTTTCTGTAGAAGAAAACATCTGCCGACCGAATAAACGTACACAACATTCGGCCCATTTTCAGGAACAAATCCGAACTGTTTATTGTGAGGAGTGCTGTGACTGAAAGACTGGGTTTTCTGCAGATGACAAATCGACACAGTTCTCAGTCTGTGTTCTGCAGCAGTTTTATTGACCCATGAAGTTTTTTTTCCCTGGCTAAGTCGACTGTAGTTGAACTGATTCCTCCCATGTGAAACTGCTCTACATGAATGTCTTTCACCTGAGGGGAGATGCCACCCGAATTGATAGCCCCTGAAAAATAATGCCAGTGTGTTGACATGTGGGCAAGTGGCATTTATTGGTGCTTAAATGGAAATGCAGCAGAGTACAGGGCTCCTACTGACAGATAAGAGATGACGTAGTCATCTGAAAACTATTTAAATGCAAGAAATGCAGGTTTTTGAAAGGAATGTTTTCCATCCATCCATCATCTTTAACTGCTTTACTCTAGTGAGGGTCACAGCTGTGTGGAGTTTATTCCGGAATTTTCCTGGTCCTGATCAATCGGATCAAGCTGATTACAACAACTCGGACGCTGCGGACGCGGGAGGCCGCGCCTGACTGTGAGCTGGAACTCTAACTATACCATACCCCATATACTACATTGATAAAAAAAACCACAACCCTTATTAGCTCATCATGAGCTGGCTATTACATATGCATAGAATGCCCAGGAGGGGTGGGCTTCCACTGGCACGTGGACCCCCAGAGGTTTATTTTTCTCCTATCCTCTTGTGGAAAGGAGTTTTTTTGTTTTCCTCTCCTTCGTGGCCAGATTTAAACTATACACGAATGTAACCCTTGTAAAGTCTGTACAGTGCTCTGTGTCACTGCAGTGAGAAGAGTGCTATATAAAAATAAAATTGAATTGGTTTACTTCCACCCGGTCCCTCGGCAACAGCGATTCACACCCCTTTGATCCTGAAGGCAACTCATATTAAAAATAATGAGATAGATATTTCAGATATCGGCTCATAATGAGATGTGGTAATACATTCACTGCCGCTATTGCTGGGAAACATTTTTATGATACTATAAACAGAAGCTCGCATTTCAACTCTTGAATATGTGATGTGCTAAGAAAATATTCCGAAAGCGATTCACATGCGCACAAGTCCTATAATTTATATCGGGAATAATTTTTTTGTTTCCTATAATGTTCATCAGTGTTCAGTTTCCTGCTAATCGATCGATCCTTTGAAACAAGTGGGATAGCAGCCGCTCAGGGTGGGCGGATGTGAAGGAGCCTCCAAAGATGTTTTTACCTCATTGCCTCTTGACCCCCTGGTGTCTGTTCTTTCGCAGTTGCCAAGTGCTGCTCGGGGCCAGAAGGTGCAGGCAGAGCTACAGCCTGTTGTCTATCAGTGTCCAAAAAGGCTGCGGAGGAGAAAAATGCCAGGTTTTCTGTTCATGGTCATCACTTAGTCACTAACAAAATCCCATGTACGTCACCAGGGAGTCAGTAACCAGCAGAGGCAACAAGAGAACGGGATGAATTGTAAATATTTATTAATATAAACCATCTTGCCGATGTGGTCTTCCAGGGTTTTTGGGATTCTTTGAAAAGCAGTTCATCCTTAAATAAGCAGATATTGGAATGATTGGGTGGTCCAGTACGTCACGATATATACCTGCCGAAGTCACCTACTGCCCACACAGGTGTATGCTGTGCATCATTTTACATTTGACCTGGCACTTTTACACAAAGTAGTTTTCAACTGTTTATTTTTTCGTATTTATACTCTTAAATCGAAACGGTGAGCATGAGTGGTTAAATTTCACTGGCTAAATATCAAGTCCTCAAAACCAGAGCCACTGTTGGAAGGGAGTTTTGTTGCCGTGTTTCTTCATAATCTGGTTTGTTTCCGCTGCTTTTAGATTTAAACTTGCTGGCCTTCTTGTCAGGCTTCCCTTCCAAAAGAGGACATAACCTTAAGCTAAATGTCGCATGCACACACAGCCAACAGCGAGTGACAGAAATCCTGATGTTCGCTTTCTGCCTTCCCACGCACTTCTGGTTTTCTGCCTGATTTCAGCCATTGTTGTCCTTCAGGTGTGGTTTCATTCCATCTTCCACTGAGTTCTGATGTCTATTCTGCTGAGGGCACAACCCAGTGGTGACATATACCTGCTATAGGTACAACACTAGGCACCAACCCCTTGAGTGAATTGTGGAAGACCCACATGTAGCCATATTGCACCTTACATTGATGTGTGACATCATGTTTTCATCTCTGGAATGGTGGGCACTGCCACTTTTTTTTTTTTTTTTTTTTTTTAAATAAAGCCCTTGGCTGCGTAAGTAAAACCAGCTGACTGATCTGGCCAAACTGGCCGCCGAAGGAACTGTTGTAACGGCAATACAAGTGCATAGATGCACAGATACGTTGCCATATCTGTTTATTTATAAACAGTCAGTGCATTTGTAACATCACATGTATTGAATTGAATGCCTTGTACAGTAGTGGCCCTTTAAAATCCTGAATCAAAGTTTTGAAATGAAAATCCCTGATGTGTCCCTTTATACACCCAATGAAATGTTTTTATAAATGCTTTTTTCCCACCACATCTGCATCCTTCCTTCTGCTGGTTCTGTCCCTTTGTAAATTCAGAAAGTCACACAATGCAGACCAGACAGAGGACCTCCCCAAACCCTGTGTTACAGAGGGGGACTGGATCGCATCCCCAGAGGGATGACTGGAGGAGGCACAGTTGCTGTCTGATGAACAGCTATAATCTACAAGCACTCAGCCTAAATAATTCACCTGCTGTCAGCCCCCCCCCCCCCAAAAAAAAAAAAAAAACTCAGTTAAACCTTTTGCTGTCCTGGATTCTAAATGTGGATGATTATACTCTCCAAAACCCAGTTCTTTTCTTACCTTTTTGGAAAGCCTTCATTTTAAAGATATAATGTTGATGGAAAAACATTATATTCTGAGTCCTTCCTATTGAATGGCCCAGCATTAATAGCCCTTTTAGCAATAATCTGCCCACGCAGCACGTGGGCCTAGAGAACACTGCATTCAAGCAGAAATGCAGTAAAATACAGGGTTGTTCTCTGTGGTCGTCATGTTTTTCACCCTACTTTTCTCCTTCATTTTGTGGATGAGTTTTGAATGACCTGGGCTTAAATCTCTATCCCTCACTCTTCCGTACACACAAAACAGTTCAGTTCCAAATAACGCTGGCATTACTACTTTTTAAAATCATGGAGATGGCACTGGCTGAACAACTAATATTTTTAAACTGAAATGTAGAGAAAAACACGTACCTAAAACTTAACACCAAAATGAGATCATAAGAAACACAGCTTTTAAACTGACGATTAAGGGCACTGTATTTGTTTGTTTTTATTAATCTGTTAAATTTCCAGCCATGTTATTCCGGCTTATGAAGTGTGGTTGCCTTTCACAAGAGGGTGATTGAACCCAAAATGTCTCGTTGCCTGTAGGCATATTCACATGCCGTAGTCGTGAGTTTCCACATGGAATGCAGGGTTTTTTTGTAATTGACAACCCATGCACTACTGAGTTTTAATCTGTGACACATTTTTCCGTAGGCAGCCTTTTATTCATAGTCTACAGTATCTAACAAGCTTTAGGACCAATTGGTGTTGGGAAAAAGTCATGCGATGTAATGGATGTGCTGCAGTGTATATAATACAGGAAATTAGTTCTGCAAACAAAGAGTTGGGCTAGCTGGGAAGTCCCATATTTGTTATTGATGCTTGCATTTTGCATTATACATTTGCTGAGATCAGTTTTGGTTTTAGTTTGGTTGTGGCACCACCGCTCCTGCGGGTTATCCCTTACTGGTTAGTTTGGGTATTGATGTATTTATTCAGATATCAGAGAGACAGGAGCAGTTTTCAGTTTATGGTTATATAAACTTAAGCAGCACCCTATAAATCTTCAAATGTGAAACTGAACACGAACCGGGGGCTGGGGTTATAAATAAATGAGTTTCTCGAAAGTAGTAATGAGTTTCAGGCAACATTTCTGACTTTTCTTGTTGTTCCTCCTTTGTGGCACATGGTCAGATGTGATGTGTTTGAGAAGGAGGATGGGATTTTTAAAGCATGGAGGATGGAGATCTTCTGCGACAGAGAGGATGAATGTGGGACGTCAGGGAGGGCCATGTGCCAGAGCAGTCGCCGGTGACGGTCCCCTGACATATGGTAAACTCTTAAATGAGCCACGGTGGGGACACTGGCCACTCCTTTTCCTGCCAGGGCTTGGAGCGCCGGCCAGATCCCCGCAGAGCAGTGCCGTACATCGGCCATAAATTAAAGAGGAACCAGGCATGCGCAGCAGGGTGGCTCGGGGACATAATAGTTTGTGACGCAAATTATGCAGTTTTTTTCATGTAGCAAAGCTGTTCCCTTTTGAGGACGTAAAGGACAACGTATTTCACCTTGAAGGGGAGGTAATATGAGAGCTGACTCAGCCCGGTTCAGGTTTAGCGCTTGATGCAGGCAGTGCGTGTTTGCCAGTCTTCCTGTAGAAAGGTGGTGCCCCAGCTTCTGACTTTTTCACTTAATGACATTCAGTTTAATTAAATTTCGTACAATAGAACACAAATACCACCTTATTCCCATCCACACGTCTCAGCGGAGTGCTTCTGTCCTCTTCTTAAAAGGAGCCAAGCTTGTACTTTGATTTATTTAGGACTTTTGTCTGAAGCAGCTTAAAGTAGCAATGTGCCCCTTTAGACTGCGGAGTAATTTTTACTACTGTATTTCAGTTCAGGGTAGCAAGTGCTCTAGGGCCCCGAGTCTTTGCCATAAGTTCATTGATAAAAGGTTATCAAGGGTTCTTGGCAGGCAAGAACAAACACGGCCTAGGTGTAAAAAAATAACCATTTTGCAGCACAGAATTGATCATTGCAGGAAACTTTTCACTTAAAACTGATTAACAGCCACTTACAAGTCAAACGGGATGGATGGATACCTGCACAGAAACAGAGATACAGTAGATGACAGATCAGCAGGTTTGCTTTCCAAAGCAAGTTGAATGCTGAGCCACTCAGGTTATGATTCATACCGCTGTGTCATTTTCCTTTTCTCAGCTCTAGTGAGTACATTGCTTAGGGGCACCTACAGAGGTGGGTTTCAAACCCGTCTCCTTCAAGTACGAGCCAACAGCGTGAACCCTGTGCCACATGCTGCGCTACCGTGCTTTACTCAAGTTGTGAAAGTGCAGAGAATCCATGTGCTACATTGCTAAGCAGGAAAGTCAGCCAAGACCTTTTCCCTTCAGGCTTACATCTTCCTTTGTAAATCCAAAATATGATTTGTTTCCAACCGTGTGTCAGAGGCAGGTAATGAAGGAGTCATGCAGTATTTTTTTGCTATTTCATATGTGGGAACCACTGATCACGGAAACTTCTCAAGCTCACGGCCAGGGAGATGCCTGTATTTCAGGGAGGGGCAGGAAAGGTGCCGTTGCCTAAAACTGGAAGCAGAAGATGAGATGTTTTGTCGAGATAACAAATCATGAACATCATCATCTCTCCTCCTAAGATGTCAACTGAGCTGAACGCATCAACTGGGCCGCAGTTAACAGCTTTGCTTGCAGTCTCATTTAATGAGCTTTAGCAGTGCAATAGTTGACAATGAAGCGCTTGCCTGGAATGAATGTGCTGATAAAAATGATGCCAGTAATTCATTGGAGCATAATGTGGCATTAACAAATATTTCTTTTCAAAGTAATTTATCAGTCTTCTAGATGGAAATAAACTATTCTCTTCGGATTCAAAGTGCACACCCAGTTCTTATGTCACAGGTTTAATTCATTGTGAACGGAGCCATCGGGGGCATTTCATGCTGAGCGTCTGTCGCAGGAGATGCAACAAGTGCGTGTCCTTGTAATGGATAATTTCGGGGGGCAAGATTGCTCAACACGGGGAGATGCTTAAAAATCAGTAAATATTTCAAAGGAGCGCATAAATGAGGCACAGCTTTGAGAAGCCAGCAGCTGCTTATTAAACAGTGGGCCGAAGAGCAGCGAGTTGTTTCACACGGAAGCATGGTGAAGCCGTTCTTCCCATGGGCATCCCTGCTCTTATTTTTGGCGCGAGGTAAGGGGGACTCGCGTGGCTCGGCTTTCGCCGCAGTCGGCCTTTAATTAGACCGAGTGTCTGCCTGCGACCTTCATGCCTGCCTCCGCATTGCTGAGCTGAGCTTTCTGCTGCTCTGGGGCTGTAAATAAAGACCCACGAGCTCCTACTGACAGGCCACCTTCTCAGGGAACCCAGGGATTGTTTCCCCAAAAAGCCTTCGGCTGCCAGCGAGATGCACCATCTTCAAATTTAACAAACAATCCCAGGCAATAGGCAGGTACGTGCTCTCTTCTCTCATGCTGCGCTTCACCGGGGGCAAAAGAGGGTCCAACCGTCTCCTTGTTACAGGAACCCATTAAAGTGGCCAGTGAGTCGATATAATGACCGACTCGCATATGAGGGCGTGAAGGCCTGAAAAGATGCTTCTCTTTTTACATTTTCTTTCCATTGTTGTCTACAGAAATGAATAATAAATAATTCTGTTGATGCGTAATGCATATTAATGTCGCTGAAAAGAAACGCTTAAACTCTCCTGCCAGTCAGTCTTCTCTGTTGAAAGAAGAAATAGAAGAAAGTCGCTCAGGACTTCTCGGTTGCTGCTAAACACTGTGATGATGTAAATGCGGACCGTATGACAGATAACCTTCAGCACGGTTAAGTTTGAGGATATTTACATAAATCAACGTAATCCTCCATATTTTTACAGTCCTCAGCAAATTATTGCATCCTGCATGCTTGCTGAGTCTTGCAGTAACACAAAGTAGAGCCAGAGGAGCACCAGATATATTTTAAATTATGGGGAGAACTTTCCTTGAAGATGAGAGGAATGGCAAGACAGCGCTCACGTCTGAATTTGTTAAAAGTCTTGTATTTACGTTTAACGGGTTTCGTGTTTGATAAATTATAGCTTTCACACTAGAGCTGCTGACTTTTTATTCTTGCTTTGTTCAGTAAGTTTGGTGCAGCGTCACCGAGAAACCTGCGGTACTCGGGGGCTGGCACTCCTTCCTTAGGCACATTGTTTCCCTCTTGTCTCTAACGTGGGCTCAACTTGTCCAGCCTTTCAGGTGAAAGGAATGCATCTGAACTCGACCTTGTGCCTGCCGGACATACGTGGCTCTTTGAACGCAGCATTGCTAACGTTTTGGAAAATCTCAAAAAACTCTGCATCCATTTGTGAATGCATCAAGTTTTCTTTTGTATTATTTAGATGTGCTAAAGCAGTGGCTAATAGTGCAGTACCCTAAGTTTCCTTCACCCAAGTTCTTCTGAATGCAGACTGAAGCTGGTGCCACAAAGGATCACCGTGGGGGAGGCTGTGTTTTTGAACATCAGTTGTATGAAGAGGCCATAAAAGCTGCACTCTGTACGGCGCAGTTCGTTCCCCGCAATTCGGTCTCCTGTGCCTGGTTGTTGCTTTTCTGCCTATCTAGCTGCACATTACTCGCAAAGCTGGGACAACTGGTTTGTGAGATGAGAGGATGGACTCAGGGATTCAGGTCCAGCGTCACTTCACCCTGAAACTCGCGGCTTGAGGGTCAAGTGGATCCGAAGAGGATCTCTGGCTCCAGAGAGAAACCCCTTCGCTGCAGCTTAGCAGGGAGCAACATGACAAGTGGTTGTTTATTACTTACGTGGATGTGTTAGGGCTGGCATGTGGCATCTGTGTGTGTCACAGAGGTTCTGCCTCAAGCCGCACTGTTAATCGGTCCTGATTTTCATTCACCCAACGCGCAGTATTCGGTCCAGCTATGTAAACTGAGATCACAGTTGAAAACGGCACCAGGCGGCTGCGTGAGAGTTGCGTCCTTTGTTTTGCACCGCGCACTTTCAGTATTAATCTATTCTCCTCCAGCCAGTCCACACACGCTCACTGTTTCAAAACGTATTTTTGTGTTTGGTCCATTTTCATGAGTGAATTAGAACCGCATGATAAGGGTACAAGACTAATGAAACGCTTCTTCTCATCTAATAAAGAACAGCGTTTCTAGCAGTTTGCCATAAGGTTTACTCTGGCGTTGCTACCAAGCGGGGTTTATTCCGAAAAAGTCAACAAGTGTGAAAAACGTGCGTGTGCTTGTAAATACCTGGAGACCCAGACGAGCCGGTCGGCTGCTGAGGTTCGTGACGTCACGGGAGGAGGCCTTTTCCGGCACGGTCCCTCTAAGCAAAGGCGACAGTCATTGTTGGAGGTGGGATGTGCAGCGGGGGTAAACCTGAAAGGCCACCTCCTCACTGCCACTCCGAGGAATTAAAATAATGAGCCCAGGCTCTGCCCTTTTCGTGGGTTTGTTTTTTACTTGTTGCCGTGAACGCCGTACACACGCTGGTCAGTTTGGTATCTGTGGTCATGAATTGTGCTGAAGGATTTGGGCTTCTGCTGGAGGGGCCTAAAGGGATTTATTTGGTTATCGTAAGTCAACCTTTAAATACGTGGCTTTTGCAGAGGGACTGCTTGCCAATGTCTGGGTGCGATTATTACATTACAAGGTTTTAATATAAAATACTCAGCTGAGTCTTGATTTGTTTTTCCTCGCTTCTACATTTTTCACTTTTTTTACTAATAAAGAAAGGGTTTCTGTGCTGTTGGCTCTGGCTAGCACATAAGCTTTTCCCTCAAGTAAAACTTGTCATAACCGTGCACGACTGCATTCGCTTGTAGGGCCGTAGGGCCATTTGGGAAAGCACAACAATTATAGGAACCAATTGAGTCATTTATGTTGCAGAAACCATTTATTCCTTTATCATTCCTACGTATTACACAGTTCTGCAGCATTAGGCGCCTAAGATGCCTCTCCTCATTGTGTGAGGAGAAATGTATGCAGGTTATTGAAATTTTTCCTCTAAAAGGAATTTGTAAATAACACAACTGTTCTTTTAGAGAACTCAGCAGATAAAATAATATCCTAAATAATTGATCCCTTACACGAAAAGGGTATCTTAAGATTGTACTAAATCCTATGTTTTGCACAGCATGTGTATATGAGCAGAGTTTTCTGTCCGTTTTGGGCGGCAGGAAGGCAGGTGGCACTGTAGAAACTTGAACCAAGCAGATGCTGTTTAAAATGTCATTCGGAAGAACCTTAGGGGTTCGCCTATCGGCCACATGCGCTGCTAACGGACCGGGAAGAACCAGGTCTCAGGGTGGGCTGAGGGTTGAGTGCTGTCCAGTGCTGATCCAGGGAACACATGACAGCTCTGTCGTGACCATTTGACCATTTGACCAGTGCTTAACCACGAGCGTCAGCCGCATTTCTCACCACAGTACTTATGTCAGAATGTCAATATCCCGTCAGCAGCATGAGAACATACACTGTGGACCTTTTGTCTGTGGCACACTTTTAAAATGTTTACTCATTATTTATTTGTCTTTTCTGAAAAGTGACTTGCAGTGATAAAACTGCTAATAATACCCATTGCCCATTTGCCTATTTATAAAGGTGATGCAGTTAACAGCAACCAACTTGCTGAAAGATACTGCAGCAGGAGGTGGGGTTCAAACCTCATTTGTGCAAAGACAAAGCAATGGTTGTAACCTCAACACAACCTGTTGGCCTGCTTGTTTCCAAGCGAATCCCTGCCGTGTAGTGCCTGTTCATGGTGCGAGTGTTGACCGGAGTTTGGTTAAGACATAAGCTACTGGAGTATTTTGGATTTTGTCACTTGAATGAAACTGGTTCTTAAGGCAGCTTCCGGCGTAAATGAGTGTTGCCTGGTTTTACCAGAAAGGAAGACTTGGTGGATGCTCAGGTGTTTTTTGTTCGCTTAAACGTCCTGACAGCATCAGATACACCTGTGTGCAGAAGTAAGGCCAGAAGGATAAAACCTGGCTATCCCGTCTCCCACTGGCCCTGCTTTGAGATCTTCTACCATTGGGAGAGAACTCAATTTATGCCTCATTGAAAATAAAAAAACTGCTGCTTCAGTTAAACAATTGCTTTAGTTGTCTGAACCCCCTCCCCCCGAGTTCGAACAACTAAAGCATTACAATGCAGTAACAGCAGAAAAACTGTGGTATTAAAAGTTATTAATGGCTGCAGATTCTGCTTCCCCTTCCATTTTAATTCTCCTAGATGTCAGCACTGCTTTCCACTCCGTAAATATGTCAGGTGTGCTATCCCATCTCCTGCCTAACTTAACGTTGCTTGCATGTCTTGGAATTATTTCACATTTGGATTTAGGGCTGCAAACTTTGATGTTCCCCAAGGCTTCATAGTAGGCCCTCTGCTTTTTAATGTGTTCATATTGCCACTGCTGATGATCTGTGTCTGTATTCATAATAAACGTGACTATCTCAGCCTTGAGCTGCATTTCTGATATTACATACAAGGTTGCTCAAAATTTCCGACATCTGAACTAACAAGACTGAGGCTCTGTTTCCTGATGCCTCCATTTTCTTACCCTGAGTGAATGTTGGTTTCATATTTTTTCAACACTGCCGGTCAGTCCGCATCCCAAGGCCCCTTTTTCTGTTGTTCTTTGTTCTTCTCCAGAATTGACTACTCCAGTTGCTTTTTCACGAGCACCTTCAAGTCCACCTTTAACAAACTTCAGTATGCTTAGAAGTGAGCAGCTGGAATCCTAACCAAGGTCCTGTCTGTGGCTGGAAAAGGCTGGACCAAAGGACAGTAGAGAGGCACTGATCACAACAGCACAGGACCAAGCCCTCAGCCCCAGGTACAGACCTCAGAGATCTCCCTGAGGCCATCCAGCACCTGGTAGCTGCTGCAAGAAGCAGCCAGGAACAGCAAATACTGAGAGGCACAACCAAGAGGCAGGGGTCATGTACAGGAACATCTGCAAGGAATGTGGCCTGGACAGCCCCAAATGTAAATGTGGAGGTAGCACCAAGTGTGGTGGAAAACAACAGAACCAAGATCCTGTGGGACTTCCACATCCAGCAGATAAACAGCTAATGGCCAACCAACCAGATACAGTGGTGATGGATAAGGAGAAGAAAACAGCAGTGGTGATAGAGGTAGTGACTCCAAGCGAGTGAAACATCAGGGAGAACAAATATGAGAAGCTGGAGAAACCACAGGGGTTGAGAGAGGGACTGGAGAGAACGTGAAAGGTGAAAACCAAGGTTTTCCCAGCGGTGGTGGGAGCGGGCAGGCTGTGCCCCCGAAGCCGGACGGGTGGCTCCATCGGAACCCAGGTGTGGCAACATGCGTCTCAGCCCGGAAGGACGCAGCACCCGGAACAGCAGAAATTCCACGCTGTACCTCAAAGTCCCGGGCCTCGCTATTAAGGTGTTGCACCATGTTGGCCGGAACAAGAATGTGCTTGCAGACAGGCTTCGCTTGTCGTGCTTTTCCCCCTCCTGTCACCTCAGATCCCAGCACCCTTTTCATGTCCACAATTAAACAGCTGTGTTACCCCCGTGGTAGCATCCTGTGTCGCACATTATGACCTGCAAATGAAATTAGCAGTAAAGGAGAAGAACCGCCTGTGGCACTGTTCTATAAATACGCTCGGAACTCCGGTGACGCAGAGTCCAGCGGTGCCCCGAAGAGGTCAGAAGCTAACCTTACTCAGCCTCCCCAATGCTTGTGGACGGAGTGGGGAGCAGCTTTGCACGGGAATCATTCGCACGGGTTTGATTCCGGCCCCGCTGAGTTGTATTCATTCAGCCCCTTGTTCTCAGTTACCTTTTTTGGGTCCGGGGGGATGTTTTTGCGTTGACCCTGCCAGGCGATTTCACAATGAATCTGCGCGTACCCACAGGCAAATGCTGCGTTCCCCTTCTGCTCTGCAACTTACTTCATTTTTCAGCATTCACTTTAGTCTGTGTTTCTAGGTTCCAGCAGCCACTACATTTGAGCAGTGTGGGTTTTCACTCATAGCGTAAACATACTAACTCACTGGTAAACACATTGTTGAATACCTTTGCACATATTGGCACTTGCTGTTCAGGCCTAGAAGCCCAGCATCCACTGCACCGTGCTGCTAGCTATTTCGAACGTAAACGTAGTACAAATGACACTTAAGCCGACATGAAATACGGTGGCTGATTCTTGTTTTGCGGGTGGTCTGCGTGCTGATGTCGAAACTTAATGCACTGCACGGCCAAATCGCTTAAAACCGAGGTTTCTAGTGGTGGCCTCACCACGTTTTAAAATCGTGTCAGGACAAGCAGGGCATTACAAACGGGTGCCAGTTCATTCCTTATAATTCAAATATTCCCTTTATTTATAATAAAAAGTTACACAAAATGAATCTTCTTATTTTTGTCTTATTGTTCAGTGGACATAAAGGTCAGCAGTGCCATAATGTCACCATGCAGTTTATGTTCATAGTGGAAATGTAATGCATTTGGTGAAAATGTTGATGAACTCTTCATGTTCTAATAAACACAGCAGCTTAATATTTCAGTTGGAGTTGCGAAGCGCCGTGGGGTCACGTCTTAGACAACCATCGGCAAGGACGATCGCAAGTGGTTTGCCGTTGCCTTCTTCCAGCGTATTTTTTTTGCTTAGATAGGCGCAGATGCACAGGTAAACTCCACACATGCCCCTAAGCAGGGCTTGAACCCCACATCAGACAAGCAGCCCAGGAGTTGGAGGGGGCACCACCACATCCCCCTGTCACATAGCAGGTTACTACCTGTTCAGGTGACTAGAACCACTGTTGCTGCTGAACATGACAGGCACTGATGTCCACAAGCCTCACTCTTCTCCATGTGTAAATGTACAGTATTTTACCACAGCACCATGGTAACAGCAGTGCCTCTCTTTTCAGCCTCAGTCATACAGAAGAGAACATTTTCTGTATGGCTGAGGCTTAGAAAGAGAATTTTTTGAACTCATTTACATGTGGAAGTTCTGCTGATTTTGATGGTGTGAACCAGAGGCATCAAAGCGTCGTCTCGCTGCTTCATAAACCTGACCTTTGGCCGCCTTTACGGTGCATGAACAGACCCAGGACCGTAATGAGCAGACGTCCACTTTGAGGGTTAAATCAACTGGCAAAGCGAAGCCTCAGCAGCACAATGGCCGTAATGTTCATAAGCAGGCCTGACGGTCGCGTCACCTGTCAGGCTGAAGCCGACAGAGACGGACGGCTCTCTGTGCAAATCGAACGGGGCCTTGAGGAGCCCAGGAAAAATAAGGCAACGCAGAATTAATGACACCGTCACCGATGACAACGTGGAAGAGATCTGCAGGAAGGCAGGAGGGGTGTCAGCTCTCATTTCGTCCACTTTGACACTGCGGCACGGAGCCGCCAAACAAAAACAATTATTTATAGAAGGGAGTTGCAGGATGGGCTGAAGCCAAGTCGCTTTGCTGCTGCCCCAGCGATGGCGGAAATGCTAAGCAAATGTGTAGTGAACCGCCAGTGTTTTTATCAAAACGGCGTAGTTTAACATCGTGCCGTTGTCTAGTGCGGTCGGGGCAGCGCCCCTCTGGTTGGTCAAATTGCAAAAACCTTCTTCTGAGCACCCTTTGGCAGTTCTCTAATGCAATGCAGTGCAAAATGTCCCGAGGAGCCACCCTTTCTGTATCATCAGTTGTCCTCCAAACTGAGCAAATTCTACTCATTCCAGCGGATGAATGATTTTAGAGACGACAGCACGGGTGGATTAAAAGGCACGAAACTATTTCTGGGTTCAAAAGTCGTAACAGTGCAATTTGTTTCTTTTTACAAAACAACATCATAATGCTTATCCATTTATCCATGTGAGTAATAAATGAATACACCAAATACTAATAAATAAGCACAAGTTTTCATAATCCTGGTAGACAGAAGTGATACAGAAGTGCACTGGCCTGTAAAAATTGTCTCAGAAACATTTTGATTAAATGATAAATATAAATGAAAATCCGTTTTCCCAGAGAATACAAAGTGCATTTCAGTTGCGCTTTGTTTTCTTTTCTTTGGGACACGAAAAGCGGTTGTAGTTGAGGAACAACGTTTGAAAGCTGCAAGCAGAAGCCCTGTATAAACCATTCAGAATTCGATTCAAATATGAGCAAAGAAAACAGTTCAACTACAGCCGCAAAAGCTGCATGTAAACAGTTTTAGCAAAAAGTTGCACTGCAGCAGTTTGCGTGACAGAAAAGAAGGATGTGGAGCAACTTATGCTGTTTGGTGTGTTTATTAAAGGCGTACGGGTGAGTGAAACACAGTAATGAGTTGTACATTCAGTCATTCAGTCTGCCTGAGGAATTTTAATGTTTGCACACATTTATAGCGGCGCCATCAGCCTGCTTGTGTGCGTGAGCTGTGAGGAATTTGCCTCCATTGTGCTGACAGTTGGGAGCATTTCAGTGCCGCTGTGCGCAGCAGTTAAGCTCCTATTTTGCTCTTGTTTACAGCTTTGGCACCATCATCTCGCGGTTCAGTTCTTCGGAGACACAAAGGTCCGCGCAAAGTGTCCGGGGGGGTCTGAGGTCAGGGGCTCTCCTGCGGCGCGCATTCCACCTGTTGGGCTCTTCTTACCTCCCTCTCATGCCACCATTGTGGTGCTGAACATCTCCGCACACTTTACAGTGCTGCATTTGTCCTTCAGGTTCCTCCAGCACCGGGATCCTCTTCAGAAGCGCTGCGCGCTCCAGATCGACAGAGCCTGCCAGCCCGGTGGCCCCTTTGCTCGGCTCAGTTCAGCTCGCTGACCCTCTCCCCGTGCCTACACCAGGCTGGCAGGCAGCCTGACCTCCTGCTCGTGGGATTCCACAAAGCTGCTGGTCGTTCTGCTCTCCAATTGCCCTCTGGCCCCTTTTTCACCACGACCTGTAACGGAGGCCCCATTTGTAACCTTGGTCAATATTTTCAACATTTCGTGCCGTAGACCACTGAGTCCTTCACCGGATTCTTGACTGCTGCTGCAGTCCATGATGTGCAGACCGCATGGGAGGAGTTCGACTGATATGAAGAAGTCATGAATGCTAGGAGAATCAAAGGGAGAATGCAACAGCAAGAAGAAAAGACAGGTTTGAACATTTATTAAAGGATGTGATGGCAATGAAAGGGTATTTGACCAGGATGTTTGCAGGTGTGAGCCCCCGACCGGGCACAGGCGCCTGCACTGGGCATTCGGATATACAGTGCACGAGCGACACGCTGCCTTACGGAAGAGCTGGCGCACAAAAACAGGCAAAATGAAATTCACGGATTTGTTTGTTTGATGATGCACTTTGGTCCACTCAGCACGTTGCTTTTAGCCGCTCAGCAAACTCGGGCGGTTCTGTTTATCGCAGCCAAAAAGGCGTCAGGCTCTAAGTTTGCATACAGCCGTGCGGACCTGGAAGGAAACCTCGAGGCAACTTCCGCAGTGTGAAGGTTCAGGCTTCCAGCTGCTCGAGTGCGAATGTGAGCAAAATGGCTACGCAGTAGTACTCAGGTGGGCTACTGTGGTCTGGAAGGCCATCACCAATGAAGCCCTCAGGAGGCAAGACAGCCTGTTTGATGGGCAGTTTGTCATCTCTCAGCCCCGGGTGCACAGGCGTGGCTTCGACATGGGTGTGTGCAGCAGTGAATCACAGCTGCCTCACTTTCACTTCTCCTGCCAGATGAACCTGTGCCACACAAAGACGTTCGTCCTCTGTGAGCTTTTTCACCTTCTCTTGTGCTGTTCATCAAAGTCTTGGCTCTTTTGACGGAATCTCACCGCAAAGGTGACTCCTCGCCTTTCCTGCTGTCCATGAAACGGCTGAACCATTGCAGAGACCACTTCCAGATTTCCTTCTAGAAAAAAATAACTTAAGTGGATAAAAATGTTTTCATTTACAAGGGATTTAACTGAAGGAATGGAGGGTGAGCATCAGCTGATCTGGGAACCCAACACACAAGCCAAGGCACACAGTCATATGCTTGTACCCTTGCAGAGTCATTTCAGAATGAAGTAAAACAGACATTTTGTACCCATTTTAGAAATCAGAACATGACTAACAAGTAAAGTCAGGTGTACACAGTGTCACTGTAGCAGCTAAACCTTTATGATCAGCTCCCATTTGGCTCACGTGTTGTCCCCATCCCGCACTGCCTTGCGATGTGAGACAACTCGGTCCGGCAGCCTGTAAGGAACACGCTTTGTCAGTGTCCTTCCCGTTTCGCATGTCACGTTCGCGTTGTGTCGGTGCATTTGTGCAGTGTATCTGCTTTAACTTCATGGAGAAAGCAGTGTGATCCTCTGTGTGTGCTACAAGTTGTTCTGCTGTATTTGGGAAGGTTGGTTTGGTGGCTTTCAGGTGGGCTGGAATTGCATCATTTTCCCTCATTTAAAATGATATTTAAAAATGATGGGATTCCCGTAGTGCAATTTTGATTTATGCAGCATCTTCAGGAACAAACTAAGTGCATTTACCTGTAATGGATAAGTGGTCCAGGTACATCTAATTTTCTTATAATAGTAGGCAAACTAAAACTGTCCTGTAACTTTGATTTATTTATTGGAACCCACCTAGGTTCATTTACAAATAGGCAAATATTGCTCACAGTGAGGTGTTACAGCTGAAGGAGCAAATCATATGAGATAATGCTGTCATGAAGATCAAGGAAGAAGAACACCTGTGGAACTTCCAGAAGTTGCTGGGAGTCAAAAAGTTCAGGATGATGAACAGTGGGCAGGAGGCCTGCCTTCAGTGCAACTTCTAGGTCATTTGTCCTTCTGAGATATAAAACACAGCAAAAACTTTGAAGCAATCGCTCAAAACAAGGTCACTATTTCAAAATGGCCCACACTTGAATCCCACAGAAAGTCTGTGGAATGACCCGAAAACGGCTGTCTAACTTGGCCCAGTTGAGCAAAGCTCGCATGAAGGAATAGGCGATAAATCTGTTGTCTAGGGGTGACTTTAAAGTATATATTTTCCAAAATTAAACATGCACAGGTTCTCAGTTGTGCCCCCAGTGTGGTGAAAGGACCCCCGTCTGTGCCCGAGAGATGCTCGCTTGCTTGTAGAAAACATCTCAGCAGAGTTTGTGTATTTCCATGTTGCAGGTGTTCTGCTTTTGACAGCATTCAGTTTATTTAGGAATTCAGTTTGCTTGTGAAGATCGGGAGAAGGATGCATCGGGAGAAGGATGCTAGGGATGGAGCTGCCAGGCAAGAGGAAGAGAGGAAGGCTTAAGAGGAGATTTATGGATGTGGTGAAGGAGGACATGCAAGTGGTGGGGGTGATGGAGAGAGATGCAGAGGACAGGAGGAAGTGGAAGCTTTTGATCCGCTGTGGTGACCCCTAACGGGAGCGGCCGAAAGAAGAAGTTTGCTTGTGAAGAGTTTTTTAAACCACGATTATCTGTTTCACGCTTTATCTGCTCAGATCTCTCCTTCAGGTGCGCTGCTTTAGTAAATTGTTTTGCAGATGGCATCGGCGGCCTTTACTGGTCTGAATGTCATTTTCATGTCAATGTCAGCATGGCCGTTTGGGATGCTGGATTTAAGATCGATGCTGATGTTGTCGAGCGAGTTGGAACCACATTGCTGAGCTTCTGCGGTTCGTGAATGTGCTGCGTACTAAATTCAGAGCATTGCCTCTTAGTCCAGCCCAAAAGTCACAACTTGAGCCCCATAAGAGAAAGACCTCCACTAGACGTCAATGGAAATCAAAGCAAAACTTGGTCAAATGTTTTAAGCTGTAGACATCAGGAAAGCAACTTGAATAATGGGATTACATAAGCAGCTCTTCAATCACGCACGTAAAGTTGAGCATCTCGTTCATTTGAGCTGCGCACAGCTTCTATCCCCTGCAGCAGCGCGGTGGTTTGCCTTCTTGAAATCTCCGGGCTGCAAACGCAGCAAAAGCGATTTCTCGCAGTGCGCACTTGTACGGTTTGGCTCTTCTGTCGTCGGGATTGGCGCTTGCACCACCCAGGCTGGAGTGCCGCTGCGCCGTTTTTCCTGTTGCCGTGTAGGTCCGGTTTCCCTCCTGCGATCTGCTCGACATGACGGAATAAACCCGCACGCAGCAAGACAGCGGCAGACTTAACCTGCGTCCGAGCATCTGACGGCTGCAGGAAAGGTGTGTTTACGCCAACGCCGTGAAGCCACGTGCGCTCATTGCCGCCCATCCCGGGTTTTAATAATTCATCGAGCCTTTTCAAGGGAAGGAAAAACTAAATTGTCTGTGAGAAATGTTTGTCCTCCGGGGTGGGGGGTCTCCAGCTGCTAACATGGCTCCTGGCATCTCCTCGCGATGGCGGTGGTGGTGGTGGTGGTGGTGATGCTCCAAGTGATGATTGCAGCTCTCACCCCTGAGCGGCCGTGTTTACCCTGCCTGACCCTCTGAAGATGGGCAGCTGACCTACAGACTGTAATGGAAATAATGAATCTCGAACCTCGACAATTTGTGGCAAAGGTGCTTATTGAAGTGCAACAAATTTAAGAAGAAATCAATGCTTCCTGCAATATTTACCAAAGGTCTCAGCCACCCAGCGGCACAGAGAAGTCCTTAAGCAGTCATCCCTTTTGGCTTAGGAACCACTAAACCGCTTGGATGACCACAGATGCGAGAAGTTAGCGCTACATGGTGAGCGGACCTACTTGTGTGCGAGTTCATCCTTACTGTTGGTCCTTGGCCTGAAACGCAGCGATTATTCGAGCAGCACGAGCGTCGCGGTCGCCCCCGGCAGCTGCTTGCGCCACCTAAACACGGACAGTGTGTAAGGACACTTAAAACCGTGCTCGGGCCTCTTGGCGGGCCTGACAGCAACGCCGAGAATTTGGGTCCGAACACTGTGCAGAGGAGAGAGGTCAACGTGTGTGACTTCTGTGGAAGTGCAGCAAAAAAGTGCTGACAATGACTGTGGCAGACCTGCGCTGTCAGTACATCTGCCGATAAAAAACGTACTTTAAATAAATTCAGTAAAAAGAAATGCAGTGAAATACTAAATGGAGGGAGAAAAGGCCACCTCCTCCTCCGTGTTCTTTACGGAAGATCCTGCACTTAAATAAGAACTCAGTCATGTTATTATTTTAAACAAAAAGCAAATAAAAAGCATGTAATTTATTAAAACAAAACGTGTGGCCGTGTTGCGCGTGCATTTTCATACGCGGTGCTCGTGTGCCAGGTTGGGCTGTGGGTCCAAGCGGTTCTGAGCCCAGCAGGACCCGGGAGGGCTTTATCGGGGCCGGCAGGCACTGTCGTAAAACCCGCCGCGTCACTGTGTCAATCTGCGTGAGCAGAGGCAGCCCAGGGTCCGAATTGTGTGCTGCCAGCACCCGGCTTCTCGCTCTCCTGGCAAGCAGGTGGCTGCACAGCGAAGGGGCTTCCAGCCGGCGTTCGTCCAAACCCCCTTCGCTGCACATAGCAAAGCACGAAAAGGCTCCGTGCACTTATTAGCTTACACGGGAAAAACGGCGGTAATTCTGCCCGAATTCTGCAAGGGGAGGTCATGCAGCGCGAGGCCGCGAGCAGTTCGGCTGACTTGCAAAGCCCCTGGGAAAGGGGGAATTTATCCATAATCGCGGTTCTATTAGAGCATCGTGTTGCTTCGTGAGGCAGAGGATTTCCTCCCAAGTCACTTAATCCCTTTTGGGAAGAGCGATCGCAATTCTGAGAAGCTAAAAATACCTCCATTTGCCTTCTTAGGCATTAGGGCGCTTCATTTAATCAGAGGGAGACTTAGCGAAATCCAACTTACACGCAATGCACCGGCAGCGAGCAGAGATTAAAAATTCCTAAAGAAACGCCGAAGCGCCACAGGAGTTGCTCACCTGCTGCAGGGCAATCCTTTGCCTGCGATGGAGTGCCGAACGGAGGCGCAGCCACGGCACCTGCGCTTCCCTTTTCGTCCGTTTCTTGCGTTCGGCGCCGGTTCACCGTATTTCCCCCTTCGTTCTGCTGCGGGCGCCGCCAGAGCACCGCTTGCAAGGCTGAGGGTCCCGGCCCACCGTCATCAATCTGCCGCTCTGTGAACTCAAACTTGTGTTGCACTCGGACCTGTGGATCCTCGTGAGCTAAAACATCGCTTATAGGCATCTTTAATAGTGCAAACGCACACTGGCTCCACCTTGCCAACTTGATAATGCACTTTTACGTAGATTTTTGAGAACTTTCTGGCAAAACGCATTATTATGTGCAGCACACGTTAGTTCCTTTCCTGGGAGAGCACACATGGTTACGCACTGGCTTTAACATATTTATAGTTCCATAATAAAGATAACTTTAAAAATTGAGTTTCTTTCAAGACTTGAGGCTGAGGCTCAATAAAGCTCAAAAAAGGGTTTCGTTGCCTCTCTGCCTACATGCACCTGTTGTCCATCGCTGATGCACGCAGACGCTCGCAACGGACATACAGCTGCGCTCGTGTTCATGCTCCCACACGGCATTAAACTTGCTCATCTAACCTGGGACCCAAAACGAGAACCATCCCATCATGGTTACAGTCCAATCCTTGCTTGTGTGGAAAGTAGGAGGAATAAGAGAAGAACCCTGCATTTGTTTCACTGTGCACCTTTGCAGTAATGTACGGCTGTGTCAGCTGTATTTTTTTTTATAGATATCGGGACATAAAAATCATCTGATCCTTAGCAGGTCTTAAAATGAAGGCAAACCTAACCTCACGTGACAAACAATAAAATCCACGATGTCAACATTTATTTAACAAAAAATATACGAAAATAGGCCGGAGAAGGGATGTGGGCAAGAAGCCCGTGACACAGAAGCTTGTTGCACACATTGGCGCTGTAAGAGTAATACGGTTTGGCGGTGGTATTGGTTTATGAAGCATAGTGTATCGATGCGTTTGGTTTCTTTCCTTTTCCACCGAACTACGCCCACTCACCCAACTACGTCACCCTCTGTGCTGTTTGCCTAACAGCACTGAAAATACCGATGTGCTAAACACAACCACTTTAATGCTAAAACAGTTTTGCCACTATAAACTGTGTCAATACTCCTTACTTTTCCAACGCTACACCTTTTTGACCTGGGCAGCTCAGTACAGGGTAGAAAAATAAGTGAGTGCCTGAGATGAGCAGCTGCCATCAAGAGGACTGCAGGTTTTGCACAGGGTTTTTAACATCACAAAAGTGGTGCAGGAATTACTGGCCCCAGCTTCTGCTGCTGCTGACCACTCCGCACAGACATCGTAGTAACACTGACACAAGTCTTGGATCTTTCAAGTCATCTAGTATTCCCTCATATGATATTATTAATAGATGTCTGCAATGCTGCCCACATATTAGCTGTAAAAAAAAAAAAAAAGATCTTTTCCAGGAATTAAAATAATGAAGCAATCGCTCAAAACAAGTTATTTCCCCAAACTGCTCAGTTTTTATTTTGTGACCTGGAAATGGAAATGATGAAGAGGGAGGGAAACTGTGTTCTGCAGGTCTCCAACCATCGCAGTCCTGCGTCTCCTGTTTGTCGTGATGCTCAGGTTCACTGGCATTCTCATCCTCCTGCTGCCGTTGACCTGACAGTCGTGATCACGACACGGGTATGACAAACGCCACGAAATTCACAGTGTACTTATGTGAAATTAGAGTAACTCCATTGTAGTTTGTATTCATCCAGTTTGCTGGAAAAAGTCTTAACCCACGTACAGGATTTATGCAGCTGCTTGATTTCTTCAGCTTTCTTCGCATAGTAAGTACCTTGCGTAAGGGTGCCGTAGTAGGCGGAGGGATGTGAACCTGTAGCTGCCGGGGCCGGAGACAGCAGCTCCATGCACCACGTTTGCCACGACTGCTATTCTCCTTCTTTTGCTCTCACGCTTTATTTTGCAGTCCGATGTCCAGTCTTTAGACAAATGCCAGAGAAATGCGAGGCCCCAAACAGCTCCTGTAGAGGAAAAAGGCGTGCGTGAGCAAGTGCTGGGTGGGGAAGACTGAAGATGTGGAGGGTGTGTGATCTCAGTGAGCAGCTGCAGGCGTGGGCTTCTCCTCTCCACAACGCCTGCTCCAGCTGTCTGTTCAGCAAAGAGGGATTTCGAGAAGATTATACGTCTTGGCCAAAGTTGCTAACAAACGTGTTCCCGCTACGTAGCTGTTTGTGAAGCTCAATAAGATGAGACAGAAGGAGACTTGAACACAGCACATTCCCCCCTTTGCCTAACAAAATGCTTCTCATTTACAGAGTAAATGTTTCATGCAGAGAGTAAAAATTCACGAGTTTCACAGCGGAGCGATGGGCAAATGAGAGAAGCCGAAGCAGTAAGGCTTTTGAAACAAGTGTGCGATAAAGGCGTGCAGTACAGCGGCTGGCTCAAACTGAGCACAGTGCTACCCGACAAACGTGGACCTCGGGTTATTTTTTCCGACTGTACATGAGCTGCCGCAAGGCTGCCCGTTTCAAGCAAGATGTTGCAGTTTCTGTTGTTCGATTGCATTGCCCCTTTCCCCAGGGGCTTTGCAACTTCACCTCAAGTCTACCTTTCATATTAAATTGTATTTCTATAAAATTCTACACACACTGTGTTTGCATAGAAAGCCTGTGGGCCTGAAACTCCAGAAAAACGCTTTCTGCGACATCACATGACAATATTGCGCTTTTCTCATCTTGGTGGCGTTCCCGTGTGTGATGATGGGTTCAAGGATGTCATGAGCAGAACCTTCCTTGCTTGCTGACAGCGGAAACCTGATTCACACACATTTAGAGCATTTTTACTTTTTCGTTGCCACTCCCGGAAAAGTGAAACACCTCCTCTTGGTTGAGATTAAGAACCCGTTTACCTTCAAAGTAGGCAGCTCCCTTGTTGGACACAGCAAACAGAGACTCGGTTGTTTCTCTTTTTAGCCGGCGCACAAAAGAGCAGGAGCAACAAGCGCGGTGGAGAATAATGCCTTTTTTACGAGCCGGCGGACAAGAGATTCACGGCTTTCGGCTGTCATCCTAAAACCAAGGGTCTGAAGGAGCATCACGTATATCAGAGGGGCCAACAGACGGACACAATAAAAAAGTGAACAGGAAAAGATTTGGGTGCTCAAGGAAATTTACTGCTCGTCTTGTAAACAGCATAGCGGTAGTTTTACACTGGATTCCTATGAGGCTGTCACTTGGCTGCTTCATGTTAGGGTTGTATGAAAGCACATTGTTTTAGGGGTCCTTGCATCCTTTGGGGAAAAGAAGACCGCAACTTTTGAGAGTCACTATGATGAAGTAAAAAAGAGGCAAGGGAAAGTAACTGTATGGTAGCGACGTATCGGCATCTCCTGCTTGCGGGGATGTAACGTTGGTCTTGACATTAGAAGTCCAGCAAAAAGCGAGCCAGCAATATCTTTGCAAACTTCACGGTGCCAAGCCGAGTCGGGCTTCTGCACAAACGTCTTTGTGTTGTTAGCGAATGCACACCGTATGCTCACGTGAAGTAGAGCTGGAGGACAGCAGAGGCACTGAGGTAGGGTAAACCTAGCACTGCGGGGTAAGGACAACAACAGGCACTTCAAACCCATAGCACCTGCTTATTCTCCCCAGTTGCCTGAAACCCGACCCGGGACTCGACTCAGCCCAGTTTATTTCCAGACATCCTGCCGCGTCCCTCTCTGCGAGGTCAGGGTGGCAAGGTGACCCCAGGGTGACTGCGGGCTGCTACCGACACAGGTGAGAAGGAGCTCGGCGCCCGCATTTCCTGCCTCCGTGTTCCGCTGCGGAAGCCACCATGTGCCACGGAGGACTGAGCAGTACGGGCGCTCACTGTTCAGGTTGTGCCACTTGCATGGACGGCGCTGTCGGGTCGCACTTATTTACCTGGTTCAGGGTGCGAAACGTCAGCTCTCGATAGCTGGAGAAGCCGCGCATCGGGCTCATCCCCCGGGACCGGAGGGGGGAGCATCAGGCTTTCCTGAAGGTGGGGAGGGACACTTGCCCCTCCGCGCGTTTCGTGTGCTCAAAAACACAGTGTTGAAATGAGCAAACGGCGAGCGCAGCAGCAAGCCAGCGCCCAGGGAGGGTCCTTCCTTTACGGGAACCGGGACCAGAGAAAGGCGCTCGTCGGGTTACAAGTAACAGCCGTGTCAGCGGAGTCGCGTTGGAGCGAACGCCGTGGCTCACCTTGATCTTTGTTCTTTATTCTATCAGCAGCAGCGTGGCTTACGTGGGGAAACCGCTGTCAGTCAATAATAATAATAATAATAATAAAAAACAAGTTGACGTTCCATTCATCGTTCGCGATTACGTTATTAACCCGGGCCGCACGTGCGTACGCAAGGGGCTGCGCGCGCGCGCGCGCGTCCACGGATGGACCCGAGTGTCCGCGCGCCGTCGCGAGGACCTGCTCGCGCAAGCAAGCGGCCTGAGGCGAAAGCGCTGAAATAAGAGAGGAACCCACGGAGGCGCCGGGACTCCGCGATGCCGCCCGGAACCGAGCTGGGTCCTTCACGCCTGACCGCGGGGGCTCCACTTTCTGTGCGCCTGTCCTCTGTTTTCGCGATGGCTCCTTCCCCGTGTTGACCCTCCCGGAAAACGTCAAGGCGAGGCTGCACCTGACGCGCTGCAAACGCTTTTACGAACGCGCAAGTTCACTGCTGCGATGTGGGACTCGGCGAGCGACGTTGCGTTTGCTTGCGAGAAAGATGCCGTTTTTAATTCCCAAATGTGGCAGTGAGAGGAGCGCCGTACGCCGCACACCGACAAGTAGGAACGCGGAGCGGAGCGGCGGGAAGAACATGTGCCGCGCCGGTGTCCTGCAGGTGAGTTTTCGGCCGCGCACGGAAACTTTGGCTGCGCTTTCCTCCCTGTACCTGCTCTTTTCTTCACGGTTGCCAGCCAAACCGTCCACGCTCACGGCCAGAAGGGTGCTGGAAGGCTCAGAGCCCAAGAGTGGCGGGGAATAAAGGCGGATTACGGAACTGATCTTGCGGCTTCAGGAGGTGGACGTTGTAGGGACTCGACACTTTAACACAGTTCAGTTCCCGAACCGAGCACAAAACATGCAAGTCGATTCGCAAAAGTTTCGGCGGTGTTTTTATGTTTCTCCTGAAGAAAAGTGTCGCACCGAGCGGAGGTCAGGTGGGCTGCTGATCGCCAGACTCCAGCACGACAGCACAGAAAAAGGTGGTAAAATGGCAGTAGCCAACACAAAGGAACAATAACCAGAATCCTGCACACTGAAGTAGTCAAATAATAAGAGAAGGAACGCAGGGTGTTTGTCTGTTGGAAGGCACGACGGGGGGGGGACGCTCCGTTACTCCCACCAGGGGGTTCGACCTCGGCGTCAAACACGGTGTCCTTGGGTCTCTGGGGCGCACGGTCCCAGTCCAGATGAGCTGGCCTGTGCCCGGCAGACGTCTGCTGCGAGGCAGCGCCAGCTGTTGTTGGACAGCCGCACGGATCGACAGAACCGAACCCCGGCTTCCCCTGTTGCCCGTGCCGAGTAGCGGGTTGGACTTTGGCGCTGTCTGCTGCTTCCCGATGTCCAAAAGCCTCTGCAGCGCTGCAGTCAGGTGTGGGACGGCGTGTAGGTCTCTAGGGGCAAGATGAACCCCCCCCTAAGTGGGCCATCCTGCTACCTGCGCTTAGGCTGGCAGCTCCAGGTAACTCAGCCAGTCATAGAGAAAGGGAAGTCAGTCTGCTGCTTATCATTGTGCTGAAGTTTTGCAAGCGCTGGTGTCAGTCCTATTTTTTGGTTGTAATAAGTTAAAAGTATTTCACTGTCGCGATCCATTTTCAAGCGGTGACTGAAGCGATCCAGTCAGGAACCGTCCATACTTGTCTTAGTTTTACTTATGCATGTATTACACTTGATTTAACTGTTATGTCTCTGCATTGCTGTTATTGTTGTTACAATAAAAAATGAAATGATGGAATCGTAGGCCAATATAATATTTCACACACAAAAATACACTTGAAATATAAAATGTTTTTGAGTGTCTGCCAAATTATTTTAAAATGTTGTAGTGCAAATTTGCAATGTGAAGATGAGTGCGCCAAAGTCTGACTTTGTGTTTGTGTGTCTACATCATGGAAGTAATTTAGAGGCAGGGAGGTGCACATCTACTCGGTCTGTTGTAACAGGTGACACTAAATAAATACCGTGTGTCACAAGCAGTGTACAAACGTGCCACGAAAATTGAGCCGCATTCACTTGCTACAGCCACATATCAGATGGACTCTTGGGCAACATTTTGCTTAGTTGCCCACTCCTGCTTTCCATGGCCTCTCCATCTGATACTCCTCTGATACTCAGGGCTTCCCTGGGCTGTCTGAACCGTGCCTCCACTGAACTAAAGGCGCAACCGGAGTGAGTCCGGAACCGTCCGTTGCCGGTCCTGTCCCGACCGAACTCGGACACGGTGGCCCGTGAGCTGATTGATTAACATCTTGTTGAATTTCAATTCTTCTGTGGGTTCGTTTCAGTCTCAGGCTTCATGCTTTGGTCCCCCAATATTTGACAAGCTATGCCTGCAGATAGACGTGATCTACGGAGTTGTTGTTCGTACGGCCAATGCAGAAAATGGCAGCTGTGATTCATTTTCATTCTTTCTCGTACGCTTTCATCAGTTTGTATTGAAAGGCAGACCCTAAAGTGTTCGTGATTGCCTCAGTAACAAAGGGGTTTCTGTTTTCTCATTGAAAGTGCTATCTTGTGTGTAATATGCACACAAACACTCGTACTTGTTTAAGTTCATGTACAGCACATCAGGGAAATTGGTTTGCTTTCAAGAAACAAACCAGCAATATTGAACATAACCCCCCATGAGTGAACACATCACATTAGCCATCTGTCTGTGCGTCCGTCCATCTAACATTTAAATGCTAACTTAGATCTATTTTTCAGTTGTTAATACAACATGTTGAGAAAAATTCTTACATTGACACATCAACACATTTGTAGCACAGTGTTATAAACCCAGGTGATTTTAAAGTTCTCTTTTCAACATTTTCAATCCTAACGTTAGTTAAGAACATGTTTTTTTTTTATCCTGGACTGCTTTCAAACAAATGTTCAAAAGTATTTTATATATATATATATATATATATAAAATGAATATCATATGAGCCTTTGAAGTATTACATTTATTTTTGCAAGAATAATAGATGACATTTAAAAATGTGGTTCAGCAGAGGCTGTCAAGCAAATGTACGTTTTTCGTGTAACGCTGAACTCTTAAACTGTTTTAATTATGACTGGCATTTCAGTGCGGAGCTTAAAGCCTTCTGCATCTTGACTGCTGTACCGATAGAAGGACTTTAAATGTGGTGAAAAAAACAACTGTCTTATTAAGTTAATAATTACTATATAAAGTAACCCCTGGCTGGTAAATCTGTGAAAAAACTCAGAATGTAATGGGAGTCGTATAGTCTTTCCTTTCCATTGCTTCGTATGTGAAGCCAAACATCAAATACTGCAAATATTCATCAATTCAGGAAGATGAGGTCATATATGTGTTCTGTGTGTAGGAAGTAAGTATGTAGCGTTTCTATATACATTTTTGGAGTTTTAATTCATACTTGTCATGTGATGCTACTTTTATATCAAACTTTTTAAAGCCTAAAATATTGCCAAATATTAGAATATATAGTTTGTTTTTTAATTTTTCAATAGAGTCATAGTTTTAATGTATTATTATATTAGTACTAGCATTATGGCAGTTCATATCAAACACGTAGTGCTAAAAAAAGGATTTGCACTGGCATTAAGGTTGATGTGCTTTTTACCCATCTGAAGAGGCACTCAATGAGGCAGACTCACTGTTTTCTTATACATTGTTTATGCTTTTTGTCAACGACTTTAATAGTTTTTTTTTAATGAAAGATAATATAAACAAACATACACAAACTGAAGAGTTTTGAAGTTCTCTAATGTACTTATTTTCAGTCCACTGCGATCATACTTCTGGGTCATGTGTTACTCCATCAAAGACCCTTCAATGGAGTACAGGTGCCTTGGTAGGCCAAGAACAAAATCTTCTTTTTTTTTATTTATTTTTTTTTTTTTTAAACCCTCTCACCACGTTTGCAGCCACATTCTTGGTTTTACTCTGTTGTGCTCTATGTCTTGTACGTCTCATAGCTATTGACCTGGAATTGCTAAGGCTGGACACAAGATGACTGCAGCAGACACTGGGCACTTTGGGCTTGCAGGATTATACTGACCAGATGACTGTCATTTAAAAGATTTATACTGCGCTTGATTAATTTTCCCAAAGGGTAATTCTGTTGTATTACTCATTATTGCCATTCTTTAAAGCACAGTGATGGAGATTGGAGTGTCATAGTCCAATATTTATGCCCAAACTGTTGGAATCATTCCTGTCTAAAATGCGATTTGTTTTCTCTGTTCTTAGATTTCCTCCTTGGAAGCATTACAAATAGGCTTAGCTGAAAGGAGAAGGGAGGCAGGACATAGCATTACCTTTTCTGGCTGCTGAAGGAGATGGTACTTTCATTGACTTTTTGGACATAAGAGATGATGGAATGCCTTGGGGTCCTTTCTAATTCTTGCAGCACAGACTTGATCTTCATTTGAGCACATGTCAAGAACCACGGCGAGGCCCTGGACAAGCACTTAACTCGAAAATCCAAGCTTTGTACGTGCGCTCCCATTAACCTTTTTCATTGAGCAGTGCTGCTTTCTGAGCTGCAGGACAATGTCAACAGATGTGCTGGGCTGCAACAAATGAGGATGGAATGGCAGATGATCCTTTTGTGGGGATTTGACCCGTCTGCTGCTTTACCTTCTAATTCTGTTGGGGACCTCGCTGCACACCTGGCTGCACAGCAAGGCCGTGTAAAAATATCAAATGCTGCTGACACAAGACCTTGCTGTTCTGGGTGACCCCAACCTGTATTAGAAGCATTTTCACATGTGATTTCAGTCTATAATTTTGATGCCATTTTTGAACAGCCACCTCATTTACGTGTGGAAGTGATTGACGGCTTTGGAAAATTTACTCACCCAGTCTTTGATGTACAGACCTAAGTCATCCCTGGAAATTATTTGCTTGCCGAAAAATTCAATCATCTAAATGTCAATGCTGTTGTTTCTTATGGGAAAAATTCTAACTTGTGACAAACATAACCTAAGTACACCACAACCCCCCCCCCCAAACCCTTGTCCAATGGAAAAACGTTGCTCCTATCTTGGCAGAGAACAAAATTCTCAGCAGCTTTTATGAAACAAATAGTTATTGCAGTAAAATACACTACTGTACACACATGCATACATATGCGGTGCTAAAAGTATGATTTTAGGGGAACGGGTATAAAAATCTGGTGAATTCTTTTTGTTGCACACAGTTTTGTGTGAAATATGAAATTGTTTCAGTTTGGGGTTCCTACTGGGATTTTTTTTTCCTGCGCAAATGGGCAAGGATGCTAGGACGGGGTTAGGAAATGTGAACCTTTTCCATTGCCCTGGCCCTTAGTGACAGTCTATTCACTGCAGTCTGAGTTTGGCCAGCTTGGCCAGACAGTCTGGCCAATTGGTTGGCATCAGATGCTGAAGGTTCAGAAAAATATTATGGAATTCTGAGAGTAAAAATCACCTGTTTTAATGTCAGCGTGCTGAATTATAACCAGCTTGCATTAAAGAAAAAAAACAGTGACTGACAGTAATGCAGTTTTCCCTCTAAATCACATTATATCATAATCCACACGCATTTTTTTTTCTGTTCCGGTTGCTTAACCCTACAACTGATGGTAAAATGGTGAGAAAATGAAAGAAAATGTTTACATTAATTCATTCACCAGTGTGATTTAACTGTTCAGCTACTTTTAGTGATTTACCCATTCATACAGCTGCATATATTTTTTATTGTGCCAATTTTGTGTAAGTACCTCATTCAAAGGTACAGCAGCAGGAGGTGGGATTTGAGCTGAGACTGTAGAGAGCAAATTGCAATGCTAACCACTATGTTGCCTGCCAGCTTCTGCGTTGCTCTTAATTCAGTATCCATTTTTTTTAAGATCAGTTTTTAAGTTCCCTTGGGCTCTAAGTCATATTTTATTACAAAAGAACAATTAAAACAAGCACACTGTTTAAAATTCAGGAGTGAATATTTTAGCCTCCTCTGTTTACAGGCAGGCTGGAGAAAATGATTGAGTGCTTGCAGTGAACCTGCAAGTCCTCTGCTGCTGAGAGGAAGATGGATATTTAAAGGTAAATGAGTCATTAGTGGTCGCCTCAAAATACCCCCAGGACTATTTGGTTCAAGGATTACTGAGATTTATGTCATATTCACTGGGATCTATGCAGAAAGCCACAACCTCTTGGATGCCAAAGCTCAATGTCAGGCTATTAGTGCTATTTGTCCCCCTCACTTACTAGACACCGCGTGCCAGGTAGCAGAGAGAAGGATGGTTGCTGAAGCTGATGCTCCTCACCACGAACACAAATACTCTTGGTGGCGTTGCAGGTTCAGACACACAACAAATTTGTGGAGAATCAACCTGAGTGCTATCACAGCTGAAACCTTCACTGTTGCTTCCTCTTCTTTTTCAAGCCACACAAAAATCCATTGCTTTTTAAAACGTTTACATTTATGCGTTTGGCAAACAGGAGTTATAAGAGCCATGGAATTGTTTATACGTATTTGGTTCGTGACGTCTTTTGGTTTGATGGGTAAACAGCACATGCTTGCTGTGCACAGACAAAAAAAAAAACTTAAATTGAAAAATTTTCATAATAACTAAATGTAATTACAAGGAATGAAAAACAATATTTTTATTTCCAGAAAATTAAAACTTGACTGTTCATATAAGGAGTTACCGTATAAGCCTATGTGGTTTAGTAAATACATGTAACACATGATCATCATATAAGGTGGTAAAGGGTTATTTTAAATAAGATTGCATTCAACAATCCTTCTGTGTTGAGAGGAAGTTAGTTTTATAATTCACCCGGATGCAATGTGACATGAATGCAAAATTAAAACAAAATTAAATGGCACTGTTCGTGCAAATTTTTCTCATGTTCATTACATTTCCCACAATATTCAGAACTGAAATATGTTACTTCTAAAAAAAAAAAAAAATTCAAACCTAATTTTTTCTGTTCTTTTATTCATTTTCATATGAAAAAAAGGAAATAACACTAACTATGCATGTCATAAAATTATATTTTCTTTTCTTTTTTCACATAACATTTTCTTGTCTTTAGTACACTTCTTTAAATAAAAAAAAGTTGACATTTATTTACTTTTCCTATGCTCATTCACAAACATATAAATATTTCCACTCAGGTAAGAATCCATGTAATGTGTTCATGAAGCAATACATGAAAATAAATATACACACAATATGCACACATTATATACTGTAAGTATTTGATTTTAAAGAATTCATTTCTATACATCTCTTCATGTGTAAAGATCTTTCTTGCACCACCAAAGCTGGCTTTGTATATGAGCACAATAAACTCAAGTAGAAATATTTTTTGACAAGATGGAAGAAAGCAAAGCTGCTGTCAAAAATACTGTAATACACAAAGTAAAGTAAGAGCCATTTACTGTAGGAGCTGTGCTTGTTTGCATCACTGAGGTCTTAACTGTTGATGCAGGAGATCTAATGGGTCCACCGTCTGGTGTTTGTATGGAGCAAATTCCAAGTTCATTTGGCAAAAGAGAATCCAGCATCTACATTGTTAGCATAGTTAGAAGAGGCTTAACTGCTGTGTCCTGAATAATTTTTCCAGTTCATTTTTTCGTTTGATTTGCCTTGTTCCGTTTGCCCCCTTCCTTCTCCTTTCCTGGAATTTTACTCAGTTCATCTCATTGCTGCAGTATGCAATTTAATATAATGGTTAATATCTTCATATTTACACTGCAAATGTTAAAGTGCATTTCTGTAAAGTGCATGTATTTATTCTACTAGAAATGTCTGTACCTCTAAAATCAACACGCAGAAAGAACAATAATGCGATCATACTTCTGGGTCATGTGTTACTCCATCAAAGACCCTTCAATGGAGTACAGGTGCCTTATTGCTATAGTCAATAATAATAATAATAATAATAATACTAATATTATTGTTATTATTATTATTATTAACTGCCAGGTTTTACAAGAAATGGCCCTGCCATTTACTGTGTGCAAGAAGCAGCCAGTTTCTTTTCCATTTTGCTTGGGTTTTATGCTAAACGTATCTGTTAAATGTATGTCTGTCTAATGTGCTTCCAGGTTGTCACTATCTGGATGACCTTCATGTCCAGGGCAGCGGCAGACCTTACCTGCGATGCTCTGCTCCTCTTGTCAGGGAACATCACAGGTAAGGGGAAAGCTCGACCCTTCTGCCGGCCTGTTTCCTGTTTACTGCTTGTTTATTCACCACCACTGAAGGGTATTTCAGACTCAACTCAGAACACCTATAAGCTCATATATTGAATTAGTCATATAGAAAACCAAAAGTGCTGAATACGTTTAACGTTTACTGTTTTATGTTGAAGTTTATATAACTTGAAAAAGTAAAAAAAAAAAACAGCTTTTTTGACATTAGGACTTCCATGGGCACACCTTCGGCATAGTCAGTGTTTCCCATTCCCAAGGTTCGTGTCCAACAGATCGGTGCGTGTCGGCCTGGTGAAGCCCTGCTGCTTAATGAGTACGTCAGCTGTTTACTGCCACTGCAGCCCCCTGTGTCCTTCTGTTGGTGTCACGCACATCTCCAATGACAAATGTTCATTCCATCCCCCCAAAGGCAGAGCTGCCTTTGCTGTCACATGGCTGACCCTCCGCCGTGTTTCCCCCCGCAGATGTCACACTCTCTTCCACTTCCCATGTCAGTCAAGCTTGTCAGGGTGACCACTGCAACCCTCATGCCTTTCTGCAAGTTAAACCCCCATCTGCACACAGCAGGAAATCACCCAATGTGGGCAAAAGCAGTTACCATCTCAAAAAAGTGTTATGCAATTAAAAATTGAATAAAATGTCTAGAATCTTGAAAACATAATACAGCTTTAATCAACATTTGACCCGTATTACCCTACCAAACCTGCTGGACTTCTTTTGTTTAAAATCTTTGTTTTATTTTTTTCAGTTGTCTGATTTTCTTGGTGCTGTAGTTTTTGCCTTAAGTTCAGTCAAAAAAGCAGTCAAAATAATAATAATTCATCGACTGTATCTCTTGATCATGCATATTTTGGTGAAAAATATGTGGAGAAAAATTATACTTAAGCAAGAAAGACTGAATATGTTGAAGCCCAGCTGATCTACAAGGAAAGCAAAGGTTTGTCTGAAAGGCCGGCCTCTGTGTATCTTATGGGGTAGATCTGGTACAGTGGCCGGCTAGTCAGCTGCTGCAAGGATAAATGCTGTTGTTGTTGTTATTATTTTGTTGCTGTTCTTGTTTTACACCTGTATTTACATTTTGTAATATCTAAAAAAAAAATATTACATGCGTAGAAGACAATGCACCCACCCTAACTGGAAATTTGGGAAAAAGAGTTCAACCCAACCAGTTCAGATGGAAAATGTTTCCATTTACATTGTGCTTAACACAGATTAGTTGAAGAACCTCACCACGCTGGGTCTTGCATCCTCTTGCTAACAGGTATAGCCAGATAGCAGTAAGCACCTGACTAATTTCAGAGCTTCAAAAAGAGCATAAAGAACCAAATGGGCTTGGCGTGGATGAGCTTTCTGCAATGACACTGTTGTTTCTGAACTGATTTTCGGATTTGCAGAATTTGCAAATCCCATGGCAAGTCATCTGTAATATATTACCTTTCTGTATATTTTTTATTTATCTTTTTTATATTATCTGTCTACATTTATTTATCTACATTACCTTTTGTTTAATTTTGCTGTGCACCATGGAGCAGAAGCACTGCATTTTTTCACTACACCTGTTAGGTGTTAAGGCAGTAGGAAAATAAACATTTTTTGGTTCTTGATCACATAGAAATACAGAATTTGTTTGAATGATAAGGCAAACTGTTACCTTTATCTGACTTTTCAAGGTTACTTTTGCTTTTTATTACTCAGATGAGATATAATGTGAATGCTTCACATGAAGGTCTTGACTTCAACAGCTCACTTGATCAAATTTATGATTCCCTCATTCCATTTATAGCACATATTTTAATTAACATTAAACTTAATGCAATTGACATAGCTGCTTCAGTAATTTTAAATTATTTTCAATTATTTTTGTCAGAGTTCAGTCCCCTTGCATAGTGAGATACATTTCCTCCCATCTTGGAACAGTGACTCATTGTTTCTATTTTTGAATCATCTCAGAGAGAGTTTAAATAAATCAATGAGCCAGATGTCACTTAGGAGGAGATCTTTTTCTAATTCTTCTAATACTTTTGCAGCATATGACAAGCCAACAAACTCCAGGGCAATTCTTGCAGCGCATTTGGCTCAGCCCCCCCTTTGAAAACAGACCTGAAGAAAAACTGGCTCATCAGCTTCTGTTGTGGAAAATCAGGAGTGACATTTATGTTTCATATCACAAGTAGGTTAATAAATACAAGCAGCATATATGCAGCATGTCAGAAAAGTAGGCTCTCCGATTCTTGGGACTTGACAGAATATCACAGAACATCATGAGTGTGGCGGGGGGTTCAGGTCCAGCTCAGAGGGCGTGGAGTTTGCATGTTTATCCCCATGTTTACACCCCTCAGAAGCATGCACAGAGGAAGGAAAAATGCAGCCACTCTCCTTCCTTTGCCAGTGCTGTGGTGGCAATGAGTCGGCCTCCTTGCATGCTGTTTCAGTCCCGAACATTGGTTGACATTGAAAATTAAGCAAGCATTACCTTTGTTTCCTTCCCGGTGACTAAATGAGATGCTAAACTGCACTGTTGATTTATCACCTTTATGTTTATTGCTGGGAAGTAGTAGTGGTGGTGGGGGGGGGTGCCAGTGAGTTCCTTCTGCATCCCAAGTCAATGAAAAACTCTAAAAATAAATTTTGAACTGTTAATGGTTTCCAATCGCAGACAATAATGTCCCTCTTTTGACCTGAGGAATTTCATGCTTAGTTTATTTGCCAGTGGAAATTGTACTGCTTCCTGATGACAAGTCACGATGCACAGTCAATCAGTAACATTTGGTTGTAAATGTCTTCTTAACTCACACAAAAAGGTCTGTTACCGTATTCAAACCCGGAGCCTAGGAGCCGTGAGTCACCAGTGCTGCCTGCTCCTCCACTGTACTGCTTGAGGAGGCTTAGGTATAAAATAAAATATAAAGGTGAAACATTTAAAGGTATGTCAAGGTGAAAGGATGTACTTTGTTGTTCATTTCACTGTAAGTGGAATAAGCACAACATAACACAACTGTCTTAATATTCTTAGTTAGCTGCACCCATTCAGATTCAGTGCCAAACAAGACCATGTCGCTGTCGGTCATGACTTAGCGGGGCTTTCAGCTGTGCACAGTGGCGAGCACACTGGCAAATTCCACCGTCACCCAGTGTGGGACAACCTGAAATGCAAACACACTGACAGCACCATCATATCGCAGCATTAATGGAGAACGCTGGGATTTATGCAACTCCCCCTCATTTCTATATCAAGTTCACCATCAGTCTCCTGCATCCACTTTGACAAAAATAACTGACAGCTCCATAATTTATTTTGGAAATTGGCAACATTGGTGTCAGATGCAAACATGAAAGATACAAAAATGATTTGGTAAAATAAAAATGTCGCTTGGACAATTAGTGTAAAAGACCAGCAACATTATTTTGATGTCATCTGTTTAGGAATTCATTTTACACCAGTTATGGAAACTGCACAGGGTATTGTGAGTCTGTAACACTGTTATTGTCATTGTTGTTTCCTGTAAGGTCTTGTAACTAACAGTATTTAAGTAAAAATGAACTTTTTCAGGAGAACTAATGAAAAATAACAAAATAAAACCTTTCAGTGTCTTGATCATATGCAATTGCATATCATTTAATATTTTGTGGAAGCACCTTTTCCTTTTGTTCTGAAAGATCTCATCTCCCGTGTAAACCTTTTTTGCAGTTTTATCGGTCTCTAATATGCAGAAAGCTCAAGCTCAGTCAAGCTGCAAATTTGCCTTTCATTTGAGGTGATTTGTGAATTAGACATTATATGTAGTACAGAACAGTTTCCCCCATGTACTTCTGTCCTATAAGTGTGGAGAACTTATTTCAGCCAGGGATTCCCACAGCACAGAACAGTAGGTGATGAGTCAGGACTGCAGCCACAGATCCAGTGGCACAAAACCTTAAATGTGGTGCTCGGGCCCGAATGAGTAAATGGATAACTGTTATGTATCCTGAGGTTTTCTTTGTCAGGAAACCTCCCCAAAAAGTAATACTGCACTGCGAAGTAGCTGGAGAAACTGCCTGTTGTGCAGTGGTATGAAAAATAGGCTGCAGTGGACTGCAGAATTTGCCCTTATTGCTGTCCTTGCTTTTTATTTGGCCAACTTATCATATAAAAATTAGGACAACTGAAAGATTTGTCATGTGCTGCAGAAATGTATGGTGCGGCAATTTCCTGCATAGATGTGGAAGGTTAATTCAAATTATGTACATATTTTACCTTAGTAAAAATCTTGGTTCTTAATCTGTGTTCCTGACTGATGTAGAGCACAAAACAATGTGAACAGCCTCAGAGCCACAAGCATCTTCCTCTGTTTTGCCCACATGATGAACTTAAGCTTCCCCTAAGTCAGAGATTTATTCTGCTATCTTTAATCGCAGAATGTCTTGCTATACTTATACTGTTTGGAGAGATTATTGCTTACTTGCAAATTATACTGTGGAAAGTAAATTCTGACGATGAAGGAAATAATTTTTCAAGTGGGCACCTCCCTTCACAGGAGTTTTGTTGCGTTGGGCCCATGACACCTCGGGAAGGCTCAACTGCACGCCCGGGCGTCCCAGAACTGCTCCCCAAAATACCTACACACACCACCTACAATAGCCATCTACACACATCTACATCTACACACCCAAAGCTGCACTGCTTACCCACCGCCACATATACCTGCCACCTACTGTACCTATAATATGATATGTTCTTGGGTTCAGATGCTTTTTCGGAGGAAATGTTTCTTCTGCTTGCTTGCCCGGGATATCTGTTTCAAATATGCATCTCCATACCAGAAGCAGAACCAGCTGCCAGCTAATCTTCCACAGTCCTTGTGTCACAAGCAGGACAGAATTGGGCCAATGACTCTTTTTGGCAAAATGTATCTTCTCTTGACAGTACAGTACAATATTACATTTTATAATACACAGTACACTTGATATTTTTATAAATTGTGCTTTGGTGTGTATCCATGTATTATTATTGGTGTATGTAATACATAAAGGCATGTAAAATAGTATATTTAACATATTAGATTACATATAATATTTTACCTTATTATATATAATACAGTGTACAGTATGTTTGCATTAATTTAAAAATGTGTATTTCATAAGAATACCATCGCTGAGGGTCAGAGGTGGTATTCAGACCCTTATCTGGTCTAATAAGATATTTAACAGCAAATAAATACAGGATAAAATTATTTTGGAAAAAAATACCTATTTAAAGAACTAAGCAATGTTACTAAAATAAAAAAAAAAATTACAGTTAAAGAAATTACTACTGGTGTCAGATGCAAGGGTGCCCAAGATAAAACGTTTTAACCTTTGAGTTTATTCGTATGCAAGAGAAATTTTTTAATACCCTTTATTAAGTTCTAAGCAAATATGGGGCTGATTTTTTCATCTTCATGAGTTACGAGAGCCAAGAGTGAGGAAATTTTGTAGGTTTGTGCCATAATGGTGCTCATGTCTCTGACTTTCACCCTACAAGTTGATTTCCAGGAATGCATGAGGCTCATAAGTAGGGGAACACCTGTGTTTTAATTTAAAAACAGTTCTTGAATGTTACATTTTTATGGTGTGTTATCCTACAGGAAATGCAGAATGTATGAAATCTGTTTATTTCTGTTTTAAATGTTATTTTTCTTTTTTTCTTTTTTTTGTTTTGCTTCCAGTCCAGACTTTGCCATTGTGGAATCAGACAAGCGGCAATAATACAGGTAAACTAACAAGAAATTGTACGCTTTATCTCAGTTTATGTAAATAATAATATAATAATATGCTAGAATAATAAAAGCAACTAAACCTATATTCCAATTCCCATTTTGAATGTACAGTGAAATATCATATTTGTTGTGTAAAATGGAAATGAGCTATTTACACATACAAATACGACCTGCTGTAATTTTCCGCAACCATTTTATGCTTCATTAATACTTGCTTTTCCAGTCCGTAAGACAGACAGACATGTTAAAATTGTTCCTTCTTCTAAAGATGTGCTTTCGAACACCATAAAAGACCAAGTTATGGATTTTAAGTGTCTGCAGCACAAACACGGTCAGGTGACATCGTGGCCACTACAGCTGTCAGAGTCGTGCAGCTCTCTTTTCAACACCCACAGCCCTGTGCACAACATGCACTCAATACCTTGTGGAGGATCCTCTGCTGGTTAATCGCTTGCACTGAAAGGATGTTGTGTTAATCCGAGACGTCTGAAGGGATTCTGGGCTTTGTAACTGACTTGCGACGTAATAACCCTTTCATTAATTTGTTGTGCCGGAATCGCTCGCTCGTCTCCAGTTCACATTCCCGCAAACCCATGACCTTAGGAGAGACACAGAGGACAAATTATCTGCTGCAGACATTTTCACTCGATTGGCATATAGCCAATGGAAGTATGACTTGTTCAAAACAAGTGTTTTTACATGTTCTGATTTTAAACTTATTAATTTGAAACTTTTCTTTTTTAGTTGTCTGGGGTGTTTTTTTTCCATTTAAATGGAAAATTGTTGTACATATTTCACGTTAAAACACATTTGCATCATGCAACTTTTAAAAATGAAATTATAATAATTCCTAATATATCTGTGTTTCCACAACCAAGATCATGTGTGTTCTCCCAGACACTATATGGTCTTAACTCAGTTCTCACAAACAGGCTCTGTCTTTAGGTTTAGTTTATGCAGTTAGCCATGAAAATGACTCAGATAGCAAAATTTTTGATACCAAAGCCTATTTCTTAATATTTTAAATAGAAACAAATAAATAAATAAATAAATAAATAAATAAAGCGCTCCCACCCCAGCAGAAAACAGCAATATAACCATCATCCCATGGCACCAGCCTGATAAAACACCAGTTACCTAAGTAGAAAACACTTAATGTTGCCATTATTTTGCATGTTTGTAGCAAATGGTTCAATAGGTGGAGTACAAGCCATTTTGCTGCTGGTGTCACTGCGTTACACACGGAAGGTAAGAGGCACAGGGGGATTTGGAGCATTAGATTGGTGCTATGCCATGTTGAAGAAAGGGAGGACATATGCCAAAGCAACCCACCATGTCACGTCTTTGTGTCACACAACAACCAGCATTTTTAAAAAAAAATAGGATTATTGAAAAAATGTGCAGTAAATGCTCTGGCACAGTGCAAATGCTTTCGGACGAAGTGAAACGAGTGGAAACAGCTGATGAGACACCCCAGCATGGGGACACGCACACATTTTTTACTTTTTCTTCAAATAGGTTTGTAATGTACTGAGCATTAAGACAGAGTTATTTAAGTATCTAAATGGTTATTGAGCTATTCTGCTAACTATAGTTTTTTTTTAACTGACAAATGGGTTTAGTCTATACATTGTTCAAGTGATCACATAGAATCTTATGTATAGCCTCTGTGGTAACATCTGTTCTGAATGTTGCTGTAATGAATCTTTCCACCAAACACAATGTGTAGGTTTATTCTGCAACACATCAATAGATGGGATAGGAACCTGCTGGCCCAGGAGCACCGCTGGAGAGATGGTGTCACGTCCTTGTCCTGAGTTCTTCTATGGGGTCCGATACAACACTACCAGTAAGTAAGACCTTCTGACTGGATGCAGAGAGATTTGAAGTTTACAAAGTAAAGACCAATAAAAATATCAGCTGCAAAACTGCATCTGAGGCCACCTGCTGCTATTTCTCACTGAGAAGATGAGCGATGATGGCAGCTCCCATCAGGAAAATTGATTTGGGTGATTTTGTGCGTGCTGTGTTTCTCAAAGAAAGACAGTGTCTTGCTGCAAGACTAGCTAAAGAAAGGATTCTCAACCTCTTTTATTGACAGTGTATATAAGCATCTTCCACTTCTGCTCACTACCTGCAGAAATGTAGTGACCAGATGCCCGTACATGCACTATATACTGTATATACACGCGTACGCCTACACCGTGGTGTTGGTCCTCCCAGTTTCTCAGTCCCCGATATAAGGAGTGGTATGTACAGTATTAATACCTGATTTGGTGTAACGAGTTTTGTCTGAGCAAAAGCAAAGTACATCAGAAAAATACTGGAAATGGGTGCGGGTACAAATGTGACACTAGGTGGCGTGGCATCACTGCGTCAGCATCAATGTTCTCAGTCTTTGCTTCATGTGGCCTGGGATCAAACACAGTTTGCGATTAAAAATAAATCATCTAGGAAAAGTTAATATCTTCAGAAACATGTAACTTAGGCAAGGATCCTGTGCACTGCGGTATGCACTATGGTATGTAGAACCATTCTGATGTCTTGGTTATGCTCAGTGTCCTGAGCCACAGCTGTCGTAAATACAGGGTGTGCGGCCTTGCAGTGCCCTTGCTGTCAGTCTGGTTACCTTGTTTTTTCAGTGCATGGTACGCACTCTGCTGGAGAGCTGCTGCTGATTCAACCACAGAGGCTTCCCTCTCTGCTGGTCGCTTCTTTAGCCATAATGTGTCTGTGCAAAGGTGTATATTTACATTTATCTTTATATATACAGCATAAAGTGCCACTTATAGCTGAATCTTGGCCAAATGAAATAATCCAGTCTGTGCTAGAAAAACACTGTGATTCTCACCTGCATGAAGCCCTAAGCAGCTTATTGTTTAAGTGGAACTCCTCTCAGGTGCCTTTCAGTTTCTTGTCTTAGTTGTGCGTGCGTGTGTGCTTGTTTACAGTTCATTTCAGTTCATTACAGGAGATTTCAGGGCACAGAAATAACCTCAAATGGAAAATTGGAAAATATATTTGAACGAAAGGATGTCAAAAATATATTCACCTACATCCTTTTATTTCTTGTCTTTGAAAGATGTTGTTTCAGGGGAGATGAATGCTCTCCTGGAAAGAAAGAGAAGTAAAAACAAAGATACTTGAAACTAGCAATACTTGAACACTACAGATGTGTAACACATCCAAAGTGCATTTGGAAGCTCAGCTGTTGCTGGACCTGTGGTGCAGCTGAGGGGAAGTTAGCTTAACATTGACCTCACCTGCTCACTCAGGCTTCGCTCTATGGGGGGCAGAAGATCACGCAGCCATTTGAGCTTTATTTCCACCACAGCGGAATTGTCTCAGAGCCAAAACCAACTACGGGGTTCTGCCATTCACATTGCTCTAATTCAGCTGAAAAAGTGGGACAGATGGAGGGAAGAAAGGTGAAAGGCTTCATGTCCTGAATTCATGCCGTTGTCCCGACTCAGACACGCCTGGATGTGCAAGGAAAAGCACAGCGTGCCATGGGTTGGCCATATAATTCATCAGACAGTTGCAGTCCTCTTGCACGCACTGAGCAGCCATAACTGCAGCTCTCAGCATGGCTGGAGGGGGGAATTCTCTCCTCTGTTGTTTCTCATGCTTTCAGGCTTCTCGGCAGCTTCAACAACTGATTGCGGTCTAACTGCATGATGCAAAATAGATTCATTTTGCCTTTAATAGTGGCAAACAGGCACAGAAATGGACAGAAAACAGCCCATTTTATAGCAGATGTAGAATTTCAAAAAGTAATCATTGAGTAAGAACAATAGGGCAGCACAGTAGTGGATGGCAAATACGAGGTGAGCATGATTTTTTTTGCATCAGGCACATCACTGTGTGAATTAAGAAATGCTATTAAAAATCCAGGAAATGCATGTAAATCAAGGGATGACTACTTTCACACACTGACCGGTGTGACCGAAGGACAAATCAAAGTAAAATTTAGATTTTTCTTTTAAATCAGAGATTCTACTTTTTGCTAATAGAGCCCTCCCGCCTGCAGTGTAGATGGTGGTGTAGCAAGGCTGCAGTTGGGTGTGTGTGCTGGGCCCAACGCATCATCTGAGCGAGATGCCCAAGTTGACGAAAGTGGACTGAGCAGAGCGTCCATAGAGCCCCGTCTGCAGCATGGACCCAGCGAGAAACGCGTGCGGCGTCAGAGCAGCGGCTGCCAGTGCTCATAAATACAGGTGGAGAAATCCGGTCTTGAGCACTTGGCTATCCAAGGGTGGTTGAGTCCGAATAAGCTCAACATTATGATACCAGCAGCCCCCGGCAGTCCGCTTTGCACCCACGTCTGCTCCACGTTGCACCACACTGGTGTCTATGGTGCTTCAAGGTGGTCACTTACGCTGTGCTGTGATTCTTAGCTGTTAGAAATGAAACCACCCTCTGGTGAGTGTAATTTTTTTATTATTTTTACATGATATTTGCGTTTCAGTTTTGGGGTGACTTTTGGGTGTGTTTGTGTCCTTCTTAGAACAAAGTAGTTTCCTCTTGAACAAATAATGACTTTTCAATATACAAATTTTTGCTAGATGAACAGATTTCTAGGAACAAATGAGGCTTCTAAACTGAGGAGTAAGTTTATTAATACAACACGCAAAATGTGAACAAGTTTGAGAATCGAGAGAGACCTAAAGATGTCCTCAGAAGTCTGCTATAGTTCTGCAGAAGACACTAAGGTTGGCTGTTGGGTTTGGGAATTAGCGGAAAGATGGATGACGTGGACAGCCAGGCTATGCATTAGATCTCTTCTTCAGCTGAGTGCTTCCTTCAGCCCTGGCTGAGAGTCCTGAAGAAAGCACCCTGCTGCCTTTAGCAGTTGCTGTGCTTCAGAGCTACCTCTGCCAGACATCCTTTCTCGGACTCAAAATGGACACCCACCTGATCCGCACCAGGGGTTTCTTTGTTGTGGTAATGGCCTGGGCTAAAAATCGAAACTCGCCGCATCGCTTTGTGTTCTGTTTGCAAGCACAAGCACGCTGGAAGGGAGCGCATCCTGCTTTGCTTTGAAATGCCACATAGCGTCACCTTCGTGTAGCCAGAGCACACATCACAGGACCGGTGTGGCTCTCCCACCTGCTACCTCTCTCCTTCCCCTTCCCTTTGTCCAGGACAAGGTTTCACCACCTCACATCTCTCCGAATTCAGACTCTTGTCCGCTGTAGAGCCGTAGTGGCAAACGAAACATTTTGTAAAATTGCAGAAAGTAATCATACGCCATACATGTGTAAGTGGCAATGGCGCAAAAACGAGCAAAATATTGTCAGGTTGTAAGTGTTTTCTTCCTTTGAAATACCATAAAATAAAGATAATTCACCCTTTCAAAGCAGGTCAATGCTGTAATAGTCTCAAGGATTTTACTGCCTACAGGACAGGTGACATCCACGGAAGGAGATTTTATTATCTGCTTGCTAACAGGCTGTCAGAGTCAACATTTCATTATTTTAATTGTATGCAATATTGTATACACAACTTTAATTGTACATCGGCATCTGGAAAAATACGTTGCTTGAACCCAGTGCCATATGGGGAAGTTTCCTTTCTTCTGAGTGAACAGTGTGAAACAACATTAAATGTCACAAGCTGGTGCACAGCTGTAAGCTTTATGTTCTACACGTTCTACCTTTTTCTGTGCAGATAATGTATACAGAGAATGCCTTTCAAATGGGACCTGGGCGATGAAGGGCAACTACTCCCAGTGCCAAGCTATACTCAACGAAGAGGTAAGAAATATATGGGTTCATGGAATATTCATATGAAACGCTGGATGTTCGGCAGAAAGGCTCTTCTTGCTCAGATTTAGTTATGTTGCTCAGGAAATTTTGGACACTGTAGCCCTTAGTTGAAGGTTGAGGTTATTAGGCTCTTTTTAGCCGTTCAGAACCTGTCTTTTTCATGAGCCAAGGTCAAAGCTCAAGTTACATTCCCCAAAAATATGCACTATATTTTTATTTTCACTGCTGTTCCCTTTTTAACCACTTTCAGTAAGCAGGCCTTCTCATTGTGCTGTAAGTAATGGAATTAATGCCCAGAGTCCCTGAGTTATTTCACCATTCAAGTGTTCCCTCCTCCAAACCTTAAATAAGTTCATCACTAGCAAAGCATCTACAGTTTCTTTTGCTTTACAGAAGTGGAAATAATACATTCACTGCTGTTGCAGTCCAAAGCTGCACTGCAAACATCCATCCAGCAAAGAACGGCTGAACCAAGCAGCTGACTTGGAACAAGACACTTCCTCCAGTGCTGAGAAGTGTCCCAAGATCTTATTTAATAAGAGGGAATTTGTAAAGGTTTAATAAATCTGAACGTGCATCTACTATGTGCATAACAGCGTAACAGCATGTCGGCCAAATGTAAACCTACCGTCATGGGTCATGGAATGTGATGATGCACCAAAGCTCATGGCTTCACGTCTGTCTACTTTAAGTAGAAAAATGAGCACAGGACTGTGTAGTTTCCTTGTTAACTGACATTGTGGACAGAAACCTCTGGCACAGTCTCTTGTTGAATCAGGGTATATTTCATTACATGGTATACTTGGTAACCATGTGCATGACAAATAAACTCTTTTGATTTTGACTAAGTCTGCTTCTAAGTATCTATAGCATATTATGCCCATTAATATGCCACATTATATAGTTTACAGAAAGTTTATTGCACAGTGAACCCCAGTGAACAAGTCTGATGTCACAGTGATGCCGAGCAACACCAAGTGCTTGAGCAATACGTTCCCGAGTGCTGGAAAGCATCCAGGATTGTACTGTCCACAGGCCCTGCTGACTGGGCTCCCTGTCTTTGCTGCCATCTGTTCCTCGCAGGAACACAAGGAGGTGTAAATGAACAAGTCCATTCATGCAGCAATCAATGCGGACCACGGGAAATGGACCTCTGGCCAAGATTCCACACATTCACACATTAAAGTATGCCTAGTGTGAAAGTGAGGGTTTTATTTTACTTAGATCCTGTATAGAAGCAAGATTTAATTTCTTTCACTTATTCAAAAAACAAGTTTTTGTTTTATGTTCATGTGGCAAGCGGAGGCCCAGCCACGCCTGCACCACATGATTGACAGTTGCACTAGGCCTCAACCACTAATGTTTTGGTGCTCAGTGTGAAGCGGCTGGTATGAAAGTCATCGCTGGAGTTTGTGCCCGTGGTCGTCTCTTGGAAAAGCGTGGACTGGCCTGTGCAGGTGAGGGGAGAGCAGCTGCTCCCCTGGAGAGCACTTTAAATGCAGTATCTCAGAATTTTGTTCTCAAATGATGGAAGAAGGCAATAGAAGACTGACAGGTGGATTGGTGCAGTGCTGGCAGTTCTGCAGAGCTTTGTAACAGAGTTTGAACAAAGCTTGGACAAAGGTTTACTGCTTAGTCTGTGCTCCCATCCTCACCTGTGGTCACGAGCTGTGGGTAGAGATTGTTTCCTGCAGCAGAACTCCTTTGTCCAGTAACTTCTTCAAAATATTTATATTGCATTTACACTGCTGTAAAGTTATCACAGCTTGGACATTATTAGTAGCACCATTGGAAATAGGGCCATGTAAAGAAGCTTTGTGAACCGGATGAAATGAGAAAACAAGATTGTTCAACGTCGCCTCTGCTAAGGGGCTGAATTAATTCTGCGATTGACAGATTATGTTGAGCTGAGCTATGAAATGCAGTCGGAGGCAATTTGGCTGAGTTGTTTCTGTATTTATCCTGGCTACGTCCCCCGTCTCTGCCCTGCTGTGGTGCTGTAGGAATACAATGTAGGTGTGCAGTTTAGGAGAGCAAAGTCCTCCAAATAACAGGACACCAGATCAAAGAAAAAGAGCGATATTTTGTATGAGTATGAAGGCGCATGTCATATATGTTCACAAGCCATCGCTGTGGTTGTTGCTAGGGTTACAGATACTTTAATGTTTCTTTTGTCTGCACTCTTCTTAGTGAATTTAAGAAAAGAAAAACATACATTTGCTTCTCCAAAGCAATCCAGAAGGCTTGCTAAGCTAATCGCTTATTGGTTGGTTTCCTTTAGCATCTCAATCAGGATTTTATATTTCAGTTCCAAGTCCATTACTTTGGATGACCTTTTTGCATGAGAAGTTGTTGTGAGAATCACTAATGCAATTTGACTGTGCACTGAGCACTGAAAGTGAACTATAACCTTTAAATATCAAAATGCATGTGTCCTATAAGCATGGAAGAAATGGTGGAGAAATGAACTACAGAGTGGATCAAAGGTGTGACTGGTATTTTTCACAGTGACAGGAAGCGTTGGGGCGTACACGGGACAAGTGTGCTAAAGAGGGAAGATGCTTTTTTTTATTTTTATTTTTATATATATATAATTTTATTTTAAAGTGACAGTGGCCATCTGATGGCTCCAATGTCTCACTATCTTTCAGAAAAAAAATAAGCTGCACTACCACATAGCCGTGATCATCAACTACCTGGGCCACTGCATCTCCCTGGGAGCCCTCTTGGTGGCCTTCATCCTCTTCATGCGGCTCAGGTAAGACCCATGGTTCATGCTCACCACGAAGTCCCTTTGCAGCGTCTAGCTGCTGGGTGGGAATTGTTATTAGCCTGAAAGAGTGATTTATTTTTTCATTTTGTTTATACTTCCAAAATGAGTCACGGTATAATACGCGCATTCCATTTTTTCTTCCAACAAAAATGCTTTCCTTTGACTACATATCTGAGTCATAGCACAATTTGTGTGAATATGAATACGTCCTATAAGAACATAAACCAATTACTCAACCAAGGACAAAGAACAAGCATGCAGAAGCTCATTACATTTAAATGTATTTATTTCGCTGACAACTTTTCACCAGAGCCACACGCAATGATTTTCTCTTCTGTACAGCTGGCTAACTTAACTGTAATATATACAAGTTAGTTATCTGCAACTTTTGGTTGTATAATACAGGCTGAGTAGCTTCCTCAAGATCACATTTGCACTTGGGACTGCTGTCAGTGTGAATGACGTTTCGTTTAAGTGGATTGAAGCGTCTACCTGGTTCATTCATTGACTTGACTCCAGTCAGCATGTTTGGAAGTTCATCATAAGACTTTTGTGGCTGAGTTACGTAACTGTGACTTAGTAGTTGCGTGACATTAACATTATTGGAAATCATTCATCACTGACAGAAACACTGAAGCAAACTGCTGCCATTTGGTCTTACTGCGAAAAAAAAGCAAATACACATTTTCCCTCACGAGCATAATCGAAGACAACAAACATTAATTCGTACAACATCAGTAAGACATTGCTACACGGTGGTATGATGGTATTGAAAACACAAATATGATGATGTTAAGGTATTTTTTTGCATACTACTATTTAAGTAGCTACCCAAGTTGCTATGAGTCCACATCAACTCACTGGAACTTTATTCCAAGTGTGTGGTCATGTTTATGCAAAGTGCACACGTAGTGTATCCTGTATATTGATTTTCCTTAAGGAGAAGGTGCCTGTGTTGACAGTTCTGGTGTATTTTCCACTGTACTACCATGATCTCACCTCCTGTTTGTAGCCCTGTATGTGAAGCTTCATTGATGGCACCCATGGCAGCTAACAGTTCACACCTGCCTACTAAATGCAAGATGTTGAATACATTTTTACAATAATTAAAAGCATGCAGCATATTGGTATATAAAGAGAGTATACAAACAACAAGCATTCAGACCTTGATGCACTGTGCCAGAAGACTGTGCTACTCAGCACTCAGTACTTTCATTGGGAATGCATTCAGTCATCCAGCACACTTGCACTTGACGGTGGTCATAAATAAATCACAGTGGCTAAGTATGTCAGCCATTTCCCTTGGTTCTCCTCAGGAGGGTCTACAGACCCTTCTAGCTAAAGGAACAGACAAAAGTAAGGATGCTGAGTGTAGTTCAGTCTCTAGCAGGTATGGAGACAGGGGTGGTATAGCACCACTGGCTGATGCCAACACTCCATGCTGCCAAACCATTTTCTTTTTTTTACTAAAAACCAAGTTTTAAACCTGCATTGAGCCGTGCTGTGCTGTCAGCGGAGGGAAGTAAGGAAATGGCCTGACCTTTAGGAAGGTTAAAAACAAGATCATGAGATGATGATGTTGCCAGAGTTCAAAGAGTGGTGGTGCGATTTAATTCTGAGGATCATCACATTCCTTAATATTTCATTGCAATCCTTAATATCTTCATGTTGTGTAAATATAATCTCAGGTACTGTGGTTTTATTGGACAGCAAGAGAAGCTCAGGAAAATGCCCAGGATGATCTTGCTAGTTGTTTCTGCATAATTTCAGCTGCTTTTATATGTAGCTCACAGTAGGGATCTTCCCGAGCTGAGGCATAGAGACGTGTACCAAGTCTGTCCTTTGGCGATCACATACTGTACAAAGTGGGAAGTCCAGTTTTATATGCAAACCTTTTATATGCATTGCTGCACCAGAGCAAATCAGAAGCAGGGAGGGAAAGGGCTTTTGCACACAAGGAAAGGAAAAGAAAAGTCCAGTGATGGCGTCACCAGCCAGTGTAAGTGAGAACATGGTGCAGTCACTGGAGTGGCATCTCTTGAGCTCTTCCAAAAACAAATCCTAGTGATCCTAATAATGGCCGCGAAAGCTGCTGAACATGTCAAATACGTCAGACTCATTTTCCTTCTTGGCTCAGTCATTATTCATCCCCATATTTCTTCACATTAGAAAGAAGCACCATTACTTTAGTAGTACCATATTGCACTGGTGAAGGTATTAGAGTTTGTTGCAAAGTATCCAGTCACATTTGATTCCTCATGTTTCCAACTTGTACCTCAGTTGGTGAACATTATGGCTGGAGTAAATGGGCTTTTTTTTTTATTAACTTAAAAGGATTTCCTGCACATCCCTGGCTCTCAGTGCACAAAGCAGGATTTACTGGGTTAGTGAAGGAACTTTTGTGAAAGTTTTCAGGGAAAATGTCATTTGTGTCTATTTTTTAATAGTAATAAAAGTAATTTTGCACTTTACATGACTTAAATACAGGAGTGTGTTGAGGCTGCTGTAGGGAACCCCGTTCCTTTAAGTAGATATTCTCAACTATGACAAACATTTCATATTTTATAACTTGTGGCCAAGGATACAACCTTTTAGAGTCCACAAAGCCAGAATAATTTGTGCATTCATTAAAATCTTTGCTTCCCTTTAATCGTGCTTTAAGTAACAGTGGTTTTTTCATATGACCTCTTTCAGGCTTTAGTCACTCTTAAGCTTTGGATTTGCTTCCTTTAGTACATTTTCACAGATTTTCTTTTTTCCTTTAGATGCCTTTTTGTAATTATAACCTCTGCAAAATGATTGTTTTTAAAATTATTTTCTTTATGATAAATATGCTCCTTTACTAAGCTTCATAATAGCCATTCGTTATCGGAACAGTGCTTGCTGACCTGCTCATTTCAGTCATAAATCAGATTTTAAGGGCTGAAAATGCTTCTAAATGAATGCAGACTGTAAGGCAGAGACCTGGGTTTGAATCCCCGCTGTTCCCTGTTAGCCATCTGTGACTGTGAGCCCCAGGGATTCATCGGCCACGTCGTCCCTCAGAATGGAGCCTTTGGTCAGCCAGGTCCCTGAAGGGCTGTGGGTGAAGTCAGCCAAACAGTGCGTTTCTACACCGGTTTTACACCATTAACACACACCCTTGTAAAGAAATGAAATGGGTGGTGTGCAGCTCGTGCCTGTCCTCACCTGTCTGTAGCTCATGTGAAATGATGGACCAGGATCTGGGTAAAGAGATACTTATGAGGATAAAAAAAGGCTGCAGGTCAGGCCACATTGTGCAAAGTTCTATACACACAACACAGTGGCTGTGTGTAAAAATATAGCCATGCTGCAAACATATTCAGGATAGGATGTTAACAAGCGTTTCTCCAAGTACCACACTGGTTTACCATCCCGTTTCACATCCTTGTCAAAAGTGCAGTAAATTAAATAATTTTGTATATGCAGATAAGTGCTGTAAGTGGATTTAAGAGCCACCAACTGTTTTTCCATTTTGCCAAATATTAAAAGGGATATTTAAACAGTGTCCTGCTGTGCCACGGTTAGCTTTGGAAGAACCTGCAGTGAAGGCGACGTTTCAAAGGGGTTCTGTTTTCTCGGGCACAATTCCATTCCTAAGCATTGCTGAGGTTGTCCAAAATTAAGCACGTATTAATGGAAACGCCATCATTACAAATGACACCCATTTTGTGTGCTGTCTTCCAGCTTAGAACTTTCCCCTGAGATCCTGGCATCCAAATCAGAATGTCAGGGGGTATCACAGTGTTGGTGTGCACTTGTTCTTTTTACCTAAAGGCAATTTTTAGAATAATGACAAAGCTGTAACAGACAATACATTTACCAACAGGTATGCGCACTTGAGCCCATATACTGTAGGTGATTCCAGATACTGGTTATCAGTTCAGAGCAGTCATGTAACACAAGAGCAAAGAATTAGATGTGGAGTAAATGCTTATGGGAGCAGTTACAGAAAACAAATGACAGACCACAATAAACTAAACTCTGTACAAAAACTTAGGTCTGCTTAGGTTTGCAATGTAGGCATACAGTACATGTGGTGTAATCATAGCATCAATAACATGAACAAGGGTTCAGCAGTGTAAATAAAGCATTAAACTCATGACCAAATGAAGATTGTGGAGCACCAAACATTTGTAAGTAATGTAAGTGAGTGAGTAAGTAAGCAGGCAAGTCGATGCTGGTGTTACGCACCCCATTGTGTTGGGGGTTGTGCCAAAAACAGGATCTGCCTCGGGCACCAGATATCTTGGGTGTGCATGCCTCTGGATTAAGGAAGTGTTCACTAGCATTAAAGGCTGAGCCACATTTGTCAGAATACCAGTGCCCACTTTGCCTGTTTAAGCACATTGCCCCATGAAAATGTTGATATTTTAATTTTATTTGGGAGTAATCGAGTTTTCATCTGCTTGTCTGCTTGTCTGTCTACAGGCTTTCCACATACTTTTGAAATATTCCCAGAGAAGAATGCTAGTCAGCCCAGCCAGCATTTATATAATATATTATTATATACTGCCTGGGCAAAAAAAGTCACACACACTAATATTTGGTTGGACCTTCTTTAGCTTTGATTTCGGCACGCATTCGCCATGGCATCCTTTCGATAAGCTTATGCAATGTCACAACATTTATTTCTGTCCAGAGTCGCATTCATGTTTTGCCAAGATCCTGTATCGATGATGGGAGAGTCGGACCGCTGCGTAAAGTCTTCTCCAGCGTATCCCAAAGATTCTCAATGGGGTTAAGGTCTAGACTCTGTGGTGCCAACCCATGTGTGAAAATGATGTCTCTTTCATGCTCCCTGAATCACTCTTTCACAATTTGAGCCCCATCAATCCTGGCATTGCCATCCTGGAAGAAAAAATCCATTGATGGAAAAGCCTGGTCATTCAGTATATTCAGGTAGTCAGCTCACCTCATTTTTTGGCCACATAACGTTGCTGAACCTACACCTGACCAACTGAAGCAACCCCACATCACAACACCAAGTTAAATCCAGGTGGGGACTTTTTTTGGCTGACCAGTTCATTATTTACATAATAAAGTATCTCGTACAAAACATAACCATTATTTCCTAAAGATCAGTGATGCTAGAGGAATTGATCCAGGGGGCTGTAATGTGCTCCATCGAATGACTGCACTGCCGTCACCCACTTCTGGCCCCATAGTGAGAAGTACATTTCCTGGCCTCCTCGGGTTCACATGTGTCAACCTCACCCCTTTCCTGCGCCCTCACTATCTCACTAAAATCTGCTGTCAATTTAAATATAAATTTATTTAGTCTGAGTTGCCGTGTGCAAAATAATTCCTTTTTTCCCGTTCCGTGGTATGCGGTCCTTCAGAGGTGGACATACAACTCTTTTTGGACTGATAAAGCCTGAATGCTCATTGTGGTCCCTTGATTCCAACACATTAAAATGGTTAAACTTAGCTTACTTGCAAAGCTTACATTTTTATAATAAATGTTACTGTAAGGTCCATATTAAAACGTGACTGTAATGCTATGATGTAGAAATTGAGATTTGTCTGATCAAACAGCAAACCTTTGTGCGCTCAGTGAGTGGTTTTCCAAAACCCACAACCGGGGAAACCGTTTCCATTGGTACTTTAATTCAGCATTATTTATAGCCCAGTATGTGTAAAGCTGAAACAAATGCACAATAAAAAATCCACTTGAGACTGGAATTATAACTCTTTACAAACAGCTATTAGGAGAACCATGAGTGGAAAAAAATAACAATGCCTTCAGCAATGTACATTAGCGGCCTGGACCGCCTGCGGAGCCCATTTACCCCAGAAAAGTGGTGCACTGTGCAACACATGGGCCCATTTTTCACAAAATTAATATTGTCAGCTTAAGAAAGACTTCAACGTTTCTCATAGAAAGGACCACCCTGGCTTATTTAATTAATTTTATGGCACCAACAGGTGAATAGAAATTATTGTTCCGAATCCAATAATACAATCCCTCATGCCAACTACAAGTTTAAGAGACTCGGCTCATATACTCTGAGATGGCGGCTTGGCAGAGAAAGAGCCAGAATGGACTCAAGAGCCAATATTAAGTGGGAATTTTTCCTTTCACACTCGTGCTTTGCTGGATACAGGAGTGTGGACAGTAAGAAGCAGATCAAGAGCCAAGTCGTATGGTCGTGAATGTTCAAGAAGGTACCGTGCAATGTCTGCTTCTCTCAGAAAGCGGCAAAATGGCATTTTTACCTCAGCAGCTCTCTCTTTCCAGACTTTAACTAAAATGTAAAAACAACCAAAGAAGTTATTAAATATTATTTCTGGATAACGGCATTTAAGTGGTTCAGTTCTATGATTATAATTTGGAAATGTTAAGTTGAAAAAGCATTAAAATATACAGTGCAAGAAAAGGCAAAATGAGTCCTGCTGCACTCTTTCAGCAAATCCTGTTGGTGAGCTAACAGCCCCTCTGCCAGAATACAGACAGTGCTGCTGCCTTCCATACTCACAGGAGCATCCGATGTCTGAGGAACATCATTCACTGGAACCTCATCACGGCCTTCATCCTGCGCAATGCCACCTGGTTTGTGGTCCAACTGACCATGAATCCAGAGGTCCACGAGAGCAATGTGGTAAGTTTCACTGCACACGACTGTTTTTTTTCCCTACACTTTGCTCAAACGTTTATTTCATATCAGCTGTTACGTACATACTGTGCAGAAAATGACTCATAACACCATGAGTCTGAGGAGGCAGAAGTCTCAGCATACAGTATGTAGTACCTACATGCATTTTTTTAATCCTGCAACCTGACTGATACTGTCTAGGTTTTATTTAACTACAAGCCAGATGGTGCACAAGTAACAGAAACTTTCTAATGGATGCAGCCAACAGTTGTTTTTTCTCTCTCTGGGGAAAAAGGTGTCCGGCAATCATGCTGTAAAAAAACTTTTTTTTTATTTTTATTTAAAGTGTCTTGTTAATGCCACTGAAATGGTTCAGCTTATGACCCTGTCACATGAGCCTAGCAGCAGGACCAGCAATTTTTACCTGATACCTGCATTTACATTTCACCTTTTTAGCTGACTCTTCTATCCAAGGCAACCTACAGTCTCAAGTTGCAGTTATTTTCCCCATTTATAGATGAGTAAGTTCTACCAGAGCAAATGAGGGTGAGTAGTCTGCGCAAGGGTACCATAGCACAAAGGGGAATTCAAGCCTACAGTCTTCAAGTCCAAAGGCGGCAGCTCTAACCACTGTGTCACACGTTTTTCTCAATGGTGGATCAACACCAACTTTTGTGCATTTTTTTTTCCCTTTCTCCGTCAGGTCTGGTGCCGGATAGTCACAGCCGCATATAATTATTTCCATGTGACAAACTTCTTCTGGATGTTTGGAGAGGGCTGCTATCTCCACACAGCCATCGTGCTGACGTATTCTACCGACAAGCTACGCAAGTGGATGTTCATCTGCATCGGCTGGTGTGAGCGTGACGCCACTGCTGGTCTTGTTCTTGCTTGTGGTCAAAAGGGTAGGAATGCAGAACAGAAGTGTAAGTGGTGAAAGGCATGGTCGCTTTTGCTGGAGGTGAGGCTGTGGTCACCCAGTGAACAAGTGCTGTTAGCAACGCAGCATATAGATGATCCCTATGATCTGCTGTTTTCTGTCTTTAGATCGTATGACATCTAAGGTGTGCTTGTATTCATGAGCATCTTTTCTGTTCTTACAGGCATCCCTTTTCCGATTATCGTTGCCTGGGCCTTTGGCAAGTTATATTACGACAATGAAAAGTGAGTCCGATATTTCTTTGGTCTCAGTTACCAAGAGCATGTCCCACCCTTTTGTTTTCACTTTTTCTTCACCTGGCTGGGTGAAAAGCATTGCGGCCAGAGAGGCGGATGTTCATTACTTGTAGTTATTTACACGATCACGTTCCTCGGTAGGTTATTAGGCGGCTAATAAGCTTGTACTGTGGCCTTGTTCATTCCTGCAGCACTACTGCTTGAAGTGTGACGTGGAACGAATGCTTTTTTGCTGTTAACTTTATCCTTTATGCTACAATTTATAGTGAGGAGAGCAGGGATCTTAGTCATTAGGTGGGAGGCCATCAGAATAGAATTTAGATGATCAAAAGTTTTAAGTGGCCTTCATGGTTCTGAAGTGATTTGGATCCTCAGGTGCTGGTTTGGCAAGCGTGCAGGTGTGTACACCGACTACATTTACCAGGGCCCGATGATCCTCGTTCTGCTGGTAAGCGCATGCACACCTGTTCTTTTCATCCCCTGTCCTGTAAACATGCCTCACCTGTGCTCAACCTACTCTGCTAACACCAGCATAAGGTGTTATTGTAAAGGTCACCAGATAAATGATTTTGTCAGAAGAAACGTAATGGAGCATTTGGTCACTTTGCAGTATTCTTCTGTAATCCTTTGTGCCAAATACTGACTTCTGTCAATCACCGTTACTTTTATATGACAAAGGGCAACAGCTTTGCTTGTCCACGACGATGAAATGCGTCAGTTAAAGTATTCCACACAATGCAGTAACAAAAATTTATAACAAAAGCCAACTCTGAAATGTGGTACAAGAATGAAATGTGATGTACGGTATTGTGCTTAAGTACTGCTTTTTTTTCTTCAGATAAATTTTATTTTCCTCTTTAACATCGTCAGAATCCTCATGACGAAGCTCAGAGCCTCCACCACGTCCGAGACCATACAGTACAGGTGAGTGTGACTGCTGGGGGGCTCAGGGTCCTGTTTACTGCCATTTGTATGGTGCGCTGGCGGAATGAAATGTTGAGTCTGAGTGTGAAATGCAGGCAAATTGGACTTTCTGTGGATTTCTGTGAGCTGGGACACATGGGGACTGCAACACTTTGGCCCAATTAAGCACATTTTCATGTAAATAGTTGAAAAGGAATACAATGAAGTTCATGGATCTACCCTGCTGAGGAATCGTGAAATGCAGGGGACAGTAGACAAGGCCGTAGAAGGAAGGAGCAAAGCTTAACGTCTTACTGACATCTGCAGTCACCACAGAGATGCTTTCATTATCTTTTCCCCAGTGTTAAGTCTGTATGGCACACATGTGCACAGCTGGGTAATTTTTACTACAGCGGAGTAAATACTTTGACCAGGGGCACTACAGCAGGATGGGATTCAAACCCAGGTCTCTACATGCAATTGGTAAAGTTTTCACTTAGTCATTCGTTCATTAACGTTGCACAGCAGCAGCTCTAACAGCTACATCACCTGCTGCCTCTCGCACCGCTGGCGCCCGTGAAGTGCGTCTAAAGGTGTGCTCGGAGGTGCGGCGAACAGCAGTCGTCTGCAGCCATTTTCAGCTTCCACACGCATCCCCGGTGCTTTCTGTGCTGCTCTGATCTCAGTCTTCAGCCTTAACTTCAGTGCCTGTAAACTGACCTGCTTCAGAAAAAAGCTGAACAGTACAAATAAAAAATTGCAAGCTGCTTTCGGTAAAAGTGCTAGGCAGCATAAAGCAGGAATTTCTTTCTTGAGCTGAATGGCTTTTGTTTGTTTTGTTCTGTAGTGGAGATGTTTGTGTGAGAGACTCATTTGCTTCTTTCTGCCCTTGTTTGTTCAGGAAAGCGGTGAAAGCCACCCTGGTGCTGCTGCCTCTCCTCGGAATCACATACATGTTGTTCTTCGTCAACCCTGGAGAAGACGAAATCTCACAGATAGTGTTCATATACTTTAACTCGTTTCTGGAATCATTTCAGGTGCACCTCTGAAGTCTGTTTCTGTCATTGTGAATGCTGTAGAAATAAAATTAATATGTTTACCTCTGGGTTCTAAGCTTAGAAGCTCCTGATAAAACTGGTAAACTTCAATATTTCAGTCTTTCCTAAGTCAGAAATAGATCCTCATAGCTTTTTTCTTTGAATTGTTAATGCTGTAAAATATGGAGTAATAGAAACCTTAGTCTGTCAGATGCACCTACAGGCTTGTTTCTTATTCAATAGAAACAGTGACTGGAATCCAACTTGTGCTCATAGTCACAGCAAACTGAGAAGGCAGTTATCACGTGAGATAAAATGCTAACTGTACTGCAGACTGGTGAGGAAACAGAAAACCAGATCCATGCTTTTCATTACAAATCATCTTTTCTTTGCATCTCCCCTTCTGTCCCATGTCTAGGGCTTCTTTGTGTCGGTGTTTTACTGCTTCCTGAACAGTGAGGTAGGTACTGGGCTTCACCTCCGTCAGCCTACAGCAGTGAAGGTCAAACTCATTCCACCCCCACTGTCTCTCATGCAGTAGCCAACACACAAAACACATATGAGTACCTTACAAAGTCGCTCTAGCAAAGTTCCTATAGAAGTGGTCCGTGCACAAGACTGCAGGAAGCCCAGTGCTGAGCATAGAGCTACCACTCATGTTTGGAGGAAAGTCAGCGGGACACTACTGAAGCAGCCAGTCAGTCCCACAGCCTTGACCCTCTCCATAGAAAAGGCTGCTTATGGGAAATTGTTGCCCTCCTGCATATGCCATGCTGCTGCCTTTGCCACAAACCCCTGGATCCTGAAAACCAAATGAAAACCCCATGTTTACAAACTCAAAAACTATCTACTTGGACACTTAAATTGTCAACAAAGCATGCAAAGGAAAAATACTAACATGAAGAGGTTAACTGGAGCTTTTGATATACAGTACATCAGTAGTGGTGGTGCGACAAGACAATGAGACTATGAAACAGCTCAACTCACTCCTTGTAGATTTCTTGCCAGTTTTATTCCCTATGTTTTTTCTCCACGTCTTTCAACTTCTAGGAAATAATTAAATTTTCAGATTGTTTTCTGGTTCTGTTGAAGAAAAACGTTTTATGAAGTGCCAGAAAAAAAGAAGGGCTTTGGCACTGCTTGTTACAGTACATTGCAGTACAGTAGCATCTTGACAACCATGCAGCTTCTACATGGGATTTCTCTTCTAAAATAGAGAGCCTTGAAAAGCATTCAGACCCTCGCTCAGGTTTCATGCTTCAGGAGCTACCATCCCTTAATCACAGGGCCTGGACATTTTGTTAAAACGGAAGGAAGGATGGATAAGAGAAGAAAGAGGGAAATACCGTGGCGCTCATCGCTCTCAAAGGTGCCAACAAATGTAGAATGACCACTTGAAGGCTTTTTTATAAAAATGTTGATGGAGGTTTACTGGGAATGGGGCAGAATGACAAAGTGAAGTCTTGCCCTGCAGCGGCGCAGTCTTAATATCCGATTTTGATAAAGAAACTGTTTTACGGTTGCTGTCCTCAGCTCACGCAAGCATCCCGGATTAAGTTTGCCGGAAGAGTTAACCAGTATCTCTGCTGAACAATGTGCAAAGCTGATACATGGGTAGCTCTACCACATATTAATGTACGAGCTTTGTATACATATGCAGACAGTATGTTTCAGCTTTGAATTTTTCATGAAAATACTGTTAACATAAAAATATTTTGCCTTGTATGTAAAGTATTTCAAGTTTCACTGTGGTGAACCAAGATATCAGAGAGAATGGTGTTCCATTGTGCCATCTGTGGCTCAGTAAAATATGAGAACTGGCCAGCGGTCTGGGTGCTTTTGAAAGATGCTGTACTTCTACTTGCGGCCTTTTTTGACCTTTTCATCCTTCACTTGTCTATGATGCATTTAGTTACTTAAGGAGTAAAATATGTTTCTCCAAAGTGAGTCTGAAAATGCAACCTTGCTTTCCCAGCAGCCTCGACGGGGCCGCTTTTTCACTTGTCTGCTCTCATTAATGTAATTCAATGTGTTATTTGGTCTGATGAGATGTGTGGTGTCATAGGGTTATGTAGCCAGAGACTCTGTCACTCTGGCTCTTTGTTTCCTTGCTGACGCTTGACACTAAGTTCCATTGCATCTCGTAGTTGGTGCACTAACTCATAACCAGTAAGCAGCAGAAGAACAGTGGGCTGCGTCTGATCACCCAAAATGTGCTTCACATTTGAACGGGGCCATCATGCAGCTGAGCTGCTGCGTTCCATGTGGAGAAACATTCATTGCAGAATTTTCCTGAACCAAAGGAAACTTTTCAGCTCTTACTGTTTATGGGCTTTGCTGCGAGCACATAGCCAGAACAGCCCTGCGCCTCCCGGATCACCTGTGTAGTCTTGTGAGCGTTGACCTTTCTATTTCTTGCTTAATTTGTTGCGTATTTTGCTGTGCTGTGCGTTTACCACAACTTTGCAGACTACGGACCTTGGCTTAAAATAATGGAAGTGTCCCACTCGGTCCCCAGTAAAACTGTGCAAACATTTTTGTGAAAAACCCTGCACTTTGCCACATGTGTTCTTCTGCATTTGCTGGCACCTTTGAGGGAGAGGATCTCCACGATGATGCGAGGCCCTCGAGGCGAGAGGTAAATCACGGCGGCCGCTCTCGCTCTGCTGAGCTCTGCAGACCTTCAGCTTAATGCACCTGCTGCCCAGCGCTTCCTCCACTTTTGACGCAAATTCATATCTGGAGCTCGCAGATGTTATTTATTCTCTTAGCTGGCAGTTATGAAGGAAATAAAAACCTAGGGAGCTCAAAATGGAGCCCCTCGTCCATTTTTACTCTCTATGTTAATACCAGTATTTTATTATTGATGATGTTTATATGGCTTTTCAGTTCATCTTGCTCTCCCCTGCCTCCGCGTTTCTGTGCCGTTTGTGACAGCACTCGTGGGGGGGCAGCGGCACCCTTCACTGCGTATCTTCTGCTGCTAAACTCCTGGTCACACCCAGCAGCCGAGCAGTAACCGGTGTTTGCTGGGAGACTCACTCTGCTGCTGGCCGTTTGCAGAAACCCTGCTGGGGTTCAGTCCTTCACTTCTTTACTTCCCCGAAGGAGCATCCATCTTTGTTGTACGTTTTACATTACAGTTAATGGCAGCGTTAGAGAGCAAAGTGACCTGCTAGTGAACTGTGACATGTACCAGCTTAGTTCAGCATTGGGGGAATGGTGATGTAAACGGATGTTACGCGTTACACACAAGCACCGCGTTGGAAAGTGAACAGAGCAGAACACACGGGAGCTTCTTAATCATGGCACGGACGGTATCTGATGGCCAAAGTGTTTTTCTCGAGTGTCTGTGGCTCCGTTAGATCGTGGGCATTGCCGAGCGCGCGCTTTTGAGCGGTCCCTTAGTGAACGTGGTCCAGGAACGGCACTGTAGCGGTCGCTTCACTGCATTTGACGCTATCCTTCTGTACTTTAAACACTATTTTCCAGTTTCATTCACGTTTTATTTCCTTCGTTCGTCGTGATCGTCTTGACATATACATATAGTTGACCTTGGCTACACAAAGCACAGTGACACGCAGGCCTGACATTTAGCACTCGAGCAGTCCGCCCCGAAGTCCGTGTTCGTGCATTATTTCCTGGCATGACGTGGGGATTTGTTGTCATCGAAGTGACAGCCAGGTGCTCGCTGGCGTCCACTGTCCTAATCCCCCACAGGTGTGCTTACAGTCCGTCGAGTGAAAAGTGCACCAGAGCACTAATACGAGGGGATTTACAGGATGCTGCTTTTGCCTCTGGAAGGACCTTCGGTTCGCTGCGGACGGCGGCCCTGTGACCACCGGGGTACGCACGCGCCAGCTTCAGGTGTCACACGGTGACGGCTGTGTCAGAAGGGCATCGTGCGAACGTTTGCAATTACACATTTTTTCGGGTTAATGTTCTTACGTATTCCACTCCTCCAGGTTTTGTGTTGGGCATTGTGCGTGCGTTGTCGTGCGGTTGTGGTGTTAATACAGAGGGTAATGGATGGACTGGGCGGTAGTCGATGCAGGTTGTGTGCGTACGGCAGTTTTAATTACGGCAGCGGCACTTGTTATTGCAGGACGTTGTTTCCGTTTATGGAAATGCATATTTAGTTCAATCGATGCAAAGCAGGGCTGCGGGTGACACTGCAGTCACTTGTCATTCTGCTCCGCAGGTGCGTTCGGCAGTCAGGAAGCGCTGGCACCGCTGGCAGGACAAGCACTCGATCCGCGCCAGGGTGGCCCGGGCCATGTCCATCCCCACTTCGCCCACAAGGGTCAGCTTCCACAGCATCAAGCAGTCGACGGCCGTGTGAGGACCGCTCGCCGGACCACCCTGCGTACGGAGCAGGGAACGTCAACGGCACGCAAGTGGCTGCGCGCGTCCGGGGGCATCGACGCCCGGACGCACAAACACGGGGGCTGGAGAAACTCGCTGCCCATTGCTGCAGAAAAAAGACCCTAGACATTCTCTGGTTTGGCTGTTTCGCTTCTTGTTTTGTCCAATTTACACACTGGGGACAGCATTAGAAAGGCACCGTGAAGGAAAGAGCTCCAAAACACCCTTACTTATCAAACGTTACTGGAGGATTTCCTCTGGCTTACCTGCCACATCACTGCACATTCATTTACTGTCGCAGGGCTTCCTCCCAATGTGTTTCAAAGTCATTGCTCAAAAGAATCACATTTTTTAATACATGTTATTAGCAGGGAGAAAAACTGTTGTTGCACAAAGGAGCCCATGTTTTCATCAACACTTTGCATTTGCAGAATTCAAATGCACTTAAAAAAATTGCCATTATTTCTGTAATCTGCGTTTTCTTCATCTTTCTTGAGCTTTTTGTGTCTCCTGTTGGACCCTCGACTCAGTCTGCCGGGGCTCTACGTGCTGTACTTTGTTGGGAATCAAGCATCCACGTGCAGACAATGGGACCCGCCTGTCACGGTGACAAGCGGCTGAGCCGAAAAAGAAATCCATAGGGATCCATATTTGGTTTTAATAAATACTCTGAAGGTATTCTGCAGCTTCCTGGTAAAACTTTTTCATTGCACCTGGATTTATGCACTTTTAAAGGTGTTGCAACCGGATAGAAAGAACTATTTAGGTTGAACATCAATACATTTATACCTCATGTTACAACATCCAGGTTCCCCTTCTCTGAACATTGAAAGTTTTTCAGGTTTATTTATTTAATTGTATTTTCTTTGCTGTTCTGTTCTCTAAAATGTCTCTGTTGCAGAATAAAAATGGCCCGTTTTCGGGTGCAAAACGCACTCAGAACGGAAGCTCAAGCTGCGGAGGCCGAGGGAACGGGAGTGCGATTTTATTTTTGTCGTAACTATGTTTTTACAAACTACCCAGCAGATACACAAAGGTCTGCGTCTGCAGTCATCCCTCCATTTACATCTTGTTTCAGTATGAACGAATGTACTGATGATGACCGAACATTTCGTCTCAGGCATTGGCTGGAACTTTTAACGCTTAAAAGAACGTGATAAAAAAATGAAACATTGCTGAACTGATATGAAAAAGTACCTATTAAAATATGCATTCCAGTCCTTCTCAGAAATATTTCATTACCTGGTCAGTAGGTATCGCAGCCGCCTAAAGCGAACAGTGAATCTGCAACGTAGCTTTGGACGCGTGCGAGTTCATTATTAGTGCAATAAATAATCGGTAACAATAAATAGATAATAGATAATCACTTGGCACAGACGCACTGTCATACGTTCATATTTTACCTCACTTTTCTTAGAAATGAATGCCAGGCTGCAGTATTTGTGCCTGCGGTTACGGTTTTCTAAATGTGCTCCACTGAAGGGGGGCACAACGATGAGGGGGCCAAAGGGCCCGTTTGCTTGGCCTGATTCACAGCTGTGCACCATGTGGTTGTGCTTTAAACACGGGTTTGTGTACTGCGTAGCGGAGCGCCAACGTACGGCAACCGGAAATAGCACAGTATAGGCTTTGGCGTGGGTACAGAAACCAGTGGGCACCGAGAAAGATTTAATGGTTTCGGTTTTTAGGGGGTGAAACAAGGTAACCCGTAAATCAAAAGATCCACTGCTGGATTTTCCACCGCGTCTTCAGCCCGAAGCCCACAGCTGCCCTGCACAGAGCCGCGTGATAACGCAGTCGCGTACAGCTCATACGTAAGCAAGGTACGAGAAGGCAGCGGCAAATTTAAGATAAATCCTTGCCTCCACAATTTTATGACAAGCACGAACAATGTGCAGAAGAACACGTTGTTCTGAGTTTATTCGGGGCAACTGCAGTGTAAAATATTTTTATGCCCCATCAGATCAGTCCCATTTTTACTGCAGTCTAATAACACCTTCATTTCCCCCGGCGACTGCCAGTTCTCAGGGCCTCATCTTAGCATCATTTCCTGAACCTAAACCGGCTCACAAGAGATGAGACTGTTTCGAACCATTTAGCCCCGATTCCTGTCAGAGGCCGTGTTCCATGGGCGCAGCGTGCGCACCCGTGTGTCTGTATATTTCATTTCCATTAATCCGGGAAGAAAATCCTGTGCACAGCAACCGGTTGCTGTAGAAACAGATTATGAACAAAGCCTGTTTGCCTCTAGTAATTCATGTTTCCATAGCTCGCAAGGATATCAGTGAACCATTCATTGATATTAAGTAAGCCCGGTCACTGTAGACATTACTGAAGCCTTCAGTTTGATGTGAACTTTGCGTTCAGCATAACTGGGCTTTGGCAGCAAGGATTTGTAGATTTTTTTCATTTTCGGAGCGTACGCTGTGCTGTAGTGCCGCAGGCGTCTCCAGCAGAAGCACGACTGAGGACAATTTCGTGTCCCGTCAGCATCCCTCTTCCTCACTCCTTTGAGTCCGCGAGCACGGAATGAATGACAGCTTTAAGGGCCGCCACCGGTCGCACTCGTCTCTCTCGAGCACATCGAAAAGAATTCCGGGTGTCGGGCGTCTCACGCAATGTGGAATTTTTATTCAGAAAATATTCTGTTCATACTGTGAATCCACTGTTAAGTGTTGTGAATTAAAAAGTGTTTTTTTCCAAAACCTCTGGTTACCCGCTTATCCTGTGTGTGCGTGTTTGTAAACGTGTTTAATGCTTTTTTCAAACACACCATTTCTGTGGCCGAATTCAAGCAACGTTTCTACATTTTCACCATTATTATTTAATGAACTCCAACTCCCACAATTCCTTTCCTTTGTCACTTTAGTCCTCAGCCTCTATTTTACCTCAGGTAAGACAGGTGTTTGCTTGCTGCAAACCCACGTTTCTAAACACATTTAATTTATCACGTTGTGCAGTTACAGTATAAAATTAACGCTGTATTCACATTCACGTTTTGTGTCTTTCGTTTTTACACGCTACACATATTCAAAACGTACATTTCCGACTGACCGCTTCCAGCGCAGGAGCGATGAACGAAATGACTAAGGAGCAGGAGGAGCGTTCGTCGCCGTTTGCTTGGCTTTTTGTGTTGTGGCTGCTTGCAGCGTCCAGGACAAATCAAATCTGTCGTCGCCTGCATCCGAGCGGCCGCGAGAGACGATTTCTCAGCGCGGAAAGCACGAGGGCCGCAAACGTGTTTAAACTCTGTTTGTTGCCGGAAATGTCGCCGCGTTTACAATTATTTAGTCTGTGTTCTGATTTTGAGACACTGACCAACTTCACCCCTCAAGGAGGTCTTAGCCAAGGAGGGCTTCCTAATATCCTCATCGTCCTTCATTTGCTGAACTTTTAGTCAGAATGATGGATACTGTAAGTGCTCAGACCTTCAAGCTGAAGCCCTTTTGACTGTTGCTCGTGAGCGTGAACTGGCGGCTCCCGAAGCTCCTGGTGAAGGCAAATACACGCGGCCCGGGTTCCAGAACCGCAGGGTAGCGGGCTGCGGGGCGCTACTCCCCGGCAGGATAGCCGCACGCTACCGGCAACTTGGAGCCACCGGCTCTGCTCTCGCGAGGAAACCCTGAGAAGCCCCAGAGGAGTGGAACCCCAGCCTGGCCCTTCCAGGGGCTCGGAGGCAACCACAGATCCCGCTGTGCCGAGCTGGCACCGCAAACTCGTGCGGTACGCTGTGGACCGGGGTATGAGCCAGCATGGCAAGTGAGCCTGGCTGAGGCAAATCTGATGTGGAAGGCGAAACAGTTCATCTGCAGGGATAAAGAGAGGCGCACTTTTGCTCCCAGGGGTCCCTCTGGAATGGGCTCGGTGGTCATCTAAGAGAAAGACCTCCAGGGATAAAGTGACCCAGATGAAGGGCCAGGGGTGCGGTGCTGTCCAGGAAAATTCTGCAGTTCTCCCTCTGGTGAAAGTCTCCCCTCGGGCCGTGTTGAAAGCTCGCAGACAAGTGGGAGGGCGACAGCTGAGAGCGGGTGAGTCTGTGTCACACCGCGTGACAAGGGACAGACCGCTAATCTGTCCCCTGGTGGGTGGGCGGACTGTGCGTCTTGACCACAGAGTTGTGTGAGAGGGGGTATAAAATGCCAGCGATGTCGCCAAAACACTGCTAATTCAATGCCAGAACAAAGAGCTTTAAAGCAACCGAACCGAGGCGAACACCGCATTTGCGCTCAGCTGCAAATATTTCGGTGTTTAACTCTTTTGTGTTTGCGTCTTCCTTCATTCGTTCAAGTGGTTTCTTAGGAATTTCTGTGATTTTTCTCTCCATCGCGTCCGAATCGACGATTTCCCACTTTCGTGCAACGGTTTGCTCAGGCCCTTCAGCCCCTTCTTCTAAATCTGCAGGGACAACATTTTGCCGAGATTCACTTTAAATCCTCAGGGTCTCCAAATACAAATACTGTATAATTTTCTCAAGTTAGCGATTGCATCTCAAGCATTTCATTAAAAAGCAACAGAAACATTTTGTGTTTTCATTGCTGAAATATGAAGAGGTTTTGCACAAAAATAAGCATGTGCAAAGCTGCTTCAAAAACAGAAAGCGGAACCCCAGGCTGTGCCCGAGAAAATATTTTAAAGGCTCTCAAGGAAATGTTCTTTACAACGATTCATATTTGTTTTGATGTACAAGGATATGAATACAAATCCATCTTACATGAAAACATTCTCATGTCCTCAAATCTACTTTGCCGTAAGTCCCATTTCCTGCTGAACCACAAATCCCCAAAAAGTAGATGCCAGATGGAGGGAGCAGCACCTGGAAACGTTGCATCTGTGCTGCCTGAGAAGCTGAGAAGTTTTATTCTGAACATCTGTGTTTTATTCTTCATTTTTCCTCAGAGGTCACGGTCTGGCCATGAAGCTGCGTCTCAGCTATCTCACTCCAGCGTGTTTGGTTCATACAAATAACTTTTCAAGCGCGTGTCCGTATTTTCAAAGCGTGCCGCTCGCAGACGTGAAGAGATGTAAACTCCCAGGACGCACGTCTTCTTTCTAACCAGCGTCCTACTTAGACGACAGAGGTGAACCCTCTTTTAAAACTGCTCCAAAGTTTGTAATTCAGTGTTGAAAACAGAATGAAAGATCTACTTGTTGCCAGATGCCTCCAAAATTTGCACTACTAAGGAAAAGCTGATGTGAAGCATCAGGCTGGTCAGGAGGTGCACAAAGAAGACAAAATGACCAGGAGGCCCACAGACTGCTCCTCAGTCGAACACGAAGCCCAGGGATGCAAATGGCCACCGTTCTCTACCGCTTTAGTGATGCGCAGCTGCGATTTGATGCAGCCTCCTGCCTGTACGATCCCTTTGGAAAAAAGATGACACTTTTCTGCCTGGTAAAATGGTCGTGTTCGTGTGCACCCCCTCCGCCGCTGCCCCTTGCACTGCGATGCGGCACAAAAAGCGGGGATGAGGCAGCTGCTCACCTTGAAGCTCACAGCTCAAAGATGTTCCCTACCTGTAAATCCCCATAAAGTTATGGTGCCCCCTAGAGTGGAATGGGTTGGATCTGAAATCCTTTGGGTTTGTTGAAAAGGAGGGAAATGTAGAATTTTAACGAAAAGGGGGTTCTGGAAGCAGAAAACATGAACAGTGAATAAGTAAACATAAGTCAGTAAATAAATATTATATATTGTTGCCCTATTTTAACTGCTGCCATTTCAGCAAAAAAAGCTTCACTTTTTCACCATCAGAGGTTCCTGATGAGAAAAAGAACAGTTTTCCGTGCTTCTTTTTCCTACTAAATAGCACTGAAACTTGTTTTGTTTCACTGGATGACACCTGGCACAGTGTGAGAGAAATTCTTGAAGTTGGGCTTTTGGTGCATTTTTCTGTTATGTTGGGGGTGTTAATCGGTGGTGTAGTGAACGTTTTATGACCATGTTATTCAGTATATTGCGCTTACTGCTATAAACCATTGGGACTTCTGCCTTGCTGGAATGTTAGGTACTTAAGAAGGTTCCCTGGAAAAACAAAAGAGGGAACTTAAGGAAGGGAAACGTAAACTACAGATAAGGCGAAGGTAAAAGGGTCAAGGGAATGGTCAATTTAGACCCAGGCCAGACCCTGGTGGTACGTAAAGGAGTAATAAAACCGAAATTCCCTGAACTGAGGCACTTAAACCAGGAGTTACTCCACCACACTTAGGATGGGAAAATGATTCCTTATAACAACAATGTTTAAAGTCACACTGACAAAGAGCAGAAGTGGAAGACAGTTGAGAGGGGTGTGCACCTTGCGAGCTGCTGTATAAATGATCCCTGTATCCTTTGTTCGGGGAGACTCTCTTTCCGAACAGGCTCTCCCGGTGTGTATTTCTATAGAAAATAAAGTGTAACTCTCTCTACACCCAAACTGTTACTTTATTTTTTCTTCCACAACAGTTATAGCCAATAATAAATATAAATAATAATGAAGAACTGTAAATACAAATAATGAAGAACAACTATGCGTTCAATACAGGTTTTGCCGTACGTGGTTGTACAGACATTCGCAGTTCCCACAGAAACACAGTCAAACAACTGACTTTGCCCACCAATTTTGTATCTTCCTTATTCCTTCTGTTCCAATCCATTGTAAGATGAACAGAATTACAAAGAAAACAAGCATTTTAATAGCGTTCTTGCCACCAGGACTAAGGTTTCTCGTTTCTTTGCAATGGGGTAGCTTATTGTGTGAATGGGGTAAACTGGATGTTTAATGGAGCAAAAAAGTCCACAGGAGAAGCCCTTTCAGCCCTTTAGTCTTCCTTCAGTCAGCACGCAAAGTGTCAAGGATTTTACCTGCGTATGTTTTTTGCAGTGCGCTCCGTGGCTCAGATGCTCGGGGTCTTTCTTTCTTTCGTTCTTTCTTTCTTTCCCGCAGCAGACCACAGACGACGGAGCAGCAGTTCCTCCAGCATCCGAATGAGGGATTCCGGCCTCCAGAGCTGCAACAACCTTTAAACCACGCAAATGTCAAACGCTTCAAATTAGAAGGCAAGGGTTTGCGTCCTTTTCCTGTGAGAAAGGCGCCAATAACGGAGCCAGGACACGTTGTGGAAATTGGCACAAACCGCGGCAAGGTCCTGGGTCCTCGGCAAAGACAGCAAGGATGTCGGAAGTCCTCCCAAAGCATTCGAAGCCTTTTTCTCTTTTCCAGACTGCACCTTGCGCTCAGCCGCAGTGTCGCCTGCTGTAAGCAGACGGCGAACCTGCTGACCAAACCGGGTTCTTCGCAGGTGTGGAAGACAAAGCCCACAGGGGGTCTGAGCTCACCTGCCCTCCTGCTCTGATCCTAGGAGTGCAAGACTGTGCGGACTGGCCCAGGTGAGGTTTCCTGATATGCATAGAGCCTGGAGTAAAGGAGCTGAGCGGTTGGGCTGCTTAGAGGAAAAAGCAATACAGTAATAATGACTCCCTGTGATGTCATTTTTCTACACTACGCGAGGAGCCGCTATAGAAACCTTTTTTGGATGCGAATGGTGTGAACCGTTGTGACGCCGTGCGGGTGAATAAAGCCGCGGTCAAAGCCTTCACTCAGATGTTTCCGCGAATCCCCAACGGAGGCTTGAACTCCGGTGACACTGGAGTCACTTGAAGCCCTCAGTTAACTTGCACATTGCAACATGAATAAAACAAATAAACAGTAATGCAAGCTAAAGTGGAAGCTCCATTTCAGACCCAGGCCCCCAGGTGACAGAACTGACACCGTGCGCCATCTTTTTGCTGAGCAATTTAGAACGCGTCCATTCATGTCACAGAGTCGCGACCCTGCTGCCCTAAAATGTCTGCTTTTAGGCGGCCGAACGGACCGCATGGCGAAGAAAAGGGTGAGACACAAAGGCTCCTCCTGGGATACGAACGCGAACATTCCTCCTGCTTGAATATCTGAAGAATCGAGGGAACCCCAGGATTACAAAGTGCAACCGTACAGCTGGAGAGGAAAGTAAAATTGACACAGACGGTCGATCGAGGTGTAACCGTCGTGTCCCATGTCTGCTGTCACTGCCAAGCTTTCTGCCTGGGTTAACTTTGGAGCCACTTTAACGTGAGCAGAACGTCCTGCTGACCGCAAAACCCCCCGTTCCAGGTAGAGATTATATTCTATTCCCTGTTCAGAGGCTTCTTGACCAGTTTGCTGGGTCCGAGCATTTATTGCCGCCATCTTTGTGCTGTAACAGAAGTAGCAGAACCTTGCGGAAGCAAACATGCAGAAATCTTGATAAGTCTGAAGGTGGAAGGCTCAAGCTGCAAAGGTTTAATGACCGCTTAGATCACGGAGGAGCGGCAAAGACCCACTCTCGGCTTCACGTCCACCCACTTGCTGACTCATGCAAGGCAGTTCCAGAATGGAAGATCTCAGGTTCGATGTGGTGTCCCTCAGAGCTGCTGAACTCCTTTAAACAGCCATGCAGGGTCTCAGAACGCATCTCTTTCAAGCTTCCTTCCTGCCCGATCTCCTGAGAGTTCCATAAACTCGTGACTATTGCACAAATACGTGAGTCGCTTCATTTCAGTTGCCTGTGGCCTTCAGCCAAAAATGACCGCTGAAGAGGGCATTCGGGATAAAACAAATACAACCAGAAGCTGTGTCGCAAGCTGGCTTTAACACACGATGAAGAACCGACATAACCGACGTACAGAAGGAGATGTCAGGGCCGAATCAGTACTAAGAGGCTTTCCGAAGAGTTTGCACTGACCTAAAATTCAAGATTGTTGGCGGACGCTGGTCCCAAGGCAATGGCCTCATCTTGGAGCAGATATGACAGGCAGACAAAAACATCTCTCTTTTGCAGAGCAAAGGCCTCAGGGGTCAACACAGCTATTAAAAATATGATAAATTCCAGGGCTACAGCCCCACACTGACAAGCCGGCGGAATGAGCGGCGCTCTTTCAGTTCTTCTTTGTCCGTCCGTTAAATTTCTCTCTTCCTGCCTTTTTGCTCCCTGTCTGCTTTGTGTTTTCTTTTTCCCTCCTTTGTGGACCATGAAACTTTGTGCACCCTGGGCACTGTAGCGTGCAAAGGGAAATCTGGAATTGTGGAAAACTGTTCAACTGCTCTGCTGAGACATAAAATTGCAAACATTTTAATAAACAGTGATCTGTAATCCATATTTGCCCAGCAGTGCAGTGTAAGCTGAGCCTTTCATGGAAAACTGGCCTCTCGCTTTAACCCGAGTATCAATGCAAATAAAGAAGAGAAGAACGGGAAATCGCCCCTGCAAGAAAGTTGCTTTTATTTAACAATTTAATGCTGAAGCATCTACAAAAATCACACGATAACTCATCGAGAAAACATTAGCTATACTCTGTTTGAAACCAATACTTTGAATAAACTTTTTTCAAGCTCTTTCAAATCTGTTTAAAATGCAAATATATTTACAATAAAACGGTTACGATGAGAGCTGCCAGTTGCGATTGTAACCGGAAATTCTAAAATGAATACAGTGATATGAAGTCTCTACTAAAGTTGATCTGTAGAGCACCTTTGAAAAAGTGTGCACTACTGTGAATGTGAGTTATAGTTCTGTATCCTGCTGCCCACCCTGTGGGAAGAAGTGAAGCTGAGAGGAACGGAGTCTCCTGGCAGAGCCTCGCTGAGCAGCGGATGGATAGATCGAAATTGATCTTTGGTTCTATACATCAAAATGCTCTTCACATTCAGAAAATCCAAACTAACAAAACACATTATTTCCTATTGGCTCTAAAGGGGGCCTAAACAAACTTTTGTACGAACGCAATTTGTTGAGCCTTCCTGAAATGGCCTGGTCATGCAGTTCCCAAACCTACCCATCAAGCTGATGTTCTGTGTCCACTTCCTGCTTCTCATTTGGAATGACACTTGGAAAGGGCATCAGTACACTGTGCCTCTCAAGGGTCTGCCTTTAGGGAGAGTCATTTGCTTACAAGTTAAATATGTGGCTCTGACATTACTGGGCTTGGACCTCAGTGTGTACCTGCATGCCAAATCCAAGCTTGAAATGTCATTCGGTGTCCAGTGAAATCAAGGTGCTCAGGTATCTGACTCGGAAGGAACTTCTGTGGAACTTTGAGAACTGCCCCTGAAGGCACAAAAGCTACAAAGGCGCTGGTGTCATGGCTGATCTCCTAAGGAGTAGAACAATAAGGTCTGGGACGTGAACGTACGCTCTATGGCCAAACGTATGTGGACACCTGAGCGTCACCCGCATACGCGCTTGTTGAGCATCCCATTCCAAACCCATGGACACCGAAATGGAGATGTCCCCCCTTTGCTGCTACAACAGCCTCCCCTGGGATGGCCTAATGAGAAATTTGAGCATTAATACAAGAAAGGGTTCCATTTTAAAGTTTAGAAACACCATTTGGATTACACCGACCATCACGAAGCGAATTTATGAATTCATAGGAGCGTGCATTACATTCAGATCACAGCAGGAGGCCGGCACGGAGTTCAACGTCACTTATGGGCCCCGTGAGACGTTTCGATGCAATGGAAGTAAACTGGGGGAAATTATTGAAAAAAAAATCATTGTTATCTGGCCTGCCTTCTGAACAAAATGTGGAATAATTTCATTTTGGTTTCTTATATCTGTAGCTACTTTACATGTGTGTGCTGCTATTGCCCCAAGTGACTAATAGAGTGAACCACACACATCGAAGGACAGGTGCTTGGCACAGAGAGCTACACACACTGGGGTACGAAAGCACTTTTATTTTTACACTTCTTTTACATGCTGTACATGCATTGCTACTTGTTGCTCAGTTAATCAGAAAACTTTATTAATCCCAAAGGAAATTACAACTGTACAAATAGACAAAGAGCAAAAAAGAGCAAATATAACGATAAACATATTAAGCAAAATAGAATATTAAATAAACTACGATAAATCCTCATTCAAAATATTGCACATATAAGTGAAATATTACACATTCTTCACACCGCAGTTATTCACTGGGAACGGGAAGCAACAAACAAGTTAATGCACATCTAAGTATTTGAATGTCCGGAAATGGAGTTTAAAAAGTCTGATGGCAGCGGGGAGGAAGGATTTTCCGTGACGTCCAGTGGAGCACTTGACGCTCCTCTGTCCCACCACAACGCTATGAAGTGGGTGAGTAGCATTTTCAACGATAGACTGAAGTCTGGACAACATTCTCCGATCTGCCACTGTTTCCAGACTGTCCGATTTCTCTGCTACTACAGAGCCAGCCTTCTGAATCAATTTGCTGAACCTCTTGATGTCTGCTAACCTTCATGCTGCCCCTCCAGGACGCCACAGAGAAGAAAATAGCAGTGGCCGCCACGCACTCGCAGAACATCCGGTGCAAAGTATTGCAGACCCCAAAGGATCCAAGTCTGCGTAGGAAATACAGCCCGTTTTGAGCCTTCTGATACACGGCCAGCGAGTTCTCAGACCAGTCTGACTTACTGTTCGACATTGAGGACGGTGCTTACGGCTGAGCCCTTGCCCTCTGCGAAGCCACACCTTCGATGACACTTGGATTAAACAAATCCAAGAAAAAGCTAAGAGCTACAAGCTGCAAGGATCACTGCGGTGAAGGTGATTTTTGTTCTTGGTTCCTGGCAGCCGCTGGACGCCGGTCTGCTCGAATCCTCTGTCACGAGCAGTTTGCGGTCATCCATGAGTTTACTGTGCCAGTGCTGAGGAGAGCAAGAGGGTGCCCAGGGGTTCAGGCCCTGCAGGCCCTGCTCCACCATGGCCTGAACGCCCGGGGACCCTCTTGCTCCACCATGGCCGCATCTTGCGGGACAACAGGCTGCTGTGTCTCCTGGGCAAGCAGACAGGATGGAGACACAGAACGTTTGTTACTTGACAAGAGTTATGACGAAACGTGTGCCGTAAGAGCTCCTTTCTCTGCCCCGACTCCCAAAACCAGACAATGAGGTTCAAGTCCGACCCGTCGCACGAAGAGCCGTAAGATTTGCAAACTTGCTTTTATTTAAGGCACTTCATATTTCGTGGGGCGTTCGTTTAAAATTTCTGCCTGACTCACTCTGAAGCGGCCTGCTATTCCTGCAAATCCGTCGTGTATTTCGAGTTTGAAGGGTTTGTGCTTTAATGCCTCTTTCGTGGCTCTTCGATGCTTCAGTGCAGCTGGCATGCTATGACAGTATAATGTGGCGTTTCAGTCGCAAACTTTACTTTGTCACCTCTTTCAACCTTCAAGCTACAATGTAGCGGCATTTTAAGTTGCTCTCGTACTTGGCGCCTTCCGAAAGCAGCAACCCTACGACCGCATCTTCCACGCGTGATGCTTTGTCGCCATCTGCCGGTCAGGAGCCACAACAACTGGGGTACAAATAAAAAGCGCAAGAAAGTTCAGTGGAAATAAAGCCGGAATGTAAGCGCACGATTCCTAGAAAAATACCGGCACGCAAGTGGAGGGGTTTAAATATTTTATTTAAATAAAAAAAGTTTTGCAGTATAAACTCCACGTCACACTGAAGCAGCCACAATAAAAGCTTTCCAGTGTACAAGTACGTATTTTAATTTAAGCCCTTTGGTATGTAAGGAATCGTTATGTCTTAAGCAAAACGGCAGTCCGTTTTGTCCTCATTTGTGCTTTCGTGACTCCCTGAGACGCAACAACTGCGAATGCGCCCATGGCAAAAGTGTTCAGAATAAAATGCGGAGAGCCTGGAAAATCGGTGCGTTTGCGCCCCACGAGTCGAACCGTTGGCCGGCGTTCGCCGCTGCTTCCCCGAAACGTGCGCGTTTTTCGGGGCGAAACGTTCGTCTTTTAGCCTGAAATGCGGCAAAGCACCGCGCTGCTGTCATCGCTCGGGGCGTCAAAACGGTTTACTCGCTCGATTTGGCACGGTTCTCCTCGGCTTCGCCGCAACACAGCCGACTGCAGGCGGTCTGGACTCGGATCCGGTCCAACGGTTTCGAGTATCTTTAAGTAATCGCTTCATTTCGGCTGACATTCGCCCAACTTCTGTGGACCAACCGTTTGTTACCGACTGGGACGGATGCGATTTAAATTCGACCGGCTCGGTCTCAGCTGGCCTCTGCCCATTTCTGATCCATCTCGTTTGGGTTGATCTCATGTCATCCGGGCTGATCAATAGCTCATCGATAGCCATAAGCGGACGCGAAGCGTCACAGGGGGCTTCGGACGCGAGGAGGCGAAGTCTCGCCGCCGATTTCCCGCGTACCGAGGGGCGCAGCTCGGCCGTCTCCGGAAGCGCTCGGCTCCGACGCTAACGGTCGCCGCGTTCAAATATTCGAGCTGCCGTGCGGCCTTTAACGCAGGGAGGAGCGCAGGTCGGACGGTGGACCGGTACAGGTAGGAGGCAACAGCTCCGCTCGGCCACGGGATGACGGTGCTGCAGGAACCCGTTCAGGTAGGCGCACGAAACAGCGAGGCAGAATGCGAACAGAGAGTTTGGGGCCGAGCGCATTGACGACGGGCGAGAGCGCCTACTTGAGACCGGGGCCTGATAGCGAGCCGTGGAGGCCTACGCTAAGCTAACGCGGCTGGTTGCCCTATAACGAGTGAAGATGGTGGCCAGTTCACTAAAAATGGTGTGAGTGGGAGTGACAGCGGGTTTTAGCTGAAGTAGGAGCGTTTTCCCAAAGTAAACGTAGAAAAATCGGCGAGGCCGACGTCTTGTTGACGCGGCTGCATGTAGCAGCTTAGCTCTTGAAAGAGGGGAACGGATCGTGACTTCCAGGCGCGGGCTGTTGGCCACTCCGTTGACCCGCTTCTCTCCTGAGGTGGCCAAATAACCGGCCGGTGTTGCAGGCTGGCAGAACCCGGGCTGCTGTCACTCGGCTTGGCGATGAAACGGTGCCTGTGCTTTTTATGTTTTTCATCGAAACATGTCTGTGTGGCGTGGCGTTATTGGCCCGGAATATGAAAATATGAGACACGAACGCTGTATTGACGTCTCCACACAGGGACATCCATCGAGACTTTTTTTTTTTGGAAAGCCGAAAAGTTGTCGTGTTTATCGGGACGCAACATTTCGTCTTTTACGCGCACTTCCCAGCCAAAAGGGCCCTTTTACTTAGAAAGACGTCCATCCGTGCGTGTGCACGACTGCCGAGGTTAAAACAAGGCGCTGACTTTGCAACTGCAAAATACGCTTGTTGGGTAGCTGCCAAGGTGCTCAGTGTTTCCAGCAAACGCAGCTGAGATTCACGTACACTTTTTACTTCCTTTTACATTTTTGGCATTCGTCTTCCAGCTGGACTAGGATTCTGCGTTCATCCAGAGGAGCTCATTTCTTGCCGTCGTCCCCCCGGTTCGGTTCGGTCTGGTCGTAACTCGGTGCGTTTCTGTCACAATGGAAGCCGTCGGCCGGCTTCATAGGAAAATCTCTTGACGTGGTTCCGTAAATAATTTAACGCACGGCTACAATGAATGAAAACTGAACATAAAAGGCTTTTCGTTTCACTTTCCCAGTCTCTGTGTCCCGCCAAGGATGAGACAGTAGGCCGAAGTAGGAATGGGCAACGTTTGTCAGCTTCTGACCACCTTCGGTCTGCACTGCGATCTGTAACGTTGAGAAGCGCAAAAATGGAGACGTCGATGCGCTCAGCCAGTGCGTTCTCTAAAAGACTTCGAATCGGGTGGGGTGGATATGCTTGACCTTTTTTAACGTTGAGCTGCGTTGAATCTAACGTGACCGCAAATAAAAATGCTTTCTCGCAGAATGTAAGACTTGGGTGAAAATGGGTCGTGTTTGTCATGATTTTCAAATGACTTCTTTGGCTCGCGTCTTTCCTCGCCAGAAATGCATAGAATTTATCCAGGCCCGCTTTCCCTCTATGTTGGGATGCACTTCACAGCAAACCATTGGCCGATTGTGGAACCGTAGGTGAGGTTCACTCCGCAACAGGTTTTTCAGAATGGACAAGAGGAACAACTAGAAGGAAACTTGTAACTGTGTAATGCCAGGAGTCCCTGTGCAAATCTTGTGTTTCATGATGGTGAAATCTAGCACATGAGGCCTTTATGTGCTGTTAACATGATCTGAATGTGACAAGGGGATTAACAAAAATAAGAAGGCTGCACTTCTGGTCATTTTAATGCACTTGTAAAAGGATCTCATGGTGGGGGGGGGGTTCATCATTGTTCTCTCTTTTGTTCCTAGGCTGCGGTTTGGCATGCGCTTAACCATTATGCCTATCGGGATGCGGCGTTTTTGGCAGAGAGGCTCTATGCTGAAGGTAAGGAAATGAATTGCATTCTTTATTGTAGCAGAGCTGTCATTTCTCTTAACATCAGTGTAATTGTTTTGAAAGGAAAGCAGGTTCTGTACTGGGTCTGATTCCTGACTTGGCGGAGGCCGGGCTGAGGAGGAAGCTAATGTTCATTATGAACAATGGCTTGCATCCCCTCTATGATGTGATCGCCATGAGCTCTTTTAGTCACCAGATTTTGCAACTGTGGTGTACAAAGAAGTGCCTGTGGGGGGTCCTTCTCAGGAGCAGCCACCTGCCTCCACGGCGCTACTCGAGGTCCTCACGGCTGCTTGCCACAGAGAGGCATGGAAGTGCCTTGTGACCTTAGCGTCATGGCACTTGTTTGTGTAGTGCAACCACAATTTGTAATTGTATATTTTGTTATTAGAGTATAACATTGTACATCTCTCCACATAATTCACATTGCTCTGCTTGTGAATTTATAAAGTGCTTATCCTGGCCCAATGATAAAATGGCACGTGAGCCAGTATTTTTCAGTATTTTCCTTTTGTGTCTCATGCAGAATTGTTCAAGGGTTAACCACTGAACCATGTGTCTATATAGCACATAAATTCATAATGGAGTTGGAACATGTTGATGCCAGTACAGAAAAGCACATTCAGGCCAAATAATGCTGCTTTGGAGGAGTGGTTGTCTCAGTCTTTGGTTGTACTTTGCAGTGCGGTTCATATTGGGCCACTTGTAACAGTTTGCTCTCAAGTTGTAATTGCTCACATCTTCTCGACAATCCTTCATCTGTATAACCTCCGCTGCAGTCTGACATCTTTCATTTTTCCTATTTGCCTTTGTCTCTTTATTCCTGTATACTGTTTTCGTTCTCATTGTTGTCTCATTAACCTTGTAAAGCACTTTGAGCTACAGACCGCTGCATGAAAGGTGCTATACAAATAAAAATGTTGTTGTTGTTGTTGTTGTTCAACAGTGCATTCAGAAGAGGCGCTGTTCCTGTTAGCGACGTGCTACTATCGCTCAGGAAAGGCTTACAAGGCGTATCGCCTTCTCAAAGGACACAGCTGTACAACACCACAATGCAAATATCTCCTTGCCAAGTGCTGTGTTGATCTAAGCAAGTATGATCATTGTTAATTGTTATTGTTCTGATATCTGTCCATTGTTATTAGTCACTCCTTAGGGATGCTTAGGGTTTAATTGTAAAAAGCTTTGCCTTATCACCGTAGAGTGTTCTCCCCCCAAAATGTTAAAACCAGTTAAAATTTGCTCTGTGACAAAGCTCAGAGAGGTGGAAACAATTACATGCAGCACCTAGTAAAGATACAAATCGAACATGCGTGCGTCACACCAGGGGATTTTCTCTCTGCACACTAATATTAGAGACAGTTTTCTTGCACTACACACGCACACTAACATGAGACATACTGACAAATTTTCTCGGTCCCACACTTTCACGGGACAACAGACACCACACGCTACTTGGAAGGTGGAGGTGAATTTTTTTTCGTGACACATAGATGTGTTGTGACTGTGCGTATGCGTTACTATGGCCTGCACGCAAGCTCCTGTCAGTGAATCGTGTTTGCTCGAAGAAGCCAGTAGCTGTTACACGTGCTTGATTGAAAATGTATAAATAAATAATAATAATTATACACGATACAAACATGGGGCTCAATATGTTGTTGTGAGGGAAATAAAGTTTGGCAGTATGTTATTTTTTTCCTCTTTTACTGTGGCAGGCGTGTGTTACTCTATGGCGTTCATACTAAGTACAATCACTTTAATGGTAAAACATTGTGGTGTCACGTGGCATTTTCACGTTTGCACTGCTACACTTTTTCGACTGTGGCGGCGCTGGGTGACTCGGCTGGTATAATATATTGGTCTTTATTTCTGTCATGTTTTCCACTCAGACTTGCTGAAGGAGAACAGGTCTTAACAGGAGGCATCCTGAACAAACAGAAGAGCCAGGATGACATTGTCACGGAATTTGGGGACCTGGCATGCTACACGCTGGCTTTGCTGGGGCAAATATACTGGTAACAAGACCTGATGTTTAATCCCCACTGGGTTTGTGGGTGGAGGGGCAGTACTCAAATGTGTCTGACAAACAACACTGTTGACAGCAGAGCTTTCATTTTTCAGTGCGCTAAAGCAGACTGGTCCTGTCCTAGTATTACTTTATAGCGCGATACAATTTCATGTTTTTGAATGTGGTTTGTCCTTTGAACCTCTGTCACCTCCTGATTGTTTATTGAGCAGTAGCAACAGTTATTTGCCTGTGCACTTTTTTCATTCCAGCACAACAGTGTTTTATCATCTCTAACGCGGTTAGTGTGTTGAACAGCCCGAGTCATTTATTTCCTCTCTTCTACCTTTCGTCATATTGTCTTAACCTGACGTGCAACACTGATGTCCATCTAAGAGTATCTTTGCTGAAATGTCTCTTTCACCTTTGCAGTAAAACAAACCGCTTAAAAAAAGGCTCAGAATGTTACCAAAAGAGCCTAAGTTTGAATCCATTCCTTTGGTCTCCCTTTGAGTCTCTGTGTCAGATTGGTGAGTAATCTACAAATAAAAGGAAGCAATGACATATCTGCAAAAATGTAATTGTATAAATTTAAAAATGAATAAATGTTAATACTGGCAGATGAAGCAATGATCCATAGCCATATGTCATGTATTGGTTTTTATATGTGCGATTTAAAAGTATAAACTTTAAAATTAGAGCTCAGTGAGGGTTTTGAACAGATTTGATTAAGCTGGAAGAATGTACTTTTTTTGCCAATGATCTCACAAGCTTTTCTAAACAAACTGGCCAGATGTTTTTGTTTGATTTAATGGTGTTCTTGGTTTGCCCAGGTGAGAAGCCTGACCCTGATCAGACGTTCAAACTCACAACACTGCAGAATTTCAGTGGTGGCATTGGGCAGCCCACTGGTGGGCCAGCTCACACCCCTAGCCACAATGTATGTCACAAACAGGTGGACACCGTCCTGATGGAGACCCCACAAGACACTTTAGTAAGTTTCACTTCCCTTTTTGCAACAGCAGCTGAACTTATAATGTGAAGTTGATCATTGATGTTGAACTTGGTAAATACGGTGACATCCACAGTGAGCACGGTTTCTGCTGGTGTAAACAGTACTGATTTGCTAATTATTCTTCCTTTTCTTTTCGTAGGAATTAAATAGACTCAACCTAGAATCTTCAAATTCAAAGTATTCGTCTCTTAATGTAGATTCCCCAGTGTCGTACATTGACCCCTCGATAATATCACCAGACTCTGTACCGTTTGGGACTGGTACTTCCTTACTGTCCAAACAAGTGCAGAACAAACCAAAAAGTGGGCGCAGTTTACTGGGGGGCCCAGCTACTCTCAGCCCTCTCACTCCTAGGTAAACCTTGCTGTTTTGTTTTACTATTAATGATGTTTCTCTCTTGCTGATAACTAAAAATGAAATAAGCTATTATTTTTGTCATTAAGTACTGTTAGAGGGCCTGTGATTCCACCAGATGAAATGTACAATCCAGTGTCAATACAATACCTTTACCATTCCTAGAGACCCATACACTAAAGGTCCAAATGTATGTGGACACCTGAGCATCACCCCCATATGTGCTTGTAGACCATCTCATTCTAAACCCATGTTGGTATTAACGTGGCATTGCCCCCCCCCCCCTTGGTGCTATAACAGCCCCCGCTCTTCTGGGAATGCTTTCCATCAAATTTTGAGAATTCGTGCCCATTTGGCCACAATAGCATCAGTGAGGTCCTCCTGCACCAAACTTCAGAGTTGCTACTATGCATTCAGGCAGATAGCCTTCACCTGGCATCCGGCAAACCCAGATAGTCAAGTGGGATTCATTGCTGTAGAGAACACCTTTCCACTGCTCCACAGTCCAATGGCGGTGCACTTTACACCACTCCAGCTGGTGTTTGGCATTGTGCATAGTGATCTTCGGCTTGTGTGCAGCTGCTCGACCATGGAAGCCCACAAAGCTCCTGACTGGCAGTTCTCATGCTGATGTTTCTTCTAGAGGCAGTTTGGCAGTCGGTATTGAGTGATGCGACTGAGGACAGATGGATTTTGTGCTATGCACTCCAACGCTCAGTGGTCCCACTCTGAGCTTGCGTAGTCTACTGTTTCATGGCTGAGCTGTTGTTCTCCGATGTTTCCACTTCACAATGACAGCACTTGACCGGGGCAGCTCTAGAAGGGCAGAAGTTTATCAAAGTGACTTGTGAAGGTGGCATCCTATGACAGTGCCACATTGAAAGTCACAGCTCTTCAGTACGACCTGTTCTACTACCAGTGTTTCTTTGGCAACTGCATGGCTGTGTGCGAGAGTTTCTGCACCTGTTAACAATGGGTATGGTTGAAACAGCTGAACTGAATAATTAGAAGGGGTGTCCACATACTTTTGGCCATACATTGCTTTTTTTTTTTTTTTTTTTTTTTTTTACGTTCACATTTTTAAATGCATGGAAACCAACATTTTCATAAAATTCCATTACTTTAATGGCAGTTAAACATGTATAGTGTAGGGATTCATCTTGAAATCCCAAATGTTTTACCCATCAGGAGGAAGCATGTGGTTCATCACATATGCAGCTTTGTTGGCATTTGGTTACTTTCATGGTGAAAAAGTGCAACAATACCCCCTTTGTAGTTTCCGTAAAGGTTTTCTCTATACTGTAGCTACTGTGTTGTACTGTTGACTAGTGGCAGAAAGCAGAAGCAGTTTATTTTTTTCTGAACAGAACATTTAAAACAGGTGACAAATGGATTCTTAAAACAACCCCGACAGTGTTATGAAAATTTATAACTTGGATGTTTATAACAAAGTACAAGTGTATGCACATTTCCTTTTTGCTTGGCCATGATACCCCTGAAAATGGTTTCAGTTTTGGAATCTTGCCACTGGAGCCCAGTCCAGGAGATGCGTCATACCTGCAGAACTTCACTAACACTGGCTCTGTGATGGAGCCACCGCCACCTGGAGTCCCACCAAAGAAAGTAAGTGCTCCACTCAGTACTGAAAGCCTACGATGCCCCTAAATGTCAGCATAGGATCATGTGACATTTTGTGTGAATGCATGCAGTGTGATGGCAGTCACACACAAACACACACAGACTCAAACTGTGATGGAAGCACTGATGGTTATCAGGTCCATTTTGTCACATAAATAAGGAAATAAGGCAAAAATAATTTTCCTTGTTCATATTTGAGTTTGCGGTTTTGGAGCCATTTGTAGGAACGAGTTGCGTTTGGATCACGGGGTATAGATGTATACCATTTTTATACAAAGCACTTATTTTGAATAATCACATTTTTGCTCATTATGTAGTTATTTTATTACAGAGTGCATTTTATTCTGTATGCTGGCATTATCATGTACAGGCTTTTACTGACTCGATGCCCTCGGCTGTATGTTATACTGACCTCATTACAGGATGTCTGAGGTAAACCTTGTCCTTGGTGTCAATATCTCAATACTTTGCTGCCTTTCAGTCTGTTGCAAGAATTGGGCAAACTGGGACAAAGTCAGTGTTTGCACAGAGTGGCAACAGCAGAGACCTTGTACCGGTACCTCTGAACCAGACACAGAGCAGTACACCCCAAGCCAGGTATGTGTGGGGCATTCAGCAACAAACCGGCTTGCTGTGGCTTCAGGTCCAGCATTAAAACCGACTGTGTGTATGTGTGGGAATGCTAGGGTTCACAGCATTTAAATTGTCAGTCACAAGTAATTGGTTAATGTTCTTATCCTTAAAGAATATGGTACTGTACTGAATGTAAACTATAACACTGTGTGCACATGTGTATGCAAATTCTGCCGCTACTGCTAAAAAATATTTTTCTACTGTTTTGGTTTTTTCTCTCTATTCACAGTAACAAGGGATAAAGTCATTTTATTTATCAAACTAATTCTGCTAATAACTCTAAAAGTTGCAGTGGTTGCCTTGTCAATTAATTTATTCAATTCTATTTATTTCCCTCCCATGGCCTGTCGAGGTTTTCAGTCTTTTGGCTGTACTTATGTTGAGTTTGTAGTTTTATCTTTTTTACAGTACAACACCTCAAGTGCTAAGTCCAACCATTGCTGCACCAGCCAATGTGCAGCCAAGGAGGAGCTCCAGACTGTTTACCAGTGCCAGTTCTACTGCCAAGGTAAGGCCACCTTAAACTTGACACTGCAATATGGCTCCCATTTTCAGTCAGTGTCTGCACTGGCTTTATATTGTTGTGTGGTAGTACATCGATGATATTGCTCATGTCCTTAATCAGATTTGGTAATGCAGGTGTGGGGATAAATGGAGGCTGAATATTTGAGCAAACTGTCAACGTGCCATTTCCCGCTGCAGGAGAACAGCAAAAAGCTGAAAATGAAGTTCCCTACCAAAATTCCCAACCGTAAAACAAAGTCAAAAACCAGTAAAGGAGGTATAACTTCATCGAACATGAACGACAGCATAGAGATCCTGAAGTTGGACTCGTCCATCTTGTCTGAAGGGAAAGGCAGCATGGTGACACCCCAGTTACAGGCCTTGACTCTTCAGAAAGCTGCAGCAGGTATGTACGAAGCATAATTTAAGCAGCCTGTTCTGTGTTAACAGAAGAGGAATGCACATTTTCCACATGATGTGTTAAATGCATGAATTGGCCAACAAGGTAGCAGGTGAACCTCATGTATGTGCTCAACGGTGTTTGAAAGCATGAGCTGAGTGACAGTGTTGAGTGTTCATATGCTGCTGACCTGTGCAAGCTACATGTGCATAAATCATACTGTACTACTACAAGTGAGAGTCTGCTTGTGTGTTTTGCTTTCATGCTTTTGCACACATTCTCACAAATGTTCTCACACTTTTGGCCTGCACCTATATACATCACAGCGTATCTTTGTGTGTGTGCCTCTTTCAGATGGACTGATGAGTCTGATGCGGGACATTGGGAAGGGTTACCTAGCACTTTGTTCCTACAACTGTAGAGAGGCAGTCAGCATCCTGAACCAATTGCCCTCTCAGCATTACAACACGGGATGGGTGTTGAGCCAAATAGGAAGAGCGCACTTTGAACTAGCAGAGTACATGCAGGTATGAAGGCCTTCTAGTCACACGATTTTTGCTTTTAACACTGAACCTGTTCAGAGATTCTTAACCATCTAAAATGTTGATGAAATAATAACTTGAGGCAGAAAAATGGCTTATGCATGACTGTGAATAGCCCCGATGGAAGGCAAACTTCTGAGTAAGTTCACAAGAAGTTCCCTCTCCATCATGTAATGCCTCACTTTAAGCACAGGTGTTCAGCAATGTCTGACAATGTGGCTTTTCTTGTAGGCGGAGAGGATATTCTCTGAGGTTCGCCGCATTGAAGGTTACCAAGTTGAAGGGATGGAGATTTACTCCACAACGCTTTGGCACCTTCAGAAAGATGTAGCCTTGTCTGCCCTGTCCAAAGAGCTCACAGACATGGACAGAAACTCACCAGAGGTATGCGTGTCAGGGCTGCCCAAACACTGTTCACACTAACATGTGGCTGACTCGTTTTAGCCCCCAGGTGTGACCTGGCGATAACTACCAACAGGGTGAAATGATGTTTATTGGGGTTTTTTTTTTTTTATTTTATTTTATTTTTAACATAGTTACTCGCTTGCATTTTACTCATATAGGACAGTTTGTGTGCTTCTGTCAGCTTGTATATGTGGATGAATACAAGAGGGATTTGGATCCTTAGTTTTTGATGTTGCCTCTGGTATTAATGGTGCTATAGTGTGTGAAGCATCCCCCCTGACACATTTAAACACGCATAAACGGCACCAGGTGGTGTAGTGGTTAAAGCTGCAAGCTGCTGGCCATCAGCTCAAAGGATCCCAGTTTGAGTCCCACCTGCTGCTGTAGTACATTCGATTAATGTGCTCACCCTGAAAAAATGCAGTAAAAATTACTCTGCTGTATGAATGGGTAAATCATTGTAAGCAGCTTTGTGCTACACGCTGCTTTTGAGAAAAGCAGAAGCTAAATAATGAATCGAACGATTATTTTTGAGATCTCGGATATTGTTACCTTTAATTTCATTAGCATTTATCCAACTCTCTTCGCAGGCCTGGTGTGTCGCTGGCAACTGCTTCAGCCTTCAGAGAGAACATGACATCGCCATCAAATTTTTCCAGAGGGCAGTCCAGGTGGACCCCAGCTTTGCCTATGCGTATACCCTGCTGGGCCATGAGTTTGTGCTGACAGAAGAGTTGGAGAAAGCACTGGCTTGTTTCCGCAACGCCATCCGAATCAACACCCGTCACTACAACGCATGGCAAGGACTTGACTTTGTGTTCCATTCAGCAGTTTGAGTGCTTTAAGCAGCTTCCATTTCGTTTGCACTGTTTCTCAAAAGCATAGATTATATTTGCCGTTGTTTGCTCAACTTAAATTTCTTCAAATTTTTTTTTTTTTTTTAAACACAGGTATGGTTTGGGAATGATCTATTATAAACAGGAGAAGTTTAACCTTGCAGAAATCCACTTTAAAAAAGCTCTCAGTATCAACCCACAGAGTTCTGTCCTACTTTGTCACATTGGTGTGGTAAGTGGCTACAGAAGAAACAAATTATCACTAAGGGATGTGATTTGGTGTAGAAAATACTGTGACTCAGCTTATTCCTGTTCTTTCTCTTCCTGTCGTCTTTTGACAGGTTCAGCATGCACTGAAGAAGTCTGACCACGCTTTAGAAACACTGAACAAAGCCATTGATATTGATCCCAAGAACCCGCTATGCAAGTTTCACAGGGCTTCTATTCTCTTTGCAAATGAAAAGTACAAGGCAGGTCCTCAGCTCTCCAACTTGTGTTTTGTTGACATTTTCTGGAAGCCCGAGCAACAGAAAACTTTAACTTTCTCAGCTTTAAAAAGTAGTATTAGTGCAGTGCTAAGTGTTAGATTGACTGATGTGTTCATTTAGTAAAGCTGCACGGTTAGCATGATATACTCTAATGAAATAGTTAAAGTACAGATGGGTGCAGCTGAAGGAACTTGATGATAGATTTTATTGTATGAATTCCATTTCGTCACTTTCGCTAGACACGTTGTTAGATGATCTGCATGTCAGATGCAGAATTTAAATCAGAAATCGCGTTTATAGTTGTGCCCTAAATGCATACTGTACAGAAGTGTTTATTGCTCTTATTGTTGTGCACTATTTAACAATGTAAGTGCTTATGTCCACTGAGTACTAAAAATGTGCCCCCTCCCTGTAATTTCAGGCTGCTCTGCAAGAACTTGAAGAACTGAAACAAATTGTTCCCAAAGAGTCCCTTGTTTACTTTTTAATAGGAAAGGTAATCTTTGTTGGTAGGCTGATTGTCTAGTTCTGCTGCAATTGTCACTTTATTGGTTATTTATTTTATGTGTCCTACATTTAAACTGGTGTGAATTTCCCTGCAAAGATTTATAAGGTCATGTCCTGTTGTATTAAGTGTTTCTTTTTTGATAAAAGGTGAAAGTCTATAGCTAATGGTCTTTCCTTTAGGTTTACAAAAAACTGGGGCAGACACACTTGGCCCTTATGAATTTCTCTTGGGCAATGGACCTGGACCCCAAGGGGGCAAACAATCAGATCAAAGAGGCCATAGACAAGCGGTACCTCCCCGACGACGAGGAGCCGGTCACTCCTGACAATTACCCGTTTGATTCAGGTACGGCAGATTTCTGCAATGAGAGGTTGTGCCAGCAATGTACCATACCTGTATGTATGCCTTTCTACTTGGAGGGCAGTGTTTGGTACTTGGTATTGATGCTGTGTGTTGTCCACAGTGGAAGCTGAGGCTGAGGAGTCACAGGAGAGCAGCATGACAGATGCAGATGAGGCCCAGCTGCACGCTGCAGAGAGCGATGAGGTCTTCTAACGCTTGCCTTGGACATCCGAAGTTGGGCAGACGCACTCGGCATCAATCAGTCTGGAAAAAAGATGGAAACCGCTGCTAATACAGTACCTCCTAACTGTTAGATTTTTTTTTTTTTTTTTTTTTTAAACATTTACATTTTAAAACATCATTTCCTCTTTTGCCTTACTGGTCACACAGTTGCTGACATGTCCCTGTAAACTCTTCTTTGTCTCTGGAAGTCTGTCGCATGGGACTCCTAAGGCCGCCCTTGTCAAGGAAACAAACAGGCAACTAACGCCCTGATATTGGGATACTGCGGTCATTAAGTGAAATGCATTTAACTAATTCTTAATTCTTTTGTTAACTCTTCTGTCATCCTCATCATAAGTGCAAAACATTTTAATAAACAATGATATTGGAATTCGGGAGCTATTTTTTCCTCTTGAAGGCTCATAATTGGAACAAAATAAGAAATGTATGTATACGCACATGCTGTGCTCGCTTTCAGATGCCCATAAGGGAAAGCTATGTTAAATTAATTTATCCTCAGTTCTGTAAAGTGAGAATTGTGAACAGCCTTATTTTTCAGCCAGAGGATTTTACATGCACAGTATGTAAATTCAACACTTTCACTAGTTTAATCGGGGTGAAGTTCAAATGGACGGTTTGTTGGGGGCATTTTAGAAACCACACTTTTGGGAAGATGGGTAGTACTAGTTGCAATATTTCACATTTTATCACTTCAATGAGCATTAAAACAGCTGCTTCAATTTTTTTTTTCTTCTCTTTTTAAGTCCATCTACAGATTAGATCAACAGGTTGTCATGAAAATGGTTTTGGTAATGCAAAGCAAGCTTTTTTTTTTTTGTACGGTAACTGGTCAATAATCCACCCAGCCATATGAATGACTACTTTTCTCAGTTTTGCTTCTGCTATTGTAAGTCTGGTCAAGGTTTTAAAAGACCTGAATTGCGCTACTGTCTGCTGGAAAGACAGGAAACGTTTTACTCTGGATTGTGTGATGGAAAACTGATGCTTTTTGTTTAAGCGGAAGGTAATCTCTAATTTTTAAATAGGGAAGTGTCAGGTGGGGTATTTCAAAGTATTCACACTCAGTTTAAGGGTGCAAAACATGACAATAAAACCGCTTTGTTCAAAATTTTCCAGCTAGTAACGTCAAACGGTGAAAAAAAATGCTCCTTCCATGCAGCTTATTGTGTAGTAACTGGTAATGATCTTCTACTCTTATATTGCATACATTATACTAAAGTGACTTATAAAGTACAGTCTGTGTTCCAATGGTGGATTTTTTTCTCAGCCTCTTCTGTACTTTTGTGGCACTTAGGCTTTCTGCAAATGCACGCGATACCCATTGTGGGGAAGACTGCTGCATCCCCTTTCCATTTCATAAGAATGCCATAGGGGGAGGGGAAAGTAGTAGTATTTGCTGTCATTTTTCCTAACTGGAAATTTGGTTGCAGTGTAATATTGGCCGAGGCCATCTTTGTTGTTGGGGGATTTTTTTGTTACCTAAAGTAAGTGTGATCCCCCTCTTGCCCTACAGTCTTCTCCACTTGAAGCTGTCGCAGGTTCTGCTGTTGACCATCGTGGCCTCTGCTCCTCCAAGCACATAAATTCATAAACAAAGTGAGTTTAGTTTATGAGAATGGATCTCTCTTGACTCCCAAGTTCAAGCTGGACTCCTGTTTCCACGCGATGTCTCCAACAGCTGCCTGGGTGCACAGGCAATTCAGAGAACAGTTAAGGGGAAACATATGTTTGGACTGTGAACGGAAACCCACACGCGCAGAACGTGCGAACTGCACAACAGCACTGCTCATAGCGCCGGCCTTGACCATTCATAGAGTTAGAAGGTGTTCTTGTACCTTGCCGGGTCAACTGTAAAGTAATGGTTTTAAAATGACGCATTTAGAATAAAATGCACATCAAGGCTCAGACTGTTTAAGATATTCATTTGGCCTCGGTAGAGTCCAGTCCCAAATAAATGTACTGCATGTCCTGTATATATAGTGTTTAAACGAGTAGCTGTATTCAAGGAATATCTGGAGAAAATTTAGTAGCAATGAAAAGAGAAAATAAAGCTGAGGGTTTTTAAAAAAAATTTTTAAATGATGGTTGGTATGATCGTATTTCAAGACGTGTATTTCCGTTTCTCCAAAAGGGGTATTATATACACGTTTGAAGAAGGAGACAACAAATCGTGACTTGGCCACGGATGCGCAACTCGGCTTCGCTTGCGAATTGATTCTCACCGAAGTCCTGCAAACTTGGGTTTACGTTTTGCACTCTCACGTTCGTCGCCACGGCCCTCCACACAGCCAATGGGGAACGCGGCTACGAAAGCTCCTCCAATCAGATCGCTGGAGGGGCGGGCTCCCCACGTTCAAGTCCGGTTGCTCTGTGCAGGTAAGTGGATGTGAATTTCACGGTCTCCCGTTTGACTGCGTTTCTCTCGTTTTCTTTGCGAGACGAGAGCGCGCACCGTGTCGCCCGGTGGGTTAAGTGGCAAAAGAAGTGAACAAGTGCCCGGCGGCGCTGGAAAAACGGCCGTTTGCTGCAGCAGAAGCACTTTGTGTTCGCTCAGGCGTGAGGCCACGGGCGGCTCTGTGGCAGGTAGTCGACACGAGCGTCGGCGGCGCGTGCGCAACGGGACGATCGCTGCGAGTTTGGTGCGGGGGCGCGCAGGCCACGCTGTAGCGGGGGACGGGGACTAAGGGGGACTAAGGGGGACGGGGACCGGGGGAAGGACACTGTCCCTCCCTCTCTCTCCCCCGCCTTGTTTTCGCCGCTGCGATCTCATTTAGCTCGACACGTGCAGGCGAGTGACGTCACGCTTACAGGTGAATAAACCCAACTCCCGGCGACACGCGAGTTTTCTGCGGCGTGTGCGCTTCAGAAGGCCGAGTGCATGATGCGAAAACAGAGGAATGGAGGGGTGTTTAGATAGTGACCCTAACACCCCCCCACCCTTCATTTTTCTGTATTCACAGCAAAGTGCTAATAACAAGGGACTGGCGCGCCAAAGGGGATGCGGAGAAACGGCGAAAAGCATCCGCTGTGCGCTTTTACTGGACTCTCTGTCCAGAGCAATGGATACTGAATGCTCCTTAGCAAGCCACATGCACGCTGGCAAAGTGGCGCAGCTTTTTACTGAAATTCACACTTTTCTGTAGCTCAGCCTCAGAGCAACAGTGAGCACCCCGGTTATAAAGTAAACTTGCTTTTATACACATATCGGACTCGCTTGTCCATCGCTATGCACAGTGTTAACTTTACATTCACTCGCCTACTGTATCTACACCACGAGGTGATTTTTCACCCTTAGTTCAGTCTCTTGGTCAAGGGCGGCACAGCAGGAGCAGGGATTCGAGCCTGCAACCTTCTCGTCGAGGTTTTTTTTTTTTTGTTTTGTTTTTTTTGTTTTGTTTTTTCCCCTCTTGTGTATGTATGGAGCATCTCATTGTGTTTGCGGTGTGCTTCGCAGGGGTTATTGCTGCCTCTCCCGCTTGCTGACCACACACCTGACTGGAGGATTTGTGGGAGATGGGCTCTGCGTTTCAGGTGAGACACTGAATGCGCTAAAACCGACTAACGACCGCCTCCTGCTTACACGAATAACGTTCATAGAAACACTTTACAGTTTGATGCTGCTGAAAACAGGTGGAAAATATCCGCAGTGCTTCTCACGAGGCTCAGGTAACTTCAGTAAACACGTTGGCAAAAAGGTGGATTTGCAGTCGAACCGTTTTTCTTCGAAAATGCCGCTTTGCTCGGTAAAGGGGCTGGGGGTGTGCGGCTGTGCTCGCAGGTCAGCACCAGGGGGCGCTCCTCCGCCACTGCGCATAGTCAAGCGCCAGCATTCGGACGGCGGTCACCGCGAATCTGCTGTCAGGTGAATGAATTGAGCGCTACTCATCTTTGTTGTGCGCACGTTATTAGTAACGTAGTAGATGACTTGCGCATCTGAAATCCGCAATTAATTAAAAATGCATCGTTTCCATCTTTAAAATTGAACTGTGTAGGCCATAATGTGCGCTCCATCGAAAGAAGCGCGTTGAAGCCCCGCCCAGGAAATATTTCTCGACGCTCATTGGCTCCGGGGTGGTGGCAGCGCTCTTCCACTGCGGTAATGGTGTTGGAACCCCACCCCCCACGGCCACGGGAGGGGACTTCTCTTGTTCAGCTGAAATGGTTGAGAAATACTGCGGCAGCACTGTGGCAAAGTTCCTTCGTCGCTCTCGAGGAGCCATTCTTGAAGGAAGCGGAGCGATTTCTTGAGTTTTACTGAATATATATAGACTGTAAGAAGCCTTGTGAACGTTAAGCATGACGTAATTATACAGTAGTTCTCTACAGATACAGTATGCTGGGAGAATAGAGTAACGTTGAGCCAAGATGGCGCGCATCTGAGTCAGTTTCATTTCCTTGTGCCCTCCGCAGCCGAGACATTGGCGGGAGGCGCCCCCGTGCGGCCGCGCAGCCGCAGTGCAGGCAGCTCGTGGAGAGGAATGTCTCCCGCCGCCGCACAACCGCGCGCTCCGCTGCTGCTCGTCAGAGCGCGAGGCGGAGGGAGAGCTGAGGGGTGAGCCGCCATTTTCAGAACGTCGCTCTGGCGCAAACAACGCGAAAATACGGAGTGCGCGCCTCGGAGACGCACCGCAGCGAGGCCGGGACATGGGCAGAGGAGTGTGGCAACGTCCTTAAAGTCGGAAGAGAGAGGATTGGGAAAGAACCGCGGTCAAATTCGAGCGAGCTCCGTTTCTCACCCGTCGTTTCGCCCATTTCGTGATTCCGAGACGAGGGCGAACGCAGGGCTGCAGGAAACTCGGGCCCTTTTGAGAACACTTGGCGTGTCAGCAGCTGGATTTTGCCTTCTGTTGAATTTTTGAGCACATTTCCTGGCTGTTTTGTACGTGATATTTAAAAAAACGGGGGGGAATCGTCGGTGAAATCGCCGCGGAGCGCGCGCCCCGTCACGTGGTAGGTGCCTCCTTTTTCTCCCTTTGTTAGCTCGCGCGCTCGCCCAGGGGCAGCCCCGGCGCGCGACGCCCATGAATGCACGCCGTGGACGGAACGCGAAATGAGTCGAATGAGAATAAAATGGCAGCAAAGGTGCGACGCTTCGGGCTTTGCCTGGCTGAGGTGCGGCGAGCAGCGATTTGTCCTGGAAACCCCGCGTTCGAGCCTCAGCCCTTTCATATGTACGAGTACAATCCCACCGTTCGCTTTGAGGTGTCGAAATGAGCAGCGGTGCACGGAAAGGCGCCTAAAGCGGGAACGCCTGGCTCGGCTCCTCGCTACTCTAGTTGGCTCGTTAGAAGGTGACCGAGTTGGGTGTTTGGTGCGCTCCAGCACTTTCTCTGACATAATTTACACGCGTATACATGCATGCATGCATTCACGGTTGTGTGTGCGTGCGTGTTTGAAGGTGTGTGCACGTAATATTTGTTGCGCACAGTGGAGTAGATGTTCATTGTCTACCCTCCTACACAACGCGCCGCACAGCTCTTAACACACAGTTGCGTTTGTTTGTGCATGTGTTATACACTTTGACTCGTCAGGGAGTGCAGGTGTGCAGGGAGCTCTGGCAGGATTTCACAGCAACCCATCACAGTGTGAAGTTGACTGACTTGTGCCCTGTCTCGAACTTAGGTGCAGGATACACTCACACACTTGGACTCAAAGCCGCAGTGTGTTGTGTAATTGTCGATTGGCGCAGTGTGTGTGTGTGTGTGTCTGTCTGTCTTCTGCCAGGACACTCCCCTGTGTGGTCCTACCTTTTTCCAAGCCCCCTTCTCTCCGCAGGACTGAGGATCAAGGCCAGAATGAGAGCTTTGAGAAGTGTGTGTGTGTGTGTGTGTGTGTGTGTGTGTGTATACACGTGCGCATTATAAATGGTCAACTTTTGACATATGGCAAAAAGAAAGACTAATCTGATTTGTTTGGGCACAGTGCAGATTCAGTAACTGGGTGAATTACATAATCTCCCTGTTCTGTTCACACAAGGCTTGTAATTCACTCTGGAGGCTGGGCTGGCTCATTCTGTTCTAAAATATATTATTAAACATTGGCCTTAATGTTAACAGTATAGATCTTTGTGACTGAGACAAGAGTATGTTGAACTTTAATCTCTTTTCTGGCCTGCCAGTAGGCACATACTGACCCATTTTGTGCTGTGTATTTCCTGTTTTTAAATACTTTGGGATGAAGTCATTTGCATTTATTCTTGATGGTGTTTATTAATTTTTTGCGTTAACTCAAAACTTCAGTAAATGTAAAACTTGACAATTTCTTAGTTGATGTTCAGAAATTGTAGTACAAAGTGTATGATCTGCTGATGTTGTGAATTTGCTCTTAGATCTATTGATTGGTCAGTGTGTTCTGCATTTTCTATTTTCACAGCTATTTCTCATTTTCTGCAATGACACATCACTGGTTTACATGCATGTAGTCTATGTTGGGAAGTATTATAATATGGTCCTCCCTTATGTGCAGTAGTCCCACATACAGTAGTACCCAGCCAAGGCCAGACAGACAGCACAAGCAACTCGGCTTGTCTTTAATGCCACTGGCTGGATTTGTAAAAACCTTTTCTAATATCAATTCAATTGAATATACCTGGGGCTTTTACAGAGGTTGTGAATGGACCTGGTTTCCAGCCAGTAGGTATGAGTTCTCTTCAGGATCCAGATGTGAAAGACTGATCTGGTGAATGCAGTAGTGTTTGTCCTTCAGACCCAAAGTCCTGTGTGCGTTTATGTGGAAGTGCTGCTGTTCACCCTAAGGACCAGGGAATGTGCTCTATTAATCCCAGCTCTCTCGACTGCACATTGGAGCAAAAGGCAAAGGTTAGTGGCTGGAAAAATGTAAGAATTGTTGTTGCTAATTCAGTGTTTCACTTCAAGTACAAAATTAAGTGTCTGCATGTGAACTGATGTGTTTTGTCTCACTTTTCAGTTTTGCTACATTGCTGGACTTGTGACATTTTCTGTTCTAATTTAGTATGGTACAAACTAGTTAAGATCACTCTGCATACAGGCTAGGAAGATGTTTCTCACAGTTTTTGCAAACATTGAAACTTTTAAGGTAATAACAGCAGTTAAATTGTAATGTTAAATTAATCTTTCCCAAAGATATATGGGAAAGGTGGTTTAAGGGGCTAGTGTGCTTTTCTGGTGAAATGGTGTAGCAGCGTGTGAAACATAGGTGAGCAGTTAAGCTTTTGTTACATTGGGGTGTTATCTTTATAATTAGGATTCATGTTTGTATCTTTTACAAATCCTTTCATATATTTGGTACAGAATTTTACACAGGGACTTATGAGGTTATTCTAAAGGTGTTATTTTTAATTAAAATCATGCATGAATTAATTACATTCCAGGATGCCAGTATAACAAACTTTTTTTTTTTTTTATTAAAAATTATAAAATCAACTGCTCTAGTGGAGGAGTGTCATGACTGGTTGTATCCAGGCCTCATTCTGCTCCTGTCTGGGATTGGTAGTCAGTTTTCTTGCTGAGGACTTCTCCATTAGGTGATAGTACAGATGGCTGTAAACTCAGCTACTACTTGGTTACCTGACTAAGTCTGTGCTGGATTCAAGGTAGGAGGAACTGTCTTGAAGAGTGTAATCCCTAGCAGGAGTTTTGGAAACTTTCAGTAAGTGTTCGTGTTGGGAAGCTTTCTGTCTGTTTCCAGAAGTTGTCAAGGAATTGAAACAAGGAAATGCACAGCATCTTGTTTGAGGCACTAAAAAGTAAATGAATTCAGAAGATCCTTCCTGTTGATATTTTACTTTGAGGTGTGGGTGGACATAGTCTCTCCATAGTTATCCTAACCTGTCACATGCTCCCCAGTGAAGCTCTCCTTTTATTCCTTTATTCAAAATTGAATGGTAGGTAGTTACTTTACTTCGTAGTGCATTTGGCAGACTTTTAAAATACAGTGTGCAATTTGAGCAAGACATAAATGTTTCTTGTGATGTGTCAAAAAAGGGTTTAACTTTTAAATTATTTAAGGAACACTTGAACGGGTTTCTGTTGAACAGTAAGATAAAATTCAACTTTCAAGTGTCATGACCCATACAGATTGATAGGGTTTCTTTGTGTTATCATGTGTTGACAAGTAACTGGCATTGATCTTTGCAGGTGACATTTTGCATGTTCATGGTAGATGCTTAATAGTGCTGTTGTCAGCCCTATATGTATGTAGGCCAACTTTCCCTGTAACAGGACTAGAATGATGCGATTCCCCTAGAAAACCACTGGTTCTCATGGTTTAGACAGGGGAAGGAGAGAAAGGTGTTTTGAATAATTTTGCCTTAATACATTCTGAACGAAGCTTTAAATATGGTGGTGTTAAATTATGTAAATACTAATATGCAAGCTGTTTCATTATCCTCATAGATATTTACATTTGAGCAGTGCTTGTAGTTGGTAAATAACCTTAACCTACTAATTTTCTTTAGTGTTTTATTATTTACTGCACATGAGTAAATAATGAGTGAGTTTTTTTCCCCCCCCAACTCTGAAAGAGGGAATGTGTTTATCTGGTGTTGCTTAGCTACTCATTTGCTACCTTGTGTTATTCATCTGCTTACAGTCTGATTAGTTTAAATACTTAGCTTTAAGGCCCAACAGCAGAGCCTGCTTAGTACATGGTAATCATGTTTTCTTATCATTTGATAAATAAATGCTGTTGATTGTAGTAGATAAGTTTCATCCATAAAATGTAACAAAACTGTTTAACATTTGTGGTGTAAAATGATATGCCTGTGCCATGTGACATTCATCTACATTTTATATTAGTACTAGTATAATGTTATGAGCGCTTTGGTTGTTCCTTGCGTTTTAGTCTTGCCATTGTCCGTTCACCCAGTGGCTGCTTTCTGTTACACAAGGCTATGTAGTAGTCAACATTTCTGTGTCCCAGGAACTTCATGATGCCAGCTAGCAGTGGCGACAGTGACTTTGATCATCTAATAAATTGTTTAGCTGAAACACTTAACACATTTTTTGGTGCTTCAGTGCTGCTTCACCTCAGTTGTTCTAATGTCATGTTGATGTATAACCTTTTAAGGTTGGTCTATATGGAAAAACTCTGCTATTCAGATGATGACCTTTTGTGTTTGGACGCATATAATATTTGAGAAAACAATTCATTTTTATTGCAGACATAGAATTTATGATGCCGATACAGAGACGCAAATTGAATGTTTGGGTAAATGTAGTTATGCCTCACCTTACTTTCACAAGGTGCAGCAGAAAGAATACTTTATACATGAGACTTATACAGAAGCCTGGTGCTTAAAAGGTTGGGAAAGCTCCAGGGTGCCAGCTCAGATTCAATACATCTTAATACTAGATCCTGACTGTATTCTGTTGTGTCTGTGGATAAACAATTGTGATAGTTTGTCTCGTAAGCCTTTTATAAAAAATCCAAAACTGTAGGAGGCAAGACATCACAAGAGAACAATGGTGCAAGTACCAGAATCAGTTCACTTTTTAATCTTAATTGTAGTACTCAGATGCTTTGTTATACTTAGCATTTTTTCTATGGCTGTTTTTTGGTAGAAAGTTTCAGGACAGCAACCTTGCTAATTTAATGGTCTGCCTGAAAAAAAATTAAAATCTTATACAGAACTTCAGTTATTTTGAGCAGCTGAGTTGAATTTTAAGTATTACTGCTTGAAAGACATTTGGTAAAAGCTTTAAGCAAGTTTTGAGGAGATGGCTGCATGAAGAAGGTGAATATTTTAGAAAATATTCCATGAACTGTAAATGCTTGAAATCCTTATTTAATGTGGTAGGGAATATGTTTAATTGCTCTCTTATTAGAGCCTATTTTCATCTTGGATCAACCAGTAATAAGTTCTGTCAAATAAAAAGGACTAATCGTGCACTTGTCATATAATCAGGATTTGACATCTGTAGTTGGAGGTTTACACTTTTTTTTTTTTTAAATTTATTTATAAATATGATGGTCACTGGGTTTTCAGTGAACAAATTCTTTTTAAGAACTGTATGAATGGTAGTTCAAAACTTGTAGGTCATTGTATGTCAATAAGTACAGAGGGGCGTGCATCTGTGAATGCAGTGATCAGAGTCTAGAGACAGGCTTGTTATCATTGTGTGGCAGTTATGGTTGTCTTTCATCTTTTGGCAGCTGTTATAAGTTCAGATAAAACATCCAACTGAGGTCCCCTGGCAGACAACCTGTCACACTTGTAGCAGAAAACAGGAGACCTGGTATGTTCATTTGGAACATGTTCTCAATGACAGGATTACTTGCGCTAAGCTGCCTGCTGCTAGTTCTCCCCTCTGGGAGTTTGGCATATAAAAATGGTACAGACGCTGCAGGACGGTTCTGGAGATGTCGGTTACAACACACGGAGTAAGAAGAGTAGGCTCTGTCCAGAGTTTTGAAGTATGATGGCACTGTCCTGATAAAAGCATGGTTCCTGGCCATCTTGGAAGAGTTCCATGCTGCAGAAAAGCTGACAGTTGAGGAAAGTGAAAATGTGGAGCAGATTGTGTGATTATGCTGTACAGTTATTTACTAGATCTGTGATGCTGCACCTTGTATTGTAAACCTAGCAACACGAGTTGTTTTTATGTCCTACTTAACACTACTTCATGTATAAATTTAGAACACATATTATACCCATTTGGCTTTGTTTTATTTTTTTGTTTTCAAACTACCTTTTGTTGAATATATCAATCAAATTTATTGGCCAAGTATGCTCATGCAGACAGGGAATTTGGCTTTAGTTTTCAGTGGTTCAGAGTATACTTTAAGACAACACAACATGCATAAATACATGTGCAAAAGATGCATGACAGTGCGAGGAGATTCAGAACAAATATTATAATAGTAACACTGCACAGACCGAGCAAGTCAGCTGTTCATGAACATGACAGTATATGGAAAGAAAGACTTATCAAAGTAATAGTTTTAACAAGGCCCAAATTAAGCTTTAGAAATGCACAAAATACCAACCTTTAAAGAAGTTAAACACTGTTTATAGACTTCTGTTTTAGTTATCTCTATTTTAATTAAAAAAAAAAAAAAAAGGCAGAAATCTGCTGGTTTTGTGATGTTTTAAGCCCCTCTATCCACCTTCCATGTCCTGCAGGTGCTTGCATGATGGACTCCTGTGTTTATTTTCAGAATGTTCCCCCAGTTGAACAGATGGGCTTGGCTGTGACTGCTACGCTGCAGTTATATACACCTTGATCAATATGACTATTTACTCATTTATTCATTTCAGAATCTGAGCTGTTCTTTCCTATCTTTCAAAGCATATTGAGTCAGTCGGGAATTGTTCAAATAGATGAGTCCTGTCTGAGATTTCCACAGAAAATTAAAGTAGATTTTTCAGCAAATTCTTAACTTTTATTGGCCTGTGTTTTTCTGAATTTCAATATTGATAACAGCTGGCAACCTCCCCAGGTAAACAAGTCAAGCAATTTTTTTTTTTGGAAAGATGACAACATGCAGTGTGTGTGTATATATATTTTTAAATGCTTTCCCTTTTGTTTAAGTGTAATTTATACATCTATGTAACTTGTTTGATACAAAATAAAGGTTTTGGATGACCCCCCCCCCATCCCCTTATGTGAATACAAATTATATGTAGAATGTATTAAAATTTGTCTGTTTCCCCTTAGTGGACATTGTTAAATTGCTGGGTTTCTGTGTGAATTCTTACTGTACTACATTGTCCATCTGTGACAGAGTTTGCCATACTAGCACTCCTGTGTCAGTGGCTGTTTTTGCATGTGGATATACAAGAATTTGGTAAATGAACAACTAAGTTTGGACAGAAAAGTGAAAGGGGAAAAAATTAGTATGCAACATGTCTGCATTTTCAGTTGTTAACCTGTACTTTTAAACCAGGTTTATCAAAGTTCCACAGGGTTATCATGATGCAAGGTTTTTTCAGTTGCAAAATTGTTTAAATTAATAAAGGCTTGGATTTTAATCCATTGGACAAATGATTAATAACACTAGCTAGGTAAGTTATAGTTTGAAATTTTTGGAGAATTGTGGTGGTAGATTTCCTCACATTGGTAGGTATTGGAGGTGTGGCGCTAAATGAGATGATCAGTGAACAATACTGTATTATGTTCTGTCCTGAACATATAGTTTCACATGGAAATGGCAGTCTGTGACTAACGCACATTAACATCATTGAAAAATTATTAAGCAAGTACTTTTTGTAGCTTTTTCTTAAATGGTTAACTCTACTGTTTCCTGCAGAGATTTAAAGTTTTGCCAGCTTGTTTCCTGTAACTGTGCCTGTGATCTCAGATTAAATTTACATTTGACCAAAATGCTAAATATTCAATTACACTAAATTGTACTTCACCATCACACACTCCTGTCAAACTAACAGAACCACTAAGAGGCCAGTAATACAGGGCACAGCCAGCAATATAATTTTTTATGGAACTTGCATGTAGTTGATGAATTTAATATTCATGGTGTTTCTGTAGTTTCCCTCTAATGTGTTTTAGTATCTGACAGATGATTGTTAAAATGGATGTTTTGAAAATTAACTTGGAGTATGACTTTCAGATTTAGTATGTACTAAAATCCTTTTAGTATTTTCATGCTGTGTTTGTGAATGTTTTTTGGAAGCTGGATGTCTCCATCAAACATTTAACCCACTGCTAAGTTCAGGTTGGGTCAGGTTATATTTCTCTGGAATACTTTGTGTATTTACCTTGGATGTCAGGAATATGAAAGGTATCATTGCTATTGCTACAGTGTAAAAGCATTACAGCCTAAGATGCACTGTATAGATTCTGTTTACAATGAAACCAGTATATATGGTTTTCCTTATGTGACCTGTGTCTGAAGTTGACAGATTCAAAGATTGAGTCTTTTGAGGCTTGGCACCTTTTTTTTTTTTTTCTTCAAAGCTATTTTTCTTTGGACTGGTGTAGCTAGTGCTTTTTATTTAGGTGGGGGCATTAAATTTATCATTTAAAGCTTAAAGCTGATCCAGGATTGTTAAAAACCTTTTCCTTTAGTAAATAATCAACTGTACAAATGCACTTGATTAATACCTTTTGTTATCTATCTTTCATGTCATGTTTTTATATAGCATCAAAACTATGTTGGTACAAATACTGAAAGTGTAGCAGTTTACTACATGGGATTGTACCTCCCCAAATAATGCAAATAAGCCTCAGTTCACTATTCACTGCTTGCTGCTAAGTTATACAAAATTCTTCTTGAAAATGTACACACAGGCTTTGTTTAAATATTACTTGTGTCTTGGGAGCAAAACTGGCTTTTTATTACTGGAAACTTCATTCCAAACCTTTTCTGAGAATTAAAATTTTATTCAGAAGATGAGAGAGGGATTTATTGCTTTTGCTCATGGATTCTTTGGAGTGGAATGGGTAATTTTCTGTGCTGTTATTTGTCAGAAGTTTTTTTTTTTTTTTTTGTGAATTCACAGGGTTTGCTGAACACTGCAGCAGTGATTCTTTATATTCCAAAATCTAAGAATAATGTTGCATATCCTTTTTCATGCTACAGATGCCTCTGTAAAATAGTCTATAATCAAAGGGTTACAGTCCACTCACCACATGCATGCATATTTTATTTTTGTGTTTAATTATAAATGACTGTTGTCCTGCTGTGAAAAATGACTCTGCTCTGCAGTTACAGTGCCTTCCTCAAGTCTGGAATTTGCCATTGAATGTTCTTGAGCATGTAGTTGGCTGTTTTTAATACTCATTTTTTATATAGTTGAATTTTGACACTTTAGTACTCAGCTGTGGAGTACCTCAGAGTTCAACAAATGGTACATGTTGGAACTTTTGTTCACGCCTTTTGCCCTGTTGCATTATGGGAAATCCTATTTAATGAGCCATCACCACTCTTGGTCTGCACTTAAGCAAAGTTATATCCTTTACTAACATTACGTTCGGTTTTTCCGATAAAATGACTTCTGCTGAATGTTTGTCTAGATTGTGCTTTGTACTTTGCTTGGCTCTTTCCAGAAGGGGGAAAAATACAGTGAAGGGTGTTACAGTAAGCCTTGTTGCCATCAGACCTGTTTTAGATCAGCAATGTGTTTTACAAAATTTTGAATTAGTCTGTTTCTTGAGTCTCTTTCTGGGAATAATGTAAACAAAACACCCACTGTGACACGATCAGCTTACTTTACAATAAATACTGACTCCTGGAAGAAGAGAAATGGGGATGGCTAGATGTGTCCTTATTTTGGACAAACAGCGTGTAAGGCCTATTATCTGTATGTGGTTGATTTTCATGGTGCTGTACTTGAGTCTGATAGCATCTCCATTTCTTTCTCAACAGGCTGTCCTCAGGCGAGGCAGTAGGTGGGTGGTGTGGCGCAGGCCTCGGCATTGGGAGAGGCCGCTGCGCCCTTCTCTTTGCACTGCATGGCTGCGATGGCGCCCGCTCTCACCGACACGCCAGCCGAAGCTCACCACATCCGCTTCAAACTGGCCCCACCATCCTCAACACTGTCCCCCGATAGCACAGAGAGCAGCAACACCGGCAGCATACTCATTTCTAGCAACGGCACCGTCAAGCACAAGTCCGCTGTAACTGTTGCCGAGGAGTGCTCCCTGGACTTCCGAGCCAGTGGCGGCAACTGCAAGGAGGAGCAACAGCACGCCTCCGAAGCACCAGCCAACCCCCTTGGCAACCTGCAACCACTTGTGGCCTCTTACCTTTGCTCTGATGTCACATCTGTCCCCTCCACTAAGGAGTCCCTCAAGCTACAAGGTGTCCTCATAAAGCAGTCTGTCCTTAAGACTCAAGGTATCAACTCGTACTTTGCCAGTGGTGACTTCCTGTCTCGGAAGCACCAGACCCTGGAGCTCTGTGGCAAGCAACTCAAGAGCCTCATGAGCAGTAGTGCTGCGGGGGGCCAACCAGTGGCCGCTCCGCCCCCTCAGGCACCTGTTAACGGCCTGGCCAAGAAGCTGGCCAAGGCCAACGCAGACAGGGACTGTTTGCCGTCTGTGAATGGAGGCAGGCCTCCTGTCGACCCAGACTCCCCATTGCAGTCACCTCAGAAGGGCAGCCCTGACCTTCTTAAGGGGAACTCGGCAGGTCCAGTTCCCCTCAGAGGAGGTGTGGAGGAAGAGCAACAGGCAGCAGCACTTTCTTGCAGCACGTCTGGCAGTTTAGAGCAGCAGGTGGCTTTGGCATCTTCAAGTGCTGGCATGACCACTGGATCACCTGAGGTTCAGCTAGCACCTGTGTGCCTTGATCCTCGAGCAGTGGCCATGATGGATGCAGAGGAGGCTATATGCAGTAGCTCAGAGGCGCACACTTCCCCTGGAGACCCCCAACAACGACATGCCTTTGGAAGTTATGATTGCGACCTCAGTGAGCGCATGCTACTGAGCCAGACTAGGCAGGGTGAGATTGAGAGCCGGCTGCGGCAGCTGCGCAAGCGGCTGCAGGTGGTACAGGCAAAGCAGGTGGAACGGCACGTGCAGCAGCAGCTAGGTGGCCTCCTGCAGACGTCCTTCAGTAAGCTGCCCAGCCTGGATGCTCTGCGGCAGCGCAGCCCAGCTGTGCTCACCCGCAAAGCCGAGGCTGCACTGTGGCGGGCTGCCAGTGACCCAGGTGCTGAGGATGGCCTGGGCCGCTTCCTGAAGAGTGGAACGGTGCCTGCTGAGCTGGAGCACCTGGCTCTGAGTGGCACAGCCAACTTGCGTGCTGCTGAAAGTGCATTTGATTCAGATGCCACAGACAGCAGTTCGGGTGGGGAGACAGATGTGGAGGAGGATGAGTTGACCAAAGCAGACATCGACCAATGCCATATCTCGCTGTAAGTAAAATACCCTAAGTCTTACCTTTGTTTCATCGATATTGGGGTATTTGTAATATAAATCCTACACCTGACAACTGAAATGAACAAATTTTTTCATTTCTTTTTTCATAATTGCTGTAATTGGCTTTATTGACTTAATTATTCAATAGTAAAGATTGCTTGGTATTTCCAAGGTGGCCTTAAATTATTGCACATAATTATCATTTTCACTGCTTTTTTGAGGTTGGCAATGAATTGTTAAAGGGTTGAATGTATGGGACCAAACCTCTGGAAATCTTGGTTCTGAGTAGGGATACAAGATGGCATCAGAATCCTATAAGTACTGACATATAATTAATTTTATTTACAATTGACCAGTAATTAAAACCAATATTTGATTATGCATTCGTTGTGGTACTGGAATTGTTTAGGTGATGCTGGACTATGTGTGCAGTACGAACTACTCAAGAGTGGCATGACATACCCAGTTTTTTAACACTTTCTCAGCTACTGTCTGTGTGGAGGAACCAAAGTACAAAGTTTCAATATAACAAACTTTATTATTTCTAATGTGTTGAATGGAAAGCAAATCAGATTTTTTGATGAGAACACAAAGATCCTCTTAAAACCCTCTCTATACTGATGTCCTGACAGAAAAGTTACTGTTAAGTGGTGTTATTTCTGTATCATTGTATTTTTTAGCTAAGATATTTTCGTGTGGAAAAGTTGCGTCACATTTAAGGCTAAGGTGGCAAACCTATTTAAGCCAAATTTGGTTCAGCAGATGGCATTTAACTTAATTATTCTACACATACTAAAAATAAATGTTACATTTGTATGTAATTCTCATAGAAGCAGAGCCAATCCCATTCATTCCTCTATTTTATAAATGTGTGTATTGGCATTCATATAGGTGCCTCTCTAGTTCTGACTTATATGTCAAAAACTAGACAGAAATCCAAGTAGATGTTCAGTTGTAATTGGTGGATTTTATTATTTATGGTAAGTATAAATGCAGTATTAAAACTCAAGTAGGAATACTTTTTTTGCTCGTGCTTATTTGTAGTTAAGTGAATTAGTGAAAGCTCTGAAATCTAGTGATGAGGCTATGACATTAAACCTGAAAACATGTAGAATGGAAAAAAAAAATGAAAGAATTGTATTGATTTCTGACAATTTTATACTCACTTGTTTGGATCTGCATTGCTGTCTTTAGTTATGAACAAAACATCTCAGGAAACAATCTGTTTCTTGGGACTTGAATCACAGCTTATTTGCAGTTCCTTCTACGGTTGAAATCCAGTAACATTTTTCGTATTTGTGGAAATGTCACTGTGTGGCCCTTAGAGCCGTCACAGAATCTGCATTCATTTTCCTGCCTTTTTTTCATGTGTCAACAGAAGTAGCGCAGGGGTTTGACAAGTACTGAAAATCTGTATGACATTCCAGGATCCATGTCTACTGTACCTGTTCACTTGGGCCTTTGTTTACATCTTAACTGCTAGCATTTTGATAAGCAGTATGCCTAGTGCTTCTTGGACAAGCAAGACCGTATGCATCGTCATTGCCAGCAGCTAGTTCTCTTCGTCTCAATATGCATTTTAAGAAGTTATTTGATAGTGACAGATACATAGACTTTTCTCACGTAGGAGTTCATTCTCTTTATGAAACCAGGTAATTGGGGGGGGAGTTGCCATTATAAAGGGATTAAATGCTCATCATTTTTATCAGCAAAAACAGTTTGGTTCTGAAACGGTGTCATCAAAAAATTTTTGAAATGCTAAAATAAAAGGTATTTTTGCACACAATATAGTGATAACAAAAATATTTTATAATACTTACACATTCATATTCTCTTAAGGGTATATTTTCATTCCTTAAATCATTAACGCATTGTCCAGCACAAAGTAGTAGAGATGTGGAGTTTTTTCTGGAAGCTAAGGGCATGAGGCATGGTACATCCTGGATGGATAACCAGCCCACTGCAGAGAGTAATGTTTATCTTTCTCTGCATTCACAGCTTGTTCCCACACCTTTTATGCTTAGTATTAAAGCTTTGTGTGGCACATTTTGATAAATTAGCCTCGTGGATGTTTATGATATAAGGAAATAAATTTCACAAAATCTCTGCCTATGTCTTTCTGCAAAGCATTGCAAAGACATGCTGCTCTCTACAATCTACTCAGTTTTTGACATTGAATGTCCTTCATTTTATTGCAGGGATAATGCTTTATATATGATAGTCAGAAAATGGTTGCCAATACCATTGGGGGACCAAGATGTTTTGGTTATGAAGCACAAATTCTGTATTTTTCCACAAACATCTAATATAAGTGGTGGCTATTGTACAAAATTGCTGTTGTGGGATTTAAATGACCACATAATGCGCAAAAATGTTGTTGATAAGCCAGTTGTATGAAAAAAGGGTGTGCGATAGGCCCATTAGAATTACAAAGATTCAACTTTGAGGACTTTTATATCACTACGTTTGGTACGAGGTATTTCTTAGTGCTTAACAAGGACTGAATTTAGATTTTTCACGCCTCTCAACTGGACAATGTAAGATACTTTTTCATGTAGCAGAGCCTTTTCTCTAAAATGACATCCAATGACAGCTGGATCCAAGGTGACTAATACCTAATGTCAATAAATTGAAGGATAATTGTATTAATCTTTTATTGACTGTGACTGCTATAAAAGTGACTCTGGATTTTTAAACACATTTTATCAGTCTTTTTGTCCCTGTTGTGATCTAAAGACAAGAAGCAAGTGTATAACAATTCATTTTGGAGATGACTGATCATTGACCTCTTTGTTTGCTATCCATGAATGTGTCCCATCGTAATGCAGTGATTGATCTGAACCGTCGTGATCTGCTTGGCATAACTGCTTTGATGTCTTAAAGGAAAACGTATGGTCCAATTCATGACACTATAAATAACCAATAACATAACAGATAACAGTAGTCTGTGATATAAAGAGAAATTAAAGTCACTTTGTATGAAATCAGCTGCCACTGGGAACACATTTAGAACAGAAGTTTGGATCACTGCCTGCAACATGAATTAAATGTTTAGCAAGTGATGTTGCAGTCATTTTGGGTATATATTTTGCTGTCATCTTTGTACTTAATGAAAATGTTATGTGCTTAGTCTGTGTGTTGCATCATTTCAATGTTAAGTGTTACCTAGGGCTGGACTGCAGTCCTTTGTCACTTTTCAGAGTGGTTTCATTCATGTTTATGGTTACACATTTAGGTCTTCATAAAAAGTAGCTACTGCAGTTTTAAATAGTATGTTCATTGTTAAAAGCTGTATAAAATTGGTACTTCTGTTCCTGTGGAAGCAGAAACATTTGGAATGAGTAAACATGCCTTTTTTTTTTTTTTTTTTAAATTAATGTGCAAAATGAAAAGCCGGTCATGTAAAGGATAATCTAAGCTCAGTACTACGCTGTGTCACATGGTAGTACAGTTGAGAAAATAATAGGCTTACTGCCAGATTATGACACTGAAGCGCAGTGTGACACCCCAGTGTAAAAGGTATGTTTGTGCTGTGTGTTGTGTCCCCCCCAATAGCAACTGTTGAGCATGCACTGGTGTCTCAGGTCTGTCATTATCACAACATGCCATGAAATCTGGTTTTCTTTATACCATGTTGGGTGTCTTTTCAACATTGTTTAATAATCTTAGAATGTACAATGCATATATTACAATTATTACATGATCCACCCAGAAAAGTAGCAAGGTGTGGTTTCTGAATCTGCTGTCATGTAACGTTCAGATGTCATAAGGTGGGAAGGGTTTTATGGCTGGTCAGCTGCCTTTTAACAGATGATGAATACCAATGTTTGTAGTTCACAACAGGAATTCCATCTTCCGACAAACTTCTCAAGTTATTTCCTCAGCGTTACGTTTGATCTTGGTTCCACACGTTGCACAAATCTAATGTGCTGCAACTAAAAATGATTTGCATTTGGTTCCGTAGTCATGACAATACAATGTAATACAACAAATTTCTTTTTTTTCCCCCACCATTATGTTATCATCATTAAGCACCACCATTGTGTCATCAGTGCTAATAAGTTTGGACCATCCCCACCGCAGAACACACACAGAGGATCAATTTTACATTATGCTTCATAACCCCCTGCCTTCCCCTTTGTGGTCTCAACCTTCACTGTCGCATGCAAAACTGGGTGCCTGAATTTCCTGTTTATGTTCTGCTGAGCCACCTTTCACATCCACAGCACAGCAACAGCAGCTGGTTTGATTCAAGTGCAAATCATCAGGAGCCACAGGGCACTTCACAAGCAACACATTCATATTGATTTTTCAGGTTAAGGTTCAGTTAATTACAGTATCTATGCTCTTATTTATTGAGCAGGCAAGCTTATATGCAAGAACTATGTTTTGGAAAAAGACCACTTGCCTACAGAGAAACCTTTATACTGCATTTAGTATAAGCTAATAGTGACAATGTTGTGGTAATCTTTCTTTTTACTGATTTCTCTATACAGCTCTTATTTAAAAGTTGATCTTGGAACAGATCATCTTCCAGTTAATCCAGATCCTTGTACCTGTTTTAATTTGATCTTTTTTTTCCCCTGCATTTATGCTGTTCATTTAGGTGTATATGTCCAGTTTAATTTGTGAAATGTAAAGTATTAGGTATGTAAATGTTTTCTCATGAACAAGTTATAATAGTATAGCTATAAATGTTTGTGATGCTGCACTCTAGTAGCCAAAGTAATTCTGGTGTCCGGTGTTTGGTTTGGTTTCAAGCTGTTTAATGTGTATTGCGTGATGTGTCTCAAATGATTAAGGTTGTCTGTTTGTTTACTTGGTTGTGAGACCACTTAAGTCTCTGAACATGGGTACAGGCCTGCTAATTTTTCACTCCCTAACTTTCAGAATGTAGCCAAAAATGAGTGTTCACCAGTTATTATTGTATGCATCAAGTAGTGTAAAGAAGTATAAAGATCTTAAAGTTGGCATCCATTGCTGGACAGTAAAGATCATTTTGATTTCAGTTTATTTTTGTATGCCTCTCTTGGGTGTTGTGTAGACTAACATGCATTAATAACATCGGCTTTAATGATCCCCAGTTTAAAATGGGACCGGTAAAAAGCTAGAAGTCACTATAAGAGAAGAAACAAAACTGCTGAGGGTGGACCAGCAGACTAAATCCTGTGGCATCCAAAGCCCAACAGGCTATTGACCTGTCCTTTGCAGACTATCATTTCTAGCAAATTACAGGGTTCCATGGTAGCCTGTGCATGTGAAGCTTTTAAAACATTTTAAAAAGGTGTTACCAGAGTAACACCAGAGTAAAAAGGAGTAAACCAGAGCTATCAGAACTCTCTGGGATGGCCGTTGGACTTGTAGTCAGTGCATGGTGTCACGCTGCCCTAAAATAGATGTATACATTCTTTAATTGTTGGAGTCAGTTTAGCCACAATTTATGTACTGTTTGATGCGCTGTCATCGTAGGTGGATTTTTCAGTTCTGCATGTGAGACATGTTTTCTGCAAGACTCTGCAGATAAAACTGTATTGTTTAAATTCTTGTGCCCATTTCATACTTGAGATTAGAAGACCCTTTTTAGGACCAGCTCGGTAAAATTGACAAGTTTTATTTATCACTTGTGGTATTTGGTCTTTTGTAGTCAGATGAATTTGTACATGTATTGTTAGTATTAGAGCAGTCCCATTAGTCCTGTTTTATCTTTTGTTTATCACTTGAAGTTCAGGCATATAATCTTTCTCTTTGGCAATTGTAGCGCTGTGATGTACCTACAAATTATCACTAGACAAAAGCAAGAGATGTAGAGCCAGTGGTTGTTTTACAACATGGTTTACATCTTTGCTTGAACTTGTTTGCTCATTAAAACTGCAACTTTTCATTTCCTGTGTCATTTAGTTGGTTTCCTGTATGTGTTTTCATTTTAAAAGGTATAAAGTACAACTTTTGACCAACTAGGTTTTCTCACTCCTTTGTTTAAGCTGTTTCAACCAGTGCACTGTCTTAACTATGTCCTTCCACCAAATGGTCAAGTAGATAGAAAGTGAATCATTTTTGATAATTTTAATGTCTACAGAATAACTGATCTGTAAAAATGTTGCCTGTTACCTTAAATTGACTTTTTTTTTTTTTTTTTTTAAACGTCTCTTTCCAGTTATGAAGTGTTAACTTTAACCAGGTGTTTGACTATCTGTTTACTCTTATCTGTCTGGATGTAGTGTTGTCAGCTTTGTTACAGTTGTTTCTGTGACACCCATATCCTTTTCCATTTAAACAAAATTCATTCAAAGGTTACCTGACCCTAGGTGGGAACCTATGTAAGTGACCTTTAATGGCAGTTAGGTGTTTGGAAACAAATGGACTTAACTTTCAGCTGGTGTGAGGAAGATCTGCTGCCAGCCACATGTTTGTGCCATGTTGACACATTTAACAAGATGTCTTTCCTGGTGTTTCAGCATGGTCAGAGTCTTATACTTGTATCTGACTTTAGTACTTCTTCCTGTGCTGTCTTCAATGCGAGATAATGAGCAAGGCAGTGAGGTAAATGTAGATGGTCCAGTGATACCACATACTGCTGTTAGTGTAGTGTGAACGCGAGAATGTTTGTTCTTACGAATTGCAATATTATGTTGTAATCCAGCTTTGTGATGCTTTTAACCTAAGTACATAAAAATGCTTGAAAGATTATGGTTTCCCATCCACCTGTGTTGGTTGGTTGTTAGCAAATGGTGTATGTGGACATGGAGGTGTTGTCCCATGGCATTAGTGTGTGGAACTCTGGTGTGTCCTGAAGAGGAGCTGTTAACTCTCCTCATGGTATATAGCCCTCTTCCACACTCTTAAAGCTTGCATCTCAGACCCTGTCTGAGCACATAAAGATCTATAGGTATGACAGATACTGGAACAATAATGCTGATTTACCATTTTGTTTTGTTGCTGTAAAGACCACCCAGCTCCCAAAGCATCACAGAGTAGGGCTTGCTGTAGTTTAGAGCTGAAGGTGTATCACTAAATGTTGTAGTCCTGGAAGCAAAAAAAAAAAAAAACCACCAAATTCTCTCACACAGAGGTCATGCTTTGTTGTAGAGATGTTTTCAAGGTCTCCAGGGGACTCCAGTGCATTTACTTTGCACTTACAAAACACAGCAAAGACTCGCGTTTCTGTAGTGTTGGGAAAATGGATGGGAAAAACCCATACCAGTTTTATATGGTAACCAGCAGCCAGATTATTGTTGTTGTAGATGGCAGTTTTGTTCATTTAAAGATCTTATTTTGAATTGCTAATGTTCTCCATCAGGTTCCTGAGTTCTGAAAGTCTGAAAAGCTGGGGAGTGGCACATGCCCTGTGAGTGTCTGGACTGGTTCTGCAGCCCCACAACGCAGCTTCATACAGGAGGGAGGGAGGGAGGGGGAGAGAGAGAGTGTGTGTGTGAGTACATCTGTCCAACTCCTGGCTTACCCTAGTTGGGCTGCTTTTCTGCCAGTCAAGACTTGAACAGAAGTGAAACCTGTCATAGCTTTATAAATTCTCAGTGTCTCACTCACGGTCAAAAGTGATGTAGCCATATTTCCTGTGTGGTGTGAGTCCTTAAATGAATACTCAATGACGCTCTTCATTCAGGGAGAAGTTGCATAAGGATATTATGGGGAAAAACCTTGCTTATGAATTATGAGTCCAGCATAATGGACATCACCATTACTGATGCAAGACATCTGGTAACTTGGTGCAGAGTGACAATTTCATTGCTGGTTCAAACTTCACTCTACGCTATTGTATCTATAGTACTCTACAGCAACACAGTTACCCTGAGTTGATGCACTGAAAATATCCAGCTGTGTAAACTGGTTAAATACATTGTATGAAAGCATCAACTAAGCAAAAACATTTATTGAAATATAAACAGTAACTTAAAATTAATTCTCTCAGTAAGGAATGAGTGTTGAGTTGCTTGGTCATCTTGTCAAATGTGAGCATTTTTGATCATGAAGGCACTATTCATAAATTATGCGGTTAATATAGATTGATTTCAGTAGCCTTGTGGTCATAATGTTCTGTTTTAATTCAGTGAGCATGCTGAAGCAGCTGTAGCTGTCTGTGAAGGGCTTGCCTAGTCCCTATACACACCTACCAAAAGGGTTCTAGTTTCAGTCATCTGTGCTTGGCCATTCTGGCTCCTGCTTTGAAGGAGAAGGGACACTGGGGGTTGCTAGGCTGGTCCCGTCAAGGTTCCTTGTTAGCGGAAATACACTTGTGATGCAAGTACTAGAATTATTGCATCTCTCAGTTATTTACTTAGTGCCTCTGACCTTATTTCTCTGAGGTGTTATTGCTGGAGATTTTCTAATTACTGTCTGTATCTTGGGGACTGGTAGTCTAAAATGCTACAGCCAGAGTGACCAACTTGTCAGATGGCTTCCAAGTGTGTTTCTTCTCGGTGTCCTTGTGTTAGCTTTCTTTTGCTGCCTGTATCAAGGCTCTTCATACAGCCTTGTAACTACACCCCAGCAAATGTTACATGTTTAGATAAGGGCAATGGTTTCACCAGCTCTAGCTACAGAAGTTAAGACCTGATTTCTTGATTCCATGGATTGATTTGGCGAGAACCACTCAGTGTTATGCGACCTATCAGTGATTGAGCCAAGTAGTGGTGACATTGGTGCTTCCCACACATGTATGCACACATTGAGATGATAACTTTATAGCCATTAGTCCCATAAATATTCACTGTGAAATATTATTGAAAACATTAAAGACTAGTTCATACTGTGATAGTTTGATGCCTGAATATTTGTATGTAATCCTTAACCTTTTATATTGTTGTTTGGCACTGGTATGATGTACCTTGAGTTTGCTTGTGTTTGTAGTGACAGAAGAGACAGTTCTCTTGTTGGATGTGCTGTTGCGGAACCACCAAAGAAGTCAGAGGTGGGGGAGCTGACTGTGTCTTCTAGAGTGAAACCATTGGAAGCATGCGAGGCTGTGTGGTTGGGATATCTGCAGTCTCATATGACTTTTGGCAGCTCAGTAACAGGTGCTGTTACCATGGGCTTTGAAAGTGGAGGACCACCACTTTAAGTCTCTGAACTGCAATGCTGAGACTTGTTGGAGTTTTTGAGGTATTAAAATTGTGCTGCAGGGCTGATGTGTGTCTTTGCCAGCCTGAGGTTACAGGGCAGGGACCACTGGCAGCAGTCCACCACAGCGGACATCTCACCCCTTCCTGTTTGCTCTGTAAATGGAACCAGCTGTATTTTTGAGTCAATCGTTGTTGTAAGACAAAAGGGGCGAGCTTGCATAAACAAATGGACCAGAAAAGCCTCTGGTTATGTTCATCAGATGGTGGTTTTTCAGTGGTTTTGATGATTTTTGAGGCCAGTGTGCTGCAAACTACATGCAGAAGAAATAAATATTTAATGTTCTTCTGTATGGTGGAGAAAATGGACTCTTGTTGACTGTATTTCTAGCTGAAAATGTAAGGATTTTCTCACTGTGCCATATAGATCTGAGTTGTCATCAGAGATTGGGGGGAAATGAAGCCTCCCTGAGACAAAGGTTTCTGCAGAGCTTATTTACTTGTTCCTCTGCTAGTATTTCCTGTTTGAATTCCCTGTCTGAGAGCCTCTTGGACCAAAGATCTATGCTTAACTGAATCTTTTTTAAATAATAAATGGTACATAACATGCAGCTTGTCAGATGTGGGTTGCAGGTGAAGCAGGGTGTTCTGTGATTGTTCTTGATGTCTTATTCCAGCCAGAAGGTTACCAAGATAGTGGCTATTTAGTGCCCTGATTCTTGGTCATCCTTGTGGTCATCTGTCTAGTTTACTCATCTGCCAACCTCTAATCAGATTGTCTAAAAGGAGACCATATTTCCCTCAAGCTCTTCACTGTTTTTTACTTGTCTGTTCTAATTACAGCTGGCCTTCAAATTATCGTCTCAAAAATGTCTTGTACTGAGGTTATAGTTGGCAACATTTCAGAAGCCTAAAATTGTTTTCAGGGATGGGCTAATTGAACTAGTTAAATCTGCATTTGCTTTCTTAATATTAATCTACATTTTACACACAAACATGGATAGTTAGAGAGCGTGTGTGTGTGTGTGTGTGTGTGTGTGTGTGTGTGTGTGTGTGTGTGTGTGTGTGTGTGTGTGTGTGTGTGTGTGTGTGTATATATATATATATATATAAATGCATACTTTGTACAAAGCCAAGTATCTTTATGGAGCGGCTCAAGTACAAGCAGTCCACATCATCATGACATCACTTTCTGGCAAACACAAGCAACAGAAAACCAGCAAAGAGATTGCTGGTGATTGATATACGTGCTGTTGGTGTTGGGACAGCTTTTGTGCCATACAGGTGTTTTGTTGTTGTGTTTAGAACCCCTTTTGAAAACTGACTGCGCCCACATTCTTTGCAGACTTGGTTATTGGTGGGGATCTCTGTTTAACCTGCCAGCAGTATTGGGCAGGAAAATACCATAACAGGAATTGCTAGTAGGTATGCAGAGCAGTTAAAGTATTTTGCATTTTGTCTATATTCCTTGGCTTTTTCATGATTTTAGTTACTGTATTTTTATGTCCAAAATGGTATAAAAATTAAATTATTTTTAGTCTTGGGAATTTCAATATCTAGTGATCATGCTTGGTTTGTTACCCATCTCCCAGAACTGCACAATTATTGTTGACTGTTATGCAAACTATCGTTCTCCCCTCTCTTTTTCTATGTTATGGCTACACTGTATAAACCAAGTTGCTGGTGGTGAGGATGTCATTTGTCTCGCTCAACCTGGTTGACTTCTGACAGCGCTGTACTCATCCTGCTTTCTGGGAGGCGCTGTGCAACAGGTACTGGACTAGCTGTGTATGACAAGACACACATGTCTATGTGTGAACATGTTTACAGTTTCTGAATTGTTGTGGGTTTACCCATTAAATTCCTAAAATGGTTCCAATGATGGTCCTGTTTGGGATGCTAAGGCAGCCTATACTGAGACTTACAAAGGGTCTCAGTTGAGTAGTTTAGTACTTTAATAGATGTGACTTCAATATGATGCATTTCTCCATGTTTGCAGTAGATGCAGCAAAACAAAAATGTTACACCAGATGTTCTTGCCCTCCCAAATGTAGTCACGCAGGAAGTGTTTCTGTGGTGTTTCCTGTCGTGTGTGCGCATGCGTGTGTACACTTTTCCTTATGTAGCACGTTTTTAGTACTGCTCCCTCTCCAGTTGCATAAAATCCCCTCTTTATATAGTAATCTTCAGTAAAGTCAGTAGGGGAATGGGCCCTGCCCACTATCTCCTGCTGCACTTCCAGCAGCAACTGCAGTGCACAGCTGTCATCCTCTTCCTCGCTCTGAAATGTGATAACACTGCATGTTTCAGCTGACACAAGGACTCCAGTTGAGCCCAGTTTTCCAGCTCTGAAAGGTGTGTGTACTAAATGGAGATAATGGGTGTGAGAGAGGTTGTAGTTTTTGTGGTTGTTTTTGCATTTAATTGATGTTCACATTTAAAATGTCCACACCTTGGTCCATTGTTATGTGCAAGTATGATAACAGTAAGGAACTAGGTTTCCCTTCCTGGCTGGTGGCCTTATTCAGTCTTTTGTATGTGCAGGTTATTTTTTGTGCATTTTAGCAAAACTGCTGGATAAAGCACAGGGAGCTCACAAGCTGCCAGCTGTGCGCTGACCTCCACCCCACAGACTGCCCATCTGGTGCTGGTGTTCCTCAGGAATGTCCTGGGCCTGCTCCCACTCTGCTTGTTCCGCTGGAGCACTGAGTGTCTCCACAGGAAATTGGGTGTGTAGCTTGAGGCCCATCTGGACTCCACATGTAACCTAGCCCTACCTGTACTCAGGTGGGACTGAGAAAACGGAGGTCTCCTGAGAAATATACACACAAGCATGTAATGTCCACCTTTGTTTGTGTGCTGCTGTTCTCCATACGCTTTGGTGGCTGTTTGCATTCTTTGTGTAGTTGAATGTAGCTGAAAATAGGCATCACTAACTAATTAGTGGTTAACTTTAGGAAGGAAAGCAGTTTATTAGGCAAATGCTGAAAATAAATTGCCAGTTTGGGAGCATTTCAGGATAGATTTGGGTGATGAAAATGGGTAACATTTTCAACTATGGCATGTTAAATTTTGGATCATGCAGCACAATCTTTTGAAAATTGTGATGCACGGCAAATGAAGATCTCAGCTGGAATGAAAATCAGCATATCTCAAAGTATGCAAGGACTGAAGTTGTCAGGCCATGCTTAGATACATCTTCAGAAAAGTATTGTAGCATTGGCATAGTTGTTGCAGCCAGTAGTAAACAGAGGCCATTGTGACCATGTGCTGTAGTGAACACAACAGAGCTCATCTGCTCAATTTGTTCAACACTCAGTCCCTCTGGTCACAGAAGCCTTCAGATGTTATCATTTGGTACAATGTAATTTTCCACTTGGCTGCGTTCATTAGCAGCTTGTTTGTTGAAAACTGGCATTTCTTATGTCTTTCACTGTATTCCCCTTACCTCAACCTTGTTCTGCAGCTTTTTTCAGCATGGCTTTGTATGCTGGGTTGCCATTAATTTCTTTTGTGAATGTTTTTGGAAAGAAGTATGCTCATGAGAACTCCACACACCTTGAGCTGCAACAAAACCTACACTAGCATGCACCATTTTTGTTGTGACAGGATATTTCCTCTGCATCTTAAAATTTAAATGCTCTGGGCTCTAATAATATTAAGATGGAATCTGTGTGCTATTGAATGTTTAAAAAAAAAAATCAAATTTTTATATTTAAGCAAGCTTGCTATACACTTACATACTACAGTTGTACACCACAGCTGAAAAAGTGGAACCTTACTGAAGCGTAACAGTGATAATAGTTGGATTTTATTACACTAGTGTGTGTGTATGATTCAGTGTAAAATATTGCATTCTTATTGTGAGTTTCTCATCTCATGTGTCTGAATGCTGTGAATTACTGCATGTCACAGCTGTAATGTATGAAGGGGAACAGTGCGTGCCACCATTGTGATTTACAGCCCCCCCCCATTTCTCACCCTCCTCTTTGTGCTGTGGAAGTGGCTGGTACCTTTTAGTGCTGTTTGTCCTCCTCCTTCCACACTTGTCTTCTTGCTTTTCACTCTTCTAGCCGACCTTGTGCTGCCCCACCCTCCTTATATTTGGTTCTCACAGTCTCTCTTCCTCTCGCCGCAGCACTCTGTGTGCTATGTCAGGATCATGTGATGCAGGGGCGGGCTGTTTGTTTTCGTCACATCAGTCTTTGTTCTTCAGCCCCGCCAGGAATCCTTCCTCAGCGAAGCAGACGGGAGGGGGAAAGAGAGGCTGCCTTGTTCCCTTGAAAGCTCTCTGTTCATCTGTCTTTAGCCACAAAGGCTTGAATGTGATTTGGCTATGATAGTTTTGTATGTCTGAATGGTGTATTGCTGTGTTTTTGTGGTGTCCTTTCTGACCGGCCGTTGCCATAAAGCTGCTGACTTGTGGGCTTATGCAGTGGTGCCTGTTAGTATAGTTATTTGTTCATTGTTTAATGCATCAGACCTAAATTGTAGATGAATCCAAAGGCCCCCTCCATGCAATACTTGTTTTGAGCAATGTAGTGCTGCTGATCTTCGGCAAAAATGTCAACAGCCTTTGAACACTTGTGCCCTCCCAAGACCTGTCATCAAAATCTGCTCTTTTCCACTCTAAGTCTATAACAGTTTAAGATGCCCTGCACCAAGGAGGATTGTTTGAAGCATGGTTTTCCAGAGAGCTTTAACAGCACTGAGTATGTTTGGGTTTTGAGGCTTCCTGCACATGTCCTGCTTCTGTGGATCACAAAGCAGGATTGTGCAGCAGCAGCTCGCAGATGGAGCAGCTCACAACTCAGCTGCTCCACCCCGACTCGTATGGCCAGCCGAGGTATTGCAGCTTCACCTTCTCTTCCTCCCCTCCCCCACTGCTGACATAAACACGGGCTGTTTTAACCGTGTGCCACCTCCTGCCTTAGTGGAAAGTTTTAATTAATAGGAGGTGGAGGAGGTTTGCTGAAACCACTTAGAAATTACCTTTAAAAACATTCGCCTGGAATTAAATGAACAGAAAGATACTGATCTGTTGGCTGAGGCAGAATTCTGATGACACCTCCACACTGGCAGAAGCCTTGGTGCAAGAGCGTCCCCTGGAGGTCCACTGCTGTTTCTGTGTGAATTGTTACCTGTAATTAAACCACAAACATGAGAGGAACTTTGATTCCCTCTAATTTCAAGCAAAAGAATGATTCCACAACTGTGATTTAATCACAGTCAAGAATAATGGGTTGCCAGTTAGATTTAGCATAGTGGCTGTAAGGTGTAGTCAGCTGTTACTGGGTGTTTTTTCATGAGTGTCAGGACAGTATTGCATGTATCTGGGTGAGTCTGTGATGTAGTGGATAAGTGCTTACTTCATTAAGAGTTTTATCTGCGCTGTTCATTGCATACAACACCTTGAGAGACTGTATGTAAATCACAGGTACTTCAATACAGGTCAGTTTTTATTTATAATTTATATAATTTATAATAGCATCATTTAGAAGACACTAATTGTGCTTTTACTTCCATTGGAAATCAGTGTACATCAGCATCTGACTTTAATTCTAAGCCCAGTGGTGTAGTAGCACCCTAATGAGGCTGCTACCATTGGCCACCAGACCACCTTGCAACATGGAAGGCAGCAGGCAGATTCAAAGACTGGACAGCTGTTTCACTGTGGGTTTCAAAGGAAACCTTGAGTTGGTCCTTCCTAACTTTTTCAGTTTGGTGCTCTTGTTTGAAAGACTTCTATCCAAGTTTGAAGGACATGGATGATGTGGTGTTTTGAATTATTGTGACTGTGCAATATCTTTGCATTGAGATGATTTATAAGTCTTTTGGAGGAAATTAAGACAAAATGTGGTACACTGTTGTCTGTTGACACTAGCCTTTCACCCTCAGGTGTCCTTGGAGCCTTTTACATTATGACATGATCCAGTTCATCATAAAAAGTCTCACCATGACCTTTTCCCAAATTTTCTCGGTTTTTGTACAAATTTCTGTTGCTTAACTGTTGTGTTGAAAGTAACCAAAAGGGCAGACCTTATTTATGAAGAGTTGCTACAATGTTGCCCTTCAGATATGGCACTGATGTTACTAGAACTGCACTGTTATGGATTTTCGAATGTGCTTTGTGTACAGTGTGCCCGCATTTTCTCAGATTTAAAAATGTTCATTCTTGATTTTGAACCTCCAAATGAATTGCTTCAGCTTCCATCAGCAGTATTATACTACTACTATAAAATGACTTTGTGCTTGTTATATCCTGCAGAGGCTTTTTGTGTCAGTGCTGTAGTAGAACATGCTGGCCCACTTGTCTGTAAGGCTGAATGTTAGCATAGTTGGCGAGAGTAAATTGTGGCATGCGTTTGGCAGCATGTTCAGAGAGGGCCACCTATCAGCACCTTGCCACGCTTACAAGCATTTTTAATAAAACTATGGGCCATATTTGCTGGTGTCTGTCCTGCTGTAGATGGAGGAGGGCAGAGGGCCGTTACGCAGTGGAGAGAGCCTCCATCATCAGCCACTGGAACTGGCTCCAGGCACAGGTATCCGACCTGGAGTACCGCATTCGACAGCAGACGGACATCTACCGGCACATCCGTGTCAACAAGGTCAGCTTCCGGGGCTCTTTCTCAGCTGGGCGAAACAGTATTTGAAAAAGAAAGAAAGGAAAAAAAAAAAGTCTAGGTGAAGCACTTCTTCCCATACTAATTTGAACTATTTGAACTCTGGTCTTATAAAACTTGTCATTTTGTTCATACAGTTTTATCACATTTTAGCTCTAAAGGATCATTTTATGTAAGGATGTGTCACAAAAGAGGTGTTCTGTGGTCCACAGGGCTTAATAGAGCTGGCGGAAAACAGCCCCTGTGAGGCATCTGAGCTCTCTCAGGTAAGTTAGCAGGACTGTAGTCTAGCTGCACACAGTTGTTAGGCTATCACGTCCTTGTATTCAGGTGAACAACACTAACCTACAGTAAGATGTAAGAACTAAGTAACTGAATTTCAGACAATTGCATTAACATAGAAATATATTTATTTATTTATATTTTTTTGAATTTACCATATTTTGCACACTTCCTCTTACCGTAAGTACTTGAGTTTTAGGTTGGAGCTTAGAATAACCTTAGGTTTACTGTGGGGATGAGCTGACACAAGCAGCCATAGGAAAAGGAAAACTAAGATGGTTCACTCTGATCGTATTTGATAAACTTTGATCTTTTGTTGCAATATATATGTAGTGTACAGCACATGGACCTTTTGGAAGAAGCCTGATTGATTCCTTTTGAGGTTCCCAAGCAGTTAATTTCTCACCTTGCACCCATCACCCCTCTTAGGGTCCCTTACTCTGAGGAAAAACTCTTAACAACATCTTGGCACAGGGGTGATTTTAAAGAGACTGGGGAGGGGTGGGGATCAAACAGTTTGCCTCGGGGGGGGCCTGGTCACAAAGAGGGTGGGAGTATAGCAAAGGATATGAGCACAGTGCTGGCATTTGTTTGCTTATGCCAGGCAGCACTGTCCTATTTTCCACCCCTCCAGCTCCCATCCACATTGGATGGAGTGGAGTCTGCCTTGCTGGGATTACTGGAGAAAGGAGCCCCAGAGCAGCCCATCTGAAACACACTCCATTTTTCCAGGATACTGGTTTGGATGGCAGTGATAGCATGGGCACCACTCAAAATGCTGCAGAACCTGGCCCCTGGAAGGGGTGTGGTCCTAGTAGACAAGTCAATGGTATCATCAACAGGTAAGGGCTGGTTCTTTTTAATGCAACCCTGCATGTGTAACCTATTGGAATAGAATAACATTGCTTGCATTTTGATGTGTCACAGGACAGGTGGTGATAAACATGTCTGCATTTAGTTCGTTCTTTAATGTATTTGGCAGCTATACTGAATGTAACTAATTGTATCTAGTCTGTACCTGGGAGAATGCTCCAGAAGTACTACTGGGCTGCAATTTGTCATGACAGGCTTAGAGAATAAGGGGCTGTTTTGTGTATATGTTTCAGCCTGCACCCCAGTCCACAGGGGTGCATTCCACCAGAGACGGAAGACCCACGGGAGCAACTGGTCCGGAAGCAGCCGCTGACCCCTTTGCTCCCTCCCCACGATGGTAGCTGCGTTGCTGCCCGTACACGCCCAGTGCTCAGCTACAAAAAGCGGAGGTTGGTCAGGCCCGGCATGTTGACCAACCTCAACCGCAAGGTGAGCAAAGTGCTGCTGCATGTGTTTGACAGTGTGTCTCAGCATGCTGTATAGCTTCAGACAGCTCTGATAATGTCTTCTGCTTACTTAGAATCTCCATATGCATCACTGAGTGTTGAAACCCTGCAGAGATAAAAATGAACTTCCCTGGAACCCATGTTTCAGTTTTTAAAGTAATACCTTTTGACATTATGAATGAGTTTGTACATGCATTGACTTTTATACTTTCCATATATCAAGATTTTTTTGTAATGGGTGAAGGTACTAATGAATTGATACTGTTTTAACCATTGGCTTTTTTTGCATTACATATTTTAAATCAAGTATTTCTTAGATCAATGCCAATTTCCTGACTTAATCCATCTTCACATTCAAAGAAGCATTTTAAAAACTTTAAACTCCTCAAATTAAATAGAAATTAATGATAGAGACAGTGACAATCTGCAAGCACTAAAAGCATGAAAAATTGACCTGAAAGCCTATGGTGTATATGCAGGGCATTACCCATGTTTGAGATACGGTCATACAGATGAAGTGTGGGGTCTTTACTAAAATTTACTGCTAACTTTTTTGTGACAGTGACTGTCAGTGTTGATGCCTCTATGAAGCTCTAATGCTCAACTGCACACAGGTCCACAGAAGTCCTGGGTCCCGATGTAGCTGTGACGTCAATCCCTTGTGTGCGATGTGTGGAAGCCAGCCTGGCCCCAGCCCTGAGTTCCCATATGAGCGCCCCCTCCTGGAGAGGCTGTCACAGTTTGACCCTTGCATTCACCCCATCTTGTCTTTCAATGATGGTAAGTAATGCTCTGCACCTAGAAAGCACTTTGGTTTAGTATCATGAAGGTGAAATATTATAAGGGCCTTGTGCAATCTGGGGGCTTCATGAATCCTCCATAGTGCTATTAATTGTATAGTTAGAAAAATGACTACAGGGAATTCTTCTGACCGGCTTTGTTGTGTGTGTGCACCATGTTCTATAGATGTCTCCATGAATCTGCACCTCCAGCGGGTTTTGAAGTCCCACTGGCAGAACAAACCCTTGGATAGGATCAGACCCCTCAAGAAGCTCTCCCTCAAGCATAAGCTGTCTCTTGGAGGCCGTATCCCAGACCCCTCCTGTACCTCGACTTCCTCCACCAAAGACAAACATAAGCTTTCCAACTCACTCCTTGCCTCTGTCAGTAAGTAGTTTTTTTTTCCATGCAGACCCTCCAAAATAGAGTTCAAAATGGTGCTGTTTTGCTACCATTCAGTGAGTTCAGTGTCTGTGTCAGTTGAGCATAGGATTTCAAGTTAGCATCTGAGTGCAAAGCTGCATTATAGCTTAGTCCCATGCAGACCGCTAAATATCAGTACAGTTTTGGCCCTCATGGGGGATAAAGAATGAAGTAGGTTCCCAGATTTTTGATATTTCATTGTCCTCCACTAGGGTTCCATAAGTTCCGGCCAGAGAAACTGCACCGTCAGCAACCAGACAGTCTGCTGAGCACATCCCGGCTAGAGGGCCGAGCACTCTGCAAGTCAGACCGCTCCCAAAGTTTCTCGCCAGGGTCCTTCGACAGGAGTCACAGCCGTAAGCGTCCCCGAGAGTACTCCATGGAAAGGAGCGACAGTGAGTCCTTCTGCAGCTCGCAGTTACACCTTCTTATCACAGCAGCAGCAAGTCTCCTCATGTCTGTGTCGGCATGTTGTCAGTGTCACTGAGCAGCACTGAATCAAAAGACCTGTACATGAGGCCGTTATTTGTGTTCGTTTTTGCACGTGTAGCTACATAGCAACTTTACCAAAAAAAAAAAAAAGTTATTACACAGACCTTTTAATGCTGGTACTATGTACTAGGCTGGTCTGATTATGCCCCCCCTCCCCCCCCCCCCGCAGTTACTCCCAAGTTTTTCATGGATGCAGGCAGCCCCAGTTCGTCTCTAGCTAGCATGCACACACCCACCCACAGTCCGCTGACGAGGCAGCTGTCCACCTCCTCAGAGGGCTCCACACCCCTGGTACCCAGTAGCCAGAGTGCCGCCAGCACCCCGGTAAGACAGCCCTACTATGTTCTGTTTGTTGCTGGTGTGCGGAATGAAATGGGTCTGCGTGCGTCTGTCAAATCCTCCTTGATGGGGAGTGTTTGCTGTGTGGGTGCGATACCATGTTTTAAGTGGCCTGGAAAGACCTCTGTAAGACCTTAGAGCATTCTGCATGAATGCAAATAAATGGCTATGGCAGGCAATTGCCAGGTAATCTTCTATGAAGTGCTTTGTAGCTTCAAACAAACGGGGTCACTCCCTGTGCATCACTTCATGATAAAAGTACCACTGATAATTAAATTTTTAAAATATTTAAGTTATTCATTTATTTCAAATGTTTGGTTTTCTCTTTGCTTTTCTAGTTGTACTTTTTTCTTACGGAAAATCACATAACATGTATTTGTATCTGTAACCTTGAGAAGGAGCTCCGCATTTCTTGGGATAGTGTCACAAAAGAAAGTGTATCATGGCTGCATTTCGACCTTCAGTAGTGAAGCATACCTTTCGGAGGCCTCGTGTTTTGCCCCTCATGGCACGTCACCTGTGGCAGTTCACACAATGGTATCAGCAGCAGCTTGCTTTTCTCTCCAGCAGCCTGTCAGGAGGCGAAGGGGCGAAAGCTCCTTTGACATCAATAATATTGTGATCCCCATGTCGGTGGCTGCCACAACACGTGTTGAGAAGCTACAGTACAAGGAGATTCTGACACCCAGGTAGGTTCTCCATAGCTGGAAACCACTGGCCACCGATGAACAAATTCCTGAACTCAAATCAAGCAGTGGACTACTCGATAGTTATGACAGTTGGAGAGAAAAACACTCCATCAAAATGGTCGTTTCCAACGAAATTCTTTACGTTACTTTTTTCTGTAACATAGAATTGATTTTTTTTCTTTCTCTGTGTAGGACTCAAGAGTTAGAGAACTCTGTCTAATCTTTCTCAGAAAGGCAGCTGGAAGATTTCTAAAGGTAACATTTCTCCTTCCTGTTTTCAGTTGGAGAGAAGTTGATATCTGTACACATCCAATCACAGACGACGAGGAAAATGCTGAGGTACGTGTCAAAATTAAGCAGTTTACTCAAAGAACCTCTTGCGTTTAACATTTGTTTAAAACATGATTATCTATGTTTTCACTGCGTTAATGGGGTACTGTATATGTTAATTTGTGGATCTCCGTGGGGGTACCTGTCTGAAACTCATGTTGCACAAAGTCCACTCTGGATCTGGGTGACTGGACAACAAAGCAGTGATTTCCCGTCGCTCTCTGTAGATCGAGGATCTGTCGGACACGGCCTTTGCCCAGTTGCACCTCCCCTATGAAGAGCAGGAGCGCTCCAGGTGGACCTGGATGGCGAGTGCTCCTGCCAAGCGAAGGGGCAGCAGGTTTGATGCCTACTTAATGCTGACCAGCTGAATTTTGTTTTCAATCCAGTGTGCCTCTTTATTTGTTGGTATCAGAGAATTCCTGCAAGTTTTTCCTCTCACCATTTCCTGATGCACCACATAGGTCATACAAGTCTTTGGATGGGCGGACGACCCCCTTGCTTGGCGGTACCAACCCTTCCACACCACAACCGGCATCCCCTGACACACCAAATTTCCACATGCTGCTGGACTATGGCCCAATGCCATCTCCCCACAGCCCAGCCAGCCCAGATCTCCTATCGAACCCTCACACACCCTGCTCCCGGGACTCGCACCGGCTGCAGTACAGTGAGGACACACGCTGCTCCACACCTGACTTCACCTTTGAGGAGCGGGTAGGTTTTCTGATACGCTGTTACTCATAGCATTGTCCAAAGCCTGACTGTCCACATTGGAATTGTCATCAGAAATGTGTAAAGCAATTGTAGTCATCTAACAAAATGTGGAAACCGGGGCACAGGAAATTTTCACCTTGAACTGGAAGTAGTGGATTTTGCATTAAGTAACAGGAACTGCAGGAATGTAGCTGTGGTATCGGTGTAGCACAGCCATGGTTACACATTCCCACATTGATTACCTGTGTGCAGACTGTGCAGCCTTGGGAGTGCAGGACTTTTCCGCTGGCGGAGGACCCGCTGGTGGAGCTGGAGGATCCGGTGGGGGTGAACTGTGAGCACCTTGGTCGTGGATTCCGCCGCACCTCAGGCACCCGGCTCAGCTCGTCCAAGTCAGAGTGCGAAAACGGGCCAGCGTCTCCCTTCCTCGAGGAGAGCGGCAAGCAGAAGCTCCCCGTGCACCGATGAATGATGCAAACAGCCTTTCTCTGCGACACCCCCCCCCTTCCCAACGCAAGCATTAAAATAAAAAATTTAAGTCTAAATTGAAAAATTTAAAATTGAATCCTGCTGTTTGATATTCAAACATCAGATTTTTTCACAGTTTTTAGTGAACATAAAGACTGTAGGAAACCTGTTTTTAACCTTGTTTTGTTGCAGGTGAAACATGTTTAAAAATATGGGGAATTTAAAAAAAAAAAAAAAAACCTTGCAAAAAGAAAACGATAGTAAGTAGATGATATGCTGAACAATGACGAACATGGGGCTCAGTGTCATTTCCTGGTATGTTAGGTGTACACTTGTAGCGCACTATGTAGCACACTTCCCCAAGGGGCTCCGACAGCGGGGTGTGTTCTGTCGATTACTTGATGTCTGTGACCCCATGTACGTTTAAAGTGGAGTGACAAAAAACCTGGACCGGGGAAAGGGCCTTCCCTGCCTTCACCCTTCCTCGCGAGTACATATGATCTGTTGTTTCCTTTTAAGAGAACATGTCTGGCAGGGGGTATGAAATTCACTAGAGCACTTGCATTTTGGTGCATGTTTGTGGGCGTCCTGGGGGAGGGGCTCTTTCACTGGTGTCGTGAGTTGGGTTTTTTTTTTTTCCCCCCCTTTCTGCTCAGCATTATGCATTGTTTCCCTCAGCATTCTGCTGTGTATTATTCCTTCAATTGCTTTACCAATAAAGGAAACATTTCTCTTGACTTCAGGCGCTATCTGACATGTCTGTGCCGTGTCTTCCTGCAAGAGACTTCAAGATAGGAGCGCAGGTGAGGTGTCAAAATGGCTGCAGTGCAGCATTCACACCACAGGGGGCGCTCCTGTGTGCACATAGACTTGCACAGCTCGGAACAGGGTGCTCTCGTGCTGGCAGGTGTGATAACTCCTGGTGAGGAGGTGAACTGTTGGCTTCCTCTTTGGCTCCATGGGTGACGCGTCATGTTGTGAGGTGGCGTTACGGATGACGGCACCGTTGATAGATACCTTAACGTTATCCTAGTTGTGTAGTAATAGGCAGAGAAACCATTTCTTCTCAAATCTTTTCTAACATTTTTTTTTCTTTGTCAGGTGCTTGTGGTTCAAGTACTCGGAAAAGAGGTGTTCTCTCTAAAAGGAAACAAACATTTTGCATGTAGCCGCTCCGTACTGAACGACACCCAGACCTCAGGTTTCGGAGTTTAAGGGAACGTTGGTCAGGATACTCTGGGCTCAAGCTTTGCTAGCGTTTTACTATTTATTGTGATCAGTATGATTGCAAGAGACTACTTGGCTGCACAATTACTTTGTTTTTGTCACCCAGCGTTTGTCAATGATTAGAAAACTTAAACTGAAGCACTATTACCCTTTTAGTTGCAAATTGCTATGCAATCTGGATTTTGTTAAATATATATATATATGAATATATAAATCGTAGGTTATATTTTATGCCTCAGTTGTGAATTTCCATCAATCCTGTGTCACTACCCTTTTTGTAGTTAACACAAGACGGGTTCAACTGTTTAATTGTTGCAGCAGTTAACAGATTCAATTACAAAACTGTTTTGTAAATAGTACCATTAAAATCATCCATGTTGAAACCGGCTTGAGTTCTGTGAATTATTTGCCTGACTTTTGTCAAACGCTTGAAATGAGTGTAAAGTCAGCATAACACAGTGTGCGCTATCTGGGTGGTGTCTCCCTGCACACTAGGACCTGCCTGCATCTCTGCTCCACAGATGCCTGGTGAAATCTCACCAAATGGCCTTTGGGGAACACGGTGGTTTTTTTTTGTTTTTTTTTTTTTTGTTTTTTTTTTTCTTCTTTCTCATCCCAGATTGTGTCCTCTTCCAAATGAAGGAAATGTGACGACCGTGTGCCATGTTTTTCAGAAAGGTCTTTGTTTGCATCTAACTGTGAAGACTGGGACCCAAACCCCAAGTACTGAAGGTGTGGAGCAGGAGCACAGCTGCAACAGGTTGGTGATCACCAGATCTACAGATAAATTAACAGCGAGCTGGATGCACAACCGTCTGCAGCCACAGTCACATTAGTCTGATGGAAATGCGGTACCGCCAACATCGGTTCTTCATTGGAAACAGCTGGTAAATTTCGTCTGCTCTGTCTGAACAGCTTCATCAGTTTGTGTGTTTAGCGTGGGAATGAAGTTGCTTTGTTGGTACACATTGTCTAGCAGGGTGCTTTCAGTAATTTTCCTCGAAATAGGAATGTTGGGTGACAAGGGTAAAAACTAAATTGAGCTTCACATGCCTGCAGTAATCTGTAGGAAAGCACTATTTATGCTTAATATAATTAATTTGCTTCCTGGGTGCTGCGTTGGGCTGGGGGGTCTTAAGAAAAAATCGTACTGTTTAATACAGATTTTATTTCCAAATTCACATTTACAGCAACATGTATCAGTGTAAACCAGTTAATAAACTCACAATAACGGTATGGACAAGCACAATTGCCAGCTAGATGTAGAACTGCAAAAAAACACTCGGAAATAAGTTTAAAGGTGTCAATTAGATTGAAATGACAAAATCTAACCAAAGCTCTCCAACAATAAAAGAGCTAGAAACAATTTACAACACACAAAACCTCACAGAACAAACTCTTTCCACACCATTTAGGTTTTTATTTTCCAAAGACTCAAAGCATCCATCACGCTGTTCCTGGACACAACTTAACACAGCCAACCAAATGGATTCGTTTGTTCTCCGGCCTCCAAGCTCCAGCTTCACGTAGAAGAAACGGTTGATATGCAGGCACCCGCCTACTCGGTTTTGGTGTCATTAGCAATACAGGTTACAAGGCTACATGCAAAGGAATTTGTTGCGGTCAAGAAAAAATCGTGAACAAGCGTGCGTCTTACTGTGTCGGCCACATTGCGACAACATTGGCCATACAAGTGCCCGTGTGCGTTGCGTTAATCGAGTACCGCGGCCACGCACCCAAAAGATCGCTTCCGGCTGCTGTTCTGGTTGTGCTGGGCGTGGAAATGGACTCTATGGGACAGGAACGTGAGGTGCAAACTGGCGAAGGCGACGACAGGAGAACATGTGGAGGACTTGTCAGGTCCCCCGATGTTATGAGCTTTTAAGTTTCTGCTTCTAAATTTTAACCAGAATGTGAGGTGGCTTCTACAGCAAATGGCACAGGAAGAGTTTTGCAGGCTCGTGTGTTGTAACGTCATGTTATTTCTGTGAGGACTGCCAGCAGCAGATTTCCCAAATATGTTTCCAAGTGTCTCCAACAGCTGCACAACCTCAGTTTACCACGGTGAGGTCCTGTAGTCGTGCTACCAAGAGGGGCTGTGACTACTTGGTTTTGAGATGACTCTCGCCACACGTGGACTGCTGGACTTCACTGGACAACATCGGTTTAGAGCGACACGACGGAAACTGACACCGGCTCAAATCTGCTGACATGTACGCTTAAGTCTTGGTTATGTTTTTTTTTCGGGTTAATATGCTTACATTATGCAATTGAGAAGCACTGTTTAGCCCTCGCTTTCCATAGCTGATGAACCAAGCTGTTAGGTGTAACCTATGAGATGGAGAACTCTCAACCTTAAAAACTTAAAAGCTTCTTTTGAGGAATGTTTACATAAAATATTAAGACGAGTGGGCGTGATCCACAAAGCAAATTCTGCTATGAAGTACCCTGTAGATGTGCAATGTGTGAAAGAAAAAAGCTTGGTCTTTTACGCTAAGCAATTTGTTTCATCCCCCGACAACTAAATGTTTTACGGCCTTGATGTGTGGAACATCTTTGTACTCTGTGAAGAGGAGAGCAGGGGACTGTTAAGGTCATCTACGCTGTTGCTTTAGTGTTCTTCTGCCTTCTGGCTGTATGTGCTGGGAGGGGTGGGGTCGTCATGGGTGCTGAGAATGGAGTGACATGTTTGCCTGTTGGGCATCGTGCGCAGTCTCAGAAAATGCGCTCGCTCAGTGTTGATAGAGCATCCGTACGCCCTGCGATGGAGAGCTGTGCCATCACTACTGGAGTTGGCCTCTGCTTTCCTGCACACGTCAGGAGGGAAAGAGGCTACCTGTCAACATTTGCCCAACTGTAATTTGAGGGCCTAATATGAAAGGAACTCTGTATTGTGACCTTTGACATTTTATGCAGTGTTGTTGTTGCTAGGTAGCGCAAGGCAGCAGAAATGGTGCGAATGCAGCAAGAGGGATTTTTCCAACGAGTGTGAAGTCATGCGGTGAATTGTGCGAGATCACCTTAACGGCGAAGGTCCTCACAATGACCCCCCCCCGGCCTCCTGAAACAGAACGTTTTTGCAGCTCAGCTACGCAGGAGCGATATGAACGCGCTGCTGCTCTGATCGGTGCTCCTCACAAACTCTTGGAAATGACGAGTGACTCTGGGGTGTGCGTGCAGCTTGCGGATCGCCTGTGTGGCCCACGGATGTAACTGTGCTGATAATCTGCTTACGAGGCAGGAAGAGGCTTGTATGACGGCACTGTGCAGAGTTGCATGTGAAAAAAGATGGACTTGCAGAAGGGGCAGAACACCTTCTGTGAAGATGTAGCACACGGTCTTTTTGACCACGGTGGCTCGGGCACTCGAATCCCCCAAAATCCGTACTAGTAATTGTGCTCGCAGTTGTCATGGGAGTTTGCCAGGGGGTCCCAGCAAGTGGAGCGCTGTGGTTCCAGTGTACGCACCGAAACCTATCTGCGCGGATTTTTGGAGATGACGGCATCACCGTGACAAATGAGGACAACGTGCTCTGTTGCTCTCGACGACCGCAAGTAGAGCTCACCTTTTATCATCATCATCATCATCGTCGTGTCCAAGTGTAGCAATAACGCAGCTTGGAATTCTGCAGCACACTTGCAGTACAGAGCAAATCTATCAGCGAAAGTGAAATTTGGCACTTTTGCTTCGACATCAATGCAGTGAATTACCGTAGTACTATTCTTGCCCAGGATCAAAAAATGCCTCTGTGAGACCTCTGCCTTGGCGATGTTCACATGTAAAATCAGTTATGTTCTTTTAAAGGCTTCAACTAAGAAAATCCACTGAATAAGACTCACTGGACAGAAACCACCGGCTGCTGCGCTCTAGAAAACAACTCTGGTTTTTGCCTTGGATTTTTTGAGAACCTGCTGAACCGTATGCGCTGCACAGTCGTGTTAGACACCACTAACTTGCATTAACGTCTATTACTTTATCAATACTTACACGCTAAAGATATAATTTCTCAATTTTTTACATCGGTGTAATTCGATACAGCTCTCGCTCTGAATTACTGTTGACCGAAGTGCATTTACTTAGTTGCTGATTTCAATTTACTGCATTTATTTAATAAATTCTGACTGCAGAGGACTTAGAAGCTAAAAAGTAACGTACGTACTTGGCATAACACAAAGCGGAGATGGAAAGTGTGTGTGTGTGTGGAGAATTGTGCGCCAGCACAGTTCTCAACCCTCTCTAGGGGACTTTTTCTCAGACAGCACCTGAAGTGAGCACGTGTGACTTTAAATGGTCAACTAGGTCATTGCATCCTCACGTTTTTTTGGAAAAGGAGTCAAAACAATGTCTGAGTACCAAGTTGTCTACACCTTCGTCTGCCCTAAAAACAGAGTGACACCAGGACAGGAAGAAGGGGCTCTGTTCACACACCAGCTTACGATATCCTGCACACAAGTGAATTGAAAGGAAGGAGGGAAGGCAAGGTTAGTTTTATTTCTCGTTTCCTTTTTTTCTGCCTGTTTTTTTTTTTTCTTCTAACTATTAATTTATTTTCCTGGGGGTTGGGGGTAGGTGAGGAATCCAGCAGGGAGCAGTTGTGGGGCCGGGGTAGAGGAATCACAAGCCCTGCTTGGCAAGCGAGGCAGACACCTGGTCGGCAAGGGTGGACAGCTGGGGTGAGTCGGCCATGTTGATGCTGCCGGAGGAGGACACATTGCTGAGGCGACGGGGTGAGCCGTCCATGGAGACGGTGGGGGACTTGTAGATGATATCCGCCCCGTGATCAGTGCGCGCCTTGGCCTGTTCACGGAAGCTCAGCTTATGCGACTCAATCTGCAGGCAGCAAAGAAGGCCATGTGGGGGTTAGCGGGATGCCAAGTTACCACGCTGGCACCACAGTCACCGCTCACCTTTCAGGACATTGCCTGTTCAACCACCTTGAGTCACCCAAGCCACTGCTGTCTACATCGTACGCTACCGTGCTTCTCTTGCAGCCCCTGACGCTTCCCCCACTGCGTAGATGTAACTGGCACTGTATTGTGGGAAAGATCCCAGGAATGCGGGCATTTTGGAGGGGCTGGAACCAGTACATCTGCTATGTTCAAATTCACTTACGTCACACACGTTTTAATGTTCTTGTGAACAGTAGCTGGATGGACCTCTGGACTGTTTCCAAGCTTTAGCATCCGTGTGGCTAGCTGTGGGGGTGAACTGTACGTGAACCTAATAAAGTGGCCACCGCATGTAGGTACAATAAGCAGCTTTTACGCCATTACTGCACTCTGTTTAAGTGGCAACTGCGTGTCACACGGTGGAAAACAAAGTCTGTTCCGATGAAGAAAAATTGAACACGAACGTCTGCCCAACATCATGGCAGCAACACGCATGTCAATCTGTTTTGCTTACATCAGCAAGAGTGTGGAGCACGGTGTGCAAAACAGTGTAAACATTAACTTGGACTTCCCTATCATACAGCACATCCTGCAGAGGCCGACTGTCGTATCTCTTACGCCCGCATGTATTTATGATAGAAAGTACAGCGGTTCCGCTGAAGCTGCCTGCGTGCGGAGGGCCTGAAGAACTCGACTCCTCCGTCAACGCGTCACTCGGCTGCGAAGCGGTGCATCATCGGTTTGTAAAGCTACCCACTTTTGTTAATCCTGCAACTGTGCTGAGCCACAAGAGCACATGGTAGTTCCTAATACGTTTGTGGGCAAGGTCTTTAAATCACCCTGTCCAAGCGAGCCGCGTGGTACTGCTGTGAAAGTGCTCCTTTGTTCTGTTTGTACTCTGCCCTGTCTGCAGGTTCTCAGCTGTGAGCTGGTTCATCACAGTAAACAGTTTGCCCACAGGCAGTTAAACAGGTCACAGTGGAAATGGCGTAAAATTACCGTACATTTTGGATCAGCAGATACAGTCCCTTTACTGCATACGAGCACAACGGCCCCCTGAAGCACCGGTTTGTGCTGCAGATTCTTCAAGAGCATCCAGTTTTGACTTAAAAACGCACTCCACGTAGTGGCAGCCAGCAGAGCATTTGCTGTACGTTTAGCTCGACTGTATCGGCTCATCCAAAGCGAGCGGCTGCTGTGTTTCCACAGGGACCCCCAGCAGCCTGGCGGCTTGAAGGTGTGCGAGGGTTTGGCTGCCGATGGCAGCCGAGTACTTACTGGAGTCCTTTAGCTTTACGAAGGGTCCCCCCCCGGGAGTGAAGGGCTCAGAGGGAAGGGCCTGAGCAGACTGTGATGGAGTGTCAGGGGGGGCAGGGCTGCGAACGTCCCCGTCCCCATTTAGAGGCACCTCTTTTGAGCGCCTTTCTGCCTCCTTGCCCTTCTCTTTCTACGCAGGGACCCCAGCGCATCGCAGATGAAAAATATGCAGGATCATTAAACAAACTGAACAAAACCGGCATGGGTTCAACAGCAACAGAAATGAACACAAGGTAATGGTTAACAAAACAATCATAAATCAGCAGGGTCACACACACGAGTGAAGCCAAACAGGAGTTAGAGGCCAAAGAAACAAAGAGAAGCAGCTGCGGTTTGGGCTGCGCGTGCTGGACCTGCATTCCACCCCCGAGGGACAGCACGACAGGAGCGCTCGGCAGCCACTTGTCCTGCAGTAGCTGCGCTACTTGAACTCCGCTGCTGCGCGCTGTCCCGCTCCCCTGCCCTCTTAGTGTCTGCTCACCTCAGCCTCTCGAAAGGCAAAATCTCATTCTGAGACGCAACTGCCATCGATTATAGAGTGGGGAAGTGCACGTTGAAAGTTCCCCCACGATTGGCTGCGTTTCACTTATGTTCAAAACTGAGCTTCGTGTTGCTTGTAAGTCAGGGAGGGGTTGGGGGGGGTTAAATAACCCCACTGCTGCGCAACGCCACGCATCCGTTGCTGTGGCCGCTGCGGGTCCGGTAACGGTTGCTCGGATCCCGGTGCGAAGCGCGTCGTTCCTGCTGTGGCGAGCCTGCAGCTCGTAAATGGGGACTCTGGGCTCAAAGCCCACAGGTGACTGCAAAGTGAACCAAGTTGCAGCAAAAGAATTTGTCACTCGAATCATTTTTTCCTCCAAAGCTCTACTTTTCTCTTGCCCAAAACCACCTATCGGTCATCTTAGTCTGCTCGGTACTCTGATTTACCTATTAATACGGCCGGCCGGCTGCCTGGCTAGTCGCTGACGCCACAGCTGCTCACTAGGGGGCGCCGCCAATTCAGTCGGTCAGACCGAGACTCAGAAAACACACAAGCACGGTGATCGGGGGAGGAAAAGCTGCTCTGACGGCCCCGGACGGGTCGGCTTTCATCGAGCCGTACCATGGTATTCTGCAGCAAAGGGCAGTGTTTTCTGGGGATTCTGCAGCAACGACGACTGCCTATCAATGTGGAGTGACAAAATCCTGGACACGATGCAAAATCCTGCAGTTAACCAGCTGACGGAGGTGCATAAACACCGCCCCCACGGCAGAGACACGGCACTCGGAGGAGGGAAGACAGGCGCGGGAGCTGCTGTCATGGGAAGCGCTGTGCCGGGGCACGGACCTCCATGTGGTCCTTGTGCATTTGTGCCAAGCAGGAAGTTTTGCTAAGGGTTACGGTACCCTGGTAGTTACTGCACGAAGGGTTAAGACCCCCAGAGGTTTGCTCTCACTGGGACATGAGCAGCGCGAGCATGAAGATCCGAGTTTCTGAGCACGCACACGGATGCAGGGGTGTTAAAGGAAAGGGCATCTATGCCAGGTGAGCAACACCTGGGAGGCTGTAAGTGCTGACAGCAGCAAAAAAGCGGTTGTGCCACAGGTACTGTGTGTGTGGGGGGGGGCTGTGGTTGCTCAAGCTGCCGACAGAAGAGAACTTGTGCTCTACAGAGGTCAAGACTACCAGAGCAAACTACAGCCAATTTGAAAAACACAATAAATACGACAGCGCAATTTCTGTAGCGATGTGCTAAGCCCTTACGGACCCCCTTGGGAGGAGCCACCTCCCGCTTACCTTCTTCTGTCCTCCGCCAGCCACGTGCCCGATGTTGTCCAGGGAGCCGATCTTGGACTGGGCCTTGAAATCCAGCTTCTCCGACTTTATCTCCACATTCCCACCACCTTGCAACACGACAACATGGAAAGCGCAGCATGAGTGCGAGTGACATCAGCGCAGGGTCATCTCCTGATTCAGTTCTCATGCTCATTTGCTCCTCGCGCTAAATTCTCTTGAAAACAGCTTCGTGCCCATCAATTTCAATAGGAAAACGGAGAACGCGAGCAATTTCCCCGAAATGCGCCTTCCTCTGCTCTTATGTTCTCCTCAAGCAGCCCATTTAAACCCCTTGGCCAGCCACTGCGTAATCTGGTGGAAATACCGAATATACTGGCGATTCGGTGCAAAGAGCGCCTGTGTGCGGTGCTCTGAAAATAAAGAACTGGAAAAACACGGGCAAAAGAGCAAGAGGAAAACGGTGGACGTTCCCTCCTGTGCATTTACCGGGTTTGTGGCGAATGTTGTCCTTGGAGCCACATTTTGACTGAACGTTGCTCAAGTCCATCTTCTTGTGAACGATTTGAACCTGAACACAATAATGGCGGGAGAAGGAGAGAAGAAAATCATTGTCGGTCCTGTGCGTGCATGCGTGTGTCAATGTGTCGAGTGTGCACCCGTATACAGGAGTGTGGCTCGGCATGCAGGTTGACACATGCGAGGAAACCGCTAGTTTGCTGGATCAGCCGGTTAGTTTTCTTGTTTTTGTGAGGAAAAACAGTTTCTGTGCACCGCAACAAATTCCCTTCAAATGAAAAGAAAGTCTTGAGAGAAAATAGGAGTAAATGCTCTTCGATAAGCAAACACACTTGAATAAGAGTGGCCACATGGTTACACGTGCAGCCTCCGGTAAAGCAGCAACAGCGCCTCATGACTGCTGAGCTCCTCACAGCAACAAGTGGGTTCATCCCACATTCAACTTCCTTTTCATTCTTAATCCCCAAGGAATTTTGGGAAGAAGAAAAATCAACTCCCTCTTTCACGGTGAAGAAACAGCAAACCTGGTGAGCAAGTGGTATTAATGAAGGCAAAAATGAGATGGCATGAAAGAGTCAAATACCTCTTTGCAGTAAAACTTAAAACTTGTAAATACTGAAAAAAGAAAGAAAGAAAGAAAAAACATGGTACTTTGTACAATGTGAAAAACAGGAGGAATAAAGTCAAAGTAAAACCTTATATCAAAACCTTCAGACTGCAGCTTATAGTAGCAAAGTAAGGTACGCTTTCATACACCTGTGCAAGCAACAGAGTGAAGAAATATGGTACAGAAATATGGTCAAAGCAGCCTTAGGTTAGAAATTTTAGTAGCTCAGTTCATAAAGGAGAAAAAGGTGCACTCGTATGAAAAATGACAAAGTCAGAGTCCAGTAGGCTGGACTGTGCCGGAATAATAAAATGGGAAAGAAAATTAAATGAGCCACATTATGGTTTCCCAAAAATGCAAATAAGCAGCCAGCTCCCATTCCATATACAGGCCGGAAAGCTGAGTCGACGGCCCAAACGGATCCTTACAGCAAAACCCCGCTGGCAGCACAGTCCACACCGCGCCCTGACACCGAGCCCCGTTTCCCTGGCTGAGACGATTTGTGCAAAGCAGGCAGAGGTCCGCCAGTCCCCACCGCACTGTTCTGCACATCCCAGTGCAGCTGAGCGCAGTTCCATTCTCAGCCCTTCACCTCCTCCGTGCGCCCGGGTTCGGGATTCAGCCAGGCCCCCCCCCCCAACACGTAGGACAGGCAGGGGTTGGGCAGCAGCGTGTCTGTCCCTCAGGTGCCAGCTCACACACAGCCACCCCTTGTGATGGTGATACTGGGACAGCTGGCCCATTGAGAACTTCAAAGTCTGAGGGCCAATGTGACCGTCAAACCCAGCAGACTACAGGGGAAGGAAATTACCATGTTTTATACACCAGCATGAACTGCTTTAGGGGTAAACATGGTAACTGCCAACCGACCCAACACCACTGCTGCCACTTGTCAGGGGAGACACCACCACCAGCACGTTGGGTTCTACACCAGTCCACACACATCATGTGAGATAAAGGAGCAGCACAGGAGTGGCCACTGGGCCATGGGGACAAGGGGGGGGGTTCTCACCACAATCGGGACAGAACCAGAGACGCTAAACACACAGGTCCAGTAAAGATGAGGAGGAGGAAGAGGAGGAGGAGGAGGCTGTTCTGCCTCCAGCTCCTCAGCCCAAACCATCGTGGCGAAGGCCTCCGTTCCCCTTTGGTTCCTTAACGGGTGGGCAGGTTGTGGCATCTCTTGGCCGTTTAGTGCGTAATGGTTTAGTTTGGTGCCTTGCAGACGTATTTAACCCATCAGAACCCAACTGATGCAATCGCGTTGTTCGGTTCAGCTGTCAAAGAGCAAAGGATCGACACATTTCACGTTTGCTCCTTTTTATGCTCTTTGCTCTCTGCTGTAGACACTGACATCCGGTTTAGCCTCATTGGAGCTTTTTCCAAAATAGAACCAGCAATTAAACTGGACTTCCTGTCCTATCATGAAGCTTTTACTGATGGTGTCGAAAACGCATCAAGCGGAACGCAGCCACTTTTAAGCAATGAGGCTAAGAGGAAGTTGTGGAGAAGATCCATTATCATCAATTGCTTTATCCTGGCCAGGGTGGCTGTGGTCCAGGGACTGTCCTGGGGGCAATGGGCATTGAGGCATTGCAGAGCAGCCACACACACACACACACACACACACACAATGGGCAATTTGGAGTGAGCGATTAACCTGAAACACACGTCTTCGGACTGCGGGAGGAAACCCATGCAAAGTCCACACCCAAACAGCTCACGTGATGTGAGGCAGCAGTGCAACTCGCTGCTGTGAAGAAGTGTTTTCTTTCGCTGTCAGTGATGTTACAGCAGATGTAGCATTGATGTTGCTGTGAATTAAGGAAAGATGACCAAATAAACCGTCCACCACGCCCTATGCTTCCAGGACAAACTGGAAAACACAGCCCTGCATCAGAGGAGCACTTGTTGAAAATGGAAAGAATCAAAGTCTTACGTTGAATTTTAAGTCCATTTACGGTTGTATATGAGCTTTTTTCACTTTATGAATAAATTGAGGGACATCAGTATTATGACACTTTTTTGGGGACATAGAAGCAAAAGTGAGTCAAGTTACTAACAACTTCTTGTCCCAACACGAGGGGAGCAGTTCTGGGATGCCCGGGTGTGTGGTTGAGCCTTTCACAAGGTGTCGTGGGCCCGATGCAACAAAACTCCTGTGAAGGGAGGTGCCCATTTAACCCCGATGAGATACTGCACATCACATTGTTAAATCGTGTGTAGTGGTTAACTTTGATGCCATTGACTCTGTAGGCTAAGGAGATGCAGACTATTGCAGTGGTTCAATAGGTTCACTGTAGGTCTGATTGTGGGGCTGCCGTGTTGTTAACAGGTCAGCGAAGAATGAAGGTCAGGGTGTCGGATCCCCTTTGGAGCACCAGTCCCTTCTTAATAGCACTTTGTGTTTCTTATGAATTATTATTATTATTATTATTATTATTATTATTATTATTGGCTGCATCTGTTCTGACAGACATGAAAGGGTGTATCAGTATTAGGCTAATTCATCAGACGGACATCGGTACCTCCGACTGAGACACCAGCTGGAGTGAAACAATGGGAAAGAAGGGGTTCAGGCAGCCTTAAATCCGTCTGCAAGAAGCACACGTGAGGGGAAACTGGAATGATGGTTTTCGATTTCGCAGCACAACACCGAGTTGTTAGATGTGGACGTCCACGGGGGAGCGGTCTGGACACAGCGGTGGCCAACAGTTCACGGTTATTCTACCCAAGGAAAAAAAACAGCAGTTTGGACAGGACTTCAGCAATATCTGCGCTAAAAGGTTTCAACTGATGAGCGTCTTATTTCAAAGATTGGATTTAACGCAAAAATATTGAGAAAATGATGAGCAAATGTCCTCCGAGGGAGGGGAACTGGACAGAGCACAGTGTGTCGCTGGGAAGGACCGTTGTCTACAATTAAATATTTACTTCAATATATACTTTACTTTGGTGTGATGAGACAATGTATGGTGGCCTCTCATCGCAGGAAGAATTCAATTTGATTTTCAATGCAAAAATGTTCACGCTTCCTGCTTAACTCCACTCCATGTGTGATGTTCAGCAGAAGCTGGATGTCAACCTCAGCTGGTCAGCTCTCAGCAACACTTATTCATTTTCATGTGGATTGTACTTTATAACTATATAAAATGATTACTTTATTAGGTCAAGACTTTTGCAGAACCTAGCTGGAGAATAAATGCAGCTGTGTTGTTGAGCTTTTATCGGTTGTGCCTCACTGATAAAAGCGAAGCTACAAACTGCAGGCTGACCGCGTACCACTCACACCTGAACCCGAAAATCAGTAACAGCGGAGAAGAAGGGGTTTTGTGATTTTTTTTAATGCGGTGAAATTACGTACGCTTGGGAAAAACATCAGCAAACTGCTGGACATGGCTGTGCCCACGACCGAAACTGCAGGAAGACCCAAGACCACGAAGGGCTGAGCCCATGCCCTGGTTACTCACATTGCCACCTCCAGGGATGTGCTTCACATTGTCTCTGGAGCCACACCTAGACTGAACATTGCTAAAGTCCATCTTCTTATCAGTTATTTGTACCTGGAAGAGTTAGAGGTTGAACAACCTGATGCACCGATACGAACATGAGGACCAAGGCAGCACTGAGACCTGCTCCATACCCCAAAAAGCTGATGTTCTTCAAAGAAAGAGCATGAGAGCCCAGCAGGTGCTCACTACTGATAATATTCTGGGGCGCAAAACTAGCAAAAACCTCGTGAAGAATCAAGAATCGGCTGAACAACCTCCGCCCGTCAGCATTTAACCACACGGGAAAATGCTGCAGGCGTGTGTTTGTTGTTGGGAAGTACGGATGCAGACATCCTCAAATAATGGCCGACCTTATTTGCTTATAAATTGTCACCCTACTGACCACCTGCGAGTCGAGCGGAGGCACCTGAATGACAGGTTCTTCTTCCTTCAGCTCTGCATCTTCCCATTTTATAGACTAATGCTAGCATCGAAGGTTGGCCAACATTATGGGGATACGGGGACCACCAGTTCTGGAGGGCTCACAAGCACATAGTGAGCCCATCCCCTGGTTACTCACATTGCCACCTCCAGGGACATGCTTGACATTGCCTTTGGAGCCACACCTAGACTGAACATTGCTAAAGTCCATCTTCTTATCAATTATTTGTACCTGGAAGAATCAGAGGAAGAGTAAGAGTGAATGTCATCCTTCAGGCAACGCGGGGCATCACCAGTGCTGCACAATCCTTTATCTCACAAGTTTATTCTAACTTATCTTTGCAACTGACAGCACACGCGACAGCACTGCAGTCCAGTCCCCACACGCAGTGTCTGCTCAGCACTGTCTTCTGGCTTAGCAGTTGTTTCTGACACCCTGAACCCGTGTTCCTCCTTTTTACCAAAAGCTGCCGGAGGAGTCCTGGACTACATGGACTCCAGGATATCCCACAGCACACGGGGTCTGTTATGCACTAGAAAAAGAGCTCCAAGGGAAACACACTGAGTGTGTGTGTATGTGTGTGTGTGTGTGTGTGTGTGTGTGTGTGTGTGTGTGTGTGTGTGTGTGTAATAGGCTGATGGTTGGAAATCAGCCTCATTTCCACACCTTGGGCCATGATGGAAGCCTTGTGTGTTTCTCCATTTAGAACAGCTGGCCCAGGTGGACACGGTCTGCTGTCCTTCAAGACACACAGGTACGCACAGCGAGTCGCTTCGACATACCCGGCCTCCTCCAGGCTGATGTTTGATGTTTTCCGTAGAGCCAATTTTGGACTTGATGTTCTTCAGGTCAGGCATGGGGGCCAGGGGCACAGGGGAGCGGTTCTTCAGGGAGCCAGGGGACTTGGGCGGGGTGCGGACCACGGCCACCTTCTTCACCTCCTTGCTGCCATGCGGCTGCCCGGGGGTCTGAGCACGGCTGCCGGGGGACTTGGGGGTGCTGGAGCCGCTGCGCTCTGGGGTCTTGGGCGAATCTGCTGCACAGAAGGTGACATTCAACCATCTGAGTAAGTTGTTCTTCACTAACGCAGTTCTGTGCTTATTCCCACACCCGAGTACAAAACTCGTTCCTCATTTGCACAAAATGGGAAAAATGTTGGCTTACAAATGCAGAACAGCAGTAAATTTTACCATATTCTCCCATGTAGAGCAGTTTGGAGCAGTATTTTTTCCAGTTTTTTGTCAATTTGTTTTTTGGTTGAGTTTTTGAAGATGTTCACATCCATCTTTAGATACATTGGTGAACTCAAGGATGTCAAAGCAGCAGCAAACACAGTCTGCCTCAAACTAGGAGCATTTAGTCGTCTACCTGACCGAGGCGGGGTCTTAGCAGGGATCCTGGTTCCAGCAGCATGAGCTCTAGCACCACCTTGAGTCTTCCCGTCTGGTGCCTGAAAGTGAAGGTTAGTTGCACGGTTACCTTTGGCAAGCCGACCTTGCTCGCTCCACGTTCGCAACTCCATTTGTGCAGGAACCGAGAACCTGTGGCAATATTAGCTGTAGGCAGACCTCCCACGTACAGCGCTCACTAAACGGTGCAGGTAAATGACTGAATCCCTAGATGATGGCAACTCCAGTAACTGTTAGACTTCTGGGTGTGGTTCCTTATTCTCAGTTTCACTGCTGCACGTGTAGCCAACTGTAAACATGGATGTTTTTCGTGAAGTGGCAGGAAGCACAGAAGCGGTGAGAATGCAACCCGCAGGGAGAGCAGAGACCGTAGAGACAGAATGCAGCCATCAACCCAGATCCTCGCCGTTAGGTCCGTGGTTCAGCTCATCCTGGTCAGTTTATTATTAAAACTGAACAGTCACAACAGTTGTAATATCATTTAAGTGTTAAAATTGTGCCATATTTGCGCAACAATGTTAAATTTCAGCAACAAAAACGACCTAAAGAAACAAGACACTTGTGCAAAGTGACACCTTTTGGCCTCAGGCGCTGCCTTTTCTGGAGGTCTGGGCCCACAATGGCGCACTGCTGGTGGAGGAGCTCTTCTCAGCCGCTTCAAATGTAAGCTGAACAAACACAACAGTGCGTGCAAAATGACAACACGGACGTGTCATTAATAAAAAATGGGCGCAGTCGCTACGTTCTTGGACTGGCCCTGGCTCGTACGTACAGCGGGCTGACACGGCGGATCTTACCGACCGAGCCGCAAAGCTTATAAAACCGCCGGCAAATGCAGCGCAGACTCTGCTTAGTCTCGTAAAGGTAATGCAGGTCATGCTTGGAAGCGCCGGACGCGTGAAGGGAACTTGACAGGAACCGGGCTCCCCGGCTAGGGCATCACCCGCCTTAGTGCCTGCGGATGTGGCTCTGCTAGCTGGAGAGGGGGCCACGGCAGAGAAGGGTCCTTTTGAGGTGGAAGTGGCTCTAGCTTTGGCGGGTGTTGTTGTGGGGGTCTTACATGCCAAGGGGTGGATGGGGCAGGGGAATCAACATAAAACAAAAGCACCAGAAGGCAATTTGGCTTTCAAAGCAACTGCAATGACTGCGACTGCCGTGTCGAGTGAAGCGGCAATGAAGGACAGCAAGCAACTGGCCATGACTGGTGCTACTTGACACTGGAGAGAAGGTGTTCACGTAGTCTACAGACTAACAAAAAAGAAAGCGGATCAACAAAATGTACAGCAGCAGCAAAAATAAGTAAACCCAAATCAAATATAAAGCAATGCAATAAAAAATCGATAAGGAATGATGGGCAGTTTGGCAGATGCAGTTAATGCTGTTGTACAACTTTTACTCAAGTACTTACTCGCTCACATATTTGCTGCAGCCCCTTTTACTTGAGCTGTACTTTCAACGCCAAATGTCTCTTTCAGAAACGTCGGACGTGTTTTCACTTATCTGTCACTTAACTCGCTAAACTGTTCTTCTTCAAAGTTAGCCCTGATCCAAAAATGCTCACTGTTGTTAAGCACGGAACCACACCGGCTTGCGGCGCACAGTTGCCGTTCCAGCCTTGACCGTCACCGAGCAGCGGTCATACCGGCTCCTGAGTCCGTCCTCGGCCGCATCACCTACCTTTTTGTCCTCAGCAGCAGAGTCCTCCTCCCCATGAGCCTTGGCTTTAGCTGTGGAAATAAAACAGCACAGGCAAGTTGGCCACCATTCGTCACTGCAGGATCAGCCAGCTTTTCACCGTGGTGCTTTGTGCCCTGTAGCCACAGTTTTCAATAAAAAAACTCGCACCGCCACAATAAACCGCACAACATAAAGACGGAATAAACTGCTCGACTGGCGTCAGCTTTCAAGTTTCTGTCTTCGAAATTCCTTTTGCTTGAGATGTACCGATTTCGATGGACGTTTATAAAATGCTGAAAATGTATCTCCAAAATGAGTGCACTGCATCTTCCAACTTGTATTTGGCATCTTAACATCGTGCGAGGCTGTCGCTTTGTACTATTTGACCCGACAATGCTTGAGCGAAGCGGCCCTCTTACACAGAGCTTCTTCTGAGGGAACCAAAACACATGAATCCAGCAACCAGTGCATTTCTCTACACTTCCAAAAAACCGATCTCAGCAATGTTCAAACTGTTGCCACCGGAACATCTGTCCCAAAGTATTGAACACTTCTAGAAGCCATAAGTCATGCATCACTTTGTTTCAAATAAGTGAAGGCACAGTAATACTGCCCCTTCGCATGCCATGAATGAGCCCAGTGAGTCCAGGGTGAGAGGACCACACTCGCTCAGTTTTAGTCCATTTGCAGTATAAATAATTTAGGCAAACCCGACATGAGAAATTCCTTTAAGGTTTAAACAACCAAGATGTATGGCTTGGTGCGTTTGGCCAAAAAGCCCCGTGCAGGGTCGGCAGTAAGACTCCGCAGGTGTATGTCATCCGCTGTATAGCATCAAACAAAGACGCACGGCCCTCGGCCACCAGGACGAAGGTTATCTGCTGTGACGTTCAGAAATGAGCTAACCTCCCTGAAAGACAACTGCAGATAATATGTAAAATTCCGATTAACACATTTATAAAATAAATATTTTGTTTCAAGTGTGGCAACACTGAAACGTGAATGCGGTTTATTAGAGAGGCTCACTTCATCACTGCCAGTTCAGCTAAAATAAGGCAACTCCATACAGATGCCGTACGGCTATTTTGCTTAACTTGGTATAAATGCAATTTATTTATGCAAGTTGAAAGATGGAAGGCTTCCCTCAAACTAAGAGCTCTTCTTCCTTCATGTGACATTGTGAAGGAAGTGTGTCAAGGTGGACACTGAGTACAATCCTGGCACAATGGAGGCGTGGGACATACATGCAGGGCAGCGTGCAGACATGTCAGTCTCATACACACACACACACAAAGCCGAGAGTCAGACGACACAGAGGGAGAAGTGTACATGTAAGTGTAAAAAAGGGGGAACAGGAGCCACAAGCGTCCACTTCCTCCATCGGAGGCATTCATCTGCAGTGTTCGCCTTTCACAAGGGGGGCCGTTCAGCCGGACTCTGCGCGCAGCTCAGGAACAAAGAAAACGGTGAAACCGTGAAATAAAAAAGAGGAGGAACTGAAGGGAGACTGGTGAACGAAAGCTGAGAGACAGACCTTTAGTTTCAGAGACTGGGACGTTTGACCTTCTGCCTGGGGAGGCGTCTTTTTTAAGGGGTATCAGACATTTGGCAGCTGTCCTGGCCACAGCGGCTTTCTGCCCAGCTTCTTTTGGAGGCTCCTGCCCATCGTCTTCATGTGGTACAGATTCCCCCATCCTTGTGCCATTCTCAGCCACAATGACACCTTCATCTGTGGTCTCCATGTACTCTTCCTCTGGCCCTGGCTCAGATTCCCCCGTGGCCAATTCAGTGGTGGCTTCTCTGGCTGGAGATGTTCCTTCCTCAGGTTCTGCGTCTGCAGGGCGAAACCCAAGACTTGGAGAAAATCGATTCTCCATCCCTGTGGATGGCAAGATTGGAGACCACGGGTCAGCGAGGCAAGAGTCAGGACTTTTGCTTCCCTGTGGGGTCTTCACCAGGGAGCCACTTCCAAGTGCTTCCATCCCGGACTGGGCTTGGAGTTCCGTGTAATCGAATGAGAGCACGCGCTTTTTTGACTCGCCGGGTGACAGTGCAACGCAGGCATCCGCCTCCGACCCCTTCTCTCCAAGGGAAGACAAGTCAGCCACCACAGCACTGCGCATCAACGGTGTTCCCGACTGACCGTGAGCCTGGGGTGGCTGCAATGGCGTTGCGGCACCAGACAACTCCAGCCAGTCTTCATCAGAAGCAGATCTCAGACCACCCCTGCTTTGGAGGGTCACCTTTCCGGCATCAGCCCCACTTAGGCCAAGGGCTGCAGAAAGACTTTCCACGTCCCTATCTCCAGATCCAAATGCTGTAGGTGGAGAAGCATTGGCCCCGTCTTTCTCAGCAGAGCCCATATCACCTGGGCTTGTCAGAGACACAGAGGGACTCTTGGAGTGGAGCTCCTCGCCGTCACTCCCATCCTCCAAGCCAGACCTGTCGCTCGGTGTGCTTCCAGCAGGGCTCAATCTTTCTGGGAACTCCTCTAGTGTTTGGGAGGCAGAATAATAGTAACACCCACAGTGTGACAGTGGCTCAGCAGCACTTACTGACCGCTCCTCAAGACAAGGAAAACCGAGGAAACCAAGGACGGAACGCAAAGCAACCGAATAAAAAAACCCACTTGAGGAGCTGGAATAAAACACAAGACAAACGGAACAAAAGGGCTGGCAGGCCTCCGGCAGATACGGCCATGAAACTTTTCAACATAATACGTAAATGATGCCAACAACACGACCAGCAAAGGTACGTCTGTCGCTGCTGCTTGCTTGTTACTGTACTTTTCAAGCTTTGGTGCAACAACTTACCATGTTTAATGTTGTTCTGTTAAATGTGTTAAATGTGCCCGAAAGAGCGTCGATCACATAAAATTCCTTGTACGCTCATCCCTCATTGTTTGCTCTTTATTTTATCTTATTGATTGTTATTCATTCCCTGTCACACAGCTTTTCCTTACAATCTTAGAGTGATTTTTGGGTGAGTTACCCTTATCCGCCTTTTCAGTATTTGATCAAAAACCAACCGAGGGATAAGCGTACGAGCAAATGCACTTGCTCACTAAAGTCTTATCTTTTATCTGTTTGTGAAATATGCGTGCGGAAATCCCACAGAAGGTTAGAGTTACAAACTCAAACAGACATAGTAAAAGTCAAATTAGAGGAAAAAAGTGGACAAAATCGACATCCAATGCATAAAACACAGGTATGGCACACATAGTAAATGGCTACATTAACTATACAGCAAATGCAATGAAAATGAATGTACACTGAAGGAGTATTGCACTGTCCCTTATTATATGTGTGTGAGCAGAAAAGTCAAATGTCACTTAGGCTGAAACATTGATCCGTTTCCTATTTTCTGCAAAACGGTCAATGCAAAATGAGATTTTCGAGACGCGGCGTCGCCGCGCCAGTGCAACGACTCACAGCTCAGCCTGACAACAATGTGTGGATGTTCTCAGTACATCCTGAGTCACAGCTGATCATTGCATGCAATCCCACCATACCTTGACCTGTCGTTGGACCGGCGGCATTCCCAACTCCTCCGGTGGCTGCTCGCACGTGTGTTGGGGACAGGAGGGGAACATATGGTTGTTAGAGCCACACAACTGGAGAAGAACTGCGCAACACAACTTGTGCAACAGCGCGGATGAGGCTGAAGCCATGGTAACACAGGCCGAGGGCGACCGCAGCTCAGCATAAAGGTGAGAATTCGCAGCTCTATCAAAGCCAAGCGATGCTCCTGTACCAACAGAAGGACGGTAGAGATACCAGCAAGAAAGGGTTGTCCTAAGCAGCTAACAATGTGTAGGCCCCTAGTATATGCAGCGCCAGCTCCGTATACCTTTTAATCACAGGGGGGAAAGATCAGTAAGGTAAACTACTGTAGAGCTGTATTGCACAAACTGGAAATGATCTTTTGCTAAAGAGCTGTCTGCAGTGATAAGTGCACATACTTACTCACGATGAAGTGTTTGCTAAGTGCTCGTACTCAAACGGAAACATTAGTTGTGCAAAGGGCTCTCTGACACCACAGTAGTTGCCATCAGTAAAGCCTTAAAGCACAAACGTGGGAGAGCCCAGGGGTTGAGCCCCCATTACGGACACAGAAAAATTCATTTCCTATCCTCTAAACGTCGCCTGCCCGGCTGCCTATCTGTCCATCCATCCGTGGTACAAAGGCCCGACTGCAAAGGCAAGCTGTTCTACAAATCAAAGCATGAAATAAGCTGCCAAAAATAAACAAATGATAACAATAATGCTTTAAGACGACAATTAAACTCAAGAAAGAGAGAGAACACAGACTGGCCAGTGTTTGGGAATTCAAGACACTTGGGCTGAAATAAAAAAGCTTCAATTGCAAATGAAAAGTAAAGCAACTATAAAATAAGCAGCAAGATTAAGCTTTTAGTGCCTTAAATATAATAATAATAATAATAATAATAATAATAATAATAATAACAACAACATGGAATAAGTGGCAGGTTTAGAGTAAGCAGGAAAACATGCTGCAAGAGGGTGTTTTTTATTGCTCAGCAGCAACAAGAGCCTCAGGCAGAAAACACAGCAGGTAGGCTGGAGGAGGCCATACCCTGTTGCACCTCCTCATTACAGGAGGCGTTCTTAGACTCGTCTAACTGAGAAGGCTGCTCCTTTGCTCCTTCTTCCTGCACAGGCTGCTGAGGTTCCGCTAGGAAGCAGAACAAAGCTTCTGTCAGACCAGCACCGCAATGAGGAGACCTTACAGCGACGTGAAGGTTTCAGAGTGCTGGAGCTTGCAGGCACTTCACTAACTCCAGGGCTGTGACCATCACACTGGCTCCTCCCTTTACAAATGTCAGAGTTTCAGTTTTTCAAAGACACCAACACTGCATCCTTTATTATTTTTATCTCATTTAAAAAAAATTGATTTCAGGGAAGAAGATCATTTCATTTTTATTTATTTTAGTACAAATAAATAAATCAAGTTTTGGTTGCAACTGTAAGCTGGGAAGGTAGCGTATGTCTGAAGTTGGAATATGAAGATATTTTATTACTTCATGCACATATCATTGCTGAAGATGGAGCACCGAGAAGAACTGCAGAACAGCCACGCTTCACTGAAAGTGAAGCCAAGACAGGTTTTCTAATATTGTTGCTACACACAGCAACTTTTCACGTGTTCACACAGAGCAAATACTCACCCTTGTTTCCACTCTTCAACACATCTTACAACACAATAGTCCATGTATTTTGTGTATAAAAGTTAGTAGACAGTTATATGTAATATATATATATATATAATATGCAGAATTATATATATAGATGTGTGTTTTTTTCCACACTGCAGACCTTTTTTGCTTTTTAGTGTCGATTCCTTTTCTATTGTTATTTGATTAGTTTTAGGCTCTCTGGTTTTTCCACCAGGGACCATTTTTTCCATAAGCAGTAAAGGTAACTTGATGTCCTTACAGAGGGAATTTGCCAAGTCGGGTAATTCCGCAAGCGGCATTAACCCCATCATATGCAGGACATGATTTTGAAAGGTCTAACCGAACACTCTATGATGATTTTACACTTTCTAGAACCCAACTAGTGCTCCTTTGCAGCATTTGAAACAATTCTACCTTCATCCTTATGCTTTGTGTACGAGGAACACATCCACCGAGTCGCTATTCACCACGGGACAATTACAGGGACATCTAAGGCTCCATCGAGGTAGCTATATGTGCTACATACTCACTATGTGTGGCTGGGTGGGCGCACCTGTCCTCAGGCTCTGTGCCCGGGTGCGAGCTGAGCTCTGCGCCTGCGTGGGGGGCCATGGAGAGAGCGAAGGGGGAGAAGCAGCAAACTAGCGAGGGCTGCAGGCTGGGGAAGGCTAGGCTACGAACTACAGGCCCCGGCACAGTGCATGGCAGCAGGTGGGTCGAGAGATGGGGAGAAAACGTTACCCTTGTCGCAGTTCTTTATCACCCCCTGCGTCCAGCGTGCGAGGAGCTGTCAATGCGGCCCTTTGTTTCCCTTCATTCCATTTATTTTATTTTCTTTGCAGTGAAAGGGTTACGGCGCCTATTCATGCAAATATCAATTAAGCTTAATTCCCAAACAGTTAGGGCATTTATTGCAGCCGTGATTTCAAACCCCCATAGCACAAGAGAGCGGTTGTGTCGGCAGATTTTCTGGATTATTCCGGTTTCAATCAGGTCAGAGGCTGTCCTGACTTTCCCTGGGAGCCTGGTGCAACACAGATGGGCAGAAATAATAGAAAAAACATGTTTAAAATTTCATAGAAAGAAAATGACTGAAGTCCTCAGTGTTGAATGTTTTGTGTAATATTAGAAGAGCAGAAGCACACTTACTGTCAGACCTTATGGAGGACAGGAAGTTTCATTCTTAATGAGGAAAAAGGTGCATAAACCAGATATAAACGGAAGTGGAACATAGTCAATAAAATAAAACACTTATCAGACAGAAGTCAACCGGGTTTTTCTTTCTATCAATTTGTCCCTATCTAATAATAAGTCATTGCGCTTCAACAAAGCAGTATTATTGCACAACTACTCCGTGTCCTCTTCCAGTAGTTCCTGCTGAGGTCATCACCTCTTGGTAAGACCATGTAATGCTCTTTCATACACTGATTGAGAAATTTATCCCATAAGAAAAAGCATGGATTCGCGGCAAGCCGAGAGGAAGAAAAAACAGTGTCAAAGTGGAAACGGAAGCCTGCTGCCATTTCTCCCGTTTACCCATTTGTAATGGAGCTATAATAGAGATGAAGGCAGTTTAACATGCCTCGTAAAACCACTCCACCTGGCCCATTCAGGATGTGCTCCTCACTTTGTTTGCTCAACAAGGTGAGTCCCTGAAAAAACACCACTGTCGCTGTCACAGGTGACTCCACTGTTTACAAATGCCACAAGCCACATACTTACGAAGACATTTAAGGTGAGCCCAGTTGAAGCCCGTACAGTGCTGTGACAACCTATTTTCCCCCTTTGCAGTTTCCTCTTTGCAGCTTTTTGACATTAAATGCGATCGGGTCTTTTGGTAATTTTGTAGCCATTTATGAATGGAACGCGAGAGAAGAGTAACACTTCATTTCTTTGCTGCGGAAGACGGTGAAACGTGTGGTCAGAGGCGTGGCCAAGTGACACGGTCACCTTTAGCTGCGATGACTGCAACCGAACGCTCCTGTGGTTGTGGACCGAGGCCTCGTCCTGCACTTCAGTTTCAAATGGCAGACTGTTGGCCCTTTAGAAATTTCACACAGAAAAAGGAATTCACAGTTCTTTGAGTGACAGAAAATTTAACGTGAAAAAGCTAGAAAAAACCCTGAAAAATAGAAGGGGGCCAAATCATTTTCACATCATTGTAGATCTATAAATAAGCTGCTCTTACATAGCATTCAGGTTGGATTTAACACGGGTAACTGAGGAGGACATGGAAACACTGTCCTGTTACTTGGATGCTTTATTGTTGGGCCGAGAATCCCCTTGTCCAACGTGTTTATGTAAGGCCAGCAGACGCCCTCAAAACCCCTCTGTTAGGATGGACCGATGCCTTCTGCATGATGTGGCTCGCCTCCAGAGGGTTGAGAAGGAGTGGCGAGACTGACCCAGATGCTTGGATTACATTGCATGCAGCTGCAGCTGGGGCTCAATGCCAGCCATGTGTGCTTTGTGTTTTTATATGGGGAGGGATTAAGACAAAAAAACAACAAATGCTAATGCTGCCAGGCTACAGTCACCAAGCAGCTTTTGTACATGAAATTAATAAGAAACAAGGATCAGTGAGATGCAAGGGACCCTGCAGCTCCCCAATTACACAACCATCACTTATTTATAAGCATAACACTTTAGTTTACACAGCTTAATGGTTATTTTTATGTTTAAAAAATAAAGGAAAAATATCCCGCTGCTGGGGGCTGACACAAGTAAACCATTTTAGACATAATGTGACTTTTTCCTTGCCATAAACTATGAAGGCCATGATGGGAGAGAGGCATACATAAATGCAATGTTAGTATTTAATTCCACCCTGGGCAGCCAGTGTTGCTCACGCTCGCACCCATGAGAATTGAATGAGGTTTTTCAACTGGTTCGGGCTGGGATGAAAGCCGCACTCTTCGGGACTCTTCATCAGACATCTCAATACAATAAAGCTGTCACCGTGGCCCTAAGTTATACACTTAAATCCCATGTTTCTAACTCTCTAGACTTCTCCACAGAATTAAGTACAGTGTGTATAATTTCAGCCTTTTCAGTGCATCTATACTGGAACTGGTTTAAGTCCGAGTTAAGTGCGTGGAGTGGCTGTTCTCCCTCACCTGCATTCTGTAAACTTGTACAGAAGAACCCACTAGCAAACCACTTTGGATCCTTCCCTTGCCTTGACAAGCATGTGAGCTGATTCGACTTGAAGGCACTTCCATCCACAGTACAGCTCATTTGGCTTTTGGCTTAAGAGATACTGAATGACACAGTGACACATTCTAGATTCATAACAAATACAAAGTTCTAATATGAACCATATATGCATCATATATAAAATCGTTTCTTTTTCATAGGATGCCATCAGTATCACTGACCTTTCATGGCCGGGACCCCATTCTCCTGGTGACCATCCTTTAAGGTCATGTCGGACATGGCTGATGCCATCGTGTCCCCAGAGTTGTAGCATTGGTCACTGGAGTCAGAGTTTGTGAAGTCCTGGTGTTGGTCCATGGCAAGATGAGTTCAGGCTGTGGGAAAGCAGGAGCAACTATGAGCGAATCCATTCTGTACATAAGTTAACACTAAACAAATATGCATCACCCTTATTAAATGTGGATATTCCAACCCTATAGCCTATACATACATTCTACAAGGAATGCAGTATAAGCTTTTAAGGGTGTGGCCCATAGACAGAATTCTGCGCAAGATGTGGCAGATCAGGAATCACGTGCATCTTCAGTTCGCAGCACTGCTACAGATGAATGACGGCAGGTTTCCTGTTGACCCGCCAGAGAGAGCCAAAATGTATACGTTTTGAGAAGAATGACTTCCTTCTGCCATGACAGCCGCATCCTCTCTTTACTAAGGCGTTTCCAAAACAGCAGAATGAAGAGGTCAGTAGCTCAGCACAGCCTGGCAGCACACCCTTTTTAAAGTTTTGCTGCGCATCTAAGTGAACACATGCGTATGGATGAACCTGAGTTTTGCACGGTGTTCCCGACTTTAAAAGAAAAGCTTCTCACAGGAAACAAAGCCAAGCAACAGTGGAGATGCTTTAATTTTTGGGCAAGGAGTGTGCAGTGAAAAGCTTGAACATTTTCTGGGGGGGGTGTTTGATCTCCTTTCCTCACCCAATGGCACTGCAAGTTAACCCACGCAAACACCCATACCGAGGAATGAAAACGCTCAAGAGGTTCCAAGGTGAGTTTTTTCTTTTCCCCAAATTAAACACCGTTGAGTCTTATATGAAGCAGCCTGAATCATATTTGTCTTTCTCAATGAAAATCAGGTAGGAAACCACTGTACTGCTCAGCGTGGTTGAAGTACTCAAAGAAACGAATGCATCAGCAAGGAAATCCGGGTTTTATTTCATATTGCTGCAGTGTATTTCCCCTTCGCTGTGGGGTAACTGTGTCGGCAGCACCACACGAGTCCAAGAAAACAGCTGAACCAGCCCAGACTGAGGTTCACCCCTCATCTTCTTACACGTGGACCTTCAAAAGGAGCCCAGTGCTAGGAGGTGCTCGCTGAGTGACCACAACATTTAATGAACAGCACCGTCCCCTTTGACTATGTTTCAAGTGAGGAAAACATCTGGACTTTCCAGTCTTCTTGTAGTCAATCTCCCCGAAGGGGCTGACAGCCCATAAGACATCAGTGGATGTTAGCAGCCATTCTTAACCAAGGAGACTTCAAATGGAGGCAGTTATCTAACCCTTTTCTCTGAGCTTAGAGCACAGGGCCATGATTCTGGACATGTTTATTTCTGCGCAGATGCAGCCGCTGGAGGAATATGGTCACAGAGCAGCCAGTAGTGACACAGAGATGCAGACAAACAGAGGATTAAACTGCTGATTAAACCAAAGCCACCGGTCTGCAGCCAACTGTTACATCAGTCTTTTCAGACCAAGCCTGCTTTGCTGCTCGGCCCTTCGACCTCCTCCTTCTCCTCTCTCACACCATCGCCACATGCAAGGAATCCCCAAGCGTGTGGTCACGGGTCTGTTGCGCCCTGCGGTCCGCGTCAGTGCTGGAGGCTGTCAGGGTCTTACAGGGACCTCATTTGCCCTCAGCTCTTCAAGCCATTACTCAGTCACGGCTGCTGGAACAGTGTTTGTCTTTCTGTCCAACATTAGTATGAAATATCACATAAGAAAGACAAATAGATACACGCATATTAACACACTTTTTAAATGTTGTGTTTGAATGTCCAGTTGTGTTCATAAGTTGAGTGCATCAGATATTAATTGCAGCATTTTACTGTGCAGCCACCCTTTGCAATAACATTTAACACAAATATGGCACGTCCTTCATTCTTTAACCTGAAAGTGTACATTTCGGTGTACTGTCCCACTGCAGGACCTGAAAGGGCACCAAGGTCACCTGCTGAATAAGAGAAGTCCAGAAGTCACCTGCGTTTGCCGCAATGTGTACCAGCCAGAGGGGTTTAACAGAGCAAGCGGAAAAGAGGCTTCCGCACGAGGGTCCCGTCCTGGAGAACACACACTTGGCAGTCGTAGTGCTGACTGGGGAGAAAAGAAGATGACTCTGAAAAAACACACCCACAATGGACCAATGCATTTAAGCAGCACCAGGGACAAAGATGTCAACAGAGTCACGGTTCAGTTATGCATCCATACAAAGCGGTGGCGGGAAGGAATGTGGCCGTTACGGCTGACGTTTGGGTTTCAAGAACAAAGAACCAACAGGTTGTCCAGTCTGCTGCGGAGACGGGACCGAAACTGGGACAACTTCCAAATCTGGCCAACTTTTCTATAACATCCCTGTGCTCTGCACATGAAAAATATCATGTATGCAGTCAGCGAGATCCCCCACGACACAAGCGGTTTCTCCTTTTCAAAGCACCCCCACATAAAGCCAAACAAACTCTCCCAGCGGGAAACGCTTTCCGGAGCGGCTTTGTTTCATCAACAGAATTTACAAAAGCCATTTTAATCAGAATTTTGGATGTAATGCGGGAAAGCGAGCGGTTCAGAGCTACCGAGAAGCACACGCTGCAGCGCAAATACATTTTTAAAAATTCAAAAAAGGAAGATTCAATGAGGGGCTCTGTAGGTGCTGTATTGCAGTAAAGCCAGTGAAACGGATGCTTTTATTGACTTTTCATTTAGGAAGACGCAGGACTGCCAGGATGCTGCTGAATGGACCCCTTCACATGCGACCCCGAGCAAGTAAAAGGCCTGCTGAGCACGCTTGGGGTCCCTGACCCGTTTCACTACAGATCCCCACCCAGTACAGCGGTATCTGTGAGTGCAAATCCTATCGGTCACTCCGCCCGTCCCAATTTTACCGCACTCTGTGGCACGCAGTTTGAGTCAAGGCCCCGGATGGCACATCCACATCTGGAGAGCACTCACCTTCTGCCCACAAGTGATGCGCTCGGGAACAATAGAATATGAACCTAACAGCGGACATGCATCTGCCACACATGCGTTGTCCTGGCTTTTAAATGCCGTCCCAATAAAGCAGGTTGATCTGACTGAACTTTGACTGCACTTGTGCAAGCAAGCTTATGAATGTACTGCAAGTACCAAATACAAAATGCCGAACCCTTTGAGTTTCTAGATTTTAAATACTGTTGCACTGTAAGCTGCACTACAGCACCAGGTTGGCAATATCTGTACAATATTCAAGTTATTTCCATGAGTTTTAGCATAAAACAATTTTCCTCCTTGCTACAGAAATCTTTTTAGAAACATCAGACTGGAGGATGAACACTGAAGGATGCAAACTGATATGGTGGTCTTCTGATCACATTCTGGATGCAAATGAAACAATTTTTAAATAAAAATATATGTTTCGTGAGAATACGTTTAATGAGCGGGCAGAAGCTGAGACCACGCAGCATTTAACTGAACAGTGACCATAGAGTGTGTGGTCTATTACTATGGTAAAGCTCTTTCTAAAGGATACTAGTTTGTGTTGGAAAGATGTTTATGATTTTGTCATTTTTAAGAGTTTATTTACTTCTGTGGGTTTACTGTTGTAGTCCAGGAGGCCATTTGCATTGTCATTCTTTTCTGTACAGATGTAAAAGGGTTTGCATTCTGTTTGCGTTCAGCTCTTTATTTTCTTTTTGCACAAGGAGGACAAATGCAAGCCTAGAGTCAGCCCGACACAGCCCATCATGCCACAAGTCCCGTCCGCCACACTGTCACCGGCAGTATTTATAAAATACAATATGACGGCCAAGGCAAAAATGCATCATTCCCTGGCTATTTCTTTTTGTTTGGAAAACCTGAATAAATTAGAGGTTTAAGACTTCTGACTGGAGCAGCCGTGTATGTGCTGTACCATCAGACATTACTCAGCAAACAGAATCTGCTGACTCACTGTGTACTTAATGTATTGTTAAAACAATTAAATAAAATATATAGATCCATATATTCCATAATTATTTACATTAAAAAAATTGGTCCCTTCCATCATTATAACTGCTTATGCTGGTCAGGGCAGTGAGGAGCCTCTCCTGGAATCGCTGCGCACTGAGCTAGGAGAGTACAGATCGAATGGAAGCGGTTGAGGCTGCCACCCTAAAGTACTGCGTTCAGCATGGTAAAACACTGTGGGTGTCTGCATACGGCTCAAAAAGCTTTCAGATGCCCAGCTGGAATGGAAGGACACCCACCTGCGTGCCACATCCCCCTGTGGAAGCTGACTGTGCAAGGAGCCTAAAAGCGCTATCGACACTTAATGGGGATTGACTCAAACTTGCGCTGATGCTGCCAAAAAACAAATCCCGCTTTGCTTCATCCTGGCTCCCTTAGCCATTGGACCCATGATGATAAATGGAAAACGGGGGCGCTGTATCGTGGTCTATAAGTACGAGTACTGTGGCAGCAGGGAGAGTGGTGGAGCGTCGGTTTCGGCTCTTTGCCTAACAGCAGCACTCCTCCAGCAGCACTGCCACTGTGACTTCCTTTCCTTAGTCCTGCTATGAACCAGCACTTCCTCTTAATGGGTCCCATGAGTGTAAGGCAGCAGTTCTAACCCCTACTCCAGCTGCTGGCCAGCTGCTGGCCCACTCTTAACACAAAGTCACAAAGGCAAATGGTCTTTTCACACGTACGGTACCATGGATCCGGCGCCCCTTTCGGAGTTTGTCTCCAGTTTCAAGAAGAACATGCACCAGTTGTGCGAACAGGACACCCAAACCGTGGCAATGAGGCCTATTCGTGCTGCGAATCTGTGTGCCGAGCAACTCCTGTTTTGGGCCTTAATAATCTCCTCAAGCTGGATCTCCGTGAGAAGACGAGGAGGAAATGCGTCCCACGTGCTCTCCCCCCACTAAGACCGAGCTTGACCCTGGCGACAGACAAGCCGATCTGACGCTGTCGTTGTGCACTGAAACAGGGCTCGTGCCTAAAGCCTTGGTAATCCAGCAGACCGTGAAACAATTTTTGGCAGCTGAGTGTCTCACCGCTGTGCCTCTCATACGATTGAGATCTGTCGAGCAAAAAAGAAAGACACCCAGGAGCTAGCTGGATTTTTAATTTATATACATGGCTGTGTGGGCACGCCACTGTGTGAAGTGACACAAACGCAGGCACGCGCGCACACACAGGCCCAAGTCCAAAGCCTAGCACAGCAAATTAGTGTCATTTGGAATGGAACCAAACATGTACTGTAGCTGGGATCTGTCACCACGCACCTATGGGCTTCTCGATGCAGCTCCTTCATCCCTAAAACCCGGGAGAGAAACCTCACGTGCTAATTAGCTGCTATGCAGAAGTCACCTTTTTCTTCAATGCTAAGAAAAGTTTAAGCCACAGAACAGAACAGGTACCCAAACTAACGCTAACAATAACTTTTACATCACACTGGGTCTTCATCTTCATGAAGCCAAATGGGACCAGAAGTATGTCTGTAACTTAATTTGTCCCCTAGCTTCAAAATAATGTCTACCGCTAAGTCACAATCAATAAAAACCAAATAATGGAGATGGGCCTCTACTTATTAACAAGTTATGTTCTGTGAAACCCTCGAAGCCATAATATATCTGGAAAAAACTCTTAACCTCTACATCCCTCCATTACTCAGTAGCTGCTTGTCCAGTGCAGGGATGTGCAGATCTGCTGTATTTAAAAAGCATACAGCGTAGTGCAGGTTACGCCACACACCTGGGTCAGATGCTAAACTTTTTTGCATTGACTTCAAACTACATTAAAGCGCATTTGAAATATTTAAACCAAGAATCCATCATCTCAGCAACGTCCAATTTAATGCTGCGGACCGATTCGTATATAAACATATCCAGTAGTCCACAGAATCTTTTTGAGAATAGAAAAAAAATCCACGTGAGGAAAAAACCCAAAGAAATATCAGTTTGTAACTAGAATATTTGGGACTCACACAAGGCCCACTTTTCCCTAATCCGGGCATAACCTTAACAAGTAAAAACTTAAATTGCTATAGACGGAACATAAGATGCAGCCGCAAAAAAGCTGTTCCTCCATCACAGCAGTACTTGTGCAGGCTTTCTGGTGGTACCCAGGTGGACACGCGAGATCCATACCAACAGTTCCAGCTTTCGGGATATAAGCATAACAACAATAAATGTGCGGGAACAAAAACCTCCAGACTTTCACTGGTGCGTAAAGCGGGCTTCCAGACTCTTCTGGTGCTTCCTGAGGCCTTCAGCTCAGTTTTGTCAGATTCCTCAGAGCTGTATTTGGAGTGGCTTTGCATGCAACACCCATGTGCTTCCCTCAGATGATGCACACAAGTGCAACTGTTACCCTGTTTACACCGCTACAGTGGACCGCAGCACTAAAGTCCTCCATCAACACTCAGCGCAAACTGAGGTCAATTTCTAAGAACAGCATTTTGCCATTTTCAGCACTTTTACAACTTTATCTGTTGTATATTTTATGTTTTGTTTCATTTTTTGCTTTCAGATTGATTTTTAAAAGTTACATTTAAATTTCACGGAACCTGATTTACTTTCCCATAAGACCACTAAATCACAGAGCCTAAGCAGAGTACAGCTAGACCCTGCTGCATTTGTTCTGAACTCTCCATTCCACTTACACATGTAGGAATCACTTTAAATTTCATATGTATGAAATAAAAATTGCAAAATACCACTGTGCCCACAATGACAATTATTACATTTCAGATTTTCAGTGGCTGCAGCACAACAACACACTACATAACAGTTGTGATAATGTGCATCTCTAAAGCTCCATCTCTTTCCATTGTGTATGCACAGCTGTTTTTCAAGCCACAGACTTGAGGTTTGGCACATAGGCACTTCTCACCTGAGGTTCTCAAGTGAGGTTTTTGCTCGGTCAAACCCACGCACGCACAAACACACACAGAGTGCTACACACATTAGTGACGCGTGTCTCCAGAAAATTCCTAGTCAGGGTCACGATGATTCAGGGACCAAACCAGAAGAACCGGACAGCAGGCCATTAAGCTACACCCTGGATGGGATGCACACACATGCAAAACAGACAATTCGGAGGGACCCGTTAACCTGAGCCGCATGTCTTCAGGCAGAAACCCACACAGACGCAAGGGGAACATGTAAACTCCACACAGACAGACCTGGATCGAAACCCACATCCAAACCAACCGGACGCTGCGAGGCAATAGTGATGCTCGGTGCTCCTTTCCGCCAGCACCCACCCACCTCCATAACGCTGCCCGAGGACTTATTTCTTAGCGCTTCTGCACTGCAGGAGCCCTGCAGCCTCAAAGTCATTAAGCTTGTAGTCTCAGCTCTCTGTCATTGACAATTGTCTTTAGTTATTTACTGGTGATTTATTCATTTGTCATGTCTCTCCTGTTATGTACTCTCTGTCCAGCTGCTGTACAGGTGAATTTCCTCTCTAGGAAATATTCTTTCCCGATAAACATATTGTTCAGCTTGTAATACAACCTAATTTCATATATTCCCGATTCCCAGTTTAAAGGTCCACGTCCAAGTCTTATCCAAGCAGGCCCAACAGCTGCTGAGGCCACACTGAGAGCCTATATGGAGATCCCTCTAAGCAGATGTGTCAGTACCAGGTTAGTACGTTTCTTCTCTATTGGAAAGCGCATCGAGGAACTGCTTTTATGGCCACTGCATAAAATAAAGATTTCTGCTACTATTACTACCAGCTAACTTGCACACAATTTGGGATGTGTGCTTCACCACACCTTGGGCCATATATTTCTCCTTTTTCTTAGGCTGACCAGAGTGACAGCATCCCTCGCTGCCTTCTGCGTGGTGCCAACAAGGTGAAACGGTGTAACGCGACACCACTTCTGCGCATCTCCAGCAGGGATGCGGGCCCACCTCCATCTCCTTTGTCTGCCCGCGTGCACGCGCACCGCTCCCATTCATCGCTCATGCGCGTACTTTGTCACCCAAAAATGCCCCCCCCCCCCCCACTGCGATCTTGTGCATTGGGACCCGACACCACTTTTAAAGCGGGTCTCAGACATGTGCAGAAGAAAGCAGGTGCGCCAAGAAATGGGAGGGGGACGCATCCTCGAAAAATGAGTAATAATAATAATAATACATTAGTATACAGTGGTTTTGCACATTTTTTACACAGCTCTTTGATCGATCAACGCTGTCGCTTAGGTCCAAGGTTTAACAGACGGCGCAGATGGGCGGCGTGCACGCGGGCGCCGAAAAAGAGGCGTGTCCGTGGACAGAGACGCGCGCTTCCAGAACATTCAGCCGCATCCCCGTGACCTCAAGCGCATTTTGGCCGTCGCGCCTCGCTTCCACGCTCCGGGCGAGTATTTCTTTGCTCATGGCGTCGCGAACCATGTTTCACGCCGCGGAGCCGCCGGCGCGCCGGCTTGTTCTGTCAGTCAAGTGACAATGTGCGCGCGGGGCGTCGCGTCGCCTGTCCGCCCTTTTCTGCTCTGGCGACAGAAGCGTGGAGCCGCGCTGTGCGAACGCCACGCCGCTGAAATGTCCAAGGCGCGCCGCTCCTCTTTGTTCTCGCTCGGTGCAAACCGGTGCGACCACGCAGCCACCACACGTCCCGTCCACCATGTTCTGGCCATCGCTCATGACAAGGAGCGCCGGAGTGCAGCATGGCATCGCGCGCGTTCCCAACACTACAGAGGGCACAAAGTGCGGTGACACTGCGCGGTGCAACGGCGAGCCCCGCAGCATCGTCCGTGTCGAGAATGTGGCGGGCTTCCTGGCGCGCCGTAGCGGGATGCGCTCGACGTGAACGCCATGACAGGATGCACCGCGGCGCACCGAGCGATGCGATAAAATGTCACGCAGCCAATTTCCAGCCGGTGCGCTCCCATCTAACGGTCGGCGCGGTGGGTGCGTGTGCGTGTGCGTGTGCGGTGCCGCGGAGCCTCGCAGGCCCTGCCTCTCCCACCCAGCGCAGAGCCCGCCCGGGCAGCCGGCTCGAAAAGCGGACAGCGCGCCGCGAGAAACGCACCCGGCGGGCGGCACAGCGTGTTAAACAGCGAGGCCCCGCAGTCTGAGGCGAATCGGGCGCGGCGAAGCGAGCGGATCGGCGGCTTTTCTCACCTGCGCGGCGGACGCCGTTATTGTCTCTCCGGCTGCAGTGGCTCAGTGAGCGCGCCGCCGCAAGGCGCTGGGGGCGCTAGAGAGCGCGGCTGCTGCGACACTCGCGTTCCCCTCGCGGACTGAGGCGCTTTGGCCCGCCGGGACCCGAGGGGCGAAACGCTGCACAAAAGCTGCGGCAACGGCACAGGCAAACAAAGTGCGCGCCAAGGAAGTACTTGCTGACCGACGCGCAGCGACAGCGACTTCAAATGCGACAGCTCGGTGCTTTGCCGCGCTTTCTGTCCGCGGGCGTCGCACGACGGGGACAGTCCCCAAAGAGGCCTGTAGGGCGCGTGCTGCTCACCTGACTTGTCAGTGCTTTCGCTTCATTTCATGCTGGAGGAAACGTGGCTCCGTCGGTGGCAGCCACCGAATATTTGGCGGCAGAGCAGCCTGACGACGCGCGGCGGGAAGCGACTGACCACACCTGTTATTGATCCGTGGCTTCACCGTGCGCTGGGCGCCGCCAGGGGCAGCACTGAGCCGCCTCTGACTTGCGCCGATGCCCGTGAGTCTGCCGTGCGTTTCCGTGGCTTGTTGTTATTCCTAACGCCAAATAAATACAGCTTTGAAGCGGCTTACCCATTTACACAGCCGGGGCATTCATGCACAATAAATACTTTGGCCAGGGGTGCTACAGCAGGAGATGGGATTTGAACCTGAAGCTGCTGGAGACCCAGGCAAGAACAGCAAAGCAAACATTGTGGCACCCTCAGCTCAGTCCCTGCCCACTGTGTCACCCTGGGGTCGATGGCCCCGGAGGCCCGTTTCAGAAGCATTATGGCCAGAACGGAGAGGCTCAGGAGGAGCTTCTATCCACAGGCAATAAGGCTTCTGAACCCGGACATGCCATCGCAATCCTCGCAAACCAGGGTCTTCCATATCCATTGACCGCTCCCTTCACTGTCCTTGCAGTGCACCTTAAGGTTTTATTTTCTGTTTTATTTATCTATTTATTTATTTACTTATTTATTTATCTATTTGCTGTTTGTTTCTTGTCTTCTTGGTGTTTGGTTGTTTGTTTTATTCGTAAATTTTTCTGCACAGTCTCCTATCCTATTGAGTCAGAGCACATTTCACTACATGGTATACTCGGTAACCATGTACGTGACAGATAAACTCTTTTGACTTTTTTAAAAAAATTTTTTTGCTCTTGGGGTAGGGTGTTTGTTTGCACGCGGCGCTTGGGTCTCTGGAGTAAGACGTGCTGCGGGGTGTCCACTGCAGGCCCCATATTGATGTGCTCTGTTCTGGCATTTTGCTCTCAGGCCAGCATTTCCAGCTCTTCACATTGAAAGCCATGGCAGGTCTGGTGCTCTGCTGAGACACCGTATGGCCCTGGACCCCTTCAAAATGCAGCAATCGTCACCAGCACACACGCAGTGCTATTTCAGTGGACACGCAGGGAGAAATCAGCATTCGTATCTGCCAAAATAAAATTTTCCTTATTCACACAATGCTGCCAGCTTTTGCTTGACCAGACCAGCTTCCTTCTCTTTTTTTGTTCTCGTTTTGTTCGTACGATGCTACAGCTCAGTTTCCAGAAGAACACAGAGGCCGCAGTTTTTTCTTCTTCTTGACAAGGCCACTATTATGTTTTGTAATAAATATCATTTCTGTTCAGAAAAGATTTTTACTGACTGAGCTGCTTAGACAGCAAGTATTATGCAGGCTGGTGAAAGTATGAAAGCAGTTTTAATTCTCACATTTGTTGGGAAATTTGTTGCCATGTTTACTGGAAGAGAATGATCGTGTGCTTATACAGCGCGAATAAATTAAATTAAAGCAAAGCATTCATATCACATCTTCAGTTGGCGACCGCGCTGAACGTCGAGGTTGCACTACTGCGGTCCACCTGTAGATGGCACCTGTCTCCCGCCTGAGAAGAGCCATAGAGAATTTCTAGAATGGCGCCGTCGGAAGCCGTAATGCTTGCCACCCTGCAGGTTGTTGGGCTATGAAATGAAAGATAGAGACTTTGCAGTGGCAGCACCAGAGTGCTTCTTTCAGCATACACTTGGGATCCTCGTTCTTTAATAAAATGTCCCTCCGATTTGTCTAGAAACCCTTTCTATAGCAAAGTATTGCGTGGCCTAGCAATCCTCAGATCAGCACGTCGATTTTACCTTGGGTATGCATTGTTTCGGCAGAAAGGCTCTGTTAAGCGAATAAGGTTATGGAAACATCGGTGCTGTTTGTTGGAGAAACAGCCCTGAATTTGCATCGTGTGAAAACTTGAACTACAATTTTAATTGTTTCCGAACAGTGCTGAACTATGGAGGATGAGCAGGGATGTGGGTTCAAACCCAGCTCCGTCTGCGTGGCCTTTGCATCGTCCTTCGGGTGTCCTCCCACAGTCCAAAGACACATGTTTCAGGTTAGTCGGTTATTCCAGGCTGTCTGAGTTGTGTGTGTTTGTGTCCCTAGGGAACCGCTGGTCGGAGCTCGTCCTTCGCCTGGCTGAGAGATGAAGGTTGATCTCGGGAAGGGCAACGTGCAACCTGATTTCTCCTGACTGTTACTCTTACTATCCCAGGGTTGTCTGGGTTCCCCAGGGTGAGTATCTGCCCTTTCCTCGAAGTCACCATTTGTACGTTACAGGAAGTGCATCACAATGTGCTGCTGTTTTACTGTGTCTTCATTTCAGGTGGACGGATTTCACTGAGCTCTAATGACCTTCACCTGTCTGTACACTTGGGCCAGAGTCAGCCAGCATCCTGCGCAGGACAAGGGAAACTGATGGTTTTATTCATTCTTTCACAGCAAGTATTGTGCAGAAATGTAACGTTGTGGTACCAGCTTACGCCGTTTTCAACCAGCCATGATGTGTTTGACGAATGCTGAGAGAAAGGAGGCACAAACATGATGTCACGTTTACATTTTCTATACAAAGAATGTGAATATATCCTATTGCAGGCTGATTTTTCACCTTCATAGTTGATGCACCCATTGGAGTCTTCCTGTCCTGCAAGCAACTGTTCCACTTCTCCCTCGGACATCTTCTCGCCTGTAGAAACAGCATCTACTCTGTTTTACCATGAATTTTATAGACTTTGTCCAGAGTTTGTCCTGGTTTGCTGTATGCTTTTGCCAGCTCTCTACCAAAAATGTGGTGTGGCACGGGGGACCAACAAGAGCGGGAGTACAGACGGATGTTGAAAGACAAAAGGGAAAGAAAAGCAAGTGCGAGGAACTGACCGAGCGTGGCGAGTACATGGCGGAGTTCAGCGCCCATCACTGTGCCGTTTCCTTCCTTGTCAAACACTCGCAGGCCTTCCACAAAGTCCTCAAAAGTACCCTGGTCCTTAGACTTTGAGATGTGCTGGAACATGGGGAGGAAGGTCTCAAAGTCGATCAGTTTGGTGTTCATTTCTGTGCCAGAAAAACAAACAGGTGTCCATCGCCGTCTCATGTGTCCCTGGTGAGGAACATGAATTTGGCTGAAAATAACGGAGATGTGACAGCCGAACACTCACCTTCCGGTTTGGGTTTGCCCAGAACTTTCATGACCTCCGCATTGGTGGGGTTCTGACCGAGCGCCCGCATGACGTCCCCGCACTGGGCAAAGGTGATTTTCATCTCACCTGCGGGGGTCCTGTCGAACAGCAAGAAGGCCTCCTTGAATTCTGTGTGGACAAGGTCACATTTTAGTGAAACTCTTCATGAGATGACTGAAACATTTGTCACCCATTTCTTTATTTAAAGGTGAGCTGCACTTACCCTCAACCTGGTCTGCAGAGAATTCAATCTGAAAAGCAATTTGCCATAACGTCATATTTTGTCATTTTAACTTGCTAAGAAGCATTCTGAAAAACCAAAGTAAGCCAAACTGAGACACAAATGCAGAAAGACACGACTAACACAAATTATTTTCCATCCACAACACATTATTAAGGTAGGTTTACAATATGCACAAGTTGCACAGGTGTGACGTTACACAATTTATTACTCCACAATGGAGATGATGAGCGCACAAAACGTCTGCACCGTTATCACAGAATAAAGGAGAAGGCATAAAGGGACAAATGAAGATGCAGAAGTAACTCAAGCCTGCAGAACAATGCTGTAGACACTGCGGCAGAACATCAGCTGTGGGGCTACCAAAGCTGCAGACACTGAGTCATAGCATTTCATTGTAAAGAAATAAATAAGTACGCAGAGTTACTATGGGAGCCATTCGGTAACCTCTAGCATGCATTCACAAGTATGAATGCCTTAAATAATACGTTTGCATGAGTAAATAATTTACAAATCCCTGTCTGTATTTCAGAACTTCAACAAGAAAATAATTGCACTGTGAGTTTGAACTATGTTGTTTCTGAGAAAAGCAAAATGAAGAAGTGAAAATGTAAATGTCAGCAGCATGGCAGCTTCTTGGGGATGGAGGCAACTGTGGGGGTTTTCAGGGCGGAACGGAGCAGCGCTGTTTGTCTCCCCCTCCCCCCAACCCCTCACCGAGTAGCTCTCAGACACCAAGCTGCTGCACGGTGAGCCGGGGTGCCTCTTGCGCACGCCCGCACAATCTGTGCGCTCTGGCAGGGGTATTTATGGCACTTTGTAGATAAGAGAACGCAACGAGGAACCACAGCCAGAGCTCGAGCAGAATGTTGGAAAACTCGATTGACTTACTCGGAAGCTGCGAGATGAGGACACGCAACACAGACTTCAGTTTCAGTGCCTGGATCACATTTCATATTCCTTTGTGTGGTGCTAGATGCTCCAAACCCACAACTATGCAAGAGGAGTGGCTCCACCTGGTTCTACTCCTTTGTAATGACCTTGAATGGTCATTTTAGGCCCTTAAAACATGGCTCTCCCACAGGCTGCCTCTCTAGGCACCTTGGCTGAAGGTGCAAGATGTCGTCTGCACAAGGTCACCGCATTTTTCTGACTCTGATTCTGTTTTACCACCGGCCTCCTCTTCCTTTTCTGTCCCCAAGAATAACAGCTCCGGCCAGCAAGGATTAGCGTGAAATCAAATCTTCCACCACCGACCCTGGTGGTGAGAATGGGGGCTAATTTAAGAACAATGGGAATGCAAAGATGTGACAGAGAAGCCTCTTCCTGTGTACCTAAGCTTGAAGGAGTGCAATGTCTGGCATCCACTGGCACGGGCCTAAAGAAACAATTGTCCAAATGACAAGCATCCTGTGAACTGTGAGATCCAAATGCCAGAGATCAGTGCCGACTCATCCACCGGCATTATCGTATAATTAACTGGAAGCCGAACGGGCCACGTGGCACCAAGAAGGCGCCACTGCCCCTGTGTCTTTGGGGCTTTCAGAATATGGAATATGGTTTTGGTGAGTTCACATCCTTAGGAGAGACTCTCACAAACACCCTTGGCTTCCTTCACAACGGCAGTGCAGCTGACTGAGCACCAGAGAGGATCATCACCGCCGGTTGCTCCCATCTGCCAGCGTGTATACAGGGCAGACGCAAATGGCCTCCTAATCTCACCGTGTTTCTGAACTTCATTTGCACACAGCGGGCATTTTTGCGCTGTTTTTTCAGCTGATTCTGGGGAAACATGAGAGCCAACAAAGACCCGCGCAGCTGCGTGTTTATTCCTATTTATACAATAGCACCGTGTGCATGAGAGCAGCAATTCCGGCGTAGTAACAGCACGCATGAGCCACACGCTGCGTACCAGAGTGTGTTGCGCTTGTGCTGCTTTTTGAGAACGAGTTGAGGCATTGTTTTACATGTTATCATTTTCTGATGCTAACGAAACACCGGAGGCCAAAATATTAATCTTCTTAACAGCTTCACAAAGACGCCATAAACTCGCGTCGCACCATCTGTCACGGTCAGTTATGCTCAGTTCTTCCCATCGGTTCTAGACACCGATCTGAGGCGTGTGGACAAAAACGGTCCTACCGGACAAACTGGCTGCGTGTTGACAGTCCGTGTACAGTCGGTAAATGTCTGTATCTAAAGCTTAGTGTCTGTTGCGAATTTACATTCAGCATTTACAGTGATTTGTACATTCCTTTGGTGAAAAGCGTCTGTTCGGTCAATCAAAAGTGAATGCGATGTTGCCTGTAGGGAGAGTTGAGCCAAAGCTGTGGTCCTCAGGTAGCTGAAACCCTCACATACACATCAATTCATCACATGGCCTCCGGCTACAACGACCTCAACTCACCGTGACACTTTTGGGGTCAAAATCGGGTGCCTTGCGCTGCTCAGGCTCCGGCGCAGGGGCAGGCTTGGGGGCCTCCTTCTTGGGCTCTGGCTTTTTGGGGGCCATGACTCAGTGAGACTGTAGTGTCCGAATTCGGGAACGTCAGCCAGGACGCGAGGAGCCACCAGCAAGGCAGAGAGCTCAGAGGGCCAAAGGGCCACCTGGTCCGAATTATATACACGCATTGTCTCCAGCCTTGGAGGAAGGAGGGGTGGCTTTGAGCGCAGAATCCCACACCGCTTACTATAAAAGGAGACAATGCAGAATCACACATGCCACTCGAGGGTCTCCATTGTTATCTGCCCGCGTTCTGCTCATCCCTGTCAGCCACTGTCCTTCTATAGGGGCAGTGATAAAGCATTTGTTCCTCTCATGCAAGCAGGAGGTGCGAATGATGAACCAAGGAGCAATGGCTGACGGTGAAGGTCATGCTGTGACTGGGCACCCTTCACAATGCTCACGCAATGTGTCGGAAAGCAGGTTGCAAGCCGGAGGCCCCTCTTCTTTTTATAGATACTCTAACTCCACACCCATCCGTACACATTCCACTAAAGAAATACAATCTGTGCCGCTTCTTTTCTTAGACGGCTACAAGTCCCAGGAGCTGCGCAGAAGATATTAGCCTGTGGTCCCCAGGCACAGGCTACGTGGTTTGTAAAATGAGGAGTCCAGGTGTGGGTGGTTGGGCTGCCCTTGGGACAGGATGGGTCATTTGGGCTCTTGGCCAACCAAGGAGCAGCTGTGTCTTCCCGCTGAACCCGCCAGCACCTGTGGCTCCGTGACACTGACAGTCCTCGGGACGCCATGTGGGCTTTGGGCATGGTGTGGACATGCCAGATCCTTCCCTGTAGGCTGCATCAACAGCAGCAAAACAACCGCTACATTTAAACGCTGATGCAAGTTTATAGTAGGTTGCATTATTATGTGCACAGTATTTACTATAGTAGTAAATACTGTGCACATAATAATTTACTCACATTGCTGAAAAAGCATTTTCACAACCAGGCCTGCTTGTGTATACAAATAAGTGCAAAAAAGGACCGGAACGGGGACTTTCCGTCCTCTGCCTAGACCCCCCCGAGATCATTACAGGCAACCCTTGGAGCCAGAGACTCAACAACCAGAATGCAAGATAGCAACAGCAGTCCAAGTCACTCTGAAGACATCCAGTTGTACCACCGTAAACCAAGCTGTTTCTCTCTTTCCCAGCTTTTCTGGGCATTTACTGAGTTCACTGGAGAATCTGCTGCACCTGGGCTTGTTATCCTGTTTCATACGCTGGTCCTAGGGGCAGCTGTTGGTCTTATGGCTTGGATTTGCCGGAGTCTCACTGGACAAACGTTAATCTGATTCCTTATTTTAGCCTCTGTCCTTCAGCTGGCTGGACTCCTTCATATGCAGTTAGTTAGCTTGTTTGCCCCCTGCTGGACATCCGCTACGCTACCGTCACACCTGACGCTGCACGACTTGTCCATCCACAGATAGATAGATAGAGGACTCATTTTAGAGCCCAGTGTCTGCTGGAAGAAAAACCCTCAGCTGGATGTTATTGAAATACCCTAACTGAACCAGTCTGTTGCTGAAGCTACTCCTCTGTTTAGCCAGGGTGATGGGTAGAGGGTGAGACACATGGATCATTGCCTATGATGGGTAGGAGTTTGTTCGGAGTCTTCGTCTGCATTACCACCTCCAGGGAGCCCAGGGAAACTGGCAGGACTGAGCTGCTCTTCCTCATTTGTTCATCCAGCCTGCTAGCATCACCTCTGCCCTGTGTCCTCCAAAGGAAAAGAAAGGTGACCCTGGTCTTTCTTAGGATGGAGCCTCAGCATTGCTACACACTATAGCCTGTAGTCCAGATGCACCCGTGAGGACTTGAATGTCTCCACCACTTGTACTTCCTGTCCATCAATGGCCACTTTCCGTTTCCATCTCTTCAGTGTTTGCAGTTTGGAGCAACTGGTGGTTCCTCTTGCACCACCAAGCAAAGTCTTTCTGCAAGTCTCTGTACTCACTTTGTGCAACGGCCGACTGCTGCTGCATTATCTGAGAGCTTCTGCAGATGTCTTAAGTCAGTATGGAGGATGCACAGGGTGAGCAGGGAGGGAGGCAAGGCTGTCTGTAGAGGGACCCCTACTTTGTGCTCAGCCGCATCTCACACTTATGAAACGGTCCAGAACCCAAGACGCAATGGATGTTTGTACCTGCATGACCCAAAGCCTCTCCCCAAAAGCCCTGGCTGGATAGTATTGAACACAGTGTAGAAATCCAAGAACATGGTCCTCACAAATGATATCCACACGTCCAAGAGGGAGCCGCTTGTGCTGAGCAGGTGCATAGCAGCGTTTTTCACTTCAATATAGGGTCCTGGTAGGCGAGCTGGGGAGGGTACAGTATGGACCGAGCCAAGGGTTTGAGCTGGGCTAAGACCAGCCTGTCTAGGGACTTCATGGTATACGAAGTCAGAACAACAGATGTCATGCACCCGTTCAGGCTTGCTGTCTGGCATTGGTTCTGGTTCATAAGCATCGCCATCAGTCCCGCCATCAGGTCCTCCGGGCCTCATGAACAAATGCCAACGGGCCCCGCAGTTCTTCCCCGGCGCTTTGTGTTTTCGTTTTTCACCCTTTCGGCAGCGAGGGACTCCCAGGGTGACCTCTTGGGTTGTAGAGAGTTAGCCAGGTGGGTACGTGTATGATGCAGCAGCGGGCCATGGGCCGTAAAGCTGTAAAGGTGACCCACGGGTGGCCAGAAGATCTCTATGAAGATTCAATTTTTATGCAGAGGGAACTTTCACTGCATGTCTAAATACTGTTTTCCCCTTTTAACACTTAGAATGAAAGGTGTTGTTAGTCCTAAAGTGGAGTCCTCTTCCCAAAAGGTTAGTTTGCTCTTTTTGGAAATGCAGGCCTTGCCCTGACAAGGAGATGCACGCTGACATCAGCCACATTAATAAAACAGTCGCCGCGTGATGTGAGCATTTTTTATTGATGCCTCCACACACTTTTCACATTTGTCCGAAGCCGTTTCAATATTTTAAAGGCGATGTCATGCTTTTATCTCTGAAATGTAAGTGGAGTCGAGCGTTAAACCTGCGGCTGCCGAGCGCCGTGACATGGCTGTTTGGGAGCGCAGGGACCCAGCAGACAAGCAAGATGCCCCCCACTGTTTGCTCCCAGGAAGCACAGTCTAAGCACTCAAGCCGCTGCTAACAAAGACAGGGAAACGCATTCGGGCCCCCCAAAGCACACAGTTGTGTGCTGCATTATTTATTCCCGTTGCAGATGCTGTTTTCCAAATCAGGTTGTGTACCTGACTCTTATCCACTTTGCTCCATTTCATACACCTGGACGTTTGGAACGCATTGTGAGGAAAGGGAATTTGCCCACCTGATGGTCAGCATTCATAAGTGCGGGCCCAGGTGACTAAGAAGAGGGGACAATTCGTGCTGCGCGTCAGGCACGGACAAAAGCGATGTTCATGCGTTCGGTGACGTTTGCTTACGCGTCCAACATTTTGCAAACAAATGTCAGTTTAGCAACATCAACTGTGGGATGAAACTGCATTTTGATTTGCCAGACTGTTCACATTATATGTTGTGCAGCCTCTTCAAGGTCCTGTTAGTTGTTCTACGTTTGCGCAAAAACATTGCGTTTCATACATGTTACGGTTACGGCTTTTTTGGCGGGCAACTGTGGTCGTTCCTATTGGCGCAGCCTCGCCATAGGGGTTCGGGATTCGACAGGTGCGCCACAGCCCGCTCGGGATTGGACCGCCGTCGATGACGTCACCCCACAAGCGCTTATCTGCGCGGACCACCATGGAGGCAGCGGCAGCGGTGACAGCAGCAGCGTCGTCGTCGTCGTCGTCTTGGCGAGCTATGGCATTAAAAAAAAAAAAAAGAAATAAAAAATAGTGGGGATTTGTGCTGTTTGCCCTTCTTGTAAAGTGTTGGCACCGGGGAGTGTCCAGCCCTCGGTGTTCCTGGTGCTAACGCTCCGCGATCTATTGTGCACCTGCAGTACGCTAGAAACACCAGGCGAAGTGGCGGTTTTCCCAGCCCTGTCTTGTTTGGTGTTGGTCAGCAAGGCTTTCGTTTGTCTTCTGTTTTCTTTTCTTTTCGTGGCCCAGGTCGGGATGTCCGTTTTGTTCTGTTTGGAGCCTGGTTCTGGCTCTCTTGTTTGCGTGTGTGTTCTGTATAAAATTCTTTATTCGGTTTCAGCGCTCCTCGCTGTGAATAAACTGCATAGCTGTGCCGTGTTGTCGAGGGGGCTTCTCTCCTGCCACCTGCATTTGTCTTTCTTTTCCTTAAAATGCTGCGATGCTTACTGCTGGTGCCCTAACAGACAGGAGAAGTGAAGAGAGCCTCACGAAATGAAGGGCTTTCGCTTCGTGGCGTTTGTGTGTCGACGGGACCTTTTGCACCCAGCGAGGCGCCTAAATTCCTGCTGAAGGGAGGGAAGTGGGGTCGTGGTCCCGGGCGACACGGGCCCGTACCTGGGGAGCGGCTCTCCTCCTTCCGCTCAGCTGCTGGCTGCGAACGTCAAGCCTGGTGCTCAGCGGATGCAGAGAACAGCCGGAGCCTTCAGACCAAACATCTGTCCTCGGCCTCTCTTGCTAGGACAGCAGCAAAATGAGGCGGCCGGCAGCTCGGCGTGTCCCCGTCTGCTGGGTGGCGCTCATCGTGCCTGCCGCGGTACGTTGTCTGAACCTTTTCACTGCAGGCGAGCGACTGTTGCCAGGGCGAGCCGCGTCTGTGCGGACGGGGACGTTCGTTCTGGCTTCGCGCCGGTTTCCACCTTCTCGCCCCCGTGAGGAGGCAGCGCGCCGCTTATCCGTGCTTGCTTGGCGTCCCCCATCTCCAGGTGAACGGCGTTCGCCCCGAGTGCTCCGTCGTGCTCCACTTTCGGGAGAAAGAGGCGGAATGCGGCCGCGCGATGGCTCTCGGCGCAGGACCCAACACGACAGGTGGGAAGCCTCTCTCTCGCAGTTGCTGGCTGTTTGCTGAATGACATTTATTCCTACGTTTATGCTTGGTCTGCTTTTGCTGCATCTTTTCGTGACTGCAATAACGACGGCTTTTTGGTTTCATGTCTCCCATTCACGTTTGCTCCGATCCTTGCCCAGGGCACTTATTGTTGTAAAGGCGAACAGATCTTTGCCTCATTCGTCCGGTTTTCCTTTGGTGCGGTGTGTGCCGTGGACAAAGAATTTACTCTTTTCAGCTTAGCCACGCACAAACGCTTTTTGCACTGAATATAAAGTTATCACTTTTCCTTTGGTTCTTTCTAATACCACCTGTATGTGTTTTGTTACTAAGAAGTGCACTATGAAAATATACACTGCCCGGCCAAAAAAAGTGACCACCCGGATTTAACGTAGCTTTATGATGTGGGGTTGCTGCAGTCGGTCAGGTCTTGGTTCAGCAATGTTATGCGCCCAAAAAATGAGGTGAGCTGACTACCTGAATATACTGAATGACCAGGTTTTTCCATCAATGGATTTTTTTGTTCCAAGATGGCAATGCCAGGATTGATGGGGCTCAAATTGTGAAAGAGTGCTTCAGGAAGCATGAGAGAGACATCATTTTCACACATGGATCGGTCACCGCAGAGTCCAGACCTTAACCCCACTGAGAATCTTTGGGATACGCTGGAGAAGACTTTACGCAGCGGTCCGACTCTCCCGTCATCGGTACGAGATCTTGGCAAAGAATGAATGCAACTCTGGACGGAAATAAATGTTGTGACATTGCATAAGCTTATCGAAAGGATGCCATGGCGAATGCGTGCCAGAATCGAAGCTAAAGGCACTCCAACCAAATATTAGAGGGTGTCACTTTTTTTTTTTTTTTGACCAGGCAGTGTATTTTGAATTGAACTGGATTTGCTCTTACAAAGCACTCGCTGTGTGTGTTCTGCTTCAGTGTGCAAACCTGTAAGGGCAGGTAGTCGCCCCCCCATCACTGCGTTTCAATAGTACTTGTGCATCCAGGGTGCAAGTCGGAGTGGGACGGCGTGAACTGCTGGCCCCCCTCCCCCGTCGGAGAAGTGGTGTCCCTGTCGTGCCCTCAGCCCCTCCTGAACCCGGCGCTCCCCTCAGGTAGCAGAAAGTGGCACCTCAGTGTCACTGTGCATCTGCAGATGCTGACCGCTGTGGATCAGCTCTTCACATCACTCCAGAAAATGGACTTTTGTATGGGACAGAGACAGCGGGGGGACTGCATTATACATCCATGCTGCAATTGATTATATCATCATATTTTATTATCGTGTTTGTCAGCTACTGTGTGAGAAGATGGGCTGAAAACAGAAGGATGAAGAAAATGTGGCAATTTAAAAAAAAATAAAAAAAATTTTTTTTAGCATTTTTGAAAATTAATTTTCAATGAATTAATCCTTAATTTTTGAAAATTTGAAAGTGAAATGCTCACAAACACAGGAGCCTGTGCATGTTTTTTGCAAAATTTCCCATTTCAGGACCCTGCATTGAAGAAGAGGTTAAGGTTTTTATTTTGGTTGTGCATGATTTACTCTTTCAGTTCCTGTGGTCAGAAACTGCACCTCTCACGGGTGGAGCAGTCCCAGTTTACCGTATTATGAAGCCTGCCACTTTGAGGACAGCGCCGAGGACACTGGAGACAAGGTGCAAAAAAATAAAATGCATATACGGACTACGTTTGTGGAAATATTGGCCAAGTCTAGAGATCACCAACCAAGCAAGAAGTGACACTTGGCTTATGGGGGCGATAACTGAGCTTTTGTCTGCCACAGAAGTACCTTGCAGTGGTGAAGGTGATGTACACAGTGGGCTACGCAGCATCGCTGGCCTCCCTCATCTCTGCCTGCCTGCTCTTCTGCATCTTCAGGTGAAAAGCACCACGCGCACTCGCTCTGTGTTCTCCACCTCATATTAAAGACGTCTCAGTGTGCAACGTGCAGAAATTGTTTGCATTTTGAAGAATCTTCAACAAATTCCCTGTTAAATTTCATTTAAACTGACTAAAGCCTTTTCCTTAATGTGTTGCAAGTCCTTTATTAAGCTTCTTTAATACAGTAAAGTATGAAAATGAAGCATATCAAGACTAAAAAAACAATTCGCTGGTCTCCAGGTGATTGTCTTGCCCAAAATAACTGACTTATTTTTGCTTCGACCCCTGTGAACTTGATGACTTAAACACTTGGGCCTAGGCCCTATGAACAAAGTAGTGCTGCTGTGGTGTGGAAAAAATAAATCCTCCATTTTGTGCCTAAGGAAGCTGCTCTGCACAAGGACCTACATCCATCTGAATCTGTTCTCCTCCTTCATCTTGCGTGGGACAGCGGTATTTTTCAAGGATGCTGTGCTGTTTGCAGACGAGGACCTGGATCACTGCTCTGTGTCTACGGTAGGGGCTTCGACCCGAGCGCCCTCCTTGGTGTGGAGGTAGGACTAATGCCTCTGTCATCCGTGACGCCTGTCCTCGGGTGCGTCAACCACAAGAGCCGCACCTCTGTTCAAAGCCACACAACGTGCAGATCCCATTTTTTAGTTGGTCGTTCAGACAGATCTGCTGTAATCATAAGGTTCACCTTTTTCCCCCCGAGTGTACAATTGTGACATCGACAGTCCGGCACGGTCAGCTGACTGTACTCCCTGCAGGTGACGTGCAAAGCGGCTGTGGTCCTCTTCCAGTACTGTGTGCTGGCCAACTTCTTCTGGCTGCTGGTGGAGGGGCTCTACCTGCAGACACTGCTGATCTTCAGCTACGTCCCAGAGGGGAGGCTCTTGTGCTGGTGCTCCCTCACTGGCTGGGGTAGGAGACAGCCCAGTTTACCCCTTAGTTACTTTAACCGGAGGGGGTGGGCACCTAGACAGGCACACGGGCAGATGGATGCTGTGAGATTTTCCCCTGCTTTGCAATGATGCTGCTCCTCGTGCGTGTGTGTGTTTCCCTGCGTGTGTACCTGGCTAAGGGACTCCTTTTGTTACGACCGGCATCTGGATGCTGTTCAAAAGTCTCTTTGACAACAGAGGGTGAGTTTTGCTTTCCCGATTAGTTCATTTGAACAAACCTTTGAGAACATTGGTTTCAGATTTATTTTTTGTGGTTCATCACAAGAAAATGTGGCACATTATACTTTTTTCTAGTAAAGAAACAACAAATATAAGACGTTCAGCTGGAAAATGCTTTAAGAGATAGCATTATTATGTAGAAAACCAGCAGGAAAAGCAAGAATTTGCTTCATCGCTCGCAAAAGCTCATTCACTTACGTCCTTGGGTGCTGCGCTTGGCAGATGCTGGGATGACGTGGACAGCGCCCTCTGGTGGATCATCAAGGCCCCGATCCTCTGCTCGGTCTTGGTGAGATTTGTGCGTCTTCTGGCCCAATGTTGGAGTTCCCGAGCAAAGTGGTGCTCAGGGCTCTGACTTTTAGCCGCATGTTGATCGGAAATGTCGGTGCCAAAGGGTGCTTCATAACTGGACGTGTTTCTAGGAAGGATTCAATTATAAAATGTTGAGCCCATCACCAGTGAAAAAGGCTACAAGGTGAAGGGTCAGCCAAAACTTTGAGCGCCATTGTTGCTCTCCCAAGTTTGAATGTTTGAAATTAAAGAAGGGACTTTTTTGTCACTAATGTCCTGCACAGCCATTGCCTTCTTACAGTCAGCGAGGGGGTGAAGCCGAAGAGGACTCATGTGACTGAGGGTCATGTCCCATCCCGCCAGGTTTAACGGGTGGCACTGCTGTCGGTTATTTTGGCATTTTTAAACAATGCGTTGCGCATTAAAAGTAAACACCAGAGTTCCAAAACAAATTTAAAAATGTTAAAAGTGGCCCAGAGAACCTTAGCCATCCCGACATTTTACACAAATATTAAGGGACATGTACGGATACAATGTTTACTTATTCATTTTACCATATTTTTACCCCCCCCCCCAACAAAAATACAGAAAACTGGTAAACCTTACCTTTATTTAAAATTAGGTATATATGTTTTATGTTATTTTTTGGAAACAATAAATGGATATGAACATTTATTCACCAGATGCTTGTAAGCAATGCACACTGGCAAGCTGTGGCCCCTGTGCAGAGGCAAATATTAGTGGGTGGGTTGTGCAGGTTCAGCTCAGTCCCTACGGTGAACGTGAATAAACTTTATTAAAAAATAAGTTATAAAAGTGCTTTGTCCTTGACTGTGTGCAGCTTTAACCGGGCAATGTTTAATGTAATACTGCAACTAAACAATTGTTCTGAAACGATTATTAGGTGCTGGTGTGGGACTGGGGTTGCCATGTGCGGGACAAAAATTTCAGCTGCACGAAGGTAAATGAATTCTTCCGTGAAATAAAGCCCAACGCCTTGTGTTACTCAGGTGAACTTCGTGGTGTTTGTGAACGTCATCAGGATTATCTTTCAGAAGATAAAGTCGTCCTGCAGGAGGGATCAAGAGGGTCCACCTTACTTGTAAGTTGCTTTCTGTGAGCTGTAACCTTGTGCAAAAAATGGTGCATGAGGAAATGTAGGTTTCCAAACTTGATGCTTGCTGTTAGACAACAGATATTAGAAAGAATAATCAAAGGAACAAGTACTGTACACTCGTTCAGCGGGATCCTGTACAAGTTTATGGAAATATGCAGGCAGCTCTTGTTGTTCGAACTCCCTCCCGTTACGCAATTCTGATGCCAACCTCCGTACCGACTCCAATGGTCCCGCTGCCGCGGCTCTCCATCCGATTAAAAATGCCAAAAGTTGGTCACGGTTTCGAACAGCATGCAGTCGTGAGCGTTTAGGTAAAGCCGAATCGATGAAGGGGCTGAGGTTTAAAGCTGCCTGTGGTACGTAGGCCCGTTTTGAGTTTCAAGCCAGACTTCAAAACCCAAAGATAACAACAGGAGGGTCAGCATCGGTTTCCAGTCTCAGTAACAGTAAATTGCCTTGTGGGCATGAACTTCATTGCTAGATGTTTGAGGCTGTGGGCCGTTTGCTCTGTGCCGCCTACAAACACAACCGCTTGCAACAGTGCCAAACACCTCGACTGCAGGGGGATCTCAACCTCTGGACCGTAGTGCCGCCGATCTGAGCGGAAGCCTGAGAGCTGCACGTGATGCCCCGTGTGGTGTAAGGGACAGGTGTGCTCCTGCATGGCTCGGGAAATGTTTTAGATTTTAGTCGTGTTTGGGAAAATTAGTTTGTGGTTTTTGGGTGGGCTGGAAACGCATTATTTTTCTCCATTAAAATAATGGCAAATGCACTCCCGTTACCCAGGTTTTATTTTTCCGGCCCTTTTCGTGGGAGAAATTGAAGTCGGATCACGAGGGCTGCCTGTGTACAATTTTTTTTTATTTTTTTTTTTTAAAATGCCATTATTGCTCAACCGCATTTTAGTCTCGCAACAGATATTTCATTCTGTATCACAGTTTGAAAAGTTCACAAACACTTGGTTTTGTCCCTCAGCGGTGACCATCTGGCCAATTTCCTCAGCTTGTCATATCACTTGTTTTAACAACAGTGGCGGGTCAATAAATGGTAAACAAGCAGAGCGGCACATGCATCAAACACGCAGACACACACACAAGGGTGAAAGATTGTGACAAAGTGTTTGCCCCTTTGCTCACAAACCTCCCAATGCGTCTGAATGAAAGCAGTTCTGCTCACTCAAGTCCAAGACGTCATTTTGAGAGGGAAGCATCTGACCAAACCCTGGCTATGCCCAGCTATCAATTGTTCTCATACACATATAAACGCCCGCCGTTTTGCGCTGAGCTAAAATGACTGTGAATAATAAAATGGTGCTTCGCCCCCCTCGCAGCAGGAGTTGGCCTTATGGTGAAGCCCAGAATGTGGACTGTGAGGGCAGGAGAGTCGTGCATCAAGTCGTGTTTGTACCACCGCTCATTTGAAGCCCTCTTGTGTGCAGGCGGCTTGCCAAGTCCACGCTGCTGCTCATCCCGCTGTTCGGGGTCCACTACGTCGTGTTTGCCCTCTTCCCTGCGCACGTCGGCTTGCGGCCAAGGCTCTGCTTTGAGCTCGTCCTGGGCTCCTTCCAGGTGAAGGCACCGCACCTCACACGCACGTTCGTGCTCACCTGGTCTACCTGGCCACTCCGACTTAGCACAACAGTTTTGCCCATTTACACGCGCAAACACTTTATTTATTATAATTTATTAGTTATTTATTAGTGGCCATGTTTCACCTGCGAGGTGCCCTGTGCTCCGCTTAACTGCCACGTTCCCGCCTTTTCTGTTAAAGCAAAACCTTTTTTCAAGGGTAAGGTTTTGGTTGCAATGTTTAGAAACGCTCTGAAATATTTTTACTTCTAAAGGTTCAATATATTTAATGTATAAACTAAACATGCATGTAATTTTGAAACAGTTTCTTCAGGTAAGGAGTGAAGAACACACCATCGCTAAAGCCCCTCTGAAACACGACCGTTCCATTACGGTTTTATTTGTCACGGACCATGCTTGGTGTGAAATAATTCACTTGTGAAATTTTAGCAGCACACTGTGGACTGCTTTATTTCCCACAGAGAGTTTTTACACATGCAGTTGGTGCACAGGTTGGCATTTATTCACACACTTGACATCACAGTTCCACCCATCGCTTCACCTTAAGTTTGAAGAAAACACAGCGGGTTACAGGGATACATGAGCATGTGTGTAATATATATAATATATAAATATAATTTATTGTAATGAACAAATATAGCAATAATAAATGAATCAGGATTGGGTGGAAGTAGCGGCACAGTTTAAACCAAGTGGCTGAACTTGGTGAAACACTGACGTGAAATAACGTGCGCTTCTGTCACTGGCCTCTGGCATTCTGCTGGCGTACAGTTGGAAGTCCAAAGCGGAATCTGAATGTCCAGCTTAGGTTTGGATCTGGACAGAGGGGTGCGCCTCAGAGGCTAAGGAGGGACAGCACTGTGTTTAGGCAGCTGCCCAGTGTCACCTCCATCCAGAAGGCAGGGTTTGGATGTCGATGGCATTGGGGGAACCGTGTGAGAGGTCTATGGCTATAACACGTCTTGGTTTGTTTCACGGGTTGGCTGAAACCCAGTCGCTTGGCCCCCGGTAGAATGCAGGTTGCATGGGGGCCTTAGGGGGGCTGACCGTGCGGTTCACACCATCCGTCCTGACGCTCTGTCTTCTCTTTGCAGGGGGCCATCGTCGCCTTCTTGTACTGCTTCTTAAATGGGGAGGTAGGATGTGCACAGCTGTGTTGTGCAGGGACCGTGCACTGTACGTACTGTAAGGATGATGTGGGAGAAGGAAATGTCTTTTATATGAATAGTGATTTTTTTTTTTTTTCTTTCAGGTGCAGCATGAAGTTAAAAAGCAAATGCAGAGATTTGTGTCACCCAGTGAAGACAATGCGGTCAACATGGAGATGCTGGACTACACTGCATAGCCCAGGGCTTAGAATTATTATTATATTTTTATTTTTTCTCAGCCACACATGCAGAAGACATCCTGTATTTACAACAACAAATATACACTTCAGTGATTCCCTACGTTTTCTGCGTTCTGAGCAATAAACAAAATAGCCCTTCTCTATCCAAACTCTCTGTATCCAAATTTCCAGTATAGCGGCTCTTGAAAATGAATACGTTAACATGAGTTACACACACACAAACTTTGCTATTATGTACTTGTATCTGAAGGGTGTCCATGACAAAATATGAAAATGTGTATAGAAATCAACAAATAAATACTGTATAGTCCAGTATTACAGAACAGTAGAGGTCTGTAGTAAAATAAAACTGCATGGGCCGGCTACCACACGCTTTCATCTGAAATGCCTGGAACCCAGAGCACCCAGAAGAAACCCATGCAGAGATGGGGACAACAAGCAAACCCACACCTGCACAGCCCAGCTACTGTGAGGTGGCTGTGCTTCTCGCTGTGCTGCTGCCACTGGCTTATTTGTAAAATAAAAATGAGGGTTTTCAGACACAACAAATGATCTTCTAATGCCAAATAAGTAATCTGGAAAAAGGCTGTAAGGGTAAAAATGATGGATACAACAAAAGCTTCAGAAGCTCCTCTGCGGGTGACCAAGATGCTCTGGAAGCGGCCAGACGGTGGTGCCAGCACACCGATCTCAGGCGTCGGGCCTCTTGTTCCTCATTAGCATGAGAAGCATCTGCAAGTTTAGGCTCCTTGTTCACCTGTGCACACAGTGCCACCTTACTGCAGGTAAAAGGCGTCGGCTGCACGGTGACCGTCACGTCTTCGAGGCGTTTGATGTCCCTTTGTCTGCAGTTAGTGTCGCTGGAGGCCACCACGTGCAGCGTGACCGCTGCCCAGGTTTCACTCAAATACCTCCGGCAACCAAGTTTATCTTTCAGATTTTCTTAATTTGTGTGAGTACTTCTGTTTGAAAATGTCCTACATTGCATGTATTGTTTTGTCCCACTGCAAACGCCCAGCGCTTTGTTACTTTTCTCTTTGCAGTCATCTTCCATTCCTCAATAATCGGTTACTGTGAAATTTTTGAGCAAGAATAAGCAAGGGGGCTGCGCCCGGTTCCGTAACAAAGAGGCCAAAAAGGTCCTCTCAGCCCAAGTATGAGAGACACATGGGCTCTGGATTGGACTTTACTGCGGCTGTATTTACATTCATGGACGCCACACTTTATTCTGCACATTCCCGTCGGCTCATGTTCAGTTCATGCATCTACCTTATTTTGGAGCAGTTGTTCCTTTTTGGGGGTAAATTATTCTTGCAAGTCTATTCTACATTAATGGGGATTAGAATTTCAATTGATAAAAGAGGGGGAAATTTCAAGCAGCAAAGGACAATTTAGCAGTGAGTAAAAGCAGAGTATTAGAGGGTAAATGGTGGTAAAGTTCGTGGTGTAATGGTGTACAGAGCCGCACAGTTGCAATGAATGAAATAAAGGCGATTTTCCACTGAAATTGGCTGGCGAGAGCTTTGCTGCGCGCACACACACACACACACACACGCCGTAAGCCGATACGAGCGCCGAGGAAGAAACTCCCCGGTGGGCATCGTCTGCTAAAGCCGTCAGGCTGCGTTTCTCCGAAGGGCGCCTCCGGGAAAGCCCGTGCGCCGCGGCCACTCTTCCAAACGATATCTTATATTGTTTTAAATAAAAATATATGTGTGTGTGTGTGTGTGTGTGTGTGTGGTGGTGGTGGGGGGGGCATGCGGCCGTCATTCCGGCACTTGCACGTGTGTTCGTGGGCCCGCTCGGCGCTTGGCAGTTGCTGACAACAGCGATTAAAGAGCGAATGAAAACGGAAGAACGGCTCACGACCACCGGCGGTGATGGTCGTACCTGGGGCCGCGCTCGGGTGCGCGCTCAGGTTTCAGCTCAGGCCGCCGCCCTGCGTCAGCAACAGCTGCCCCGGGGGGGGGCAGAGCGCCTCGGACTGGGGGGCAAGGAGGCTCCAGCCCGACGCCTCAGGAGCGCTAACGAGGCACCGCTTGGCTGCCGTGGGAATAACCGACGCCGCCGCCGTCCACACCGTCCGTTTCGCCGCGTGAGGTAAGGGGGAAGCGGGCTCCTGCGCTTCACCTGTCCGACTTCACCTGGACTTGACGCGCAAGCCAAAAGGCTCCCCTCCGTTTATCAGAAAACGATTTCTCAAGGTAACGTTGGGCAACCGTTGCAACGACGAGGGCCCAAGCAGGTGGACCTGACGGCGCCGCAGTGAGTTGTGCTCCTCAAGTCGAGCAAAGCATTCCGTAAAGCAACGCCTCAGTTGCTGTTCTTGTTTGGCTGTTTCTTCGCTGCTCTGCGGCCAGAAGTTTCGGGCTGCCGGCACTGTTCGGAAATACGAGGCCGGGGTTCGTGCCTTCGGCCAGAACCTCAAGTGCAGGTCGCCGTTACGGTTGATAAAAGGTGAGCATGTGGACAGAAGCCGTTCGGCAAAGTAAAAACAGGGTAGAAGCCCACGAGTTGACCTTCGCCTCGCTCGGTGGGAAACTTCTGGAAAACCGCGCGAAAGGCCGCAGCTTTTCGTGTTTTTCCCAAACTTGAGTGAAAATGAGTTCTCTTCAAGTCGTGCTTAACCGCTTGTTCCACTCGAAAAAGCTTTACTTTACATTGCTGTGAAGATATAGGATAGGATTCATTGAAACGTACACAAAAAAGGGCAACTGTTTGAAATTCAAGTTCGTGGCATCGTGAACAAGTAAATATGGACGTCTGCAGGCAGACCTGTCGTTTTGCGCACAGCATGGCTGCGTCTCATCTGCGCAAACCAGCAAGCTCTTCTGTGTTTCTGTGGATGCTAAAAGAGAGCTGAGCCAGGCCATAAACCGTCACCCAGAAGCAGGGGCCCGGTTGTGTCAGCCGCTCGGGTCTCCTAATTCCTAATCGATAAGGTTTATAGATCGGGCCCCCTGGCGAGCGAGGCCGCAGACATTTTGAGCCCGAACTGGGCGCAGCTTCGGTTTCCCCAGGAACAGAACCGCTTCGCTTTCGTGTGCATTTCGAACTCGCAGCTTCTGTTCCGGACGCTCGCGCTGGACCGCAGGAAACTCGCTCGTGCGCCTCCGTTTTCCCTAAATTCACAAGTGCGGGCACCGCAGACATGAGAGCGTTCCTTTGCGGCTGCTTTCTTTCTGCTCTTGCTGGACGGTGGTAGGACATTTGAGCTGCACATGTGAATTACAGATGTGGCTGTAAGATGTGTTCAGAGGAAGCTGAAAAGCAGACCTGGCACCTGTGTGCGGTGGGGCGCTGTGCTTTGCGGGCAGAGGCCTGTACCTGTCACTCATCTCGGCCCTGTTCACCTCACCCTCCTCTGAGGGGGGTCTTATTTATAGCAGCAAATGGCTTCGTTTCAAGCCCCGAGGATGCTTGCTTACACCCTGCAGCTCCCAACCCAGGAGACCTCAGGAGCCCCGGCCCTCAACCGCTAATCCGTGCGGACCGGAGCCTGGAGACCCTGGGACGCCCCCTAGACTCTCGCTTGACGCAAAGATCAGGTTGTATCCACCTTCTCATATAAGCGTCTGTCAGCAGTGCCTCCCGCTCACCCGCCCTGACCAACTCCCCTCGAAAGAAGGAGCTCCGATTCCTTGTTGAGGTTTGGGCTGCAGCTCAGCTGCTTTCTGTCCTCGTGGCAGTTTAGTGCATCTGGGGGGCCATTTGTTGTTGGTGAAGCCAGACTGCTTGCTGTGTTTATTTATTTATTAATCTCTTGAAGGCAGCAAACAGCTGTTGTCAACAGAGACCCAGGGTGGAAAGAGTCATAGTAACTTTTAGGAAATCATCCAAGGCAGAGTTCAACGTTATGTTTTTTAATACTATATATAATGTATATTTATTTTTTTTGCAGTGACCAATTATGCAAGAATTTGGAAGAAGAGGCGCTTAAAATACGGAGTCGTGTCTACTTTTGGGTCTGTGGTTCTAAATAAGTGTCACGTCCGTCTAAGTCATTAGGGCTCAGGGAATGGTCGGGTTCTGAGTTGGCCTACTGGAGGTCCAAGCATCACCCCTGGGATGTAGTAGGTAAACAGTCGTACTGTCCCATCATGCCTTGGGTCAAGGCACCGGGGTGGCGGGACCGTGCTGGGTGGCAGCGTGAGCACCAGGCTGCCTGGTCTGAGGAGTCACGCCATCACATGCACTTGGACAAACAGCGCGATGGTTTTGGGTTTCCTTCACCCAAGGAAGCCATGTGACTGCTTGGCTGGCCGTGTGCTGCCCCTCAGTTGGCGAAAGGTGAAGTGAAAAGTGAAAATGTCACTAAGGCTGCGGGCAGAAAGATTTTGTTGTTTTTCGACCGCATAATCGAAATATGCAAACCTCTCATTTTAGCTTAACTCTTATGGGGTCCCAAGAGCTCCCTGAGTTACCACCATTCTTACACTTCGATGTCTCCTGTATGCAAGCTGCCGCCCAATTTACGGTGTCCTCTTTACTTGCTCTTTATATTCAGTTTAAGTTGCATAAAATTGAGAAACTAATGATTTATATTTTTTAAATAATTTGAATAAAAATAGCTTGCAGTCCTACAAATTCAGCTCACACCTTTTCAGTTTATTTATTTTTAGCAGGATTTTGTTTACTGCTTTGTTTTCTAAACTTTATCTGCTGCAAAGTACAGAGCTGCCAGGGTTTTCGTGCCCAAATGTAACTTGGCGGGGAAAAGGGCCCAAACAGGCAATGATCAGAAAAGTGGATGCCAAATGCTGCGGAGGGGCTACTCTTCTATTACATTATTTTACATTAATTTTCCTTTTAACGGTCATTAAAATGAATGAAATGTTACATGGAAAATCTTACAAAGTATTGTTATATATTATAGCAAAATGCAAGATTTTAATGGAACCCTGTAAATAAATCTATGGGCATCTGTGTTATTATGCTGTAATTGTAAGTGACCACAAACTGAGAAACACCAGATTTGTTAATATGGTTAATCTTTCACATTTGGGAGCAGGTTTTTATATTGAGAAACTGGAAATTATTTTTAATGTGCTTGAAATTAATAAGAAATAATAGCAGATATTTTGTCCCACACTAACATTATTTCATATGGGGGTGGGGAAATACAGGTTCCTGGGCAAAAATTAATTTAACAACCTAAATAGGGAGTTTTTAATGTATACCAATAATAACACAAACATGATTTCTAATTTTTGTAGCAAAGATTATTAATTGTAGGTTGTCTTTTAAGAATGTATTTTCATTTATTCATTCATTATGAGGATTGCAGTGCTCTGCCATCCACCTTGCAAACACAGCGTGCGCAGCACAACACGTTTTACGCTGGGAGGAGGAATCTTAACATTTAGCTCATTGAAGAAAAAAGTTCCAAAAATCACTGCCAGAATAAGGAATGTGTGTGATTATTATATTCTTGGGGGCATAGCTAAGCTTTGTAACAAGTTTGTGCTGCGTCACAGACAAATGTTTGTAACTCTGCTTTTGACTTTGAGACTTTAAGCACACCGGTGCGAAGGTGCAGACTTTCCTTGACTTGCATCCTGCTGAGGGACCGACAGCCGGGGTGTAAATCAGTTTGGTTGCCACTTGGATTGCACTTGCGACAAAGCGATTATTTCTTAGTGTGTGGTCCTTCATATAAGTTCATTTCACGCTTTTGTTGATGTTTCTGACAAGTTTCTTTTAAAATGCACAACGTATTTGTGGCATTTCTGAAGCATTATGTGCCATACGACAGCGAGATGTAGAAAGCGGGAGTGACGTGATCTCCTGTGGCTGTACTGTTAACGCTTGGTGCTGGGCTCTGGTCAGTGATGCAACTGGGGCAGAAGGTGGAAGTGGTGCTGTGGGGATACCGTGGTGGTCATGGGAAACGTTCGGTGTGAGCTCATTTCTGTGAGGTGCACTCTAAAGGGAAGACGTGATGAATTCACCTGCTGCGTCCGCATACTTATGGTGCGGGTACACACGTGCAGTGTTTTAATGCATTTTCAAAACTTTTCCATCTACAGCATGAGCTGCTCAGTTGTGTCGTAGTTCTGTGCATGCACCGTACATCTTACATTTCAAGATGCTCGTGCATACATGCTTTAATTTTTCATAAGATGCTTGTTTGCTTTCCAGAATTCCGGAAATCATTAAAAATTATTTAAGTGCAAATCCGTCGTATGTTGGGTATAATCTGTATTCATGTTGTTAAAGTTGTGTACATGACAGCTGTGTGTGTGTGCGCGCGCGCGCGCTTGGCTGCAACAGCACGAAGGGAAAAGGGAGGGAGTACAGTGTCCCCCATCGCTTTTTGTTTAAACTTTTTTCCATCAGCATGAAGGCTTCATGAGAAGTTGAGAGAGAGAATCCCCAACAGGGAATACAGCCCTGGTTTATAAATGAGTAAAACAGTGCAAGTAATGAAATGCTGCACGTTGATTTGGAGAAAAATGGCAATCATAAATGGATTCTTGTAAATGTACAATCCAGCATAAACTGACAGTGGTTTATAACATGTTTATTTCCATAAGTTTGTAACCCATCTTCGCCTCTAGCACATTGGAGAAAGACACCAAGCTGTTTTTAAAAAAAAAAAAAAAAAAATGCTCAGCTGAATAACTGGATAAATCATTGCAACTGCAGTAATTTATCACCACAAGTTGCTTAAAAGCAGCAGTTAAATGTCAGTAATAATTAATTTATTCACTCACCTTCCGCTAAACTGTTTTAAGCTGCTTTTCCTTTGCCGTACTGGTGGCCAGGAGTTTTTCTGAGAATCGGTGATCTTGGCAAATTTCTCCAGATGAAGACAAACAGGTCACTTCTCTCTCTGACACACACATGCTACTAATGAAAGGGTAATAAATTCTGGTGTTGCACACTTTATTACTTTTCACTTTTCCACTTGAGCAGGACTTTTGCATCCCTCTGTCGCTCCAGTGTGTTTCACATTTGTTGCCATTGTGCAACATAAAACAGTTGGTGAAGGTGCTGACAACTCCACTACATCTCCATTACATTACTGTTATTTTTTCTGTAAACAAAACCTTTGTCCAAGGAAATGTACTTGTGCAGAAATTCACATAAGGCTACAATATGATATGAGTTGTAGAAATGAGAATGGTAGTGCTTATGTTGCAGACAAAAGAAGGCTTTTCAGAAGGAGGAAAGCAGCATCCTATAGCTGATGGTGTCTGATGCTGTAGGGAGGTCAACCAAGGGAAGGGAGACCACGCAAGTCAACTGGAGGACATCTGGCACAACAAGGAACTCAGGTTTACTGGTGCACCTGTAGTCAGGATCTCATAAGGAGTTCAGTCTGGGCAAGGAATACAGAGCAGGTATTGGCTGCACAGTTTTGGAAAGAAGTGGGAGAAAAGAAACTGTGGACTCAGTTGGGGTCTGCAGAGTTACTGTAACAGGAGTCTGACATGGGCAGTTTTGAAGGTAGATGGGAAGCAACCAGAGCAGAGTTAGGAATTAATGGTTGGAGAAATAGAAGAAATAAGGTACAGAGGAATGGCCTGTAAGAGAGGAGAAGGGGTGAGATGAAGAGAGCAGTTGGGGTGGTAGCTCTGCATGAGAAAAGGTCAGAAGCTTCTTCTTCTGATGGTAGTCTGCATGTAGAGAATGAGGCTTTGCTGGGAGAGCCTGCATGGTCGGGTTGGAAGGCAGCACCGCTTATGGACAGAGTGTCAGTGGTGCCCTAGCGGAAGTGATGCTTCAACTGAGGATACAGTGAGGGGAAAATGCTTGTGTGTTCATGTGGCACACAAGCCTGTAGGCTATGCTGTAGGAGGGCTGCAGTCTATTTATTGCTTCCATGTAAAAATTCTGTCTAAATATTGTGTAACATCTAATTTTATATATGCAGGATTTGCATCCACACTGTATATGCAAATTTTTTGCAATAATAGCTTTTGAAAAGTAATACAAAAATTAATAATTTCTAAATGGGAACTTTTACTATAATTTATCTGATGCTTTTCTACAGTAAAAAAGCAAATAAAAATCCAAATAAGTTAAAAAAATGGACTGCACAGTACTGTTCAGTATACTGTAATAAAATGTACAGTATATATTGGAATAAACTATATGCTGTAACAAATTGATGTGAAGCAAAAGTTTGAAATGCACACTGGTGTCTTGTCAGCGGCTTCACTCTGAGCGCAGAGTTTCTGTGTTTACTGTGATTTAACCTGGATGCCCATTAGTGTGTGGAGGAGGAGGCAGAGGAAGACAAAGGATTTTCACACAACCTAAAGTCTGTCCTGTGCTGGACAAGAGAACTTGAGAAGTTTTCAAGCAGCAAACGCAGTGATCTCCCTTGTGATGGAACAGGACTGTGACACGAATAGGAGCTTTGCTTTCAGCAACCACAGCTGAAGAAGCTGCCACAGTGCCTGTGAAGTTGGGAAGTGATGGATGACTGCAGACCAACTGTCTGTGCAGCTATCAAACAGCTTATTTTAATGAGTTTCTAGTAACCTCTAGGCCTCCTTAGGCCAGATTTTCTATGTTTGTTCACCCCCCAGTTCCTGCCTCCCTTGCTCTTTGGATCTAGCAAGAGTTTCTTAAAATAAGGAGTGAGCCTTCCGGGGCTGGAGGGATGTCTGACTAATGGATGGCAAGAATGGCACAGTGAAGCTTAATAGTTGTGGGAAACTAGCAGCAGACGTCCATCTTTGGCAGACAGAATGAAAGGTTAATCTGGGGATGGCAGACTGGAGCCACGGTGCGCCACTGTCCAGAGGGCGGGTTTGTGTTTCCAGCCAGCCTATAGTGGGAGCCCAGTGGCTGGGATTGGGGAAGGTGGCAGCCAGGTGGAAATGGCTGAGCGTTTTTGTTTCTGAAAAATAGAAATCGGAGGAGTGGGAGTGGGTGAGACAGCCTGGCCTTCAGGTCTGTTTATCGGTTCTGCATGAAGGAGAGTGCGATCTCGCCGAAGCAGGAATGAGCAGAGTCATCGCACTGCTTGTAATCTGACGCCCTCCGGTGTGATGGCCCATGGCAGCTGGGCAGCCACTGTATCTGCCTCTGAGCGTGTGCGTGTGTGTGTGTCTGTCCTTGGTCTCCCCCAACCCAAACCGCTGTCCTCAATGGTCCACTGAATCACCATTAAATTTTCGCTATTGTAAATCTTCGTTCTCCCTCTCATGTTGCTTCAGCATGTGTAAAAGTACCCTTGAAGTTCTGAAAATGTTCCTGCTTGCCATTTGTGGTCAATTAAAAATGTAATAATGTTCACAGAAAACTCCTATTTATCACAAGTAGCTTCTATGATTTAAAATGTTGGAATGAGCACTTCATATTGGTGCATATTCATATGTGGGTCAGTAGGTGGCATAGTGGGTAGAGCCTCCATTTTGCAGCCCCCATGTTTGAATCCCACCTCATGCTGTGCTACCTTTGAGGATGGTACTTTCCCTAAATTGGCACCATAAAATTTACCCTGCTGTATAAATGGGTGAATCAAAGTAAGTAGCCAAATACTGTAACTTGCTTAGGAGAAAGGCATCACCTAAATGTAAAATTGATCAAAAATTTAAACTTTTGCATTTGAAAACGGTTTGTTGGAGTTTACATTTTACCTTATGCGACAATTTTTTTTATATCCCCTTTAATACAAAAAAGCTAAACATGAACAAAAGATGACCACAGCTATCATTAACTGTATATGTGGAGGAAACCCACACAGACATGAGGAGCCTGCTGCCTGTATCAGTCCTCCACGTCACCCTGTGCCACCCTCACAATCACCCTAAGCTGAGCCCAAGCAGTCTAACAGTTGCTACTGTGGGGGTGATGAGCCCATGTTGTTAGCAAAGAGTAAGACCTTAGCTGTGAAGGAAAGGAGGACTGAGCTCCAGGCACTACAGAATGTGTGGGTGACACCAGGAAGCATTCTGACAGTAGATAAAGATGTTCTCATTAGTATGCAGGAATCATTTCCATAAAAATGCAAAGGTAATAACCATCCTGGAGGTTAAAACCTCCAATAGTTAATAGTGACAAGCTACAGCAGAATACATTTTCACACCTGAACACTCCTTTCCCTTACAGCTCATTGCTGAGACCCCAACGTGGTGGTATCTCTGCGCGATGCGAAGATGGCAAGCCTCCTCCCCAGCATTAGCACTTTTGAGTTCCGCCACTTCACCCCAGAGTCCCTCACACAGATTGAGAAGCGTATTCAGGAGAAGAAGGCGGCAAAGGATGAAGGTGTGAAGGGCGAGCCGCTGGAACCTAGCAGCGACCTGGAGGCCGGCAAGAACCTGCCAATGATCTATGGAGAGCTGCCACCAGAGTTGTTCAATGAGCCACTGGAGGACCTGGACCCCTTCTATAGCACACAGAAAGTCAGTCCAGCCTGCATGTGTACCTGAAGCTCATGTTACTAAAGTTGTGCATTCAACTTTAAGCATTTAAAAGCTCAAGTAAAGTAAAAAAAAAAGTCACAGCTATTTCTGATGATGTGATTTGTCACTAAATGCCACTTCCAAATGGTTGTTTTGATACAAGTTGTATAAGATCTGCATTGGGGCCATAGTATTGTCTGTGCTGTGGTTTATTACTTGGAGAGAGGACAAAAATAGTGCTTTTCATATTATGTGGACAGCAGGACGTATCGATCAGTGACCAGTAAAGTCCTGACTGGTAATCTTTCTGTAGAATTTGTTTGAATATTCAAAAATGTTATTTATGTTAGGTAGGATATCATAGAATAAATGCAAGCTGAGTTACCCAGTGCTACCTTGGTCAAAAAGGTATAGGATTGGAAAAGTAAACCGTAATAAAGCATTACATAATCACCAAACAGTTTTATCATTAAAGTGGTTGAATTTAGTACGTAAGTATTGTTAGTGCTGTCAGACAGGTGGATGTCACAGAGAGTGACGCACGAGCTGTAGTCAGGTGGAGAGGGTGTATAATTTCTTATTATTCTTACATTTTCATGCTAGTGCTCCAGTGATCAAACATGGAGATGGAACTGAGTAGCATGAGCATCGGTTGCATAGCCATGCAGTCAGTAATTATCAGTAATAATTGTATAATTGCAAAGCTTAATTACCTTTCCAGCAGACTGACAAATAATTGAGTCATGGGACTAAAAATCAAATCCCATTCTAGTGAACATTGCTATGCAAGTGTGTGTGTAAATCAAGGGACTTGGACTTAACATGAGACTGAAGCGAGTAGGATTAAATGTCCACGGCTGATCAGAACAGCTTTTAAATGTTCAGCTCCATTTAACTTGGTGTTGATGAGCTTTTAAAGCAAAGCACAAAAGTATCTCTGAAGAAAAGTTTTAGCACATTCCCGTTGATCTACTGGAGCAATTCTATATCAATAATTGGACAACATGATTTCCATTGTGGTGGTGGAGTTTGCCTGTCCTCCCTGTTTATTTGGTTCCATTTCACTTTTCATCTAAATTTCTTTATACCTTACATGTATTTTACACATGTACACTGATCAGCCACAATGTTAAAAGTACTGACAGGTGAACTGAATAACATTGATGATCTTGTTACAATGGCACCTGTCAAGGACTGGGATATTTTAAGCAGCAAGTGAACAGTCAGTTGTTGAACTTGATGTGTTGGAAGCAAAAAAAAAATGGGGAAGCGTAAGGGTCTGAGCGACTTTGACAAGGGCCAGATTGTGATGGCAACATGACTGGGTCAGAGCATCTCCAAAACAGCAGATCTTGTGGGGTGTGGGGTGCTCCCAGTATGCAGTGGTCAGTATCACTGCCAAAAGTGGTTCAAGGAAGGACAACCGGTGAATCAGTGACAAGGTCACAGGCACCCAAGGCTCATTGACACACGTGGGGAAAGAATGCTAGCCTGTCTGATCCAATTCTGCAGAAGAGCTATGGCAGCGCAAATTGCTGAAAACCTTAATGCTGGCCATGATAGAAAGGTGTAACAACATATAGTGTATTGCAGCTTGCTGCGTTTGGGGTGTCAGAACTGGACCACGGAGGAATGGAAGAAGGTGGCCTGGTCTGACGAATCACCTTTTCTTTAAGATCATGTGGAGGGTCGAATGCCTATGCGTCCTTTACCTGGGGAAGAGATAGTAGCAGGATGCATTATGGGAAGAAGGCAGTGTGACGCTCTGGGCAAAGTTCTGCTGGGAAAACCTGGGGTCCTGGCATCCGAGTGGATGTTACTTTGACACTTACTACCTAAACATTGTTGCAGACCACGTACACCCCTTCATGGCAATGGTATGCCCTGATGGCAGTGGCCCTGCCACATTGCAAAAGTTGTTCAAGAATGGTTTGAGGAACTTAACAAAGAGTTCAAGGTGTTGTCTTGGCCTCCAAATTCCCCAGAACTCAGTCTGATCCACGGAGCCCCCACCTCGCAACTTATAGGACTTAAAGGATCTGCTATTAAGATCTTGGTGCCAGACCCCACAGGACACCTTCAGAGGCCTTGTGGAGTCTGCCTCGAGGGGTCAGAGTTGTTTTGGTGGCACAAGTGGGACCTACACATTATTAAGCAGCTGCTTTTAAAGTTGTGGCTTATGGGTGTATGTATGAAGAGTAAATGTAGCTGTAACTTGCTGAATTTATCTGTCTTTCAGCTCTGTAACCGCTAACCTCATCTGTCTTGATTTGCAGACTTTCATTGTGATCAGCAAAGGGAATACAATATACAGGTTCAATGCTGAACCAGCATGCTGCATTCTGAGCCCTTTCAACATTGTTAGGAGAGGAGCAATCCAAATTCTCATACATTCATATCCTTTCTTTAAATTTTCATAGTGCATGGAATTTTGGGATCAGCTGGTTTAAAAGTCCACAGAAATGCAATACACACTGTTCTCAGCTTCTGATCAGCTTAGGAACCAACAACCAGGTGGTACTGTAAATGACATCGTTCGCAAGTTGAATTGTGCTCATGACAGTGATTATTTATAGTTGTGTAGGGCACCTTCTGTTAACTTCTTTTCAAATTTTTCCTATTGTTTTTGACTTGCCAAATTAACAGTGACAGCAGCTGACACTGAGTTGTGAGAAAATGGCTGCTGGCTGTTCCACAGTTGCTGTGGCGCTGCCAACATGTCATAGCAAAGTGTCATGCAATGCTCATCTAATGTGGCATTTTACACTAACGCACCGGTAACACAATTAATTTAATAAACAAAGATGGACACCACAAAGCAAGTGAACTGATTCTTTTTACTTTTATTATTTGGAACAACACACATAGACAGTGCACAATAACAGATATGTTTACTAACTTGTGCTAAATAACTGTATTATGCAGAAAATAAACCCTTAAGATACAGTACATAACACCTTCTGCAATTGTTACACCACGATGTTACTCATACATACAGTCCAGGTATACGCGCAATGTTTTAGTGTCTTTTCATGACTTTTTCATTGTAAAAGTTTTTCACTGTTGTACTGTACATTGTACATTACAAGATGTCCATGTATGCCTATCTTAATTTGCTATGCTGATGCTCATTCACTTCCCAGAAATCATTTGAAAATGAATTTTTTGACAGCGTTCATCCATTTAATTTTTAAAAAATTATTACTACCATTATAATTTGTTTAATATTGTTGGCCGCTGTACGTGTGAGTCTTTCGTAAGTGGAGGACAGTCTGTGTTATTTATGAACACGACTTTAGTTTCTACACCTAGAGCAGAGGTTCTTAACGTTCTCTTAAGTCGTGAACCTTTAAGTATCTCATGATAGCCAAGTGCCCCTCCTAGAAAAATTTCTTCAAATAAATTTGAAGAAAATGTTTTATACAGTTTATTCAGCTGAAACTTAAATTTATACAGAGACATTAATAACAGCAATAGTTACTACTAACAATAGTGGAAAAAATGAATTTTTACTTTTAATTCTCATTCAGTTTACTGCTACAAAGCAGGTACCAACTTCACAGACCCCCTGAAGCCTGTCCACAGATTCCTAGGGGGTCCATGGACTTCATGTTAAGAACTAGAAACCGAGGTACTGTAAGATGACCGCATTTCTGAGGAACATGCCTAGAATTATTGAACAGTGTTTATTACTGTACAGCTTGAATGTTTCCCTTAACTTTTCATTAAGTTATTCAGCATGTTCATCATGATCACCATTCTGTCCAACTGTGTGTTCATGACAATGAGCAACCCGCCAGCATGGAGTAAAACAGTGGAGTAAGTCTCCTCTTTCCCATACTTTCTCTTGTCTTCGTGCCCTGCCTCAGGAAGAGTGTTTCATGATGGCCTTTGACTTTCTTGTCACTTTGACTTTGCAGTGTCAGTTATTCAAATGCAATTTTTTTGCAGAATGCAAAGCAGCCCAGTCATTTAGTGCATTTGTTATTAAATGAGTAAAATTTCTCATCTGTACACTGCATAATGGCAATACAAAGTAGTATGGATACAGTGTAGAATCAAACAGTGTTTTAATTTTCAGACCATTCACATAAAATTACAGGGAAAAGCAAATCACAGCTATAGCTTTCCTTTAAATGGCTGAGCTGCAGAAATGTTGGCAAATGAGACATAAAAGTCAGCATATGCACAAACCAGCGTTTTACTGCCTTGTCTTGCAGGTATGTTTTTACTGGCATTTACACCTTTGAGGCGACAGTAAAAGTGTTGTCGAGAGGATTTTGCATTGGAAATTTTACATTCCTTCGAGACCCATGGAACTGGCTGGATTTCATGGTGATAAGCATGGCGTGAGTACAGGAGAAGCCCCGTCGCTGGATATAGAAAGTGTTAAACATTATGTAAATATTTCCAACGTTTACTGTAAACTCATAGCTACTGCCCCCACCTCCTCAGTAAAGAAAATCTCTTTTCTCAGAAAGTGAACGTCCACTTCTCTTTTCCAGCAGACCTTTGGCTAAAAGAGAATTTGGCAGTGATGCATGACCCAGCCCACGGTGGACAAAGTCATTATTTCAGTTAAACATGATGCCACCTTGCTTTTACCAGAATACTGGAAAAGGAGCTTCTTGCTGAAGGGAAAGAGCACACAGAGCAGTTCAAGATGTTTATTTTTGTCTGGATGAGCACAGTAAATAAGCGGAGTGTCGAGATGAAACTGCATGCCTGTCCTGTGCTGTAATGATATTAAAAATTATATTAATTGTAAATTGAATTATTTACTAATAATACAACATTTTCTCTATGAGAGCAGACACAGATGAAAGTTTATCGTGATTTTGCTGCTGTAACTCATCCTGTCAGCTGAGCTGAACTAGAGAACCGGCTGGGGTCAGACCCTGACATTAAAACCACTTAACATGCAGTCAAATATTGGTGCTTTTGTGGATTTTTCCAGTATTGCACCTTTTACATGCAAATTTCAGCTTCAGTGTGCTACTGTTTAATTATTTTTAAAAGAGCTAAATTAAAAACCTTTTCCAACAGTTTTCACAATTGCTGTTTTAAGAGACCTTTAGAAAATCCATCTTCTCAGAAATATCATCCCCAGTGGGTAAAATGTGTGTTTTTGTGGTTAGTTAGGGTTTGGCTGTCAGATGTTTGTCAGATCTGTGTGTTTTCATTTGTCAAAGGTTTTTTCTTTAACTTCACAAAATAAGATTGTGTTTTTTATGAATGTTATGTTCCAAAAATAGTCGTGTGGCCTTCACATCTTCATTCAGACTAGTAAGTTGCACAACGTTTCTCCCTCAAAAACATCCAGAACACAGCAGGTTCTACAAAAAAATGATCTCTGCATTTAAAAACACTGCATTTGTACTTTACAATCTTCTCTTTACAAACTATCTTCGCTGCTGGCTCATGATGGGTGGTAATCCAGTTCGCATTTATGAGCAAATAGGCGAGACGCAGAGTAAATTTTTGTTTACATACATTAGGATTTTATAGACGATCTCAGCAGATGGACGTGCAGCCTCCTTCAGGCGCCAGATATTGGCACCATTTGGCAGCACAAGCGGGCAGTTGCTGTGGTCTAAATAAAGTACTTGTTAAACCATGTAATTTGCCACTCGTAGAAACTGCTTTTGTACGGCGGTCTCTGTTGAGAGCTAGCCAATATGAGGCACTTTTAGGTTTATGGTTTATGGTGCTGTGGCCTCACGCTTTTTTGTGTCCACAGGTACATCACGGAGTTTGTTGATCTCGGCAACGTTTCAGCCCTCAGGACGTTCCGTGTCCTCCGAGCCCTTAAGACAATCACGGTAATTCCTGGTATGTGTCACACACTGCATTATGTCGCAGACACAAAGGCCTTGGTAATAAAAGTGCAGGCCTGTACAGCTTATTATAATACCCATACTTGCTTGAATCGATGTGCTCTGGAACTGACAGAAATGTAGAAAATAGACTTTTTACGCCATCTAGTTTATGGGAAATGATGCCAATTTTTCCCATCTTTGCATGCTTGCTTTCCACGAAATCCAGGGTTTGTCACTAATGATTTAGATTCAATTATGCTTATAATGATGTCCCTTATTCAGTAGGGACAGAGGTCAAATACCGGATGTCTCTGTGTTGTGTCTTGATGGTGGTTGTGTTAAGCCTTTGCCTTTTCATTTGTATGAGATAAGAGCTGAACTTGATAGTTGTTTACTGTGATGAGGCTGAGGATGCTTCTTCATGCCCCCTCTGTGCTGCTCAGGTCTGAAAACCATAGTGGGTGCATTGATTCAGTCTGTCAAGAAGATGGTGGATGTGATGATCCTCACTGTGTTCGCTCTCGCCGTGTTTGCCCTTGTGGGCCTGCAACTGTTCATGGGCAACCTGCGCAACAAGTGTGTCCTCTGGCCCCCGCCCAGCAATGACACTTGGATGGGCATCAACTCCACCGGCAACAGTACCTTTGACTTCAATGAGTATATCGATGATAAAGGTCACTATAAGCTGTATCTACAATTATTCTTTTTTTAATAGCATCACAGCAGAACTTCAGAGTTGTGGGCTACAACACTAGAGTGCAGTAAATGCCTTTTTTTTAGGAATCTCACTGAACAGAAAAATTGACATTTTGTAAAGATTGCTCTGAAAATGAACACATATTCTTTATTATGACTTCTTTTTGTTCTTTTTCCATTCCTGTAGAAAACCATTATTTCCTGGGTGGTGCCCTGGATGCTCTGCTCTGCGGAAACAGTTCGGATGCTGGGTTGGTTGTCATGGTGACAGTGGTCACTGGAGATACACAAACGTATTCTGTTGTCTGAGTTGCTCTTTAGTCGAAATGATTTGTGTTTGCAATCTGTCTAAGCATATTTTCACAAAGCATCTTTAACTTCCATTGATATGTTAATGTTTATACACGGGAACAATACATTCCCATTAATTTCTGCTTTAATATGTGGAGTATTTTGGAAATTGCTTTCTTGTGTTTGCTGGTAAACCGTTAAGAGTCATTATTACCATAGTCAATGCCATCCTTTGTAGTTCCCATTACGGGACAGCTGCAAGCTCTAACCCAAAGAATTGTTCAGAAGCCGTTTGTCTGATTTGATGGGAAACCCCCCTTTGCTAGCAATGTGTGGGGGTTCGAGTGGGACGGCCTGAGGCACTGCGGGCCGAGCTAATTGTTCACTAACTGTTCACTGGCGCTGTGTGCACAGCAAGTGCCCGGAGGGATACACGTGCATGAAGGCTGGCAGGAACCCCAACTACGGCTATACCAGCTTTGACTCCTTTGGCTGGGCCTTCCTGGCCCTCTTCCGCCTCATGACACAGGACTACTGGGAGAACCTCTTCCAGCTGGTACTGTCGCCCTTCCTATCAGGCACACCTCAGATGTTTGTGAATGATATACATACATCACGAAAGAGGCCAGCTGGAAAAGGGATAGACAAATAATTTACTCCTTGCAGTGCAAGGCAGGTATAAAATGTCACCAGAACTTCCCGATGAGGTGCGAATATGTGCTGCTGAACCTGCACTCTTTCGGCCTTCACTTAACTTCATTTGCTGCCTTTTAGTCTAGCAAACAAAGAAATGTTATAGAAACATTAAAATGAATTAAAAATGGTTAACAGGTTGTGCAGGTTATGCGGTTCTCCTTTCACAGTTTTTAATTTAGACGATTCATTCGTGATCACAAACCTTTATTTACATTCATCTGTGCTGTTGTGATGATGCAGTTGTGATTTGTCATTGTCATCAAATTGATAAATGATATTGCACAAAGTTTTTGTCCCCACAAACATTAATATTAAACATGCACAGGTCTGAGCTATTGCACATACGTTGCAGCAGCAAACATCCTCAGCTCTAAAGTTTTCTTAGATAACAAAGAAATCTGCCTTTTCAGTCTTCATTGTGCTAAGAATCCTGCAAAATGTTCTCCGTGTGACTCATCAAAGGGGATGCGTCATGCTCACGGGCCGAGAATGGCAGCGCTCCTCTGCGTTTTTGCTTGCATTTTCGGTGCTGATGCTCAGCCACAGAACTCGGCTATCTGATCATTACCGGCTAATGTGCAATTTGCTCCTCATTAAACAGGTTTTTTCATATTAAATGCAAATAATTACAGGTAGCCTAAGCCTGTTTGACAGCGGTTATTGCAGGAGGGACAATGCTGCTCACTTAAAGAGTTTATGTGGACAATTCACACTCAAACCCTTAACCCTTGAGCAGTGAGGCACTAATTTCAGCCGATCGTACTTTGTCGCTTTCACTTTTGAGATTATTAAAAAAAAAAAAAAAAAAATGAAGGATTAACAGCATGGCAAACTGCAGAGGTCAGATTTGATGTTCTCTGTGTTTCTATTCTATTTCAGGATGAGCATTTTTATTTGTTCTTCTCGGTGCAACACCTGAAAGCCTGTGACTCACCTTTCCTTGTGCACCTGCTGCTCTATGTGTTTCAGACTCTGCGTGCAGCGGGGAAGACATACATGATCTTCTTTGTGCTCGTCATATTCCTGGGTTCCTTTTACCTCATCAACCTGATTCTGGCTGTGGTGGCCATGGCCTATGATGAGCAGAACCAGGCCACCTTAGCTGAGGCTAGGGAGAAGGAGGAGGAGTTCCAGAGGCTCGTGGAACAGTTGAAGAACCAGGAGAACAAAGTGAGGAACTTCTGCAGACTTGCTGTAACCTTTCTGGATTTGTATTTCGTCCTTTAGAAGTTGCAACACTAACCTTAGCATCTAGTGTAAGTAGACGCATGTAATGCAAAGGTGCAGGTAGAACATATTTGTCATGACGGAATTTGAGATGCCAAATGCACAACAGTTGACTTTCAGTTTCCACTGATTTGGCATTTATTTATTAAGGAACCCAATGACAGTTACAGGTTAGCAGGACATCGCTGGCCAGTAAAAAAACTGGGGAGTCAGAACATAGCTTTTCTGAAGATGACCTTGGCCACAGAGATGATGGTGAGGCTGTGAAGGACTGCAATGGCAGGATTGTCCCTCTGCTTGTCATTGACAAGGTCTCTTCAGATGAGGAGGTGAGCCCTCATGCTGTCTGGCAGCTGAGAACATCCCTGCTGTACCTATTTAGACCCTGGAGTGGCTCTCCATATATCACTTCAGTTATTACTGTACCAAACATGAGCTCCAGAGAAACTTTTATAATTTTATAAAATTTCTAATTCACTAACAAAACCATCCAATCTGAAGTTTGTATGAAGTGTCATTTCAGGAGGGAAGTATTAGACCAAACCCCTGGCCACTCCCAGCCCTCAACCACATGTCTATGTGGGCGTGGCCACTGTTTTCATATCCCACCGCCACCCCACCTCCACCTCTGTCTTGTAAAAGGGGCCCAAAAGGGGGTCTCAACAACTTCCCTCCATAGCAGGTATGAGGCCTCAATTGGACCCCCAGCCCAATGTGCACCTTTGCACCACATAGCCACCTAAACATACGACCAGTCCAATACTTCTAACTCCTGAAAACATTTGTTCCGAACTCATAAGTTACGGGCTTCTGACTTCCGGTCTTCGGTCTGTAACATCCTATCCCCTCTCCATCCCATCTCTACTCCATGTTCATCACTCACCTGTTTATCCTATCCAGCAGCACACCTTATGCAGATGTTTTACTATTATTGAACTTTTTAAAGAAAGCAGTATTGGGCAGCATGCCGTTTTTTCTCTGCTTATTCTCATGCTTCACATTAAGTGACTTGCCTCAAGGCGCCCATCTGGGAAAAACTTCCGGTGTTGACATGCAGTCTTCGTTTCGACTGGTGCTGGAGGAAAGCTGCTCTTAGCAGACAGGCTGAACTGCTCTTCTGTTTGTGCACCCCTCAGTCTGCGGTTGAGGAGGTGGAGGAGAAACACCATGCTGGTTATCTACAGGAGCCTGGGCTGAAGAAGAGGACCACGAGTGCCATCAGTGTTGTCACCAATGCAATGGAAGGTAAGTTATGGTCCAGAAGGACGGGAGACCACTGGTTTCTTTTTCTGTTCTGTTTCCAGTATCCAACAAAATGTGCTGTAAACTGAGGAAAATTACAGACTTGCCTTTCATCAGCATTATGTTATAATTTTACCCTCTTTTGCCCAGCATACATGATAAACACTTTTTCCAGGCTGGATTTCCTCTGAAAGTCCATAGGATTTGCATCATCCCTTCACTATCAACATGTCTGTCTGTCAGCAGACATGAAATACGAATGCATGTGGGACAGTGCTTTATGTACAAAAAAAAATATTTGCACACTTTATGATTTTTTTTTTTTTTGTGCACACAAGTCTATGGGAAACTTTTTGTGCATGGACATCAGCTTTGCTACATTTGTGCAGAAATATCAGCCGTCCCTTGAACGTGTGTGTGAGAGCCTGGTGTGAGGATTTGAAATACGCGAGGCTTAGTGTGGAGTGCAAGAGGCAGTGCTCTAATGTGAAGTGTAATTGCCAAGATTATCGTGATTATCTAACCATGTGGCTCTGCCTGGAGAAGAGTTAGAGCTGCATTGTCTGGAGGGGTTCGGGCCCAGGGAGGCCAAGCACATTGTGTGGGAATTACTGGGAGAATTAGCTTGCTTATGTATAATAATGTTCCTCGGTAGTGCTAAGCCACAGTCATGTGAGGATGATGTTCTGGCCTCTTTGTGGGATCATCCCTGATCTAAACTCTGTATATAAATGGCCGCCCCAAGTAATCCTATCCAAGTCATTTAGCCTGATCATCCTATATACTTGCGTACAGCCTACTGACATACATGCAGGAATGTAATAAATTTGCGGAGCAAATCGAGTTTCACTTTTTAGTCCGTCTCCCATTTTGCAGCATTTCTGCAGGTGAAAGTTTGCTATTTTAAAGCTGATTTTATACACTAAGTGGCACTGCCACCTCTTCCTGCTCCCATAATCGTGACAGAGCTTGAAGAGGCGCACCGGCCATGTCCTCCTGCCTGGTACAGCTTCGCAGACACCTTCCTGAAGTGGGACTGCTGTACACCCTGGATTGTCATGAAGAAGTGGATCCATTTTGTGGTGATGGACCCTTTTGTCGACCTGGGCATCACCATCTGCATTGTCCTCAACACCCTCTTCATGGCAATGGAACACTATCCAATGAGCCCCCAGTTCGACCATATGCTGAGCGTGGGAAACCTGGTGAGATCCTTTTCTCAACATTGTGATGATGTTCTGCTTTACCTTCCATCTGTTTCCTTTGCCCAATCAATGTGGAATCCCAAATATAACGTCAGCTGTACGATTGTCTTGTATGAGAACGATGCTTTTTGCACATGAAGAAGACAGCAGAGGGATGTTTATATTTCCAACCATTTCTTCCTGATCTTCTCTTGCACCAGGTTTTCACTGGGATCTTTACTGCTGAAATGGTGTTCAAGCTTATTGCCATGGACCCATACTACTACTTTCAGGTTGGATGGAACATATTTGACAGCATTATTGTCACGCTGAGTCTGGTGGAGCTGGGTCTCGCTAATGTTCAGGGCCTTTCAGTCCTGCGCTCCTTCCGTTTGGTAAGCCTTACTTTCTACGATCCTGCAAGTTTCACAGCCGTGCAAACAGATATACAATTCATGCATAAATGCAAATATAAACACTGCAGTACAACAACTGTGTACAAAAGGCAGGCCAGAACTTTTTTCTTTGCTTTGGTCCTTACATTTTGGGTTTGAGACTTGCAACAGAAATTTTGCTTCAAAAAAGGTTTCAAAATTGTGCAAAAACTCAGTAATGCAGTGTGTAACACGTATGGGAGGGTGGTCTTTTTAAAGTATCTCGGGGGGTATCAGTAGATAAAAAAATCTCAGGCAGACTGAGGTAATTTGTCATGTCTGGGCCTTTAACATCTCACCAGCGACTCAGGCAAGTCCTGTGAGTTTCGCTGTCACCATACCCGCTGAATGAACTCAGTGCATTACATTTATGTCTGCTATCTGTTTTTTAAGGGGATGGATGCTGAAAGCCGAGATATTTACTCAAATGCAGACATAGCTTTTTTTTTTTGTGTGTGTCTTTTTGGGCTCAGTCGCTTGTGTTTAAGAGGAAATGTGATCATATAAATCCAGCATTTGCTTTTCTAAAAGTGGTCTTTAGAATTACAGAAATGGTTAATTGCTGCAGCTATCGCACTGTACATGACTGCTGCATGACACAAGGATTAACGTGCCTGCGAAAGCCAACCCACAAAAATATTGGTCTTATTGTGTGTTGGAGACAGCTGCGTGTCTTCAAACTGGCCAAGTCTTGGCCAACCCTGAACATGCTCATCAAGATCATAGGAAACTCGGTTGGCGCCCTAGGGAACCTCACGCTGGTGTTGGGCATCATCGTTTTCATCTTCGCCGTGGTGGGCATGCAGCTCTTTGGTAAGAGCTACAAGGACTGCGTGTGCAAAATAGCAGAAGACTGTGACCTGCCGCGCTGGCATATGAACGATTTCTTCCACTCCTTCCTCATCGTGTTCCGCATCCTGTGCGGGGAGTGGATTGAGACCATGTGGGACTGCATGGAGGTAGCAGGCGCTGGCATGTGTCTTGTGGTCTTCATGATGGTCATGGTCATCGGGAACCTGGTGGTGAGTACCGTGTGGGAAGCTGACTGACTGAGTACCGTAACTCTCCTGGGTCCTTTTCTGTCGTAAATAATTGACCTGCATCATCCAAGTTGAAGCGTTTTGTTCTTGTACCCGAGTCAGGTAAATAGACTTTGCAGCTACAGTATTGTTACAACCACACCTTCCATAAAGAGCTATTGAGTGAAACTATGATGTAATGAATAATTCTCTGGCGCCATTTGAAAGGGGACATAATTGTCACCGTTTGGTACGTTTTCTGCATCAGAACAAGTTCATCTCAGTATTCCTCTAGGTACTGAGATTTGGGTTGCCCTCGTCCAGACTGTCCTGCATTGCAGAGCCAGGACGTGCAGATAAGCGGCTTTCTGGTGGTGACACACAGGTGTATTTCTGCTGGCAACTAAACACATTTCCTCTCTGGGTTATTCATAGAATAAAGAGGAAATGGTACATGTGATGAGCTAACAGAAGCTCAGCAGCCAGGGCTGTGCCAAAACTGACACGACTTTTCTGTCTCGTGCCCGAAGCTGCGGCTCATCTCGAAGACAAATGCTGTCAGAGGAGCCGCACTTCTTTTCAGGAGAGGTTCTATTTAAGTCATATGACCTGAGCCAGCAAACGCCGGTACTGTCCTTGGACTGTACGTTAAAACCCAACTCGAGTGAGTCTCTGGCACACATGGGACAAACATGGACAGCTGATAGCTCACACATAGCACTGGGAGACTGGATGCAAACTGCTCTGCTGCAGCCAGATGCCCAAACTGAGGACCCAGTTATCAAAGTTGCCCCCAGCACCGGGCTACGCGTCTGGTACCTGGGGCAAACGGGTTCACATGCTTCTTTAGCTTTTTCCCTGTGACCTCACTGGAGAAAAGGTGAAAGTGGTAAGCAGTAGCTGTGGGCTACAACACAGGCCAAGCAGTTCAGCTCCAGCGTGTTCCTGTCGGGCCATTATGGGCATCGCTTCTGATTTCAAGCTCTCAGGCAAAGGGGAATGGCCAGTGTGCCTCAGCCCCTGTAACCATGATCTCCAGCTAAACACAGTGAACAGGAACCAAGAAATAGAATAACCTGAATTCAGCACTAAATATAGCCTCCTTGACATGGGCCGCAGACTGATAATATTTACTGATGCTGTCATCGCATCAGAATGGCATTCGCCTAATAAATGTTCTGTACAGAATCTGAGTCACACACTTTCATGATAAAAATGTTTAAATGGAGATTTTTTTTTTTTTTTGTGAAGCTAAAAGGTGTCTTAACAGCTTTAATAAATACACAGAGGTTCTTAAGTTTCATTCCTCACCAGACATTTCACTCTGCATGTGCTATTCTGGGAATAAATTGCATTCATTTACTACAGAATTCTTATTTTATTCACACAGTGTCAGTGTTCCCATGGCATTATAGATTTATGTGTATTTATCAGTAATCGGCTTAAACTCTTCTTTCATATCTAACAACGAATGAGGTGAATATTTTCTTTATTTCCAGTTTGCTGTGTCCTTACTGTGGGTTTCACATTTGCTCTTGATCTTTGATGGAAAAAATATCTCTAATGTGCTTACACCACAGCATAATAATGCTTCAGGCTCCCTGGTTACTGTAAATTGCGTGTGTGTGTGTGTGTGTGTGTGTGTGTGTGTGTGTGTGTGTGTGTGTGTGTTCCAGAAGTGGCTCCAAATTACCGCCACCCTGACCCCAACAAATTTATTATGTTTATAAATATGAGTGATATGTTTATAAATATGAGTGATAGCATAACTGAAGACTGTTGCACAGGACGAAATGTCTCAAACCGAAACGACTTTTCAGAGTTGCATAAGCACTTCTTATCAAAGAGCATCAGGAGACGGGAGCAGACATGAAATGAAGCGGTGAATTTTCAAATCTTTATGCCTCATATTACGCTTGAATTCTTTTGCTTCCACTCAAGGTCCTGAACCTCTTCTTAGCTTTGCTGCTGAGCTCTTTCAGCGGAGATAACCTGACTGGTGGAGACGACGATGGCGAAATGAACAACTTGCAGATTGCCATTGGCAGGATCACCAGAGGCATTGACTGGATCAAAGCCCTCATCGTGGGCTTGATATGGCAGTTACTTGGCAAGAAACCTAAAGAGGGAGATGATGATGATGATGATGGTGGTGAGGAGGAAGTGGAAGACCTAAGTAAGGAAACCTTTACCATGAACCACATGGTCTCTGCTGAGACTCCCAGTGCAGATTTCAAAATGCTGGATGGCTTATCCAATTGGATGGATGACATTCACCCCAGTGGATTCCTCCTCAATGCAGAAATCAGTGTTCCTATCGCTGAGGGGGAGTCTGATCTGGAAAACCCAGATGATGAAGAGTGCAGCTCAGAGGAGGAAGCAGAAAAAACTGAAACCAGCAAAAACAACAAGGTGAGTTCTTCACGTGAAAGGCTGAATAAAAGCTTTGATTTGTGTGATTTTGATACTTTTAATGTTGCATTTTTTAGACCAAAACAGTGGCTCAGAGTACGAACATCTGGGTTTACTGTATGTGCTGGAAACCTAATTTTCCACAGTAATGAAGAAGCAGATAGAGGTACGGAAATGGAAGATTTATCATTTAATGTTGTTGTACTGTGCTTTTAACAGTAGTACTTTGCTGCCTCTTAAAGACAACATGAAATAAACTTATGACAGCTTTTTCGTTTTTAGTGCTACAATCATAAGCTTCTTCCATTCGCATTCTGCTGGTTGCCTGCCCAGGACATGCTTGACGCGGCAGCCTGGTTCCTCGTCCTTGGTGTCAGCTCTTGTGAGCTTAGAAAAGATCACACTTAAGTAGCTGGGAAAAGGCCGCCTGTGCAGCAGAAAGGCTCTGGTAACAGAACACCAATCATGTGACTTCATGTATATCGTGGGAAAAAGAGAGGATGAGTTTATGTGGAATAACATAAATACCTGCAGCATTCGGCTCAGCCTGGACTGCTAAATAGCCGAGTATCATTATCCTTACAGAACAGAACCAGGAAATTGGGCAGTTAGGCTGGTATTGACTATTCATCTCCTTATTTCTGCAAAGGATCTCATTGAAATAAGGTTTTTATTGACAGCCAAATAGAAACAGTGGATATAAAAAGGCTGTTATTGAAACTGCAGGATTTTGTGATTTAAAGCCAGGAATCAAGATAAATCGTGTCAGACGTTATCTATCCTATACTATCTTTAACATGGCCTTCAACCAACAAAATTCAAGAAGAAAAACAAATGCATAACTAAGACAAGAAATTGAAATTAAAAAGCACAACACAACTTTTGATAATATTGCCACAGCTGTGGTCAAGAGATAACAGGTAGCAAAAAATCCAAATCCGAAATCCTCTCAAAAGGTACACCTGCAAACACCGGCCTTCGGTGTAGTTCACCTGCACAGTGAAGACTCATCCCTAAGCGGAGACAATGTGCCACCACCAGGGCCGCACTTACAACTGGGCAGCGTTGGTTATCTAAATAAATGGATACGTTTATTTTGTTATTTTTATTTTACTATTAGTATTAAGTAATAACTCGTGACGAATTAAGTGTTTTAATTTGTTTAGCTTCTTGTCTGTCATGCTTTGTTCTGTATGGAGATTGGATTAAAAGGTCATTTAGCTACCAAAGGCAGGCTGGAGTTCTGAGGGGGGGACGACAATATTATTTCATGTTTTAATTTTCTGTGTATAACTGAAGCGCATAGCAGCCAAACACAGCACTGTAACGCAGCTTTAAAAAAAACATGCGCACACCCAAACTTTGACACTGCTGCAAGGTCGCTATTGCTGTGTTGTCCTGCAAGATGGACAGACAGAAAGAGGAGAACATTTTTTTTTTTCCATGAAATCACTCTGCTGAGCAAAGTCTCGTCATATTCTTCACATACAAAGAAATAAAGTGCCAAAAATAAAAGTTGTTTTTATGCATGATGATGACCATAACACGTTTTATAAAATTTTTCTAAAATTCACATTTTATTCATCTTTTATTAATTCCTTACAAATCACTCCCACTCAAGCACATGACTCCTCTTGCGCTTGATGGATAAGAAGTGCTGAGGCGGCATCTTTTACGTCATTCTTTCTCCCCCTCCTGTCGCTTGTAACCCCCCTTCCTGATCCCGCAGCCAGCTGATGCTCAGGATGACTCTTCTGAATGCAGCACCGTGGACTACAGACCTCCAGAGCCGGTGCTGGAGGAGGTCCAGGAGGAGGAACCGGAGCAGCAGGACCCTGAGGCTTGTTTCACTGAGGGTATGGAGGGAGGGGTCCGGTAGGGGCTTGTGGCTACGGAGCAGCCGAATGTAGTGGCAGTGACACAGACTTACAAAGAGCTCAACAAGACTCCTGCCAGCACCAATATTTCATTTTGCTAAAGAAATTCATCCAAAGAACTTCTTAGTGAGACGTCGAGCTGGGCATTTTCACTGAAGCACTTTGCTCAAAGGGGAAACGGCAGGCATTGTTTGTAGGACCTAAACACTGCTTTCCTGGCACAGCCCTTCAGTTGAAATAAATGTGTTTTATGCCAAATGTTTTTTTTATTTATGAACAGTGTCCCTTGTGAAAAAGTAGTATACGTAGTATACTGGTAGTATATTTAAATATACTACCCATATGTTATTTTGGCCACCCGTATACTACTTTTTCACAAGGGGTGGCATTAACTTGAGCTCTAAACTCACAAGTTGCTCTCATCGCAAACAACCTTTGGGGTAAATATTTGGGACAATTTTTTGTTACAGGGAAGCTTTGGACCTTTGGCCAGCAATGTGTCCTTAAACACTTAAGCAGATTTAGGTAAATTTGCCGTGGGAAGACAATGACTTTGTGTGCAGAGATGACTGGCGGTGCAGCGGAGTGCAGAGTCTTGGTTGGATGTGCTATATGTCCCCTGCAGACTGCATCAGGCGTGTGCCCTGTCTGATGGTGGACGTTACACAGGGGAAAGGGAAGGCCTGGTGGACCTTGCGGAAAACCTGCTTTACCATTGTGGAGCACGACTACTTCGAGACCTTCATCATCTTCATGATCCTTTTGAGCAGTGGAGCCCTGGTAGGTTTATGTGTACAATCTCTCACCCGAGTGACGTGCGCTGCTGCAGAACAGCAGAACTCATTCTGTCCTTTGTGCTTCGTCGAGGAAGGTGAACCAGACTCTACTGCACAGTGTGGAAAGTAACATTTCACATAACTCTTGTGCTTTTTCTAAAGGCTTTTGAAGACATTTACATCGAAAGGCGCCGTGTTATCAAAATCATCCTGGAATATGCAGACAAAGTCTTCACCTATGTGTTCATCATTGAAATGCTCCTTAAGTGGGTGGCTTATGGTTTCAAGGTGTACTTCACAAACGCTTGGTGTTGGTTGGACTTCCTCATTGTTGATGTAAGTCTTATGTATTTTTATGCACCAATCATTTGACATACTAACGCGATGTCACTTTCCTGCAGTTAAATGGGTCGTACATTTCTCATTCACCAACAACAAAGAAGTCTTTATTTTTATTTCCAGTCATAGACGTTATCTGAATTGGTCTTTTGGTTAATTGTTTGAAAAGCATTAGAACGAGCACAAATGAATACACTGCATGTAACAGGTAAAATGTATTTCTAATGATAACCTGCATTAAAAGTTTGAAATTCTTCACAGGTGTCCTTGATCAGCTTGACCGCTAACCTCCTAGGCTACTCTGAGCTGGGAGCCATCAAGTCTCTGAGAACCCTTAGGGCTCTTAGGCCTCTGAGGGCCCTGTCCAGATTTGAGGGGATGAGGGTGAGTGACACTTGAAAAGCTCCTTCTACTCACAGAAAGGCTGTCAGAGGTCTTGAGATGTTTATGCCAAATATGGAGTGCTGGCATCAAGTGGTGTGGTTCATGGCTTAGCGTAGCACGATATGGTTTCAGTTTTGTCTAAGAATGTACTTAATCTGAGTTGCTTCAGAAAATATCCAACTGTATAACAGGCTGAGGAGAAAAGGGTTACTCATGCAAGCCATTTTAGCTAGAACATCTACATAAACTGAATGTGCCGTACTTCTGCATACCCAGCTTTGTGTTGTCCAGAAACCACTGTTTCCCTGTGTGTTTTAACTGAAATCTGTCTGCATTGTTGGCAGGTGGTGGTTAATGCCCTCGTGGGGGCCATCCCCTCCATCTTCAATGTTCTGCTAGTGTGTCTCATCTTCTGGCTCATCTTCAGCATCATGGGGGTCAACTTGTTTGCCGGCAAGTTCTACCACTGCATCAATACGACCTCGGAGGAGCGCTTCCCCATTGATGTCGTGAACAACAAGAGCGACTGCATGGCACTCATGCACACCAGCGAGGTGCGCTGGGTCAACGTCAAAGTCAACTACGACAACGTAGGCTTGGGATACCTCTCTTTGCTGCAGGTGGTGAGTACATGTTTGTTCAGAAGAGGCTTCTGCCCAGAATCTTATACTTAATATAATTGTGACTAAAGCAGTGATGCTGATCCAACGGCAGAACTGACAAGTGAACTCTCTGCATTATTGCATGTTTTTTTTTTTTGGGCTGGAAATGCTAAATTGCATTTCTGTCTCTTTGTGTCTAGGCTACATTTAAAGGTTGGATGGACATCATGTACGCAGCTGTGGATTCACGTGAGGTAATTTCTGCCGCCATGTTGAGTTGTGTCTCAGTGCAAACCCACGGTGTGCAGTTAGTCATATACGAGGGCACAGGATGTTTAAAGTAAGCAGTGTAATAAATGAGCTGTAAAGGTGTGCACTTACAAGGAAAAACTGCTCATATTGCCAAGGGTTCTAAGTAAGCATTGATTTGACCACAGTGAAATTTTGGTTTCATGAATCTGACCCTTACAGGTGGAGGAACAGCCCTCATATGAGGTCAACCTTTACATGTATTTGTACTTTGTCATCTTCATCATCTTTGGGTCGTTCTTTACGCTCAACCTCTTCATCGGTGTCATCATTGATAACTTCAATCAGCAAAAGAAAAAGATAAGTGTCCAAGTGTCCTTGTGATTCCACACTGTTGTTAATGCAACACCAAGAAAAACCAGGAAAATTTCTGGGTGTAGCCTGAAGTTCTGCTGCACGGCCCTGTTCACATGGTGACTAACAAGCTATATGCATTCTTGATTTAAAAAAAGGTTTTGAATCATTGTTTCTGGACTTGCACTTAGGAGGGAAAGACATCTTTATGACTGAGGAACAGAAGAAGTACTACAATGCCATGAAGAAACTTGGTTCCAAGAAGCCAGTGAAGCCAATACCCAGACCCACGGTATGCCCACGGGGATTAGGTGTGAGCTCATGGTTACGGTGATGTATCTGGCAGTGGCTTGCACAGGTTTCCTAAGTTCAGCATCTAATGGTCACTTTTACCATATGACCGTTATAAATAAATCAATTTCTCATCTTTGAAGCATTTCGGCCAAAAAGCAGTCGTCCGCATTCATTATTACTTTTTCATTTTGTTTCATCCTTTTTTCCCTTTCACCCCTTTTCTTGGTTCTGAAGAATAAAATTCAAGGCATGGTGTTTGACTTCATTACACAGCAGTTTTTTGATATCTTCATCATGGTGCTCATTTGCCTCAACATGGTGACCATGATGGTGGAGACAGACGATCAAAGTCAAGAGAAAGAAAATGTCCTCTACCAGATCAACCTGGTCTTCATTGTGATCTTCACCTGCGAATGTGTCCTAAAAATGTTTGCACTTAGGCAATATTTTTTCACCATCGGATGGAACATTTTTGATTTTGTCGTCGTCATTCTTTCGATACTTGGTAAGTTCTCGTGCCTGCTAAACTTAATAAGTGTGATGGGGGTGACATTTGATGTGTAATGCAGTACTGAATTGACAACTTGCGCTCACATGGCTGCTCGATTGTTGTTTCAGGTATCATGCTGTCGGACCTCATCGAGAAGTACTTTGTGTCTCCTACGCTGTTCCGTGTCATAAGGTTAGCCAGAATTGGACGCGTTCTGCGTCTCATCAGGGGAGCCAAGGGTATCCGAACTCTGCTGTTTGCCTTGATGATGTCACTTCCTGCCCTATTCAATATTGGCCTGCTCCTTTTTCTAATTATGTTTATTTTTTCTATCTTTGGAATGTCAAACTTTGCTTATGTCAAGAAACAGGCAGGGATTGATGACATGTTCAACTTTGAAACATTTGGCAACAGCATTATTTGTTTGTTTGAAATCACCACCTCAGCGGGCTGGGATGGGCTTCTGCTGCCCATCCTGAACAGTGGGCCTCCAGACTGCGATCCCGATATGGAGAACCCTGGCACAGATGTGAGGGGCAATTGCGGGAATCCGGGTATGGGCATCATGTTCTTCTGTAGCTACATCATCATGTCTTTTCTGGTTGTGGTGAACATGTACATTGCTATCATTTTGGAGAACTTCAATGTAGCCCAGGAAGAGAGCAGTGATCCTTTGTGCGAAGATGATTTTGAGATGTTCTATGAGACTTGGGAGAAGTTTGACCCAGAAGCCACCCAGTTTCTGGAATATAGCAAACTGTCAGACTTCTGTGACACACTGCAGGAACCTCTGCGGATTGCCAAACCCAACAGAATTAAACTGATCTCCATGGATTTTCCAATGGTCACAGGGGACAAAATCCATTGCATGGACATTCTTGCTGCCCTGACTATGGAGGTACTGGGTGACACAATTGAGATGGCTGCCATGAAACTGAGCATGGAGGCTAAGTTCATGATGAACAATCCATCCAAGGCGTCTTTTGAGCCTATCGTCACCACCCTACGGCACAAGGAGGAGGCCGTTGCGGCAGCTGTCATCCAGAAAGCCTATCGGAGACACCTGCTCAGAAGGTCCATAAAGCAGGCGTCCTTCATGTTCTGCTTAAGAGCAGGCAAGAAACAACGGGACGAGGACCCACCAGAAACCAGTGGAATGATTGCTAGGAAAATGAAAGCCTTGTATGGAAGCCAAATCCTCGATGATGATCCACAGTCTGCAGAACATCTGCCGCTCACAGGGCCCCTTGTAACCCCTGAAGCAAAGCTGCTCGTGGTCCCTGTGGAGGTCACCAGTGAGGTGGTATTGCACGCTGCTCCACCTTGGAAGCCCGCAGCTCCTGGATGCAATGCAAAGGAGTCCGTTGTATAGCAGACTGCATGGCACTTAAAGAATTGTTCCCCGCAGAATGAGGGGGGGGTGTGTCAGCAGGAAGATTCAGGCTCCAAGTGGGAGCAATTTTTCGGGTTTCCAGAGTGTAAGAGTAACACAGTCAGTGGTACGAGTCGCAGATATCAAGCAGGAACTTTAACGTCTTGCATTTCAGTTCCCTTTTGGGTGAAAATGCCAAGAAATATCTGCAAGTGCCTAAGTCCTGTTATCTGTGTTGTTCACATTTATGTAACGTTTGTACATTTCCTCATCATACATGGTAAATTGTTTTGCTTACAGTCCCTGGCCTTAAACTTTGTAGCCATATTTAATCATTTTATATCACTGTTCATGAATTACCTCAAAGCCCCTTTCCTACAAAATGTTGCTTTAGTTTTTTAAGATCCCGGTAGAAGGAACTCTGAAAGTGAACTTATACCTGTAAAAATATAATGGCAATTAAAATTAGCGTGCATGCGTTTTGCCTGAAACTGCACGGCATGGGCGTGGTTGACCCACCTCAGGCAGCCCCACCTCCACCGTCCCGTCTACTGCTTACGGGGCTCAGATTTCACTGAAGTTTAAAAAAGAAATCGACACAATTTTCACTTACAGCGAGACAAGGTAAACTCCTCCTAGTGTTTCACCAGCAGAAGCAGATCTTTAGAGACAGTAAGCCAAGTCATCCAAAAGAAATCAAAATGTTTCTTTGTGTCAGGCTGTAAGGCTGATGGACAACAGTAAAAGCCCATGACAAGCGAATACGTTCTAGTTAGGGTTTTAGTTTGGTCTGCTGTGAACCGCTACAGGCGGGTCATTCACTCGCAAACACAGCACAGGTGGCTCCTGTGACTGTGGGAGGAAACCAGAGCCCCCAAGAGGAGCCCGGTGCAGACATTCAGATTGCGCGGAGGCAGAAGCAGATTAAAAGTGGCCCTGCCTCCCGATTCCATGCCGCACTAAGTGTAAAGAAACTTCTTAAGCTCACGTCACCTGTTCCTGCCCCCTTAGAAGAGCGCAAACCAGGTTTTTACGAAACGCTAAACGGGAGTTTTTGGAGCTTTCCGATTGAAATGGCCTAAAACAGGAGACAGTTAAAATTTGGCCGCATAGCCACAGGCCAGTTGCTGCGTAGAATTACTTGTATCTGTAGAAAAGCAGTAGAGAGGAAATGCTGTACTTGGAACTGAACACAGGAAATATTTTACGTAATATTTACTTAACTTTCACATGGCTTTTGCTACACCTGTTACTCCTATTGTAATGGCACCTTTGTGTGGTGGCATTTACATTTCCTCATGCTGAAGAAGTTCTGAACAATTTGCTGGCTCGAGTTAACAGAAATGGAACCGGCGCAGCGGGGTTGCGCTGTATACTGGCAGATGAAAAATAATGCCGATAATTTGTGTAAGCAATCCGGTGGCCGTCGTCCGCGTTACTCTGCTATTTTTATCTCAGCAGTTCCTGTGAATGCAACAGACTGCATCACTGCACAAAACACCCGACCTCAGACTGCAACAAAACATGTCATAATGCAGCTTTTCAGCCGTTTTACTTCAGCTGTGGAAAGACCCAAACCCTTAGGTGTTGTTTCAAGGCCATGTTTCCTGAAAGCAGGATGATTCTGTTTTTTTGAAACACATCCTTAATATTTACTTGCCTGTTAAAAGCATAATTTTTTATGACTTTTGCGTCCGTGCCGTTCTGTTTATGTTCGGTTGCAGTTTTTTGTTTGTTTGGATCACCAAGTCAACACACAGATGCAGGTCATGCAGGAGTCACTTCTACATTTAAGGGAAAACTCAAGTTGTTTTTGTACATTTTTTAGGTACAGTTTGAAGTCTGCTTGTACCGATGCTGTCAGATTGCCCATGAAGTGGGCGCGAAAAACATCAACGTGTAAAACATTGTTTTCTACTGGATTGTGAAATGAATAGTTAGCAGTATTTTAAAGTAATAGTTTCAAAATGATATTGTCTTAAATGAAAAATGTCTTATCTTTGGAAATGTAAGAAATAAGCACTTTTAGCAGCTTTTTACCTACATTGTTAGTGTCAGATTATTCTTTGTATTTATAGTACAGACAAACTAAATGGAGCCTAGTAAAGTGAAAAATGAATTCCAGTTGTGAATAACAGAAAAATAGCACGAATAACAACCGGGAAACACATGTAGTCACAGCTCAGAATCTCGCCGTGTTGCTTCTTTAACTTGGTTTGGATCCGTCCGATCTCATTTTAGTGTTCTGGAACCGCTGCGGTGTTTGCCGACGTGTCCTGCTCCAAATAAAAAGCAAGACCAATGCTGCAGGCTTATTATTATCATCTATATTTTTACTAATAATTTGATTTCTATTATTATGTCATTGTAATATGTTAAGAACAGAGCAGAGCAAGGTGACACTGAAATAAAGTGAAGCCACAATCCTGCAGGTTCCTCGTATTAAATTCAGCTGCCATCTTGGACACGAAAGCTGTAACTGTAAATGATATAAATGATCTGTACAGTTGTTTACATTTCTGGAGATTGTGTTCAGTGCCTGAAGCCCTGTGTGTTTTAGTTTACCTGTACATACCTTTTGCTCCTGCTGCAAAGGATTCTTTTTAGATTTATTCTTTGTATTATCTGCACAAAGTGTTCAAAGAAGGTGACAGTTAAATGTTGCTGAGATGAAATGTTGTGCACGGCTGTATGTGAATCATTTTTAACTGCGCATGTGTGTAAACTGTATGTCTGTCATGCTTGCAGCTACCGTGTGTGGATGTGGATCCTTGTCATTAGTTTTCTTCTCATTTCATTGTTACACCAACATATTTGAAAATACTACTTGGCATTGTTTTCTGTTCACTTCTCAAATCTGTATTGATGTACTTTTTATTTTCTCAGTGATGTTATGACTGCACTGTCACTTACTTTAAAACCGTTGCCTTGCAACCGGTCGTTTGACTCTGACCGTCACGCCTGGTTAAACGCTTTGTGCTTCTCGCGTGGTGTTTTTATCTCTGCCTTTGACACGTCTATGATGTGAGGCAGCAAACATGAAAAAATGAAGGATTGTTTCAGCATTGACATTTTTTACATGTTCATGACATCTTTATTATGCTGTGCAAGGTCATGCAAACAGGCACCAGGAATGTTTGTTTAAAAAGAAGGGACGTTACTTGAGGTCGTATGTTACTACGGTGTTTACTTTTACCCTGTCTTTACCTCACCGTGGCTTTTCTGATGGGAAGACATTCACACACTTCATTTCAGAATGTTTTCAAAGGCACAAGAGATTTTTACTTGTGATTTTAGATGACACTTTGCCATCGTGTAGTTTTCCCTGCTGCCTTCGGATAAACAGGAGTTGCAAGCTACACACACGCCTGTTTTGTACGATCATACGCAATCCGTATCTCTGGTCTCAGGTCTTCAGGCCACAAAATGGGCAGAATTTTGGTGGTCAAATCTCCCTGCTCACGCTGGGCCGCAGTGACACAGTACACACGCAGCTGTGATTCTAGCCAAGACCAAAAATGTCTAAGGGTCCATTCAGAAAAACTCAGCTGATCGACATCTGTCGGTTGGTTTTGTTCATTTGCTTAAGATAAAACGCAGTTTTGAGATCAGTGGTGCTCACTGACATGCATGAAAAAGTTGACTGACCAGGCCTGGGGGATGTCAGTAGGCAGTGGAGCGAGCACACAGCCTGACGCATCTGCGAACCAAATCCTGCAACTGTGCCACAGACCTTCTGAATGAGGCTCAGAAGAACACGAAGGTTCCTTTACACGTGGAGGTGCTCACACGGAGGCCATAGACTGCACGGAGGCTGAAGAGCAGCTTCGGACCTGGATCGGATGCTTCCCACACACAGGATCTAGCTTGGTTTCTGCCTCGAGCTACTTTTTCTCATAGACGTCAATGAAGCTACATTGTACATAGCATAGGTAGCACAACCAAGTGATCATTTACTCATTTTGATATGAGGTGCTGAAGAATCTGTGGTGTGTGGGTCTAGAACAGAACTTTCAACCACTGAGCAGTAAAAGACCATCTGAACATATCTTCACCGTGAAACCGTGTCTCAAAAACATGGTCGAACAGGCAACCTGCACTTCAGAAGGAGTTCCATCACTACCTGAGAGTTTGAACATCCAGCACAAGTGAGTGTCATGACAGCAACAGTGGGGAGGGACCCTGGCAGCCTTTAAATGGCCTTTGGGACACTAGAGCTACACGAGTGGTACCTTAGGTTGACTGGGAAGTCCAACAGGCCTGAGGCATTCATGAGCTCCAGCACCACACAAACACAGGTTCCTCTAGACTGAATGGTGTCCACCACAACAGTTGAGCTGATGCCTTGAACACATAGCATCGGGGCAAAACATCACAGGGCCAGTAGGCTTCATGCAGCTTGGATCCATTGTTGGAACTGGAACGTGCCATCAAGTCACTGCTGACTCCTGGGCAACTATGGCCATGGTTTTCAAGGCAAGGAGGATTGCAAGTGGTTTGCCGTTGCCTTCTCCCAGCTTATTTTTTGCTTAGGCAAGCACAAGTGCACAGGCAAACTCCACACATGGCCCTAAGTTGGGCCTGAACCCCACATCAGACAAGCAGCCCAGGAGTTGGGGGGGGGCACCAGCTTTCCCCACTGCACCACCGCATCCCCCGTATCCCATGTAAGAGGTGAAACTGTACCGTTTTCTACAGCCACTTCAGCGCTGCAAGGCTCCAAAAAAACAGAAGTCTGAACCATGTTCACGTTTTTATTTGCTTGGTGTTTTTGTCCAAAGCAACATGTGATGTTGAGCTACTTACAGTGACTAAACCATTTGTACAGCAGCACATTTTACATTTTAAACACGTTTTGTTCGTTCTGCATAGGACAAGGGCCTTGACCAGTGGTACAACAGCAGGAGGTGGGCTTAAAACCCGGGTCCTGAGTGAATATGGCTGCTCTAACCACCACCTACCTGCTGCCCATATACAGCAGTCCTGGTTTTTTGTGTGTTTTGTCTCTTTTTAGCAAACTACACACAGATTACTTAGTCTTCTGGGAGAGGTGCACAGTGGCACCGTGAGTATTGCTGTCACCTCACAGTACCTGGGCTACTTGGCTGTAGGTGTGTGGAATTTACATAACCTCTGTGTCAGGTTTCTTCTAAGTGCTCTGGTTTCCCCCCACAGTCCAAAGCCAGGCATTTCAGGTTAACTGACAGCTACAAACTGTCTGCAGTGCGCGTGCGTGTGTGGAGCTGCCCTGCGATGGACTGGTCTATCCAGCCAGCTTAGCGCCTGCTGGTTCTGGACTGGACTCCGCGCCCCGCTGTGACTCTGACCTAACCGGGGTTAAGGGTAAATGAAAAGGGACAGATGATCTGTCTTTTGGGGTCATGCTTTTTAACCAGTTGGAGGACTTTCTGGATGCTTCTATGATTTATACGTTAAGCAAAGACAACTGTCCAAAACGGTCAGATTTTATAATGCATGCATATTGCATAGATTTTTCTCCTACGCCAAAAGTTTCGAAACCAAACCACCTTCTCATTCAGCATCTCCTCACAGCCCACTGTCTGGGCATAAAGGACATGGAAATAGTTGCCCAAATTTAGCCTCATGCCTACACATTTGTTGACAAATCCTGAGACGTCACAGGCCAGCCAGTGTGACGCCACCCACATCTTTGCATGCGGGGGCCGTGCCCTTTTGTCAGAGGTTAGGGTGGGAGGCAACACAACTGAAGCGCATCGAGTCGAGCCCCGACCGCAGCAAGGCAACGCAACGCAGCTCAGCCCCTCGTATTGCCTGAAGCCCGGAGGAGACGCCGCTGTTTGCGCCCAGCACGATGCTGCTGCTCAGGACCTCGCACTGTGCTTTTGCCAGCGGCTGCTGGCTCCTCCTGGTGCACTTTGCAGGTAAGAGGCTGCCCGGCTGAACGACTGAAGGCAGATGTTGACCAAGTGGAATTTTTAGAGAAACCATTTGTGCTGCGCGGTCACTCTGCCTTTGATTCTAATTCAGTTTAGGAGCTCCGCTTTCAGTCTGGCTGTGTGCGAAAGAGGAAGTTGCTCCGCACCACTTTTGGGCGCGCTGTGCAACATATGTGCATGGCAGTCTGTTTTTCTTTTTAATTTTTTTAAAAGTCTAAGCGTAAAAGTGAACTCCAAGTGCTAACGTATGCAAATGAATGTGTCCGACTGCAGTTATCGTATCCATGGGTTTATTACAGCTCTGCCGAGCAGAAATACGAAATCTATAGCCCACGTTCAGCAGCTGTTTCTATGCAAAGTCTCATCATGTCTCTCCGATGTTGGTTGTGTCCATAGCGGGTCAGCTTCTGGAACAAAAGCCACGGTACATTGGCTTTAGTACCGGCCAGGTGGTGAAAATCTACTGCCTCGTGAAGGAAGCGAAGGTTAACAAGACGGTGGTAACCTGGCACCGGGCCTCAGTTTATTCGGGGAAAAAGGACCCCCTGTCCCCAACTGAAAGATTTAATCTAAACGAATTTCCGCCTGAACATGCTTGGCGCAGTATGAACATAAAAGATGTGACGCCTGAAGACAGTGGTGTGTACTTCTGTCAAGCCGATGGAATTTGGGGATGCGGAACAGAGGTAAAGGTCATCAGTAAGTACCTGCTGTGCTCCACCTCGCCGTTCGCATCATCAAGCAAACACCCGTTCGGCACCCGTGAAACGCACCCTGGGTTCGGGCGCCTCTTCGTGACGTTGCGGCTGTTAGAAACGTGCATCCACTGTGCTTCTGGCCAGCGCTGCAAGCACGCGCGGGCACCCGGTGCTTCCACCAACTTGTTGAGCAATTTGTAAAAACGGATGTTTGCTTTTGTCCACCGCACCAGGACGCATTTCCGCTGTGGATGCCATGAAGAAAAGCCAAACAAAGGATGTCTTAATTGTTCTTCAGGCGATGCTTCTAGTAGTCTTTCTGCTCATCCCAGGTGTGCTCTTCTTGAGAAAGGTGAGTGCTGCTACATTTGTGCATAGCGGACGGTTGTGATTAAGCCGGATTTGGTGGTTTATCGCAACTGCAGTCAACCTTCGAGTAGGAAAGTATCGGTGCGTTGTCTTTTAGAGCTTCTGTTTGCTGCCAAAGTCCCCCGTGCGTGTTTTTGGCATTCAAACAACAGGACAGGCAGGTGGAAATAACATTCACCATGTATTTGCTCCAGGTGACCCAGGAAGACAGGATTTACGAAGAACCCGAAGACAACCACTTGTATGAGGTAACCTGGGTCTTACTGCCCTGTAGCAGCAAAGGAATCTGTAAGGGGAACAGAATTTTGTGTTTCCAAAGTCCTGAGTCGCAACCGCATCGACAGTTGAAACAAATGCGGACGAATGGGCCAAATGTAAAAAGCGCAGATGCAGGAGCGACTACGTTTGTTTTGCGAGCCAAAAGGAGAAACAGGAAGCAGCAGACCCTGGCACCGCTGATGCCGTGCACAGCTATGTTTGTCGGCTTCCCTTTCTCTTTGCATCACCAGTTGCTCGCATCTGCCCTGCTGCCTCTCTTCCTCTCTGCTGTGCACACAAACTCTCCTGGGAGCAAAGTAACTCTGCGCACTGCACGCATCCATCCATGCCCGCCATGCTGTATGTAAGCCTGCGTTGCCACCAAGGACTCCGCCTTATTCACGCGCAGGCTGGTTAACACCCTCTTCCGTGTGCTTTGTCTCCGTTCGTCCTGTCCATCTTGTGGTCTGCAAATGAACATGCGCTTGTTTTGTGGAGAAGAGCGAATCTCAGCTTTGGCTTTGACTCCTCAGTCCCGTCACTGCCGATGCGCCGCCCTGCACACAGCAGCACCGCGCACCCGACCTGCCGCTGACTTGTTGCCTCTGTCTTGCCCCAGGGGCTGCAGATTGAGCACTGCGACTTGTACGAGGACATCACCCCATACAGCCAGCCTTCGGAAGCTCCTTGGGAAGGACCCGAGTCTCCGTGCGAGGAATGAAAGGTTGGGCAGACTCCCAAAACTTGGCAAGGCTCTTGAGTTTGGCCGCTCGGCCGTAACCGAGGCTGCCTTGGCATCCTTTCACTCCGCACCACTGCCAGTCCTGCCACCCAGCACCACAGACACGATGATGCCCAAGTGGACTTTGCTTTTGCACCCGATAGCGCGCCCACGTGTGAACTTGGTTTACTGCACTTGGACTGCTTGGTCCTGCTGTTCAACACTGGAAACTGAGTTAGATGGCAACGCGGGCGTTTCTGTACATCTGTGGCTCGGCCGTGTCCCGTCATTTTATCCCAAAAGCCTTTTAAGGACGACGGCTACCTCACGTGCCCTGTCGAGAATTACACAACCCAGCAGACTTTGCCAATGCACCGCGGTCCTATTTATTGTATATATTGTGCAAACGCTGTACTGTAATGCAGTTTCATCCCAGGCGTCTTTACATTTATCGCTGATAAATGTGAAGCCTAAGGCCCAGAGAAAAGGCCGTCCCAGCTTGTAAGTTCCTTCTGTCTCGATGCGTCCATTTCAGTTAAAGGCATTCAAGTTTGGTTCGTGTAGAGATGATTGCCCATCATATACTCGTAAATAGAAGAGCTGCAGTCGTACAGCTTCAGGTTATGTTTGTGAAAGTGTGGCTATTCCATGCGTATCATTGTTTGAAGTCTGTATTTTAAAAACTTTATTCAGAATTGCTATACTGCTGTTAAACAGTCCTGTTTGCAGCATTTCATTTTCAATAAAGTATCTTCCAAAGCCAGACTGAATGAAGGCTGTGATGGCCCAGGAGGGGAGAAACGGAAGGCATATTTTACAGGCCGTGCTTTCAAAAACACAGCTGGCAACACACAAGCACAGGAGCTGTTGTTATTTTTCTTATTTACTAATGGGATTGATGGATGGATTAGAGGAGCGCTTGTCGCACCAAAGTCTTGACAATTTGTTTCCGAGTCGAGGCACTTCTTCGAAATGCATAATGCACACCTTTTTGGGTACAAATGACCATAATCTGCAACCCGCATTGCTTATAACAATGATCTAACCAAATTATTATATTACAAATGATTTTGACTGCTTCAGTGATGAGTCCTTGTATGCAGTTCTGCACACATGAGTCTCCTTTGCACCCTCATCCTTGGTTTGGGCTCTTAATTCATCTAACTGGGTTTCTATAAAAACACTGCCAAAAAAGAACAATGGGCTCAGCCCTGCTAGTGAAACTGCGGTAAAGCACAGGTTCAGCAGCTCATCCCCATGATATACGATGCATCTCAGGACGCATATGTTTCCTGTGATGGTTTCCTGCGCATTTGCATGTGTTTGCATCCTCCCAGCTCCTTGAGCACAGTTAGCTGAGCGTGAACATGAGCCACCTCCAAAAAATCCATTGCACATCAAACTACGTCCAACCCACAGGACTCTCACATTAAAACTGTGCTGAAGAATTAAAGAAGAACATCCCGGCCATGCAAAAAGTTTCGAGAAAAGGCCGACGTGCACGAGAAGCAAAGTCAGAACCTAGCGTTGAAGTAAACCCGCAGGGAAAAGCCTTTGTAATTCATGCTGGCATCCCTGAGAACACAGCAGTTAATATTTGGGTCTTTAGCGCCTCCACTTGGGCCAACAAACATGAACATATGGACCACGGCTCAGGATGGCCACAGATATTTTGGCGTAAGAATATCAGGTAAAAACAGATAGGGTTTTGCTCAGAGTTACATTTCTACACAGCTGTTCTTTCACTGCAGTCACTGTGAGGAACTTTACTGTAAGGATTCCCTTCTTGCCTTAGCGAGGGTTTAGCAAATATTGAGTGTCGGTCATTCTTTTTCTGCAACTGCTAGTGCGCCTTCAGTCCACTGATGTAAACGCCCACTTTACAGTTTTTCACTTTCGTTACCGACAGTCGTTTCGTTAATAAACGGACATAAATAAGTGTTGGAACGGCACAGAAAGGAAGCAAACGCACGAATGAATTCACAGGGAAGCTGCGAGCGCAGAACACAAGGAAAATGTGCAGACGCCAACCTGGAACGGGAGCTAAAGCGGACGTCGCGAAGTGCTGAGCGAAAAGCCTACATTTTGAATGGAACGAACCGGAACGGCTCCTTGCAGTTCTGTAGCAAATTCTGCTCAATTCAAGGAGAGACGCTGTCGATTCCAGCCTCCTCGTGTGATGACTTTTGGATAAATGAGAAGGACCCAAGGTTTCAAGCGACAGCCATTTAAGGGCGAGCAGCAGTTGGCGCTCCACAAAAAGTCCTCCAGTGACAAAGAGCAAAACCGGGGCTCGTCGAAACCCGCACTTTCGGCGAGACGTGGTGACGTCGTCGTGCAGTCGATGCAGATCGCGCAAACTGTGCGTTTGGGAACGCACAGAAGCTCACACGCAGCTCGGGGCTGTTTTCCATTGCGGGGCCGAAGCGAAGCGAAAACCCCAGCGCCCCGCGCACTGCCTTGCGCCACCACCTTTTGCGCAATTGCGCGCCTAGGCGCTCCGAATGCATCGGCGCAGGTGTCCTGCTGGGGAGCAGGGGGGAGCCGAGGAAAACAGGTCGGATCAGAATGGACAAGCCTGGACCAGCAGTCCAGCACGACAGTTTTAGGTTCTCCACTCATCATTTCCGTCTATAGAAACCTATTTATTAAAACCCGTCACGTACAAATAAAATATCTTGCACTGGAATCATACAAGGATAAAAGCAGCGAATATGACGGCTATCTTATTAAAACAATAAGCTCTACCGCAAGGCTCCGTTAAAATAAACCAGACAAAAGGTCAAACTTAGCCGGCAGCTCCATCGCAAAAGAGGGGCGATCCCCAGGGTGCTGTCGCACTAACCTACGACCCCCGGCAAAAAATATGGAATCACCACTCCTGGAGGACGTTTATTGGCCACTTTTACTTTGTAACAAGAAAACTAATCGCAGCTATGGCACAAAACTATTTTATTTTAACCGCGGAAAATTCTGGCTTCGTAAAACATAGCTCAAAAAATTAAATTAAATTGTTGTAATTCATGGAACCTTTTTTTTGTCAGATCGAGTCGAGGAAAAAATACGGAATCCCCTTGTAATACAAGAGTAGCGAGTCCATATTTTTTGCCAGGGGTTGTACCTCTTGTGGGTGCCAGAAACCGCAACGTCATCCCCCGGGATGTCCATTTGGCGCAGAACAACGTAACAAAAGCACAACAGGCAGACACGTTAAAATGAACGTGCGTGAACAGGGTTGCGCGCAAAACTGCTGTTATGTTAAAAGAGCATAAACACCCACCGGCCTGATACTAACCTACACTTTTCTCCTCTAAAATATGTTCACCATTCGATTAGAATTAAAGGTGGCGGAAACCCTTCCAAGGGGCTTTTGCGCCAATGTCAACGGACAAAAACGCGCATCTGAGAGAGGAATGCCGGCGTCCAGTATGGTGTGCGGTCCTCCCAGGAAGCTATTATTATTATTATTATTAATTATTATTATTATTATTATTGAATGAATAGTGATAATAACAGCCCGCTCATCGACTGTCTACGCGGTCAAACTGCAAGTTAAAAGTAAATGCGCTTTGTTGCATGTGTCTGGACAAATTATTTCCCATCCAGGCCGTGAGCTGAGCACACGTCGCGCACACTTGGCACAACTTAGTGAGCAAGCACTTGAGTTCGGTTGTTGTGCACCATCCGCCACTTTACAAAAGCGTAGCCGAATTCAATTCTCTGTAAGAAGAAAAAGCACCCAAAAAGCGCATTTCTACAGCACAATGATAAACAGTCACACGAAATAAAAAAGATCAATTCAGCTGGTGAAGGCGAAAATGTTTCACTTGTGTTAGCATGTTTTCAGTAGTGACGGTCTAGGAAATTCATGACATGACTGTAGTAAAAATTGCTTTTGCGCTTATTTTTCGTGCGAACAAAAAATGTGTTGGGGCCGGTGGCAAACGTTTATAGTGGCGCCCACTTCAGTGGGCAGCGAATGCCGCTCGCAAAACAAACATAAAAGTTATTTAGGGTTATTTTTTGTTCAAGTATTTCGTTATTTTGGTTAAAGCAGCGGCGAGTACAAATGTTGCTGCAATAAAACGCGCAAATGCATGCGCAGGACGCAGAGACTCATCGTTTGCTGCAAAGATTCATTTATTGAGGGGGAAGAAAGTGCGTAACAGAGCAAAAACAAAAATCTTTCTTTGGTGAAGACGACACTGCAATCTTAAGTGAATGAGTAGACGGCAGAGAAACTAGCAGTCAAAATGGACAAGTAAATAAATAAAGAACTAAATAAACAGCCGAATAAATAAATAAATAGAATAAATAAATAAATAAATAAATACTGTATCAATAAATAGCATATTCGGTTCGTGGAAATGAATGGACGGATAAAGGAATGAAAACGAAGGCAGGAATCTGTGGTCCCTGAGGTTTCTTGAGTATCACACTTTGTACCACAGAGACTGTCGGCGTGTTGCTCCAGGATGAAGTCCAGAGTCAGTAAGAGCTCTTGCGCACAATTTCCCAGGCACAGGCTGAGTTCTGAACGAAAAAATGCCGCAGGTATTGTGATCAAACATTGCGCGTTGGCACACGTGCCCAATAATAATAATAATAATAATAAAGAAGAAGAAGAAGAAGAAGAAGAAGAAGAAGAAGAAGAACTACTAATAATAATGGCATCATGGCGTCTTGTTTATGCATCAGCGGGCGTCTCCTTCGCACCTTTTTTTTTGCAAACCGCTTCAATTCAGCAAAGTAGCCAGCACCTTTCTGCTCTGGCCGCCAAGTCGCTCCTGACGCCGTCCCTCAGGCCGCCGAGGCCCGCGGCCCCCTGGAAGCGCGCAAAACAAAACGACGGTTCAGCAAGCGGGCGCATCGAGAGGCTCGGGTCCACCCGGTGTTGGGAAGCCCACTTGCACGCCACCCGGGGCGGCTGTAACTGCAGAGGAGGCGGCAGTCAGGCACTCACGCAGCGGCTGAAGTCGCCGACAGCCGGTAGATGTTGTTCTGGAACCCAGCGTGCTGGGCTCCCCACTCGGTGGAACTTCTATCCAACAAGAGGGAGTTGATGCTCCAGAACGTTTGGTTGAGGACCATGGCGAAGACCTGCTTTTCACACACACACACACACACACACACACACACACACACACACACACACACACACACACACACACACACACACACACACACACACACAGAGAGAGAGAGAGAGAGTGGGAGGGGCTATGACTGACAATAAAAAGTGAAGATTTGTTTCATCCGGAATCTCGCACACGGCTGCACGGCTGGGAGGGAACGCACGCACCTCGCTGCTCCCTTTTGACTGGAAAGGGTGGCAGGTGACGGCACCCGCAATGTTCTCCCTGATGCAGGCTGGGGGAAACGTCCTCCTGGAGGACACGGCTGCCAGGTGGCAGGTAGTCAGGCAGGCAGGCAGACAGGCAGGTAGCTGTCAGGCAGGCAGGCAGGAAGGCAGGCAGGTAGTCAGGCAGGCAGGTAGTCAGGGAGGTAGGCAGACAGGCAGGTAGTCAGGGCAGGCAGTAGTCAGGCAGGCAGACAGGCAGGTAGTCAGGAGGTAGGCAGGTAGTCAGGCAGGCAGGCAGGTGAAGGCAGGTAGTCAGGAGGTAGGTAGTCAGGCAGGCAGGTAGTCAGGTGGCAGGCAGGTAGGCAGGTAGTCAGGCAGGCAGTAGTCAGGCAGGCAGGCAGGCAGACAGGCAGGTAGTCAGGAGGTAGGCAGGTAGCGTCAGGCAGGCAGGCAGGAAGGCAGGCAGGTAGTCAGGGAGGTAGGTAGTCAGGCAGGCAGGTAGTCAGGCAGGCAGGTAGTCAGGCAGGCAGGCAGGTAGGCAGGTAGTCAGGCAGGCAGGCAGGTAGTCAGGCAGGCAGGCAGGAAGGCAGGCAGGTAGTCAGGGAGGTAGGTAGTCAGGCAGGCAGGTAGTCAGGCAGGGCGGTAGTCAGGCAGGCAGGCAGGTAGGCAGGTGTCAGGCAGGCAGCAGGAAGGCAGGTAGTCAGGGCAGGCAGGTAGTCAGGCAGGCAAGTGTGCGGCAGTGGTGGTAGTCAGGGAGGTAGGCAGGTAGTCAGGCAGGCAGGCAGGAAGGCAGGCAGGTAGTCAGGGAGGTAGGTAGTCAGGCAGGCAGGTAGTCAGGCAGGCAGGCAGGTAGGCAGGTAGTCAGGCAGGCAGGCAGGAAGGCAGGCAGGTAGTCAGGTAGGCAGGCAGGCAGGCAGGTAGCAGCACCAGGCTGCGGCGAACACGGAGCTTCTGTTGCCTGCACTTCACTCACCGTTTTCTTGATGAAGTCCAGGCTCGACTTGACCAGGTCCCTTCTGAAGCCACATGCGGTCGGCTTGGACAGAGCGGGCCAAGCACAGAGGACCACGCACGTCCAGAGGGACAGGGACAGGGACACGAGCGAGCTCTTCGGTGCCATGGAAGCGGGTCAAACTGCGATGAATTGGCTCAACTCCGAACGGATCCGCCGGACTCAAATTGTGACAAGTGGTGCTCCTCTGGCCATCTTCACCTATTTGGCGGTCGTCGTGCGGGCACGAAAAGCGAAATTTTTATTTTTAAACGCAGCGCACCAACTTCTGCCAACAAAAACCACAATGATTTCGGTTTTGCGGCGGCTTTCCAGCTTTCGGTTTCCAGTTGCTCAGGTGGCTGCGGAACCGCTGGAAGATGGCAACGGACCCGGGCGAGGTTCTGCTGCGTGGCACCGGCGATTTGCCTGCCAGGAGGAAAACGTTATGATCCACAGCAAATATCTATCTATCTATCTATCTATCTATCTATCTATCTATCTATCTATCTATCTATCATATCTTAACTGAACACAAACGCTTCTGTTTTCTGTAGAATCTTGCTTATTTGACATACGGCCCAGCGAAGCGGGTTTTACCGGCTGTGCTCCGGTGGGAAGCGCAGGTACCGCTTGGCGAGAGGTTCCGGCGAGCCCAGAAAATTTCAGCTGCTCAGGTGGCCGCCTGTCTATCTATCTATCTATCGAAAAGTTCCTTCGAAGACCTCGGCGAGCGGTTTTTTCCGCGGCGTTCGGCTCAACAGCTGCGGCTCAACGCGCGAATTTCCCATCGTTTCGAGCAGAAAAAATGACTTAATGACAAAATAAGTTGGTTTTTCTCTGCCGATGGCCGGAATCGAAAAAAGTAAACGTATTACAAGTTTAAGATGATTATTTCCACAAAAGAATCGACCGTAGCTGATGAAGATTTTTCTTATTTTATGCGGTTCATTTATTTAAAACTGCCCGTTTCCCTGCACAGCTACTCAGCGTTAGGAAGGTTGCCTGCATTTAACTGCACTTTTATTCTATTACGAATAATAAATGGTGACAAAATAATAATAACAATAATAATAATAATAATAGATGATACATAAGTTCTTTTTTATTTTTAAATCTTTAGTATGTCAACAAGAAGATTCTACAGAAAACAGAAGCGTTTGTGTTCAGTTAAGATATGATAGATAGATAGATAGATAGATAGATAGATAGATAGATAGATAGATAGATAGATAGATAGATAGATAGACAGGCGGCCACCTGAGCAGCTGAAACCTGGGCTCGTCGGAACCTCTCGCCAGAAGCGGTACTCAGGCTTCTGCGAGCGCGCAGCCGGTAGAAAATCCGCTTCGCTGGGCCGTATGTCAAATATACAAGATTCTGTTATGAAAACAGAAGTTGCTTGTGTTCAGTTAAGATATGATAGATAGATAGATAGATAGATAGATAGATAGATAGATAGATAGATAGATAGATAGATAGATAGATAGATAGATAGATAGATAGATAGATATTTGCTGTGGATCATAACGTTTTCCTCCTGGCAGGCAAATCGCCGGTGCCACGCAGCAGAACCTCGCCCGGGTCCGTTTATGTCTTCCAGCGGTTCCGCGGCCACCTGAGCAGCTGGAAAACCGAAAGCTGGAAAGCCGCCACAAAACCGAAATCATTGTGGTTTTTATTTGGCAAGAAGTTGGTGCGCTGCGTTTAAAAATAAAAATTTCGCTTTTCGTGCCCGCACGACGACCGCCGATATAGGTGAGAGATGGCCCAGGAGGAGCACCACTTGTCACAGGCACCCGAGTCCGGCGGATCCGTTCGGAGTTGAGCCAATTCATCGCAGTTTGACCCGCTTCCATGGCACCGAAGAGCTCGCTCGTGTCCCTGTCCCTGTCCCTCTGGACGTGCGTGGTCCTCTGTGCTTGGCCCGCTCTGTCCAAGCCGACCGCATGTGGCTTCAGAAGGGACCTGGTCAAGTCGAGCCTGGACTTCCTCAAGAAAACGGTGAGTGAAGTGCAGGCAACAGAAGCTCCGTGTTCGCCGCAGCCTGGTGCTGCTACCTGCCTGCCTGCCTGCCTACCTGACTACCTGCCTGCCTTCCTGCCTGCCTGCCTGACTACCTGCTTGCCTGTCTGCCTACCTGCCTGCCTGCCTGCCTGACTACCTGCCTGTCTGCCTACCTCCCTGACTACCTGCCTGTCTGCCTGCCTGCCTGACTACCTGCCACCTGTGTGTGTCCTCCAGGGAGGACGTTTCCCCCTGACCTGCATCGAGGAGAACATTGCGGTGCCGTCGCCTGCCACCGCTTTCCAGTCCAAAGGGAGCAGCGAGGTGCGTTGCGTTCCCTCCCAGCCGTGCAGCCGTGTGCGAGATTCCGGATGAAACAAATCTTCACTTTTTTATTGTCTCAGTCATAGCCCCTCACTCTCTCTCTCTCTCTCTCTCTGTGTGTGTGTGTGTGTGTGTGTGTGTGTGTGTGTGTGTGTGTGTGTGTGTGTGTGTGTGTGTGTGTGTGTGAAAGAAGCAGGTCTTCGCCATGGTCCTCAACCAAACGTTCTGGAGCATCAACTCCCTCTTGTTGGATAGAGAAGTTCCCACCGAGTGGGAGCCCAGCACGCTGGAGAAGTTCCAGAACAACATCTACCGGCTGTCGGACGACTTCAGCCGCTGCGTGAGTGCCTGACTACCCGCCTCCTCTGCAGTTACGGCCGCCCCGGGTGGCGTGCAAGTGGGCTTCCCAACACCGGGTGGACCCGAGCCTCTCGATGCGCCCGCTTGCTGAACCGTCGTTTTGTTTTGCGCGCTTCCAGGGGGCCGCGGGCCTCGGCGGCCTGAGGGACGGCGTCAGGAGCGACTTGGCGGCCAGAGCGAAGGTGCTGAGAAGCTACTTTGCTGAATTGGAAGCGGTTTTGCAAAAAAAGGTGCGAAGGGGCCGCCCGCTGATGCACTAAACAAGACCCTTGCTCTTGTTATAATTATTATTAGTAGTTCTTCTTCTTCTTCTTCTTCTTCTTCTTCTTCTTCTTCTTCTTATTATTATTATTATTATTGGGCACGTGTGTAACGCGCAATGTTTGATGCAATACCTGCGGCATTTTTCGTTCAGAACTCCAGCCTGTGCGCCTGGGAAATTGTGCGCAAAGAGCTCTTGCTGACTCTGGACTTCATCCTGGAGCAGCACGCCGACAGTCTCCTGTGGTACAAAGTGTGATGCTCAAGAGAACCTCGGGGACCACAGATTCCTGCCTTCGTTTCATTCCTTTATCCGTCCATTCATTTCCACGAACCGAATATGCTATTTATTGATACAGTATTTATTTATTTATTTATTTATTCTATTTATTTATTTATTCGGCTGTTTATTTAGTTCTTTATTTATTTACTTGTCCGTTTGTTTATTTGCTAGTTTCTCTGCCCGTCTACTCATTCACTTAAGATTGCAGTGTCGTCTTCACCAAAGAAAGATTTTTGTTTTTGCTCTGTTACGCACTTTCTTCCCCCTCAATAAATGAATCTTTGCAGCAAACGATGAGTCTCTGCGTCCTGCGCATGCATTTGCGCGTTTTGTGCAACAGCATTTGTACTCGCCGCTGCTTTAACAAAATAACGAAATACTTGAACAAAATAACCCTAAATGCTTTTATGTTTGTTTGCGAGCGGCATTCACGCTGCCCACTAGTGGGCGCCACTGCAAAGCGTTTGCCACCACGGCCCCAACACATTTTTGTTCGCACGAAAAATAAGCGCAAAAGCAATTTTTGCTACAGTCGTAATAAAGCAAATTTCCTAGACCGTCACTACGAAAACATGCTAACACAAGTGAAACATTTTCGCCTTCGCAACTGAATTGATCTTTTTTATTTCATTATTGACTGTTTATCATTGTGCTGTAGAAATGCGCTTTTTGGGTGCGCTTTTTTTCTTCTTACAGAGGTGAATTCGGCTACCTTTTGTCTAAAAGTGGCCCGGATGATTTTTTGCAACGAACCGAACTCAAGTGCTTGCTCACTAAGTTGTGCCAAGTGTGCGCGACGTGTGCTCAGCTCACGGCCTGGATGGGAAATAATTTGTCCAGACAAATGCAACAAAGCGCATTTACTTTTAACTTGCAGTTTGACCGCGTAGACAGTCGATGAGCCCAGGCTGTTATTATCACTATTCATTCCAATAATAATAATAATAATAATAATAATAATAATAATAATAATAGCTTCCTGGGAGGGACCGGACCGCACACCATACTGGACGCCGGCATTCCTCTCTCAGATGAGCGCGTTTTTGTCCGTTGACATTGGCGCAAAAGCCCCTTGGAAGGGTTTCCGCCACCTTTAATTCTAATCGAATGGTGAACATATTTTAGAGGAGAAAAGTGTAGGTTAGTATCAGGCCGGTGGGTGTTTATGCTCTTTTAACATAACAGCAGTTTTGCGCGCAACCCTGTTCACGCACGTTCATTTTAACGTGTCTGCCTGTTGTGCTTTTGTTACGTTGTTCTGCGCCAAATGGACATCCCGGGGGATGACGTTGCGGTTTCTGGCACCCACAAGAGGTACAACCCCTGGCAAAAAATATGGACTCGCTACTCTTGTATTACAAGGGGATTCCGTATTTTTTCCTCGACTCGATCTGACAAAAAAAAGGTTCCATGAATTACAACAATTTAATTTAATTTTTTGAGCTATGTTTTACGAAGCCAGAATTTTCCGCGGTTAAAATAAAATAGTTTTGTGCCATAGCTGCGATTAGTTTTCTTGTTACAAAGTAAAAGTGGCCAATAAACGTCCTCCAGGAGTGGTGATTCCATATTTTTTGCCGGGGGTCGTAGGTTAGTGCGACAGCACCCTGGGGATCGCCCCTCTTTTGCGATGGAGCTGCCGGCTAAGTTTGACCTTTTGTCTGGTTTATTTTAACGGAGCCTTGCGGTAGAGCTTATTGTTTTAATAAGATAGCCGTCATATTCGCTGCTTTTATCCTTGTATGATTCCAGTGCAAGATATTTTATTTGTACGTGACGGGTTTTAATAAATAGGTTTCTATAGACGGAAATGATGAGTGGAGAACCTAAAACTGTCGTGCTGGACTGCTGGTCCAGGCTTGTCCATTCTGATCCGACCTGTTTTCCTCGGCTCCCCCCTGCTCCCCAGCAGGACACCTGCGCCGATGCATTCGGAGCGCCTAGGCGCGCAATTGCGCAAAAGGTGGTGGCGCAAGGCAGTGCGCGGGGCGCTGGGGTTTTCGCTTCGCTTCGGCCCCGCAATGGAAAACAGCCCCGAGCTGCGTGTGAGCTTCTGTGCGTTCCCAAACGCACAGTTTGCGCGATCTGCATCGACTGCACGACGACGTCACCACGTCTCGCCGAAAGTGCGGGTTTCGACGAGCCCCGGTTTTGCTCTTTGTCACTGGAGGACTTTTTGTGGAGCGCCAACTGCTGCTCGCCCTTAAATGGCTGTCGCTTGAAACCTTGGGTCCTTCTCATTTATCCAAAAGTCATCACACGAGGAGGCTGGAATCGACAGCGTCTCTCCTTGAATTGAGCAGAATTTGCTACAGAACTGCAAGGAGCCGTTCCGGTTCGTTCCATTCAAAATGTAGGCTTTTCGCTCAGCACTTCGCGACGTCCGCTTTAGCTCCCGTTCCAGGTTGGCGTCTGCACATTTTCCTTGTGTTCTGCGCTCGCAGCTTCCCTGTGAATTCATTCGTGCGTTTGCTTCCTTTCTGTGCCGTTCCAACACTTATTTATGTCCGTTTATTAACGAAACGACTGTCGGTAACGAAAGTGAAAAACTGTAAAGTGGGCGTTTACATCAGTGGACTGAAGGCCATGGAGAAAAGTGAGCATTTCAGCAGAAAACGGCTGCTTCTTGAAGGAGAGCAGAAAAAGCCACAGCGGGTTCGCTTCCTGTCTGTGAGTTCAGCTGGCACAAGGAGTGGGCTCCTTCCTCAAAGGGCGTTTGTCCTGTTGAACACGGAGGCACCAGCAGCCCGACATCAGCTCTCCTGTTTCTGCTGCCTTAATGTCCCGTGGCGCTGATCCCAGCGGCGGCGCTTATTCAGAAATCAAGTGTGCAGCTACAACGTTTTGTGAAATGCACTGTTGTTTACTATGGAGACTGCGGTTGCTAAAGGAACGGATGCGGCAAAAGCGTTGCTTTACGGCTCTCCAATTATGCACACCTGCATCTTCTTTCCATCCCCAATTTCCTTCCCAAATGTGGCTTAAACACAACTGTCAGCGCCGGTCCCAGGGTGATGGTGTAAACTGGGCCTGGGATGCCATAGAGACGCAAACAACGAGCTTTTCTGAGACATCACACGCACACGTGCCTTCGGATCGTTTTCGCCTCAGGGCATTTCATTGCACTTAAAGTGGTTTGACCATCGGTCGTACATGGTTGTGCAGCTGCTGGGTTTTTCCCTTGGAGACAGAGCAGCACTGCCTACCCGCCCCCCCGCCAGGCCACGGTGCACAGTCCCCTCACTGGAGGGTCAGGATGCCTCACAGCACTTTTAACTGGGATGCTGCCTCTATGTACTGTATATGTCCATTTCCCTTAACCACTTGTGCTGGTTGGGGTTCTCGGCGCTCCAGAGCCAACCCTGGAGTGAGCAGGCATTAGGACACTACACCCTAATGGAACACCAGTCCATGGCCGGGAAGCAACCCCATGCACAATGAGCGGTTTACAGTGCTCAGTTGATCTGAAACCCAGCCAAGTCTTTGGGCTTAGGGAGGAAAAGAGGACGCAGATATGTGGAGAACATGCAGACTCTGCCCGGACTGAGCTGGATTTGAGCACAACACCCGAACTAAATTCAGTTTTGCGACGTTTACTGCATTTCTGTAAGCCTCTCTGCGTTGTGTGCGTTTGTGTTAAAATTAAGGTACTCGTGAGTTAAGTTTACCTGGAAAAGAACTGAAATTTTCCAGCAAACCTGGGCTGAGCAGTGCTTATATTGCAGGATTCGCTTTACTCTGAGGATGGAACAAATTGTCATTTTTATCTCAGTCATCCAAGGCTTCTTAGGGTTCCCATTTTCAGAAAAACACAAAAGTCACACACGTTACACTGCAACTGCGGCGTGTCCCTCGAAAGCACAACCAACTCTTTAAATATGCAAAGCAAACAGTTTTTTTTTTACCACAGTAAACCAGCGACAACGTACACATAACCTGAGGACTTCCTTTATTAATAAGTTTCAATAAACTTGGACAAATTCAAATGAACACAGAGTAGTGTACAGACATCTATACAAATAAATAAAACACAAATAAATAAATGAATAGATCATACATTATTATGGCATCCCTACTTGAGCAATGCAATGACAGCAGTTGCCAACAGCTATAGTACATATGAAAAAAAATGTATGACAGAAGGAAATAAATAATGTTAGAAATAAGAAAGACATAGCTTATATAGTGTGTAGAATGAAACAAATAAATAACATAAATATGTATGTAAAACGGATTGTTCGGGTTCGTTCCGGCTTCATGTCCTGTGCTTTGTTCCTGGATGTTTGCTTCTCGTGTCATTCGTGTGGCTGTGCGAGCGGCTCTTGAAGCGTCTGAAGAGCTCCTCCATTTCCGCCCTCACCACCTCCCATGCACACAGGCTGTGGTTCTGAACAACGTTTGATAATAATTCATATTATTTCTAGTGGTGCCACAGAAGGTTGCTCGCTGCACTTTTTTGCGATGGCGCTAAAACTGCCACCGTGACACCGAGCAGCTTGGGAAGAAATAGCGCTCGGTGTCTCTGAAATCATTGTGTGAAAACAGCGTCCTCCTTTCAGAAATATGTTTTCTGCTACGGACAGCTTGGCATTACAGTTCACCCTCAGTGCGACTGGGCGTTAATATTGCACTAGACATTTCTGAACGGCCAACACATTGTCAAGCGCACACCACACGACATGCAATGACTGACAAGTGAATGCAGACTTAAAAGCCACTGTTTTGTCACAGTGTTACTAAAAACAGAATTTTAAACTCTCTTACTTTTTCTGATAAGAATCCTCTCAGTTCTTCAAAATATTTCTCCATCTTCTTCCTCTTTGCTTCTTTTAAGGCCTTTTTCTTTCGCTGAAATAATGAGCATTAAAGCGGAAATCACCGATGTGTTATGAGAGCTGCAGTGAAATATAGGCAATACGACGTTCAGCTTCTTCAGGTAGAGTGGAGACTGCTGCGCATTTCTGCGTTCTGCTCCGGCCCTGCTTCTTAGGCTCGGTCCGTTTTCCTCGAGCGACACTCGGGGACCGAGAAGCAGTGATTTTGTGATTTTCATTGCTAAGGCGGTGCTCACTGCTTCAAGAAGACGTCACGACACTTACGCAGTCCGTGAAGAGCTTTGCCTGCCGGCCCAGAAGTTCTCGGAGGTTCCTCAGCTTGGAGGGATCCCACTTGACCAGAGACACATCTTCTGCCATCAGGTCACTTAAGAGCGTCACTGCCCGTTTGTACGACGACAACTGCAGGTGACATTGCGCTTCGTGTAAACCCTTTACAAGAACGTGCAAAAGCATCTCCTCGGAAAACAGGGCAAAAGGTACAGAGAGATCAGCAGATATCTCCTGGCTTCCCTCCTGCATCCCTATCAGTCCCTCTGCCTCTTGCTGCTGTTGCATTCAGTGTTAGTAATATTATCGATTATTATTTCTATTAACACAACACATACGTGCGAATCTTACTGTTCCGTTACAGTATCCTCACCTTTCTCACCGTTTTTGGACGGGTGGATATTTCAAAGGTGAAAGCTTCTTGAAGGCAGTTGTCAGGCAACCTTGGGCCCTGTTGGGTGAGCAGAAGCGGAAGTTCATACAGTGTGTGTGGGAGAGAGAGAGAGAGAGAGAGAGAGAGATTTTTAATTTTAATCTTTAATAAAATGCTATGCTTTATGGGTTGGAGACGGTTGCACTGAGCAAAAGACAGGAGGCAGAGCTGGAGGTGGAAGAGTTAAAGATGTTAAGATTTGCATTGGGTGTGGCGAGGATGGACAGGATTAGGAATGAGTATATTAGAGGGTCAGCACAGGTTGGATGGTTTGGAGACAAAGTCAGAGAGGCGAGATTGCGTCGGTTTGGACATGCGCGGAGGAGAGATGCTGGATATATCGGGAGAAGGATGCTAGGGATGGGGCTGCCAGGCAAGAGGAAGAGAGGAAGGCCTAAGAGGAGATTCATGGATGTGGTGAAGGAGGACATGCAAGCGGTGGGGGTGACGGAGAGAGATGCAGAGGACAGGAAGAAGTGGAAACAATTGATCCGCTGTGGCGACCCCTGACGGGAGCAGCCGAAAGAAGAAGAAGAAGAAGAAGAATAAAATGCTTTATTTATCAATGTTCAGTCATGTGAGTACAGAAGAGAAAAAGAAAAAGTCAGGCCATGTTGAGGACACACACCATAAAAAAGGACATAAATATACAGTCAGCGCCAAGCAGCAAAAACCAAAAAAATAGAGCACAAGTGACACCAAAGTAAAAAAAAAACATTTAAAACAAAATCGCAGAGTATGCCAGGGTATGCCCTTGCACAGAGCACAAAACATCCTTAACGCACCATTTTAATGTAAAGCTGTCCAGGTCACACATAGCTTTATGAAAGGCAAAAGGAACCATGATCCTCGATTGGACTGTGGACTTAAAAGCTGGCAGAACCTCTTATCCCCACTTCTGCTCTAACTTATTCTTCCGGCTAACGTAGATAGCATATTTTGCCTGTCCTAAAATGACATTTAAAAGCTGACATTTTTCTTTGGTTTTCTGCGAGCACAAAAAGTACATTTATTAAAAGTTTCCCCAAACCCGGCGAACACAACACACAGAACCTCGAACAGCGGCTGCAGTCTGAAACATTATAAAAAGCAACGAAACACTGAAAAAAGAGAGAAAGAGACAGAAAGTTGGTTCCTTCGCTCCACGCCGCTGCAAATGAATCGCGCGGTTACATCCGACGGGCAACATTTTTGCTGCTGCTGCTGCTGCTGCTGCTGCTGCCGTTTTGCCGGCTTTCTTCAGGATGCCAAGCGCTCCCCGAAAGCCACGCCGAAGGCGAGAAGCGCCTCCATCCAGCCGAGCAGCGCGCTTACCTTCGCATTCGGCGAGATGTGAGGTCGCGCACACCTGCAAACACCTGGGCGCCTCGCGCATCCCAAAATGTAGGCACACGTACCTGCCGTGCGCTTCGCAGCATCCGTAAAATACATTGAAATGTCGAAACGTGGTCCACGTTACTTCTGACCAATTTCCCAGAACCAAAGCCGAAACGCGGTAAAACAGACCACGTTTAAAAACGAAATACATGTGAATAAACGAGTAAAACGCATATTTAGACACACGCGTGTTTCACACTCGTCTATGTGCCGTACATGGGTCGTTCGTGTGCGGAGCTGTTCGACCGACGTCCTTCCTACCAAAGCCACGAGGTTCCGCAGGCTTTCCTCCGCGTAATGCAGGCGCTCACCTTCGGCCAGGCACTGCGCGCCGCTCGGCTGGAAGAGGGCGAGGAGGAGCAGCCCGAGCGCGCAGCTTCTCACGGCGGCCATAGCGGAGCAGAGCTGTCCGGGGCAAAAGGTGCTTCGCTCTGAGCCGACGGCCGCTTTTATACTCACATTTCGCCCGGAGGCCTTTTTTGCTTTTAAACGCGCCCGGGCGGGGGTGGGGTGGAGTGGGGTGGGGAGAGAGTTATGTAGGGAAACTGAAAGGACAGTGAAAAATCCCGCGTGCGGTTCCAAATTTCAGTCGGACTTCTGCAAATAGGTACGGCCAACTCCTTGAGCAGGACGAAACAACACTTGGACACGGAACCATTGTTGGAGCGGCGAGCCCCACGGGCGAGTGGGACGCAAGCGCCATCGTCTCTGCGCAAAGCGCGACCGGGAAGCCAATGTGCGGCCACGCACACATAAGCCTGGGAGCGCGCCTTCCCACATGACCCGTGCACTCGGCCGCCTTTCCCTTCGTCATCGGTCGGCGCTTCCCCTTCCCTGCTGTCCCGCAGCGCCGCAAAACACCCGTCCGTGGCCGCAGAGCACAGCAAGTGCTCCCGTTCTGGGCCGAGCAGTTCAAACGGAAAAGTGAGGAAAGAGTGAAGAATGCTGCAAAACTACAAGTGTCAGATATCCGTTTAATAGACACTTCCCGGCCAAAGAAGTCACCGTCTGGGTTTAACGTAGTGTTATGATGTGGGGCTGTGATTCAGTTGGTCAGGTCTTGGTTCAGCAACGTTTTGTGGCCAAAAAATGAGGTGAGCCGACTTACCTCGCAAACCAGGGTCTTCCATATCCATTGACCGCTCCCTTCACTGTCCTTGCAGTGCACCTCAAGGTTTTCTTTACTGTTTTATTTATCTGTTTATTTATTTACTTACTTATTTATCTATTTGCTGTTTGTTTCTTGTCTTCTTGGTGTTTGGTTGTTTGTTTTACTCATTGTAAATTTTTCTGCACAGTCTCCTATCCTATTGAGTCAGAGCACATTTCACTACATGGTATACTCGGTAACCATGTACGTGACAAACTCTTTTGACTCTTTTGACTCTTGCCTGAATATACTGAATGAGCAGGTTTTTCCATCAATGCATTTCTTATTCAAATTCCAACATGACGATGCCAGGATTCATCGGGCTCAAACTGTGAAAGAGTGCTTCAGGGAGCTTGGGACATCATATATACTGTATGTGTATATATTTATGCTGGCATACAGGGCAGCACCCGTAAAGCAGCTTACAGGAGGCAGGAAACAGACAGTATAACCTGTATCCTTTATTGGGTGATTCAAAAACAATTCAACTGTTCATAAACTTATTACTCAATAACTGAGTATCATATGAACATGTAGAGTACTGAGTATTTGTAAGATTATGAAAAAAATTGTGAGCACTACTGTACATATCAGTTTACTTGTTCAAATGATGCTTAGTTACCAAGTAGCACATAATTTAAAACGTACAACAGCAATAATAATAATAAAAATAATAATAATAATAATAATAATAATAATAATAATAATAATAATAATAATAATAATAATAATAATAATAATAAAGTGTTCACAATAGTCATGTGTACCCTTACCATGTAGGATGGGAGCTGAAACTTCAGCAATGTTCCCTGACTAAAACATGGTAAAAAACACGGTAATGTAACTGGCTGCATATCTCGCAGATTAAATCTGAGCAGATTCGGTTAATGGCTGTGGCATCGAGTTCAAGGCTCTGTTCAAGACCGATAAAATGGTCGAAGGATTTGCAGGCTGAAGCCTACAGGGATGGGTCACATCATGCAGGCCAGCCAGGGAACTTTGTGTTAAGATCACTGATACTACAGGGATCATTCAGCAGTCTCACTCAGTACTCAGAAGCACGTGAGTAGCTGAACACTGTGGAATGGCTTGATGTGTCGCTGCTAAATCTGTTTCCCATCCCCCTCTCACTCACACCTCAGACTGTGGGATGGATGAAACTTGAGTAAAACCATAACACAATTTTGTGCTCTGCAAACTCTCTGGTTGTGAAACACTAGGGGAAATCTGCTGGTGAGCTTCTTTCTCCTACAGTGTAAGTGCTTCCCACTTGCTGAGGGACATAGCATCCAGTGGTATCTCACATTGCTGCTTTCACACTTTTTACTGAACTCCTGTACCTTGACACTGTACTGGTTTGCAAGTCTTTTCTGCACAGTCGTTGAAATTCCCTTGGATTTTATTTCATTTTAAATTACTTCCCTCGCTGTTGATGAGCAGAAATTCCTCGGCTCTTGCTGTCTGGGGTTCGTTGAAGCCACTTGAGGATGAACCTTTTCCCGCTTTACTGAATCCATTTTGCCTCGAGTATAGAAGCAGTACCCACAGAATGGGACAGGGCAGGGCAGGGCAGGGCAGGATGGGTACTTTATCCCAGAGGGGGATGCGAACCATCGTCCATAATGACAGGTCCACCACCGAGGTGTCAGATCCGTATTCTGATCCAGAAGGATCTACGCCAATACACCTGTGCAAGCATAAAGCTCACCATTTAGGCAGTAAGGGTCAGTTTTGGTCACCTTAGACCACAGAATCTAAACTTGAGTCGAGTCTGGTTTCTTGATTTCCCCACTGTGGCCATGTCCCATCTCAGCTCCTCAAGATTCAAAAAACTGCAGATGTGATGGACCTCTTGCTTGCATCGATATCCAGCACCTTCCTGACCAAGTCTTGTGGACACGATTCTATCAGGATTCAACGCTGCACCGTGCTGTCTCTGTTTCCTTATAGCGGACTTTACTGTGCTTTGGGGGATTTTCATTGTCTCATGAACTTTCCTGCTGCCATTCCCCTGACTTGGTGCTTTTCCATAACTGTATCCCAGATTTACTTTCAAAGTTTGTCTCCAAATTTTGTTAGGAAGTAAGTTTATTTGATGTGAACTCACAAAATGCACTTTCACTGGACACAAGTGGACTCCATTTCAATAATTATGTGACTTCTGGAGAAAACTGGAAGATACACATTCTTCACGTTCTTATTTTCATAAGGAACATTTTTGGAAATATTTAATTTCAGCTTTCTTATTTTATAGGTAATTTAGAAGGACCTTGCAGGATTTTTTGCGGAGTTTTTGTGTTGCTCAATGGTGAAAATCCCAATTAAAATATCTTTCCAGCTGTAACAAAGCAAATAAAAAATTCCATGGGGATGAATTCTGTTTACAGCTGCCAGTCCTTTGTACAAACACCTAAGTGAATAGTAATCGTGTGTGCGACGTGCAGATTTGATATTTCATAAGCATGAAATAAGTAGGGCCATAGAGCAGATTTTGATGTGGCCATGTTACATGCAGTTAAATGCTTTTCGTGTAAGTTCAACATTATTAGCGTATTGTGCGTAGAAGCGCGTATGAAACATACAAACGTATTGATGACATTTGTCCACACACAGAATTAACTAGATAGCAAAAACCTTTGACTTTAATAACCTTAGAGCATTTCACATTTTCTCATTTCAATTATTCCAACCGATCGTAATTCTTTGCCAGTGTTGTGTCTTTCAGTTCTTTGGAGATTTAATCTCAACTGCTTCTTGTGCTTCACAGTTTTCTCACTTCTTCTTTTTTGTGCCTTTTAGTGTTTTCAATTTGATCATTTTTCTTGCGACTTCACTTTGACATAGAAAGAGCAGCAAGGGTGAAAATGTGAAGACTGGATTACTGTTAATAGTGTGAATCTGTCAACATGAGCATTAAAGGTAATAAGGGGATGAAAGTGGACAACATGCATTGTTAACCGCAAGTCATGAGTGCTGCCAGTGTTGTGTTCTCCTTAAAGTGAGGTTAGCTGTTCAAATGACTTTATCAAAAGGCACTGAATCCTCTGGCCTTTAGCCCCATCATTTTTCTCTTTCGGCCCTCTAATAAGATCTCTCCTGAAACATAGAAAGGCACCGCAAACTGGGAAACCAATTTACACCTTTGGCTTCAGGTGACATGCCACCTTGCGAACTCAAAATGTAGTGCCACTGTAACACACATGAGGTCGGCTCAAGTATTTAAGGTCTCAAAGCTATGTGAGATGCTTCAAAATTGAACAGTTTTATTTTGAATTGAACCGAGATAACGGCAGATGTGCAGAATTCTAGTCCTCAAGAGCAAAAGATACAAAACTGAGGATGATTATGACCATAATGGTGACAATGACAATGATGACGATGCTCAAGTTTATACAGCTCGTTCAAAGCAAAAAGCCCTTGACGTGAGGACTCTACTCAACACTGTTTGGAAATTCACTTATAAATGAAGAACTTGGTTTCACATGCCCAAAAAAAAGTTTATGTCTGCAAGTGTGTTGAAGGGGTGATTTTGTAGCAATAATGTGATTTAAGAGACATTTCCTAATAACAGGTTGATAATAGTAACCAGTTAGTAGTTTTACCTTTACAAAATGGACTATTTTGTTTTGACAATGTAGCCATCTTCAACTTTTTATCTTGCTAGCAGCAGGGTATTGGGGAATATAAAGCACGTAAACTCATTTTGTTCTAAATATGAAGATAAAAATGCTTCGGATCGTGACAAAACTACAGCGGTGTCATCGGCCACGAGAAAATATGAGATTATTCTGTAAAAAGTGGTGAATCTGAGATCGTATAAAGAATGAAAGCCTGTCATTTATCACTGTGAAGACTTGTGGCTACGGCTACAGTATAATGAAATGGAAAGTGGGTGCAAATAATGGTCATTGTGTCAGCAAATATACACAGATTTTTATGTTTTTTTTTCTTTTTTAATTTTCTGGCAAAAAAAACATACATTAAAATGCATTCCAAAGCATCTAACACGAACAGGCTGTATGCTAGAGCAGAGGGGATGCCCCTCAGTAGCAGCATCATGTGGCAACTATACAGACAGCTCATGTGTACCCAAACTTCCCCGCTGTGTGGTTACATTTTCTGGGTTTCTGTGTACCGCTCAACACCTGCACCATAAAATTCACCACTTTAATTATTGCAGCCACAAATAATAATTTAGTCACTACCAGTATGACATGACAAGAGCCAGTTATAGTCCCTGTCGAAAATCAAATTATCCTTCTTCTTCTTCTAGAGAAAGATCATTTAGCAGCGCATTTGGGGAATTTAGCCGGGCTTCGCACACGTGGACGCTTGAGCGGCGCTCATTCCAAAAATGGCAACAGCCCCGATGCACTCTCACTGGCCACCTTTTAGGCACTCTTAATATTTTGCCCCCATCGCAGCATGAACTCGGCAACGGGGGTTTCGCTCCGCACAGTTCCTGCTGACTTTGCTGCGTTGTTTCCATTTGTCTTGGGGGTTCGCTCATCCCGCCAGCATCCCAGTCTCATCCCAGAAACTGACTGGGGTCAAGCGAGGGCACCGCAATGCTTGGGAGCGCCGGGCCGCGGTGCTGGAGGACCGCACGGGCCACGAAGGGCCCGAGGCGGAAATTCATGCACTTTAAAGGTAGTCAAGTTTGGCCACACGCACTTTGTTACTGCTGTCAGGCCCACTCTTGGGGGGAGACCGAGGGAGCCGGCAGCGCTTACATGCGGGAAAAGGCGAACGTTTGCAAGAGAACACCGCAGACTCGTGAGTGACGAGCGGGCGATAAAGTCCGGCGCAGCTTTTTGCTTTTTTGCTTTTGTCCCTTCCTCGCTTGACTCTGGCGGGCTGGCGGACAGACAGACGGACGGACGGACGGGCGGATCCCCCCCCGGAGCGCCGGCGTCTTCGGAGTCACGTGGGTGGCTGGGAGCGCAGTCACGTGACCGCGCCGTCGCCGCCACGTGACCGGACGCGTGACTTCCTCGCGAGCCTCGGCGCTCGCGACTGCGCGAGCGGGAAGCAGCGCGCCGTCGGTTCCGAAGCTGTTTTTGGGTTCCGTTTTGTATTCGCGTTTCCGGCATTACAAGTGCGGCGAACGCCTGGCGGAAGGCAAGACGCGGCTGTGCGTGTATGCATGGCAGGAATGTAGCGCGCGTTTGACGTGACAGCCGTACACGCGTTCGTGTTGTTACGACGCGGCGCCGTGCTCTTCCCTTCGCGGCTCTAACAGCTGACCTCGGATAAACCACACCTCCGCTCTCACCCGCGCTATAAACTCGGTTGAACCGAATCGATCCGGGCTCAGAGTCCCACGCGACGCCCGGACACATCGCCGTTGCCCAGCGCGGACCTGTGCGGGAACAGTGTCGCCGGCGAGGTAAGCAGCGCAGGTATGGGACGCAGCCGCAGCCGTTCAAGCGAAAACAACTCGACGGCGCAGGGCGCGCACATCGCTGCCGGGGGGCTCGTGTTCGTCGCAAAAGCAGCACCGATGCATCTCCTCTGTCGCCAACAAAATAAATGTTTGCAGTGGCAAAAAGCTGTCCACAAGATACGGTGTACGGTACATTTCCCTATGGTTATGTTTAAAGTTGCTAAAAGGAAACCGTCCTTCTTGTCGAAGGCGGGTTGCTTACTTTTTTATTATAAAGTGCGTTATAGAGTTCATTGTAATGATGCTTTTCTGCTGCCCTGTGAAACACACGACTTGTTTGACTTATTTCAACCAAACTCGAAAGCCTGACCTTTATTTAGCTGAGACCTTTACCCAAGGCAGAATCCAGACAAAAATTGGGAGCTGTGCGTTTCTTGACAAAGTCCTCAGTAGAGCATTGTTTCCGTATCGGTTCGGGTTAAGCGAGACCTTGACCCAAAAGTGCTAGAGCAGGAGGGGGTTGACCCCTGGACCGTCGGATTACAAGATAGCAGCCTGTTGCAAACATGCTGCCCTGTAGATGTGACTCGGTGTAGATGTGCACGATGCTATCAAAGCGGCCTTTGTGTTCAAGGGATTTGGAGAAGTGCATGCTGTAAAATAGCACGAAAGAGGATTTGACTTCTTGTGTATCTAGACTCATTTTCTGGTTTAGGAGAATCTGTCTGACTGTTGCTGAGTCCCTGGCAAGTAAAGTGTTTGTGCAGTTTAAATGAGCAGCTGTGCTGTATTAATGCATTACTATGAAATGATTGTGTGTCACGCGAGGTGGGCGTTTGTGCTCAGGTGCACCTTTTTGTCTTTCTTACTTCCCATTTTCTGTGGCAGGTGATGAGGTGTTGTGTTTCAGCGTCATGCCCGAGTGAGACAACGCCGGAGGTGCAATGCTTTCCACCCACACCCCCGAAAACTGTGCCGAGCCCAAAGAGGCCAAACAGGTAAACCGCTTTGTATGTGCTCGGCAAAATACGACCGCGCTGCTTGTAGCGAGTCTTGTTCAAGCGAAGCTCGTTCAGAATGCGCCGATGAACAGACCCAAAGAAATCGCTTTTGGCGTCCGCCGAGCAAAGTGTTTCCGTGGTAACTGTGAGCATATGGTGCCCCAAAGCAGTTGTTGTCGTCGTCATCATTATTGTTGTTTAATGTATTGCTTATACTGCCACGCGATACTACATATACATTTTTAATGCAAATAAAGATCAACGGTGAAAAATGTTGTCCTTGTGTTAATGGCACAATTTGGGAAGTAGATGCATGAGCTCTGCAGCAAGCTGAATTATTTCCCAATGACAAGGAAGATGACTTGAGTGCTGACTGTCATGGTTCCCCTCTCATCTGACTTTTATCGTCTCTGCTTGATCAGTGGATAAAGAGCAAGATAGCACAGTCGCTCAAGGCCCTGCAGAAGCGCTGTGTGACGACAGACACCGTAGTGACAAGCGATGATGCTGACGCCAATCTCTTGTGCTGTGCCTTGGAAGCAGTCTTCATTCACGGCATCAAGGGCAAGTACGTCCGGACAGAGGTGGGGGGCCGGGGTCGCAAAGTGGGACCACGGGGGCCCCTTCCCCAGCCTGTGTTCTGGAGCTTGCTGAAAAGCGTCACTCACCGGTGCGTATGAAAACGTAGTCATTTGCAACTAAAGGGACGGAAGAGGTGCTGCGTGTCACGATAGTGTCACCAAAGCAGCGATTTGTTTAGTTAAATTTTTTTGATTACCACATAAAGGGTAGTAGTCTAGGGTAGGCTACCAAATAAAACCTGACTGCCTGCACAGCAACCGTCCAGTTTTTTTTTTTTTTTTTCCCCCTTTATGTTCAAGGCTTATATGATCATGTGATATTTTAACACATTTGTGCAAAAAATGTCTTTTCCGTTGTCTTATCTTCCGTTCGAATTAATACCTTACGATGAGTTGAGGGTGTATTTAACACGGGCAGCGTGGCCTTCTGTGTTGTTGACCCGCATCTTACATTTGCAGTGATGTGATCTCAGAGCTGGAGAACCTGAACTTCATCAACACGGATGTAGGCCGATGTCGGGCCTGGGTGCGCCTGGCCCTGAATGACGGCCTGGTGGAGTGCTACCTGGCGTCGCTGCTGCGTGAGAACTCCAAGTTGGTTGGCTACTACCAGCCCACTGCTCTGATGCTGGATCCAGAGGATCGTGAAGTGCTGCTGAGCTACCTGCAGGGCCTGGGCTCTCTCACCTTCCAGCTGTCTTACAAGAGTGCCATGCTAAATGAGTGGACTGTCACACCGCTTGTACTTGCTGGCCTTTGCCCCGCTGACCCCGTGGAGCCGTTGTCCACTGGAACCACCTGCCCCCAAGCTCCCAAATGCAAGGAGTCCTGGGACACGGTGTCACAGTCCTCCAGTAGCTCTGATGTTGTGGAGGTCCAGCGGGGGGCAGGGAAGCATGTGGCAAGTGTGGCAGGCAGGACCCAGCTCACATCCTCAAACCTGAGTCTGGACACCACAGGGTCCTCCCAGTTGTCATCCAGCTTGAGCTCAGACAGCTTTCTGCAGGGCAGCAGCCACAAGAGCCCAGACAAGGAACCCTGGATTACTGACCTGGACATCAATGCTGCTGCTGCAGAGGATCCCAGGAAGACCCTACAACAGTGAGTCGTACTGGGGCAAGTAAAAGGGGGAGAAGCTATGTGGATAATAGCGGAATAACCTTCTCACTGTATCCGTGTTGGGCATTAACTGTACCCGATTAGAATGTAATACAGGGAGCCTCACATACATATTATCAGCAAAATTTCAGAGAATTTCCCGAATATTATTTCCATAATTTCGTGTTTAAGAGTTCCTGCCAGATATACGTGAAAGAGATTTTACACTTACTTGCAACATATGCAATATTTGCAAATGTGAATCCTTTTAAAGTTTTTCAGATTTATTTTTAATTGCTTTAAATTTCGGCGTAGTTTTTTCCAGTGCAGCCAAATTTTTACTATGCAAAGCTAACAAAACAATATTTACAGAACAATAGTTAACCTCGAATTCCCAATGCATCCAACTTATAAGCACAAAATGAAACACAATATTAATGATATTAACTCTTAGTTATATGCTTCCTGAATGAATCGGGAATTCAGTAGCAATAGTCATCCTTGTATTACGATTCCAAAAATGGGGGAAAAATGAAGTCTTAGGTGTCGATGAGCTGCCAGTAAAAGGTGATGTAATTCAGTGAAAGGAGCCTGAAATTGCAAGAACATCAGATGGATGAAGCTCAGTAAGCAAATGGCAACAGATTCTGTGAATTGGGATGAATAGGACGGTTAGCCTAATGATTTTGGGAAATGCAGGCGATGATGGAATCCTAATTTATTTCCATGTCCGTGTTATCGGAATTCATCCAGTTACCGTATCAGTTTTGCTTAATAAAATCCCGCGTGCATGGTTCAAGTACAGTCTTATTCACAAACGCATGAGGAGTTTTCTGACTTAGCAATAGATTATGTATTAATTGATTATTTTAGAAATGGCCACATTGGTATTTTAGTGAATTCTAATTTCCAAACCCCCCCCCCCCCTTTTTTTTTTTTGTTTGTCTAAATATGTTGGGAGTCAAAGATCAAGGCTGTTTTTTAAGGTTTAGGTACTGAGCGTACATGTCTGGTTATGAGACAAAACTAGACTTTGAAATCCTTCCCAGAAATTTAAACAGAAAAATACATGATACAGTTGTTCAGAAACATTCAATCTTCCAACCTTTCATATCCTATGTAAGTATATGTAGGTTAGCACACTTTTACAGTAACGTCAAGGACAGTATGCAGACATCCATCTCTCTCGGAATGGTCTGCATAACAAATTGCAGAAATATACACCCAAAATTCCAAAATCTTGAAAAGCTGTTGTAACAAACCCACCCGTGGGGGGGGGAAATTCAAAATGCATGCTGGAAAGTTGCACTCCAGTCTGGCGAGATTGTAGAATTTGTTGCCCTTGTGTCTCAGCTATTCTTCCTCTTTTTTTTTTTTTTTTTTTTTTTTTTGTCTCCTGTACTTTTCAATCTGTGCTCAGCCACAATGATCTGGTGGACTTCGGAGAGGCCACCCACTCAAGCGAAGATTCTATGCAGGATGAGTCTGGCCTTTCCAGCCTGGCCCCGGAACACCTGTCTGAGGTGGTGGCTTCCAGCAGCTGTGACAGTGAACCTCAGCAGCCCCACAGTCCCCTTGCTGAGGTCCAGCTCTCTGCCCCCTGTGAACTTTCAACAGCTGCTCCTGTTGCTGTGGACCGGCATGTTCGCAACGGGGATGCTGGCTCCTCTGGCCCCCCCAGTGTCCTTACCGAAAGGACAGAGCCCTCACCTTTGAACGAAATCCCGCCGCAAGCCCCCTGCCAGGAGGTGCCTGTGCGACCCCACCGCTCAGAGAGTTCGCTCAGCAGGAAGACCTCCGTGGACTCGCTTCAGTCTCCCACCACTGGCTTCCCAGTAAGTTTTAGTCCGTCGCAGTAGTTTTGGTTCCTGCATTGTATAATAATGCAGCTTCTCAGTCCTAGGCAGAAGTTTGTGTGAAGGCACTTCCTGTAGGTATATGACATATATTACGGATTTAGTTTACCGAATCTTTACTGTGGCTTTTGTTATTTTACTGGCTATTTGCTATGCCTCTGTATGCTTTCATAAGGTTATAGACAAAAAAAAAGTCAATTGGAATGTTACTTAAAGTCTAACCGTGCTGTTTAAATTGTTGAACAGTTGTCAGCCGCTTTGAAAGACAAAGTATGCATAACTGAGTATACTAGCATTGTTAGCAGCCTTGGACAAGCATTATTCAAGTAAGGGTTAATAGCAAAAACACAGTGGTATTTTGTTTAATTCAGTTGACATTTGTTCATTTTGTTTATACAGTAGATTTAACTTATTGAGAGGTTTTTAAAGTCTGTGTTGTAACTCTTGATGCTGATTCAGATCATTTAAAAGCTTCATTTAAGTCAAAGTAACTACAGTACTTGAGTAGCTTTTTCACATCATATCCCACTTTTACTCAGTTAAATTTTCTGGACAAGTACGATTGTGTAGGTAATCATTTTTTGAAGTTAGCAGTACTTTTCCTTCAGTACCATGTTTGGCTACTCTACCCACCTGTTCTTACCACTGAATTGTTTTCCCAGAAATGCAGGTCCTGGATCTCTGAGGATGACTTCTACAAGCCTCATGTGGATGAGGCAGCCGAGCCAGAAGATGTGACGGGTCCAGGTGCAGAGCAGATGAATGGGGTTCCCCTGCCAGCCATGGAGCAGGAGTCACCCCAGTTGCCACCCAGTGTGGTGCACCGCAGGCAAATAGGTGAGCTGCCCTGGGTATTCATGTTTACACAATCCCATGCCTGTGCTGCAATATGGACACATCATGGAACTGCTCACAGTTACCCAACCTTATGTGGGACAGACCGCTGTATAGAACAGCCCGGATAGGCTTTATTGTTTTAGTTGTGTTGCCCCCTCAACTTATAAAAACAACTGGGATCGAAAATCTTTAACTCCAGCAGTTGACTAATTCATCCCATAAACATCTGCAATGTTCATCAATTTCTGTTCACTTTCAGCTGTTCTATACAACCAGATATACTCAGATACATACGCTGTCTATATAATCAGAAGGTTAAGGATACACATGTAGTTTTATGGTTCATAAACCTATCTGCTGTATATCCTTGAATAAGTGACTCTTTTAGAGCTGTTTTAGAGCAAGACACTGTTTTGTTTTAAGAGTGTCTTGTTTATATTCTACATTAAATAATATTTGTTATGAAAGGGAATACTGCTTATTAGATAGACAAATGATGGGTTTGTACAGTCAAATTCTGTGAAAATACCAGGAGATCTGGAGGGTGTTTTTTTTTTTTTTGGGTCCCTTTTAGTTAGAACAGTTCTATACAGATCTGCTGTATGCAAATCTGCTTTACATTGGTCATCATTCTCAGTTGTTTCTCAGCTTCCTTTTTAGCATATTATCTGCAGGGAAGCTTAAAAACCCAGCAGGTGTTCATTCAAGGTGCCATGCTTGTTCACTCCACAGCAGAATGTACTGCACAAGTGTAGAAAAACCCTGTTAACTATATTATAATATACTGCTAGGATCCAGGGCCGAGTACAGAACAGTAATATGTACATATATATATTTTTTTATTGCAGTTTTGTTCCCCTATTTATCTTACAGCTTTTCTGCTCTATGTACTGTAGCTGGCAATTTTGCTTAAGCAATTGAAATCAGGTGCTTTTCTCTAGTGTACAGTTGCAGGGTTTCATGTGGGATGTGAAGTGATGGTCTTCCTGTTACAAATTCATGTGTTTATCAATCCTGTGGCCCAATAGGAATGTGTTGAAATAGAACAGAATTTTCATCGTGCTTTCCTGCTCTGTTTGCGTACACTTGTGGAGCAGTGTAACTGCACCGTGGGTCTCGTGATGCCCATCGCAGGAGCTGGTATGAGTGGTTGAGAGAGGAAGGCCTTTCATGCCGACACTCATTCAATGACTTTGGCCACATTTGTTTTCTCTGGCTTTATGATCTTCCATCATCTTTCGTTTCATGACAATAACCGCATGTGAGCTGCTGTCATCATTCCACCACACAACCCTCACAGCTCTTCCGTGTAAATGTTTTACTTCTTGTTATTGAGATCTGTGTCTTCCTCTTCTCATTAATCTAGTTCAGATTACCGCAGTTCAATTTATTTTCATAAACTGCTGAAATGAATGTGCCAAGAACAAAACAGCATACATTTGTAAGAAAAGGAGATGGTCAACGCTCATATTTTAATACCTCTTCAATATTTATTAGCACTTTCTGGAAATGTAAATCACAACGCAAAAATTACCTTTTCCGTTTTTTTGCTGTTTAGTATTCACCTTAGGACCTTTTCAGTGTTTTTTTGTAAATGAGAACATTTAGTCATGTTTCATGACAACTACTGTACTACCTTACTAAGTCTGAATGGAATGTGAATAATGTGAATTATTTTTAATGTACATTCATTTATATTTAACTTCCCTAAGAATAGTTCTGTAATGAGGTTGTTTTCCATCACTGAAAATAGTTCCTGAAATTGGAAACCTTCAGTCAGTATTCTTTTTATTCTGTATATATTCTACCAAATCCACCTGGTTTTCCTATTATAAATGCTTTATTTATGAATTTTTGAACTATTTTCTAAGCAGAATATTTTAATTATTTTTGCAGTCTTTCAAATACTTTGCAGCATCACCTGTGTTTCTGGAAACAGCCATTACTTGGCAGTCAGGAGCATTCAGTGTAGGAGTGCAGGGATCGACTGTCAGCAGTACTTCCACATTTGTTTATTGCTCATGTTTGCCATTTGTGAGCATTGGTCAACAAGATCGCAACCATTTCACGTGTTTATGGGATAAAATGGTCTCTGCTCCACATTAATAGGAATTTATGGAGATGAAATTGTATTTTCTGTCTTATTTAGTTTTAATTGTGATGTAACTTAAAATACTGTCTTATTTCATTGTTTCCTAATTCCATCAGTTGGGGTGAAGATTTTCTCTCATTTTGTCTTGTGATTTGTAAAATTATGTTAGAATTTCAACACCATTTGTTATCCTTCAGTGCAGCTGTTATAATTGAACATCAGCAATAAATGTTGAATGAGCAGTATGGGGGGGTACTAGTAAGTTAATATTATTTGACATGTTCTTACCACAGGCACAAGTGTAGCCATATTGAAAGGTAACTTTAGCCTGTTTTCCACTTGTCTTCCTTTCATTAATATTGTGGCACGTCCGTGTAGATGTGTGCTCAGTGAGGAGTTATTCAATTTTTTTTTCCATAGGCAAATCTAGAACCTGCACAGTACATGTTAAATATAAAATAAAAATCAAGATAAACAGAAACCTTGGAAAATACAAAAGTGCCCACAAAGAATTCCAAGTTGTTTTTTTTTTTTTTTGTAATGATTCATTTTCATTTTCAGACTCCTTTCTGTGTGTGAGAATTGTCTTCAGCAGCAAACAAAAGTAGGTCTGTTTCTCAAACCCTGTAGAGGGTTTGTTTCGAGGCCAAGAAATGTAATCGGACTTCCAACTGCAGCATATTATGCAGTACCTTTGACTCACAATGGTCATCATGTTTTGCCCTGACCTTTAGCGTTAAAGTATTATTAACCCAAGATGGAGCATGAGATGGGGTCAGACTTGTACATGTGTGCGTACGCGTGTGTGAGAACTCCTGAATTCTGCTGTTTATTATAGGCTCACCTGTTTGTTCCCTGTTGTCAGATTTGACCAGAAACACTAAAAATATAAAAAATTTGGGGAGAAAAAACTCCTTAAATTCAGTGGCACTGCCAGTTATGTGTTTAGATGTTTCGTGAACAAGATGTTGTGAAGCCTTATTAGGTGAAAGAAACCATATTTGGGATTATTGTTATTGTACGTTGCTTTAGAGAAGTCTCTGTTAAATTAATGAAAATGCAAGATCTGGTGGCAGGTGATTCAGTTTTTGCTGCTGCTTACTTCCTCAATCCTCTCTCAGGGCTGTCAAACCCTTTTCGTGGGCTCCTCAAGCTGGGACATCTGGAGCGGCGTGGTGCCATGGGCCTCTGGAGGCGCTACTACTGCGAGCTGTCGCCCTTCGAACTGCGCCTATACCAGAACGACGAGGAACGCACGTGCAGCGAGAACTGCTCCCTGCTGCGCTGTGAGGATATATGCGCAGCCACGGCTGAGGGCCGCTTCGAGCTCGCCTTCCCTGGCCGTCGGCTTCTGTTGCGGGCGGCATCGCACGACGAAGCCGAGGACTGGGTGGACCGCATAGTGGAAGCTGTCAACAAGTGCCGGAGGCCGGTCTCCCTGGATGATGAGTGGCATGTGCTGGAGGTTTCTACGCCTCCAGCAGACACGGACACGCCAGCAACCTCGGCACCCCCCAGTCCAGAGCGCACCGGCCTGGATTGTGCTGAGCTGGATTGGACACGATCCACTGAAGCAGAGCCTGATGCCATTAAAGAAACAGTGCTGCAACACTCCCTGGATGACAGGTCATGGACACCCCTCGTCTTCTCGCTGTCGCTGGAAGCGCTGAAAGCCTTCCAGGTGCAGGAAGGTCGCAAAATTTTGCGCTTCACACACACCATCGAAAGCGTGCGGGATGTGGTGCCTGACGCCGCGCTAGGAAGCCCTGCCTTCTTCAAGGTGCTCACGGCTCGAGAGACACTCAAACTGCGTGCTGAGAGTGAGCAGGAGGCCCGCTCTTGGCGGGGACTCATCCGGGGGGCCCTTGACTCCTACCTGGACACCTGTGAGGATGGCGCCTCTGCTGGACTGCCCAGCCAGGGGGGCAACATCCACAGACTGGTGCAGCACAGTTTGAGAGAGGACGCTTCGCTCTTGCCCCACCTCTACACGGTCCCCACTGAGAAAGGGCTGGATGCACAAAATTTCAGATGTGCAGGTATGTGCAGTTAGTCACGTTTCACCTGGGGGAACCACAATCACTCTCACAGGACAACGTTTCTTCTTACATCACTTGTCTGGTGTATAGTCCCGCCCCCCCCCCACATCCCCTTTTTCTGAATAGTATTATGTCATTTCAATTCTTTTAAATTGTGCAAGTTGTACCATTAATTTTATAGATTGATAGATGGAGGTACAGCTGAATGATAGACAGATGGATGGAAATTTTATTGGTCCCTAATGAAGTTCCACAAGGCTACAGCAGCACATGTACAACAAGGTAGTGACAGAGACACTGAAATTACGTAAGCATTACCAAAGGGTTAAAAAAAAAAAAAAAACATAGTAAATAGTGTAGTACTACTGGATCAGTACCATCCTGCACTACCATCTATTAAGCCCACTGTAGCGCTTAATAGCCGCTGGCAGGAAGGAACTCAGGTTGTAAGACACTGGAAGGTGTTCTATTGCATAGAAGGCTAATATAATACAGGTTGCAAGTGAAATTTTGTGCACTATGAGTTTTCCACTAAAATGCAACACCTCTCCTCCTCCTCTCATTTGAGCAGGCTGCCCCAGGCAGATAGGTTTCTCCTTCGGGAAAGCCAGGCTGTGCGAGTTCTCGGGCCAGTACTACTGTGAGTCCTGTCACCATGGTGATGTCATCATCATCCCATCCCGCATGGTGCACAACTGGGACCTTGTGGCACGAGAGGTGAGAGTTCCTCAAAGGTCAATAAAATGTATAGGTGGACCATAGCACCTTCATCAGGACTCAGCCTGCTGTCATCACCTTTCTGAGCTCTTGCTGCTCTGGGGGAGCTGGGACTCTGCCAGCGTCATCTCACTCATCCAAAACCCTAATTGAATGCAGTTAAGGTCCTTGAGACTTTATGGTCATTTTTCATCACTGGTAGTTGCTTTGGGATTTAAGGTATGATTAATAGTTTATTAATTGTATTTATTGTATATTTGAGGATGACAGCCAAACATTTTGCTGTGCAGTTGTAATGAGTTCTAAAATGTATATCGAGAGAAATTTGTGTGGTTTCACATTGTCATGAGACTCGGTCCTCAGCCTTCAAGCAGAATTTGTACCACAAGCTGATTTGTTTGTAAATCTAACCACAATCAATAAAATAATCCTTCATAGGATGCAGGTCCATTTCAGTACGGGGGGGAAAAAAAACCTACAGTTAAAAATAAACTGAAATATTTCAGTACCTTGGAAAATTTGTACTTCTTTTGGGAGTTACCAAAGTGTTACATTTTCATGTGGAAGAAAATGAAACATTTGATCTGCTTAAAAAAAAAAAAATCATTGAAAATACATTTTAAAAATATTGTCACGCAGTGGACTGTTCAGCCATGCCAAAATCTGATCACCTGAGGGCTGGTGATGACATGAGCTCAGAGGAACTCTTGTTTATGTTATTACTTTATCGTTGTTTTTGTTATTACTGTTATAAGAAGAAGAAAGTGTTCTGCACAGCACACTGCCCCTCTTGCGATCGTGTGCCAATGGCCCCGCAGGTGTCCCGACCCGCCCTACGACTGCTCACCACGGTAGCCATGGAGCCACTGCTGGACCTAGAAGCCCTGAATCCGGTGCTGTGTGATCATGCTGAGCCCATGGCCCTGGTACACACACTTCGGCAGCAGCTCCGCCTCCTGGGAGACTACCTGCTGGCCTGCCGCAGTGGCGCCCTCAAGCGCATCCAATCCAAGTGAGTTCACTCAGCCCCTCATCTGCTCACCTTTTGTAGAGTGGGCAGATTCCAAAAGTTAGTGTGTTGCCTTGTTGAAGAATGGAACACACCTACTGTATCTGAGGTGCTAAGCAAACAGCAAAGTGCATGTTTTACTCACCTTTCATTAGCACATTCATGAACGTGATGACAGTATGTGACGCAGAATGGCTGTATGGTGGCTCTTGGGTAATGTGTGCACCTTGGGAACTTCTGCTTCCAAGGCAGCATTGCGCCAGGCACATTTTCTTACTCAACCCTGACACTTCAGTTCCCTGCAATATGGCTACTGATCAGCTGCTGTGATTCACCTCTAGACTCGATCAGAGGAATTACCTGTTGGAGTCCTGCAACCTGTACAGTGTGACAGATTTACGGCAGGTAACACTTCTGCTTGTCACGATCTCCCTTCCATCACACATCCATAGTCCAGAGTGTAGAATTACTGAAAACAGGCTTAATTTCCAGATTTTTGTGTTTGTTTTCTCAAAATAGTGTAAATGGTACAAATGTGCTAAAATACTGTGAAACCCCTTTTTTGAGGATTCTGACATTTACCTGGAGCTACAGGTCCACTATGATTATTGCTGTTGCTGGAGCTTCCTGGCACCTGTAGGTCTCTCGCTGTGCTGCTAATGCAAGTGAATTCCTTGTTGGACATGCACATGAAATAAGAACTGAAAGTATTTTACTAACTGAATTTTTAAAAATACTCTGGGGTGAGATTAGTGTTTTTGTCTTTTTTAATAAAGAATTGCAGTTTCATTTTGGTGCAATTTGTAATTAAGAGAAATATTACTAAAGATCATGACATGTAGGAAGATATTGCAGCATTATGATACCTTGTTGCCAAAAATGTTTACGATAAGCATTTTTATACTACTATTAAAACCTAAAGAATGAAAAAAGTTATTGAAGATAAAAGCTGAACATATTTTATGAACACTGCTTTATGGCCTCAGATTTACCCTGAAACATACCCGAAATTGTTTTGTTTAATGCTCCATTTTATGATATCTGATGTCTTCTAAGCATATCAAGGAAATGGGGGTTGCGGATGCTGAAGCAGGGGTCACGTATCTATTAGAATCTGTCAGAATTTAATTTGCTTGTGAAAGTTGCTCCTCTAAAATGTTTGCCTTCACTGCAGTGGAACGCTGCTCAGTTTGTTCTGAAACGGGAAGGAGATTCGTTTCGTCAGTTTCAAATTCTTTCTCAACTCCTCTACTTTTGCAAATAGCGGTGTTGGGTTTCTGTGTCCGTAGCACTGATGGGGGGGAAAGAAGGCTTTGATGGCTTGTTGTCAGCTCTTGGGCAAGGGTGTCAGTTTAGTGAAAATGAGTAAATCGTAACTTTATGTCCAGAATTATGCAAACAAACATTTATATGAAGACAATGTACAGTTAGCATTTGAAAGTGGCCAGAATGTTGTGTTTTTCCTCTGTCGCTGTGTAGATAGCAGATGGACAGTATGAGGCCTTTCTGCACTCCGTCATTCAGTTGGCCTCCACACACGTCTATCAGTGTGATCTTTGCACACAGAGGGGCTTCATCTGCCAGATCTGCAACGCCAATCAGATCATCTTCCCCTTTGAATTTGACACCACCGCCAGGTAAGGCTTCGCTCATCATCACCAACCATCTAGGGAACAGGAGTCTCCTCAGTCACGCTGGGTCCTCGGCACAACTGCAGCTGTAACTCAGTTTGTTTCTGAATCCAAACACTCACAATCAGAAGAGGGTTCATAATACTGAAGCCCCTCAATTTATTTACAAGCTAGGTTCTGTAAAAACTCGGGTAAAGTTGTAATGAAGTAAAAATTCACTCTGTAGGTGCCATCCTGGAAACGCAGGGAAAACTGTGGATGAGACAGCAGTCTGTTGCACAGATTTCATTGTCTGCTATTAACTTGAAACAACACATGCAACATTTGTCAGGATGTGGCCATTTGCAGTATGATTAATCTATAAATCATACCTTTAATTTATTCACTGTAGATTCTGTAAAAGTCTCAAATGGTTATAATAAAGTGGACTGTAAGCCCCGTTCCAATATTTTTATTTAGTTTTTCCACCAATCAAATTCATTTAAAATGACAAATATGCTGTCTTGACAAATTTCAATCCAGTTGTTGGCGGATTTATCCCATGAAAATGTATGCAATGATTGTGACCCTGTTGTTGGTCACCAATACTTGAGAACACCAGATATGAGCTGTAAACCCCATGGAAGGGAGCAGAGGTAATGGAGTCGCATGTTTCAACTTCACTGGGACACAGTTTCCTGTTAACTAATGGCCGGGCACAGAAATGCAGGTGATGTTCACAAGAAACACACTTTTGAAAGCTAATGAAAATGCAGTTAAAATTAAGAACAACTTTTCTATCTTTGAAAACTTTTAACTGAGACATCTGTAACACAAGGACCAAATGGTGTTTATTTCTTTTTAATTTAGTGGCTGATACAGCAAAGTGAAGTCGATATGAGACCAATGTGAAAGTAGAGATGTGACTTGGTGTTAGAGTGCTGGACGAATGAGCACACTGCATCACCTTTCATCCTTCGCCATAGCCTGCTGGCCTACATGCATCTTTGAATGCGTTAATCTTTTGCAAAATGGTGTCGAGGAGCATCTAGATGTGTTCAGACTTCCATCCCTTTTCCCTGTGCTGGAGCAGCGCTTTGGGCTCACCCATGTGTTCCATTCTCTAGGTGCAAAGTGTGCAAGACCGTGTATCACTCCTCCTGCAAGGCAGAGCTTTTCTCCTGCCCACGCTGTCTGCGGCTGCAGAAGTACCTCGAGCGGGAGATGCAGGACTGAGCGGGAGTGCAGCAGCCAAGCAGCATCCACAAGTGCCATTACACACTGTGGCTGTGTGTGCCAGGAACGGATGAGCACAACCTGCAGCAAGCAGAAGATTCTCAGGACCTCTTAGTGAACCTGTCAGTCCCAGAAGTCACTTCCTCGTTGACTCTACTGCCTCTGTGGGGTCTGCAAAGATGCTGGGTGCTGAACAAGGGGTTTGGAAGGGCAGGAAGAGCCTTGCAGACAGCCTTTCCTCTCTTCCCACTCTGCAGGCCCCAGATGTATGAGATTTGTCTTCGGACAAGTCAGACCTTTTGCACCCAGGAATAGAAGACCTTTCTTATCAGGTGGCAGCGATGTTACTTCCAAATATGCAGTTGCATCTCCCATGCACACAGGGTGTCCATCATGTAACAGGGCCGTAGGAGGTGGACAAGCATCTCCAAGGTGTCCTGGGCCAGCTGGGCTTCAGCTTTGGCTCCCCAGCTAAGGACAACATCTCATGAAGGATTTCTAGTGACTGGAGAAAAAAAAAAAGTTTCATGTAGCTGTGTTCTGTTAGAGGGTTTTATATCTTAATAACTTTGGGTGCATAAATTATTTTATTGACAAATGCCTTATGTTCATTGTATGATTTTTTTTTTTTTTTTTTTTTTTAAACAGCAAATTCCTTCTAATGAACCAGCCTGCTTTTCCACAGATGGTCACCAAGGTTCTGCTCACCACTAAGGACACCTATATAGACTGTTAAATGAATGGAACATCTGCCTACCTAGTATGTATAATGAAGTTACACTTTCAGTGGATTGTGCCTTTTATGACATTTTCAATCTACATTTGTCACTTTATCGAACATGCAGTTTGCCGGTTGTGGTGCTGTTCTGCATGCCGTGTTCCTGAAGTTTGTGCCAAAAAGGGTGAACATGCGCAGAGGATATTTCTTTGCCTTTTTAAGCGTAATGTCAAAGCACTTTTGGTGTATTTGTGTTCTGTGGTAAATGTTTGACTCGCATTGCTAAGGAAGCCAATGAACTATTATGCAGTAGTTTTTGTTATGCATTTGTCTCTTTCATGAACGATTGAATGTCTAATAAGCCATTTTGTTGCTTCTTAAATGTAAACCCATCAACAAGAAGTTTCTTGGAATGAGCAATGAGGTACTGTTACTCTGTGCAATTGAGTTATGAATGGTGCTTCTTAGTAGGGCAGGCCAAATTTTGTCACGCTGTAAAGGCGGCCTGATCGTTCTTTTCTTCCCATTTCTATGTGGGCTTTGAGCATCATTTTCCACTTGTGGAAAAGCTGTGAGTTGCCCTTGAGCTTGGGAAGAATCACCAAGCATCACCATACCCTCTCTGTCAGTTACATCTTTTAGATGCAAAAGAGACACAAGTCAGCCTGCACTGAAGTTGCTGAAATTTGTGGTCTTGTTGCTGGGTGGGTTGGATTGACAGGGCCAGCAGAAGCAGCAGTGCTCTTGCAAGAAGAACAGGATAGAACTTCACTTAATCCCAGCTGTAGGGTGAATTTCGCCATGTAGATCCATACAGTTCTTTCCTATCCTTTTTACATGTCAAAGTCCTATTAGGGACTGACTTGCTGTTGTAGCAGGAAGGCTGCAGAATGTGTGCAGAAATGATTTTCAGAGCCTTGATCAGAATCTGAAATACAAGCTGTTTGACTGTCTAACAGAGTAAAGGGCCTGAGATTTACCAGCTTTTACCCCCCAACAAAGTAAATTCTCTGCAGGTCGTTGTAGAGGGTCCAGGCTCATTGCCGGTTGAAGCCAGCAGCCTCATGGATTCAAGCTTCATTTTTGACAGCAAGACCTTTGGGGGGGAAACCTGATGATTCTACTTCAGTGCTCTGGGTGCTGTAGTGACCAGAAGCCATGCAGTAGAGCTGGCTGCAACGCACCTGTAAGAGGTGCCTGCTTTTTGGTGCTTTTTCTTTTGAACCTGTAGCTACCGCCAAAGCGTGACCACAGGGGAGGATGCAGACAGATCCCACATTGCCAGATACTCATCCACTGTAGAGATTTGTCTGATGCTGTTCAGTTTGATAGGTTAGACATCCAAGCTGGAGGTCTCCGCAGCAGGAGAATGTAGGAATTTGCAGAAGGCATTTAGAATGTGATGGGATGATGCAGGTGAAGAGCAGTTTGAGGTAGAAGAAATTGCACATTTGTTATATGGGATGTTCATCTTTTCCACATCTGTTCTGGATGCACCTTTGAATGAATAAATGTCTTAAAAATCTAAGTTAAATGTTTTGAAGATGCTCTCCGTGATGCCTTCAACTTCCAGTGGCCAAAATATTCTTTGTAATAAAAGTCTGGGCATGATTTTTACGACGAGTAATTTCATTAAAAGTTTAGTATTTATCACTTTTCTCTTCAAGTCTTAAAATTGCATCTGTGTGCAGATCTGAATCAAGTGTCACGGGCATAAAGAAATGCATAAAAACATTCCAACTGGGACAGTTATTGTACTGATCTTTGTTTACATCCCAAATTGAAGACCAACAATACTATGTGGTGCCTCATTGTGCCTCCTATCATTACGAAATATAAGAGATCGGCTGGTTGGAAAACGGACTTTTTCCATGGACGTGACTGTTAAAACAGCGCTTGTTTAGAGATGTCAGGCCCAGACTTTTACCTTTGCTGCGCAGTGTAAGCGACGCTTCAATGGATTTTGAAGTCATTTCAGGGGGAAATTTTTCTTTCCCCCCCCGGAAAGCACAGTTTAAATGAACTAAAAATATAAATGTATGTATCATTACAAAAATATCTGTAAACTGTTTTTTTTTTTTTTTTTATTTTTTTTATTTAAAGTTTTCCTAGGTCTTTGGCTTCTTACGCAAGTTAAAGTGCTTGGCCAGCAGGGGTCGCCACTCACCCCCTAAGCCCAGTTTGCTGCAGTGCACTGCAGGATGTGACTGCACTGCATTTTGTTGTGGTGGTGGCTGCGTCGCCGTGTGCTAGCTGTCTGGCTTCAGTGAAACCAGAGACACCGCTCTGTGCCAGGATGCTGTGATGTCATGCCGTCAGGAATGTTTTCTTCGATGATTTAATATCCTGTTGTATGGCTGTGCTGGCAGAGTTCATGCTGGCATCAAGCTACACGATGAACCTATTGCTTGCCGAAGCATCTTAGCTCTATTGTTCTTGCCCTAAGTGCACCGTCTTCTCTGAGCCGGACGTCTTTGCAGGTTTCAGTCACTTCACGGTGTCTGAACCAACAACCTTCTGGTTCAGGTCCACGTGATGAGTTACAGAGGGGCATCCGGCTCATGGGGGCCAACTCCGCCCTGTCTAAGGTGACGTGCGAAGAAGCCTGACAGCAAATGAGGAACAGAGAGTGTCTCCCTGCGAAAACAGAAGTCAAGTTATTCCTGTTATTGCAGCTTCACCCACCTCAGCTGATGGCTTCCGTCCATCACGCAGTGACACCTGTTACAGCATCGCACCGCACTTCACTTCCTGTGCCACTCCAGGCCGTCACCAAAAGAGCACAATAGTAACAACACATTATCTCACTTTTCGCTGCAAGGGGAAAAACGTTTTGACTTGTCGCTAGGTGGGTGATGTCAGTTTTCTCTTTCTCTCTATTTGTTCATCTGTTTGTTCTTCAAACCGCAGCCTTGAAATTTGGAACGCAGGTACTTTTCACCCCAAGTGAGGCTTTGTGGCCAAGGCCCTTAAATTCCAAAAAGGTGGCTTGCTGCTCTCTTGAGCATTTGACATTCTGTCCTTGAAATAAGGCTTGGAAAGCTGTGCGTGCAGCCTGCGTCACACTGACCAAACGGCACGACTGGGACGCTAACCTGCGTGTATGACCACACAGCACAGATACGAGCTTCTGCACGATACGAACAGTATGTCTGACTGCAGGGGGGTGCTTCAGAGACGGAAGAACACCGTCATTATTAGCACAATGAAGGTACAGCCAGTTTTTGTAATCCGTGCACAAAGAAAAATTGTACAAGTTGTAAAACCGGTCCGAAGCAAAAATGTAAAAGTGAATTAGAAATGATACACGACGCACACACGTGCTCGGTGCTGCACACATTAGCGACGTAAAGGGTTTTTTTTTTTTTTTCTCTCCTCCGTTTCCGCTTGACTACGATTGGAGCCGACGTCACTCTTTGCGGCCGCCGACCGTTCGCCACTCCCGCAGTCCTACTGTGCTAAACGCCCCACTTTAAGGAATGAAGAGCAAAAGTGTGGTCAGTGCTGTCCTGCTTTGTCTGTGAGCCTTAGCCCCAAGGAGGGCTCAGCAGGGCCACAGGGCACATGTGTGGAACTTGAAGCCCGAAGGGCCTGCTTATCGGCTGCAGTTGCTGGTATCCGACTGTCCCGCGCGTGCCTGCTGCAGCAGCCCTGCCGCGTCGTCACGCCGAGGAAGCCTCCTTCCCACCTGCTTCGAGAAGGCGATGAGCTGAGAAGTGCTGGGCACCTCTGCGATCTCCACGTGTTGGTCTTCTCCAGCTTCAGTGCATCTGGACATCATGTTGCTGGAAAGAACTGCTTTCTTAGAGGCCAGAAGTGTTGGTTTGGAGAATCTCAAACCCTGGCTGCTACCGCTTTCTTGTTATGAAGTGAATTTTATCGGCTTCACGAGGGTTCTGTCCGTGAGTTCTGCTCCGTACCGCCCGCTGCTGCCTTCATAGAAGAACACTGGCCAGCTGCTGATGGAGATTAACACCAGCGAGGATTTCTAACCTGGCAGTCTGAAGTCTGAGGAGGAGAATTTTTTGGAGCGTTGGAGAGGGGGGACCCCCTGGGTCTTGCACTGCACCTACAGTCTTTGCTTAACTTTTATTTTCTTGCTTTGTGCCTGTTTACCTGTTTGAGGAATAAAGCATTTGGTGTGTCGTGCTGTGTTTCTGGGTTCGGAATAAATGAACACTGGACTGAACTCTGGTCTGGAATTACAGTTAATAAAAGAGAAGTTTTTACTATGTTGCATGTGGTATTTTACTGTGTTTTGCAGAGAGCTACGGTGTTTTCCTGGTCCCGGCCTGCCTGCATTTTCGGCAGAGGGGCTTCACCAGTGACTGGCGAAGTAAGAACGCTGTTACTATGCAGCTGCTGTTCCCACAGTGTGTGCTTGCTTTTGTCTGCTTTTAACCCACTTTAAGCTGAGCTTTTGCAGAAGGAAAGCATCACAGCAGCCACCAAAAGGGTGTGGGGTGTTTGTGGACCGAACGGCCGCTGTGAACGCGGCGTAAAGCACTGAAAGTTCCCCTGTTTTCAAACATCACACTCTTATTACGACAACAATTTACTTCTATGCAGCTGTCGAACCTGTTTGCGGGCGCACTGAAAGCTTCGCTGTTTTCGGCTTCCTTTTCCTAATCTTTTCTTTCCACCTGCTGGGGGGAGTAGAATGACCGAAAAACAAAGCCGCTGCGCTGGGTGTTTTCGTAGGAGTGGCTCTTCTGTCGTGTGTGGGATTCCACTACGTGAACGTAGCTGCTTTAAAAACAGAGAAATAACATTTGCCGCTGCTGCTGCTGCATGGCAGGATGGGCAAAAGTTTACTCGGTGATCCTGGCACCGACAGAAAGGTCAGCCAGCACACCGACTGGCCACTGCCTGAAGAAAGTGCTTTGTGCAACCTGTATATGCTGAGCATTTTTAGATTTGGTGATGTTTCCAGATGTCATCTGAGCAATGCATTATGCTAAGGTGCACATTTCCTGTTACCGTGCATAGAAGTGGAAAAATGCGTCTGAGTCGCAGAAGCGGACAAAGAAACAGAGACAAATCCTTCTACTGTCCTGTTCAGTCCAGAGTGGCCAGTTTGCAGCTTTATTATCGACACGATTTCCTTCATCTGACTGCCGCACAGTCGATACTGGGCATCCGAACACATTAACGCTTCAGTCAGTTTTATGTATTTTATTCGAATTTTGTGGAGCTTCTGGACAAATGTGACTGTGAACAGGGAACTGTAATGAAGAGCAAAAAGATATCAAATGGAAAATGTAGGCGTTCACACACACACACACACACACACACACACACACACACACACACACCCATAGTGCTACCTGTGCAAGCATGGCCCCAATCTTACGGTCCGTCCTGGGGGAATATCAGCTGAATGACGGTAAGGATGAGGGGAAAACTGGCTGAAGTTTTGAAACCATCTTCTTTTAATTTTTTTTAAGGATGCCATATCAACTGTGCTGATCTTTGGTGAACGATTTCTATCGATCCAAATGCCAAAAGGAAGCATAAAACAGCAATAATGTGTCTAATAATACGGTAGCAAACTGTGTTGTGCACTCAGGTTCTCTGGGCCAGCCAGGATCGAGCAGGATGCAGCAGGCAGGCTTCCCTCCAGTGTGTCATTTACAGTATTGAGCTTACCGAGTCATTTTATTCAAGTCCATCTTGCCTGAAAGACTGACAGCGGTGACTTTCAGCCTTTTTCTGTTCTAGTTTCCTGTTAAAGAGACATCGGCGTCGAAGATGTTTGAGCCGTCCGCTGCCCTTTTCTCCTTTGATCGCATTTGTCAGACGTTTAGCGTCTTTAGCGGCTGCGGTGCGAAAAGTGGCCCTGAGGGCAGAGACCGTGGGATTCGCAGCCCTGCATGCAAACTGAAAAGCTGCGGCATGTGAAAACGCATCTCTGGCCGCCGGTGCTTCTTCCAGCCCCCAGGACAGAGATGGTTAAGACCAGCATCCTCCTCCACACAAAGCGGCGCAGCACAATGAGAGACCAAAGCGACATTGAGATCAACCCACTGCCCCGCATGCTGTGCTCTGAAGTTATTCAGAAATTATTTCTGCCGGTGTCGATATCCAAGCTGAACTTCCTTGCTGGCCTCACCTTCTCTTTACAGAAGAGCTTCCAGACCAGAAATTGTACACAGCAAAAACTAAAAACAAAACAAGTGTGTAAATTCACGTTTAACCACCTTAGGAGAAACCGCCATGCTAACACTTCCTGCTCTGTGGGTTCTCACTGCTCAGCCTTGTATGGCTTCCTGCCAGAAACCAGCCTTCTCCTGCGCATCCACCGGATCCCCCCAGGCACCTTTATGGCCACTGGAGACCAGGGCCGCGCCGCTGTGGGAAAACCTCACCACAGGCCAGTCCGTGTCTGCTAGCCTCGCACCTGAGTGAGTCGGGGGCCAGCAGCTCCGTTTTTGGCTTCCCTGTAGGTGTCTGACCTCTGCCCAACTCACTTGCTGGAAAGAGTCTCTTCATTTTTCTCTTAACTGACTCTTAATAGCAGCGTTTCACGTTTTTTAGGACTCTCGCCCCTCTTTCGCTGCTCCGAATTTGGCAAATAGTAAATAAATGCAGATACGAATGCACCTCTTTTGCTTTGTCCTTGGCTTCTGCACCTCTTTGCTACCCAGGCTGACTCACTGCCAGCTGTTCCCCTCACGTGTAAAGTTGTCTATTTAATCCTTGAAACTAGGCGGCACAGACACACTGGCAAATGGAAATAAGAGTCTGTTTCCATTGTTGCGAATTTCCTTCTTTTGCAGACCGCTAAAATGTGAAGTACGGCCACCATTTTCGCAGCGTCACTCCCTGCTGTGTATGTGTGGAAGAAAAAACTCAGCCCGGTGACAGGCTTGCCCGTGACGGAAGAGGCCGCCCGTTTCCCGGGACCATCCCGTGATATCGGCTTCCAAAGCGCTCGGAAAAACCGAGCTTAAAAAAGCTGCTGATAGCATGGATTCCTCACCCCTGGAAACAGAAAATATTTTGCGGCATCGGTCCGCAAACAGGGTGTAGAAGCCAGTTAGCACCGGACTTTGGGGATTCACTCGTACGCCCGTGTGACAAACTGTGTTAAGGAGGTCGCTGCCCTCCATCTCAACACCCGAACACCTGGGTGACAGGAGACGCGAGGAGAGGCCGGCGGGAGGCCTCGGGCGCCGCTTTTCTTGCAGGTTTTCCGCATCGTTGAAGACATCGCAGGTTTCCGTTGAACGTGCGGAGGATTTGGTTAACTCAGTTCCTCCAGTCACGTTGTGGTTCCGTGGTCAGAATTTTCTCATGTTGGTCATGGGTTCAAGTGTTAGGCCCACTTTGACTTAAGTGTTTATAAAACGTGCACTTCAAGGTGGAAAATGGGCAAAAAAACTGCGTGAAATCCGCTATTGGCAGAATTTTGTCGATCGCGGCATATAAACAACCTCCCGCTGCTGTCCCTTTGCATTCAGATTTATGCCTTCTGATTTTTTGGTTTGCACTTTTCTACTTTGATTTTCCTCTCTTTTTGGTCCTGTAGCTCTCCAGAACCTGGAAACTTAGGGTCATGATCGACAAGGGAGACCTCAGAATTTCTGCTTCCCTCTTTCTTGCGCAGGAAGGCCGGACGAGACTCTCCGGGGCAACCAGTCCCGTTTCCGCCCGAGTCTCAAGACGTGCGAGATGTGTTGACAGGAGTCCCGAGTCAGCGCGTCAGCAGCATCTGCCTTCCTGCTCCGCTCGCCGCACAGTGGAACAGGAAATAAGCGCAGACACAGAGGGGCAGACGGGCTGAAACCTGCAAGCGCGCCAAGCGGCAGTCACGGCGCTTTCGTGCTGCCGAGGCGCTCGCGTGAGCGGAGCTAAGCGGCGAGAGAGGGGCCGTCGGCTGCGGTGACCCCGGATGACACCGCGGCTCTTCTGCTCAGGATGCTCTACAAGGTACCTCAGCTGCTCCGCGTGCAGCTCCTCACGTTTCTGAGCCGTGAAAGATGCTTGCCGGTTGCTCTTGACGCTCGGTGGATGTTTCAGAATTTCACGTGTGGCTTTCCTGCCGCTTGCCGTCGACGATAAAGTTTGGATCGGCTGCCCTTTTCTCCTGAAGAAACTGCTGCTGGCGTGCTGTACTGTTTGACGCGTAGCCGCTTCTGACATGGACGCAGAAGGGCCAACATCATCTTTCTTTGTGTGGAGTGATGTGGACGGCACGAGTGGGGAAACCTGCTGACTTCAGCATGGTTCTGGATGATTTCATTGTGCTTGCAGGATTCTGCTTTGTTTTTTACACGCATTCCTTCTTACGCTCCTTCGTGGCTCTAGGAGCTCCGTGGATCTACGAGCTTGCTTACATACTTATACACATTGGTTCCAGCCATGAGATCGCCTCAAGCTTGGTCTCGCACCATCCAGCAGCAGAACATGTCTTTGCGCGAGTGCAACTCGGTAGAAGCCGCGAGGATGATTCCTGTCCCAGCTTTGAGATGTAGGCTAGAGCGACAGAGTGGAGAAGAAGCTGAGGAGCTGTGGCTGAACCACCGCACCGATCTCCCAGCAGTTCCATCCTGCCTCAGGCTCAAGTGTGATTTAAGCGTTGGGCACCACATGTCAGCTTTTTTTCTCTTTATTATTGCTACACTTTGCGGTTTGACGCTGAGGGAAGCTGAGACTTTTTGTATTTTAACTGCGGCTCACGCGCTGTCTGTCAGAGAGCAGGGCAGCAAACATCATGGTGACACACGGACGGGCAAAACTTTGTGAGCTAAAGGCTGAATCTCTGATGGGGGCTCAAGGTGAAAAAGTTTAGCTCAGTAAATACAACCGCATGCACATTTACGGTGAAGCGCAGGTGAGATACGTGGGCTGAGTAAATGAGTATCTCGAAGTGGAAGAACCTGGTAAAAAAATGACTTGTTGGCAAGGCCTCCGATTTATTTTTTGGATTTGGCCTTTTCTGTATCGGTGTCTTGTGTATTTACATCCTTCTTTCCAGAAGGATTTTACGTGTTTGCTTGCCGTTTGCCTCGGAAGTCCAGGGTGAAAATGGATATGAATACCAATGTAAATCCCGATGGAAATACGGATGTAAAGACCGTCGCGGGTCAGAAAGGAGCTGCTCTGCTGGCGCTGAGGTGATGGCGCACAGCAGCCCTCCCGATCGCACAAACTTAATGGGACAAAACAATTAGGTCCGAACGTGTTCTCAGCGCTGGAGACGGACGTGGCACGCGGTCCTTTGTCACCGAGGTCACCGTACCAGTAAAACTCTCTGTTTCCCTGTGTAAATGGAGAGGAAGGATGTCTTCCCTGGCCCGGTCTTGTTCTGATAGCACCACCACCCGCTTCTGGGCCGAGGCTCGCTCATTCCCCCGACACCGGTGCGACACAAACAAGTCACAGCGCTCTGTGGGACAAGAGGACACGAACTCAGCAATTTGGATTTTGTTTTGCTTTGTAGGTTGGGGAATGGTTGGTTAGTTGCTGGACAAACATGGACCACGACAGGTGCTCTGGGAAGTCCAGTTAACAGCGGACAAAAGGAGCTTAAGTAGGGGATTCGTGGCAACTCTTGTGTTTGTTGCTCATAACCAGGGGTATGAGCAACGGTTGGCATGGTGTCCAGCCGAGGGTGTGTATAAAGGTCCATATATGGTGTGAAGAGTCCTGCAGCCGAGTGTGTGTGCGTGCGCGTGTGTTCTGTCTCCATTGTGTGCTGCACTCGCCCCCCGCTGGAAAGCAGTAAGGACTGCACAGCCAGTCCCACCGCAACCTGCCTCAGCTTGCTGGTCAGGGGATCCCAGCTGCTGGACCATCTGAAGCCTGCTAGGTCATAGGGCTAAGTATCAACAGGTGATCCCGTCCAACATCAGTTTCCTTCGTGGTGTGAAGCAAACGGAGGAGAAGATGGTCGGTGCAGAGGGGGAACTCCTTTCCCAGGAGGTAAGATCAAGCGTTTAGGATGGCCAAACTTTCTGTGGTACCGCAGCAGCCTTCTCTCAGGGACGGAAATGGCTGGCACACCTGAGCTGTCCTCCCCAGCTACAGTAGATGCTCAACACCTGCATGTGACGGCGAGCAGTCCTGTGTGTGTGTGTGTGTGTGTATGTGTGTTTTCTCTCTGCCCTTGGGGATCACACCATCTTACGTGGAAAGCTCTGCTTTAGTGTTGTAGCTGTGACAAGCTGGAGAAAAGCATCTGCTGGCGTCACATACGCAGCCCACCGACACTGCAAGCGTGCACTGGCCAAGTAGCCTAGTCATGTTTAGGTGGACAACTGTAGCGTAGCAGCAGGGATCGGACGATAGAGGTCCTCAGAGTGGCTGTCACCGGCCTGAAGTGACAGCAGCTGGCCCACGTGCAGGAAAGGAGAAGCTGGCACACAGAGGGAAGGCAGCAGGAGAAAATGACCTGTTTATTTCCTGCCTTTAGAACTGAGTGAACGCCACTGCTTGTCTCTACCTGTGTGCTGCAGTGTGTAAACGCGCTGGGGTAACAGTACTGGGTGGTCTCTTGTGTTTCATCCATTATTAGCAGCTGCCGCCGCAGTGCAGGACGGTCAGCAAGGCGTCCTGGAGGTATAGGGTGGCCGGCAGGGTGAGGCGCACCCCGGAAATCATACACACACGCCGATGTGAGCTCACCAGTTCACATCAAGTTCATGTGTCTGGACCCCCCCTCCCACAGACGTACAGGTAGAACCCAAACACCACGCACACTGAGCCGAATTCAAGATCCAAACCCACAGGCCAGGAAGGGTCAGGCAGGAGCACCACTTCTTTGCAATGTATAACCCAGAAATATCGAGTTTATTATAATGCAAAGTGCAAAACTACTACCAAATTGTTCTTTTTGGCTTAAGCATTGCACGTTTGTGAGAATAATATGCAGTCATTTGTTTGTTTCGCTCATCCACAAACATTTTGAACTGTTAATTTTTTCATACGGGGATAGATTATGACCTTACGACCACGCTTAGGACCCCCTCTTCTTAGCAGATCGCCGTGCACTTTTCGTTCGCATGCGTGCGTCTGTGCTGCAGCTGGAACCTCTCTGGCTGGAGAATCGCAGCAGTGCAGAAGTGAGCTGCCGTCATGGGGCAGCCTGGCACCACCTGGCCAGTCTTACATCACTGAGCACTGAGGTACACGGCAAAAAGCCATATATGGAGAACTGAGATTGTGGAACTGTGCTCAGCTCAGAGAGATGCAGGCTTCCTGTTCCCGAGATGCGTTCACGGAGGCCTCAGATGCTCGGCGGCAGGGGTTTGCATGGGCGTGTGGCTGCAAACTGCATCGGCTTCCTGTTGCCACCGCCGTTCGCTGTACACCCTCCTGGCAAGAGAAGAGCGGCATAGCAGCAGGTCGAAGCAGCCCTCGCATGACAAAAGTGAAATGGCTCGCTTTCTGCAGGAGTGACATGGAAGTGCGGACGTGCTTTTCTCCTCCTGCGAGAGGCCCTAAATGCATTTGCTGCTTTTATTTCTGTGTCAGCCGCTGTTTTCGCTCCACTCTTCGCAGCCGTAACTGCTGGGCTCGCTTGAGGTCAGAAATGGCTTCCAACTGCACCTGTTAGCATTGCTTTTTAGATGCACACAAGGGTTTCTCTTACTTTTAAAAGCACTTTTGCAGTAATCTGAGGACAAATGAATCTGCACTGATCTGACAGAAGCTGTAGCTCCTCTGGCTGTAACTGTACAACTGACTCCTCTGTGAATGCCAGTGGACAGCTTTCCAGGAACAGAACATTTTTAAAAAAATAAGCTTTATTTAGCAGACACCAAGACTTCCAAGGCCGCTAACAACGGCAGATAATGCACCTACAGCGAACGCTGACATGGATCCCATCTCTAGGCTTTTCTTACCGCACAAATGAAGGTTGAATACCTTGACCAAGGCAGCTGCTGCAGAAGGGGAATGTGAACTGAGACCCTACAGATTATAGACCAGCAGTTCCCTAACCTACAGTCATATCCATGTAAGCACAAATACAAAAGTTACATTTCAAATAAATTTTTTTACAGGTTGCGACGACTCATTTTAAATCCTTTGCTTTGCTTTGTCTGTCTCTGTCTCTGTCGCTCTCTCTCTGTCACTCTCTGAGCTGCTTGCGGAGACCAAGCTGGCCACAGCCGTTGCCCTGATGAGCCGGGGTGGCTCGTGCACGGTCTTGCGCATTCCGAGAACCCTGGTGGGGGAATCCGTGGTTATAAAGAGGCGTGATAAAGAGACCCGGCCGGGCGTACAACAGGGAATCGAAACGCTGAAGGCAGCGCTTGCTGTCACGATCACTGTGTGGCATCACGGCGGGTCAGGTTCCAATTTATATTGGTACATTGGCTCTATTTGTGAAAAAATAAATGCAAAAAAGTGAATAATGGTGACAAATGTGTTACTCGACAATTTGTAATTCAAGAAGCGACCGTGCAGTCGCTCGTTCGCCAGACTCGGGGTTGTACGCTAAGCTACTTACAGTTATTCGCCCGTTTATACAGCCGAGTATTTTTGTCTCCGTTCAGGTTAAGCACCGTGAGCCAGAGGTGGGGACGTACACCTTCTGCGTGTCCATCACAGTGTGGACTGTGACATGCAGGACTTGCGGTGGTAGCCTTGCCGAGTTCTGAAATGCCAACAGTCATTCATCACATCTCGACTTTTTCCCGTTTATTCGCAGGGGTAGGATGACCTTTTTGGAACCCCGATAGTTTCTCTGCGGAAGAAGCCCAGGTTTCTTGGTCACAATGGCGGCTGGACCAAGCCAGAAGATGGTGCTTGTGCAGTTTGAGTACAAGTACACAGCCCGCGATGGTGACCTGGTGACCATAAAGCCCAACGATCGCTTCCTCCTCCTGTCCAGAACCAATGAGCACTGGTGGCACGTGCGGCGGGACGAGAGCACCAAGCCCTTCTACGTCCCTGCCAAGTACGTGAAGGAGATCCCGTGCGACGCACCCTTTCTACTTAAGGGCGATCCAGCTGAAGGCTGTCTGACCTCAGAGCCTCCTGGGAAACCCACCGAGTCGCCTCCTCAGAGGCCCAGTGAAGTGACTATCAGGGTTCACCCTTCCACGAACTGCTGCAGCAAGCCCGAAGTGCGAATGTCCACTTTCGGGGTCCCTCAAGAGCTCCATGATCTGTCCTGTCTCGGCACCGACCGCCTGGCTGCTCAGCACATCTATGACAGTGACAACAGGGCACAATCGTCCATTTCCGCAGGCAGCTCGCAGTACACAAAGAGGTTCAGTTTGGCTCCCGGTGTTCAGCTGGGCCACTGCGCCGTGCTGGATAACGTTCAGAATCCTACCCAGAAGCCCCGTGTGCCCAGCTTTAGTCCTCCGGATCTGGCAACACAGGTGAAGCTGCTCCATCCCTCCGTCACAAAGGGACAGAGGAGGCAGTCGGACAGCACGGAGGCCTGCGAGAATGTATATGACACCATAGAGGACGTTCAGGACAAAACATCAAGCAGATGTCCAGGTTCAGGTCCGGCTTCCATCCAGCCTCCTGTTCCGACTCCCGCTCCGGTTCCGTGTCCTGCTTTGGCTCCTACTTTGGATTCGGATCCACCTCCGGGTCCAGTTCCATCTCCAGTTCCATCTCCACCACCAGATCCAGGCCCGAAACTTGCAAAGGTATGTGTGACAGTTACCAGAGCGTGGATGATGCTGAAGGTCAGCCGCACAGTTTCCACGCCATTGCTGTAGCGGGAGAAGTAGTTTAACTTTCACCAAACAGCTCTTCGGGTCAAAGTGAGCGATCAGTGACCGTGCGACGCGGCTCCTCTGCCTTTCTGTGTTGGATTTCTACACCCAGTTGCCAACATTTATTTCCTCAGCTGGGTTATTTTTTCTCTTAAGAATTCTGTGCCGGTACCCTGCTCACACGGAGTACAGTGGGTGCTGGGGTTTACAGTAGCAGGCTTTAAACTCATGCTCCTCTGCAAATGCTGCCGCTGTCATTGTGCTCAAGAAGCGCACAGGTCCTCCTTGAATGGAATGACTTACTCACCAAGAGAGGAGTAGCAACACTGCAGTGTGTTTGTAGGGTCCGGTGTGGAGTTGTTGTGCGTTCAGTCTGACGCCGTGGCGGGCAGGCAGTCAGGTAGGCGGGCGGGTGCGCAGGTAGGTGGGCAGACAGGGCGGGCGGGCAGGCAGACATGACAAGAATGTGTTGTGTGATGCCAAGGAGGCTGTGTTATTGGTTTAAGGGTTTGACTCTTCCCAACAGGAAGCAGTGGGCCACCACTAAGGACCAGAACTAAACACAACGTTACAATAAAGTTAGAAACATGTTTTCAAAATATTCACATTACATTCAATGCTAAATTCTTACAAATGCCAAATGTGCACAAAGAATTTGTCCTCAAAGGCTTGCTTTGTGATCGCAGGTGAACATTTGGCCTAGCAAAATTCATTGCCCTCAATACTGGCAAAAACCATCTTGAACTTCCTAGATCGGCAGCTCATTCTCAGTAAGCTTAAATGAAGACGGTGGTCGGCGGTTCAGCTGTAAAAACTGTGGCTGCGAAGGTGACAAGAGGGGCAGCCGACCGAGAGGGACCGAGCGGGACCGAGAGGGACCGAGAGGCCAGTGGCTGGAAGGAGAGGTTTGCGGGTGCTGAGAAGAGGGAGCAGAAACGTAAAAGCGAGGTTTTTCTTTAGCAGTATTGCAGGATGAAGTAAAAAGTATCAAGCCCATCCTTTTGCAGCCTCAGCCTCACCAGTGTCCAAACAAAGGGCCCAGATCGCAAAACGAGAGCACGGACGCCTCAACGGGGGCGCCTTGAAGCGCAGCTTCTGTGCTCGGTTCGACGGAAGAAACCGAAAGCCGAAGCAAATCGCACCTCGAACGCAGGCTTCGCGACGACATGCGCTTCACAATCGCAGCCCATGAGCGTGAAAGGCGTCGAATTTGCTCGCAACGCGCGTCGTTCCAAGCGGCCGAGCGAATGTGGAGCACGGCCGCCCGCTTCTGCGCGTCGAGCTGCAAAATCGTTCTCAATACAGAAAACGTGAGGGAATCTGAATGTTTCCTCCACAAACGTCCAAGGAAGCGGTGGCACGACTGTGCTCAAAGAAGCGAACGGAATCGAATTCAAGCGGCGGACCGGGTTCACCTGCGGCTGCCGAGCACAGAGTGGCGCTGTTCCCCACCTTCGCCGCAGTAAACGCGCTTCCGCAACAAAAGGAAGAACAATTTTTTTGGCTGCAAAAATAAACCTTATTTCTCACCACCTGGAGGTCGCGGTCAACACAGTTGTTTGCTCTTTGCTCTTTGCTGTGTCGCAGCCTGGCCGATCCTGGGCCGACCCTCCACGCCATTCTTGTGTGACGCAGGAATTGTGTACTTTTATGCTGTTTATTTTATATTGCATTTACACTATTTAACCACACAGACTTGTAAGCGGCTGTTGAAATGGCAGCAAAGAAACAATTTACAATGGACTTAACTGAAAGTGAGAAAATGAGGCCTGCTTTTTCACAGCACGATGTGGTCGCTTCACGCAGTTAGATGCTGTTGAAAAAGTTTCTCTTGCTTCGTACATTTAAGCAAAACATTTAAACGGTTAAAATAGTCCATCTTCAAAACGAAGAAATAATGGAAGAGCAGGCGACATTCGCGGCGTGGCGGCGCGCAGGAACCGGGCTGCGAGGTCAGAAAGTCGTGTTCGGACCGAGTTTGCTGCTGGGGGGGGGCAGAAGAAGCAGGAAGCGGCGCAGACGGGGGCACGGCAGTTCGCTTAGTGGCCACACAAGTGATCGGGAGCACAAGCGGAGGTCCGGCCCAGGCCAAAGGTTTGCGACACAACGGCAGACAAACCCTCCTAAGTCCTGCGGGTTGCAGGCGGACTAAGGGCTGCTAAGGGCTGCTCGGCTCTCACCAAGCATCTCGGCGGGTTTACTGTGATCGGTGTCAGCTGAGGAACCAAGGGGCCAAATTCTAATTATCGGCCACGGAGGAGAAAGCGGTCCGCTCGGTCCTGGCCGACGCCGCCCTGCAGTTTGGCTGCTTTGCGTTCCCGCAGCCAAGTTCCATTTATTCACTGCAAAGTGCGCTAAGAAGGAGGCTTTTGTGCGCTGCTCTGTGAGGGACGTTTGTGTCGCAAAGAGGCCAAGGTCTTCACAGGGGCTTTTATCGCTGGTATGGATCTGAAAAGATCTGGGCTACACGGAAAACAAGGCGTAGCTTCATTAAAATGTTTACTGCAAGGCCTTTTCCCCAGCGGGACGGGCCTGATGCTGGGGGCGATTCGGGGGCGCGGCGGGCGAGCGGTCTCTGCCGCAGTCCACCTCCCCGGCTGCGGTCTCGTGGATTAGCTGAGCCGCCTCCCAGCGCTCTCCTGTAGCTCAAGGCGCACGACTGCGTTGCGGGGCTCCGGCCGTCGGTCATGACGCTGCTGGGGTGAGTGCTCCGGTTCCGGCGGGCGCGAAACTCATAACCTGCTTCTATGTTTGGGGACGCTGGCGAGAATGAACGTTTGCTCGTGTACCTCTTCATCCCGCACAAAGACATCTTGAGTCTTGAGCTGGACCCACGCAGGTTCACGTGAAATTACTACCATTTTTTTTATCACGTTGCAGCTTTTCTAATAAATTTAATGCAGTAATGTCCAAAATAATTTCCATGTGCCTGGAAATACTTTAGAGAAAGCACTGTGTGATGCTGCTGACCTTTGCTGGAGAGAAATTTCGGGAGGCAGGGCAGTAAGAAACGTCTCCATGCCTTGCAGTAATCTTTAAGCACAAAAATTCCTCGGTCCGTTCATATTTTATCATAACATCATCATTCAGTCGCTGCTCTAAGGGTCTTTGTTGTTTCGTCTTTGACTCGTGAAAGGGAAGCGATGCCGTGAGAAGCTGTGCTTCCCTCTGGCAAGATGCTGCTTCAGCATTGAAAGGTGCTTAGAAAACTCTTTGCTCTGCCAACATCCTCTGCCGGGGAATTTACCCTTAGAGTAATGGATGCGTAAAGCTAAGGAACTCATGTCATCATTTATCCATTTTATTTAATGCAGAAACAAATGAATACAGTCAGACCCCCCAGGGGAGACACAGGTGGGTCCTGCCAGGTCTCAGCTTTGGCTCTTGCAGTGGTTCCATCAAGTGACCATTTAATATGAGACCTCCAGCCTCAATGAGGGTGCGGGTGCACATTAGGGTGGGGCCATTTTCTCACCGCAAGCAGCATGTGTAAAGGTTGCCTCCTGTGGAAGGGAACTCCCTGGGACCGCCTGTCTGTGTTTGTGTTTGTGCAAGCCCACCTCCCCACCCAGAGATTAGATTAAACCCTGCATGTCTGCAGCACCCCAAGCAAATGAATACACGGTGAACTGAGAGAGGCCTGGGGAGCGCCACGAGGCGTCCTCGCCATAAAACTTCTCACATTCCGGTTTCTAAAAAGTTTGGGATTTTTCTGAACGTCGCTAACCAGCCCTCGCGAGCAGTCTGCACGCCTTTGGTGTCTTTTCTGCAATGAGTTGTCCGTGTACAGGCGGTCTTGAAGTCTTTCTAAAATGAGAGCCCCTGGGGACGTGAACCGATGAGCGGCAGCGGCGGCACAGCGCGGGGCCCCGTACATCGAAATGACTTCCTGCTAAGCACTTCCTGTTAAGCTGCTGCCCGGCCCTTTCTCCTGACTGCAGAACGCCTCAACGAAAAAAGCCACCCGGCGCCCTCCACCTCCATTTGCTGGCTTTCTTTGCCTTCGTGAAGAAGCCTTTAACAAATCTGTGTCCGAGCTCTGCAAAAGGAAGATGTTTGCGTAGCATTCAAAGCGCGAGACGCACGTGTCCCCGCTGCACTCGGGTGGCGTCGTGCTCTTGTGTTCCTCACCGCCGGCTTCCTTTGTTGGCGCGCGACGCAGTGGTATTTACGTGTCATGCGGCGGCACAGTCGTCCGTCATTCGGCTGCGTTCGGTGAAAACTTTGCGCCGTTGCGCAAATGACGCCGAAGCTCCTCGGTCAGAACCGACCCAATTCTGTACTGAGGGGTCCGACACAACGGGGAGGTCAGATGAGACTTTAATGGCCGAGTAAGTTTGCACGTGGTGGTGTTTCCTCACCCAGGCATTTTTAACACAGAGAACCTTCTCAAGGGGGTAAGGCAGTCATGCAGAAAGTTCTGGAAATGCAATAAATGAATAAAATGCAGGTGGTACCATTATTTGTGAGGCTGTGTATGAGCAAATGTAAACAGCATGGGCGCTGGGCAGGAAAAGGCCTCACAACTCAACATCGGTGTATTTGGTGCCACCGTAGTTAATGTATTACAGAACTTACAGTAGTAATAAATATACTGTATATACATGCATACAGTATATGCAGTATGTTTATGCATACAACACCCCAGTGCTGCAGTGCTCACGGCCCCGAAACAGCCTGCAGGGGTGAACCCGGCCGTGTCCTCTTCACTTTGGTTTATACAGTATGCTTGCGGGATTTCTGCTCAGACTTTAGCATGAAGGTTTCACATGGAAACGGGATCTTATACATTTGTATAGAATAAAAGGTTAAGGTGAGGTCCACAAGGAGAGGAAGGAGTTAACATGGAAACCAAAACCACTCCCAGAAAGAGTGCGACGCGCTCGCGGAGAGAAGGGGAGCCTCCGAGACGGGGGAAAAGGTGCGAGGAACCGGGACGAAGTCGTGAGGAAGCTGCGAGGAGGCATCAAGTGCTTCCTGCTCCTTCGCACCCCCGAGTCGTGCAAACAGGTGCCCAGTGAGAATGGCAGCATCGGCCCTTCCCAAAGGTAGGAAACTGAGAGATGTAAAAAAGCAGTGGCGGCCGTATCCCCTCCTCTGCTGTGTTCACGATGCGGCCGTTTTAACGGAATTTGAAAGATTTTAACTTGTAGCTAAGCTTTCTTATTTTAAATGTTTTATCACAGCTTGAGGACTGTTTGCTTACAGGAACTTTGAAATGTATTTTTATTTGCTTTACTGGCACTAAGGTTTTTACTACTGCACTTTAAAATACATGAATTTGAACAAAATATCTAGCTTTGTAGACAGTTCAGATTTTATACTGTATATAATAACATATATAATAATAACATATACTCAGGAGTATAATGTTTCCCTTTATACTCTTATGTATGTTATTATTCAGTCATGAAGTTGCAAAAGGAAGTAAAAGAAAAATAGTTTTCGTTATGGGCATAAAAAAGAATAACATCAGTAACAATAAGAACAACAACAGCAACAACAACAACAACAACAACAACAACAACAATAATAATAATAATAATAATAAGAAGAAGAAGAAGAAGAAGAAGAAGAAGAAGAAGAAGAAGAAGAAGAAGAAGAAGAAGAAGAAGAAGTACTATCACATACTCAGATTGTCCCAGAGCTCAGACCATTACTTTGCCACCTTCTAGGTGGCTGCTGGAGTGACCATCTGTGGAGGGAACACCTGCAGGGCATCCATTAAGGGCATCCTTAAATGAACTGGATATTTCACCAGATTCCGTTAAATGTTTTAAAAGGTGGAAAATCCCACTCGGTCTATGTGGACTTTGCTAAGCTGCCATATTGTGTGTGTGTGTGTGTGTGTGTGTGTTTGTGTGAAAGAACACCATAGGCCCACAGAAAGACCTACAGGGCCCTTAAAAGGAAAAAACTCTGTCATCACGTAAGGCAGCTGAGGCAGCCACGACCGAGTCTCCTCTCTGGCCCTCTGGAAGCCGAGCTTCTGCTCACGCTGCTCTCCGCCAGGACGGAGCTTCTGTGGGAGTGGAGCTGCTTGTCAGTTCACACGTGGTCTCCCTTTGGCTGCATGTGGTGAAAGAGAACTTTCATGGAGAATCGCTTAGAGGGAGGCCAGGCCATCATTTGCTTAACAAAAGCGAGGCCTCTGCACCTTCGCGACAGAGCAAAGCGCAGCTCACTTGCACACAACTACACCCACAGGAATAAAACACTGTTTGTGTGCCAGGCTTCCCAATGCTGTCATCTTACCTGTGACACACGGCTGCATTGGCCGCATGTCGGTGCTTTTTCCCCAAAACCACTGGGAACGCGAACTGCTTACACTGGTTTACCCTGTCAAGCCGCTGGGTACTTTTTGCTCTGTCGGGCCCAGATGAATTCCTTGCTCAAGGGTCCCGCAGAAGGAGGTTCTGCACGTTTGTTTTGTCGTTCACCTGAGTGTCTCTTTGCAGCCTCAGTGACTTCTGCTCACCACTTTGTTCTTCTCTAAGAAGCTCCAACGCCAACACCAGAACACCACAGCTTACAAGCCTTGACTGCCCGATGGTCCAGCTCTCGCTGCTGTTTATCACGTTGAAGACCGTAACCCTGAGTTAACAAATCTTTTTTAGGAATGCGACCTCTACTCTTTTACATCTTGCTCAGATTTGCCATTACTTTATGAGCCATATTTTAGTCTCGTGACTGTGGCGGCCACCCGCAGAGAACTTTGACCGCAAGAAAATGAAGTTCCGGTTGTTAGTCGACTCAATCTTGTCAATTCATGTTAAACCGCCAGCTGTCGCACCTTCTTCTTTCACCTCCTCTCCATCAGCTGAGGAGATGCATATTTAGGCAGAAGGCGGGGCAGCGGTTGGCGCTGGGAGAGCGCGCGAGTCGTCCCCTTGCATCCGATTCGGCTCGACGGTGCTTCCACCTCACGAATGTGTTCCGCACTGCCGGATTTTTAGCGCTCGCGCTCCGGAAATTTACATCCCACCGCTCATGAAGTTTGGTTAGTGGTGCTCTGGCTTTGGTGCATTTAAAAGTGGAAATGGGGCCATCGCACACGGATGTTGCGCACTGGCAGAGAGCAACTCTGCTTGCTGACTGCAGACTTGGTCCTGCAGCAGACGGGCAATGAAGCCGGGGCAGGGTCCCCAGCACGGAGGGACACGGGCAGCACGCAGCTCCTCCCAGGCTCGGGGCCATGAGCAGTGATGTAACTGGGGGCAGACTGAGCTGCACTCAATGGCTCGACTGTCCACCTAAAGCGTGGCTTGGGCCCCAATTGGCTCCATCATTGTTTCCTAGGCAGTTGTTGCTGTGGTTACGTAAGAAGGCAGGGAGGTGATGTGGAAACCCACTCGGGCCACAATGGGACCCATGGCTGTGCCAGATCCCCCTCGCTGTCTCGGCAGGGCTGGGCTGCAATCCGACACAGGAGAGAGACGAGGGTTAACAGGCAGGTTGAATCTCTCTCTGCAACACACACACACACACCTCCCTCTGTTTGCCTGCTTCTCTCGTGTTGGACTGCAGGTTTCAGCCAGAAAAAGAGGAAGTCCTCCAGTCCCTTTCGGTTTCACTCACAAAGCGTATTTCCCAGACGCCTCTGGCCTTCTGTCTCACAACTTTCTTTCTCCGTTTGCTGCGAAGAGAAGTGAGACTCGGGATAAGAAGCGCTGCAAAAAATCCACCTGAACAGAAAAAGGAATTAAGTTGTTTGGCAGACTGAGGAAAAATAGTTATTCCCTTTTTAAGGAAAATTAAATGTTTCGGTTTTGATTTCTCCCAACAAACTTTGAATTGCGTGGATTTGCAAAGTACAAACCGCAGTCGATCAAGTTTAACAGTAATACAATTTAAAGTTGTCATTGAAATGGAAAAATAAGAGAAATGTTACTGAAAAATGAATGAAAGTAAGGCTTCTAACAGAGACACCGGGTGGTTTTTGAATGAGGCCGCGCAGCTCACGTGCTGTTGCGTAGGAGTCGGTCGCACGGGTAGGAACGCAGCCGGCCGCGGTTCTCGTGCCATCAAACCCGCTGGACCGCGTTTGACACCCAAGTACAAAAGTTGAGCGCTCAAATCTGCGTTTGTTGTGAAACCGACAGGGTTCAGGACCAGGTTACACCGTCCAGCTCGGGCAGCTTGGTGGTGTCGCCCACAAGGGCTCCGGCATAGCGCAAGTTTGGGCTCCCGGAGCTGCTCAGTCACGCTCGAGGTTCCCAGATGACCTCAGAATCCACTCTTTTGTGCCCTGCTCTCCCGAGAGCGCCAAAAATTTGCATCGCAACATTTGTTTTGCTCACACTTGTATTTCTGCCTGTCAGCCTCAGCTTGTGCGAGATGGTCTCTGACCAGCCGCCGCGCTGCATTTCTGTAGCTAAAGCCCTTTGTCCGACGTTCACGTTCATAGCTTTTTCGGAGTTGCGCGTCATTCTGGAGAAAAGCATCTGCTAAACAAATAAACATACATGCAAGTTGCCAAAGTTTGTCCTGAATAGTAAAGAATTAATAGGAAACGTGCAGCTCACACTTTTGTCACAGTAATAAATATCTCATCTCGGGGGTTTATGTGTGATGGCAGTAAAACTGTGAAAAAACTGTCTGTCGCCAAACCGTCACATCATGAGCGCAGGGGACAAACTGTCCCTTGTGCTGATGACCTGCAACCAGGGAACACTGTAGTTGTGCACAGCTTATTTGAATCACAAAGTTTGCGAGTGAGTTTCTCCGGGCGGGGGTTGAGTCGTCTGCCCTGTTCCCGGAGCAGCGCCTGGCCACCCCCCCGGCTATAGCTGGCGCTGCCAGTTTACCCTTTCAAGCTGAGGTAGGTGACATTTATTCAAAACAGCTGCTGCAAAATAAAATCACAACAGGGAGAGCTGTGCCACCGGTGTGGCGGCTTTGGGACGCACATGCGAGCCTCAGCTCTGTGTATCTAAATGTCTACTTTGTGCCAAATCTTGTGGGACACGGAGCACTTTCGGACGTCACCGCAAGATCAGAAAGCCCCGTTTTAGGCCGAATGAGCCAAAAGTTTTATCTCTTTTTGTGGCTGATACACGACAAAGTTTTGTTTGGGGGAAGGTTCGGCATCATTTGTACGTGTGTGTGTCATTCTGCATGCACCATTGTGGCTATAGTGAGTTGGCCAGTGTGGGCAACGCGAAGGTCCCTTCAGAGAGGAAATGGCGGTTGAGCAACACATCCCTCCACCCAGTTCCTGTGCATAAACCTCCCACCGAGTGCAGTTTGCCACACCTCTGCTTTCTGCATGGGAGTCAGATTCTTCCCTCTCGCATGGGACACTGGACAGTCCAGTCCCTTAATTTCGAGTCAGATGCCCGATATTTTATGGTCATCGATGAACGTTTGTGTGAAACAGAAGCGCTGACACCTAAATAATGAAGACAAAACAGGGCTCCTTAGCGCAAACAGCCAGGCGGCGACTGAACGCAGCTGTAATAAAGGAGAGACCCTTCTCCCCGTCCAAGTGTCACTGTTTCAGGAAGCGTAAAAAGGCTTTTCTAGTTTGTTCCGGAAAGGCTCTAAAAATGTTTTTCTTCATTTAGTTCCGTCTCAAGAACCTCAGTGTGGAAGTTAATTTGCAGTTTAAATGGATCAAACTTGCTGTGGGAGACATTCGTTTCTATGCCAGCGCTTCCTTCTGCAGGACATCTGCTGTCCTTCGCTCACTTTTGCCCTCTTTCGCACCCCCCGCCCGCCTCTCATTCACCGCTCTGAGCAGGAGGCAGTTCTCCTTTCTCGCTCTGCGCAGACAGATGCTGTAGCAGGAAGGGTACTGTTTGCTGTGTGGGCTGAGGGCGTGCGCACGCGTGCATGTGTTTGTGCGTGTGTGCTGCCCCGCCACCGACTGCTGGCTGCTGTGCTGTGTGCTGGCACCGTGCTGCTCGCTCCGCTCCGAGGCCGTGCATCCCGCCGGGGCAGCATGGTTGACGGCATGTTCAGGATTCAGCGCAGTTTCAGGCCTCGGGCCGTGACCTTACCTGTAGCAGTCCAGGTGAACCAGGTGAGTCCGCAGCTCTCTTTCTCTGCCTCAGAAGACAAGGTCAGCTACAGTTGGAGCTTAACCGAACGTCACGCGATGGAGCCGCCGTGTATTTTCTCCTTGCCGAAGAAAGCGACGCGCTGCTCGGTGCCTCGGCTTCCCCGGATCCCTGGTTTCCGGGACCGTTTGGATAGGTTGCTATGGCGATGCGGCTTTTGGAGCCGCGTACTGATTGTTGTGGCGGCTGAGCCTGCGGTCCTGACGGTAGCCCATGTGCGGCTGCGTGCTGTTCACTTCTGTCATGCGGGTTCGCGTTTTGTTTTCTCTTGTTCTGTTGTTCTGCGTTTTATCGTTCACTTCCTTTCTGCTGCAGCGCTAAGAGCCGAGCCCACAAAGCCCCTCGGTAACTTCAGCCTCGTGTTTGTAGACACGGCAAACGTACGCAAGTGCGTTTAGTGTTTGCGCAGCAGCTCTATTCATTGTATTTATAGTCGTGCTTTCTCATTGAACTTTGCTTTCATGTTGTGCTCTGCGGTGGATGTTTTCCTTGTTGTCTCAAAAAAACACATCGCAAAGCAACAGGATGCGAACTCTCTTACAGAACTCATCCGGTTTCTCTTACTGTCCGAGCACCCAAGAAACACGAGGGGTTTAAACGATGAAAAATAATGAAAGAAAGGCCATTAAGTACGGATTTAGTAGAAAACCCGAAGCGGCTTCTCGACGGCTCGCTTGAGAAGGGTTTAACCAGTGGGCCATTCGCGCAGGCTTAGCAAACCAACCCACCGGGATGCCATGTGACCCCACCTCTGTTGTGTGCTGGAGGCAGCAGCTTGTGCAGCGGTTTGTGCTGTGGTGTTTAGACACGAACCCAATGCTTAACCTGCAACGATGCAGTAAAAATGGCCTCGGTGTATAAAGGGGTAAATAGTGGTAAATGAATAGAAGCTGCGTGAAAGAAAAGTGTTAGATAAATGGAAAGGAGTCTGCTACTGTCCTGAGCATTACTTTCTTTGGACCGTCACCTTGTGTCACCTGTGCACGGTTTCGACTGCGACCAACATGTGGTCGCCAGCAAACAGCTCCCTGAAATAACCCGAGCAGCCAAGCTGCACATCGCTCGGACAGAAATAGACCATGGAAGAATCAGAAAGCAGAGAGCTGGTGGCAGCAGGCAGCAGTGCTCAGACAGACGCTCACACGAGCACCGGGTAGCTTGGCGTAATGTCCCGGTCCTCGGAACAGGCAGCAGAGCATCCGCCAGCCAGGCCTCCAGGGGGCCCCTGGACATCTGCCGCGAGCGCATGTGTCGCCAGGTCAAAGGTAAAGGAGACTTTGGAACAGCAGAGAAAAATATTGGTGAAGAGAGCTTGCGGTGCTTCTTTGTGTTGCTGGAGTGGGATGTGTGAGGTCAAAGCAAGAACTTGAGCTTTGGGCAGGTGTGATGGAGCTCCAGGTTTCTCACTGACTGAAGGACATGGCCCTTTGGAAAGATCTCAGCACTGCAACATGGGATAAACGGTGATGGGCTGGAGAAGATGCTCGGATGCCTCCCACGGTGGCTTCAAGAGGTCAAAAGTGCGGCTCGTCTGGCATTGAATGTGTGAGAGGAACTAAAATGTACAGGAAAGGTAAAAGAGGCAGAAGACAGAAAGAAGGGGAACTTGTGCCTGGGTGCTTCCCAACACTGCTAACCTCTGTGCTTGGTGCCTTTTCGCTGTTCGTCAGCTGGTGTTGTTTGGGATGGAGCGAGGAAGGCTCTTCTGCAAACAGCGTCACAGTCGCCGGTAGCTGCAAGTCACCTGACTCTCAGTCTCGAGGGCATTTTAGTCGCACAGCCGAACAAACTGACTTCGCTGTCGCCGGTTTGCTCGGACGGCTTCAAACGGGGGCTCCTCTACACCTCAGAATCGAGCCTCGCGCCTTTCCGTCCCTTGTTTTTTCACGTTTTCTCTTGTTTTGTGTTTTACGCAGTTCTTCGCAACACAGCGATCAATGGTTGACGTGGGATTTACCTGGCAGTAGGACCCCCCCCACGATAAAGCAGGGGCCACGCATTTTACAAGCGCAGTCGGCAGAGTTTGGCACATAGAAAGCTGGGCGCAGTGAGACCGAACCCATGAAAAAGTGGGATATGGAGCCAGGGCTGGGGTTGGCGCCTTTATTTTGGCCATTTATTTAGTCGGTTGTTTTCCACACAAAGCGAAGCTCATCGGACCTTGGAACCACAAACCCAGACCTGGTGGTGTCACGACAGTGTTTTTGCTTTACTTGTTTGGTGCAGCAGGCAACTTCTCTGCAAAATCAGTCCAGTTTGCCACATGCATGCGTCGCTGCTGCTTGTGTGAGCTGTGCACGCTCACCTGTGCGTAGGCTGTCGGTGACCTGTGCACACAGTGAAGCCAGGGCAGGTGCCACAGTCGGGGTACGAGTGGGCGAACGGAGCCCCGGCGCTATTGTCTGGAGATTCGCTGTGTTCTGTGCCTCTTCGTGCAGCGGCGCAGCGGGGCGCAGCGGGGTGCAGCGGAAGAGCCACCAGCCTCTGCCTACGAGTGTCTTTACGCTGCTCCGCATATAGAAACACCCCTCCAGCGGCCTTTGCGTTCGTATGTTCATTAGTTCTACTTTCAGAGCTTGAGTTAAACATTTTATTTTATATTGGTTATGAAATGGCTTATTTTAGACCATTTCAGGGTGTTTAACATAGTTCTGCGGACTTTTCAGGCAGTCAGAGGTCAGCAGGCCCGTCGTCTTCCAAGCACTTTCTATTTTTTGTGAAGATCTTAAAGCTTAGCTTCCATCAGCCCTATCAGTTCATCAGTGGTCAGAACTCTTGTGTTTATGATGAATACGTTTCCTTTCTGCTGCCCACTGTGACAGCGAAGATGGCGGTGATATTGCACAGTGACAGTGACTTATTTGTAATGTATTTTACTGCCGGGAGTCTTTTTGTCACATTTTCGCAATGTTTGTTCTTTATTCGGTGTTCGGTGCTTGTCAGCGTAGTGGTTTTATCAACAGGACGGAAAAGTAGCTGCTCATCCACCTTTCCTGCGCTGTCGTGCTCTGCTTGAGCCGGGCCGGTTGACTCCTGCATGCAGCTCGCTTTGGCAGGGACTTTTTACTTAGTTACTCAGCAAGGCCCGGTGTTCACCTTTAACAAAAGTACATGCATAAAAGTTCATAACGCCAAGTATATTTGCATGGAGAGGGAGACTGACTCGGAGGAGGTCCGTTCGGACACGTTTGGCTCCGCAGAACAGCAGCAAACTAACGGGGTATAAAAGTGAAATAAAGTCTGAAGAAAGCGTAAAGAATAAAGGAACGGAAGAGGGAAATTTGCAACAATGCGTATGTACACATGGTCGAGTGTAGAGGCGGATTAAAAGTAAGAAGGTGCGCTCGGTGACCCTTTTAACAGTGGTTTAACTCCAGGATGCAAAGCAGGAATGAGGTATAACATTAATCCTTTAGGTTCACCGCTCATTTGCTTGTAAACTGCGTGGCAGACGCTCAGCGCGTTCTATGCATTCCGTCTGTACGAGCGCAGGCTGTCCCATGCAGAGGCAGTTTGGTGGCCTGGCACCCCCTGCTTCTGGGAGAGGTTCCAGAGCGCCGCAGCCCTGCTCAGGATAAGTGGTTCATGCAAATGGATGGATGGGTAGCAGTGCAAACTGAGCTGAGAACAAAAATCTGCTGGGCTCACAAAAGCTGGCCGCTGAAGGAGGTCTGGTCTGTTTCCTTCGCAGGCTGAGAGCAGTCGTCCGAGCAATGCAATTTATGAGAACGTAGCGGAGCTGCGCCAAAGCCTCGAGGAGTCGCCCCCGGCAGCCTTGGCCTCTTCTCTGCCGCTCCACCCTTCGCCGGATCTCGAGGGATGGGAAACTCACACTGACCAGGAGAGCGGGCAGAAGTATTACTACCACCCTGCCACAGGACAGACCACCTGGGACCACCCCTTTGGCTCCCCCACGGACCAGGAGTTGCCCCCAGAGCCTCTCTCATCCCCCTCGCCCACCCAGTCGCCGCTGCCTTCGCTCTCAGACTCGGACTGGGAGCAGCTATTTGATGAGAGCAGCGGCTGTCACTATTTCTACAACCACGTGTCTGGAGAGACCTCCTGGGAGCCTCCAGAGAGATCCCCCTCTGCCTTCTGCATGGATGCCCAGGATATGCAGCAGGTGAGGGACACTGGGCCAGTAAGACTGTTCCACGCTCTGCCTACAGATGGAGAACTGTTAACCTGATGTATACACTGATTTGCTCAATACAATGTACTCTGGCAAAAAAATTTTGCACATGCACATGTATGCGTGCGTCTGAATGTTCATGTGTCAGTGTCATGTGCTGGGCTTTATGTATAAAATGTGCACGCCATTAAGAGAGCAGCATCACGGCAAGGAGCGTTGGATTCTGGGAAAGGCGGATGTGGCGCTCCTTTATACGCCAGTGATCCCTGCGTGCTGTGCTGCACGTGCGACAAGGTGTGCCGGTGCTTTAGAGATACTTTGGTGTTTTCGCATGGGCTGGAAACGTACAGTTAATTTTTCCCAGACGTCTCAGCAACCAATTTGATGTGTAAATCGAGAGATGTCCGTAAACCCACGGATCCACGTCAGTTTATGGTTAGCTGAAAGGAATCTCAGATTTTTTCAAATTAATAACATATCTGCGGTTTCACGCTATTATTTTTAACCATTTGGGCTGCTTAAAGAAAATAATGCAGTCATGTAGCAAGTAAAAAAGTAGTAAATGATTGAGGTAACATTTTTGGTCAAGCATGGGGAACTGACTGCAATTACGAATGAAGTTCTATTCCTGTCCTCATGGCAGCAGACAACTAACCTCCATCGTGGTACGTCATAACTTGGCAGAGGTTTGTATAAATCGGTAAAACCTAAACAAAAGAGAAGCAGCAAGTCCAGAGACAAGGCAACGCCACTCCTTGCATGACTTTGTACCCCTCGTGGACCAAATTCTGCAAGGTTTCGAGGCCATGGCTTCATTTCGCATCCATGGTTTTTCACTGTGCTTTTGCTGCCTGACAGCCCGTGCTCCCTGAGGAGGACTATTCTGCAGACAGCCCAGAAGAGCCCGGGGTGCTGGCCTCCTTCCCCAAACAGTTCACCTACTCCCAGGTAAAGCGAACTGCGATCCCCCGCATCAGCCTGGACGCCAATGCTCCGGCGGGCTGGACCTGCTCTATGGGCCCAGACGGCATGTGGGTGTTCACCAGCGATGTCACACACGAGCAGGTAAATCCAAGCATGAGGGAGTCACCTGTGACAAGGGTTGCTTAACCCTATCATTTAGGTTTAGCTTCAGCTTTTCCCATCATTGTATCCCACAAACCCCACCTGACTCTGGTAACCATTTGCTTTTGTGAACACTTGGCAGTGCAGATGCTATAAGTTTCAAAAAGCACTATATATACCTTACTTGATCTGCATATGTTTATTATTAAAGTTCTTGTTAAATATTAGCCGCAGTAACTTCTGCTTGAAGTCTGCCGAAGGTCCCAAATAGAGGCAACTAGCTGAGTTCCCAACCTGCCCGGGTCAGAAAGTGGGAAGGTAAAGAGCGGTAACCCTTTATATACCACTGAACTGCATCACAATTCAAGTGGTTGCATTGTTAGCGCCGTCGAACAGGCGGACGCCGCAGAGAGTGACGCACCACTAAAGTCAAGTGGAAAGCTGGAAAGGAAAAATATAACAAAACGTAAACCAACAGACTTTATTATTACCTTATGTTAGATGATGCTCCCTTCCCAAAATGACACTCTTACAAACTTCAGCTAGTTTTCCCTGCATTATTTTTCTTTTCCTGGTTGTCCGGAAACCACACGTAACACCTTTACGGGTCAGCGCATGTCGGGCTTGTGATGATGCGCTGATTTAGTCGTGAAGCCATCAAATCTGTTTCTTTTTCTCTGCGATACGGACCTAACAGATAGCTGACTTGTCAACACTCATTTAGTACAACTGGAAATAAAGTGAGTAAAGTGAAACTACAGGGTTACTGAATTTTTTCCTGAAGCAAGTCCTTTTGGCGTATGTGTATTTATGCTTCAATACAAAACATTTTAAAGGCCTATTTCTAAGCAAGGGATTTCACATTGCAATTCCTTGACTGAAGTTAATGTGTAACAGCGAATGCGTCGGTGTTTTAAAGCCCGAGAGTGCAGTTTGACGGAAATATCGAGCAGCACGGTTTCTAATTTCTATCATTTTTGCGCATTGTTCCTGGCAGTGGATCAAATCGGTGGACGAAAGGGGACAGACCTACTATTACTTGAAAGACGGCTCCAAATCACAGTGGCACTTGCCAGAGGTAACGTGGGCATCAGCGATGTATCTGTGCTGTGAGAGAGAGAGAGGGAAGCTGGGAAAACGTCCTCTCTGCATTCAAATTGGCAGGCTTGCTTTGCATGTGATTTTCAATGTTAAAATTATTGGGACCCTTCCAGACCTTTTCTGTGCGGAGTCATTTTGAGTGCTGCTGAAATAAGGGAGCGTGGAGAAAATCCGGGAAGTAACTGAGCGCCGAACTCGTGTCCGTCAGGTTCTGCTGCCTTCGAGCAAGCAGAGGGTGGGCAACGGACTGAACCAGGAGGGTGTGTCGGCGCTGAAGAGTTGGCGACACACCATGGGTCCGGCTCAGTTCGGCACCTCGCACGATGACCTGGTGAGTGGCTTCTCTGACACGCCGGCAGGCAGACAGGCTTAGTGTGGGCGTCTCCCACAAAAAAACGAAAACTGCACTGACGCTTGCGGCAACTGCTTGTGGGGTTTGGAGGTGGTGGGACTGTAGAGAGAATCTGCTGGAACCGCTTGACCTTCTCAGCGCTTCGCGGAGCCGTTCCCCATCATGGCGTCAATTCCTGAACGGGAGCAGGAAGCACCTGCGTCAAGCTTAGGGGTGAGGTCAGCCATGCAAATCGCAGATGCAAAGGGAGCAACTACTCGGAATTCCTGTATCTGTGCTTGCTTCAGCAAAGCCCGAACGTTTAAAAATGGTTTTATCTTGCTTACCTGCTACTCGAAGTCTCCTGTTCTTCGGCACTTTCCCACCGTACCGCCTGTGTGACGCACCTTGCCGAAACGGTGCCGCCGGACAAAGCGACTCTGCTTCAGCCACTAAATGTCTGCGGCTGAAGCTGTCAATGACAAGCACTTTTGTTTACTCCGAGTTGCACAAACTTCTGCAAAAGGAATGAATGTAAAAGTTCATTTTCTGTTGCAGAAGATTCGCAGAAGTTGCATTATTCCAGCCTCACCATACCGCCCCCTTCTGTCCTTTTCGCCCCATTACCACACTTTACCGTGGTAATCCTAAATTATACTGCAACTTGTATGTCAGAACAAAAGAATTTTGAGGCAATGAATAAATCTTTTTTAGGTTGGTCAGTGTTGTCTGAGCTCATGTGGTCCATATGTAGAGCGGTTTGCTGATGTAAAGGAGTGCAGGGTGTAATGAAGTTGTCGGGCTTGGGCCCGGTGTGATGTTCAGCAGATGGAACAAGACAGCACGATGGAATCGGTTTATTTCATTTCTTTATGGCTTGGTGTTAGCGGCTGTGGCTGTTAAGCATGAGGCTGTAGGTAACCCGAACACTGGCACAGGTTCTGTTTTGCATGTGGGCCTCAGTCTCCGTCCCTGACTGCGGGACTGCGTGCTGAACCAAAAAACCCTGCATCCCCGTTTACTGAGGAGTTTGATTTCCTTTCAGGCTTTGGAAAAGGCCGGAATTCTCAACAAAACCAAGGTCAGCGAGAACGGGAAAAAAGTGAGGTAATGCAACCTTCTGCTACGTTTTTACACTGAAGTAAAAATCCAGGCACTGCAATAGCAATGTGGATGTTTCAAGTTTGCGTCACCTTCTGCTCATTCTTAATTCCCAGCATAAATATAACTGCCTGCAGGGATCGTGTGGTTGGGACCGTGTTTCTCAGAGTGCCAAAAAGTTTAACTGAGGATCAAGTTTGGCCGCTCGGTGTTCGTACGTAAACGCTGGCAAACGGATCCCGACCCCACGCGGGCCTCCCGCTCTAATGCTTCCGCTGGGTGTCATTTCCACAGGAAGAACTGGACTCAGTCCTGGACTGTGCTGCACGGGGGGGTTCTGACGTTCCACAAAGACCCCAAGTCGACCCCAGCAGGAGCCTCGGTAAAACCTCTTTGCACCATTGACACGGCCGCGCTGCGATGCGGCACGTGCGACTGTTCTAGAACATACTTTTGGCCTGCGGGTTACCTCCACTTTACCTGGCATCAGAGTGCACTTCTGCATTCGTCAGTAAACGTTTGCATTTTACAAAAATCGGGGCTGAAACCAAACCGAACAAATGGCTGTTTATCTCCGTAGAACAAGACAAACCAGATAGTCCCAGAGTTTACCGTGGAGCTGCGGGGGGCAGCCGTTTGCTGGGCCTCCAAAGACAAATCCAGCAAGAAGAACGTTCTTGAGGTAACCTGGAGCGGATGGGCGCCGAGCAGCAGTATCGGCTTTTCTTTCAAACATAACCAGGTCATTTCGGTCTGACTGTGAGGCTGCTTGGCCGTAATCTGGTGGGATGGTCAACCGCCGTGTGCATGAAGTGAGAGGTTTGCCTCCGTTGTGCCCGCAGCTGAAAACTCGATCCGGGGCCGAGTTTCTGATACAGTACGACACAGACAGCATCATCAACGACTGGCATAAGGTCCTCACGGACACCATTCGGCAGCTGGTGAGTTCACGGCGTGCGGCGACCCCCAGCGGACTGCTGAGCCACAGTCCGTGCTCCTCGCGGTGCTCCATGGGCGTTCCCAAGGCAAACGGACTAAACGTTGCTGCAAATTACAGTGGGCATTTTGGCTGATGCCGGTGCCAAACATCCAGGATCTTTCTGCTTTTGTCTATCCAGGAGCAGCCATGTGAAGAGGAAATCGGAGAGCCGACCAGAAGGGCCTGTAAGTAAAAGCTGTCAAATAAAGCCTAGCAACTTTTTCCAATTCATTTCTCTGCATGTGAAAAAGACATGAGGACTCATCTAGAATTTGCCAGAAATTACCTTTATGTGTGGCAAAATACTTTCACTGCAGTGGCAAGAAGCATTGGGTTGCATCCCTGCAGCTACAAGCAGTTACTGACTGCGAAGGAGCTATCAGTTCTTCACATTTGTCATCATCCTTCCCATTATGTCGCACACCAAGGATGTGGCATTCAGCAAAAACAGAACTGCTGGCCTGGTGTGGACTACCTGAAATAAAAGAATCTGATCAAATTTAATGTCAAAGACTCCAAAAAGGGGGAAATTTGGAAAGGGAGCCAATGCATTTTCACAGCACTGTCGAGGAATTCACTTGTATTTGACAGGGTTAACTCTGCCGTCCTCCGTGTTCTCACTTTTTAGTTGAGTGTTTAAGTCGATGCCGTTCGTCTCAATCTTTTACGCTTTTTGGTCTTTCGGCTTGTTTTTACCTAGAAAGGAGTTTATGATGTAAACCTTGTACTTAGAGACATCCTTGTGTGACTCGTGGGTCTCGGTGCCTCCACAGCCACCAAGCCAGGCCTGCTGGGTTCAGATGCAGAACAGAAGAAAGTGCGCACCAAGCTCCTCAAGTTCCTCCAAAAGCGGCCCACGCTGCAGTCTGTCAAGGAGAAGGGCTACATCAGAGGTGAAACCATTAGAAAACGCAGGCTCACCGCACGCGACCACTTGGCGAATGCCTATGTGTGTTGCCACCTCTGTCGCTTCCAGTCCATCAGCCTCACGCTCTCAATTTCTGCTCCTGACAGACAACGTGTTTGGATGTGCTTTGGGAACCCTGTGTGCCATGGAGAGGAGCACCATCCCCAGCTTTGTGGAGAAGTGCATCAGTGCAGTGGAGAGGAGAGGTACCTCTTGCACACGGTCTCACCCTCTCTAGGGCCAAGCGCGTTCCATCGGCCACGGTGGAACATTTTACGGAGATGCCGGGGCTACGGCAGCACTGCATCCGGGCCGTTCCGGGCCGCCTTTCTTTGCGCAGTAACTCCTGAATGTTGGTCTTTTTCGCCTACTTTGTGGGTGACGTTACTCTGACAGAGGGCTGTTGGGCCCCATACATTCAAGCCTTTGATAAAAAGCTTTAATGCATTCGTTTTAATGTGGTGCAGCTGCACATCAGCACAGTACCTGTCTGAAGACAAATTCAGATAAACTTAAAACGCGAATGAAACATGCAGTCAAAATCCTCATCCGGACTGCTTATGTGCATTTCCCAAATCTTTAAACAACCGTTAGCCCAAAGGACTGACAGCCAACAAGGATGCAACCAATTATTTGAAGAATTCACGATGGTCAAATGCTTAGATTCTCAGCTACAGAGAGGGAACTGCAAACTCTGTAACTAAATGGTCTGTGATGTGCAAGTTTATCCAGCAGTCTCTTTATTTTGAGCTGCGTATGAACATTAATCTATATTACTTGAATTGCTTTTTTCACTACTGTGATGACTTTAACTTCCTCTTCTGAAGGGCTGGACATCGATGGGATCTATCGGGTCAGCGGGAACCTGGCAGTCATTCAGAAGCTGCGCTACAAAGCAGATCATGGTAAGGGGTCCGACCGAACCTGCAGCGCTGCTGGAGCGTTGTGTGCACAAGCTCAGCTATCACATGTGTTCATCAAGATTAAAGTGGGACTTCACAGGGTTGTGTCCAAAAACGCAGCTGAAGGTCAAACACCAAAGTTGCAACAGTTAATAACGGTCAGTAAACCTCTGGTTTCCTCCCACACTCCAGAGATGTGAGTTTCAGGGGAAGTGGAGACTCTAAGTCTCCAAGTCTCTCTCTGTCAAGTGGCATTCTGTCCAGGGTGCAACCTGCTTCACACCACCTTCTTCCAGGAGGGGTTCCCCTAATCCCCCTTGGCAGGTGGTTATTGATCATTTATGGATCCACTGAGTTTATTTTGTGTGCTGAGCCACTGCATACCATAACCAGCTGGAAAACATGGTAGCCTTGCGCTTTGCTTGTTTGTGGCTATTTGCTCTGCTTGCGGTAGATGCGCTGAGCAGCCGATGCGTTGCCCTCCCCGACACCCCGGGTGTTCATGCTGTGTGTTTCTTCAGAGGAGCTAGACCTGGAAGACGGGCAGTGGGAGGATGTCCACGTCATCACCGGGGCCCTGAAGCTCTTCTTCCGAGAGCTGCCCGAACCTCTGTTTCCCTACAGCCACTTCAACAACTTCATCGCCGCCATCAGTGAGAGACCCTTAAGTTCAGTGCAAAATGTCAGACGTCGTGCATAAATGCTTTCTAAGCCCATTACTGTCCCGCTTGTGCAGAAATCGGTGATTACAGCCAGAAAGTTTCCTACATGCGCAACCTTGTCAAGTCTCTGCCGCAGCCCAACCACGACACGATGGAGCTGCTTTTCCGCCATTTGCACAGGTGAGGGCTCTTCTCGCACCGCAACCTTTTTGCTCTGTTATCACCCCCACCCTCCAGCATTGCTGCCTCCTTTGTTCCTAATGTTTTGTGGTGCTTGCGCTGTCCCCCCCAAAAAAATAAAGGGTAATCGAGTATGGAGAAGAGAACCGCATGACGGTGCAGAACGTGGCGATCGTGTTCGGGCCCACGCTGCTTAGACCCGAGACAGAGTCAGCCAACATCACCATGCACATGGTCTTCCAGAACCAGATCGTGGAGCTCATCCTCAATGAGTACAATCAGATCTTTTACGAGGACTGAAGGTCCATCCTGGTGCACCAAGCGTGGCCTGAGGAGCAGGCTGAAGCTCCCGGCACAGGCAGCTCGAATAGAAGCCGGGTACACCGGCTACAAGGTGCTTGGGGACCGTCTTCTGCTCGCAAAGCCAGTTGACTTCTTTTGTCCATTTTTCAGTTTGCTTGTTTCATTTAAACGCAGGCCTCCCAATGACAAACCATGTGATTCGCCCACAACCCCTTTCTCCCCTACCTCACTCATCGCATTTCTTCACAATGTGTATGTCAGAAGCACTAAGGAAGTATTTAAAACAAAAAAGGAATGGGAGAAAGCAAATTTCTTTGTGTCTCCACTTTATCTGTGCATCACCAGCCTGAGGCTTTTTACTGATCCGTGTTTGGACTTTCGGGGATGTAGAACGTAGAAGAAGCTGTGACCCTGTAGTATCGCTCACCTCTGGACAGCCAGCCTTTTCCATCAAATAGCCTCAGCATTATTTCTTACTTTTTGAAGTCACGTAAAATATTTGTCATGAAACCTCTTTGAGTAGCTGCGGGATAGCTTACAACGTCTGTATGATATTTCATTATGATAACCATAGTGAAGAAAGGATATCACAGTCGTAGAAAGAGATGTCTAAATTATATGTGACTGTCTTAGCATCTATGTAAATGTGGAAACAGTTGTACAGTAACTTTAAATGTGAACCTTGTTGCAGGTATACTTTTGTATTTCACAGGCTGAACCCTTTACACTGTTAATTATATATGTTGCTTGTAAAATATGAACTATTCATAATATACATATTTTTCAGAAAAAGCAGACTGTAGATGTACATTTTAATTGACTTCTAGCATTAATTTTGTATTGGAAGGTTTTGTCACTGTACATAAGAGACTATACTATGCCTTGTAAATGACTCATAACACACTTTTGTCCTTTTAATAAAATAACTGAATGTATTGAAATGTGTCCATTTCTGTATGCGTGCCGTTCTTTCTGTTTGAAGCACTGCTGAGAAAGTGAAATTTTGGTCTACTGGAAGAGAAGATGCTTCTCAAGAGGTTTATGTTCCAGAAGAGAATCTCCATCATCTATGAAAACAACCAGGTGTTTGGCCTTGAAAGACCAACAAGCAGGAAGACGGACAAAGCGCTCTTCTGGTTTGCACGTGGTATTCTGAGGAGGACAGAATAACACGGGCGGTCCCGGAGAAAGGAGCTGGTGAAGTTCCGTAGTTCCCTCGCGCAACGCACGTCCTAATGTTCTGTGAGGGACACACAAACTGGCCCAGGACGACGCCCCTGAAGGCTGGACCATAATATTTCACAGGGAACCCACATGGGTCTGCTGGAGCTTCTTTCTTTTCACGCGATGATGACCAAAGCTCCTCCGGTGAGGGTGGCAGGTTTCTCCATCTAGCAGGAACAGCTCTGAGGACAAGTGTGACTCTTGAGGGATCCCTGAGCAGGTGACGCTAACGTTTCTTTTTCACTTCAAAGGAAAGCCGTGAACTACAGACTGTCCTTGAAATCCTTCAAACATTTTTAGCCATTTTCGCCCACCTGACTGCTTATTTCCTATTTTGCAGCGTCGGACGCTACGGGTAGGCGCCCCCTAGTGACGGGCGTCGGTATTACGCGCACGAATCGTCAATGAGTGTCCAACCGTCGGCAGGACTGTGTGTTCTGGGCTCGGGGTTCGCACAGATCCTACACGTGGGCTCTGCTTCATCGGCTTCGGTACCGGAGCTGAAACAGCGAGTGCTCCTCTGCTCTCGCAAAAGCTGCGTTAAGGACACCAGCATTGGTACCTTCGCTTTCTGCGTCCAAGTCAGTATTTAAGTCACAAATACTTGTTTCCCATTAGGCAACAAAGCGTCTCCAGGCTGCGCTCCTGAGCCGGCGGTCAATGAAAATGAACGAGGACCAAAATTCATACGAGAGTCGTTCATGGCCTTACTTTAGATAAATGCTATAAACCTCACGGAGTTGCACTTTATTCGCCCTTAATTTGATCAACTCGCGTGTTATTTTGTGTACAAAATAGATGCCCGGCCTCTCGTTTGCGCGCCAAGTCGACTGAAAAATCCACACCGACGGAAGATTTAGTTTCGTCCTGGCAACCCTGCGAAGGTGACGCCCACTGCGCATGGGCGGAGCCGGAGCAGCTCATTGGTCCGAAGTCTTGGTCAAGGCGTTCCGTTCCTGCCGCCACTCTCGCGAGGTCAACATGGCGGAGAAGGAGGCGAAGGGGACGGTCGAGGCGACGTTCGCCAAGAGAATCAACCCGGCGAAGGAGCCGCTCACTCCCGAGCAGATTCAGTTCATCCGTAAGGTGGAGCTGGAGCAGTGGAAGAAGAAAGCGCAGAAACTCCGCGCCCGCAACCTTTGGACGGGGCTGGCGATCGGGGCCGTTGTCGTCGGTATCTGTATCCTTCACAGTTGCTCAAGGTTCCCTGACGCACCCGACTGTTGCGGAAGTTTCAGGCGATTTTAGCTCCGGTAAACGAACGGCCTCGAACGATGTAACCCTTCGACTGCAGTAAAGGCTATAAAACTGACCAAGTGGGTTGCTCCTTTATAGATGAGCGGGCTCGATGTCGGTCTTACGCGCCATGACCTGTTCTTAATTTAAAAGAAATCTAAACGCATTACATGATGATGTCTTTGCTCGTCATAAGCAAAAGATGCGCGCCGCATTCAACCAATTCGTACCGCCGAGCACAGGCAGTGCCGCTGCGCTTTTCTTTGGCGTTCCCGGCGCCATGGAACCGACTTCCTGCCTGACGTCACACGGGCCGCGTCAGCCAATCGCAGTCCTCCGATGGATGACCTGCAAGTCACTCCGACGTCGCAGTTTCACTGCTGTCACTGTCACTGCCATTTGTTTGGGCTGGCTAACTTTGAGACGATTATTTATGCTTATCTGCCTGCCAGCATAGTTGATTCACTGAACTGAAGTAGCCCTCCAGAGCACCTTAGAGCCGTTTACATTTATAGATTTCTATAAAAACTTTTTCTCCAAAAGAAAGGATGGTGGTCCGACTGCTTCACAAAGGGAGTTCACATCCTGGGATGACTTTGCAGAATGCCTTAACGCTGTTGTGTGATACGCGGCTGCATTCTGCTGTAGTTAGGCAGACCTCAGTGCCGCGGGGTGTACTGGCAAACGGGATCGGCACAGGTTGAGCTCCGTGCTTAAAAGCGGTTTGCTGTGTGAACGCTCAAATGGGCAGCCACTAGGCTACACGTTCCTGTCCTTAACAGCTCTGTTAGCTGTGTTTCTGGTTTGTGAGCTACACGCATTAGGTCTTCCGAAATGTTTCGTGGAGGCCGACACGTTACGTTACAGAAGTGAATATGAAAAATGTTTGAGCAAATTGCATTTCTTGAGCTTTCACTGCGGTGGCCTTTACTTGTCTCCCATCTACGAGTTTGCTGTGTCGCTGACCTTGACTCGTCACTCCAGACGGCTACACATTCTATTCGGTGTCACAAGAGAAGATCATGGATGAGATTGACAAAGAGGCGCGTGTTATGCAGGCAGCCAGGGGAAAGCCCGCAGCCAACTGAAGCCTCTTCCCACCCAGACTGACTGGTGGCCTCCTGCCTGTAGCAGACAATGCAGGGGCCAGCAGCGTGCTCCGGTGATCCTCTCGTCAGTCCCGCTTGACGAACAATGATGGATGTGCACTTTGGCGACACGCTGAGAACACCCAGGCTGTTGACTTTGCTCATCAGGGTGTTGTGCTATGTGTTTGGATGAAGATCCAAAGGGAATCAAGATGATCTGTTTGTTTGTGTGCTTGGATAAATAGTAAAGCTCCTTTAAAAGTCTCCACTGTTACAAAAGTCTTTTTTATGTCACATAAATTGATTTAAAACAGAAGTCGAGTGGTTTCTTATTAAATTTCAAATGGATTTGTTGTGCTTGAATATTTAGAAGAAGGAGTAAAAATGAATACAGAAATATTAAAATGTACTTTGGTCATGTACCTGATTAACACAAAGTTTGTGGTTGAGGAGACGACAAGACCCAGAATGAGCACTGCTCCACATTTTCTCTTCGCAATATTTTACATTTATTAACATTAAAATACAATTGTTTCAGAATGTCCATACTTTAAGGCAGTCATTCACAGCTTGCTGTACACTTATGATTGTATAACAAACATTTGTGCACAGTGAGCTCCAAGGATGTAGAAATTGCTGAGTTATGTGGCAGATGATGAGCTACTTCGTTGGAATGCCTTGTAAAAATACGGCATTTGGCAATGATGCCGCGACGCACGACCCACTTCCGCTCTTAGACGTGCGGACATGTGCCAGTGGTCCCGCAGCCAAGAACCAGAACCCCTTGCCATTTACAGATATTCTTTGGGTTTCGATCAAAGCTCCACGTACGGGTCAGCTGCGCGCTCACAGTTCTGACTCGACTCGTTCCAAGCAAAGCATTCATTTAGAATGGCTCGCGCTAGCATCTCATTGCCTTGTGAAAGTGAACACAGTAAAAGTAGCAGAGCTTCAGTGAAATAAATGTTTGGCTTGCAGGTAAAATTGCCTTTAGAGCATTTTCACCACATTAAATGGAGAAACAGCAGCGTTTCACAGAAACTGCAGAGACAACAATGGGCAAAGGCAAAATCAGGATTTTGTGCCTTGTGGGATTATTTGAAAGGAGTGCAGTTACACATCAAGATTCATCTTGAACTTGAGCAAAGGTCAGCAAGTAATATTCAAATATTCAAAAGTCTTATGTTGCAGGAAATGAGTGGAAGTTTTTAGAGAAACAAATGGAAATACAACAACCTAAATCACCCCAAGTCTGAAAACTCAGCTGTAAACTGGAACAAAAGTTAAATTATTGACTCAACTTAAGAGTTGAGCATTTACTGCTAATAATGGCACTGTTGTGTTTTCTGAGCTCAGCTGGAAATAAAGAAAATACTGCACACTTTGTGGACAAATGAAGGAGCAATCACAGTGCCTGCGTGCACCTCTACAGCACTTTGCACTTTTGAGTCTTTGGTCTCTGTGGAAAGCAAACTAAGGCCAAGGCGCTGCAGCACGTGGAGCCGCGTGGGCTGTGGCTGCATTTGCACGGCTGAAGTGCACAAGACTGGAGACTGGCAGCTGCTGCTGCTGCTCTCTACGCCGTGTTCTCCTCAGGTTCTTACAACTCCTGCAAGACTCTGTGTTCGCCACCAGCACCACCTCGGTTGTGGCATCTGTGTTATTTATCGACTCACTGCCTTCTCTGTCTTCTTGTCTGGCTCGCCATGCTGCTACGTTCAAGTGCAGTGCTGGCGTTTGGCCACTGGAGGGCGTCAGCAGGCCATTCTGCGGAGCTGGGTTCGGTCCCACTCCACCTGAGTCACCATTAAATGCAAATAAACAGGTGTCAGGTGAAGCGCTTCAGGTGCTTGCTTTCATGAAGCGGCGCCACCAAGCGGTGAAGCTTCGCTACAAACTCCACCTCTTCGTTACTCCCTTTGAATAAATTTAAATAGCACATTTGCCGTAGCGCTTCATGTAGTGACCATGAGCGAAACAGCTAGATATTATTGAGCATTTAAATATAATTAAATTAGTTAATTAGCTTTGTAACATCTATAAAAATCATTAATAGTTTTGGACCTGTTGAAATAGCCTCATTTGCATCCCCCAATGCATTATGGTTATTTGTTATGTTAAACTTCTGCCAATCCACCACGCTTGTGTTATATAGTTCTATTGTATAGTAGACCCTGTACCCTTGTGATCTAACAGGTGCAGCTTCTCAGAGGCCTGTGGTTCTCTGGAGTGAAGTGGGTTGTACTCTGTACCCGACTTCTTGTAAGGCTGCACCTGTTGGGGTGGTGTTTAAGGCCCCCACTCTATTCTGTTTGGAGGGGGCTTAGGCTGGAAAGTACCCCTGTACTAGCGGTGTACCAGCATAGTACTCAAAATGAATGGGTGTCACTAACAGGCTTGCGCCAGAATCCACTGGCTGTTGCCTACTCATGCGCATGCACACATATGCGTGCATGCATGCACACACATATGCGCATGTATGTATGCGCATGCACGCACGCACACCCCCCCCCATGGATTGATTTGTTATTCCTTAACCACCTCATTACAGCCTTATCCTGATTTTGCCCTCTTAACCCAGTCTACCTTACTTGCCTCTAGCCTAGCCCCCTACCAAAATCCCACTCTTAGCTGCTTATGCAAAGCATAAGCCCTATACAACCAGAGCCAGGATAGCACAGGGTACAGCCAAGCTCCCAAAGAGCTCTAATACCCAGCCATCCTGCTGGTGAGCTGTTGTGGCACTAGGAGCACTTTTATACTCTGGATTTGTGACTCCTCATCATGGTGGATTTTATTAGGCTTCAGATTCAATAGCACTAATAAGAAAGCATTGTGGTATGCAAATTTTGGCCAATCACAAATCTGTAACATGTATGCAGTTTTTTTCTCCCTGAAAAGAGCAATGAAATTATTGCAATTTTTTAAACAATTTTAAGCAGCCCAGCGATTGGCTAGCAGGATCACTTTGAAACCCACCTCTATCAATAATTCAGGTCTAACCACATGCCCCTCCCCCCCATTGTTCCACCTAAATTTAAATATTTAAATAGAAGTGTGAAGGGCCATTTGTGGTTGGGAGTGCAGATAGGAACATCCACTCGGTAGATTTTCCCCAGCATATTTAGATCAGGATCGTTCTTCATAAAGACAGCATGGTGTCTTGAGTGGTACACCAGCTGGACTGTAGTGATGTGGCCCCATCTGCCTGTAGTTTCTTCTCCTTCTGCAGCTCCAGAGGAGAAACCTCACTTTAGATGAAGCCATGAAGAAGCAGTTATGCTGCAGCTGAGGTAGTGGGAGAGATCTTCTGCAGTCCCCTCTCACTGGAGGAAACACAGCCGCAAAAACTATTTTTACAAATATATACTTTAACCATGAAAACTACACACATATAACACACTGAATAAACATGGAAAGACAACAGCTAAGCATACTTCTGAAAATAATTATCCTACTATGTACACATGAGATGAAACAAGAAATATATTTCATCCATTGATCAATTATCAATAGCTATTTGTCCATACTAGGATCACAGTGTTTTAGAGTCTATCCTAGTAGGATACAGCCAGTGTGGTACACCATTCAGTCAAAAAACAATGAAATATATTTATAGGTCTATAAATTTTATCACATTTTGAAGACACATAAAGCACTGCTTTTGCTTAATAAAATATCGTACTGTTAATTACATTTTAACAACATAAGCAAACTGCATTACATTTTAAATTACATAAGCAAAGGAATGAAAAGCAAAGTATATGGAGTTGCCAATTTATGGGTACACCCCTCCACCTTCACACAGATTATACATTCCAACAAATGACTGTAGTGTGTGGAATAAATCAGGCAGACCAGCATCTCTAGTATCAGTTAATGTTTACCTGAGAGCTGGAATGAGCAAAATGGCTAAAATGAGTGACTTTGAATGTGTCATGACAGTTGGGTGTTGATGCTATCAGGGAAGAACAAGTGGCCACTGCAATGGGCACAAAAGTATCAAAACGGAACTATTGAGGAGTAGGGAAAAAGGTGCCTTAGTTGGATGAATCCAGATTCCTTTTGCCTCCTGTTGATAGAAGGCTGGTGATGGCAACGTGACGGTGTGGGGAATGTTTCCCTGGGACATATTAGGGTCTTTGATAGCCAATGAAGAACGTTTGAATGATACGGTGTATGTGAACATCATTGCTGACTAAGTTCATCCCTTCATGGTGATGGTTCATCCCTCTCAGATGAGCGCGTCCTGTACGTTACTGCATTCTGTCACACGGCAAATATCATCCTTGAATGGCTCCAGGAACATGACACCAAGCTGTCATTGCTTCAGTAGATTATACAGCCTAGATCTCACACCTATCGCATCTATGCAATGAGGTGGAAAAAGCTACTTGCAACAAGACTGTGCAGTCATATAATTTGTAGCCAATACGTAACAGAATCATGTCTGCGGAATGCATCCAGCATTTCAGAGAGTACATGTCTGGATGCATTGATGCTGTTCTGAAGGCCAAAGGAGACACTACTAGACAGGTGTATCTAATAAACTGGCAGCTCATTGTATTTCACACTTAACAACAGCATATGGGGTGCAGTGGATAAACCGAGTGCAAACAAAGCGATTTTCAGGTGCTCAATGCTCACCGTGCGGTTGTACTCTGTATAGGAGACCCCTTTGCCTGGCCAGTCCTGGGAGCCATTGCTGCTGCCACTGAAGGAGCTTTTCCTCATGATCCCTGTAAGAAGGCATTTCTTCATGTTTAGTAGGAGATGACAGCCACTTTTCAGTTGAGATCCAACCAAACTACATACAGGTTAAAAGAAATACACTGGGTCCTCCACTTATAAACAAATGTAAGTTGAAGATTGTAAATTTATTTGTACATAAATCAAAAGTCCCTGTCACCACTGAGTCATAATACGTGAAAACTTAGTAATACAGAAATCCTTTGACATAATTACTGTTTAAGTTCTTAACCTTAGATAAAGCTATAATAAATTTTAAAAATCCTCTGTATCATTTTTATTAACTTTTTACTAAATTTCATAACCTCCTAATCTTGGAAGCTGATCTACTTTTCCTATAAGCAGGTTCAGTGCTCATCAGTTTTTGGCCACTTTTATCTTACATACAACATCTCAGTTTAATTTCCACCAAAAAAGCCTTAAATCAGCTATGTGGGAGCATTTTGGATGTCTAACATGATCTGGAATAATTGAATATCAGTAAAATCCAATTTGCAAAACATGCTGAGTAACAGTCCTGGCCAAATGTTCAAACACTTCTAATACTGTATATTTCAACATCTGTGTAATCACCACCCATCCCTCTGTGCACACACCAATGTAAAACTGTACAATTTTGACTGTTTTGGCTCATGAACATGTGCAGCATTCTTTAAGTTCTTATGAATTCTGGAAACTCAGCAACAGCATGAGCTGTAAACAACACAATTAAAAAATAATCTGAAAAAATGACTGCATCACCTAAACTTTGAAACTCAAATGGTCACAACATAAGGAGCCAGTGTGTGTGTATATTAGAAGTAGACAGTCTGATTACCAGTGGGTGGAAGGATGTCTACCCTCTGTAGGCTGTTTCTTCGGGACGAGGGGTAGCCCCCACTTTTGGACAGACGCCTCTGGCGGCTAGACAGGATGGCAGCAGGGGAGACAATGCCCGCAGGGGGCGCCTTGCCCATCCTCTCATACAGCTCTTCAATTTCACGCTTTTGAGTTGCCTGCAGGGTCTGCACTTCTGACAAATGTCTGAGGGTGCACAAGAGCAGAGGGAAGACACAAAGGTATAAGGAAAAGATGTAAAGGGATGTATTAGGCCACAGAGCAGGTGACAGTTTCATTAGTTACCTTGTTTATGATCAAAATAAAGATGGTTTTAGCAGGGTTTAATTGACAAACTAGAATTACTGCATTGTGTTTGGGAGGGTGTTATTGATAGCTGGTTAGCAAACACTTTTATCCAAAACACATAGTTGCACCATTGGATATTTTTACTGTACAGTAACCCAGCAGCAACAACAGTTCCAAACCAGCCGTGAACTTTCTGTTAGCCAGGCCTGGACATATTTTCACACAATGCTCTTTTTTACATTATTATTTATTATCTGGCTCTTTGACAGCAGAAAGTTGGCAGGAAAAGTTACTATGATATGCTAGAATCACTCATTTCTGCAGTGTTTACAGATTGTGTTTTCCTGTGCTGGTGACTGATAACAAGATGTTAAACATTGCACATGTTTATGGAATTAATCAGTTAACTGGCACTGAATAGGAGTTTGTGGGAAAATATTTTTATTTTCAGTCATTTTAAATTGGTTTTTAAATGAGTTTTAATGTAGCTTAAACAAAAATGTTAAAAAAAAGTTTCAAAGTATTTTTATTTATGATAGCTATATCCAAGACTTTTACAGAAACTACCAAGTAAATATATAGAACTACGTGTCCATAGTTACACTTAATGATTGTAGACGTACTGTATAGCTAATAGATTGCACTTGTTGGGTGGTAAAGTGATAAAGTAACAGAAAAGCAGAACAAACAGAGGGATCAAACAGAAATAAATGGATGAGAAAATGCAGGGTACCCACTTGTCACGGAGCTCCTGCAACTCCTGCCACATCTCCTCATCTTCACTCTCTGTGTCATCACTGCTGAGGAACAAGGAGCTACGGGTGTAGCTCAGCCAGAGGTGTTGCAGGGGGCCACCTTGCTGAGGGCTCTCCCCATCCGCATCCCAGCGCTGTCCTTCAGACTCCTGTGCTGTGACAGACAGGCCACTGTCCACTGAGGTGCCCATGAGGCTGAGGCTACATTCTGGGCTGAGGTTCCTCTGGCATACATGAACATCTTCTGCATACTCTCCCATCTCCATATGTTGTTCCAGCTGCTCCTTAACCACTACGTGGGGAGGCTCTAGGTCCAGCAGCACGGTCTCCAAGTTCTTGCATGGGGGTGACATGGTGAGTGAGCTACTGGGACTTGTCTCACACCCCCCTTGGTCTTCAGTGCTGCTCCCTGTCTTGCTCTTCTGGAGTGGTGTAGTGACTGGAGACAGATCCAAAGGAAGGCTCTCCTTGCTGGGAGTCACCTGGAACCTGCCTACCATAAGTGTGGTCCCTGCCTCTGTGATAAAGGAGAACAAGCAATGGAGAGAATAAGCAGTTGCAGATCCTCAGCAGTTAACATTCCATTTTTATCATCAATCAACCTTTTCTTTGCCAGTTACTGCTACTTTTCCTATTTACTCTGTTTTACTGTTCAGATTTATTTCCCCTTGTCACAGGTGATTTCAAATCCAGTTCAATTTTATGGAGGTTCCAGGTTCTCTTTGTGTTGTGTTTCAGGTGAACTGGTGACACAAAATTTCCTGCTATGCGAATGTGAATGTGACTGCGATTGCTTTATGATGAACCGATGTCCTTCCCAGAGTGTATCCTGCTGCACACCCTGTACTTCCAGGTTACACTGGACCACCACCCACCCCTCTGATTAAGTAATTGACAAAAATAAAACAACAAGATACTACACTAGTCAGTAGGGGGCAATGAAAACTGCCTTTTAAAGGCTGCTCAAAGCATTTTTTTTCAAAACAGACCATCTGTATGTGAATGCTGCTGTATGTTCTGGGCTGGGATGTGTAAAAACACAGATGAAAGTGAGCTGGGCTGCGGAACAGTTATTTTTGTGCCAGAGGCCTAAATGTGGAGCATTTTATTCACAGAGGTACAACTTGTCGGGACATTAATCCCCAGCACAGGGTGGTGTCATACACCTAATGAAACTAAAGCCAAACCCCAGAGCGGGTAGAAAAGGGAAGGAAAAACATCAGCAGGACAGCCTTAATGGTTGTATTTAGACTAAATTTAAAGAGACATAAATGCAAAAAATAGCCCTTAAATGGATGCTTGTTTTGAAAATTAATGCTAAAAGCAGTAAATCTCACCACGGTCAATGGGTGACTTTGTGACTTGGGCGGTGCCTGCAACAGTGTCAGTCACTGGTGGGGGAGACAGTGATCCCACACTCGACAATGACACCTGACAAGAGACAACACACAATTACCTATCACTCCTTGTCTTGCTCTCCTGTTGTTGTTCAGTGTGGCCACAATTTACAATATTATGAGTCTCACAAAGAAGTAATGTCTGCAGAGGTCACATATTGTGGAAGCATTTACCCAACACTTGTGGGGCATTTGATACTCACATAATTTGATCGCCTCTCCAGTGAGGAGGAGGAGGAGGAGGTAGAGCAGGAAGAGCACCCGCTAGCCTGTCTGTGTTGGGCAGTTGAATTCAAAGGACTGCTGCTGTCACTGGTCTGACTCGGACATTGAGGCTCTGAGGAAAATGGAGGGCTTCCAGGTTGTTGTGTCTCCACAGGAACTGTGTTCCCCTGAGGATGGACTGCCTGTAGGGCCACAAAGTCTCCTTCCTTTAGTTGGATGTCTGGGTATGCTGAGGTGACACCCTGGTGATAGAGAGGTTCTCCTTGCACGGCCTGGTAATGTGGGCTGAACGTGGGGTATGGAGGTGGGGCTGCCATGTGGGCCGACATGTGGGGCGTATAGCCAGGCAGTGGAGCAGCAGGCATGAAGGAGTGCGCCATGCTCATGGCCATGGAGAGCATGCTAGCAATGGAGAAGAGAGGTTCATTGTGCCCTGGCCACATTGCAGGATGAGGCGGCTGGGGTACTGGGGACAGGGGGCTGCGGTGGCCCTGAGAGCCTGGGGATGATGCAGAGAAGCTTGGGCTGCTGGAGGTACGTGTAACAGGCTGGTGAGCCAGCGGAGACTTGGGTGAACCTGGGAAAGGGAAGCAGCTGCTGGATGTGTATGGGGCTGTGGGATACTGGGGTACATGGCCCAGCGGCCTGAGTGGATTGAGGGGCACACCGAGGTCAGGAGAGGACACTGGTGAATACCAGGGGCTTGCTGGATAGTACGGCTGTGGAGATGCTGAAAGACAAATGAAAGGAAAGCACTGTCAAACACACAGATTTACCACTGGATCATCAATGCAACATTACAAAGAACAGACTTAATGTATGTCCCACTGGTTTATAGTTATAGCTACAAATACTGAAAATAACCCTCAGTTAGCTAAGAGATGTTCACACTGTTAGGATAGTGCTGATCTCTTTGTCTTTGCATGATACTGACCTGATTTTACGTTATCCATGAAACCAGCCCTATCAATCTCATCCCTATCCATCAATTCACTAAACTCATTCCACCCATCCGTATCAATCTATATCTGTGGCCACTTCAGCTGCTTACAAAACAACCTCACTCTGTATTACTGTATTACCCAAGGTTTTTCCACAGCTATGTCAACACGTGGCTAAGCAGAAAGACACGTCTGTCTCACTGCGGCCTCTGATGTCAATTTCAGTATGTAAACACTGGTCTCAATAAGTTTTTTCCAAAATAGGTATATTTCAATTACCTTGTCAAGTTCAGTAACAGTCAATAGTGCCTTATTTTGTTGTTATTCCACTGCAGCCATTTGGACTACTGTGGTATGCAGCAATGACATCATGCACAGTAAAAAGAACAGTTATACAGCACTTAATGCATATGCATGATAAGTGGGGGAGGGGGGTTGGAAATGTGTCCCCTCTTAGTGTTCAAGCAGGCCTAATGTCCCCCCCAACGTTTAACATAACTTTGCAGAGCATTATAGCTAATATTGTTCCAACAACTGACAGGTTGTTGGGCAGTTGTAATCCACAGCAAAACGGTAAGAAGTACTCATCTATAAATACTGATTGCAACAAATGACACTGATGATCTCAGGATGTGCAGTGACAACTTGAGCAGTCACTGGCGACTCTGCAGAAGGGTCTGTTTTCACTCATTAAAAGTCTTCAGAAATTATATCATTCTTGATTTGTCTCCTGCAATAGGAACGTTCTGGACTGCCTTTCATTCGTGTGTCCTGCTGCCAATGACACGAGCCATTTAGGGCAAAAAATTCCTCATAAGTTGAATAAAGACTGGTTTCCATGACAAACAGTGACTTTTTGTCTTTCGTTACATTGCTGCTGTTTATGGGAACTGAGAGTGAGGAATGAAGTCATTACGTAACTAAACAGCTAAACATGACCAAACCTTTTTCCACAGAGTGGTGACGGTGCAAGGAGAAGTATCACATTGGACCTTTTCTTACTAAGTGATTAAACAGGCGGCAGAACCCAACTCCCAGTCAGAACTGTTTATCATGACTGCGGAAAAAGCCAAGGGACCCATTTCCACAGCAGGGCTACATTCATTCCTTCCTATCAAAAGAGCAAAAATGCACCTCCATTTTCACAGGACGGAAACTCTGCTTCAGTGGCACTCCATAAATGTCTTAAAGAAACAGGTGACATGTTCTCAGAGCACAAATAACAACCTTGGCGCGCAGGCGTATTCTTATGGCTACTTAGTCATTGGCAGCTGTTTTTGGACATGGGATAATTGTTGTTCTTTCATTTTTTTGCACAAATTTATCCTTCTTGGAATAAGGTGGGCCTGAGAGTCAGCAAACAGTGCTGGCACAGTAGAGCAAAAGACCAGCACTCGACAGTGACACCATTCAGGTCTGAAAGGCAGCCTTCAGGTGAGGAAATTACCTAGAGGCCATGCAGCAGGGCTGCCACAGACTTGTACTCTGAGGTGCCATGAAGGTAGCTGGCACTGCCCTGATCACTAAGACAATATTCCCAAGGGTCAATGCCAGACCAGCACGTGGTCAAGGTGTTGCAAACAGAATCCAATGTCCCGGGGGGGATGTTTGCAGTGGGCATGGAGCAATGATCTTCTTGTACAAAAGAGAGAGGTGGCATAGGGCACGGGGCCTGGCCAAGGGGTGTTGTTGCCCCTATTATACCTGTGCTATTGTGGAAAGACTGGGAGCGTAAGATGGGCTGGCTTGGTGAGGTAATGTCTGGGTCGACGCAGTCTCCAGCAGAAGCCGGGGCAGAGCCTTGCATCACCTGGCCAGGGCTGGACATGTCTGCTAGGGGACAGGCAGAGAGCAACGTCAGCTTGAATGTATACTCAAGACCAAAGTGGAAGAGGATCAGTAAGTAGGACAATGAGAAAAATGCTCCTGCTGTTCTCCAGATCAGGCCATTTAAGGTTGATACCTGTGCAGAATACTTATTCAGTGTATTGACTAAGAAAACATGGTGGATTAGCTTCTTCGTCTTAAAATAAAACAGAATGACAGATACAGACTCACCTGTATCACCAAAGCAGCCGTCAATTTCAATAAAGGATAGGATAGGATAAGAATTTATTGATCCCCACAGGGAATACACATAAAAATAAACAAATAACAAAAGCAATAGATAGATAGATAGATAGATAGATAGATGAATAACAGTTGAATAATCTGATGACTAAAAGAGCTCATTAGAATCTCTTCATTTAGGGAATGTGAGCTATGGTCCATGATGGACTGCAACTTCCTCCTCATCCTGCCTCGCCTAAATCAGGGCTCTGACTGGTGACAGAACCAGCTGTCTTGGCGAGTTTGTTGAGTCCATGGCTCTTATGAGAAGTGATGTTTCTCCCAGCACAGCATAAAAAAACACACTAGCAACTACAGTCTGGTAGAAAAGGTGTATCTGCAGGAGTCTTACCTGGCAGGGATGAGGTGGAGCTGGTTCGAAGCAAGGCATGCATGTGAAGATTGGGCTAGAAGAAAATAAACAGATAGTTAGGTGCATTACTTCCTTCCTAGCATTTAAAGCAGTACAGCTGCGGTGCTGCTTTGGATATAGAGGAACTGAACACATGTTGACTTTAAAACACCACTTTTGCAGCCTTAATTGTGAAACTGTTCCACCTCTGCAAAATGGGAATAGTCTAAAGAAGTTACAGGTAGATCTCTTCTCTTTTCAAAAAACAGTTGAAATTTCCATAATGACATAAAAACATCATAACACCACAGACCACTATCACATTTATCCCTAAAATATGCCTCTGTGTATCTGCTCAACTGCCTCTCTCCTCAACATCTCTGTAGACACTTCACAGAGACTAAGTAACGCTGGTCTCAGATGGCAGACCACCAGGGCAATAATGCTAGACATAGTGTATTGTCCCTTGAAAGTTTCTTCCTGCTTTGATCAAAGCATCATCAAGAAACTGTGCTCAACATCAATTGTCATCAATGGCTTAGTGATGCTTAACAGTCCTTTTCTTTTCCCACTCTGCTCCTATGTGCTCCCAGGTATCAAGCAGTAAAGGTTATGTTCTCTTTGAAGAAAAAAGCAAGTGATTCCTCATTGAAAGGATTTTTTTTGGAAACCAGGGTTTGTTTTTGCTATACTGGTGCCAAAGAAGGGAAGCTGTTGAGTGAGCATGAACAGAAGAAAGAGAGGTCAATCTAGATACATTTTTATTCCTACTATAAAGTGCTAATTCTCCCAAATTCTGATGTGTATGACCTAAATGTCTTAATTTATTAATTTTTTGCTTTTATGGGGAAGCATACATCTTGGAGAGGCTGAAGCACAAAGTGCTCAATGAGAAGATGTGAGCCTAAATGCTGAGTACCGCATGGTCCATCATAATACTCTGGTCAAGTTCATCAGCTGCTGACTTTGTCTGATCACAGCCCCTGCTGTGGCCAGAAGTACATTGTGAGGTAGAACTGTGGGATAGCTGGGATGTGGTGGTGAGTCTGGTTTCAATAAGGTCCTGGGAGGATGCCAGGAAAGCGATTTTCCCTGCAGTCTGGACTGATTGTGAGGCTCTGCAGGAGGGGATGGTGGTGAGGCAGTGGAGAAGAAGGCGGTGTGGATACGGTCCTCCCATCCAGCATGAAACCACTCATTGTTCTGCTTTCTGGGACTCATTGGTGTCTCAGCCCTTGTGCTGAGAGGCCACAGAAGATGATGTTCTCCACAACTCTGTGCCATATGTGCTGGAAGGACAGCCATGACCAAAGGGTACAAATACTTCCTTCTAAGAGCCCCCAACATCAGTGGACAATTGAAAAGGCCCATTGTGCTGTAGGACCACCACACCTGAGATCGAGAAAAGGAGGATACACTTCCACTAGTCAAACACATCACTTCCAGCACCATCAGTAGTAGTCATGGTAGTAGTAGTCACCATCAGGAGTAGCCATTCCTCCAGTCCCTTATCCCTTATCCTGTAATTCCAGCAGAGCCACATGACTGTAGGTTTGCTGTGCTGTTAACAGGTCAGGATAGTATAAGAATGAAGCAGCCAGTTCAGTGTGTCAGATCCCCTTTGGAGCATTAGTACTTTACTGTTAGCACACTGTGTTTATCATGAATCTGGTACAACTAATTATTGATTGTGAAGGGTTAACAACTTTTTCACAAATATAACTGAACATTTCATTATCTTCCACCCCAGTGACACCAGTGTTGTATTTAGGTTATGTGTACTCGTATCACATTTACTCCTTCAAGCTGCATTCATATATTACTAAAACAAACAACGTGATCTGATCAAATTTAACATCAAATGTCTAAAAAAACAGAGAAACTTAGAAAAGGGACAGATACGTTTTCATTTCCCCATTCTCATGTAGAGGAGGATACACTGTATTTATCACCAAGATTTAATCAGAAAAAGAAGAATCCTCCTTAATGATGTTTGGATAAAGCGGAGAACAGTGAAATAAATAGGATTCATTAGCAAATAAAGGTTTAATTACAATGGCAATATGGTGACAGAAAGCAGTTTCTTGTTATGTGCTGTTAAAGTAATGAACTGTAGTCTTGAGCGCAGGACCTGAATTCTCTGCTTCACTGCATATGGTCACAGAGACTCACCTGCGATGTGGACAGTGTGCCAGCCCCACTCAGGTATGGTTGGTGGGGGCCTTCAGCATCCTTCTCATGACTGAGAGACACCTTGTCCATCAGCGCCTCAGCTCGCTTGATGATATCACGAATTCGATGGATGAAGCCCTCTTGTTCCGAAGGGAGGATGAACTCCTTGCGCACCTGAGAGATGTATGTGGGCAAAGTATAGGCAGAAGACAACATGAGCGGGGAGAGTTAAAGAGAAGCACAAAGAGTAAAGCAGTCACGTGGAAACTTTTCATAATATCCTGATGTATGGGGAAAAGCGCATCACTGCTGTTTATCAATTCAGGGCAATCTGTCCACAGAGGAGCTGCTGGATATGTGTCCTTATTAGGCTCATTCTCAAAGTCTGCTCCTTCCTGCTGCTATAGCTTAGGTGCCATTAAAGGCTTCTGTCAGCATGTTTCAATTTGGCTCGTGCTTTGGGCCAATAAAGCCAGCCGGTTATGAGGCTTTGTGCCATTCTGCCAAGTACCTCAGGGTAAACAAGGGCCCACTGTATTTTGTGGCAAGGCAGCAAGAGCAGCGGCTGTCCAATCACACGCCACAGACAGAAGGTGGTGCATGACGGCACCAAGACTCTGCTTCTACCACTGTTCTTATTTTTCTTCTCAAATCGCATGCCATTTGTTATGAAACACTTTATAACACTTGTAAGGTAATATACAGTGCCTGCCCTTTTACAAGAAGTCCAGATGAACAGGCTGACTATATTTCCGGCCCCCCACCCCAGGAAAGTCCATACAATGTTAAAGTACTTTTCCAGAAGCACCACGCAGTGCTCACAGTCATAACCATCAAAAACTAGTTCATCAGTTAGCCAAACCTTTTTTATCAATTCACATTTATTTATGTGACACTTTCCTCTAAAGGAACATCTATTAGACTACTCACTGCCATTTAACCTGTTAAACAGCAGGATAATATCTAGTCAATCAATCCCAAATTAAGTAACTTTATCAAGAATACAACAGTAGGAGGGCATTTTAAGCCTGGATTCTTAGAGTCCAAAGGCAGTGCCACTAACCATAACACCAGCAGCTGCTCCACAGGCAAAGCAACTAATCTGAAAACAGCTCCATAGTTTACTGGAGTAATTCTGAGTTCAGTTCTCAAAGGTACTGCAGTAGGACCCTTTCTATGACCTGAAGTTGCAGCCAGGAAGTTGGTATTCACTGTTTATCATAGTGTCTGTACTTGTCATCTATGTCCCAAAGTGTCTTTGCCAGGTCTCTGTGGTTCTCTTGTGTAGCTGTATCATAAAGCACAAGGAACAACTTGGAGAGATATCTCACCATGACTGTTGCTATGTCCTCTGGGTTGTCCCCATCCAAGTCGAACTTGAACGTTACCATCTTGTTGTTGTGTGTCTGCAGCTGGCACTCCACTACACGGTCCACCTTGTCGGACAGCTGGGCACACAGAGCACAGGGGGGACGTGAGGCCACTTTGCTGCCTGCTGGTCAGAAAACAGCAGGAAACCAAGGAAATTCCCGTGTTTTGGACTATATGCTCTCTGTTTGACAGAATTTATTTACAGATTTTCCCCAGGAGCACTAACGTCTTCTGAAGTGAACTATACAGCTCCTAACGTAACAGCCAAAATTTAGCCATTTCTATCTGGAGAGATAACTGAAATTTACCAACGCTGAGTTTGTGCACACGTGTCCATGCAGCACCAATGTGTTTGTCTTCTTATACCTTTTAGGAGACATTTTGTGAAATAACAAAAAAGGTTAAAATGTCTCTAAAAGGGTTATAAAACCAAAAACCAGAAAAAACAGACAACAGTAGGAACTGTTGTACAAATTAAAAATGATTTTAAAGTTCAGATGGCTTTTAAAAGAAATTAGAAATGAAAAAACGCATACAATTTAATGTTGTCTTCTTTACTGGGGTGAAGTAACACTCTTTCATAACTTTAGAGGAATGATGAATAAAAAATTCTCAGAAAGATAAGAAAACAAACACTTGTGCAGCCACAGGTTTTGCCCTTATTTCACATGTGCATTGATCTCCAGCCAGACTCATTGATCGCAGAGCTAACAGAGCGGATAAGATGACACAACATTAGAGGGTCAGGAGATGAAGCAGAAGCAACAGAAACAATGCTGTAAAATATGAGGAACACACCAAGATGTATTTAAAGGAATGCACCAGATGAGAGTAGGCAACATGGCTGGAGCTGCAATGTACTGGTGCCCTACCCCAGTGATGCGCAGACGAGAACGGGCTCTCCTTCTGAACAGCTTGGCAGGGGTCCGTCGGACAGGGGGCTTGTCATTCCGCTCCGACAGGCCCTCGTAACCATCACTCAGCCCAGACGTGACATCTGAGGCGTAGCTGTAGGGGTTCATTTCAACCTTTCATGTGATATATTTCTCCAAAACATCTTCAATATTACTTATTTACCTATTCATACAACAGGATTTTTCACTATATCGGGTCAGAGCGAGGCTTTAATCCTTCCCCAAATAAGACTAATACTAATAATAAGACTAAGACCACACTGCCATCCACTGGTCACTTAATTAGCCATATCTGGTTAATTACAATCTAATGGACATAACAAAATTAACTCCTGTAAGCATGTAACTCCTCTAATAATGTATGATTGTAACAATGGAAAGCATCTCTCCAATGGACAGAGGTTTTACACACCCATATGAAGGGTAAGTTTCTATGAAAAGCGTGCAAAAGGCATCTCGGCTCCCACAGAGACACCAAAAAACAGGAGTTAAAACAACTATTAGATACAAGCACAAAATGCTTAAACTCCGCAACATGTAAAAAGCTGCATCTTTTTCTTTGGATTCAGTACCCACTGAAAGAGGTTACCTGTCCACAGGAGAGGAGAAGCCACTGGCTGAGCTCGTCTGACCAATATTATGGCACACAGCAATACTCTGGGAATGAAAGTCAGCATCATTACAACATGCAGGAAATGCAGCACATGCTCTCCACATGGGCTTGGAATACATACAGCATGTACCCATCAGGTCAAAGTAGTCCACACTAAGATCTTCCGTTATATTTCAGAACATTTTGTCAATTTCAGTGCTCTCAGACACTGCATTAAGGTTTTCAAATGTTAATTACAGGTTTTTTAAAGTTATTTTTATTTCTACATTGTTGAGTGCTGTGAAAACTTTCAAGTTGGTTCTATAGCATGCACTTACCTTAACACTGTTACCTTTCTATTGCTATAATATTAAACACATTTATTGATTTAGTGATTTTTTTCTACAAAGCATCTAAGCAGTGTCAAAGTATAAGTATCAATTTAACCATCTAGAGAAATTAATTTTTACTCTACCAATTCAGAAGAAATGTCTTGATCAAGGCTACAAGAGTAGGAGGTGAGATTTGAACCTGAGCCACATAAGTGCATAGCATCAGTTCTAATCTGTGCATGGTCTGCTAACTTTGCTCACTTACACAAGGCAAGAAAGCAAGATTTTTTTCAATTCTAGTAAAGGAATAAAATGCAGTTTTTAAAATCTTATTAATTATATACATAATATAATAATTACATTTACAATATATAAAAGTTAAAAGCAGGTAATTACAGGAAAAGCAATAAATGCGGGTACTCCATATACATAGGAGACTCCATACACTATTTTCAGGGAATGAATAGGGCAAGGGCTGCTGCTGTTTTTGTCTTTAGATCAGGAGTTGTGCTTTGTACCCCAGTGACTCACCGAGGGAAACCGGAGGGCTGGCATTGGGGGAGAGTTGAGGGGCTTGATGAAAGGTGCTGCTGGTGGTGAAGAAGAAGAGCTGAGAGCCAGAGAAGGACCATCTACTGAGTCCTGGTGTCCAGAGGAGCTCAGATAGCCATCTGTCTCACAATCAGCTGTAATGACAGCATGGGGGAAAGTGGTCAGCATGGGATATGGGCCAGGCTAGTACATGTGCAGGAGGAGGCCCGCTCAAGCAGCAGTGCATGTCAACACTGCTCTCTGTAGTGGACACAACAAATGAGCTGCAAAGCAGTAGTAAAATATAAAAGGTGGAGGAATGGGAGGGAGGAAGGGAGGGAGAAATTCAGCTCTTGCTTTTATTTGATTTTTTATAGAATACTTTGCACTGTGGTTTTAGACAAACCTAACCCAAAAGAAATATCCTTCACCATTAATACTTCCAGCTTTTTTGAAAACTGTGCCACTTTTGCATGCTTGTATGCATGCTTTGTAATGCCTTTGTGTGCATGGAGACTATAAGCAGGAGAGTGTATATATATAAAAATTGCAAAATAAAATAAAGACCAAGAGCAGCTGAAATCATACAGCTGTGCCAGAGACAGAAAACCAAGAGGCATTTCAAAAGCTGCACTTAAATAGCAGCAAGTATTCTGCACTGTATGATGTGCAAACCCCCCTGGTTGTTGACGCTGACTCTGTGTCACACGTTCATCTGTATGTGAAACCTCTGGAGGTGGAAACTTACAGGTGGCTGACGAATAGCTTGTATGTCGGATGTGGTAGTGCTGGTACTGGTCTGCCTCAGGCTCTTCTGGTTCGGCTGGGAAACTGCCATTGATACCAGAGTCTGATGATCTATTTGCAGACAAAATCGGTGGGCAGCCAGGTGGGCTGGAGGGAGTCTGAGCAGGAACAGGATTCTCTGTAACTTGGCTATTCATGACAGGAGAAGATGGACCCAGATCAGAGTCCTCTTCTTCTGCTCCCTCCTGCTTCTTCTTCCTCAACTCCTCTGTGAGTTTGCGCTGCTTCTCACGCTGGCGCTTAATAGCTGTTACTCGGTCACGGATGGCTTTAGCCACAGGCTTGAAGTCAGCTTCACAAATAAAACCCAGCACCACCTAGAAGAGACCACACAGGGATGAAAACACATCATGTCAGAATATCACAGTTGCACACAAATACATCAGTTCACTACCATTTGTGATATAATTCTTCTGAATCCCACTGCATTTCGTCTGGTTTCTCTGTCTTATGTTCAGTTTTCCAGGGATGAAAATATAGTTAAGTTTTCACAAGCTTATTCAGATACAACCAAAAGAATTCCATTATTCAAACATTTCCATTGCCAACAGAACAACAATAACAGTATCAACAAAACGAGAAAAAGCCATAAGCCTATGACTCTATGATAGTGAAAAAAGAAACTTCTTTTACGGTATGCATGTTCGTCGATTACATGCGGAAATACAACAACACTTGGTTCAGACATGATCCCTCAATTATTTGTAAGATATGATCCTTGTGAGGAGTTCTGAATATTTAGTCCACTTAATTCATCTGCCTCTACCTCTCTCATCACTGGGGTATTACACAACATGGATAGATATTAAATGTGCCCCTGTTATGAGAAAAACAATGTGAAAACAAGGAAAAGTATTGTGTCATTTTCATTAAAAGAGACCTTGAATTGAGCTGAAGGACACATTTTATTAATGAGTTCTGGTGCCCCTGCATAATTAAAGGCTTGACCTCGTCTTCCACCTGCAACATCAGCCGTGAGCTCAGATTGCCCCATGTCTCTAGGTGTTTTATTTACCTGGTGTCGCTTCAGGTGTCTGCCAGTAACAGCCTGCGATTAGGTCTTTCCAGGAGGGATACTTTCCATCCCAACAATGCTCGTAATGCATCAATGTCATCTGTATGACTTGCCACACAATTAGCTCATCATAATCATTTGTGTGTCAGCTCTCAATACCTCATGGATGTTCTGCATCATTGACAATCATCAGAAGGCAGTGTAGACATTTACACTAACCCACATTTGACCTACATGACAACAATACTATGTTAACCTCCCTGCACTCCATCTCCTAAACCACTGGAAACTACAGGCAGAGTATAACTGCAGCCCTTATCAAGTGGGTCCTTCAAAAGGGTAAGAACTTCATATGGACCATAAGGTATTTGTGTATGCTACCGTGAATCCATCTCTTTTTTAGCAATATTGTATCTTCTCACCAGAACCAGGCTTAAAAGCAATTAGAATTCAGCAAAGCCTATTCTTGACCCCCTTGGACTCTTAACCAGAAGGTAGTAGTGCTTCTCTGGTCCTGATCCTGGTTAAGTGCATCAGAGTTTGGCAATTACATAGCCGGAGAGGTTTCTAATAATTCCATGATGGAACAGTTGCAACTCAGATGATCTGACAGCATTTTAATTCCTGGAATTCAAATGATGGGTGAAGGCATGGTGCCGGAGGATGTCAATTAGCGCCAGGTTTTTTTCAGCATTGCTCCAAAAAATGGTAAGGTTTGCTTGGCTGGGGTGGAACCCAGACCATGGCAGAGTCAAGTGGGAAGTATTGCTCAGGGTTGGTCCACTGGATGCGGGTTTAGATTCACTGAGTCATCATCAACCCCACAATATCTCCTGAATGTTTAAGGAGTCAAAGGCTGTCTCCTGATCAATATACAGCCACATCAATATAAAGTGTTACAGCCATCCTTTTTAATGGACACCAAGCAACAGCACCCTCTCTGACAACAATTACCCATGTGAACCTCAAATTCCAGAAGGAAATCAACCACACTTAACTGAGATATTGAAAGTTCATGTAGAAAGAGATATGAAGGGTAAAAAGGGAGAACAGAGCAAAGCAGACTACACCTGGTCTTCACTGGTTATGCTATTAGGTAAGACCTACCATTTCCTGTGCCACTTCTTCAGGCACATCCTTGTAGAGCTCGAAGAGGAACTCAATGGCATTGTTGTCTTTGTACTTTCCATGCAGCTTTTTGGTGTCATCCATGCGTAGCCATAATTTGAGGCCTGATTTCACCATGTCGTCCTCTTCAGCCAGTTCTACCCGCACACCATTGTCTTCTTGGAAGAAAGTGTGCTCCAGCAGATCCTGGATGGTATACCTGTGTCAGTGATGCAGGCAAGGACTTTTAGGTGTAGTTAGCTTTAGGTTTTGACAGAGAAACCTATGCCAGGAAAACAAGCTGTGATCTACTGTGAATGACTGACAACCACAGGAAGACATTTTAAGTTAGAGATAACTGAGATGTATCCTCAAGGCTGTTTTTGCGATTGTGGCAGCTTTGCTAGTTTGTGGTATGACACGTTATTTCTTGGTTTCCAAGTATACACAACATATCTCCTCCTACAAGTGAAATCAAATTTTCACTGCTGGAAAATGCAGTTACAGTTACATATCTTTCCATGCACCTGACAATCTGACCACTGAATATATATAGCACTAGAGTGTGGAAGGAATATGTATAAAATAATGCTGCCTGCGGTTTGCAGACATTTTATAGATAAATTCAAACATAAATGCACTTTGTATGTCATGCTACTGAGAAATTAAACACCTGCATAAATGGGTAAATAAATGCTGCCATCCTAACACTGTAACTGTAACATCATCTCTTTGGACAAAGGCTTCAGCTAAATGAATATATTTGTAAGTACATATGTATACTCTGATTATAGGATTTTTTTTTTAACAATTAGCCATTTCTGTTGATGTTTATTAATAATCTTTCTTCCAGCTCTTTAGCAAACAGGTGAGCTGTCACAGGTGAGATATAGTGACATTTATAGTGTTGTGAGCAGTTTGTGGCTGAAGCTACTTTGTCGGTTAGAGGAAATCATAAAAGATTGCAGATTTAACTCTCAAAGACTATATATAGAAATATAGGTTAGGAAATCTTAACAAATATAAATTCCTCTGGATCAAACATACAGTACAAACACACACACACACACACACACACACACACACACACACACACACACATACACAAGGCTGGACATGAGTTGAAAGCACACTGTAACATACTGTAAGTAGAGAAACGACAGTTACACAGTTACAAGTACAAAGTTGAAAAATACCTTAATTAGCATTCAGGCCAGTTTTCACACTTAGCATAACACCAGTGAAGTTACAGTGCAGTTTATACTTTTAATCTGTTTATATATCTGGGCAATTTTTAAATGTATAAATTCGGGATAAGTACCCTGATTAAGGATTCAGCAGCAGGAGGTAAAATTCAAACCCGGACCTTTCAAGCCCAGAGGCAGCAGCGCTTATCACTCACATTGCACAGCACAGACAAACCATCTAAATTACACACAAATGGAAGCATCACTATTACCTTTCATCTTTATTCATGCGAATGCATCCTTCAATGATCTCCTTCAGCTCTGGAACTTTTACTTTGAAGAAGCTGTCAGGCTTTATTCCCTAAAAAGCAGAGCAAGAAGGCATTTAAATCACTGCAGTGTCAGTCACAGTCCCAGAGGGAATCAGCTGATGTCATTATCTAAGCCTGAGGATGGCAAAGAAGTGATTTCATCAATGCCAAAGTCCACAGAGGGCAGCCAGGGGGGGCAAGTGAGTCCCTCACCAGGGAGAGACTTGTGTGTTCTAAACATGTCATTCCCATAAACATGGTTTAAAACACACATGGGCAGAAAAAATGTGAAGGTAAGTGTGGAATGGGTCACAGGCCTAAGAATAGTGGCCAGGGAGAGAGTGCTTGCCAGTGTGCCTGGATGTGACATTACCACACAGCAACAACATTGCAGTATGTCCAAGAACCCGTTTTTCCATAGTTTATGTAACGCTCGAACAGAAATTAACGCAAATGTACACACAGCACAGTATGTGGGATTGAGTGTGGGAGACCCCCCCCTTTTATAGAATGCATTTAAAGAGTGCACAGAGTTTGGTCTGAGCAAGGAAAACATAGTGAAAAAATATCAGGATGTTTCATACACAAGATCAGGTTAGTACTGCTGGAAAAAGCTGAGTGCGGGAATAGCTACAGTATATGGAAAAGTGATGTAACTGCAGTGGAACATTTGTCTGCAGCAGCACAATGAGACCATTTACTCACAAAACACTGCACTGGAGGAAACGATACTGAATTCTAATAGGGACATGGGCCATGTTGCAATACATGGGTTGCATCGATGTCTTCAACTCCTATTGCACAATACGACTGTGCGAAAGGAGCGGCATCTCTTTTAATGATGGAATCAGGGCAGGAAGAATAAAATCTTGTAAGACTTATAACTTACAGCAACATTAGCTGAGCATGTCCCCAATTTCTTGGAAAATGCAGGTGTAAATTTAGGATACACCTTTTGCTTTAACTCAATCTAAATGACAATGAAAATGAGCACATGTGAAAAACAGACACTGCAGTGCTGGCACCGAAAGCGGTAAAACATTCACCATTCCTGATAATATGAAACCCTGGCCTTCGTCTTAAAAAAGGCTGAATAATGGAAAATACTTTTATAAGAAACTTTGGATTAGTAACTATAAGAATGAAATCATGTTTTAACTAGAAGCATGATTTAGACATACTGTAGATAACCTGCCACACAAAAGTTAAAGTAAACTAATAAATCCTCACCTGTATATGTTTATCTGTCTATAAGAAATAATCTGATAACCATGCATACAAATTTCATTTGAAATTTAATTGAGGAAATGTTATAAAAATGTAAACATCTGTTTGTAGTTTATATGGAATTCTGTCAGCTGGAAGAAAAGCAATTGATAAATCATCAAAAGGGATATTCACATATCAATATATTGCAGTAAAACCATTTTAAAACACTAGCAGATCAGACCCACCCCCAAAATTGTTACGTAATTACGAGAGGAGTTAAAGCTAAACTAAGCGCTGTTGCAGTCTGCAGCTGCAAATGAAAGCTTCTTTTTGTGTGTTGCACTGTTTATGTTCTTTAAAAACACCCAAGTCCACCATGTTACTTCATGCCTGGTCACATGCCGCAGCTCTGCTTTCTGAAATATTCCTGGATATTTCCTACACCAGCATTTCAGAATATGTAGCATTTCTACACACAGCCTTTCAAATAACAAAATAGCAATGCTGGGTAAAGAATATGAAACCATTGTTTAGAATCCCTTTGTACCAAAAAATGCATTTATGACTTCAAACTAAACAGTCAACAACTGAGTAACTGAATTCCAGTGCATGTCGTATAGCTCAAAGCCCGGTGCAGGTTGTGAAAGCTGTGATCTGGGGTGCTGTCCTGGCAGGAACAGTGCAGAAGGTTTGCATTGATCTGGCCTTACTGTATGTAGCTCCCTGAGACGTCAACACTGTTTGCTCACTGCTAAAAGAGGGAGATGTGCCACTCCTCTGTGACCTTTAGTGTGTAAAGAAAGCAATCCACTTGGCAGGGAGTGGAGGGCATTATGGACGACAGAATACCATTTAGAACTGTCAGGTGCAAAAAGAGTACAAAACTAAAGCTAAAAAGAAAAAGAAAAGAAGTGCATTGTCTTTTCAGCTGAGGTCTATTTTTGGAACATCTTGTCAGTAGCCCCTTGTTTTCAACTGTTTCAGGAATGAAAGTATACTGTATGGCCAAAAGTATGTGGATGCCCCTTCTCTGTTTCAGCCGCACCCATACAGCTTATAAACACATTCTACTGCGTATTTCTAGGTTGGTGGCCACAGTTTGGGGAAGCTCCTTTCCAGCTCCGACATGACTGTACCCCCTGTGCACAAAGCAAGCTCCATAAACCCATGATTTGCCCAGGCTGGTGTGGAAGAACTTGAGTGGGTGCACAGAGCCCTGACCTCAGCCCCCCCGAACACCTTTGGGATGAACTGGAATAACATTTAAATTGAATTGTGCACTAACAAATTCACAACAGCAATAATTTTCCCAAAAGAACATCTAAATTACTTTGAAGATACTCATACTCTCCATGTTATCCAGTAAGCATGCAAAAACACAATGAAACCACCAAGCTTTATTACCATAAAGCACAGTGTACTGAGGTGATAAGTGTGAGATATGATGTTTTTCCAGATCTATCAGTTGGTCATTACTGCCTGGTACCAAGCAGATATGCAGGAAACTGGGTTGCCACAGGAAACTTGAGCTAAGCCAGCAAAAACAGGGTCAGGAGTGCAGGACCTTACTGACCTCAACCCTCCATCCACAATCCATCATGTCCATTACCATGGGGGTGGAGTGTGCCTACTGTAGGCCTGGGAAACTTTTGCTTTTTTCGTTAATAGTTCCATCTCAACTGCAGCAAAATAGAGGAAAAACTAATCCATGCCTTTCCTACAGAGTTACCTGCAATGTAAAGACCACCCATAATCATAATCATAATAATTGTATCACAAGTAGTACTTAGCACATTTCACTCCTTTTGAGACCCTCGGGTACTGAAAGAGTAGGATCTACGTATATCCCCTCAGAGTTAAATGAAAATACTCCAGGCAGAGTGTCTCGGCCACTATGGAAACTACAGGCCCCTAAAACGTGTTGGAAAGAAACACTGTGTGGGGAACGGGGATTCTGACTGCCAACGGTGTCACACTGCTGTGCATTAGAAGCTCTTCAGTACTAAGTTCAGCTGACCTCTCAACCACCAGCAGTCCAGTAACCTACTTCCACTGTCAACTTCATTCAGCTGGAGCGGACTGCTTGTTTTTGTTGTACTTTGTCTGCTCCCTAAGACCAGTGACAGCAAATGGGAGAGGCCAGGGAGAACAACTGGTCTGTAGCCCATTCTCTGTCTCTATTGCTCACTGTAAGTTTACCTTTTTTACCTTAATTCAATAGATAAGTGTTAGTGCTCACTCTATCAGCTTGAAAGAATATAAATCAACTGTTTTCTGATATACTGTGTATACAGAGGTGGCATTGGAGAAGCTCCTTTCCTGCTCCAGCATGACTACTATTGCACTCTTCTTCAAGGTAAAGCCCTCTAAATTACTCAGCTGTACAAATGTGTAAATGACTACTTGCATCAGCTAAATGAATGAATGTAAATATAGAAGGGGAACTGTAGCCAGACTCTCTGAGTCAGTGATATTTAAACTCTTGAAGGCATGTGGCTCAGGCTTGTACTCAAGCGATAATGGTATTTACTAACATTTTGCATTTACTTGCAAATATTAATATTTTTCTTGCACGGTTACAGTACTCAATATGTTAATTATAGTTCATTCAATTGTGAAGCAAAAGAGTGGAGAAAATGTTCTGAAGTTCTAAAATACAAGGGGATTAACAAAAACATAAATCATATTCCAATTTCATTCCTCAGTGAATAATACCGTGTATTCCTCCCATAATTACATTATAAATTATTGCATTTTGCTGAAACAACAAGAGAACAACATGTTATTAAAAAGAGATTCAAACTGTAGCCCCAGGGAAGAAAATTCCATTCTATTCTAATTCTATTCACATGTGCTACATGATGATTAAATCAAATAAAATATCAAGCAGACTTACTATTATATGTGCAGCTTTAATAACATATTTTGGTAGAAATAACTCTGGTCAGTGTCCAACTCTTATATCCCATCCTCCATGTTGTCTGGGCTACTGCTTGAGCTTTTCATGTGAGGGATGCACCTTCCCCTTGCCAATAGCACTACTTTCCTTGTGTGTTGTTCTCCTAATGAGGGATTCCCTTCAGCTGGCACAAGCTCATTGTAATACATCTCAACTTTACAATTTACATTTTTTAAATTGCTGACATGCAAACAGAACAGACCTGCACTGATACCTTTCCTCTACTTGTGAACTGCTTTGAGAGACTGCTTTTAAAAGACAGTATTTAAAAAAGTTATTATTATAAACTTCCAAACAAAATAATTCTACCATCACTTATGCAGAAGCCATTCTCATCACTGCTTACAATGCAGCTCTCTGATCCATGTAATAATACATTATGCCCAATGAACAGAGTGAGGTTGAGGTTCTCAGAAAAGGTTTAAAATAACTGACTGAAGTCCAACTTTCTGAAAGATGCAAATTTCACCCTCATTTGAATTAAATTATGCCAGTCAACTAAGAAATAATTAGACAACTCAGAGCAGCTTTTGTCTGACTGGAGCAGTATCTAAAGCAGTGACTGCTACCCATCATAAAACTAAAGGTGGGGGCATGAAAGGAAATTGGACCATAATTTGGAATATTTTCTGAATGCAGTTACTGCAGAAAACAAGTTAATTTTTCCCTTATCCTATATAAATGTCAGCTTATAAAAGAAACAATCTGCAGGTTTAAAAGGTTTAAAATGATATACATTTTTTTGTAGGCATAAACTGGAAGAGATTTATGAAGAGAGGCTTTACTGACTATTAATATTGGAATGAGAGTATGGAAACGTATAAGCAGTATTTTTGTTGAACTATATGAGTGATGCTAAGTATAAAATGGAATTCAGTTTCTATGCATTTACACATCAGGACAATATCTGTACCTAGAGTGACATAGAAAGGCTAATACTTAAAAAAAAAACTTTGCATAAATTTTTTTGTCACTATCAGTCAAACAACAATTGTGTCAGCATGCAGCATCTAAAATGAGGACATTCACAAGGTATGCAGTGATGGCAAGCAATGTAAGGGAGGTACTGTAGGTACTGGTAAGGAGACAACACATGAGTACTGGGCACATGAGAAGCATGGAGCGACACTCACACTGGTGACTTTTCGGTAGATTTGGGCAGCATTCTGGCACTCGGAGTAGGGGTATTCAGACGTGGTCATCTCTAGGATGCACATCCCAAAGGCATAGACATCCACTGCCTCATCATATTTTTCCTCATACATCTCTGGTGCCATGAATTCTGGGGTCCCTACAGCACAGTGGACAGGGAAAAGACTCGAACATTCAGCTTCTGCACCATTCGTGCTGAGTAAACACAGATAAGGGAGCTGTGGAAGCTGACATCACTGAGCAACTGCTTGCATGTACAGTACCGTACTGGTAAAAATAAATAATGTGATTCATTTAAAGAGATTGGAAACCATGACTGAAGAAGTTCTGGCCTTCTTGGAGACTTCATGGTTCATGAACATCTCAGACAACAAAGTCCAGTTTATACAACAACTAATACTAACCCTAAACCACCTAGATCGCATGTCACAAACTGTCAGCTGGTCCACTGTTCTGACCACTTTATTTTTCAGAATGCAGCTATTCAGGACCATCGTAAGCAAGACAGACTCTTGTTATTAGCTTCTTGAAGGTCTTCTAGCACATCTACCCATCATCAAATTTGCAGAACCTAGTTAAGTCTTCATTCATGTATTCATGAGGGTGGCTGCAGTACAGGCCTGGCAGAGCACTAGCAGGGAAGACACCCAGTGCATTGGTACACCAATGGGTCACAGACTTCAGGAGTCCTCAAACACAAATTATATGCTGCCAGGTATTAAATGTAACAGTTTTGTTTAAGAGTTTGCTTAAACAAACTTTTCATTTATAGATGGGCCTGTAAAATCTGGGTTAAAGCTAACAATCTGCACTTTAATCTCATAGCCATTCCATTTGAAATGTGCTACAGTACAGAGCAAAGACAGTAAAAATGTTGTCATTCAAAACCCAAATACTTAGAGTGCACTGTAAAAATATAAGTTGAACTCAACTTTTTCGCAGGGCACAGTATTGAAGGAATTATTAACAGATGAGAAACTGTTTTAATATGTTGCCATTTCAACATGAGTGAACCAGTAATGCCAAGAAAATGTTTAGCACATGAATTTCTTCACAATGGATTGTGAGAGCAGACTCACCAATGACACTCTTTGCAAAGGAGGCACTCTTCAGGGTGGCCAGGCCAAGGTCCCCAATTTTTACAGAACCTGTGGGGCCAGTGATGAAGATGTTGTCACATTTGAGGTCACGGTGAATGATAGGTGGAGTACGGGTGTGCAGGAAGTGTAGCCCCTTCAGGATCTGCTGACTCCAACGCTGCAGCAGTTTCAACTTCATTTCTTTGAACCTCTTAAGATATCTGCATGGTACAGAGAAGGTCAATGTTTTTAGGCCAACACTGGTCACAGATGGGGCCAATTCTATATACAGAGGGAGTCAACATTGTACAGAGAGGAACTCAAAATGGAGGACAACACATGCACCCATATTTATATCTGTTTCAATGTATCAGAAAATCCAATAGAAAGAAGAACTTGGTTTTTTGTCCAAAACTATAAACCTCACAGGAAGAGCTTTACTATAACTCTCAAGAATTAAAATACCAACTCTCCGGGTACTATGTTTTCGGAACCCAGCTCAAAAAATGTTTGCTGAACACAAAAAGTGCTTGAATGCAGTATATCAGCAGGATTCAGTGAAACTAAAATGGGCATTCCTCTTCATCCAGACATCTACTGCCAGACACATAATGTCTTCATGGTTAAACAATAAAATGGCCTTCATGAACTACTCATTCAAACAAGCAGAACACTATATCTGTATACAGAACTCTAAAGACCAGAATATGGTTCAAATTTGTACTGTGTTGTCCAATAAACATGACCTGAGGGAAGATAATGGCCATTGATTGCTCCATTTAAGAGAGCAATATTAAAATGGGACAAGTTTCTTGGCCATTTGCAGATAATGTTCAATAGTCTATCAGATTATTGGGAGCTCTTAGTCACTTCAAATGAGAATAATGGGGAAGACAATTCATCAAAGACAGTGGGATGGCAAAGTGGAGTGAACCTAAGGATCTGTCAGGACTTATGCCATTTTGGGAAGCCAAGTTGCAGGAAGAACCAGATATGACTCCAGAGCAGACTCTGCATCAAGTGACTGGAGAAAATGTGTACGCAGTCTTGTATGCACATTTACTCCTGCATACAGTATACAGGCTACAATATGAGGCAAAAATTTAAAAAGAGAAATACCATCAAGTATTGAGAGTCCCTCACGAAAATGCAGCAACATTCACTTGCAAGAGGTAACATAGCTGCAATTCTAGTAAAGATGAACTGGCAACTTTAACCCCCTGGGGGCCTTCCCATGTGGGTCTAGTACAGACAGCTGTGGTTTGCTCAGTCACAGTGGTTTCAAGATCACAGCTGCATGCTTGACTTTAGTGGAGGAGACTATAAAAATAATAGGGAGAACAGAGACTCACGTCTTGAGAGTGCCTGAAGTCATGAGCTCAGTGACCAGAACAATGCACTTGTGTCCCTTGATAGTGGACTTCCAGGAATCATAGAAGCGCACAATGTTGGGATGCTGCAGGCCCTTCAACATCTCCACCTCTTCGCTGAAGCGCTGCCGCTCTGCCCTTGTCAGCTTGCGTGTCTGAAGACAAATCAGGGAGAAGAACATGTCACACACTGTGCCTGTCATCTGTCACCAAATAAGAAGACATTCTGTGCTCCTTTGCTGACCATAAATCAACTGAAACCAGAGTAAATAACCTGGAGTGTTTTAAACTTTATGGAAGGTTTAACTTGTCAAAACTCCAAATGCCTGCAATACAAAACAGGATATACTTTTAGCAGAAAAATTCATAACAAAAAAAGCCATATAAACAACTGTTAATGGAAAAACTGATTGCCAAATGTATACATTTTCAGCTGAGTGAAACCAAGCTAAACACAACAAGTATTGGAAACAACTGAATTTGTTTTTTGAAGAAAGTGGCCTGAGTGATGCTGTCAATGCGTGGACCAAGAGGCTCAGTCACATGGCCTTACCAGAGAGCCAAGTGGCCTCATTTTTCCCTGCAGCACACCTATGACCCGCAGCAGCAGGGTTTCTGAGTCCTGGATAGCTTTACTTAAGGCAGTGTTTCTGCCAAATGATTATGACTCTTGGTTATGCAACATTACGCTAAAATTCTTCTGCACTCATTCAAGCAAAAAAACTGTCTTACACTGTGGTTATAAACCCTGTAACAAAAGAAATCTATTTGTTCAGACTGTTTTAACCAACTGCAGCTGCTTATGTCAATCATTATCATGTAAAAAGGTGGTAAAGTATATGACGTGTGCACTTTTGTCCTGGCTGGGAGGCACCTACGCCAAGGCTGGCCACTCTTTACAATTCAATAAGTAACATCCATTTCATTGGGACACAAAGAAAGACAAGCGCGATTCCTCACCTCAAGTGTTCAACTCACTGATTGTTTCAGTGATGTTAAAAAAGATCTCAGTGGGAACAAACACCCAAAAGGTGAGTCACACTAAAGACGCACCCCTGGTCTACTTTGAGTCTTTAGAAGAATCAAAAGCATCTAGCACCTTAGTTTTAAAGACAGCAGTGAGTGGCACTTTAAATGGTAGCTGCACCCAAAGCACTAAGAAACCAGTCTGTTATGAAGACACCCCTTTTCACCTGAAGGCCTCTCTGACACACCCTTCTCTCTGGGATGTGCATGATTTTTAATGATAATGAAAAAGATCAGCTCATAGAAGACATAGGAGACATTTAGTATCTGAAGTGATGGACCTCAAAGGGAGACAGGAGATCTATTGGCCTTTCCTACAGAAAATCAACTAAAAACTTGCATTTAAAAATTCTCGATGGAAGACAGAGGTCCTGGGAAAATCCAATTTAAAGTACATTGAATAAAATGGTTCCAGTGGAAGCAACTACCATGCACAAATAAATAAATGCATATAAATACAATTATATAAAAAAAAGTTAATTCTTTGAAAATTTGTGTTAGTTGAAAGATGATTTGAACCAGGAAATGTTACATTTAAGTGGATGTTACACTAGTACAGTAACATCGATGCATATTGTGCCCCATGTAGAGCACTCAGCCTGATGAACCAGGGCCCAACAGGGCAGAGCAAGAAATGCAGCTTTGTTTCCCGAAAAAGTCTTTACGTTCTGGAAATCCGATACTAGCCAGTACTATGTGGCCTTGCAGAAAATCTGGAAACTCGTCCTCTAGGATCAGGGTCTTGTATGGGCTACAGAGAGTTGACACACAGGCCATCCTCTTCTGCAAAGAGCTACTCTCTAGCTGTGGATCCTCAACGTGATGCATCTCCATTTTAGTAGGACAAAGGTTTATCTGTGGAATGAAATGACCCAATCTAGGCCAATCTGCCATTTTCCCAGTGACACTCCCTTTCAACAGGCTAATGCCCCATAATCCTTTACTGTAATGCTGCAAGCAACTGGCTCACTTCTTCTGCGGCTGTTTTAAACAAAGAGATCAAAACAGATACAAAAAAGACTTGAAATCGATTTCATGGTGACCTAAGTAAGAACATAAGTTATTATTTTGTTGATTAATAACAGCAAGTAAACATATCCAATGTATGCAGCAACACATTACTTCAAGTCAAACCCTGTACAAGAAAGAGGCTGTTTTGTTCTTTTGCAAGCAATGCTGCAGCAATACAGGATGGTATGACTTGGTCAACCTGTCCACTGGGTTCAGTGAGCAATACATATGGAGGAACAGTGTGCCTTCTATCTGACTGAGGTCAAGAGGGTGGCAGGTAACACAGTGGTTACAGCTCCTTTACATTCTGATCCCACCCCCTACTGTAGTATCTTCGAGTAAGGTACTTACCCTAAATCTTTTCAGCAAGAATACCCAGCTTTATAAAGGCATAAATCATTTTAAATATTCTGCAAAGCTGTGACTTTCAAACATTTGCCTTCTATTCGCTAACCTTGAGACAGTACAGGCGTCAAAATGAAGGGCTGTTCTTCACTTCTTCCACAGAATACAAAGATAGAAATGCAAATGCTCTACAGGTTTTTCCATCACAGGCTATATGAATGGCAACAGCACCACACACTTTTCCAGCCCCACCATGTGTTGACCTGTAGTGGGACAGACCATCATTCATCTACTCCCACTGCCATGCAGGAGATTAAACTTAGCCCCAGAAGACATGTCCCCATATCACATGCCCAGCTCTCCGTGCCAAACCCCAGAGCCCCCGCATGTTCTTCCATAACGCTGTGTGATTTATTCTAAGCCCCCAGGGTGTAAGTGAGGGCCAGGGCTGGGGGTCCATAACTATTTGGGCCAGAAGCTGCATGTCTTGTGTTATATAACCAGTGCCGATGGGGAACACTGCCAGCACAAGTGGGGCTGTCAGCTGTGAGGAGAGCTGCTGTTATGGGAAACTGGGACCAGAAGAAGTGTGAGGAGGCAAAATCTTGAAGCCTTTAATGCTCCCCCCGAGCATGAAACATGCTGGCTGCTGGGCAACCCTCTAAACACCAGTGAGAGGCAGCAGCACTCGGGGGGGAAGTCATTGTCAGCAGAATTCAACATCCGGTTCTAATTTTTCAAGTCATATGTACCATTTTAATTATTATAGCTATCTGGTTCTGCCACAAAAATGTAATTCATGACAATGATGAACTTTTCATGTGCTAAACATTTTCAAAAGTTTTAACCTAGCAACAAAGACAATAAGCAAAGGTGCTCAGATAGCCACAGTAAAACGTACTTGCTGAGTTCTTTGTTACAGCCTGTTGATGGGCAATTTGAATCAGTATGTGAATCTCATAAGTTAAGTTCCAGAATCAATGCTTGGTGGAGTCTCAAAAATATGGTAAAAAGGAGGTGTAATATGAAGCAGAGCAGCTTTAATGACTCAAGTAGCACTGACTTGACAGATCAGTGAGAGGTCAGCGTTGCATTCAAACACAGTCTCGCACAAAGCTTCACAAAGGATATCCTTCTTCTGCACTTTGGAGGTACCTTTCTTGTGTCTAGCTTTAAATATGACTGCCTAAAGCAAAGATTACTAAGAAACTGAATGAGATAATTAAATGACAGGACAAGGATATTATATTAATGGCAAATATATTGCAAATGTTCCATTTAAAAGGACTGTATATGTGCAAGATATCTGAAAAACAGCTAAAGTTTATTGTGCTACCCAATTTTTTTTTTGTGCTACCCAATTCCATGCCAAATACTTTAATTAAGTAGATGTGACCTTGATGTCCAAAGAACCAAATGGAAATGGGGGCTAAAGATAAATGAGCACATCAAGTACAAAAACAGGATCAGTGGCTTGCAAGCAAAGTTCCTAAATGTGTACAAGGAACTCTTTGTTTAGCACCTTAACATAGGTTAGATGACCAACTCCCTTAAGAGAATCATATTTAGTTCAGTCTGATTACCTTATAGGCAAGATGGTAACTTCAATAAAACACATGTTCATAAAACAAGTTTCATACTGTAATACCATTCCCATCATCTGATGGGTTTATCTCTATGAAACACGAGTGAGATTCATGAAACACATGCTAACTCAGAGCTGTTTTCCAGTTTGGAAATGAATATGAGAAACTTGGGTTTTCATATTGTCAGTCTATGACTGCAACTATTGTTAAACCATCCAGCTCAGGAATGAAATGCCTATCTGTGTAAACATGTTGTTCCTATAAAATTCATTCACTTCTCTTTTTCTTTCATGTTGAACTAATTTAGATCTTTGATGGAGGAACCCTCTAACTAAATCTCCTCCAACGTTGAATGTGCCTGAGGAAACTTACACAGAAATCCTCTTTAGCCCTCCTTGGCATTGCCACTCCAACTGTTGCTCAGCCTACCAGGAAGTAAGTGAGGAGCTCTTGCTTTCATGGATGTGCAAATTCCGTGGTTAAAAAGGGAACCTGATTGCATATGACGTGAACACTGAGTGCTGGAGCACACGGCAAACATACAGATCAACCCCTTTGGGTCAAGGGTTAATTCAGATAGAATCCTTCCTCAGCAAGACTGCATAATGTGTCAAGGGATATTTTACAGTGAGCAGGACACACAGCTTGGACTCTGTGTATGGCTACATGTCCAGCAGGGAGCTGCATGATGGGTCTGCTGGTGTCATATAGTCTCCTCCAGGAAGTTGGCAAACACCTCCAAGTATGACTCATATCAGAACACAGGAAGAGAAACTCGAGAAACGAAGACAATACCTTGTTTCAAGCTGTTTTCTTTCCATAAAACACGCATTTATTTAGAATAAAACTGAAAGGACTATGTTCACTAAAAAGAGGGGGGCTCTCCAATAGCACCACGCTGTCTATGACGCAGACTCACACTGAGCAGCAGATGAAGACAATTAAGTAATTACACCAAGAAATAGCACCACTCTCCATCTGGAGGTCCACAGTCACGGTACAGCAGCCAGTCCTGAACACAGCACCTCTGGGCCTTCACCAGCACCACATGAGCCACATACAACACCAGAGAACAGGTGCAGGGACTGAGCTGTTAGTTAGGAAGGACTCAAATCAAGCTCCTGTAAATCATGGATTATGACTTTCACCCTCTGCACACCGCCATGGGTGAACCGAGGAGAACGTTGAGCAACAGACTGCTCCACTTGTCCCGTTCCAAGGGCCCACATGTTGTCATTCCTGTCGTCATTAGACTCTTTAATGAGTCCTCTCACTGCTGGTATGAATCATACTGACCTGTGGTTACTGCATTTATTTTGTGTACTGATTTTTTAAATACTTGTCTATATGACCTTATTTATTTCCTTCTATTGTAACTCTAGTTTTTCTTTCTCTGCTCCTTTGTTATTGTTTGAGTGCTTCTGTGGCCGCGCACAGTTTCTTTGAGCACTCAGTAAAATTCACTAAGCGATCTCTTGATTCTTTCATTCAAACTTCATTTGGTCCATGTTGTTGGGTCTTAGACCTGCACATTCTAGTTATGTTTGTACCCTGCAAACATGCATGGAAATGCAGTAAGGTCTCTTGCAGCAGTCAGTTTCAGTTTCCCTCCAAAGCAATTTACACTGTTCAGCTATTTATATGAATGTACCTACTTATACAACCCACTTATATTTTTAGTGTATCAGTTCTGGGTAAATACCTTAATCGAGAGTGTTACAGTGAGAGGTGTGACTCAAAAATAGGTCCTTCAGGTCCACAGGCAGCAACTACTCTAACCACTATGCCACCTGCGACTCTGAACTGGAGTTAACCTGTTATTTACATTAAGGTAATTGTTCCTGCTTCACTGTGATTTACAGATCTTGTGATCATGTTGCCAAACAGAGACAACAGTTTGCATACATGCCTGCTGATGATAAGATGCTGTTTCTTGCCTGCAAAACAAACAACCTTGAGATGACCAGTTTCTCATATTGTACCCCTCAGAAGGAGATGCAGTAACCTTTGTGGAACATCTCAGCTCCCACAGTAGAAAAACAGCAAAACAGCAAAATCAGTCTTGTTGATCTCCTTTAATTCCCATCTGCCTTATCTCCTCTCTGTAATGACGTGACCATCCTAGCCTGTGAGAACACCAGGATGCCTCTTTGCTGCCTGTAACACAATTCAGGCTCTCTGGAAACAGCATGATCCTTATTAATATCTCAGCAAATGGCAGCCCTGTCAGGTGAAAAAAGTTAGACTGTTCAGTCAGAGTAGATAGTCCATTTCTCCTTCCTCCTACATTTTGGTTCTCATTCTGTTCCCATTGTTTGACATAATTCCATGTTTCCATATTTGGATTCTTAAATGTCAGTCAACTATTCCCAACTTGAAATACATGCTGTGCTGTCATTGTTTCTGTTTGCCTAACAGATATGTCAAGCTGAGATTGATAAAGAGCAGTACTTCTTTAAATTGGGCAACTGAAAGTTATTCTGAACTATAGAATACTTTTGCTTCATAGGAAAAACAACCACTTAAAATATAAACAGCAATGGATCACAAGATAGGATGCCAAGTATAGCCCTGTGGTTGTTCTGCACGCTAATATAAATGGAGGAAAAACAAATTACATGGGGGCAAAATATCTCAGCAGCGACTACAGGTTTCTTGAGCCAGACAATAAAATCAAGTGAGCTGCTCTAAGTGATGATCATATTGTGTAATGCTCACTGAGCTCATTGCAGGTCTGCAAGGCTTCATCTTGTTAGCACAGGAGCAGAGAACATAGAGAAGCTAGGCCAAGCAGACCACAGCCATGCACTCCTCTTGTTCAGCTTCTTCTTCAAATTGAAAGAATGGCAAGATGAAACTGTGATGCCACAATTCTGCAAAATGTTTGGTTAAATATGGCTATTAAAGGAGAGAAGTTTTTGCACTATTTTTTTTTCAAATGTAATTTTGTTCAGCAACAATAAAGCATCTTTCCATGTGCCTTTCCAGCAACCCTCCCAGCACGTTGGAACCTAAAGGAATTCCTCAATAGTATATAAATGTAATAAAATAGTTGTAATTTTTGCATTCTCTGGGAGAACAATAAATTCACCTCAAAATGACAAATTTCCTTCAGAATACTGAAGCAACTTTAAAATATTCAGCATTTACAGCTGTATAGAGCTTAATCTGTTACCTCAGAATCTATTTATTAATTAAATTTGCTTTTGGGCTCCTCACAGCAAATACAGTGTATCTACTGGACCACTAACTTATTATTAACTACCAACACCTATTAGCCTGATACCTACTTCCATAAAAGCAAGCTAATATGTTTGCCATCAAAACTGAGAAATGTTATGTCCATGGAGTTCAGTCCACATTTCATCACCCTTCACAGGCTGTGTGATTTTCTATCTTTGGGCAGTTTTCCATCTGTGCTTCTGTATAAGGTATGTGATGAACATTAGCTCACAGAGAAAAACACTGCATGCCACCTAAAGAGTTTTACTGCCTGTCAGATGCTTGTTTTACACCATCCCTTTAGGACCAGGACAACAACTGTAGTGCAGCTTATTTCACCGCAGGGTGAGGTTACTGTGCTGGTCAAGCCTCAGGATTAGGTATATAACCCAGTTAGTGTGCTGGCCCAGGAGACACGGCAACATCCCAGTGGCTGTGTGACAATGAGAAACTGATCCAATTGGGTGTTCTCATAATTAGAAAATACAACTTTTGTTATTTCTGCTTGTGTAAATTTGGAAATACAAGCCACATTCATTTGTCATTTGTAATGGGAGTGACCCATTTCTGTCTGTTGCTGTCTTCACCCATTAACAAACCAATAAGCAATGCCTTATTTCAATATTTCAGGCTGGCTTTATGACACAAAGATCAGCATCTGGTGAATCATAATTCCTGACAACATGAGTCGCGGAGTCAGAGGACAGGTGACATCACCCTCAGTGCTGGAAACCACGGACAACAGACAGAAGGATACTTGAAACGTCTACTAAAAGGCGCTATAAAGTATCCTGGAAAACAATGCTAAAGTAGAGCAGGGAGCGTTCTTACAGAGAAATATTTGTATACATAATTGGCAGACGAATGGTTAAAAAGAAATGTTTTGAAATGTTTCAGAAATAAAAATATCAAATGGCTTACTGTAAAACACATTGTGATGATTTTTAATGGAAAGCACAGCTCACGTTTTTTTTTTTATCACTGTGAAAGGTATCATTAAAGTAGCCATTTTGGAACAAGACACATATACATGGATAAAGCACATTGTGACACTATGAAAACATAACAAGCATGAGCAAAAACCACCAAAATGGTAAATTTTTGTCCAGGAGCTGAGATCCACGTAAGTTCTCAGGTTACTCTCAAAATAGACGACATCCCGCATGTTCTGTTTTTCCACATCAATCCCATTTTCCCAAAGGATTACCTCTTAATCCACTGCTGTAAATATGCTCAGAATTAACTTTATCTGGTTTGACACCAGTGGATCATAAAGGCACATGGCTTCCGGTCACTTTTTTCATCATGTAGCTCACCAGCAAAAGTGATTATTAAAAAAGAATACTCATATAGCTATATGCTTCACATAGTTTTACCTATTCATTAGAAGCATAAGTGAGGTAATGCTTGACTATGCAACATGCTTAAGAGTACAATGGTAGTGCCCTGATTGGGACACTGTCTAAAGATAAATCCCTGTAATCTATGCCCTGACATTGTGTTAAAAGCCAACATGTATCTGTCTATTTGTCTATTATTGTACCTGTGTACATGTGTATGTGTGTAAGGGTACTTTTAACACAAAGCCGGATCTGTGCTAGTCTGCTGGGGAGGAAGTCAACAGGGGGTCTTGTGTTACCCATTCAGCAGGTCTTTTAGTCTCAGCTTGACCTTCCGCTCTTGTTTGACAGGCAAAGGTGCTGGTCCAGCATGGAGCCATGGGGAACATGCAGGACTGCAGATACACACTGCCTGTACACCCTCACACATGATCTCTGCAACACAAGCTCCACTCATCAGCATGAGGCACAGCTGAATGAGAGGTTTGCTCAAGAGCACTTCCTGCGTGCCCTCCAGAAGCACAGCGTATGTTCTGTGAGAGCAAGTTGTTGGGCCCCTCGTCACTTAGAACTGGAAACAAGCCTTTTCCTTACAGGGTGGTGGTATACAAGTGCTCAGTGTACAGCAGCAAATATAAAAGTGACCAAAGCTACAGTTTCCTGTCCTTCCAGTAAGCTCAAAGTGTGACAGAATACTGAAGGATCACATCTATGTGACACACAGATTTGTTGCACATGCAAAACAAAATATAAGAACCAATTTTTACTCTGCATATTAGGGCAAGAGTTTTTTCTTTCTAACCCATGTTCACTTATGTATACATAGATTGTTCTCCTTGCATATAAAAGTTACCATGGCCAACAAGAACTGAATGAAATGAGTTTGAAGAAACAAAGTTTCATCATAAAAATAATTTGTACATTTCATCTGTAAACAACATTGACCATCACAGGCTGAAACAGGCCTGCTGAAAGTATAATGGCAAATGAGATCATCTGAAATTTGTTCTCCTAGATTGTGATTAATTGTAATTGATGCCAGATGCCCTGATTCTGCACCAAAATGCCCTGGCTTGCTTTAGTGAGCTCTCCTGTACACAGTCATTTGTATAACAACGTCAGCCTCACTAAAACATACATTAAATTTCATTTTGCTATGAAAGAATCACAGCGGGGGGCAGAATTCTTTGTTTACATGCTGGCCAGGTCATAATCTTGTGAATGTTGTGTTCTAAAAATATAGTAATAAGTTGGCATGAGTTGTTTTACACAATAGGGAACAGCGTTATACAGTGAAGCACAATGCACCATATTAAAAATACTGAACACAGAGAAAATTGTATCATCATTTATAGATTACATCATTTTTAGAATCCATTAAAATCTGGAGACAAGTTTAAGCTACCATGGCGTCAGCCATTACCATCCCTTTTATTCATCTCTAAATGTATCTCATAATCAGCTGACTGCAGCAGACCCCCTTCATGCATTTCAGGATTTGATAGGAAAGACTCAGTGTTACTCTGACACACGTCTTCACTGCATGATAAATAGCACGTCAGAGGAAAACTGTCAACCCCTCCAGGAGTGACACAGGTACTGACATGTACGAGAACTCAAGCTGCAACAGGAACTGTTCATATAATGGAGATACTAGAGTGAAGTTGCAGACAGAGTCCAGTTTTGTTCCACAGTTCCAGAGACATCAGATCCAACATTCAACCATTGGGTCTGAACTAGAGGACTCGACAAGATGAGTGTCTTTACTCATAGAGCCACTGAATTTAACTGCTTATTGCCAGAACTGTGCTGTACAGTTCTCTGATTCATACATGCGTATTTCAAAGGATTTACTGAAGGCAGCTGAGATGTGCAGCTGGACCAGCACTGCCCCATCAGATCAAACCCAGACCACTGACACTACACAGTCCCTAATCCAGCTCCAGGCTCTTGAGGGCTTTGTTGACCAGCCAGGCTTGCCAACAGAGCCCCTGAATTTCATGCCTGGCAAAGCATGGTTCCCTTCCACAGCGATTGGTGGGAGGAGCACAAGAAGGGGCACGGTTAGCACAGGACGAAACCAGGCACTCCATCCCTGCCAGATGTTTACATGGGTCAAGCTGAATTTGGATCCTGTACCATTGCATCAATCCCACATGAAGAGTTTGCTGCACTCACCACCCTCCTCACAGCTTGAGGAAGAGGAGAGGTGAGGCTACATAAGGCTCACTGAACAGGACAAGTTGGGTCTGTAAGTAAAGAAGGCAAGTACATGTCAACCCCTTTTACCAAACAAAGAGCAGACTTATAAAACCTGGCTCTCCCTATTTGTTCCTTCAAACTGTTTAAATGGGTTGGAAAGTGAAGCCTGTCTCAATGGCCGTATGGTAGTAAACGTTCTCATAATGGGCAGATTCATGTGGACATAAAGCTGAGAAACACATTCACAAGTTTTCTCAGTGACACAAGTGATTGGAACAATTTCAATTTTTCCAATCACTACACTGCTGCCCCACCTCTGTAGTACTGGCACCAGGCCAGGGAAACCAGGTAAACCAGGTAAACCTTCAGGTGAGAGTTTCAAACACATGAGGAACAATGTGGCCAACTTCTTTTTCTATCACAGAATTTCACATAAACTACTCTGAAGGAAGATTATTCCTTTTTCATATTATTTTAGGCCATTTATTTGCCTACAACATTTTTCTTTTTTCTCTTTAAAGAATTTGAAAGTTCAGAATTTGGAAAGCAATGATTCTAGGCACACTGATAAATTTATTGTCATATTATGACAAGATCCAAGCCTTCTGGAGCGACATTCATTTAATAAAAACCTTTCATATAAAATTATGCTTCTCTTGCTCAGTCCACACAATCACATAACAGGCCTCGGTATCCAAATCTAATTCATCCATGAAAATGCACTGAATACCAAAATTCCCAGGCCATCTGAAAACATGCCTGCAACTTGACATGATGCCTCACATAAAGATCTTACATGCATAAATAAAAATTTCACGTGATGAGCACTGTGCTTTCCAAAGTAGTTGCCAATGATTTCATTAAAAGATCTGTAGCCCCTATGACCAAAGCTGACTACAAAATAAAAATAGAAATAAAGCCTCTGTAATCATCCGCATTTCTCAATATCCACATTGTCAGCATTTATTGCTCACAGAGGCTGTAATTGCCCTGTGTGGGAGTCTTTCTTTCACAAACTTGTACTGACACCTTTGCTTGTTTTTTACTGGCATCTTTTACTGGTACTGTGGTTACAGCCAGATGCACCTTGAAAATATGAAGTAATGGCTGTTTTTCCAGGGAACAGCAGTACGGAAATCCTTACCTAACTACACATGAGCAGCCTAAGATGTGTATTTACAGGAGCAGTGAGCCAGAATGGGGGGAAGAAGGACGACGGCGATTGTGATAGCTGTTTTTACCACGAGACAGTATGTAATCCCAGGTACTTGTCAAGAAAAGAAAATATAATATTTAATTTGAAAACTCGTGCAGCAATTTGGTCTGTGCTGCGTGACCTTCCATGGCTGAAGTAGACAGACACAAAGTGAGACAACCTGGAGTTGCTCTGATAGCGTAGCTGAGCCCACACCCTGGGAGGCCCTGCAGTCTGGGGTCACGTACCAATGACCTGTCTCTGAACATGCTCTCCTCTCCCATTTCCACCAGTCTTGCCACTTCCACTTCACGGTCTTGATACCTCACTTGTCTGTCTGTCAGGAGGGCTTCATTTGAGGCCCATAGCAAACTACTGATTGAAGTTCACACAGTAGTATAAATGGGTAAATTATTGTAAGAAGCTTAGTTTTGTAAGTCATTTCAACTGAATGAATAAAGTCAGTTAAAAGAATTTGTGCTTTACTAAATGTGCTGGAACCCCATCCTGAGCCTGAAATCCTGCTGGACCTGGGTTTACGGGTCCATGAGGTGAATCTGTTTGACAATAAATGTAAGACCACAATGTTCTTCTAGTTTAATTGTAGGTGTAACCAGGTCTTTTTTGCATTCATGACAGTTTTGACCTGGTTACTGTAGATTGCTGTCAGTTTTATATATTTTGCCATAAAAATCAAGGTAACACTACTTAATATTTACCATACTGGCCTGTTTGTTGTGAACCCCACAAAATGATGTATGATTACAATGCTTATAGCATTGTGCCAAAACTGATTCCTAAATTAATAATCTTTCATTTTTAAGCCCAGAAAAAAGTTATTAGCTACAGGCTGAGCTCCACTACACAGCAACACACAAAGTGTGTGGGACTGGGCAGAACTGATGGGTTATCCGGTACACATAGAGATAGAGATACATTGCTGCAGGCACCAGTAATGACAGCAACAAGCATCTGTCAACACATACACTTTATTCCCAGTGAAAACGGGCTGAAACCCTGGCAACACACAGATACAGACAAACCCAAACACATGACCCACCGTGGGAAATGCAGTGATAACCATGTTTTTATCATTCTTCAAATTATTACATCAAACATTTGCTCCGATGGACTGGAATCCCATTCAGGGTATAGTTTCATAGCCAAATGCGCAGTGATTCCAGGATTGGCTTGAGGCCACCGGAACCTGGACCAGGATGACATGTTTAATGATGGTGGATGGATGAATAGATGGATAGATGGATTAATCTTTGACTACTGAAAGAACTGTGGTGCAAAACAGAAAACATGCTCCATTCACAGCAAACCTAGACTACTTAATAGTGTGAATCCAGCAGGTGAAACAGGCACCTATGTGTGGCACCTGGCCGCTGGGAATAAAGCCTTTGTGTTTCCAACACAAAAGACTCCACGGCCACAGCTGGAGCACCTGCTTTCGGCTGTTGCGAAACATACAGATCAGCCTTTGAAGATGACAGCAAAATGGCAGAGGCCCAGAGACATGCATATATACACACTCGATTGCAGGAGGTATGAAAGGTGCCTGCTGCAACAAGGAGCTGCAAAGAGCACAGTTACGGGTGTGCTGTGCTCTATTTTCTGCGCCATGAAGTGAAAAACATCACATGCCAATAAAGAAAATCACAGTGAGAACACTGAGCCGAGAGTACACCAACACCACAACAAACGTTAAAATTAATATTCTATGGTGCCAGCTCACAGCATTTATTAGTACTAATATAATTTATGCGTTTTTAATAACATTAGATTTATGGATATTAGACCCAAGTACAAAAAGGGTAAAATTCTGGCTTGTTCCAGGGGTTTACTGTCGACGTATAAAATATTCCTAGCAAAGGAGTGAGATCCCACACAGAGAACTGTTTGCCTCAGGCACATTCATAATCCAAATTTCATGGCACACAGTATTTCGTTCTATCTTGTTTCTGCATGGGGAGCTGCTGCTCAAAAGGCTCACATCTATCCTTTAATAACAACAGTTTTGAGTAGTACTTCCACTCTATTTGGTTAAAAGCAAAATGTAAAATAAAGTTTCACATATTAAACAAAAAATATGGCAAAAAATGTGAGAAGCATAAATCAAAAGATGGGAATGTGACAAGCATATTTCCTCCTCATTTTATTTTGAGTTCAATATAAAGTGTTGACGTGTTCATGAAAGTACCCCAACTCATTGACCATCCAAGGTTCTAGAAATGATATGGCCAACTGCAACAGAGACTTCTGAGGCTGGTAGACTTGACTTAAACAAAATTATAACATTTAAAACTACATCTCTATTCAGTAAGACTCCACTGCTTAAAAGAGTTAATAGCTTTAGTAATGCATTTCTACCACTATACAGTATACTGAGAAAAATGGCCTGAAAATGTGAATATCAAAAGTCATACTAAATGTCTCTAAGGCTACTGTATGTGCAGCAAAATGTAGGAATGCACCCAGCATACTGTATATGCACTTGTAGAGAATTTGTGAATATTTAAACGTACGTAAATGACAACCAGGGGTCATGTAGCTATGAATATATTTTCTTTGACATGCTACAGCGCTACCTTAATTTACATCCACCTACTGGTACCTGCTTAACAAACCAGGCTCAGGGTGCGAAAGGAAAGTGCACAAGAAGGAGGCGTGTAAGTGAGGTCATTACCATTTCAGCTCTTTTGCAAATATGAGGTCTTTCTGAACTTGGACACAAACACATTCAACCTTTATGTCACATTCTCATGAGACAGACAGAGACAGTGTAATTCCACTGAAGTCTAAACATACAAGATCTTTTGTGTTGTCAATAGGCAAGTAAAGAAATCCTGATTAAATTTAAAACGTGCAAAAAGCTTGTCCCTTTCTGCAAGTAGCATAATAGGACATAAGCATATATATTACACACTGTGATATATGTGTGTATTGTCCAGACGTGTAAATAATTCATAATTCATGTGGCCCTGCTGTATAACATACTGTATATTGGCTTAGTAAGATTGGAAGGACCTATGGATTCCGTCTGCACTTTGCTGAAAGCTTCCACATCCCTCAAGACAGAAGAGGGCTTAGAGACCATAGTGAGAGGACAGCATATAATGCCCAACTTTGGATTCCATCAGAAGAGATAAAGTGGATAAAGTGCGCACTTGTAGTCAAACTGGAATGGATACTTTGCACGACTTAGACCCAGCCGCTTCAACTGCCGCCCTGGCACAGCAGCAGGTCAAGAGGAAAATTCCACCACAGTCGTCTATCTGTACAATTCAGCAGAGTGCGCAGTGAAAACAAAAACTGTGGAACATCACAAGGGCTCAGAGTCAGACGGCGCTATCCTCTGGTGTTTTTCAGCTGGGAGAAACACTGAGGAGCAAAGTGGCAGATTTTTAAAATGATCAATTCATTTCCGTTTTCAGGTCTCCTTTTATACTGGAACACAAAGGTTCAATGAGGGAAACATTCTTATAAAACACGTGTATCAAAATGCATAATGAAAGGAATCCAGATATGTATAGTTCAGCTTAGTTAAGCTTAACATTAGTTAAGCTTTTAATGAAAGTTAGTCACTCTGTGGTGGTTGAAGATACCATGCAGTCTGAAAACTGGAATAAGAATAGCTCAGTTTAAAAATGTTAAAACATCAGAACTGTGGTCTTGAAAACAGGTAAAAGACTTTCCCTCTGTATTTCCTCTCCAGAATGTCTTTGCAGTACTGGTGTTTGGTTTGAAAAAACCCCAGAAAAACCTCAGATGGCTGCTGTCATAGTGTCCTTCAAGTTCAAAAACTCAGTCCAAGATGAGTTAAAGAGGGTATTAAAGCCAAGATAAAACACACAAAACACTCAACAACCAGTGCAAAATGGGAGCCTATTAGAAGGAGTTTTTAGTTGAAAAATGGGAAAACGGTGTTCTGCTCAGCTCAGCAGTGAAGAACTTCTTCAAAATGAGAAACAGTCAGATTAAAAAAGCTATCTAGAAACGGGAAAACAACAGCTTCCTTAAAAAAATATAAACGAGACAGAAATGAATAATAGTGGAGGCACTGCCTCTCTGTGTTGTTTGTAAATGGTCTTCAGCAATATATACATTTATATATATATATATATATATATATATATATATATATATATAAAAATAAAATATTCAACAAAATATGGTGTTATTGTTATGCATAAACACCTTTTTGTTGTACTTAATGGAGACAAATTTAACGAGGAATCGACATATTTTCTTCAGCAAATAACACGTCAGAATGCAGTTCTGTAGCCTCAAAAATCATAACATGAAATGATTGCTAATATTCAGTTATGTGTCTCCTTAAGCAGATCAGCTAACTGAGGCCTGTGAGTGTAGCCACCTACAGAGACAAGGTTGATGAGTGAGGGGTGACTCCAACCTCAGCTCAGCTCAGCTCCTGATGACCCCCCGTCACTGTAGACGCCCACCTTCTCCCCTGGCTCTGGCCCCTACCAGGATATTAGAACTAGTGTCGGTCACCTTTTTACATTGTTATATTATTCTGCAGCATTATTCTGTCTCTTTTTCCAAAGGCCTTAATTGCGGCTCCGTTGTTTACATTTTTTAGTCATTTGCACAGCTGTGTATAACTGCTGAAACAGCTTAGACTTGAACTAACCAATCTTTTGCTCCTGTTTTTTAAATGCTAAGCAGCTCAGAGTGCCAGCATGGATGTTGTACATGCGTCTCACAACAGAGATGTGTAACTACATCACCAGCTTGTGAACTCGTTCTTTCAGTAAACACTGACGCTTTATACACACAACAGAGGAGGATTACCCTGGGTCAGAGCAGTGTTCACTGAAAATACTCATGACAGTCCAAAAAAAATGACTGTGGCTACTGTTTTAATTTCATGATTTTGGCAAAAAGCCAAAAGTAAAAAATTATTTAATTTATAATACTTGCGTTTTAACATTGTTTTCTTTCAAAAAAAGATATAACTGTTTGAAATGATTGTTGGGATGATGAGAGCTCATGGTTGGTGTTACTGAACTGACACAGGGTATCCGTAATGAACCACTGACACGAAAAACTGCCTGGACTGCTGTGAGCAGGGAGTTAACAAGAATAAATGAGCTACTGGAGGTCAAGTCTGCTTCTACCATTCACTTGTGCTCAAGAAATCATGATCTCCTCACTGATAGCCTGACTGGCTGCATCAGCAGTTGGCCTCAATCCTGTAAGCCACATTTAGGCCTCTGAGCAGCCCTTCTGTCCACTACATAGCAATGAAGCGAAAGAAGCAACGATGAGCATGCTGGACAGTTGTCAGTCTTATGAACAGAGTACTCCAAACAATAAAAAACAAGCAAGGATCACTCCACAAGTGAAACAAAAATTCAAAAATAAAGGCAAAAATACCAGACCATCTCCTCAGATTTATTCGCACCAGATATGTGAATAAATTCCTAGGAAAGCACACTCGCGTTTCTGAGCACAACTACTGGCACACTGACACAAAATCACAAAATCAATGGTATAGCCTGCTAGTCAACAATTAAATATTTGGCTAGCACAATGAACCCTCATGGCAAAAGAGTGCTGAAGAATATCCAAGCCAACAAAATTATTATTAACAGGACTGAAATTAAGTTCAGGGTAAGGATATGTTCGAGCGTCCAGGATACCTGCCTTGGGAAGCCACAAGGAAGGAGCAGTTTAAGACCAGACACTTACCAACACCTCCGTGTATATTCAGCATGCTGTGAATTCCAAGCCTGGAGATGTAGGGTCAGTGCCCAGTAGAACTTCCTGTTCTATTCTGGGCTTCGGAACGTGTGTAAGCCAAAATGAACACAGACTCACGGGAGATTAAACAAGCCCACTTCTGCAGAGCATATCTAGTCACATATTGGTTCCAATATAATCATCAACCTTTGCCTACAGTAAATCTCCTTCTTTAGTGCGAACACAATTCAATCTTTGACATTTATTGACACATTCTTCCGCAGCAGCGGTGTTAAGGTATCTGTAATCTGCAGCAGGGCTTTCAGGTCCGTCTGGTGTGAACCAGAGAGAAGCAGGGCAGGAAAATGTGTACACACAGTGACCCATGACAGCTGGAAGGAGTGGGTGGGAGCTGGCTCCTCCACATCTGCTGTCCACCACTACATTCACTATTCTACAGATATGAAAAATGAGGACTTTGCATTTAGTAAACAATAAAACAAGCAAGCTAGGATAAGTCCAGTCAACATTACAAACTTCTTTCAAAGGTGTCTACCAAGCCAGCAATTTAATAAAAGTGTGTTTACTCTACATGTCTGCAGCTCACTGGCGCCCAAGGCTGGACTGGGGAGGTGACCTCATGGTCAGTTGTCCAAAGGAAACAGGCTCAGTATTACTATTTAAAGGTAGACTGAGCAATGTCCTTAGCCACTCCAATACCTTTAAAGATTCTAGTAACTAAGTTAGTGACTAACCCTTTCTGTGAAGGGTTTGGTGAAATGTGAGATAGTGAAAGCTTTCCTTTTTCACCATAGCTGGAGCTTCTGGAAGACCATAAGAAACTGAGCATTGGTGCCATGGGTTGTGAATGAAAACAGATTAAATTGGATTAGGCAGAACCAGCCGCTTGTGCGTCAGCAGTTCTGCCCCAGCATTTGTTGCTCTGAGCACCTTCAAAAGCTGTTGTGGTGTGGATTACCACCATCAGGTGACGCTCCGGAGCTCAGGAGACACTGCATGACCAGACACCCTCCTGACACCTCATATCTCACGTCAGTGGGTATCTGCCAGCGTGGTTCTTCTTTTGCATGTAACAAATGGATATATTCAAAAAGCAACTTAATTGGGTTCTTTCTGTGCCTCTTAGAGGAAAATAGAAAAATACACATTTCCCCTGCATCCCCCACTGAGATATCGACCAAGCAGAGCTGTCAGGCAGCCTTGCGCACATGTGGTATGATGCAAAGTGTCTGACACTATTTGACAGCACAGACACAAAGCGCATGACAACTGATAGACTACACCTTGGGAGCAGGGCCTGACACTGGCCATATTTTTCAGTTGTGAAGTCCTCTTGGACAGTATGAGCTTATTCAGTACAGATCCCTCACTGTGCATGTGTAGCCCTGCCATACCCCGCTTAGCTCCAAGTGGGAATAGAGGCCCTGTGAGGATTGGGGTTATAAGAAGTGGTCTAAAGGACTGTACAGGCACTTTAACTTACCAGCATTAAAAATCAACAAGGTTAAATATACAGTGTTTCCCCACTGAGAAGAAAGACAAATATTACTATGCCTACAGAAAAAAGTATTAAGACTGATGTCTAAGCAAACGTATATTATGATTTTTATACTCAGAAACACACCATCTTTTTATGCTACGGATTATTCCCCTGGTTCTTCAGACTGACATGTAGACAGGTGAATGGAACTCAGTAGTACACTTTACTTTGAAGTACAAACAGCTGGAATGAGGTTCAGTGGAAAAGGAGCAAAATTAGAACTGTGAGAGATAAAAAACTTTGGAACTCTGGTTGTAAAAAGGAAGTTCCGGCCTAGACCCCAATGATTCTGGAACATGCTCATGCCTCTCACTACCCCCTTAATGAACCAGGTGTATGTGTTAGGGAGGCATGGTACCCAGGTGTAGGTGGTCCACAATGATATATTAACATACATAATGCATATTAACATTACATTTATTCATTCAGCACATGCTTTCCCACAGTGACATACATCTCAGAGTAACCAAAAGTAATGGTATGCTAAATTTATGAAATAAAACCTAAAAAAATTCTTATTTTGTGACTTTATGGACTCATTTGGCTCAGTATAGCTACTGTCAAACTGTTATTAAAGGAAATCTTGAGTCAAACCCTAAAACTAAACTAACAAAAAACAAACTAAACCTCAAAATATGGCTTTCATTCTTTAAAATCTAACCAACTCTGTTTAAGATTTGAAATGAAATTTTTTATTTTAATTACAGTATGATATATCTACATGCTCCCGATTGCCTCAAACCTGCCCAAGACAAGGAGTTAAGGATAATGGATGGATGGATGGAAATATTTTATCATTCTGTGTATTTCTTAGGCACAGCATACTACAACATTACAGAGTGAAATAAAATGAAGAACTTGGTTTAATTTAAATGAAACAACAGGGAATAAGAAAGTTGATGTCTGTCCTCTATTTGCAGAGGTTCACAGACTCTCTTCAATTCTTATATTCTGCTTCAGCACTCTGGCAAAGGCATATTTGTTCTACTTGCCATTATTCACACAGTGCAGACACTTGATATCATTCTGACATTCCAAACAACTGCATGTTCCTGCAACCCAAACTCATTCAAATATTCAAGGACCCATTTAACTGTTCTACAAATAAGCTTTTTCCTCCCTGCCCTTTAAATACCCAGATACACGTGAAATCATGCGTTTTTCCCTGTCAGATTGTCACACAGTTTTCATACAGATACCAGTTTTCATTGCACAAGTTCTGAAGTGCAATGTCAACTGTGGTCAACATGCATACAGTAGATGCTCTGGCCGTATATTGGCAGTAAAGTATTAGTAAAGTATGTGAAATATTTCTTTGAAAAGTATACACATTAAAAGATAAAGATGAGTGCAGTGAAACATTCAGTGCACGTTTTCTGACTCGTATGACTCCAGAAGCAGGCTTCCTATTTATAATTAAAAAAACCTAAGCAAGGCAGAGTAGCGCATGTGGTAACTCGGCTGTTGCGCACCACATCGATTCGCTTTAGGTGGCTTTTCCTCAAAATGTTTGCATGCCTCATTTTACCTGCCGACTTACCTGCAGCTCACACCATGCCACCTCCACGGTGGTCTCTGTGTCCAAGCCCTTGTAGACCGTCTTGAAGGAGCCCCTTCCAATTTCAATGTTGAACTTGAGGTACCGGCCATCTGGCGAAGTGGCCACCGCTTTGGTTTCCACGTCCTCCTTCTCCTCCTGCTCCCATTTGCTCTCAGCAGGGCTCCGTGACAGAACAATCTTCCGGTGCTTGTTGGAGGCGATTTCATCCTCAGAGTCGGAACAGGCAGCCAGCGTTCGAGCGCCGGGCAGCAGACTGTCAAAGCTCCCGCTGGCGGGGGTGGACTCTGTCTCTGGGTTGCGAGTGGAAGCACCGGTGCCGGCGCAGGTCCTGCTGTCTTCCGTCAAGCTGTCGGCGAAAATTTCCCCGGTGGCCCAGGGCAGCGTGTCCAGGTTCAGTTTGTGCAGGTTGTACGAGTTCCTCCTCAGCACCGGGCCCATTGGCACAGACAGGCTGTCCTCCAGACCCGTCGGTAGGGGTGCAAACCCGCACCCGGCCAGGTCCACCTGCGACATTCTCCAAATCCTTCCTTCGTGTATATTTATTCCTTTGAGGGCTTTCCTTTCGACCCTTAAAGGCTGCTCTTCTCCATTGACAGAGGTCCTGCAGAGGGAGATTCGCACGCATTCAGCAACATTTTCGCTACAGCACAGCACAGCGCTCGTCAGGTCCTCCTTTTTCACGTTCATTTCTCCACGCACAAAGCCAGAGAGGCTGAGGCGAGAAGCGTAGCCTAACTTTGCTGCCAGGTTGCCCGAATTCTCTACGCTGTGACCTGCAACATTTCATGCCATCTGCGCACTCCTTTCCCGCTGCGACCATTTTACTGTCACTCCGTACACAGTTACACTTTATTTGTTGCGGTTTGCTGCCTCACTTTGTTGAAGTCTGCGCTGACGTGAAGGCGTTATCGTTACTGTATTGCTGTGCACCGCTTACGTCCCACCTCAGCTCACCGTGAAGCTGCCTTGGAAGTCGCTGCAAAACATAAAGTTAAAAACGGTGGCAGTTACTCACGGGCAGGGTGGCTGGCGGTGCCTTTCCTCTTCTCTCTTCGCGACTTCATAACAACTTCATAACTTCATTGATCGCTCGGTCCGCGGGTGCACGGCGCGCTCGTCCGCCGCGGGAGCGCGTCTGTGCGAGTGCGAGTGCGCGCGCGTTTGAGCGCTGGGGTTCCGTGCCGCGCGTGCGCGCGCTCCCGCGGCCCCGCCGCCGCCTCAGCGGCGACGGAGAGATGATGATTATTGTCATTACTTCTTATTATTTTTTTTATACAACAAATACGGATAGAATAAAGAGAAGAGAAATGAAGTTAAGGCATCGACTGCACTTGGGTGGGACACCTCCTTTTATTTATTACAATTTTTATCTGGACAAAGCACTTGGACATTTTGCGTGGATTATGGAAAGAAACCCGAGTGTGCAGAAAGTGCATTTCTCTGCTCTGTTTGACAAGAATAAGAATAGAGAGCAATGAAGAAATAAGAGAGAAGGAAAGAAATGTAAAATCCCAGCCAAAGCCTCTCCTGTTAAAGTACCAGTGAGCATCTCACCCCAAATGACCCCGCTGTGCAAGTGGGCCTGACAAGAACATTTGGGAACATCCAGGGCTGTTTTATGCAGTCGGCACGGAACACCTCCGGCGTGGGCCAACGCTGTGGATTTTTCTGGAGCCGTCTCCCTCGCAGACATATTTAAATGCATATTTTACTTGAATAAGTGTTTACTTGCATGCTTGATTTAGTGAGAAGCAATAGGAACGGCAAGCATGCGCCTGTGCACGGGCTGGCGGCACCGATGAACGTTTGCACTATGGTCCCAGACTGCGAGCAATAAAAACAGCGAGGAGCAAACAGAAAAAGCCTTTACGATGTTATTGTTTTCCTACAAGGACGCACTGAGCTGCATTTGTGAGCAGTTTGGCGTTTGCTGCCTGAGGGAGAGGGGCTCTCTTGAATCGTTCGTGAACTGAAGTCATTTCCTGAGCGGCCCTCTCTGGTCCCACAAAGCCAGCACGGAGCCCTCGCGCAGCCTCGCTATCGCCGGGGGCCCTGCCGAGACGCCCCCCCAGGGAGGGTTATCTGCGCAAACACACCCCGGTGTTGTAGCGCCGTGGCTGCTCAAGGCCCCAGGAGTGTTTCACCCAGCGAGCGGCATAACTGGGTCATGGCAACAATGTCTCCCTAAACTTTGTCCTACATATTCGTGCATTGCTGTATCGTTCCTGCATCAGAACTCGCGTTTTACGTGAAATTATTTCCCTTTCACGCACAGAGTTTGGACTAAGGTGGCAGAAATACAAAGGTTTCTCTTTCACTGTCTCCTTTTTGTAAAGGTCGTGGAATTTGAATACAAATGACAGGGGTATGGGGGATATTTTTTAAACATACACTCACCAGCCACTTTATTAGGTACACATGTAGCTAACCCTACATGGTGGCTCAGTATATAAACACACAGACAAGGTCAGGAGGTCCAGTTTCTGCCCAAATGATCATTAGAGTGGACAAGACAGGTTGTCCAAGTGACCTCAAACAGGGTTTGATCACTGACATCAGTCTTTCTGGCTCGAGTGTTTCACATACAGCTGAGTTTGGGATGTTTTGGATGGGCAGAATGTGATGTTAACAGATGGAATGTGTTCTGCAAAGCTTGCAGCACTGTGGACTACGAAAGGAAACAAGTCCACCACCTTGTGGCTGAATCCCTCTTGTTGTAGAGTCAAAAGAGGACCCTACTAAACAGGTGTGCCTAGTAAGGTGGCCAGTAAGTGTAGTTTATAGTTTTATTCAGCTATTTTTTACGTGCCCACGTAAACTACGGTGTTTGTGCAGGGAACTGGGCACAGCAGAGGCTGCTGCTTCAGAGGCCTCTCCGGAGAAAAGCGTTAGTGAAATGTGGGCAATTCCTCGGGATTGATGCTGCCCCTGGGCAGATTTGATTTACAAGCTTATAAGACTGGTGTCACCGACGCCGGGCAGGCAAGGATTGTCAATACCATTTCCTACTTGGGAGATTTGGATTTAATAGAATCCTGCGAGTCACCGCAGAGTAAAACCAGAACCCCCCCCTTTATACCCTTACATAGTACATTAAAGAGACAACTCACATGGTGTTTCATTCAAAAGCTAACAATAACAGTGTTGGTAATATTGACGCTTGCTACCTTGATAATCCTGCTTGTCCAAGTGCTACAACAAAAGTAATTTGACGTCTTGTCACTTTAACTTTTTAAATGTGAAGTTGGCAAATAATTACCAAGCATTTAAAAAATCTGGATTAAAAGGGAAAGCATGTAAGCATTTACATTCTAGCTGATGTGAAAGAGATTATAATGGGGGTCTTGCAGCAATTTAGAAGAAAAATGTGGAGGAACACAATCAGCATGCCATCTGGCAGGAGGAAAGCGAACCACCAACACACACTGGGCTCATTCGGCTAGCGGAGGACACTGGAGTACAGCAATACCCTAATATACCATGTTGGTGTCATTTCAGTACTGTGATTGTTACAAGTCATAACTTTCCAGGACTTTATTGCACTTAGTACGACAGCTCATTTAGACAGCTGCAAATCTGTGACTGACTTGTACTACTCGCCTGAAAGATGCAAGAATTAACCGTATTTAGTTGACACCTTTGCCCAAGTTGACTTACCCTGCTAGGACCTTCAGAAGTAAACCCTCCCTACTCTACTCATTGCCCAATGCCAAACAGCAAAACCAAATCAAATTCTGATCGAATCTTTCTAAGCATTTCTAATGTGCTATCAAACTTGCACAATAAAAGGATAAAACATATTTACCGTAGTTGAAGCTTATGCTCCAGAGGAAGAGGCAGAGCGTCCTGCTCCCGTTTACCAACACGCTGCATCACTGTGACTTATTTAATCCTTTCGCTGCTGGTAGTCATTTACTTCTTGTTTAAAGTTCTTCCATCAAGCATAGAGAGATTCACAAAGTGTTGAACTGGTTTTACTCCCATTTTATTGTGCAGCATATTCTTGCTATAAAAGAGCATCAAATCAAAAGAGGCATAATTTAAAATTAAAAAAAAAAAGCATTGCACTGGGAAATGTCAGGTATGTACAAATGTGATCCATCTGAACTGTAAGGTAAACTACAGTAAAGGAGTATGAACCTTGCATTGACTCTTTTCTATGAAATATCACACACAGTAGATAACCCAAAAACTGTCACTTGGATTTTAGATGATGCACTGACAGCAGTTGAAAGGAAACATGACCATCTAAACATTAACTGACACAAAAGGAGAGGTGACACTCAGATTACTGTGTTGCAATGCAAACATCCCCAAGAAAATAAGAGTGACAGAAAGGCTGAATGGCTTCCCTGAAAAGTCTTCAGTGTTCAGGGCAACCAGTGGAAAAAACAAAGACCCAAATCCGTTGCTTTTTTCTTTCCCATGAGTGGAAGACACACCTCTCCCAGGTTCTGCCCATCGCAGATCTATCTACACAGTTCCCAGAGTGCCCAGTGCCGCACTCCAGAGCAGGGCCCATTTTAGAAGAACTTGACACCCTTCCCTTCGTCCATTGTGATGATCTCAGCTTTGCCCTCTGCCTGCAGAGCCTGTAGGGATCGCAGCAGCATCCATTCCTCCAGTCCATGGAATTCTGGGAACACAGGAAACAAATAGTCTGCTTGGAAAGAGTGTAACTTAACTGACTTAACATAAGAACTTACACAACCCTGGAAAAGAAAAATTCCATATCGATGGATATCTGACACAATGGAAATGTTACATTGCACTGTTGCAGAAATTCCTTCACAGTAAAGTGAGACCATGGTCAGCAGCGACAGGAAGTGTCTAGTTGCAGTCATTGCAACTAAAGGTGCTGTGAAGGGGCAAGTAGTTTTCACATTCATTCCATTACCTTCCACATCAAGGAGAGGAGACAAAAAAGTTCCGATTCATTGAAATATGAAAAAACAACAAAAATAGAGAAAAGATGAAATGCGATACCTTCATTTTCTGTGTCATCTCCATTGGAGAGTTCATAGAGTGTGAACACAGAATTGATCATCCCATTTTTAGAAACCTGCAAACATGAAGGAAAAAGAAAACAGCTTTATTACACGCTTAGAGTCATTAAACTTGTCTTGTTTACTCCAGTTGTCTTCTGTTACTTTTTATTTATCTGTTTAGCTCTGCTCATGTCTTCTGTTAAGCATCTTGTGTTTCAGCTGCGGTACATGTGAATTTCATTGCAGGGATTCATAAAGCTCTGTCCTGGCCTTTTCCCTTTTTGCCTCACTCCTCTTGTTCTTGCTATGTTTCATCAGTTCATGTGGACTTTCTTAAAGTTGCTGTAAAGTGCGTGAACTGACAGAAATAGGAACACTGTACCAGAGCCGAGAAAACACACTGGTCAGCGTCACACAGCAGCACAGACTTCTGGGGCCTGGTTTGCATGGACTTCATGAAAGGACTATGCCAGGAAGACAGGCAAATGCTTCCCACCACTTCCTAACGGGAGGTTTTAAAAGAGCCGTGGTGTGTTGGACTCAAAGCCTTAGGGACACATTCATCGGAGCAATTTGAGAAACCACCCTCTCTAATAGTGCCGAAGTATACCTTCCTCTTAGCTTCATAATGACTGTAATTTAAAACCCCAAGAGCTGCAGCACTCCAAAGCGGAGTCTCCCCTAAAATAACATCTGCAACAAATTAGATTTCTTTACTCTAAGGAGTTTACTCCTTCAAGTGATGTGACCATGCTGATGAATGTGCAAATGAACGTGTTTATTATGCCAGTTGTGGCAGTTTGGGGACAAGTGAGCACTCTGAGCTCCTGGTCTCCCTGTGGACAGGGCATATGGGAGCAATTACATATTGATGGTGGTGATTAAGTCACAAACCATGCAACAAACAGGCCTGATTCAGTTCCAATCCAGCATCACGCTGTGGCCAACGGTACGGAGCAAATATCTGTGTGGTCTATGCTCTGGACTCACTTGGCTGCGGGGCCCAGGTGGGTGGCGACGATCGAGCCAATGAGCTTCAATGGACTAGGTACAATACACCATTCAGTATTTCTTTGGCATAACTACAAGCAATGACACAGTTATTTGAATTGCATCACTTTAAAATCTAAAAAGTAAAAGAGTAATGCTCTGAAACGGAACAGAGGCACTGAACACTTATTCAACAACTAAGTTGTGGGAAACAATTTTCCTCTAACTGAGCACTGAAGGATGAACATTTTCTGTGTTATTTCTAAATACTGACTTATTAGTGAAATGTACCACCAACAACCATGTTTATTCAAGTAAAGATTTTGCCTATTAGTCAGATTTGATCCCTTTTGTTCCAGTCTCCACTGAATACTTGCAGTGCTTTAAAACCATAACCAACTATCCACTCTTTATTACCAACCACCTGTCCAGGGCATGAAACAGTGATCCACAATCTATTGTAAAAGTGTTGGGTGTGAAGTGGGGCACACCTTGGATAGGACACCAGTTCAGCACAGGGCAATCTCTGTCACACACACAACTACAGGCAATGTGGAGTCATTAATTTACCTGAAACAAACATCTACGGACGGTGGTAGGAAACCCACTCAAACAGGGACAGAACATGCAAACTCCACCCAAACTGAGTGGGACATTAACCCACAGTCCAGAGACTATCAGGCACCAACAGTACTCAGTTTGCTACCATGCCACAAGACAGATAAATACAGTCAGGTCCATATGTATTTGGACAATGACACAATTCTCAGCATTTTGCCTCTGTACACCACCAAAGTGGATTTGAAACCCCTTAAATTAAAGCTGAAAGTCTACACTTCAATCACATCTTGATTGCTTTGTTTCAAATTCATTGCGGTTGTGTACAGTGGCAAAATATTGAAAATTTTGTCATTGTCCAAATACTTATGGAGCTGACTGTAGGTACTGTTAATAAAGAGGTACTTCATTAATCTCTGCAGGGAAAGTGTATACAGAACTGACTAACCAAAACTAAAATAATGCAATTTTTTTTTAGCTTTATAAACCTAAGGAGTAGTATCAATGAACAAACAAAAGTAAAATAAAGTGCATGTACTGATAAACCAATAGACCTTGACTTGCAATGTAAGATGATTAACTTTACACAGTTTTACAGATTTATAGAGCGAGGTTATTTTTCTTGCATCACTTCAGAGTAAAGTACGTTGATCAATGGTACTACAGTAGGAGGTGGGAAACACACCTTAGACCTTCAGAACTAATCCCTACACTACCTACAACACAAGTCACTTGTTTTCTTTAAATATAAGATCAATCAAGATTTAATAAAAATATTTGCCTGTTAGAATAGTTTTCTAAGCACACCTACTGTAAGTGAATGAAGGGGGATTACAATAAACTGATCAAAGTCAAACTTTTGCATGAAAAACACTTGTTGGAGCATCATTTCCAAGGAGTTAAGTGTATAAATGGGGAATGTATTTTTAAGTCTTAGGGCACAGCCCTGAAAGAAGTGCTGCTCCTGCTTTACTCTAATATCAACCATAACTAAAGTTCTCCTGCTGGGGTCTTAAGTGTGACAGGAGAGTCGTGAGTGAGTATATTCATGTAAATATTCCTGAAGAACATGCAAGTGCTTCTGCACAGCCATGTTCGGTGTCCAAGCCTAACAAAGGCACCCAAAACACTGTGGCGCTTACAGCTTACCCACTGGTATATGAGTTTGCCCCATTCCTCTGGCCGCCTCCACATAATCAGACAGCGTGTCTTGTTTTTGTCTATCCACTCCAGGTTCCCTGACAGCAGACACAAGCACTGCATTACATCTAGCACACTAAACCCATTACACACAATAATCACAACAGAAACATGACTTAAAATGTATTTAGTTCACACCATACAATGGCCAAAAAAAGAGTAATTTAAAGATTGTTCACAATTACCTTTTTTTCTTAATTCTTCAAAAACAATTTGGATGGCTTCCACTGAAAGTTTACCTAACATCTTTGTTAAGAATCAACCAAATTTTATTAACATCACAAGCCCATGAGCTTTAAATAAGCATAGTTAAGGGTTTAAGATTGAAATAACCTGCACGCCAAAAGCATATGGTGATAGCCAACCCTGTTCAACTGAATTTGATGATACTGAAATGCACTTCTGAAAATGGAAAAACTGTATTTTTGAAATAAAATGATTGATTTTAACCTGATTTTTAAGGCCTGTATGAAAAATTTCTTGACATTCTGCAATTGCAGTATTTCTAGAAAAGATATAGGTGCAAACCACTCTTTTGTGGCCTGCTGTTAACTGGAAGCGGGTCTAATAAATTATTTAATAGTTAGCTGTAGTTGATGAGCACAGAGCTGTATGTATCAGATTTGGAGCCAGAGAGATAATGAAGCTAGAATTTCATGGTGCTGAGTTGCACCAACACGAAAAGCACTAAACTGCGCTTGAGGATACGCTCAATCTTCTTGTTGTTGAACATTGGACTTTCCTGAGCCTCCATCACGTCCAAGGTATAGAGTTTTCTGTGTCGGCAGTAGGAGAGAACCAGCGAGCACCACGCCGCCAACTGCTTCTGTCTCGTGTCAACATTTGGCTGTAACCTGTCAGAGAAAAGGTGGTCATTGTTAAAAAGAATTGATTTCTGAACCGTCACAGTGCAATGTTCCACAGGGTGGTGTCTTGCTGGAAATAACAGCCCCATCCCTAACCAGTTTTCACCTGTACAGTCCACAGTTATTAATTCCATTAACATTATTTGGTCTGGACTTTGGTTTGTCTGTACTTACATTCAGTCTGGCATCAAAAATTGAGACTGCATTATTAGATTACAGTAAAATACAGACAGAGGCAGGTACACTGAGAGATTACACCAAGATCTTTAGTTTATTTGCACCAGACTCTTTTTCAGTCAAATTAAGTTCCTGCAAATAGCTCACTATTACCCTGCAGACCCATCAAAGTTCACCTGGCTCTCTCATTTCCTTTCAGGAATTCTCCTTTCACTGCTAAGCAGAGTATAAATAGGTCTTCTCTTTTTTCCTGGCACCTGCAGCCATATCCTTAAAAACTCTCAGCCTCTCAGAAACCAAGATCTTTCATGTGTACAGAACTCGATGAAATGCGTGCTGTGAAAACAGCTGTATCAAATAAACAGGCTGTTCTTCAGTAATTGTTTGTGTGTCCAAGTCCTCAGCCTGTTGAGAGATGCCTTTTTTGTGATGCTTTACAGAAAAGCATTTGCTAAGTTAATAACAATAAAACACAAAGACTAGTTACATGCACGGAAATAAACTATTTCAACTTCAAAAGCTGTACCCTGAGTTGTAAATAATCTCAAAATAGCGAGTGGGTTAAACTATGTACATCATGTACCTTGTATCCTTGCCCTCTATTTCCTTTGATTTAAAAACAAAAATTCAAACAGCTAGTCTATAAACAAGTAAACTCTAGTTCTCAGGAAAAATGGATTAGGATAAATGTGATAAATCAGAGCAACTGACAACTTGTTTTTTCCATTGCAAAAAAAAAAAACACAAAAGACTGCAAATAAGCTTCATGTCAGTTACATGTCAGTGTGACAGTTAAGAGTATTTAAGAGTATGGTTTTATTTCCAGAAGGATGGTTTATAATTTAAGCATTAATTTCCTGCATGCTGTGGTTCGGGTTCAGACAGCCATCCAGATGCCGAGACTTCCCTAGCTGCCCAACAGCTCCACACCCACTGCCACACACTACACGCGTCGTTAGTCGACATCACAAACATATCGCAAAGTAAGAAATGTATATGTTATATATTATATATATGCACTCACGTGAAGAAAGGAGGGAAGTTGTACTGCCAAGGACACTCAAAACTCATCTCTACAATTCGCCACACAAATACCCGGAAGTGTGTGCATCGGCTAAAAGTTTCCGCCTTTCCGGAGTGCAACAGAGACGCGGCCCAGAGAGACCGGATTCCTCGGCCGCCTCGGCAGCAGCGGCCTCTCGTGGAGCTCCTGTGGCACCGCGACGCGTGAGCTGATGTCGCCGAGGCTTCGTCAGTCATAAAATAACTCGGCTAATTTAGCTGCTTCGTTTCCACAGTGGTTTTTTGTAGTACATAATATACATTCGCAGTTTTTTATGTCATGGAAAAGAAGTCCATAGCCACCCAGACGTCATATACCGCCCTCTCCGGATTTTTTTCCGCAGAACATACAAGTTTAAAGTTTGGCGAAGCGCCCTTCAACATTCTGTCAGACTCCCTCGGTGATCTGAACCGCAGAAACAAGCAACATTTACAAAATGTGTCGGATTGCCGTGGGCGCTTCAAAGAGACGCCTCTCGTGGGTACGTGAGGCGGAGAGGAGACCCCCGTTTCCCGCCTGTGGCCCAGCCTTTGGCAGCGCAGCAAACCACCTTCTTTTTCCAGTGTGCTTCAGCACCAACTTCATATTGAGACTAAAACATGACAGGATGGCACAGCTGTATTTTAAGTGCGCTCAAGTAAGCTGTTGTGGGCTCAAATGAGTGTGGCATAATGATTTAACTGGACTCCAAGCTTTTGCCATAAAGCGTGACAACATGGCCGCTGTTTGTCACTGGAGCGCAGTGTCACGGTTTTGTCCTCACTGACTGCCACATCTCTGCTTTAGAAAGCGTCTTCCTGATGTGTGAGGAGCTGCAGCAGGACCCTCTGGTGGGATACCAGGCTCTGGAGATCCTGGACAGGTCTGGCCACGACCGCGTTTGTTACGTTTGATGGAACTGGGTGGCTTTTTCTCGACCACTGATGCGTCCAGGCTGAGCAAGACTGCGTACCTAACCCTGTTCTAACACCCTTTCCGTCGTGTTGCTCACGCAGGTTTATGGCAGAACACCTGGAGAACCTGTTCGGCAGCCAACGTGTGGGAGATGTCGCCAAGGGGGATGGCGAGGGTCACGGAGAGACTGTGTTTGTGGCACTGAAAGACAAATTCGCACTCCTGGTGTTCTCGTGTCTTCAGTTAGCTAGCAAGCTAACTCACCACCTCAGCGTAAGTATGGACACACAGACTCATGGTTCCCAAATTCAGTGTCACTCAAGAGCTACTGTGTGCACGCTTCCCCTGTTATTTATTGCCCGCTGTCCATTAGTTGGTCTGGACTTTGGTTTGTCTGTACTTACATTCAGTCTGGCATCAAAAATTGAGACTGCATTATTAGGTTACAGTAAAATACAGACAGAGGCAGGTACACTGAGAGATTACACCAAAATCTTTAAATCTTAGAATTCCTGCAAATAGCTCACTATTACCCTGCAGACCCAGCAAACTTTAAAAAAGCAACTTTAAGACAAAAAGTATTGGCACTGACTTATAAAAATGAGAAAGTCAAAAGAGTTTATCTGTCACGTACATGGTTACCGAGTATACCATGTAGTGAAATGTGCTCTGATTCAATAGTATAGGAGACTGTGCAGAAAAATTTACAATGAGTAAAACAAACAACCAAACACCAAGAAGACAAGAAACAAACAGCAAATAGATAAATAAGTAAATAAATAAATAAAACGAATAAATAAAAACAGCACAAAATTAAAGATGAAATGTATACAACGATGAAATAAAAAGAAAATTCACTGCCTCTATCCAAATGTGGACGTGTAGGAACTTTTTATGCACGGATCCGTATTTGCTGCCGCAGCTACACACGATTTACAAAAGGTTAGTTTAATTTAGAAAAATAACTTTTCGTATTAATTGCCAAAAACAAGCCACAGAAAATTTAAACTGTGTGATTCATTCTAATTTAATGTTTCACTACTTTTTCTTATGACAAGTATTTTTAATAAGTATTTTTATTGTCTGATTTTTTTCTATTAATTTTCAGAAAGAATTAGGAACAAAACAAGGGATAAGCAAATATATGAATATTATCAGATCTCAGAGTAAGTTCAAAAAGAGCTCCATAAGAGATGTAGCAAACATTATTTTGTTTTATAGAGCATTGACAACAACAGAGCAGTGGCATTTTTGAAGTCCATGGGGCATTCCTGTGCTAAGCAGACCCTTCTTGAGTCTGAACTTCTCATCTTGAAGACGCTGAACTTCTCTCTCAACTTCCCAAACCCACTCATTTATGTTGAGACACTACTGGAAGTTCTGGGTGAGTTTATTCCTGTGATTTTTTTTTCAGTCTGCTTATGCACACAAACATCTTATTGTCTTCCATATATTCTGGAACAATGTGTGAAATATTTATTTACTCTTATATGAAAAACAGATGTGTGACAGTGGAGAAATAAGAATAAACACAGCAGAATTCTAGGGAATGCTTTTCAGGGAAAACATCCAAGTGCATCCCCTTCCATGCACTTCTGCCAGCCTGATTATATTATATCAATGCTTAAATGCAGTTTTCCTCACCTTATGAATACAATGCATTCCTGAAAAACCGTTTGCAAAGGGAATTCTATTAAGTCAGGGATGCAGTCACCATTAGCTTCAATTGTAAAAATTTGCATTAGTTTCTGAGCCACAAAACTGACTGCATCATTCACTGCAAAAATCAGCAAATGGACACAGTAACTTCAGCAGTTAATATTCATTTTTATTCCACCATAACAAGGCAGTTCCCATTCACGAATTACTCTAAAATACTGTATTTCTGTGTATCTGCACTCATACAGCTCTTGTGCTTCGGTTACTGTATGTGCTTTTCATTCTTAAACAAAATATGCATACGATACTCAGTGTTTATGTATTAATTCAGCCTGTAATGCAAAACATAGAAGAGTAAAGCTGAGGAGATCTACAGTAAGAAAAAAAAAATGCAAACAAATTCACACTCAGCAGAGATGAAGGTTCCACTTTTTTGCTGCACAAGTGGGATAGGCAGTACAAAGTATTGCATCCAGCATTATAAATAACTTTATATAAAACAGACAGCTCAATACTGCACAATAATCAGTTCTTGGCCTTGGAGAAAAGTGTCTGTTAAGTGAATAACCTTAAAATAAAACCTGTGGTTGCAAGGCGGCAGCTCTAAACGCCGATACGGGGAAAATAACACCTAACAACGGTGAGGAGAGGAGATGGTTGTAAGCTGAGACCAATATGGGGGGAAATTGTACTTGTATCCACTGTCAGAATAATCATTTGTCCTGTTTACCTGTGTCAGACTACAATGCAGCCATTGTGCCTGCCGCACACCTGTACTGCCTGTGTCAGCGGGTGCTACAGTTTGTCTGTCTGCAGAGGACAGCCATATATGAGTCGCTGCTGGTGGCTGCCACCGCGTGTCCGAACCCATCTCGGGAGCAGAGGTGCGTCAATTGCACTGCGTTGTGTGCAGCATGTTTGGTGTTGCTGTCTCATGTGGCTAATCCCCCAATGTGGGCTCTCCTTGGGGAAGCAGACTGAATTTTGTGAGTGTGAGGGAGGACTTGATGCTCCTTAGCGTGGGGGTCATTGCTGTTGCTGCCTTCATCCACAACTTTGTCACCTGGGAGACGGTAAGGTGCCGCCGTGTTTGCGTTTTGCTCTTCTCAGCTGTGGTTTTGCTCCAGACTCACATGGTTGTTGGTTTCCTTCTTATCCATGTTTCCACTTATTCAACACATGATTGGGCTCACGTCCGAATAAACACAAAACAAAACAAAATACTGGCAAAAATGAAGGAGGCCACTTAATCGACATGTGAATTTATCTACTGAAATATTTCACAAATTGCAGTAATGGACCAAGGTTCACAGGGTTCACAGGCTTAGCCATCTTGTTGACAGGTAGTGGAAGAACTGAGCCACATAACAGGGATTTCCCCACAGAGCATTAGAGAGTTTGCATCTGTAACCGTGTTGCACGTCATGAAATCTGAAACTGGAAAGAAACCCACCTGAAACCTACATGAGTGAGCTGAGCAACACCTTTGTTTTTTCTTTTCGAAATAAAAATTGCACTGCATTAAAGTTAAACATTGCATTAGAGTTATAGTTGTTTCCTTCTATGTGTTTGTGAAATTCATTTCTTTCTGTGGAACTGGGGGGGGGGGGTTGTTGAAAATTGTTCAGACAATGTTTCCACAAAAATGTTCAGTTTTATTTATTATTATTACTACATTTATTTTACCTTTCAACAGCACATATTTTGCAGATACTGTATGCATATAAATTTGTCAATATTTATGCATTTAATATGAAGATAATGTTTAATGAGTATGTTATTGTACCATTTGTGGGCTCTGATGAGAAACTTCATTTCACATTGCACATTTGGACTTTATATTGTTTAATATTATATTCTGCTTTCTAAATAAAAATGTAAGAAAATGTGACCTTGTGAATTATTTATAAGTGCAGTGTAATGTGGTTCAAAGGTAGATCCGGTGTTACAAAATTATTATTATGCTTATTGTTGTCATTGCTTATTTTTATTTGTTATTTACTTGATGGCCTTGTCCATTGTGACTCATGAGGTCCATTATTCCAGCCAAAAAGTTGGAAAAGAATCCTGCTGATGACAGCTTTGGGGTGGCAACTCCCACAATGAGTCTTGCTCAGAAATAAACAATTGTTTAACAACAGTACTCAGGACGGATTTACACAGCAGACAGTTGCAAATGAGTTCTACTAAAGTAAATATCGAACCCAATAGCTAGACGGCAGGTTCAACTGCATCTTTTATTGGCAGCGCTGTTGCGAATAGCCTGGAAAATGCACTTTATACAAATATGCAGTGAATTTGTGGCACCTGTGTTTGCCTCCAACTTTATGTGAAGCTTGAAGCACAACAAATTGCTGCGTCCCTGTCTTAGCGACTGTGTCATCCGGCAACATTAGGGTTGGCTAACGTGGAACAGGGTTCTTCTTCATAGACCATTTACTTTAATTCTTTTCTTTACTTGTTTACCTTTCAAGGAGCAGGCCTGTCTTCATTCCAGCCAGGGTGACTGATGAAATCCTTCCCTGTTTTCACAATCACAACAGTTTTTGTGCAAAGGAACTACAGAGACAAAAGAAGGAGCTACAGGCGGTGGATTGCAGGCATTGGCATGATGGTGCTTGCAGTCATGGTGCTGTTCCTGGGCTTCCTTCCAGCAGCTCGTTCAGGTATGTATGACAAAGATAAAGGCACACAAAGGGTCACAAAGACACCAGAAAGACACAAAAACACAAAGGCACACAGACAAACCGCAGGTTTACAACCACAAGGGAGCATACAAAGGTGTGTTTTTGATTTATGATGACTTGTTATTTGTACACTGTCTTGCAGGTGGCTGTACGTACCCTTCACGCCGATGTGCTCAGTAAGCGCTCTAGATATCTGCACCAGGTCTCTATAATGAATAAGTTATACTGTATACAGCGCTGTGACAAAGTATTTGCCCCCTTCCTAATTCCCTCTATTTTTGCTTATCCATAGCACTTAATTGTGTCTCATCTCCAAACAAATTTAGTAATAATGCAAAGGACAACCAGAGTAAACCCAACACAAATGATCGTTTGATTTGAGTTTCCTTAATTCCTGCGTAACTGTGTACAGTATGGCTGTCCACCTGCACTCATTCAGCTCTTTTGTAGCCATGACATACAGCACACCAAACAAGCACAAATCAAAAAATAAAACGCACTAAACAAGCACCGAATAAACACAATATACGCAAATGTTATTTCATGTTATGTACTAATTGAAGCCTTGGAGCAGAAAGTCAAAAGTAATAAGTAAATGAACTATAAATAAGTTTGCATTCACCAAAGAAGTTGACGTGGTTCGGACAGTTCAAACAGGGGCAAGCATCATTGTAACAGGTGAGTCTAGAAAACAAGGAGTAATGAGAAGTCGTTGCCGCGTGAGCCAGACTATACAGTGGTGAAAAAGACCACATGGTCTCTAATGCTGAGCGTCTTTGGGAGTTGTATGAAATCAAGATTCTGTCTTCATAAATGTAAAGAAACACTTTTCATGGTGAAGTTGGGGAATTCAGGGAAAGTCCAATAGAAACTGGAATGGACATCTCTCAGGGATGAGTGTAAATATATTGTTCAACAGAAATATAGCAGTGGCAGGACTTGATCCAGAAACCTTCGGGTTGTACTTCTGCAGTGGAAACTGTTGTGCTACATGCCGTTCATTTTGACAGACTGACAGAAAGCTTGTTTGTTCTGCAGAACGTCTAAGAGAGACCCTGAAGCAGGGGACGCGTTCAGACAGCAACTGAGCAGTGTGACCCCTGGTTTCTGTCCCTTCCTCATGAACACACGCTGAGACCACAAGCTGACTGGAGGGGAGGTGCTGCCCAATGGAGAAAGTAGCTACCAGCTGAGATATCTGTACACCTGCTCTATCACACACCTGAGTCTAGATAAAACGTTGGAAGTCAAAGGGAGAAAATGGCTTGTGCTGGCACATACTGTTACCTGAGGCAGAACAACAAGCCGGGTGACAGATGGTGTTAAAAGTAGGGCAACACAGTACCTTTGGCTGCAGCTTATAGATCTCAGCACAACCTTGGTAGGAAGTAGCTCGACACAGTAATGTTAATACACTGTGGAGAGGTGTGTGTGTGTGTGTGTGTGTGTGTGTGTGTGTGAGACTTGGCTCTCCGCTCTTGTTACCAGAACCAGAAGTTGGTCCAGACAGCATAATCACCTCATCTGTATTGATCTCTGCCCTCTTTGGGACTGTGGTCGCCTTTGCTCATTTGCAGATGGAGGAGGAAGAGGAGAAAGGACCGGGCCCAGTACAGCAGTGTAACTGTACATCTACGCACACCTGATGACATATGACTACCCGAGGGTAATATTTCAGTTTATTACTGTTGCTAATGCAGCTGACGCTTGTCACTCTGCACCTTCTACTGACAGTTGTGTTATTTCTTGCAGCGCCACTGCCTGCCAGACAGAGACAGACAGCAGGGCAATATAGAGCGACAAAAGCACACGTTGCTAAGTGTTCTGTAAGTACAGTAAAAGGTGAGGAAGAGCTTCCGGATCACGAGTTCTCCTGCATGGTGGAGGCTTTTGGTAACCGACGTTACCATCTCAGGTAATTGTGTGGTACCTGGTGATATTTTTGCAGAGAAATACGAGACTTTAACCATTAAACTAATGGTAATATAAGTTATTATTATTACAAGCGACTGCAGGGCTTCCTGGGAACACTTTACCTTCTAGAGGAGGGTGATGGCAGACTTTATTTTGCCCCTACTGTCAGGATAAAAAGCTCTATTCGTGTAGCCCAGGGCCTTAACTTCCTGTAGCTTGTGACTTTATGAAGAATCTAATTTTGTTTTATACTGTAGCTCATTTAGAGGAAATTCATCCAAAATATCTGTAATGCCACTGAAACTGATATGACAACGTGTGGTTATGAACAATGCGCTATCATCACAAGCAGTGAGCGAATTGCTACGGAAGTGGGTTTTCTTTCGCTTTGTAGTTATGGCAGTTGTCACAAATGTGAGTTTGACAGGGCAACCTTGTTGTACACGGCACCAGTGCATTACTGCGTTACGACAAAAACACAACAATTAAGTAACATAATATGAACACGTTGTCTTAAGCCTTGCAGGAATGACAGTTGTCACGAGGAGCGGTAGTGAAATTCAGGAGAAGTTCCTCCCCATCCCCCAGGGCCTCAGGTCTCCGGCTGCAAGAACAAAAAGGATCACTCAAGCTTTGTCAGCTTGCAAAGTGTACATCAAAAACGATGATATTTGCATAGTTTTCATGCCGTTTCTTTTTCAAATGTTGTTCTCTGTGCGGTACCTGCCTCAGTGAGCACGAACACATCGGCACGTTCTCTGTTTGTGCAACACAAGCAGCCGCAGGAACAGCGCTGCTTTGCTGATGAATTCATGCCTTTAGCAGCATTACAGGGACTTTGGTTTGATAGAATAACATTTGCTTTATCTGGACATGAAAGCATCCCCGTAGATGTATTTTTTGTTTTTAGTAATATTATAATTGTACGTGAAAACAGACCATTTTATACGCTAAAAATAATGATACGTGGCAGGTGGGTCATGGTTCCAACAAAGCAAATATTTTGGGCAATTGTAAAGGCCACGAGCACAAATAAAAATGAGCCGCAGGCGTTTCTGCCAAAGTGGGACCTTGCTTCAGACCGCGTGCACTTTCCCAGCGCAAACCTTGGATTTAAGCCTGCTTTGTCTGTCAGAGTTTTACACAGGATTTTTGATTTTAAATCCCCTTTAAGTATTTCTCTGCCTGGGTGATTTTGTAAGATTAAATCGCAAATACTGTTTAATCCTTAAATTAACCGATTTCTTTTCCTTAAAATGTGCTTCCTGTTGTGGTGCAGCAGTTATCTGATGACCTCAACCTTACGGCTTGGTTTCGGAGGCCCTCCTTCCCGTTCCTTGTAAGAGGAGGCATCTGCTCCCCGGATTTTGGGCCGAGATCCATCGGTATGATTACATCGGTAAAACGTTTGGTTAGAATGATGCTCGGCTCTGAATGCACAGTACATGTACTAAGTATCTCAAATCGCTGGATATCCAGTATTGTATATATGTGGACTTGTAGGAAGGCCTGGCATAATAAGACGCACGGGCACCAACTGTCTTCCGACAATAACTTGCATATCAACATTCCTCTGGGGCAGACAGACTAAAGGCAGCATTTATATTTATTCATCCTGTAGACATTTCTCTTCGAGGCTACATGCAGTTCAGAAGAAGCAGAATGCATTTCGCCAGCAGGCCGAGATGCAGACACGGACGTAATCCTCTAAGTACAGCGGCGAATGCCACAGGAAGGGTGGCATACAGAATTTGTAGGGAGTACCTTTGTAAAACAGATAAAGAGGTGGAAGTTTATGGAGGAGATAGGAGATGAAGAAAAATGTGTTCTGAGACCCTTCTTTTCGAGTGACAAATGAAGCTCGGTCATCACGTGGTAGCACCGGAACCGAGAACCTTGGAGTTTTTGGTTTTGGTTCTTTTGTGTGTGACAACCAAATGGCAGATGTAGAGAAGAACGGCAGTCAGGACGGCGATGGTGCGTGATCAGACCCGGTAGGCTTGGGTGAGCAGACTGATTTAAGGTCTTGTAGGCTGTAACCAGAGTCTTAAACTTGGTGCGGGCAGCTTCTGAAAACCAGCGAAGAGACGAGGAAGGGAAATACGTGGGAAAACTTGGGCAGGTCGAGCTCGTGCAGCATCATTCTGGATCAGCCAGAGAGGCTTGATGGCAGAAGCCAAAAGACCAGAGAGGAGAGCTGCAGTAGTCCAGGCTGGATGGAAAGCAGAAGATGAGTGGATCTTAGTGTGGATCCAGTTTTTGTGCAGTTCAAAGCACCTGCACAGTGGCAGCTTAACGCATCTCCTCAAGCAGACGGTACACCCACAGGTGGGCCACCACGCACAGTATTATTTTCCCCTTTTAGTCTCTCGCCATCCAGACTAGAGGGCTAAGAAGGACAAAAAAGCTTGCTTATAAACGGTTCGCGTGGCCAGCTGTGGGGTGAAAGTGGCCGAAGGGGCAGCATAGAGGCCTCCTTCCCGCTTCACTTGCAGGCTTTTGCGAGGGGGGTCTTTTGCTCAGGCGTAGCGTGAGTCCTCACTGTCCGGCCCCTGCTCCCACATTGTCACGCGGCTCTTCCTTTGTAGAGTGACATATGAGAGGCCTTACGGATCTTCTGGTTCTGATGGTGCTCAAAGACCAGGATGTTAAAGCCCCAATGTGTCCCCGTCTCTTGCTGTAATACTGAGGGATGAGGTTCTGCCCACTGGGTCCCCCTCAGCTCATTTCTTCAAGATCTTCAGTTTAGATCAAGGTCTTAAAGTATCTTCAACAGTGAAAAGCACCAACAGCCAAGTCCATCCAGTAGCATAATGAAATCAGGCACAAAAATGTTAAAGCAGTGGACACTTGGAGAAAGAGGGGTTCCTTCTGTGCGTTTGACTTCGTCTCACGGTCCTAGTTCGTTGCTTTATTAACATGACAGCTGAAATTCACAATATTCAGCTTGGTTTCATCCAACCAAAAAGTAAACTCTTTGTCCTTCAAGACCCTTTTAGCCTGACTAACTCAGCAAAAATGCATAAATTCTACCAACGCAAGACTCCAGTGTTTACATCTCATGGCTCTGAGCTCCATGTGAATGAGCACCATGTCAGCTTCTTTATTCCCGAAACATGGCTGCTTGTGCTTATTAATGACAATTGAATTAAACCGATCATTTTGTGTTGAAAATGGTTCCAAAAAGTATGAACAGAAGATGCTGAACGGTAAAAAGACTATTGTGCCCACAGCCTTACTCTTTCAGAGCAGCTCTTCTGGGTTTTTGGGTCTATTTGGAACCTGTTTGGGTCTGGTTAGAATTTCCCCAGTAAGATATACAGAAACAGTATGTGTTATTTTTTGATTTATGAATTTTCACCTAACAAACAGAACAGGAACACGTGTGTAAACTGAGGAATGGAGATCTTGGGACTTGAGCTAGCAACCACGAGGTGGCCCACATTGCCTGGTCACTGCCACCTTCAGACCCATTTAATTCATTCTAATTCATTCTAGTTTTAAACTTTTGCAAAGCTGCATGAGAAAGCGTCAGGCAAACACTGCCATGGCATTCATATAAAAGGATAACATGCAAGTGAGTGACATGCAGGCATCTGAGAGCTTTACGGAAAGCTTAGCAGGTCTGTCAAAGTGGCTTTGAAGTGGCTGCCAGTTCCTGCAGGCCTGGCTGGGGAAGGTGTGACAACGAGACGCTGCGCAAGGAGAGGTGCGCAGCGGGGTGTCGGGGTGCACAGCGGCGAGAGCCACCGGAGGGCTGCCAGCGGCCCGCCTGAACGTTCAGGGAAAGGGAGAAAGGGGACAAGAGGCGCACGGGCGTTTGCCAAACGAATAATCCGCTTGGACTGCGTGAGTGAGCAGGGAATGTTTTCAGGCTCTCCCTCCTTTCGCTCTCACTAAGAAGCTCTTACACAAGTAGCAAGGACAGCTTTGCGGTGAGCATTTTAATGCAACTCAGAAACACGAAGCTGCTCACAGCGTTACTGTGAACACGGGGCCTGCAGCGCTTCTGGCCCCCTCAGTGTCGAACGTGCGGCCCTTTCCAGACACGGATCGGTCAGGAACATCTGCACGTTGGCACATCTGGACACTCGTGCAGACATTTAACATACGCAACAACCGCAAGGTGTCGGGATACCCATGTAGTATCCGAGTTTGAAGAAAACACCGTGAATTCATCCTATACAAACAGTGCAGCTGCGTACAGGGATGTGCACACCTAAGCAATGTGGGCACGGGGACGGAAATAACAATAAACGTAAACGGGTAAGTTGGTGGGCGGCATGGTGGCGTAGCAAGAAGTGCTGCCACCTCACAGTGCCTGGGCGCTAGGGCTGAAGGTTCGACCCGGATCGGCCTGTGTGGAGTTTGCAAGTTCTCCCCTGGTCTGCAAGGGTTTCCACCAGACGCTCTGGTTTCCTCCCACCGTCCATAGGCATGCGTATCGGGTTACCTGGTGACTGGGAACTGCCTACAATCTGTAACTGTGAGAAAATGTGTGTGAGGGTGTACCTCACTACTGCAGAAGAGCCGCCAGACCAGGACAAGGGGTTGTGACTGTGAGAGAGTGGTGTAGCTGGTGACTTTAGAGTACCACATGCGATATCACATCTTCGGCGCCTTTCCAGCTGTAAAAGTGTGTAAAAATCGAAACTGCTTTGAGAACAACGTATGTACACCTACAGTTAAATAACAATAAGCAGTGCTGAACTACAGTAGCAGAAGTAGATGTGCAAGCTTGATTTGGAGGGCTGCAAGGACACATTTCTCTCTTTTTACTGCCTTCTGCAACTCTCTGGCACCACATGTGCACCGTGAAGCATCTTTGCAGAGGCTTTTAACACTCCTTCCTGTCACCGGTTTTATGTGCTGCATCTGGCCGAAAGTCTGGGCTACATAGCAAGTTGAGACCGAGAGATTTAGAAGCTGGTGCAGATCCTCACAGGGTGCCGGACATGAAGTTTCAGAAAAAGCACGGCACACCGCAAAGCCCGCTTTAGTGGGTGGGGTCTGGGAGCGGCTCAGGTTGAGATTTTGGCCCCGAATCTCGTGCCAGCGGGGAAGCCAGGTTCCGTCATGCCAGCAGGGATCCGCCTTGTGACCTCGGCCTGAACCTGCGGTGTTGCCGCTCGCTGCCCGGCTGGAATAAACTTCTGTAAATGCAGAGCTTGTTTATGGATGTTGTTGTTCCATTATTGATGGGGATACGAAGACTTGCCTTCATCAAAGATGCAGTGTGGTTTCACTCCGCTTTTCGTTCTCTGTACGCTTCACCCTGGAATGCTCATTTATGCACTGGGCTGAAAACACCTTCGCTGAGGTACAGCCCAAAAGTACATTACACTGCGATTATTCGTGCAGAAGAGGAAGTCGGTTCCGCTGCTTCTGAATTTGCACACAACTGTTTTACCATAGTAGTGCGGTCTGCAACAGCCGTGTGATTTTTCATAAAGACGGCTGGAAAAGAAAGCAAGAAAGGAGCAAACTGTTTAGGTGACAAAGCAACGTACAGCTCACGTTGGCTTCTAAACAGTCATTTTGACCGCTGCTGTTTTGAATTAAAACAACAGATGGAAAGAAATACTAAAGCATTGTTTTGTTCGCCAGCGAAACGTGTGATTTTTGCTGAGCCGTTCCGCAAGGCACCGTGACCTGTCGGTGTCATATTTGTAGAACCTGCTTCTCCTCCATCAGCACGTTTGTCCAGTGATAAAGGTCCGCAGACTCCATGTTTTCCACATAAGTGCAGAACCTCAGAGCTGTCTGTGCCATAAGTAGAGTAGAGCACCCAGTGGCACTCCAGCATGTGTTGGCAAACCCTCGGCCTCTCTGCCTCCCAGCTGCGGACTTTAGGAAACATCCGAGACTTACGGTCCATTTCCTGGCCAACGCTGCCTCATAGGAGAAGTACGGGTCTTCTGGACGTCGTATTGGAGGTTTTAAAGCAGTACGGGGGCACCGTGGCTAGCGGCGGTGCCTCACAGCTCCCAGCCTGATGTTTTTGCTCTGGGTTTGAACCAACCTCGGTCTGTGTGGTGTTTGCCTGTTCCTTTTCAGATGGGATTCAACACCCATTCCAGAGACAGGCAGAAGGCCAAGTTAAAGCGCTCCTTACCCCCCCCGTAAGAATGAACGCAGGTGCCCAGGGGTGTTTGAGAAACGTCGAGGGAAACACCTGCCTCACCTGTGTACATCATCAGTCTGTCAGCGCCTCAAGTCCCCTCCCGGTGACTGTAAAAGTGCGCAGAAGACACTTTCTGGACCTTCAGTGTTGACGTCACACAGCAGTGTTTTCTACAACTACTGGCTAATTTTTCCCTAAAAATTCGTCCCAGATCAGCCAAACTCGTCATCTCCTACCTGGGATTAAATGGACATTGAACATTCGATTTAGGTTGTATCTAATAAATTGGATTAGGACTTAAATCACCGCACAAGTCGTGTACCAGTTGCACTGTGGACAAGTGGTGGCAGCACAGCAGTGCCGTAGACAAACGGCTTACGCACAGTAATGCTGTAGCTTTTCCACAGTCAGTGGTGGAGACCCACAGGCGCGTCCAAGCGGTCGTGTGTCCTCAGCAGCCCACGGCTGCCCTTTCCCGCTGAAGGTGACAGGGTGACCTGCGGGTCAATAATAACTTTATTGGTGACTACAGCTGTAACCTCGTAACTGTAATGCGAATTTTCCCGGGTTAATAACTTGGACATTTTCGACCAGTTTCATAAGTACGGTCTCCTTGGACTGGCTAAGCATCGTTTTATTCTGTTACACATAACTCAAACGCCCCTGAAAAATATACAAACATTTAATGAGAAAAGTCAAAATCAAAAAACTGCATTCAGTTTAAGCTACAATACTTAAGTTTTAGTGTGATAGGCAAATTCCCGTTATTCTCCGATTCTAGCAGCAGAATATTTTCAGCTGTATCACAGCACGGTAGGTACCTTGGTCATGCGTTCTACAGCAGGGGAGGGAACTGAGATGGAAAGCAGGATCTGAACTGGTCAGTCAGTCAGTCGATCCATCCATTCACTCTTGTGCAAAATGATTACGTTATATTCCCAGTATGACCACTAGGGTTCAGTAAAGAGTGCGGCTGTCATGAGCGTTGCAGCGAGGACCGCGTGCACCCACCTCTTAGCCTTTAAGCTGCTTTTGACTGCAGATCGAGTCTGGCGTCTCCGGACAGCGGTCCCGAACACCCGTGGGCCCGACTTAACGGGCGATGCCAATTCTGCTCTGCCTGAACGAATGGGCGGCCGTCCCCGTTCGCAGAGGTGCGGCTGCGTGTGCTGGCATCCCGTGTCGCCATGGAGAAGCACGCGGTGAAGCCAGCCCTCCTCCACTCACGGCTCCTTCACTTCCATATGGTCACTATGGAAACGCAGCGGTGGGACCAGTCACCGGGGAATTCCTTCCTCTTTGCCGCACACTTGCCAAATAAGCGTGTCTGCTCTGTGGGGGCCTTTCCTCTGCTTTCTCCTTAGCAACTGGTTGCTATGCTGCCACTGTTGCCATGCAGCGCGTGAGATTCATAGCTAATCACCCCCTTGCGCTGCGCACCTTATCGGGGAGAATGTGGTGTCAGAAACGCTTTGACCCTTTGTACCATTTCCACTAAAATAAGAACAAAAACATCAACAGCCAACAATCGCGAAAGGGGACTCGGTTTCAAAGAAACACATTAGCTGTCAACCCTGTACTGCTAAAATGCGAAAAATGGAAGAAGAGCTGCCTGTCACGTCACTTTAGTCTGCCTTTGGCGCCGTGGTCCTTAATTGTGTTGTTTAGTTTTTACTCTATTCGGAATCTGTCTGACTATTTGGAAACATGTTTCTGGCAGCTATTGTGTTCATCGTTTGGCCTGACACGTGTGGATGGATTTATAACGGCCGCAGGCATTCGCGTTCTTTGAGGCTCGCTGGTCTAGGATGGATGCAAGACAGAAGATTAGACGGGAGATTACACTTCTGTCTGCTTATCCACAACATGTCCTTTGCCGTTATTGTCCAGCACCATGAGCCTCGAGCTGGGGAAGCAGATGGTCCTACATGGGACTTACCCACCACTCGCCACAGATCAAACGGTGAACTGGATCTAAACCCAAATCTTGCCTGTAAGACACGATTTGCATCGGTCCCATTTGGCTGCACGCAAGCCGAACTCTTACATTCCGGTGGAAATGCACTCGGTTGGATGATTAACGGGGATCTTCAGGACTCCGAAGAAAAATTATATTAATACGGACAGTGCGCAGCCGTACGTTCCAGGTACATCGGCAGCCATCACGCACGTGACCTGCAGGAACGGAAACGTCTCTCCGTCTGGTTCCACCCCATGTTTCGGGAGATAAATGAACGGTGTAAAGGGTGGAGACCGCCAGGCTTGGAAGGGAGGTGCGGCGTGCTGGCAGGGTGGACAGCCGTGATTTACTGTGAACGAACAGAGAATGCGGGACTGGGGAGTCTTTTCTGCAATCGCTGCTTGGCTCTGATCGATCGTTCCTGATCAAAACCCACCAGTTCCCGAACGGGGTTCTAAACCCTCACGTGAGCCAGAAGGGCCTGGGTGCCCATTAACGCTTAAATAGCAAAGATGGGCCATGTTGACCACAAAGTAGGAGATACGCTGCCCTTCCCTTGCAGACTACCTGTGCTGGAGAGTGTGTGTGCGCGTGTGTGAGAGAGAGAGACAAAGACAGAGAGACAGACAGGTCTGGTTCTGTTGCTCCACCTCTTTCACCTCATATTTTGGCACAGGCTAAAATAAGCACTTTGTTTTGACAGCTGCCTTATCGGTTTCCTCGTACCCAAGCGGGGCAGGCAGGCACACTGGGGTGGTTGTGTCACCATGCTGCTCCTGCCTTGCTGTGGCCCTGGCAGGAGCTCAAGGGGCGTGTGGAGCTGGGAGGGACAGAAACAGAGGTGATGCTCACCAAAGTGTGACACCTGGCAAAGTCACATGACAATGATGCGGTGAGACTTTGATAAAAATAGAATAATTTGTTAGAGGGACACAAAGCTGGTTAACATCTCCCTTGGCTACAGTGCTGTGCTGTCATGATATTCACCTTCACTGAACAGAAAGTGGGAAGAAACAAACCAATTAAATCTACATAATAAAAAACAAAGTCAGTTCCATGATTATCTGGCAAAAATGAATAGTCTAGTATTTATAACGTGTTGAAATGATGTAATGGGGATGGAATACATTGAACATGTTTCCATGAGATGACCAAAGTAGAGTTAAAAAAGAAGTAACTCCAAGATGTGTGGCAACTGGAGGGTGGTGGTTTGGGCCCTGGGTGGAGCCATTTCCCAAGGTGCGGCCAGAGGTTGCGAGACTCTGCGAGGAGTTTCATTCATCAGTACTCAGTTTGCCTTAGGAGAGACTTCTTAACATTTAAGAGAAAGAAATTCTTTTGGATTCCGCGCACCTCTCGACGGCCGAGAAGTTCAAGACCGGCGCCAGCACGCGGTCTTATTAACAGTTGAAGTTTGCCTCCTGCTGTTTCCAGTTCTCTGCCTCCATTACCCCTCGTTTGCCAGTTTCACCTGTTATAACCTCAGTACCCGTGGCTCCCGAGACTGTCCAGCCCACGTCGGCCTGCATTGTGAACGTGAATTCATTGGCGTTGTTTTCGTTGATTTTGTCTTTACTGTTCTGTGCTGCATTGAAGCCTGAATTAATACGTGGGCGGTTATTATCGCGTGCATGGATTTAGCACGAAGCCAATAGCTACGTCTTCGGTTTATGAGAATTTAACCAAAGGGGGTTCCGGGAACGAATTACCTTCACAGAAGGACTGTATTCTACGATAAAAATGTTAATTTGTTAGGCGATAGTTTATTCCCGTGCTGTGTTGCGTTCTCGGTACCTCAGTTTGGACAGCGGTTAGCTTTCTGTTGTCTTGCAGCCTTTTTACACGATAAAACCATCCCTGTAGGTCACCTTGGAGAATAATTAAATATGGACCGTTGTGCCATGTCGCTGACTGAAGCTTCAGATTCTGAGGCCTCGTTTCTGCACCCCGAGTCCGACCCATGGGGATCTGACACCGTCTCGTACCGGACCGCCAGGAGCTCAGTGAGAGCGGCAGGACACTAGCGGCTACACTAAAAGATGATTTTAATTCAGCACCGCTGTGGAAATCATGTGCTGCAATTGCGCGGGGACACATTAGGTGCTTTGTCGGTTCCGTATCACCAGCGGTATCGCTGTAGGCAACCCGCACACAATGAAAAGCGCAGAGGAGAAGTGACTGACAACTCTCATCCCGCCATTTACAGCTAAACGGAGCACGGAGCATCGTGGCTGTTTATGAGAATGCGAATAACCATTACAGCTGTTGGTACCTGCAATACAACGGTGTTACGCTGGCCAGTTCATGTGGATTTCACATTTTATCTAGGCTTTATTTGCCTTTTGGTAATTATTAATATACTTTGGTTTGAAAGTTATTTACACTCTGTATTTATTGCCTTATTCAGTTCAGTAAAAATGTGCTTCAGAAGACATAAAAATTCACAAGTCAAACTACAGCCTGTGTCACATCACGAGGAGGCCTAAACTCTTCAAACGCGTTCTCGTACTTTGATGGAGGTTATTATATCTTCAGAAGAACCATACGCGCTGGAGGATAAATGATGTCTCAGGGATTCTGTATCTCATATACAATCAGGAGTAGCGCACAGGTCTCCTTCATACATTTACAGTGAAACATTATTTTATGCTCTTGTATGAAACGCTGAAGTGCAATATTTTTTATCGCCTGAGCAGTTCATTTGCAAGGAAGTGGAGGCGAAACATTGATCCTCCGTGTGAAGTGCGAGGTCCTCCATCCGGCACGCGTCGGTCAGTCAACAGACCGCCGCTCCATGAATGCAGCCCATTATTTTACGCCAGCAATTCCAATGCAGATTAGTCACCAGGCAGCAATATCTGATCTGTACTAAATTAAAAATTAGCATGAAACATGCTGAAATCCAGTTAAATGCCGATGACAGTTTCTGTGTTCTGAATTCTGTCACTTCTATTGACCCATCATCATCTATAATGGAAACAAATTGTAATTTCGCCACCTACGTTTTCTAATGACCTTTTGGGTCCCTTGGTTCTCATGTGTGACGCTGGCCCGCTGGAGCTGTGCACGTGGTGAACCGTGCAATACAATCAATTATATTTGCACAAAACGGCTGAGGTCGGATGGAACGCACGTGTGTGTGCCATCCCTACAAACATGCACCATAGTGGGAGAAGTATGAATATACAACCCCAAATCAGGAAAAGTTGGGACAGTAAAGCATTTAGCACTTTGTAATGTTGCCCGTCCTTCTCACAACACTTAAAAGACGGTTGAATCCTTCAATGATATTATGCACTGTACAGGGAGAAATGTGCAAATCTCTTCCAATCTGTCGTTGAGGAACATTGTTTTTAAACATTGCAATAATTTTCTCACGCATTTGTTGCCAAACTGGAGATCTTCTGCCCATGTTTGCGCCTCAAAGACAGCCTTTCGTGGATACCTGCTTTTGTACCAACTCACGATTGCAATCACCTGTCGACATCACCTGTTTGAAATCACATTATTATTTCATATCTTTTACCTCATTGCCAGCTCCAAATTGCCCCCGTCCCGACTTTTTTTGGACTGTGTTGCAGGCTTGAAATGCAGGAATGGATTTATGTTAACAAATGAAACGGAAATAGCTGACCAGACAAAACATTAAATATCTGGAGTTCCTACTGTCTGCAGCGAAATAAAAGTCAAAGTAAACGTAAGAATCGCTGCGTTTTTTTATTTGCATTTTCCATACCGTCTCAACTTTTTCTGATTTGTAGTTGTTAATACTGCTTTGTCAGTTGTTTTGCTCTTTTCGCTGCAGCACAAGGCCAATGGTGTGACTGTTTAAGAGTGTCTAAAATGGTGTCATGAAAGAAATGATTCCTTATGGACAAATTTGGTTATGTGTTCGCATTCTGAGAAAAACTAAGTTTATGACATTACAGCTGTGCACGCAGATGATATAAAACGAATTGTTTATGACACACATATTTATTTGTTGCTTTATGTTTGAAAGCCAGGGTACGGGTCAGCGAAGATGGCTTTGCTCAAGAGCCGGGCCACCGGAATGCATTTAATATGTCCGCCAAGTACACATTTCATTTGAATTTGTGTGCATATTTCTGCCGTAAAATTTCATTTGCTGCCGGCAGAGCAGTTTATTTACCCCGAAGACAGGGCCTCGGGGGACGATGCCCAGATCGGACCGATAAGCGCGGGGGCGTCTGAAGGCGGTGGCTGTGGGACGGAAAAGAAACCAGCGGTGAGCACAAACCATCGCTTCGTATCGCAGGAAACGGCCACCGGCGAAAGACAAAGCCTGGCTTTGAAGGACATTCTGTGCGCTGTGAGGTGCGTGCGTGTTTGTGCGTTGCTCTGGAGAGACGCAGCTGCTGAACTGAATAAATGAAATAAAATGAAATAAAATGAAATGAACTGCAGCAGCAGGTTGCCCAGTGGTTAAAGGGGCCAAAGCCCTGGGTCTGCTGTAGTGCCTTAACCGGGCAAACGGTGCTGAGCCTCAGCTGCTGCATTATTGCGTGAATCACTACATAAAGTGGAGAAATTGTCAGCTAAATGGAGAAACAATACAGTAAGAGGCCCAAATGAACATATGTTCGGCATACAATTCAGGTGCCAAGTTAGTGTATGAGGACGACGTTTTTCCTACATGATACACACATTATGATGCAAACTGTGCAAAAGCACAAATGAATGAGAAATTGTAGACAGGTTGCGTGCGCCTCGCACATTTGTGTGCATTTTGTCTGGAATTCTCACGTAAGTTCGTACGCCGAGGGGCGATGGAGCCACAGGAGCTTTTGCGTCTGTGTGTTTTCTCGGCTTCATAGCCCGCAGGCGTCACAACACAGCCACGTACAGTACATACAGTGCGGGCTTTACGGAGAGGCAGTTTATCGTTCATATTCGTGCACGGTTCGGGCGCCGTTTTTTGTCGCTCATAAATAATACAGAGAGAGAGAGAGAGAGGAGCAGAACAGAACAGAAGCGGCGGCGGTGCTGCTGCTGCTGCTACTCACCCGAAGTCACGCTGCGACACACACGCTGCCACCCTGTCGCGCTGTCACATCGCCACGCCGCCTGCAGAGTCGCGCCCGCGGCGGGCGAAATGCGCGTGCTCGCCAACAAAGGGCAGCGCGCGAGCTAAGCGCCGGGAGAGGGAAGCCGTCGCGCGCGCACAGCGCCCCGCCGGACGTGAGCGTCGTCCTCGCGCTCGTCGGTGCACCGCAGGGAACGCAAGAGGGAACCGCGGTGGAGTCGGCGTGCGTGCGAGAGGGACGCCGCCGTAAGTACAGCCCCGCAGCCCCGCAGGCAGGCTCTCGTTGTGCGCTCGTCGCGGTGCCGGAGAGCCGCTTGTGCGGCTGCGAAGCCGCGTACGAGCTTTCGCCGTTTCGAACGGCGGTTTGTTTCGCCGCGACAACTGCACTGAAGGCGCTTGAGCGTCACGCGTCGTAAAAGCAGCACTTTTGAACCGGAAAACGCGTACATTTGCACACGCGCTGAAGGTAAACACGTCGACACGTTCGAGGGCTTCGTGTTGGGCTGTTTGAAGATACCGGTGCTGGAACGCCGTCGGCGTTGCCCTTTTTCCCGTCTGGCTACGGTGTACGCGCTCGCATCCGCCAGCACACGTTTAGCCTCAATTTCATGGCCTTTGTCTCTTCCAGTTTAGGCTGAGCTCTCCGGGGACCCGTTTTTACGCTGGGTGTGGTGATCCGCCTCCCTGTGAAAGGAGATGCTTCAGTTTCCAGCGTGCAAAATAGAACATACTGAATAATTTAGTGTCTGCCGTTGTCGGACTCTCGCAGACCCTTTTAAATGTGTACATGCTGTCATGCGAGGGTTCAAGGTGCTCGGCTTGCTTGTGGTGGCACAGAAGACTCGCTGTGGTCATTTCTTCTACTGCACAGCTACGCCGGCCATTGAGCTGTCTCCGAAGTCGCGGGCTCTCCGCTGCGTTCAGCTGGAGAAACGACGCCGATGTGTGCCATCCTGCTTCCAAAGACACACAAAGACATTTCGAAAAGACGTTTTAAAGTCGGGATCACGTGTAGCTTTGTTGTCAGCACGGTCCGGTTCTGTCTCTTACTACAGTGTTTTACAGCTGGAAGAGACTCCAGAAGGAATCGTGGTCTTTGCAGCATCACTGAATGGAATTGCCTTAACCGAACCCCACTCGCATGTGACCACGATTTGCTCTAGTCGAGAAAAAGCAGACACATGGGCCAAATGAAATATGCTGAGTTTATGAAGCCTCATCCGCTGCATGACCCGTGCTTGAAATGCGCAGATATGCCACCGTCAACTTCTCCATCCAAGATCAAGTCAGAAAAGTAATATGCCAGGTGAGGAAGGTTATCATCCTATGTGCATGCAGACCCCTGCTGCCTCGAAGCTGGTATGTGTCTGAGGTGTGTCAACCTTGGTTATGGGAGTGGGGGTCCTGTAGCAGTAAGCTCACAAGAGGCATCAGGAAGAGGGTTTCAGGCGTTGGGGGTATAATCCCTGCAGGTTACTGCACGAGCACTTGTTAAACACTCATAAGTCAATGGTGAGTTATTGGTTGTCAATAGCATGGTGCTGTGTCACCTTTTGGGTGTAATAGAAGTCACCGTCTATTTAAAGAGGGTGCTGAAGGAAAATACCTGTAATTTTGAAGTTTTTTTTGGATAGACATCATCTAGTAGAGTACTGAACTTGCCTATTATGTTAACGCTTTACAGTTGTGATAGATGAGTTTTTGTCAGATCCTGAGCCGGCCTCTGCTTTTTTCTGTCGGCCTTGTCGTAGTGCAGTGTGTTTGTGTGTGGGGAGTATTGCCCAAGTGCCACAGGATGGCATTCCTCCTGCACTCTGACCTTCCAGACGTCACAGTTAGTTGGAAGATTTTACTCTGATGCTGTTTTCGTGGGGAAGGCAAATCTCTGTTCTGTTCAGTTTGGGTATGGGCTTTTGTGTTGTTAACGTTCAATTACCAAACACTTAAATTATTTGCTTTCAGGTCACTTCCATTCATTATGACACCGGCGTGATACCTGGAGCGTGCGGCTCTTTTCCGATTTTACACTGAAGTGCAGCCTTGCATCGGTCACGCTGTTAATCGTACTTCCGTATGTCTTAAATATGACTGAGCTCTATGCCTGTGTGAGCTGTCAGGTCTTTGGCAACTTTAGTGTGGACTTGTGCTTCATATGCTTGACCCTGAAGGTATACTGCTGTCTGCTTTGCTTCTTGCATCAGCTTACCTGCTGTGAGTATTTTGTTATGTTTTTTTTTTTTCTTTCTGCAAATTATTGGCTCTAAATCATTATATTTTTAAACAATGTCAATAATTAAACAGTTAATGAAATTCCATCATGAAATGTACAAAACAGAATTAGACCACTAGCTGGTGCTTTTATAACGTAGAGCTAAACCAAAAATGGCAACAATTAATAGCTTTTATTAATAAGCTAAATTATGTAACATCAGCTCTGCTGACAGTAAGTATACTTTTCCAGTTGGTGTCTTTTGGAATTTTTTCTGTGTTTGGCACCACCATCACCTTATTATCCACAAACCATAGACCGAATCAACTGAGTGGTATTTGTGCACATTTATACACACGGGTACGCTTTTTGGAGGATGCGTGACAATGCAGAGCAACACTGTATTCCTTGTGTCTGCACTGATGTCCAAATGAAAATTATTTTGTGTGTGCCCCTGAGTGCAGTCATGGGGCCCAAAGCATTAGTCAGTCTTAAATGAGCATGTAGTCAATCCTCCATGGAAGGACTTTTGAAATGATAAAACAAATGTGTGCTGAACTGTAGTCAGATGGTGCCAATAATAGCGGAAGCTGACATGTAAAGAATGCCAGCACGCGTTAATTCTGCACAACAGTATTTTTTAACAGCCATTGAAGTACATGTTTCAATGCTCAGACTCCAGTGAATGACAAAGGTTGTCAAGAGATGTGTCTACAGGGAACTAACATTGATTTTTACTCGGTTCAGCAGTTACCGTGATTCTTACGTCAACAGTACATTAGGAATCGGTTGGGATAAAATAACGATAGTCACTGATGCTACTCTTGTGACAAGGACAATTGCTTAACATTCCATAAATCTGTGCTCTTTTTGGTCATTTTAGAGACACCATGTTTTGACACACAGTGCAGTGGAAGTGGGCTGTTGCAGAAGCACCAAACACAGTCAGGAGCGAGTAAGGCCGAAGGCTGATGGATGTAGTTTGCTCAGTGAAGTCCGGCCACCATCCTTATAATGACACTTATCATGTGTGCTTGATGTTTGAAAAGTGCGGAGAGCTTAACGTATTCATTTCTGTTTTGTGGAGCTGGTACATTACTGATTTGTAGATGTCTGCTTTAGCTAAAGGAGGATGGGATTTATTACAAAAAGAGGGAGTTTATTCCAGCATGTCCAGTGAGCAATGCGAGTCCACTTGCTATAACCTAGTGTCTTTTTACAATTTGTTTGGTGAACATGTTTGATGATGAAATGAGGTTCTGTGTCTTCTGCGACAGCTCCCAGAGATGCTGAACACTTGTAGGTCATTTTGCTTTCTCTCTTCTGTCCACTTCATGTGCAGGTGTACTCACACTTCTCACTGGTACCGGTTCTCTTTTACTTGAGAAGATGAATTACTTTGGGTCTATACTGCGCATGTAAGCAGTGTTTAAACTGGTGAAAATCTAAAATGTTGATTCTTACTTTAAAGTCATGCTTACCCACCACCTAGAGAGCAGCTACTTCTGTGCATCTTGAACCATTCATGCCGCTGTTGTGCCGCACCTCTAGAAGCATCGTGGTTAAGTACATTAGGTACACTGCACAACTGTTTGCTCAAATACATCCTTTTCTCTTTCCAGACCTGAAACTCATTTCTTTCAGGTCCACTTCTCTCAGTCTCCCGAAAGCACCAAAAATTTGAATGACACCATTTGTCAAGACCACCTCCGTATTTCCTGTAGTTGGTGCATCTCTGTTTACTCCGAGTTGTCTGTCGGAGAGCAGCTTCCGCTACGTGAAAGTTACGGAAGGCCGTGTGACACCTCAGTAGCAGCTTGGCTTTAGTGGTTTCTCGCCTGTACAGCTCTCTTATTAATAGGCTCTCATTGTTTTCCCAGCGCTAAGGCAGTTATGGGTGAAGAGCAACTCTGTCGCTTTTGAGTTGGTGCTGATTTATTACAACACTTTTTGTAATAAATCTGCGGTATTACTTGCTGAGAGGGGCGTCAATCGGTAGACTCCTATGCCAGGTCGACCGGGTGTGTGGGTTGCGGTATTCCTCAGATGTGAGTTATTTTCCTCAGCCTGAGCACAGAATGTTTTTCTTACTGTTGTTTTCCCTCTTTTCTGCTCCTGTAGCCGAAGCCTTTCGTGACGCTTGTGCGGCGTTATGGCGCGTTTATGGTTCACCTGCCGCATCAGCTGGCAGCCCGCAGCAGCTGTGCTTGGGAATCAGACTGCAGCCTCCTTTTAGGTGTGCCCTCGTGCAGCGCTCATAGGAGTCTCGCTGTGGATGCTTGTCGAGGAGCTTTATAGAACGGCAGCAGGGAGGGATTATTGCCACCCACTAACTGAGCGTGGTGGTCGACTGTGACAGATGCACGGGGTCTTACCTGCTGATGAGTGGAAGAGGGGCGCATGCCAGCGAAGGCCCCGAAGCACGCCTTTGAGAAGTCCACTCCCACGCGCTTTGCAGATTACCTCCACGGTGAAAGGGAATTATCTCTCCCTACGTTGCTCTGTTACATTTTTTTTTTTTTTGTTCCCGAGACAGCTCATCTGTCCATCTATTTTTACAAAAAAATTTTTTTTAACAGCGCTTTCCTGTTCTCCCACATGCTGCAGCTTATTGCTTGGTGACTTCATCCCCAGGGAGACCTGTAACACCCTACAGTTCCTGTCTGAATGGTATGCATGGTGATGTAGGGGCTGGGCCATGTATGCCACTGCTTTGTTGTCATTCTAGCTCTTGAGCTGCACCTTTGGCCTGCCTTGGCCTCTGGCTACTCACCAGATGGTGAAAACCTGTGAGGTATGACCTGGCAGCAACTCAGATCTTGTCCTGCCTTTCCGCTGCTGCTTTCTGTCTCGGTGTCCACAACCCCTTGTGATCTACATTGACTGCAGTATCTCAGCTTAGTGCCGTGCTCATCTCCTTGGGACAGACCCTGATCATAATAGCCACAAACAAATGTCCTGGCAGAAGATGAAAGACACGTCACAGCAGACCATAGACCATATTACAAAACTTGTTTGTCAGATTTAATGGATTTTGGAGTCTACCTCATTGTACATGTAATCAACCCTCTATGAGAAAACCTATGTACAGTGGAGACAGTTTGTGGGAACGACAATGTTTTTACTTGTCAGAGTGGCCTTAGGCCAGGAATGAGCTCATCCTCCCCATTACCGGGGACAAGACTCGCGTTTTCAGGCAGAAGCTTATCTGGCGATGTGCTTGAGGGCTGCGGCTCAGCGGTGGCGAGTCAACCTCAGCAGGTTTGCCCAGATAGGACTGTTGGAACGAATGAAAACATTATCAGTATTTGGACTGTTTCAATTAAGCGGAGCTCTGACATCAGCTTGCTTGTGAAGTTTTTCTTTTTAGATGTTGTCAGCAGTTGTGACCTGTGAATCACAAGATACTTGGAAAGTGAAGCCCGGCCTTCTGCAAAGGACAGATTGGGAAAACTGTACACTGTATGATATTGTTTTGCACTTGTCCCGAAAGTGCCATCGGTAATGTTTATTTTGGGACCTCCTTTGGGAAAAAGCTCTTTTGTTGCAGTTGTGCTGCTACATCTGGTAACTGGCTCCAGTCCTACATTTGCTGTTGAGAGGGTTGCTTGTCTGCCATTTTCTTGGCCAAGAATAGAAAACAGTTGTAACTTCCACTTAGGACTGATAAAATTATAAATGAATATATAATATATTGCTTTTGTGGTACAAAGTAGAAAAGAATGTATTGTAAGAGGGAAAGTGTTTGTTTAAAGTGGTCCCGGATAGAAGTATTTTTCCGAGAGGGTTAGTGCAAAGGTGAACGTTAGCGCAGCTGAAAATGGCATAGTATCTGGTAACTTTGCTGCAGCATGACCTCCACACCCTACCATTCCCTGGTGCCGTCCCCCATCCCTGCACACACACATTGTTCTTCCACACCCGAGTGTTGCTATTTCCTGTCTTGCTGGTGTCTCAGTAAGCTTCCTCCAGTCTCAAGGTTGACCTGTCCTACGCACTGACCCTGCCTGACTGCAGCATGGCCACTTTTCCCTCCAGTCTTCCTTTGTAGGTGGACTTGCTGTTTGCTTACACTCCATATCACTGTCTTGTTCAGCCAACTTTGTTCAGTCGGTAAGTCTCCACTATGATACACTGTGCAGTCCTTGTGGGCCTGCTTTCTGTAAAGTGCCACTCGTGGTCTTTGCACGCTTATCGTTACTAGAGAGAATGAGCAGACCTGTTCCGTCTTGTAGGCATTAGTTGGAAAGAGATGTGTAAGAGGAAAAGATGGGAGGGTGCATAGATGTTTTTTTTTTTTTTTTTTTTGAATGGCCATTACAAATGTGTCTTGTACAGTTGGTAAACATGTACTGACTGCTTAATGCAGCCATGTTAAAGATCTTTGGGTTGTGAGACATTCTTATCTAGCTGTACAGTATTGTGGGTCTTGGTTTTTGTCTTGCCAGGCTGTGGGATAGTGCGTCTTTGGCTACTGCAACTCAGTTCAATTCAGTTTGTTTTCGTAGAGGTCCCTTCTCACCAGGCTGATGGAAAGTGCTAAACTATGTTATAGGATATAATACAATATTACAGGGTGTGAGATGACAGACAGAAAGCCAGCAGTTTTAGGTGACTATTAAGATAAGTCCAATAGAAGCTAAGGAGAGGAAAACAAAATAAAAACTGTTTAAATAAATAAATAAATAAATAAATAAACCAACCAACCAACCTCTGGCTAAAAAAATATTGCCAGGTAGAGCTGTTATCTAGGCCAACATTTTGTCCTACTGCTCCTGTTGGTACAGGCGAGGGAGTCATTGGTTCCCAGCCACAGTACCCCCAGGGTTATTGTTGGTAGTTGCAAGATTTGGTAGCAAGTCACCTGTCAAGAAGGTGTCAGTACACTTCTGCTGCTGCAGTCTTTACTAGGATGCCGGTGTTCCCAGGAGACCATAACACCTCAGAGAAAAGGCAAAAAGAAAACTCATTTATGACCTGCTGGTGAAACAGAAGATGAAAGAAATTGGATTTTTGTATAAAATTAATGATCTCAGTATAGGGGGCATCTTTTGTTGTAGTAGACAGTGTTTTACAGAGCAAATGCAGAGTGCAGTAGGTCTGTAGATGGTAAGCAGATTGGTGATGTAAGTTGGTACCAGACCCTTGAGTGCACTGTAAGTTAGGCACAGTACCCAAGCGTCCCATCTGTATAGGATGGGTAGCTATTGAAATGATGGAAGAATTGGAAAAACATGGTAACATGGAAGAAAAGCTCTAACTTTCAGACACATTGAAGTGTTTGTGGATTCACAATGTGACCCTCCAACCATGCATGGTTGAGTTTTAAAACTTTGTCCACTTTTTCCTCTGAGTTTTTACCCAGGTCTCAACTCTAAGACACCGAGAGGTAGGTTTAGTTTCCTTCAGTGTTGTTGGAAACTGAGCTGTGTATCTCTGTGGCAGACATGAATATGTTCTATGCGATGGTGTGATCTGTGTCCCTGAGCAGTAATGGAAGTTGCAGCAGCTCCGAGAGCACAAATACCAAGCTCAATGCCAATGGAGGGATTTGCCAGGAACATGCTTGTGTTTGGATTTATTGGGCAAAAAAATATTCTTACATTTAGTGAATTTTTCATTTGTTTTTTAATAGACTCATTAGTTTTGTCACAATGTTGTTTAGCGAAGTGGGATTATTGTGCTGAAAGCATTGAGCCATGATTGCTTTCGTGTCATTTTTCGTTGTGAAATCCACAGCAGGTCCTGCAGTCTCTGTTGCAGTCCTGCCTTTGATAGCTCAGTCTGTGTAAAGATGAAACCTACGAATGCTATTGGCAAAGGGCTGAAACGCAGACTTCCTCAAGTACGTAAAGACACACGGTCCTTTGTTTCACCCGGTGTCAGTTTTCCACCCTATGGGGAGAAAGATGCTTCTGCATTTTTGAGCACTATGTAGATGTCAAGAAGGATGGGGAAAAACAAAAAAGTTAAAGGTATAGCTGGCTTTTGTTTCGCAAACCCCTTACTGTAATAAAGAAAAAAAAAAAACTGGTTATAATGCACCATGGCATTCCTGGGGCAAAGTGGAGGAGCTGTTGTGAAAATTACTTAATGTCATCGACCTTGTTTTGAACTCCAGTGAGGCTTGAACCAGCTTTGGGGTGGCAGGATCTTCCCATCAGGCATCTGGAGTCACTCTGTTGCTGTAAAACTGGGAGATAAAAGCAGTGCTGTTGTTTTATGTTCCCGTTGCTTCCAGCAGACTGATCCCAATTATTTTTTACATTTAAAGCTAAAACAAGTGGACCTGGCAGGAGCTTTACCTCCCCTATGCAGGTTTTATGTCATGAGATGTAACAGCCATGAATGTGCCATTGAACGGTGTCAGAGATTCCCTTTTGTTCTGTGTATCAGTTTAGCTTTTTCTTTCCTGTTTACTTTGTGTAACACTTTTGGCAGTTCACCAAATGCAAGTTTATTTCAATTTGCTGCGGTCCCTTTGGTGTTGTAAACAGTTTCCAAACATTTTATCAGTTCTTGTTGGTGTAAATAAGACTTGGTGGACATTATTTGTCTCTCACTGACAACATTTTGTGTACCAGAGGTGCGCTTTTTGATTTTAGTTCCACCGTGTACTATCCTAATGTTATGATGCCTTTTGTAGGGATAGCAATGGGAGCATGAATTAGTCATGTTTGGAAGTGAAAGTGCATGTGTGTCCTAACAATACTGTGCTTATGTGGAAGGTCCGGTTACATTGTTTTGAAGAGGAAGTGTGTTGGTCTTTTGTGAGGCAACCATTGCGCATGCACTGAAAGACAAGTACACACCCTCTCATATTTTTCATTTGTACACCTTCATGCCTTTCCTCCATTTGTATGCCCAGCGGAGATGGGATTGATTCGTGCTGCGGCAATTTTGATGCTTCCTACCTGAGAGGCAGGAGCAGTTTTCTGTGCAAAGTGCAGTACTGCAGACCTGCGCACTGGTCAGAGTCAGACTAGGTCCAGTTGGCAGCACACATTTTTATATTTCCTTTCCCCCACCCCGTAAGCTGTCTGCTAGTTCCCTCCTACTGGACAGCTGCATTATTTCGTAGCTATAATAGCTTGACCTTTAACCGAGGAGATCTGCTTAGCAGACGGCAGTGTTTTCCCTTAAAACATTTGCCTATTTATTTTTGACTTTCCACAGATTATGGCACTACTTGGACCTGTTCCCAAGTTCTCACTAGCTCCAGGAAGTACCAGTTAGATCTTCTTGCACACCATACAAACACCTGGGTTTAAAAAGCTCCTGGATTATGACTCCTATAAAATGTTTGTATTGCAACATGGCTCCTCTGCCTCTGCACGTTTCTCTGATTATGTTAGATGGAGACATTACATGTGTGATACACACAGTAGCTCAGAGAAGTAGGTCAGACCGACAAAGCTGCTGTCAGCTGCTCATTGGCTTTGGCTGTACTTTCAGTCTCTGACTTATTTCTAATGTTGTATGAATGAAGTTGGTCCCTTAAGGAAGTCCCAGACCTATGTTCTGAGAGTACTGTATTAGACTGCACAAGGGAGAAGTGCAATAATTACTGTATCCTTTGCAACCTTTGCTCCCATCTGCATGGTACTTTAGTTACCTCCCTGGGCATTTGCACTTTGCAAGTGAATGGATTCCCCCCCGTGCTGCCGACAGGATTGCTCCTCTCGGTTCTCACCTTGAACAGGTGGACGTACTCCATATTTTTCCTTTCTCCTCCTGCCCCTTATGACATCAAAATCATCTATGCTGAGAACTTTAACATTCAACATTGAAGTGTTTCAGTGGCATCTGTTCCCAATAAAAGTGAACATGAGTTCCAGCTTTGACTGAGCACTCATGAATTAAAAATTAAGTTAAGGGTTTTTCACAGACATGTGGGCACACAGTGTGATCTATGCTAAACTGCCATTTAAAAATAGTATTGTCCATATGGTGTGGTTGAATATATAGAGTATACACAGATCTCCTTACACGTGTGCCTTTGTTATGTTGTGTGTTATGGACTTGCTGAGGGCGGGTGTTGAAGCCCAGTGGTAATGCGGTGCGGTGCTCCTAGCATCATCCCCCTCTTCATCACAATGTCACTGCCATTACTGCCTGTCTCAAATGGCAGCTCCTTGCTCTGGGCTTCAGGGCACCTTAAATAATCCACCAGCTGCCTGTTTGCGCCTCCACATTTGTCTGACTTTCCTCACACTGAAGCATGCCTTGGCTGCGTTTCATCGTTGAAGGTCTGCTGTACATGGTCTGTGCATTTGACTTGCCCCCAATTTTCATTGGTACTATTATTTATGTGGGATTTCTTTAAATTGTGTTGCACCTCTGATTTAGTTTACGCTTCTGAAATAATAACACAGTTAACCTTAATAAACATTAACTGGACAGCAGAAGTTTATTTCAATCAAATCTTTAGATGTGAGACTTATAAGGAAATGCTGGGTTGAATCAAGTTGCCATGAATGGCTAGGTGGTGCAGTGTGGTAGGTTGTGGGTTTGATCCCTGCTTGGTATGTGTGGGTTGGTACCTCTCATAGTATAAATACGTGCATTTCAGGTTGACAGGCAACTCTAAAATTTCCCATACTGTGTGTATGTGTGGGTTGCATTCTTGTGCTGCTTAGATGGGTAAATGAGTGTAAAGAGTTTAGCATAGTGTATGATGCTAAATCAACTTGGTCAAAGGTGTCAGCGCTGTATTGCAGAGAAAACCATCTGGTCAGTGAATAAATGTGTTTAACTGTGTGGCTGTTGATGAATGGAGCAGCTTAAATGCATAGAGAGCGGAGGTCTCAAGGGGACTGAACAGGCAGACACACTCGTGCCAGAGTGCCGTGCAACTGTTGTCACATTGCCTGTGACCGCCATTGTTCACAGTATGTTGCGGGCAGTGGACACTTCTCTCCTGTAAAGCAGGTTTGTTTGACCCAAGGCCTAGGAGATGCAAGTGTGGCTGCATCTCCTAGCCACACTTGCATACACCCTCATACAGGGTTTGACTGTGGCCCTAACATGTCACCTGTGCAGAAAAATGTTTTCCAGGAGACAGGTGTGCGTATTTTGTAGAAACAGCTTGCCCAAACCTGCAGGAGACCTCTGTCTGAAGAATAGCTCCACCAGAAATCTTTTATTGTGCTGCTTTTGTTGCTGCTCGTTCCATTTTTGTATCCGTTAGTAAAAATCTTAAACATATTAGCACTCTTAAATATTGGTAATCTTTGAACCTTTGGCTAAGCCTATTGAATGGTGGTTTTTTAAATTTTTTTAAAATTTTTTAAAAAATTATTATTATAAAAACCTACAGTAATGAATTGTCTGTAACAAACACAAGCTTGGCATAGGTGGCTTGAATATCTTTTTTTCACAGGAGTCCCATCACAGCTTTTGATTGAGAAGATGTATCAAATGAGATGTTTGATATGATGCTTACATTCATGCGAAATGATTCTGACACTTTGACGGTCTTTCTTTTGTTTTATTTGTTTCGGTTCTCAATTTCAGCCAGCAAAAACAAAGAATGGAAAAGGCTGTGATTCTGATGCAGTTCTGCAGTTTGCGCTCTTTGACCTTGGCTACAAGGAAATAGAGGAGCGTTGTTCTCCAAGAATATCATTCATTACAGTTTGAGAAAGGTTTGCACATATCTCCTGGGTAAAGCTAAATTACAAATACCATATTGGTTTAAAAAAGCCTTTTTGGTACCATATTTTTCAGGATCAGTTTCTATAAATGAATGATTGTGGTGCCAATTTTGCCAAGAAAATTGTACATACACTCGCTGGCCAAAAAAAAAAGTCAGTACCTGGATTTAAGCTAGTGTTATGATGTGGGGTTGCTTCAGTCCGTCAGGTCTTGGTTCAGCAACGTGATGTGCCCAAAAAATGAGCTCAGCTGACTACCTGAATATACTGAATGAGCAGGTTTTTCCATCAATGGATTTTTTTTCTTCATATTCCAAGATGACAATGCCAGGATTCATGGAGCTCAAACTATGAAAGAGTGCTTCAGGGAGCATGAGAGAGAGACATCATTTTCACACATGGATTGGCCACCACAGAGTCCAGACCTTAATGCCATTGAGAATCTTTGGGATATGCTGGAGAAGATGTTACGCGGTGGTCCGACTCTCCCATCATCAATACAAAATCTTGGCAAAAAATGGCTGGAAATAAATGTTGTGGCATTGCATAAGCTTATTGAAAGGATACCATGGCGAATGCGTGCCGAAATCGAAGCTAAAGGCAGTGCAACGAAATATTAGTGTGACTTTTTTTTCTGGGCAGTGCATGTTAGGGATTTATGCAAATATTCTGGTGTTATTTGCTAATAACATACTAGTAATACAGTCATATTCATCATAACTGCAAAATGGTGCTGGTGCACACTGCGTTATTGAAATTTATGAATAGAATTTTCTTCATTTCTGCATAAATTTGATCTAAAATGTGATCAGATCTTCATTTAAGTTATAAAAATAAAGAGCACACAACAGATAAAATGTTGTACTTTTCCCCTTATTTATTGATCTAAATGATCCACTCCTTGCTGTCTTTGTTGGAAAAAGTATGTAAACTCGTGCTTTCAGTAACTGGTGTGACCCCCTTGAGCAGCAGTAACTTCAACCAAACATTTATTCTAAATGTTTCCACACACTGACTTGGGGGAGTTTTGGCCCGTACCTCCTTATAGAACTGCTTCAACTTTGTGATGGTGGTGAGCGTTCTTGCATGAACTCCTCGCTTTAGGTCCTGCCGCAACGTCTCCATTAGATTAAAGTCTGGACTTTGACTCGACATTCCAATGCACAATTTCTTCTGCTTCAACCATTTTTTTGGTAGACTGACATGTGTTCATGATTGCTGTCTTGCTGCAGTACCATTGCTCTGTTGAACTTCAGTTTAAGGACAGGTACCCCGAAGTTCTTTTGTGAATCTACAATTCATAGTTCTGTCAGTGATGGCAAGCAGTCCTGGTTCCATGGCAGCAAAATAGGCCCAAACTGTGATACTGCCACCACTGTGTTTCACAGTTAGGATGAGGTGATTATAGTGGAATGCAGTGTTTGGTTTTCACCAAACATAATGTTTGTTGTTTAGTCAAAAACAGGACTTTCTGGTTTAATCTGCCCACAGAACATTCTAGTAATCTGTTGGCTCATCCAGGTGGTCTTTAGCAAACTTGAAACAGGGAGCTATGTTCCTCTTGGAGAGCAGTGACTTCTTCCTTGGTATCTTCCCATGCACACTATTGTACACCTCTAGTTTCATCCAGGAATGACCTCATACTGGTATTCGGTGTGATGTGATCCAGATTGCATGTTTACTAATGATTCGATTAGATGCTGCAGCAGGGGGTTGCTATTACTCTTGGTCGGGGTTCACTTTGAGGAGAATGTCGGGCTACACGAGGCTCCGACAGCGAGGCCAGTTGCGGGTCTTGCTCTGAGTCTTTTGGGGGCAGCATATGTGAGCTTGACCCCAGGCCAGTGGGGCAGTGCCCAAGGACTCGCAGTGGGTTCAGAACTTGTGCGGCTCACGGTGTGTGAAATCCCTCCAGCTCTGCTCTGGCTCTCAGTCTTGGCTACTGACTCCGCAGATTGGCGGGGGGGCACTGGAGACCCTGCCAGAAGTTCTCATCAAATCGAGTTGTCCTTCCTCATTGGTGCCTTAGAGCTTTGCTTCTGTCTGCTATGTCTTTCTCAGCTATGCTTGAAGTGGAGGGTAATAGTGGGAGCTCTGGCTCGATAGCCTTGCTGGCCACAATGGAAGACATGATGCACAGAAGGGCATTGCCACCGGACGATGCAGGAAGCACAGGAAAGCGATTTATTAAAGCCCATGCTTTCTAAACCAAGTAGGGCCTCCAGCAGTGGGAAATCTCAACTACAGGCATTTCTGCGATCATGAGTCTAGAGCAGAGCTTCTGAAACTTCTCTAAACCACAGACCCCTCTATGAATCTGATGAACACTAAGCATGGAGTCCTAGAAACATGCTCAAGGATAATTTTTAAAAATATTGTCAGGTTATTGCCTTTGAAACTAATCACCGTTGCATAGAATTATGTCATGGATCGTAATGGTTTAGTTGTTCTGAACCACCTCCACTATTTTGGTCTTTTCTACTCTTAACATTGAAGATTGGAATAGTTGGCAGTTAGAGTAGAGAAGTAATGGGGGGGGGGAAAACTGTAAGGATCCTTTGCAGCTCTGTGTTTATGACTATGCATGCTGTCTTCTGGCTTTTTGTTAACTTGCAGTATCAATGCCCTATATGCTTACCAGTTCTACCTAAAACAAACCTGTCTCATCACTGCATGAGTTTCTGTTGTCTTCTGAAGTTACAGTACAACTCCACAGACCACTTGACTGTTCTATAATATAAATTACAAGGCTGTTTTCCTTTGTATTTTGCAGAATAAGAATAAACAGATGTAAGTGCTCCAAGGCTTTGTGAAAGAGCCTTTGTAGACCATGATTTGCCTGTCAGAGCTCACTCGCACAAGAACAATGGAGGGGACACTGCTTTGAATGCTTCATAAACCAAGAGAAAAAAGAAATTGTGCCAATCTTGCATTCAGACAAGTATACATTTAAGATTTGTTTAAGATAATTATTCCCTTGTCTTTTCTGCTGCTGTACAGCGTTGTGTTGCACCTATGGTCCTGGAGGAACGTTGTCTCGTTTTGCCATGTACTGTGTAGATGGATGAAATGACAAACTCTTGCCTTGCCCTTTTGCTTTCGAGTTGCAATGATGCAAAGTATTTGGGAAAAACAATGGATTTTTTTTGGAACATTCTCATTTTTGTTTCTCCATGTAGTTTAGTCTTGGAGCTCAGACTAGCCTTGGTTTTGGCAGCATTGAGGCTTGAAAAGATGCATCTTGGAGCAGGTGTCAAGAGCAAAAAATCAACATTTTACTCACGCTCTTCTTTCTCCAAGTCCATTGTACAGCTGGAGGTGGACTAAATATTTGCTTTGTATGGATGTTGATAGGTATTTTATATTTGAAATGGAAAGACATATGAAGCCTTTGGTATATCAAGTGGAGAATTTTCTACTGAACCATGAGTCTTGTGCCCTGCTGGAGGAGAGATACAGGGTGTTCTACCAATGGAAGAGTGGTTGCACTTGCCAGGGCTTCTTTGAATCCCCAAGACAATGCAGACCTTATGAGTCTTCCACATGTCACAGACTATGCAAAGCACTTTTTTTCCACTGCATTTTGTGTAACTAAAATGGTATATATATATATATATATATATATATATATATATATATGTATATATATATGTATATATAATCTCCCATTTTAGTTACACAAAACTAATAAATATATATATATATATATATATTTTTTTTTTTTTTTGCATCTTTTTTGGTCGTTTTGCAGTTTCTTAAGGCTGGGTGACAACATACTGGTGCACTCAGTATTTGCTGTATTAGATCTCAGTCAGGGCAGCAATCCCTCTGTATCCGAATCTTCTCTTTCTCAGCAGTTGTTGATGATTATATATTATATATAGGCATCTAAACAAACTTTTGCTTTTTATCCAAAGCTTATCCATAATAATAATAATAATAATAATTTTTTAAAAAAATCCAGGGTCTAACAGTTGTTGAAATTCGATTTGAATACCAAGGCATTACCGTTCATTGTTCTCTTGTCAAACCTGGTGCTGTTCTACTTGGGAAAGAGCATGGTTGAAACATAACAACAGCAACTTAAGGATCTTAAGTTTTGCAGAGAACATGTTTTGTGGTTTATAATGGCATAGTTTAAATTATTTGTTATTGGGAAGGCACAGTTCCTGCAGATCTAGCTTCAATGCCTTCAGGAAAAATTCACTGACCTTTGTCTCGCTAACACTTTTTTTTTTTTTTTTTTTTAAACAACCTGAATTTTAAAGAAATGTTTTACTGATGAGTCTTGTGCTGCAGTTATTTAGCTCTGCATCTTTGTCAGTATGAGCTTTTCATTTTTATAACTTGTCTATTCCATCATTCAAATCTCCTCCAGTTTAGTCATTGAAGAACAATGGACAGTTTTCAAATGAGAGTTTCGGTGGGATTCGAGTGTCTTTTAGTAAGTCATTCCTTAATTACACCTCATTAAAATGGGAAATTCTGGTTTATGAGCAGTTACTATAATTTTCACCACATTTTGGATCATTATCGTTGTATTGGAATGTAAACCTCTACCCTAAGCGTAGGTCTCTTGCCAACAGAAACACGTTGTCCGGCAGCATGTACCCATGTTTTGCTTTGTTTTGCTCTTGATGGCAAAAAGTATTTGCTGACTGTAAATGTGGAGTTTTCCTGCAGTGCAACAACAGATACTGGCCATTTCACGCAGAATCCCTAGACCATGTAGTTAGTTTTTTTTTTTTTGAATGACTGCTAGGAACAGAAGGGTATGTTGTTATAATAAAGCAGGAACACAATGAAATAGACATGGACGAGTGAATAACAAAGTAATATGTAGGATTAAAATTTGACAAGAAGACAAAAAAACAAGGCTTTTTTGCCCCTCTGTTGATGTATAATGGATGTGACACAGCTGTCATCCTGCACAGTGCTTGGAACACAGAAATGTCAGCTGCTCTGCCTCCAGTTACCAAATCAAGTCCTTGGCCACACTCAGGCCTTTGCTCCTCCAGGATGCCACATGTCTGAACCATGATAAAAATACTACAGCACCTCTAGCCCAAAGCAAGCATGAGACACAGAAGCATGTAAGGAAAAGTATGCTGCATGGGCTTCCCTGCTCTTTGCCATCAAAGGCACAATTTCCTTCACACCACTCATTCTGTGTGTGAGATACTGCAGTTGTCAGAGTCACACAGTGCACATTTGCTCTTGGGAAAACTTTGCTGTTTACTCTATAACTACAGTTCCATCAAACAGATCTCTGTTTATAATGGGGCGCATACAGTATCTTGGTGTGTTGCTGTTTCCTCTGAGCACAGCAGCACTATCCACTATGGTCTGTGTGAGAATACGTATGGTCTCCTATATGATCAGGATCTCCCGGGTTAATATATGGTTTGGTCTCGGGGCCCTTCGGGGCAGCCATTTAAAGGGTTCCACTGTGTCAAAGTCAGAGGTCAGGGTTGCTGAGCCGCATGACTGGGGGACTTGGGGACACTCCTGGGAGCCTTCGCTCTCCAGTGGATACCTAATGAGCTCAAAATTGAAATCCTAAGGAATCCCTCTGGGTTCCACCTGTCTCTCCATCCTCTCCCACCACAATTATCTCAAAAATGCCAGAAGTCATTCAAAAACATGGCTTATGGTCATTGTTCTTGTAATGTGATTTTAATTTTTATCTGAAATGTACGGTGAGGCTGCTTTTCATTCAGGAAAAATAAGAGTGCATTATAAAGCATAGAGTGAATGCACAGTATTGATGGTGGTGTAAGACTACCATGTGATGTAAGATGATGAGCAAAGGAAGATGCCATGTTGTATCTGCAGCTGTATTTGCTGCCTGCTGCATGCCCAAGGTGCCAAAGTGCTGGGGATGATCTTAGTATGAAATAGGATCCTGACTCATGTGTGATTTGATACCTTAATTGTGGAAATGCTGACTCTCTGTTTTTTGTCTGCTTCCCTCTTTTAGAAGCATTAAGCATAGTGAAAAGCCCAGTTTTACATGTCTGCTGTTGCTCTGCCCTATTCTGCTCCTGAACAACCAGATAGTTGCTCAGCAGAAAAATCTGTAGCCCCCAATGAGATGTGATTATAAGGATAAGGGGATGTCCCACTTTGGGCACCTTCATCACTGTTAAATCCTGGCTGAAGGCCCCTATTTTCAGAATTGCTTTCAAGTGACACATTTTTTACACTTTCTTTATTTTTTCTCTCCTTTCTTTCTATATTGCAATCTGTATTAGCTTGCAGTTTAGTTTTGTTGATGTTTGTTATAATTTACTGCTAATCTGTTCTTCGTCATACTCCCAGCGTGCCATACTCCCTCAACAGAGGAACATTTTGCATAGTGTTGCCATGGTAAGACTGCACTGCCCTAGGCCGGTCACCTTCATACATACCTTCTCCCTTCCCCCAAGCCACATCTGCCATAGCTTGTAATGGGCAGAAAGGTGACCAAGTTAGGACACCGTGTTCATTAAGGCCTGTCATCTGGGCTCTGCCCAGAGCCAGGTGGCTCTCCCACACTACCCTAAGGCAGCTTTTTTCTTTTGCTCTGCTGAGGAGTTTGGATGGTGAGCTGGTCAAGCACCACATATGCTCCTAATGGAAGGCTTTTCAAAGGAATGCAGGACTTCTATCTTGCCTGCTGGAGTGAAGGATCACTTTAGTGCCAAGAACGGGTGGTGCTGCTGGTTTCTTTCGGAAGGCCTTCCCAGCCATAGCGTGTGTGATAATTACTGCATCCCCAGGACAATGTGCCCCACATTTTTAAGTCCTCACTGAGCAGAAATGAAGGTGCTTGGCGGTCCCTGAAGTACAGCAGGTTACATACAGTTGTCAGTCTACCTGTTGTTCACTTTGATGCCTACAGAAAGATGGACGACTTCTGGGCTATGATTTGTGGGTTAAAGTTTAAGAAGCAAAAAATGGTTAAACCTTCAAAGCATATATTGACATGTGTATACTAGAAATGGTTTAAAAAATGAGAAAACTTACTTCAGCTAGAAAGTGCTCCACCATTTCTTTCTGCTTGGTTTTCCTTATCAAGTCTATAGGTTCTCCATTTTAACACTGCTGTGGAATGAGCTCACTTTGACCACTGTTTGTGAACTTAAGACTTATAAAACATGCAACTGAAATGACACAAAAATAACCTAACATTTGTGTTCTTAAGAAACATATATGTGTAGTTTTGTGTTCAATAATCTAGCATAATGAACGCAAATGAAATTCTTGTTTATTGTGAAGGCATTACTCTGCCTCATATAACAGAGTCCCAAAGAAAAATTAAAATAAAAGAAACACTTTGAGAGCTTCTGAACATATGTATGAGCATTTGTATGTACCACGCTCACTTTGGCTGGCTGGCTGACTGCTGTAATGGTGTCCCCCAAGTTTAAAAGGAGTAAAATGGAGCATTTAAAACACAAACAACACATATTCTGTGTTTCACCCCTGCTGTAGAAAAAGAGCCCTTTGATTAACTGTGTATTCCATTGAAAAACAGGAAAGCAGAGCCATTAGCAATGAAGTGCTTCAAAATGAGAACCACTCAGTTTACAGGAACACAGGAACTGGGAACAGGTTGAAATAGTTGTCTCAAAAAGAATAAGATATAAATAAGTTAATAAAAGACACACCATTAATGCAGACTTTTCCAGCAGGGAAAAAGTCATTGTTCATTTCTTCAACAGCCTTTCAAACTTTGCTTAAAACATGAAAATCTGGACTACTGCAGTCTGATGATAGACAAGCAGTTCCTGGTAATGGAAGAAAGACAATATTTCATTAGAAGCCAAACTGGAAATTATTATTGTTGTTGTTGACAAAATATTTCCCTCCAGAGGACTGGCCAGCTGTGTACCCTGAATAGCCTGGTACCCTCTACTTCTAAGAAAGACTCTTACCATCCAACCCTGACTTAGACAAGCAAAATATTTTTAAAAATTATAAATATGCTATCATCTGCAGAAATACCTTTTTATATTGCAATTTGATTTAAGTAACATTTTGTTTGTCCTGAAACTGCTCATTTCTTTCCGACAACAATGTTCATTTGTATCTGTCTTAGGGGAAATTTGCTTAGTGGTGTGGTGTCAGATATCAGTATTTGAAGGATGAGTGTACTTGCAAATGCTGCATCATATTTTTGCTCTGTAGAGGCCGCATTAATAAATAATTTTGACCTGACCGGTTTCATATGACAGTAAACCCATTTCCTAGTTTTCTCAGACTGAGATTGTCAGCATAATCAGATTTTTTTAGGAAATGACCAGAGCAGATGTCCTAAAATCTAGTGAATTTGCTTTTGTTGTTGTATGTTTTGCAAATTGCACACATTTTGTCTTAGGCTAGTTAGCTGGCTGCTTAGTATTAAAAAATTGGTTTCCTACAGCGTAATTGTTACAGGGACACAGTGGCACAGCAGGTTAAGCCAGTGGCGCATGGCTCCTGCACTGCCAGTGTGCTGTGGGGTATCAGTCCAGCTCAGGGTGTGTGGAGTTTGCATGTTTCTCTCTTTGCAGGTGCATATCTGCATCAGATGAACTACAGAGCCACGTGGTGTGTCATTTAGTTTATGCCAAATGTGCCACCACCTCCCTCATTCTTGACCTTTGACCTGTAGTAGTGTGCATGCCTGACTGCTGGTACCAACTGTGAAATTTAAATGTTCCATACCTGAACTGTGGGGTGTAATTGATATAATACTGTAGAATTTGAGGGGATAATTTTGAAGTGTTGTGGCTGTCCCTGGTGCCACCATTCCCAGCCACATTGGGTTCACTTCCCAGTGACAAATTAGAAGCATGCAGTTGTTCAATTCCTGGAATGTCCAGCAAAGGACAATGACAAGATGATTTGTTTTTGATGCTACAGACATGCCATGCCACTGCAGTGAATCCAGTGAATCCGGCTGCAAAACTTCTCTTCTTCCTGTGGGTTATCCCCAGATGATGTCAACACCATGGCTGTGGAATATTAGTCCAGTGTTTACACAGGGCAATGGCTATGCTTGACGTATTGATAAGGGTAGAGACAATCCCATGCGCCTGGCCAGCTTTGTGCTGCTCTGGCTGTGTACAAGGAGCTGCAGGAGGTCCTCAAATAGTCCATACAGCCGGGCAGCTTCTAGCGCATCGGCCTGTAGGGATATGTCCAGCTCTGACTGACCGTTCACACTTCACAGCTGTGTCTTTGACAGTGGACCTGGCATAGGAAATAATGACCGAATCGCCAAAAGACCGATGTGCTTCCTTTCTCAGTGCACTTGGAATATACTGCCTCCTTGCGTTCCCAAGGATCAAACTGAGAATTGATATGAGCATTTTCCAGTTAATTTATTTTCCAAAATTTGTGATGGTAGTGAAACTAAAGTGATTTGCTTTTCCCTGGCGAGATATTAGCTAGCACGAAAGAGGACTCACAGTTCCACAGTGGCTGACATTGGAAAAGTAAAACAGACTGCCCCCTTCTACTTGAAATACCCAGGTTCAAATCCTCCTTCCTGCTGTAATATCCTTGATCAAGGTACTTGCCCTGAATTGATACAGTAAAATGAACCTGATGAATAACTTGCTAAATCATTATAAGTAGTGTGGTTTAGAGAAAACATAAAATCAGATAAAAGAATAAATGTAGAAACACGCAGCAGTGTACAGGTGTTGTCTGGGCTATCCTAATGGTAGGACCTTCTGTGTGTGTCTGTTCAAAAGCAGTAGACATGGATGTCTAGGCAACTTGTCAGTACGTTTCCCCTGGTAACTGTGTGTTGATGCAGCAAGCGCAGTTAAGCATCTTTCTTTCGTGCAATCCGGCCGGGGTTCGACTCGGACTGGTGGGGGCAGACGCTTTGTCTGGACCTCATGACAACGTGTCTGGCCCGGGTAATCCCCTGGGTAATCCTGCACAGATGGACACACTGTCCCACTGAACGCAGGGCCCTTGGCCCAGCTGTGCCATTACTGCTCACTCCTCCTCATCCTGGTCAGGAAACAAAAGCCAGGGACAGGGACAAAGCAGCAGTTTGCAAAGGAACTCTCCAGCTGAGCACAGTAGCCCCCGCTGAGGAAGGTTGAGGAGGTTGACAACATGACTTTGTTTTATCAGGAGGTTGTGGCATGTGAGTGAGAAGCAAAACAGATGGAGACTTGTAGAAACGCCTTTTGAATGTATGCTGGAATGGGCTAAATGGTGGTCAGTGAGGCTTGAGGCCATTGATTTACTGAACGTGTGTGTGCGCGTACGTACGCGCTGTCTAGCATGTGGCTATGCAGTGTATGTTTCTGTTGAAATGTTTAGCAAAAAGTGCCATATATGGCCTCTACAAGTCCCCTTGCTGTTAGGGTGCTGCTGAGCTGGCTGTACTCATCTTCACTCTTCTTCGTATCCATTGTTTATTTTTGTATTTTGCACTATTTACTTATAAAACAACTGCAGGTCTGTTAGTCATAAGATCTGCCTCCTTCTCTTGAAGGGCCCACTTCCTGCTGTAGTGCCCTGGAGCAAGGTATTTACCCTAAATTGATATAGTAAAAATGACCCAGATGCATAAATGGGTAAATCACTGTAATTAGCTAAACAGCATTACTTTGGAGCTCTACAGGCAGTCACTGGCCATTTATTGTTAGGGTTAGGGACCAGTAACCACACAATTGGATGCCTTTTTAACTATATATATAAAAATATTGTAATTTAAGTATAAATTGCTTAAAATAAAACATTTGAAATGAATAAAGAACCTAAAATATTTAAAAATGTGTAATGATTTACCATGGTTCATAATATGAAATGCAGCATAACGTGCAATACAGAACATGTGTGTTCTTTATGGATTTATGCTATAGGTATTTACCAATAATTAATGAATATTGAGGTTTATTTACCACAGTTTATGTTAGAAACTATGGGCCAGACATGGCATATTTATAAAGTGTTAATGTGAAAGAGTGTAGAAGTGATACCCTGGTCCTGTAATGTGTCCCTGACTATAGGCCTGCAGCTTAGCCAGCTAATGCTGTGTCCACCAGTGACGGTGATATCTTGGGCATGGTGGCCAGAGGTGAGCAGGATGTGTGTGCCACTGATCAGGAAGCTGCACTTGTTTTTCTTGAACTTCCTGCACTTGGTGGTGTGCGTCTGTTGGAAGCGTTCAGCCACCCAGTGTAAAGAGTTACACATGAAACAGGAATTCCCTCTACAAACCCGCTGGCTGCCCATCCTCTCTTGGTGCTATGTACCGTGAGGCTGATCCTCATACATGTTGGTCCCATGGGTGTATTAGCTCTGTAGATTGTTGTCATGATCCTGTTTAAATAGTGGAACCTCAGTGACAGGTTGCAGCTTGCTTTGCCGTGCCCCTCTGTCATGCTGGCTGGGCACAGGTGTGCTATACTGACTATGAGCTACAGTAACTCTGAGTTGGAGAAAGTAAGATGTGTAAAGCTGCTCTATCTGCCTTGTGAGCCTCCCTTCTCGAATCCTGGCTGTGTCAGAATGCAGCCGAACCACTCTGATGGCAGGTCATGAATAGAGAGGGTAGCGATGCTGTTACAGAGCCTGCCTATTACTGTCAGTTTATCCTAAGTCATTTTCTCAGATAAACAATTCTTTTAAAACTTCTGGAACATCCTTCTGCACAGGATGGTGATGAATCATCCAGGCCACTGTAACCCTCTGAGACAGTTGTTGGTGCTGTATGTGTCAACATGTCCTTCACTACGGCGCAGTCACATGAATTGAACCTAAGTACTGGAAGAAGTGTGCAAATCTGCTTTTTCTTCCATTTTCCTTTTTAATTAGCACAAAATGTAGATGCTCTAAACAACCAATGGGAATTAATGCTGACTTTCATTAACACAGAATTTTAGTTGATGCTTGACAACAGATGTACTGCAGCGAAATTGGGAAAAGATACAGCAGTGTACCTTAGTACATTTCTCTTATTTGCTTCTTGCAAAGTTTAGTTCCAGACAGCTGCCAGCTCTGCTACTTGCCGTGAGATTTTTTACTTAGTTGTGTTCAGCATTGCTCACCTGGGATGCACCCTGTTATGCTGTCACTAAGCTCAACCCATAAAGATGTCATAGATATGACTTCTTATCTTGCACATTTAAAGTAATGTCTTAGTGGGCTTCAGTACCACTCAGTGAGGGACATAGGTGCAGTGCCATTGCTTCCATGTGTGCTATGTCTTTGTGATGCTGCTTTTTTGTTGGAAAGTACTGTGTGTGTGTGTGTGTGTGTGTGTGTGTGTGTGTGTGTGTGTGTGTGTGTGTCTTTTTTGTATAATGTTCCACCTGATATTAATAGGTATTTTTTCAGGATGTTCTATTTGTTAATATCAGATGTGATGATGTTGGTGGGCACAGAGAGCATGTGAGCAGAAGCCTGAGGGGTTTCCTTGCTTTGTGTGTGGAGCTGAACTGAACGGTATCTCTGTCTCTAATGGTCTGCCTGGGAAAGTCCTAAATGTCTGCAGCTGCAAAAGCTGAATGCCCAGCCTTCCTGACAGCCTCATAAATCTCTCCATGGATCCTTCTGTCCCCTTTGTCCTCAGCTTTGTGCGGTGTCAGCATTGGTCGAGAGCTGCATGCCTGCGATGCGCAACTTCGCAGTCACATAGCACTAAGTGTTTTATCCTGCTCTGTAAACAAGCGTGTGATTTTGCTCAGCTATAAAAATGAATGTCTTGCATCCTGTCCTTGGTGCTCTTTAGTTATGCTGCAGGACCAGGGACAGTGCTGAGATATTGGTGTGCCAAGACATTGGTACCAAGAGAAGTGTCAAGACTACTAAGACTGTAGCACATGACTTTGGCACCAAGACTGAGGTGTTGAAATGCTGGTGCCAAGAAAATAGTGCTGAGACATTGGCACTAAGTCAGTGGTCCCAAGATTTTAGTGTACTGAGACAGTAGTGTTGGGATGTTTACATTAAGACTTTTTTGGAATATTTTGTGCAAGACAGTAGTGCTGAGACATTGGCACAGAGATGTTGGCACCAAGACGATAGGGCCAAGACTTTGACACCTCGATGTTGGTGAAAAGAGAACAGCACTGAGTCGTTGGTGCCAAAACACTAATGTGTCAAGATGTCGGCAGTAAAATGTTAGGGCTAAGACTTTAGTGCCAAGATGTTGGTGTGCTTAGATGTTAGTGCTAGGAGAATGGTGCTTAGATTTTGCTGATGAGATTTTAGTGCAAGAAGCTGACACCTTGCTATAACTCGCAAAGCTCCTACAACTTTCTGCTTTTACGTGCACCGTAGAGGTTTCTGTTTCTATGTTGCACAGAAGCTACAGCAATGTATTCTGGGAGTTTACACCCCCCACCCCTCCGAGAACCACCTGGTGGCCATCCAGCTCTGCTGGGGCCAAGGAAGGCTGTCAGCCATGAAAAAAACAAGCAGCGAAAATAGTCTTGATGACTCCTGCATCTCGGGGGAGTTCCTGTCTTTGTTTGATGTTTGTGTTCTGGCCGTGTTGACTGGGGCCCCTGTGGTCCCCCCCCCCGTGCACATTTGCCCCTCTGCCAGGAGGCTGTTTACACGACCACATGCACCAACACACACACTCCAGCTCTGTTTGTTTGCCTCGGCAGGGAGTTGGAGGTCGGGATGGGAGCAGGGCTGCGGCCCACCAGGGAGGAAGCCAGAACTTTGCCCCAGCAGCAGCAACAGCAGCACATGGCAGTGTTAGGACTTACTATTGCTGCCCCCTGATGGTGAGTCCTCCAAAGCACCACTGGCAGACATGGAACTGTGCGCACTGCAATGGCCAAGATCGTTTGTACGTATAAGGAAATTTGCCATGGTGAGTGCTCATTCACACTCATACAATGTTGCAGAGAAACACTTATCCATAGGCTAAGTATAAAGGTAGAAAAATGATGAAATACAATAGGGATGTGTATGAGCAACCAATGCAAGCATAGATGTGAAAATGCCAGTGGAACGGAATACAAATAGGTGTAAATGGTAATACTTTAAGTCTGGCCTTCCAGATGGAGTCCTGGGAATGTGATTGCTGGGGTGGAAAGCCTATGCTGTGATTGTGCCAGACAGAACTGTTGTAGATTCTGATCTTTGCCTGGGTCTCAGTCAGCTCACTCATTTTCTGCGTGGAAAGAGTACTTCTAAGGTGACTTAGTACCGATGGCGGCTCTGGTGTACCACACTTCCTCACTGTTTGGTCATCACGTACTGCTACATAAAACTCATTTCTGGTAAATGCTGTCATCTTACCGAACTTATTGGGATGAATATCATTATGAACCTTTACCAAATAAATCTATTTTATTGTTTCTTTTGTACAAAAATCAAAGGCAGCAAAACAAAGTCCATTACATATTGATGTACATTGTGGCCGTTTCTCTCATTTTTGAGGTTATCTGCTTTGGCTAGTAAATGGCTTGTTTATTTATGTTGTTTTCAGGCCTCCGTCTTCTCAGCCTTTAGCATATTATGCATAATATTAATAGATTCGTACTATTACAGATTTCTTATTGTAACTCTTGTCATTGTTGATGACTTCACAGAAGCGTCACTTAACCATTTTCTCTTATGTCAGTCATGTCACTCTTTCACTTGTGCAAAAAACAGTATTTCAATCGATCAGTCAAAGAATTGTATTTGTCACATGCACAGTTATACCAAGTACATCATGTATTTATGGTCAGTAGAATGGTTTCGGTATTTTATGGTTGTTTTGAGCTAGGAGGGATGAGGGATATGTGTTCCGCCACTCTAGCAGAGAGCGAAGCGCATGATGCCACTGCCACTCCTCAGTGCAACCCAAACTACGGGTTAGGGCCTTGGTGTAGACCTGCTGCTGGTTACCAGTGCAGATAATGTCAGGCCACAGAGGCTTTGTCATGGTGTCTGTGTGATACTTCATGTTTTAGGCAATGAATTTCATCTCTACATCTATAAAGCTCCATCTCTGCCTATTTTTTTATTTGTTTGTTTTTTATGCATGACTTTGTTTTTCAAGCTACAGACTTGAGATTTGGCACACAGGTGCTCCTTCCCCCAAGTGAGGTATTTGCAAAGTCAAGTTGATTAAACTCCAAAAAGGCTTCCTGCTATTTTTATAATTTAATATTCAGCATCTGACAAAGCTTGGTGAAGTGGGAATAGTGACATCACAGGTAGTATGCATTAATGTCACATGCAGAGGGTATGTACATAATGCTGAACCATTTTCTTGCCCCACACACACACACACACACACACACACACACACACACACACACACACACACACACACGGATAATGCCTGTGACACCGACAGATTTTCCCCATCAGTCCATGGTTTTGGATGTGGACGGTGGAGCCCAACCCCAGCCCACTGTCTGCTGTGCGGCTCAGCGTATAGCCATGGTGATAATAGTGATCAAAACAACAGCAGGGTCATTACATTGGATTAGGAGATTATTGGCTTTGATTAAAAAGAACACATAGACTGAATTAGTCAGGCATAGCCAATTGACCCTTTTATGATGAGATTTACTGTCTGTGCAGTTTTGCCCGGGAATGTTATGTAAGAGTAGCGGGTTGAAAACTGTACTGCCCTTTGGTGTGCTTTTTTACTTTAATGTGATGGGGATGTGGTTTTACGAGATGCATGAAATAAATTACATAGAATTAAAAAATGTGCTGGGTTCTGTAATTCGATTGGTTTTATAATTGGTTACCAAATACAGTGCACTCATGCACACTTGGTTTGTTCATACCTCTAGTCACTTTTTCCATTAACTTGCAATTAATAAATGCTGAATTGTGCTTAATTTCCTGAGCTTATTAATGAGTTACATTCTGCGTAAATCTCAGACAAAACTATAATACATAGAATATACAATAAACCTATTACTAAACTTTTTATGACTAAAAGTGACCTTAGGTTTGTGGAAAAAATGAGGATAAAATTTTGATTCCAACTGTGTTTAAGTTGATGACTGGATATACATAGATATATTTTTAATAAATATTCAGTATGTACTTGGAAGTCAAATACGTTTTTGGGAGAAATGAAGTCTTGCTACCAAGTGTCAACCCTTTCTAATTAGAAAAAATCAACTCCTTTTTTCAAAAAAATATGTATTTGAATGATCTATCTTTGTTTTTGCTTCATGAACACTAAGACGGATGTGTTTTTCTTTGTTCAGATGCACATCTCTTTTTGGAGTGCGTACAGTGTAGCCAGCCTCTTCTTGTGCAGGTATTACTTGCTTTTGCTGACTGAAATGAATTTGGGGTTGTAATCATTTGAATATGCTTATAACACAGATGGTGGGAGAAGTCAACTGGTTAATTCTTTGCAAAAATTTCTGTTCTTCGGACAATGGGACATCACTCATGAGTGCCTTAGTTCTTGTTCCAGAGGGGGATGATCTCCATCAACTGTCTAATTTTGAACTAAGCGATTTTATAATGTACTGGACTCTTGGATGGACTGCCTATATGCTTTTACTGTGTCCTTCAGTTCAGTTCTGCATTTGGTGTTGACATTGTGATGAGTGCCTGGATAGTTAACTGACATTTGCCCTTTTTGCTCAGACAATCTAGAGACTTTGCATGTAACCCAACGGTTTCTGCATAAAGGCGGAAAGGGAGGAGGCCCAAAGATAATGGGAGGTGTTTCTACCAGGTGTAACAGGTACAGAGGCAGTGAATGGTGGAGAATCAGCTTTGAAGTTTATTTGCAGCGAACCCTGGTGAATGAATGTGGACAAAAATATAGAAGACAATGAACAAGTGGAATTGCTCACTGGAACTTGGGAAGCAGGTCCTAAATTGCTGAGTGAGTAAGTAAATCCTGAACAAGATTCTCTGGGAGACACCTGCACCACTTCTCCATTTAAAGAACTTCTACGCACAGCTGCTGCAGGGTGGAGGTGGTGGAGCAGGTTGTCACAAAGCACATCTTCTAAAGTTCCTGTTAGCAAACAAAGGGAATGTAGTGCTTAATGATGATGTTTTTAGCTCCCTTCTTAAGTTAACTTATGTTTCCCCTATTTCTATATATTGCGCTACCAAAATGTTTTTGGATTTTTTTTCCAGTTCAATAACAAACATGTATGTGAACTACTGTATATTCCCCAATGCAGCTTCTGTTCACTTTAAGAAAAGGATTGACTGCTTAAATGGCTTTTGTTAGCCCAAGTTTAATTAGCACCCAAATGGATGTAGCGTCCAGTTCACTTTTCAGCGGGATTCTCTTGTTGATTTAGTTTTGTTCAGCTCTTGTTGTATCGGTGCTCACTGAGAATATTGCTTCAGTTCTCCTACAGTCCACAATTTGAGGTGTCACAATGGACTCCCTTTTTCTGCCACTGTTTTAGTTGACAATGCAAACAATAGTTAACTCAGTTTTGTGACCCATACATCGGTGTTCGAGCTTCAAATTTTTCAAGCCGGACTGCAGAATACATCTGTACCAGAAGTGATCGATAGTGAGAGCAGAGCTGACGATGATGTGTGTTCAGGTTGCGCAGTTGTCCGGAATAAACTGTTCACATGTCTTATGGGGTTGATTTATACATTTTCCTACATCGGGACACAGTTGTTCTTCCAGCCAATTTTCTTCTCATTTAGTCATATCTTTATATCTGCTTATTACCACATCATCTTTCTACAGACTATAATTTTGGTGTCCTGTGAATATGCCTTTTGATTTACAGATGGTATAAAATATCTTAACGTCAGCCATACTAACATTTAACTCGCCACAGTCCCTGGGGCTGTAAGTCATTGGTTTTTTTCTGGGAAGTAACTCGGCTGTCTGCCAGTTTGCATTTTACTATGAATTTGAGGACATGGCCACTGAATGCAAATTCCTTCATGAGGAATGAACTCTATGTTCTATTTTAATGTAACAAAAAATAAAGTGGAGCTCTAAGGAGCCCAGCAATTAGATGCTGAGATTATTGGGAATCCATGCATGTCTACTGAGTGTTGTACATGTGTCTAAGCGCTTGTTACTGTTTAGATTCCCTCCTTGTCTGGATGAACACCCATACGAACCCGAGCGAGAGAGACCGCAAAACTGGTGATGCTTTGTTGACAGGATGAACTTTTAGCTGTGTTCCCAGGCCAGGGACATACCATTCATTGTTCACACGCCTCTGTCACAACAACAGGTGACCAGTGTTCTTACCCTGCTGTGGTATCTGTGGCAACCCGGTGTGGTAAGTGTCATTTACACCTAGATGGTTCTGTGAAACGTCTTTGCACACTTGTGTATGTGTCTCACACCGTCAGAGTGAACATGGGTTGGAGGAGGGCAGTAAACAAGGGGGCAGAAGATAACACAGTAATTACGGACTTGGGTGTTTTTGCTGCAGGGTCCGCGTGGAACATATTTTCCGTAGGTGCCACAGAATAAGTATTTGAAATTATTTGGGAGAAAATGAAAAATATTAAAATAAACCAAGTTGCACTTAGAATTATGTGCTTTCCTTGTGTGCTTTAAGCACTAAAAGCTGTTGTATAAGACTGGAGTAATTTTTCAGCTTGTTTATGAAAACTGCAGACAATATAAAGGATCAGTTCAGCATTTTAATATTTTTATTACGCACATTGTTGAATTGAATGTTGATTTATACTATACAATTTTTACTTGTATTATATTTACTGTGCAAGATAAATATTTAAAAAAATGTCACACTGCTGTCACCAAAAACTGTTTAAAAATACCCATCTGTTTCTTGCTCGGTTCAACTGAAGTTGCTCATGAAAAAGGACATTATACTGTATGATACAACAATTTCACTTGCATCATAATTCTGCAGGGTGATTTCTGATTTATGGTCAGTTCTCAGGTCAGTTTGGTTTTCAGCAGTGAAAGATAAGTGTGCTCAGTGTAAAAACATAAGGAACTTGGTTCCTTGACGCAAAAAGAATATGTTGTACATCCTGCACACAGTGGGCTTAAGTCTGTCCACTGCGAATATGCCAGTCATGCACTGGTAATGGTGATGGAATGAGAAGAGCCCAACAAGTGTCTGTTTTGGGAGGGAAAAGTCAATCAAGTGGCAATTGCATTAAATAGATGTATTCGAAAAAGTCTTTGCCAACTGGCTGTAATTGAAAGTGCACGTGTTCATATGAGTCTGCTCAAGTTCTTCAGGGTGATCTAAGCCTGCTGGTGGTCACAACTGGGTGGAAGAGTGGAATTGCATGTGGGACACGTGAGCTGTCAGAAGCCATGGCGGCAACCTTGTTGTCTGAAAATGAAGGCTGCTTTTCAGTATTTAAACTTTACTGCAGTATGGGGCCTTTGGTTCAGTCATTAGAACACATCAATAGATTCTTCTGGACCTAAACTCTGCGCTGTTGTATGATGGACAGTAGCCGATTTTGAATATGGTTGGTTTTTAGACTTGCTCTTTGGGGAGTAAAGTGTAGGTCAGAATCTGAATCTGGACCAAGGCAATTATGAGAGTGGTTACAGTACATGAACAAGTCATGTAGAAGCCTGACATGCTAATAAGCAAGTTCACCATCTGTATGGCTCATTTGCTGCCAAACCGGTCCATACCCATTCATCTGTGCTGCAACAGACAGTTTACTTAAACTTTATTGTGGTACAGCAGAGCTGGGGTGTTGACCTTGCTTTACCTTGATGCTCTCAGGAAAAGGGCTGTACGTGTTTATGTTGTCTTGACCATACGCTTTTTGACCTTCCTTTGTTAACACTCATTATTTACATTTCTCAGCTGCAATGGCTTAATTTTGGCTTTGGCAGGCTTGCAGTATGAAGCGCAAATGTCACCTGGATTACTGGATTTTAATACGAATGGAAGTTTTTGACTGGGGTTTGTCCAGTTTTGCTGGCTCAACGCTGATGTTGATTGGTAGTGAAGTTAATCATTGGAAAACAGAAATATATCACTTTGCACGAATGCCCTCCAAATGTGTCTGTTCAGACTCCTTAGCAGCTGGTACATAGAATGGTCAGATGAGCAAAAGTCCTTGATCTCCTTGATCTGCATGTCTTCAAATGAGCTTGCTGAAATTCTTTTGGGTGATCCAGTGATGTTTTAATGGCCACAAGTCAATGACAGAGTAGAATTTCATGTGGGACACACGGTCCATCAGAAAGCCCACATTATGATGGCTTTATAATCTCCATTCAGTTCTTTGGCAGGTGGAGTTCAATGGGCTTCCTTTATCCAGAGCTGCTTCTTCACTTCTCCAATGCATCTCACAGCAGATGTACTTGAGAATTGGATAGCAAGATCAGATACAGCACTTGTCTCCTGGGTGTGGATTCCTGGGTTACTTTGCAGACCTTTACCTCATTAATTTTGGGAAGTATTCACACTTGACAGGGGGCATTGTCGCCATCACAGGCCTACCGAATGGCATGTGACAGCTGATGGTCCATCCTGCTGTCAGCCTGCCGTCCACTGTTCCGAAGGTGCAAGTCTGTGAAGGTGTAGCTTCGTAGCGTGGTGATGTCTGTGGCCATCATGGTATCATCAACCCAAGAGCACACACAGAGGGCATCTTGAATACATGTGAAATGGTGACAAATCCTAATTTACATGGGCCTACCCCCAAGGTCAGGTGAAGGAGGCTGCTCCTGTGTCACTGCCACAGACTGTCAGAAAAGGGTTTTGAGCCCACCAGCTTCACATGGTGCGGTGCTGCATAGCAAAGAACCTCATGTATCACTGGGAAGGGTGTATTTGTGGTGCTGCAGTGGAGGTCAGCAAATGCTGAGTTGTAGCGAAAATTTACAGTTTGGGCCCTTTTTCGGAAGCCCACACAGCAGAATGTACATTACACTGGGGGGGGGGGGGTGTTTTAATGGTTCTTTTATGCTTTTAAACATGAAAATACACAGAAAGTGCAGGTTGTGTAGTGGTAATATTTATTTTCTTCCACTAAAAGGATGCAAGTTCCACGTCTTCCTGTATTAATAAGGTGCTTAACTTGAATTTTTATGTAAAAAATTATCCTGCTGTATAAATGGATAAATTAGTGGAAGTAGATAAACATACATAAGTTAGGAGACAAATGTATGACTAAAAAAGGTTTCATAAATATATATATATATATATATACTTGCATCGTTTTGTAGAAATAGAATGCCTCATCTCAGTTAAAAATGGTCTTAATTTGGCACAAAGTGACATTTTTATGACATTAACTTTGTGTGCGCTGAGCAATGTGTGCGAGTCCACAACAAGTCTGTTTCAGTAGGTTGTCAGATGCGACAGCTGTGATGAAGTGATGCCTGCAGCTCTCTAATGTCATTCTATGTCATTTTATTCTGTGCACCTATGGTCCTGGAAGAACGTTGTCTCGTTTCGCCATGTAGTGTGTAGATGGACAAAATGACAAACTCCTGCCTTGCCTTGTCCTCTGCTAGATTACACCACTAAGAATTTGTTTCTTTAGCCCCCAACTGACATTGGGCTCCTCTGTCCTTAGAAACTAAAGTTAAACACTAATCTACATATCTACTGTGGCATCTTAGTCCAGAGAACTGTGAGGCCTTTGGCTCTAAAATATCTTATTGTTATTAAGCAGTGCTTTTGGATTGTTAACCATTTGTGAGTAAACAGGTGACACAAAATAAACCCTGCTTAATCTTTTCTAGCCAAAAATTGAAGTTTGATGTGGTAAAAGTATTGTTCAGTCAGTCTATTGTTGTGTGTGCCTAGAGTTCGGTACTGTCTTTGGACCACAAATATTTCTGTACAAGTTCAGAGCTTGTGCGTGCGTGTGTTTGTTGCATGCTGGTCCTCATCTGGCTGAATTGATCTGTAGTCGACCTCCTTCTGTCACCGGGCACATCTTTTACTCACTGTTGCCATGGGGACCTTGGATTAGGAGTCAAAAAGAGTAATACATCTCAAATACTCTGTATCCTGGGCTCTGTGGTTGCATCTCACCTGAGTTTTATGTTCTTTTTTAAAACATTTGTGAAATAAGGTTATACATTTCACACAAAAAACATCCAGCAACATTTAATTATCTTATCCCTCAAGGAGGCAAAAAAGGAAGAAATGAGACACAAAAGGGATGCAGTTGTGAAGGAATTGGGAGTTAAATGATTGCATGATGAAGAAGTGAAGTTTTTTTGTGGAACCACTTGATTCTGGGAGATGATGTGCTCTAATTCACACTGGATCACACTGTACTAATAACTAATGAACATGTTACCAGGTTTGCAGATTTATTTAAGTAACACATCTGTCAGCATTGCATGGGCGCCATCTTCCCTGATATCACTGTGTCCTGGGGATAAGGGTCCTTTAACTCTTGTTAAGGATAAATTATATTTCCTTTTTAATGTGGTAAGACTGTGTAGTGATTCTGTTTGTTTTCTTGACCAGACAGCCAGGTGGGATGAAAAAACACACCTGAAACATCTACAAGGTGCCTCTTGATGGTCCTCAACATTCCCAGGGCTAAATTAAACAAAATGCAACCAAGCGATCACAGTATTTTCTCAGGATGCATGAACCCACCTTGGGGAGTGATGTGGAAAGCTGCTGTCCCGTCGTGTACCATTTGGATAAACTCTCCAGATGCAGATTATCCTCCCTGCAGGATGTCAGCATCTGTCCACCAGGCATGCCCATTGTGGCCAGCCAACGCGATGGTTCGGTGTTGCTTCCTTTTGCTTGAAACCAGCTGCGTGAAAATGGAAGGAGCCGATTTCTGTCACGCTCGTAGTCAGTTGTAAGAGAGTCACTGCTGCTATGTTGCTGTGGAGGAAAGGAAAAGTTTGAAGGTACCCAATATGAGCCACCTTACTACTTACTTACTGTGTACTAGTGAATGAATGAATGAATCTTCCAGGACCTTAAAGCCTTGTTGGGTGAATTTGTGTATGACAGTAGCACCTTCCATGAAGATAATTTACCTATATGGTCTTCCCCCATTTTAAGACGCTAATGCATTCTTAAAAATCCAAATATATGGTGAACTCTCATAAGCTAAACACACAATCACTGTTAATTTGAATGTTTTCATGTTTTTATGTATGTATGTATGGGCAGCACAGTGGTGCAATAAGTAGTACTGCCATCTCACAGCACCTGAGAGGTCCAGGCCTGGATGTGGTTCTCCCAGTGTCTGTGAGAGTTTCCTCTCAGAGATGTGATTTAGAATAACAGTTTTTCAGTCTGAATTGCCCACCCGGGTTCTCCAGATTGGGGAATGGGCATGAGGATGAAAATACAAACCTGAAAGACAACTTGGCTGGATCTACTAGGGAGTAGAGATTGTATACCATTTATTTATGTATTTATTTAAATAATTTGCAGTGGTAAAACTGGAATTATATTGATTCCTTTGATTTATCAGAGGCCTTCTGTACATGTAAAGGCGAAGGAATGACGAATCTGTGTGAATGTCATAAGTTGTGCGTTATCTCTATATCCTTAAAGCTTAATCGCTGCTTGTTTCTGTCTGTTCACAGCTTATTTTTCAGACTTTAAATTTGACACATACTGTAAGTACCTCACTAAGTGAGATTTCTGTGTAGTTAGGTTTATTTAACTCTAAAAAGGCTACTGCTAAGAACATTTAAAATGTGTTTTCTCACAAGGCTTGGAGAAGCAGGACATCATATGCATAGGATATGTCCGTACATGATGCTGATGAATTTTCTTGCTCCACACACATACAGTCGTGCAGCCGTTTGCAATGCTCTTATTTCAGCTTCACATATGTACATTTTGTTATTGCTGGCTGCACACCAGTCCACATGAGCCATATACACTCGAGGTACACGCACGCTGATGCACATTCTCTTGCACTCACACACAAACTGAAAGGTAATAAACTTTGGTGATGTTTAAATTGTTACTGTGTACATGTCGCTACAGTCTAGTACTGTGTTATTGACAAAGTACAGAAGAGTGCATGAAACAAAAACATCCAGATGAAAAAACAGAAAATGAAATAGAAGAGATTAAAGGTAGGCAGATGAGATGGTTCCTGATGAATTGCTGTGTCTGGATTGTTTCTCAAGGAGCAACCAGAAAAGTAACAGAACACACAAGTGTTACATAATTCATTGCAATCATCTCAACAAGTCATCTTTTTTCCATCCTTTCTATAGTCTGCTCCCCTGATACAGATTCCGTTGCCTCCGAAGCAGCTGTCACTGGGCTGTGTAGCACACCAAAACATACTTGAACGTAACTGGAACACCGTCGGCGTTGTTCCTTATTCGTGCCAGCACTTTTAATTCATGTTGGATTCTTTCGTGTCCCCCTTGCATTACCCAACAGAGCTTTCAAGCACACAGCCACCACACAGACGCCACATCATCTCTGCAACTAAGCAACAAAGGGATAGAAATGTTACTTCTCCTTTCTTCTCTGCGTTTGTTTGATACATTTTTTTCTGCTGCGTTTTATTTTATACATTTTCCTGTGCATCTTTAATGCCTTATTGATTGGGTCTTTCTGGTTTTGAATTCAACATGGTATATAATAGCCACGAAGGTCTGACAGCTTTCGGTTGGGGTGCAGGCAAACTGCAAGAGGATCTGTGTCACAGGCGCCGATTTCAGCGTCTCCTCCAGATTTGGTCAAGGACAGAGGTTCCCGGGGGCCAAGCCGTACCCACCGGAGAAACCCTAGACCTGAGAGGCAGTACCAGTCACATTGTGTATTTCTGGACAGGCATGGGTGCAGTGGGTGTATTAAATACCTGTATGGCTTGCAGTCTGAATATCAGGCCTCTCTGCCATGGTGAGGATTCTGTGAATTCAGGCAATGTGTTGTCTGCTCACTGAAACTAGATACTGCCCACCATATCCTTTTCATTCTGAGCCAGAAGCAGCCTCATAAGGACCCTAAATATCACTGTTGCTGTAAGACAGCACTCTGCTTTTGAAAGTAAACAAAAAAAAAAAACAGTCATGTCAGTGGAATAAAATGAGGGAGTGTGTGAAAGAACATGGATTCAGGAAAGAATATGGAATTTTGAAGGATCACATTTACTCATTTTTAGTGCTTTGTGTCGCATCATTGTGGGGGGCAGTTTTCCCTCCATTCAGTACAGTGCTAACTTCACTGATTTGCTGTCTGACACTTTTATCCAAAGCAACTTAGTTTCAGCAGAGTTTCTACTGGAACAATGCAGGGAAAGTACCGTGGTAAAGGGTCCAGGAATGACTTGTGCCATCTGTTTATATTACAAAAGAAATACTCTAAAATGGAAAGTACTTCAATGGCAGGGCCATTACAAGGATAATTTAATTGATTCTTAATGATAAAACCACGTATTAACAGTTCATTTGCCACGAGTAATGCAGAGCACAAGAGTGCCACCCAAAGTCACTGAACCCTGGACCAGCCAAGTCAAATTTATTAGCACAACATTCACTAATAATTCGAATTTTTAGCTACATTTTCACATTTCGTGATCACATCAGAAATGCACTCAAATCGGTCCCGTTTACCAACAGAAACTCCTGCAAAGGTCCTGCAAAACAATTCCCCAGTGAGAGTGGGGATAAACTTTTTTTTGTCATTTACGGTTGGAGCACAAATGACAGTCAGTCAACTTTCACTGTTCTTCCGCAAAATACAAGAGAAGAATGACCAGCACAAAAATGCCCCAAGCAAATTACCATGACACGGGATGCTGCATCCATGTCCGTCGCTAGGACTGAAAGAGGTGCAGTGTGGGAGAAACATTTTTAATGTAAGTAGTTTAATTTAAAAGTTAAAATATGAGAGAAATAAGACTGTTTCATACAAACTGGTGACTCTGATTTGCCCTGTGTGTGTGTGTGTGTGTGTGTGTGTGTATGAAAGAGAGAGAAAATGAGCTTGGTGCCTACTTCACCAACAATGGTTCAGCAGCACTCTGAGCTTCGTTCGGTGGTGTTGCCAGCCTGGACTTATTCTGGGATGGCCTGCAGGAGAGGCTTCCTGTTCTGAAGGCCTTGGCCAGGTGGTACAGAAGTGCTGTCTCAAGCTCTGCAGCAACATCTACAGTCTGCTTTTTTTGCAGTGGGACTTTTGAAATGGATAAAGCAAGAAGGAAGATTCTGAAATGACCTTGTTTTAGTTTCCTGGTTTACTGCATTGCACTTGTTGAAAGTTTCTCTTCGCATAAGCCAGCACTTGACAGTTAATGACTGAATAAACTATGAATTTTTGTATGGAATGCTTTTGTTTGTGCTTATTTGAAGGTTAAACTTTCTTACTGTGTTGAGAAAGATTGCAAGTTGAACAGTATAATGGGCATTTTTGTTTTCATGAGTTTAATGCAAGCAAACTTATTGCATAGTCACTTCTGTGCAATAAAGCATTTAGACGTATCCTTTTGAACAGTGCTAGTTCCAGATGGATATTGGTGAATTATTTTGAAAAATCACCCTTTTAATGTTGACATGGCATTTTCACATTATTGATGCATGACAATTTTACAAAAGTATTGCTACGAATTCTGTCATTTGGGGCCACAATAATCACAAAAAAAATCTGCAAGATACCAGAGGGGCTCAATACAAGCTTCACCTTGCAGAATGAATCCTCAAGAGTGAGAGAAATTCAGACTTATGTGTAATTTGTAACCTGAAATTCACATCAGTGGGGTTTGTCTGGGTTCAGACTCGGAATAAATGTATGCTGTAGAACTGCACATAGCTGCTCTGCACACACAATCGACACTGTCAGGTTCACGCCATTGGGCCTTGTAGCTTTTCTCTGGTGGAGTCTCCTCACTTTTCTGCAGTGGAAGACAATTCTGGGTGGCCTTGTGGTGGAAGTGCTTGGATGTTGTTTGTACCCTAGAATTGACATAATCAGCACCACTCATGGCTTCTCTTGTACTTCTCAGTTGTCTTGTATAGATATGCCGATTCATTTTTCCAGCACTAACTTAGCATTTGAGAACGCATCTAGAGATCCAGCTGCTTGTATTTATAGATATCTTATGCAAAGTTCTTCAATGTAAACACTGGCATAGTTTACCTGAGTGTAGGAGTGAAAATGTGCAGTAGATGGAGAGCTCTGAGATGCAGTTTAGATGAATATTTAAATGAAAACAGTCAGTGCACCCTTTTGTGGCTCTCTGGTTTGTCATAAGATGGCTGCAGTACTAAACATTGTCGGCAACATATAGCCAAACCCATCGCAACTCTTTAAGATTGGTTAGACTTGTGCTGGGAACACCTTTACTTTGTAGAAATAGGCAACGTCCTGCTGTGTTTCTAATTCCTTACAGACTTTGCCTCATTCCCCAAGACCAAAAATTCTGTTAATATCACATATGCACACATTCATATTTAAGATGAGACAAATCCACCTCCTTAGCCCCTTTTGCTTATGCTGGGTAAACTTTCACTATTGCAATTATGCGAGATCTCTCTGTATCCAAAAATATTTGTGAACCTTATGTTAAAGGCAGCTGCTCCCACTCATATTGTGTTCGCATGCTGTTTTTGAAATGACTGAATATGGAAAGTGAAGGCTTGGCTGTGGACTATAAATATCGAGTGGGATAAAGACTGTGATGTGACACAGTGGAGCGGGGATTATATTGAAGGGATGGTTTGGTGGCACTCAAGTCACTATGAGAGTTCAGTCACCGAGGCTCTTTTGTGGGACATATCATTTTCCTTTTTATTGTGCATTACACAAGCGCTCAAAGAAACAATGGGATGGAAATAATGTTTACAGGTCTCTTTGTGTTGAGGGTAATGCTGTCTCAGCTCTAGAACTGTCTGTCCTCCAATCAGTTCAGCTCACTGAATGGTATAATGGACTGGCTGCTGAAAACTGAAGGAGCTGTAGTGAACATGGCATACAGTAAACTTTCACATTCTTTGTCACATGTGCTTCAGGCTTTCTTTGCCAGCATTTGTCATTCTGTTCCTATGGTCTCATAAAAAGTACGTGGTAGTGTTTCTCCGGAGGGCACATCCGATAAGATGTCTGAACAGTTCATCATGCCGGGAGAAGGTTCTCCAGGTCATACTTTCCTTTGCGTTTATTTTCAAGGTCAAGTTTCTGTGTTTGCTATCAGGCTGAATTATTATGAATCTATTTGGAATCCCTGATGGTATCATTAGGGCCCAGTGCAGATGTGTAAAAGCAATCCATCAACACTTGTGTGTTGGGCGTTCTTCCACGGGGGACTTGCTCTCCTATAGCCCCCTGACTGCTGTGTGCTTTGTCCTTCCAGCTTGCTGCTGTTGCATGGAGGGAGGAGGAAGAGGACCCTGTGACCTGGTGTAGTCCTAAACCCACGCTAAGGTGTGTCTTTGTCTGAATATCTGTGTGTGCAAGTGTGGATGGACGTACCAGTATGCTGCGGAACTGGGGGGGGGGTCTGCAAGGGGTCCCCAGAGCTGTGCTGGCATCCAGGAATCCTTCCACACCCCACTGTTCCCCCTTAACTTTATCCGTGACCCCTTTCTCTTCTTTTCTACCATCTCATTGCTGCCAAAACTGACCTTGCATGCTGAACATTCATATGTTGTTTTGCTGCTAACAGTGGTATGCTGGGTAGAGATGGCCTGCTCATCTCAAGGTTGCTGTTTGAGGTGTCTGGATAGCCTGAGCAAGAGATACAAGTGTTGTTCTTGTAGAAAGTTTACCCTTTGGATAACAGCATTTATTAAGTAAATTGTTTCAGTAAAGTTGTAACTGTAAGTTGTACTGTTTAAAACTCTTGTTGTATGTCATATGCAAGTATAAGATGACCTAACTTACCGCATTTGCATTCTGTGACATCACCCCATTAGTTAAATTCCTATTGTATGGCTATTTCTTAAGGAAGAGAAATATCACCTAAAATTCATGAAAACATCAAATTGTCATTTTGTGCATGAAAAATGCATTTAATCATATTTGTAGCAAAAATAATATTTCTTGCTTGTCTTTTAATGTTGTATTTCCAGTGTTTTTGAAGATTGCCCACACAATATGTATGGAAGTCAAACTATCATGCAAAAATCAGTTTTAATGAAGAGTAATTGTTGAAAAATGTATATGGTAAATGTTGCTGTTTTTTATTGTTCAGGGGCTTACCATGGTCACCGATGTGGAAACAACTTGCCACAACTTGCTGCGATCTTAAGTTAGGGTCTCTGAAGTCTGGTCCGAGGCACAGATTGCGCAGATCATCTAACTCCTTGCAGATGTTACCTCATGGCATAGTTACCCACAGCCTGGTCTCATACTTAGGCTATAACAAATGCAGACTGTGGCATCTGTACCTCCCAGATAGGTGCTCCCCTGCTGAGATGGCCTCCAGGTGTGTGTGTGTGTGTGTGTGTGTCTGTGTGTGTGTGTGTGTGTTCATGTGTACTCCATGCTTGCTCAGTTTTATTGGTGCCAAGCCTCCCTGGCAGCCCTACAAGTGACGGTGCTGTGTGCCAGGCTCCTACTGATTGTTATCAGTAGCTTTAACTGGGAGGCCATTACTGGAACCTCCTTGTGTAAGGCTGGTGGGACAGGCAGTGTGGAGCTCATACATGCTCTGCGGCTTACCCTCCTCTTACTGCAGAGCAAAATTGCAAATTCAGTTTTCCTTGTTTACAGCTGGTTTAAAAATATATGAATGTTTCTTTGTTTTCTGAAATTGATGGTTTGCTTTCTTGCCAAGGTGTGCACAAAGTAAAAGATAGTGCCCCCCCAGGATGTGTTGACTGATGTTTATATATCACTCAGTGTACGCCTGCTATCATAGACTGGGCTCAAACCTTAGTCCCAAGGAATCAGTGTTAAATACATGACCCTGTCTTTCTGTTTCTGTCTGAAAGGACAGAGAGTGTGTGTGTGTGTGTGTGTGTGTGTGTGTGTGTGTGTGTGTGTGTGTGTGTGTGTGTGTGTGTGTGTGTGTGTGAGTGAGTGAGAGAGTGAAATAAGTAAATCTCCTAGTGTCATATACTTGTGCTTTGTGCGTGATGTCACTGCTTCTGCAAGACTTGTGAGTGGCCAAATCTTAAAGTTTCACAATAGTAAGTAGCTGTTTTGGAATTTAATGAATTTGACTACACAGAAACCTCACATACGGGGTAGAGATCTGTGTGCCAAATTTCAAGTGTAGCTTGAAAAACAAAGTTGTTTATAAAGAACAAACAGATGAATATACAAAGACTGAGCTTTGTTTATAGATCAGACACTTTTCTTCAAAGTGATGGACAACTCAGTGTGACGTCAATAACCGATGAAGAGCTTTAGATATTGACACGCGATTGCTGAAACACAGTCACTTTGTCCAATACCACTGCTACCAGTGCACAATACAGTAGCTGCTTATTGAATTGAAATGCAAAGGTGATGGTGACAGAGGCTGTGATGCAAATTTAGGAGCAGCTATCTGGTACCAAGTCCTTCTGTGGACCAACTTACCAGTTTGCACCATACAGTATGCCTCCCAGAGGCACGCTGTTCCATCAATGGGGCTCAGCACGTGCTCGTGCACCCAGTTCGCTGTACTGTGGCATACGCTAGAGGTGGTGCCTGTGTTCTGCAGCCCATCTTATGGAAAAACGCCTCTGTGGACTCAGGTGTGGGCAGAATGAAAGGTGTACATGTGTGGTCAGCATAAACAGGCTCCTATTCAAGGCCCCATGGCTGCTGGCAAAGCAGTGAAATGCATGCCCACCCCCCACCCTGGCCCTGACACTAGCTAGTATGCTGCTAACATGGGGGAGCTCTCATTTGCATTCCTAATTTCGTTATCATTTCACGACTCATCGATGTAATGGACTGGAAAATAAAAACACATTCAGTAGTGCTTTGGGCAAAGGGGGACAGCTGCTGTAGCTTTGATAACCTTCCAAGGAAAATGTGTGAATTCATCAGCAGATAGGTTGGCTTCCAGTGAGACTTCTAAGGAAGTGCACATTGGATTAGTTTATGCTTCTGTAATATATTTTGGAGCTACTTTGAATTAATATGGAATTAATATGCGACTTATTTACCCAGGGATCTTGTGAACTACAAGCATAACCCCCACATAGGGCAGATACGGGTGGTTAACGCTCTGGGTCTGTTTAACAAATCAAGCACAGGTGCAGTGTGTTTAATAGAAATTTGTCGGAATGGTGGCTCAGCAAGTGGCAGTGGGTTCAGACGTGCATTCAAATCCAGCTCAGTTTGTGTGGAGTTTGCATGTTCTCCTCATGTCTGCATGGGTTTCCTCCAGATGCTCTGGCTCCGCCCACAGTCAGAAGATGCGCATTTCATGTGGACTGGCAACTCCAAACTGCTCTTCTGTGTGTTACCTTGGTCTGCTTGGTAGATGATTGTACGTCGCTCAGTGTACAGTTAGCAACAGGTGAGCATTAGTTGCTGCTGTGAAGTGCATCAGGGACCACCACTGTCCCATTTTGTCAGCTGCGATTCGGTTGTTTGAAAATGCAGCAGTTGGAGGCATGTGAGTCACCCTGTGTGCACTGAGCTGCTGAACCCCAGCTGCCCTCCTGTTTCCCTCTATCCTCTTTGTGGCTCTGTGTGGAAAGAGCTTTTCTAGATGTTCGGCTTTGTCCGGAGTTGCGTACAGACCATGAAAATGGATAGGAAATGATCCATCTTCCGCTGGATCAACCTGTTTTTCCCAGGGGTTTTATTGCTTTAGCTGACACGCCATGTGTCTGGGCAAGGAGCAGTCGCATCCTTAGGCTGCGAGTGCCGCTTTATTGGGTTCAAGTGTCGGTCATGGCAAGTCCTGGATTTTGGAGAAAAAATGACCCGCATGGAAACTTGGACTTAACAAATATTTATTGCCCAGCACTTCCCAGTCATTACCCTTCTCCTCTGAATCGCCCTAAATGCTAAGTCCCCAAAGAACCTCTGTCACACCAGTACTTCACACCCTCTTGTTGCAGAGGGCTTTGTCTAACCTTTTACAGTCTTGTTGGCTACCTTAGCAGTTCAGCTCGGCTTACCCCCAACTCCTCAAACATCTTGCCTAATCACAAAATGCAGTAACAGTGCAGTCATGTATGTAACACTCACCTTTTGTATATAACAGAAAAGCAAACAATAGTCATCTATAGCCATAAAGAGTTAAAGAGAAATTTACTAAGGGATAAATTGTTAGTAGAGGTGCTAGTAACATCATTGGTAAAATTACTCTCCAGCCCTGACCACCACTGGACCACAGAAGAAGCAGTGAGCAGATAAGCTCTTCTTTGATAGGTTTTGCTCTAAGCACCTGCCCAGTCGACACAGACGACTCACTTGGTGTCCACCTGCCATCGAGTTACTGTTCTACGACCTTCGAGCCTGAGAAGAAACATTTTAGAAGCTGTGAGCCTTGCTCCTGAAGGCCCAACACAGATTTTCTAAACCTCCAGGGGTATTTTACAGCTTGACAGAAGCACCTTGCCTAGAAAAACGTTCATAAATTAATATGGCAAATATTGCTCTGGAATTCTTTCACTGAAACTTAATGAACTTCACATACAGATGCTAATAGCATAGTAATGTTTTATTTTTCGCCTTAGTTTAACAGACTAATTTTCAAAGCTAGCCTGCACTTTCCAGACTTGTCAGTTAAGAACTCCTGCTCTTGTGAAGATACCGATATCATAAAAACCATGGACCACAGGGATGTGCCATAAAGTGATAAGTAGTGAAGTGAAGAGTAGATAGAGATCAGTTTTGTCTTTTGTTCTGTGAGATGGGCAGAAAAGTTTATTCAGTGAATGCCCTGCTTAATGGATAGATGCGGATCTGGGGATCACGCTGACTAGGTGGTGCTGTGCTTTTTTTTTGGAAGCGATCCGTTGTGAAACAATCGAGCTGTCAGGAGACATTTTGCCGTTAACTTCCTCTGGATTTGTTTATTTCCGATGCACTGCCACACCAAGTCAGTGCAGGATGTCTGTTTTCCGCAGTGCTTAGGGGACAGAGATGGGGGAAGGCTGACCACTTCACCTCCTGGCTGAGTAACACTGCTCCTAAAGCTCAATGGTTTTCTGGTTTGGGTCCTGAAAGGGAAGGCACACCTCACAAACATAGCGGCTGTCCTGTCCTGAGCGCCCAGTTGAGCAGGGAGCAGTCAAATCTTGTGGACCAGTTGTGCAGAACAAACACATCTCTCTTCCATGGTGAACCTCGGTTGCTGGTTCAGCAGTCGTGCCCCCCCCCAACTCCTGCAGAGCTCCACATGTCAATAGCAGGAAGTGGGCCCCTTGGATGCTGTCACTTTCCCCCGTTTTTCTGTACACAGATGGGATGGAGCCTGGTGCAAATCCCCCCATGATTAATTGGGCACCCGAGAGCTAGCGGCGGTGAAACTTTGTTACCGGTGACCATAAATGGTTTAAACGTAACCCTGTGCCGATTAGCTAGCACGCACAGCACTTCCCCTTATTGATATTAGTATGATTTATGAGGCCGTGTCTGGCCGTCGCCTTGAACCTTGAGATGGATGTGATTTATACGTTGCTGGTGCAGGCAGTTCACTGCAAGGCAGCGGAGATGGAGGGGCAGTTTGTGGTCCACAACGGCCGTGACCGATGGTCAATAGAGGCCAGCAATTCTGGGACCAATCTGCTCCTTTAGCTGGCTGCCCCGTCCATTAATGATATTTGCAGAGTAAATTGGGGATTTGCTTCCAGAATGATCTCTTTCTTGTGTCCACATTAACACAGGGATCATTCCTGTTCAGAGCAAGCGATAGCCTCCACAGCAGCAGCACACACCATGGTTAAGATACCAACAAGCAGAGGACTTCTCCGATATGTCCGTGGAAACACGGTAATAAAAATGAATTCAGCTGTAATCAAAAAAGCCTTAAGAGGAGATGCAGCTGTTGCTGTTTTGCGCTCCATGCTCATATTTTGACAGTTTTGTTCGTGTCTGTACCCAGAGTAGAAGGGACACCGGTGTGCATGTGAGGCTTCAAAAGACAAGTTGGCTGGCGTTCACATGGTTTACTACTCTGCCCTTCTTTGCCAGTGGTATAGATTATAATGCACTTGTTCCTTATTTAGCTGGCTTGTTTTTCTGGGCTGATCTCCAGGATCAGGGCTTTTCAGAGCATGAATACTTTCAAAGGTGCAGGCCAGTAGTCATGATGCCAGTTTTAGATTTGTACTCTACTGCAGTTTTCACAATATTAACATACATTTTAAGGTAGCCAACTGCTTTGTGAAAAATCTGAATGTTCCGGGTTCTTGCGTAACAAACACTAAGTTGCTAATGTCCCAAGTAACAATTTTTTTTTTTTTTTTAAAATAAAATAAGAATGTAGCACAACCAGTAGAATGAAGCTGGTAAGGAGACAAGCACAGTGAAATGGACATTTTGAGGGAAAGCCATTATATGGCCCACAGTGGATATTAAAGCTGAACAATCTCCCGTTATTTGAATCAAGTCCCTTCCTGACGTGTCGGACTGCAAATTCTCAAATAGGAGTGTGTGTGTAGGGTGGGTGGGGGTGGGACTGTACAAGTTGCACTGAAACCATCTGTTATGATCAGTCTTCAAACGGACACTCAGCTTTTTATATTTCTTTTTTTGTGGACTATGTATTTGTGCTGGCGTGTGGAGAGCAGTGTTATTTCCACACAGAGGTGGAATGTACAGAGGGGGAGTGGCAGCAATGCAAAGTAAATGAGAAGGAGAAGGTGTGAAGTGTGTGTACTGAGAACAGCAGGAGGGCATACACTGCATAAGAGCAGCACAAACTTTCTGCAATGCAGCACAACACACTGAAGCACTACTGCTTGTACTCAGAAAGATGAGACGCTGGCTTCTGTGTCCTGTGATCCTCTGGTATGGAAAACTGAAGTCTCCCGAAGCCAGACACTGATTATCGAGCAGCTTCGGTTAAAGCTCGGTCTGTCCGCTGATGTGCTGTTCTGGGCTTGCGAGCCCCTTTTGCAGGGCAGACACCCTTTTGTACAACTGTTGAGATGACACAGAAGTAAGAATGCCACTTGCCTTTGTACTGTATTATTTCAGTCGGTGGTAGTTTTGCGAAATTCCCTGCCCGGCTAGCTCAGTCGGTAGAGCACGTGACTCGTAATCTCAGCGTCGTGGGTTCGAGCCCCACATTGGGCATCGATGCAAATCCAGCCACAAGGGGGTGCACCTCTGTGCCGGTCCCAAGCCCGGACAAAATGGAGGGTTGCGTCAGGAAGGGCATCCGGCGTAAAAATCTGCCAAACCAAATATGCGGACGAGCCAATCCGCTGTGGCGACCCCTAACGGGAGCACCCGAAAGTGGTAGTTTTGTGAAATTAAATTCCATCTCAATACAAGCTTTCAGGCCCCTATTGTACCCTGGTAAGCAACAGTTTTGTGAGGGAAATGGTCATTAAAAGTGCAGGAAATAAAAGCGATTAATAAAAGCCAGTTGTACATATTGCATTGTTTCAACCAGCAGTTTTTAGAAACAAAAATGTCAGTCCATTGGCAGCGGTGTTACTGCTCAGCATTCAGGCTGTCTGCACACTGGATTCAGCATTGCTAAAGCATTAAAAACTGCACCGTTTAAAACAGAGAAGAGACTTTTGGAGCTTCTGTGTGTTTTCTGTCAGAAACAGCACACTGGCCTCCTATGGCTGCTGCCATAGTGTTCAGAAACACAGTTTAAAATGAGCGAGAGGGAGTGTTTGTAACCCGGATAAAACACACATTGTGCTGCTGACACCCTGCAGAAAATGGGCCTATTAGCAGCAGTACGTTTTAATTCAAAAGAGGAAAATGGATCACTTAGTGTTGAAGCACTTCTTTAAAATGAGAACCGAACACTTTTCAATGAAAGCTGTCCCAGAACAAGGTCAGGTATCAGCTCTCTTAAAAACACAGTAAGATACAAATAACATAAAAAGAAAATTAAAAAAGGATACCAATGTCCTCTGTTGTAAATACGGTCTCCCCAACGGAGAGAAGCTCCATAGCCGTTCCTTCTTCTGGCATTCAGGCCATGTTTAAAATATAAAAATCCAGACTTTACATGAATGTGTATTAATAATAAATGAGCAAAAATATAACACTGAACGAAAATCTAGAAATATGAAAGCATGAAAACATGTTGTTTTAGTATTTACTTGGTATTTTAGTGTTTTTATTAATTTATGAATACATTTATTTATTTTGGTATGATATTTTGGTTTAGTTTTAGTTGATATTTTCTTTTCCTTATAAGAAATAACAGTAATTTGACCCCCTCGCAATGGGAATTTGCCTCACACAGTGATTTGAGGGTTAATCCTGTTATGTACAGTAACGCTGAAGGAAGCTGCCTCGATTCACACTCCGTAAAGCGTTACAGTGGTTTCTTTTATGCCCCACAGATCTGCACTGCTTGTAAGCATCCTCACTTGAGACTGTCTCTAAAAAGTTAGCTGACTGCTCTGTTTCTCCAACACATCCGTACCGAGTACGCTTCACGTTTCGATGCCCGTTTAAACGGACCAGTTACCTTGAGCAGCATTTCTCCTGCTATGTGTCATAAGCAGAGCTGTGAGAGCGCTGATCCCTGTTTAAACAAGCACGCTGCCTTTAGCAGGGAGGGTTTAATGATGCTGGATGAAGCCCCATTGCATTTGCATAAATCTCTATCAGCGGGGGCGGCGAACCCATGGTTTGCTTTGTTAATAAGACAGAGTGCTGGAATAAATGGTTGCTGGGTGATGGATGATAAGGGGCCAGGAAAGGCCATGCTGCGTTCTGCAGTCGGATTCACGGTGGAACCTAGCCGAGCTGTGACTGTGAGATGGGCCAAGTGCTGTGTCCTCTGAAGTGACAGACGAGGAGGGAGGAACGAGAGGCTTCTCGTGTACAACTTCATCTCCCCCGGTCAGTCCTCCGCAGATGTTCTCTACTCAGTCTGCTTGTGCTATGGCTGCAAATGTGCAAAGAGCCCCAAATTTACACCTGCTCATACTTCAGCTTTATAGCTGCTAGCATTTGCTTTTATTCAGAACAATTTACACAAATTGTCATTTTCACTTTGTGCAGCTGGGTCAGTGCTAAGTCCATATTCTAAGCCACTACGCCACCCTTCAGTTTTTATCCATTTTCTTTTTAAGAAAAACCTTAAAGCGTGAGGTGGAACATGCTTTCCGTTATTTTCCAGTTACGGTAAATTAAGTACCGATAATACTGCAAAAAAGTGGTCGAGCGAGTGGTCGGGTGAATCCAGGTGTGGACGGTTCATTTACAGTGGAAGTGGTGTAATGTTCACAAACAGCTCTTCACACGGAGGAGACTGAAGAACTAAAATGTGGCATCAGGGCTGCTGGTCAAACCTGAAGCAGCGAGGAGCTTCACTTGAAACTTGGCTTTCGAGGGCAGTGCACCAGAGGTCAGCCATACAGTAGAACAGTAGCACTCAGGCAGGGAACCCCCTGGTGCTGTCATGTGTTACCGATTTAGTTCTATTTTCATAGCAAGATTTGTAATATCTGGTGCATTTTATGAAATTGCAAGCCACTGTACATTGAAAAAAACAAATGGCTTTACTTTGCTTATAAATAAATTTTACAGCATGAGATTGGTCCATCTGATAAATATTATGCCTGTCTCCCCTGCTGGCTGCATTAGTAGAGTAAAACCCTTTATATTTAGCGATAAAACAACACAACATATTTTTAATGTCTTGCTGAAAGGGACTCAAAATCACTGTAAGAGTTATAATTTGTTATGACTCAGAGGTACAGATTTATGAAGAATTTTAACATTGAATTTTATTATAGAAAATTTTCACCTGTAAAACCAGAAAACATTTCACCATTAACAACTACCAGTTGTGTAAGCGCTGCATGTTTTTTGAATAATTTAACATTAAATTCCGAAGTGTTCTTGAGAAAAATAGACCGAGGACTTAAATAGCTTCAAAAGTGCAATCGGTTCCCCATTAAAATGTGATGTGCGAAGTCACCGAGTGTGCCTGGGGCCATGGCCCGACCACCATGTGCTGTTGTGCTCCTTCGGCTGTTCTACATCTTCACCTGCACGCTGACGTGTTAGCTGGAGATGCAGAGCACCTTTCAATACCTACCTGCTCACATGGGTTTGAGCACAAGCAGCCGTGTGGCTCGGCCTCCGTATTCAGTCCCTCTCTGCCTGGTAGCTTTATGTGATGCATCGCTTTTAAGCGCAATTCCTTCATGTTGTGTCTGCCTGGGATTAGAGGGACCCGGGGGAATAGGCATGGCGTTCTCTAAAGTCTCGTTGTTCAAGAAAATGCGCATGTGGCTGTGTACTTCGAACTCACTAGCATGCACACGGGTCCCTGGTAGAACACGCTGCTTCTCACACCGCTCTTGGTTTTTAGGCATAAACCTTTCTTACCGTTGTTCCCCACAGCTCTGGGCTCTTGGGCTGGGGCCTGGCTTGCACCTGATGCTCAATGGGGTCAGACGAGAATGAGGCTTTTGAGCTGTGCGTAGTTTGTTAATGAAACAATATTAAAGGCCTCATTGAATCCCAGACAAGCTTGGTTCTTCGTCTTATGGCCGAGCATTTTCATGTGCGGTGCTCATCCTGGACAGCGCCACAGCCTCACTGTCCAGAGTGTTGAGTGTTCAGTGGCCATGTGCCTTCAGCCATTCCACTTCCCATCCAGCCTTCCTCTTCCTGCCCATATCTGCACATTCGTTTTGTCTGAGTTTCAACTATGTTTTGGAATTTACAGAGCACACAAATCCTAAATGCACTAAAAATACAAGCTGGCTAAATACAAGAGTTGTGCACAAGCTTGGATGAAAATGTTCTGGAGCAGCAGATGGCGTAGTGGTTAGAATTGTCACCTTGCACTTGAAGCAACCTCAAGCTGTAGTACCCTTAATCCAGGTATTTACCCTGAAGTAGTGCAGTAAAAATTACCTAGCTGTATAAAATGATAAATAATTGTAGCTAGCTTGTTATAAATTTGATCAGTGAATAAATGCGAATGTCTTGCAGGCATACTTTACTCATGTGTGATATTAGGGGATGTTTGGCTATAAGCACAAGCATCACACTGTAACACATGGGCGGTTGAAATACTTGAGAGCAGAACCTCACTGTAGCAAAAGATACTGTAGTGGAGTTATACAAAAAACGACAAACGGAAATGAATTACCTCGGTGTAGTGGTACAAATACAACTGAAATAGGTGGGTGTTAACAGTATACGAGAGCGCAAAACTGTGTCACACAGATGCAGTTAAAGTGTGAGGGAGAGCAGTGTTTCTACAGAGCACACAGCCAGCAAAACACCTGGGCAAAAGGTGTGTGATGTGACAGCGCTGCCCAACAGACAGTGTGGACGTGGGGTACCTCAGGCAGGCTGTCCTGGGGGACATGGCCCTGAATTACTGAAGCAGCTGCTGGAGGCCAGATGGGGCCCTGTGGCACTCTTGCAGCCCCCTGCACAAGAGATGTTGTGTCTTGGCTGTGTGGCAGCAGTGGGCGCTACACCAACATGACTGTCCTAATGTTTCTCTTCACTGTACTCTAGGCTGATCCAGAGCCACAGGGAAAGAGGAGCTCTCCGCTTGACACATCGATGTAAAAAAAAAAATACTGGCCACATCTCCACAGCTGATGCTGGGAGACATCCTGGGCAGCCTGTCCCTGCACCCCTTTTTTTTAAAATAAATAAAAGCAAACCTTACGCAGTCATTCTTTCTGTGATGTTCAGGTGAACGCAGTCCACCAAAAGTAAATTGAAGTCTAGTAATTGTTTTCAGGCTGCATATTAAGTTCAGGGATTCTTACATGAAGACATAACAAATAGTGATTTTGCAAGTTCTAAAATAACTCATGAATGAAATTCCCATGAACTACTTTCCAATAAGCTTCTCAGTTTTCCAGTTCACATTGAAGCCTTCATAAGATGGAAAGGAAACCTGTGTCAGCCCCTAAGTTTAGCAGTTGGGATGTTATTCAAGCTTTGAAGGGGTGACTAAATGGTTGCCATCACTGCTATTTATGTATTTAACGGAGTTGTGTGCCCGTGGAGATGTAAACATGGAACGGGCTTGATAAGTAATTGTGAACATCTGGGAATCCAAGCAGCCTCTGGAGCCAGTTCATCATTTCTTGGGAGATGATGCTCACAGTCAAATGATGCATTGACACACAGCTGTAATGTGGTGTCAGACCCCGTAATGCCCTGATCCACACTGTTTTCATGCTCGCATTGCTGAGGAGAGTTTGTCATCCCTTCCCTTCCTATGGATAAGGCTACTGTAAAAGCCAAAGAATGGAACCACAGCCAACTGCATGCCACTTTGCCTGCATGGCGGGATGTCAAGGGAAGGGAAGGGGAGCCTTAAATAGAATCAGCATGATCACTCATCCCCCTTCATGGGAACCACTGACTGGCAAATGCGGCACATGGGCTCTCAGGAGGTTTACCTCCTCCTGAAGATCTCTGAAGCATGTAGATGGATGAGACATGTATCAGCCTGGCCTGGAACATGTGGTGCTGAAGGTAGCCCAAGTTGTGTAAATGGGTTCAGAGGGTCATGTATTTGTACTTGAAGTGTCCATACACTTATTTGTGCTCCAGGATAAGAAGAGAGAAGTCCTCTGTGTGCAGCTCCTGCACCTTATCAAAGCGGAGGATCGTGGGGGTTTTGTGTCTACGTGTGTTCGGCACAAACTGCATAAGCTCTCTTATCTTGTTGTGGTTTATTTTGTTTTAATTGAAATTGGGATAGCTTCCCGTTGTAGATTGTTCACGCTCAAGTGCAAAAATGAAAATGGGAATTTTAATTAAGTCAGAAAGTGATTTATTCCTTTAGACATTTTTTTAACCCCTCATGTATTATATTGCGCAGGTTTAGTAGAAATGGTCTAGGGCGGCAAAGAAGGATGAGTCCACTGTGGGGGACCCCGGGGCCATGGGGCTTTGTGCTGTAGACTGGAGGAGTACAACTGGTTCAACGGAAGGGCCCTGTCTGTACTGTACACACAGTGAGGATCCTACCAGTTTATGAACAAGGGACAAAATATGTCTGGTTTGAAAAACTTGTTATGGAACAGCCTCATTTGCGACATGCACCACCGGCTGGACTCCCTGCCAGCTCTCTCCAGCTCATCTCTCTAGAAAGATTTTTGCATGGTTAAGGATTAAAATGAGAACATGTGTTACGAAATGGATGCATCTGTGTGGTTACAGTTTATTGTACAGTAGCAGAGTTACCTGGCACTGCCCAGGCAGACTATGGAAAGGTAAGAACAACGTAGTAATAGCACATTATAAACCAGCAAACTGTACAAGTCTTAAAGCAGCTGCATTCAGATTGTTGGTGCTGTTGGACCTGTTGGACAGGAGGACAACACAGAGAGAGACGCAGTGATCATAGTCTAGAGGAAAGGGGAAAAAAAAAAAAAAAAAAAAACATAGATCACCCCCACACGCATTCCATATATAATTTCTTATCCTCTTACCAATTCAGCTCTCGAATCCCCCTCCCCATCACCCCGTGTGTGTGCTGAAAAACAAAGCTGTGCATAAAGAACAAACAGAGATTGAGCTTTACAGAGATAGGCATGAAAGGGGAGCAGGAAGAGTTAACTGCAGCTGGCTTTTTTATTCTGCCACGTAATATAACTGCAGTCATGGGGGGTCGACGGGCAGCTGGGGGGTTGGGGTTCCTGGAAGCACGGGGAGGGGGAGGGGTGGACTGTACATGCACTGTGGAGGGCATTTTCCTCCATGTTCCTCTCTGTTAATGTTATTTGTGTTGGGTTTGGGTTTGATGGAGCCCCCCACCACCCCGTGCCTGATCCAAAACCTGCTGGGGAGTCCACTGTGTCACTCCAGTGTAACAAGGAACAGCTGTTCCTCCACTTATTGTGCAGAGAGCTCAGAGCACAGGCTCAAAGCCCACAGAGGACAGGGAGAACGGGGCACAAAGTCTGGGGTCAGGGTGAGCAGTCTTGTTCCTGGTGGACAGGGGACAGCATGGCAAAAGCAGACACTTCCACGGTAAGATGTGCTTCTTCATCTCTTCTGCCTGAAGGCTGTATTGTCTACTTGGAGGAGGCCACCTCTTTTGCGGCACTCTTATAAATGGGCATCAGGGCTCAGATCCTCCCTTTCCCGCGTGTGTGTCTGTCATTATGAGAGGGACGTGCAGGTGTTCAGGCTGCTTGCTTGGGTGGTTTTCCTGCGTCAGGTGATGAAAGGTTGTATTTAATAGAAACACACATCCAGAGGAACAAAGGGTATGATTTGTGTGAATGCGGAATAAGAATACGTTGTAATGTAGTTGGAGGACAGCGCCATATCGTCGGGGGGCAGGTCTGGGCATTTTTACATTCACCCAGGTGTTCTGATTGCAATGAAGTGCAGGACTGCTTCTACCACTGCTGTGTAGTCATGTTTTCCAGTGTTGGCCTCCTTTTTCTGTTTCGCTCACCTTGTCCCTCTTGTTTCAGGGGCTTTACAGCTGCTCTTGGCCTCTGGCTGTTGTTAACACAGTTTGCCGGTCTTCTGCGATTAGCTGCCCTCCCCTCATGACCACATGTCTGGGGTTGGTTGCTGTGATCATAGCTGCAGTGGCCACACTGTAAAGTAATGACTCTGCATTCCTCAGCAATAAGTATGTCAATAGCCAGAGCAGAGAGGCTAAATGCCGTTTGAAGAAGTAACCGACCATTATGTTACGTTTCGGGGCTCCAGCATGTTTTGCAAGGACTGCCTGATCTATCATTAAAATTTTTTGAGGCCTTCATTTGTTTGATTTAAGAGGATAGACACATTGTGTTAACCCTCACGTGAAACAGGAGCTTTCCTGTGCCATGGTTAGCTGTACACGTTATCTGCTGGGTTGGCGTCAACATAAATACAGAATTTTGCTATTTGAAAATTAATAAAGAGCAGCTCTTCCGGATCAAGGTGTTCCATGCATGTCCTTATTCTCTATAAAAATCTACTGAAAGTCAGAATGCTCATTCCTTTCCTGGCATCGAGTCCTACCCAAGGGGACCTTTTTTTTTTTTTTTTTTTTTTTTTTTTTTTGAAGGACTTATTTTCATTAGTTCGCAGGCATCCATTCATATATTTTTCTTTGAAATAATTTGCTCTTCATCTCCTTTCCAGCTGAGATTACATTGTCGGATGCGTTTATGTTTATGCATTAGGCAGATGCTTTTGTCCAAGTCCCAGTGTGAACAAAAGTGCATCCCACGATAAGCAGAGGGCTAACATACGTGCTCTAGTCACACTGTCCCTTATCAGCTTGTGTTCAGTTCAGCCATTGAGCACATAAATTCCTGTGAAATGCAAACAGAAAAATACAGTTGGTACTTAAAGATAAAAGGCAGGCGATGAGGGGCTAACTTGCATATTTTTTACCTATTTGTTTTGTTTTTTGTTTTTTTTTTAAATGATGACTGAAGAAATCTGCAGAGGATGGCTGGCAGTAACAAGGTTTATTTCTGGGTTTTTGGTTTAAGAGAAAATCTGTTTTAAGGAGAGAAAGTTGAAACATGAAATGTGAAAAGATGGTGATGTAACAGTAAAAATATATTTTTTATAAACAAATGTATTCACATAGAAGTAAAAGGATGCCATGCATTTTTCAGACATGGAGTAAAAATCCCTGCTCATTTCTGCATACAAACAAATTATTATTGAAGTCGAGCGCGTGTGGCCGGTTTCACAGCTGTTATTGCACACATTTGCCACCAGCTGCCTGTAGCAGGGACATACAGTATGGGTAGGAAAATCGGTAGGGAGGCAATAATAGATAGTAAAGGACTAACTTAATCCATGTTAATCTTTTTTGTGTGTTCAGTAAGGAGCAGTGACAGAAACATTTCCCCCGCAGCCTGGCGCAGAGGTGGCTGGAGAACCTGGACCAGTGCTGCACAGAGGTCATGCTGGATGTGTACCTTGCAGCTCTGAGATACAGACACAGTTGCATTACTGCAGCCTGAACACTGGGCTAAACAGCACTGCGGCTACCAAGGATGTTTGTCAGTTACGCATGAGCTATTATTTGTTTGTTACCCCATAACACAATTTTCATGTTTTGTAGAGGTTTGGCTTAGGGTTAGAAGTGAACAGTGAGCATCACCTCATGGCATCACTTATGCTGCTAAGCGACTGCGGTTTGGTTGTCAAGCGATTAAAACTGGTTGTTCACAACCAGGAACCTTGGTTACACCCGCGAGCTGCATCCCATCTTGTACTTGTGTTTCTCCATCTTCTTGGACGCCATTGCACTAAAAAACATGCAATGCTCACATTTAAAACTGTGCCATACACAATAAACATTAAGTGTATAACAATGTACCTACATGTTCCCAGCTTCCGTATACATGCCGGCCAGTTTCTACTGGACCATATATCATATTTGCAGACTTAACCATTCCTAATCCTTCTTTGCAGCAAATATACTGTAATCCTGAGAGCATGTGCAATACGAGCATTTAGAGTGCCATTGTGTGTCTGCGTGTGCGTACGTGTATGCACATGCATTTAGTGTTAACGCTCCCTCTGCTTCTCCTCACAGGTTTCTCCATAAACCCCATCCTCCAACGTTGCCATGTTCAGGAACAGCTTGAAGATGCTGCTCAGCGGTGGCAAATCGAGCCGCAAGAACCGTAACAGCGGTGAGTTACCTTGTCCTTGATCTCATTGTTGGTTCAACTGTCAAGTACCGGGGAGCATCGCCTTGAGCATATGGTGACCACTGGCTGTGTTAGCGTGGAAAGTGTTGTGTTTCACTCAGTTTTGATCCCACATCTTTAAATTTGTGGCCAAACCTATGAGTCATGAAACTGGCCAGTTTCATCTTTTTGCTCCCTGCCATGGTTGGCCTTGTCCTGTTGTTAACTGCAGCGGCCTGACACTGCCGTATGGTTCCCGTTGTTATTGCTGGTTTCTGAAAACTTTTGGTTGGAAACGGAAATGGTAACGCTGCTGACACAAGGTAAGAAAGTACCAGAACACCTCAGACCATCAGGGTGGCAGTGAGGCAAGATGGTGATGTGTGAAGAAAGTGGGTGACTGCTGTTTGTCCTCAGCAAGAATGCAGTGTGTGCGCCACCATGGCTCAGTGGTACTGCGACGATAGCTGCTCGCCTGCATGCACACATTCCCACGCAGCCTTTCGACTGTCCTCCCCAGCCTGGCCCTTCACCGCTGAAGGGTTTCTGCCCTCGTCCTACAAGCCCGATCCAATCTTTTGATGTAAAAAGAGCTTTTATGTCCCAGGTGACACAATTCCTGAACCCATGTTGCCGTGGAAGCCTCTCTGAGTTGTATAATGTGAATTACACAACACATTCCGTGCAACTGTTGCATTTTGAAGCACTTCAACTTGCTTCCCTCTGTGGACATACTTAAGTGCTAGAGCACAGATTTCAAATAATATCTCTCCAGACGTGCTGTGGATTGTGTCTTCATCCCAGTGTCTTTTTGTAATCACAGTAAGACACAGATTTAAAGTTTTTTGGAAATTTGGGCAAAATTTAACCTTATAGATTCTCAGTATGATAGGAAGCAGCCAAGTGGCTCTCCTGTGTTGCGATGCACTAAGCATAGTTAAGTTTCCGTATGTGAATCCATTAATGTACTGTTTTTTTCATTTTTTTTTTTTTAAAGTTGTCCTCATGAGTGTTCTCAAATTTACTTTACTGATGAGTTTCTGCTCTGAACCGATAAAGAGGAATTGAATTTGTGTGGCTAGGAATCACCTGTGCATGCATGTTTGTGCTGCCTGTTGCATCTTGATCAAAATTGCACAAAGGACATAAATGGGAGTCGAACAACTGTTGTCACTTTGCCAAATTATAACATAAAGTTGCTGTGCGGTATGTGTAATGAGCCCTGTTCTAAACAATTGGTGCACCATTCCTTGCTGATAGGTCAAGGTGACAAAGATGTTGAAAGTGTAGAGCATTTTAATAGTCATCTTGTTGACTTGGTCAGCTGCTGCCCTCTGTGGTGCAATGAGATTGAGTCAAGGGTAAGGGTGCTGATGGACCTCTTCTCAACACACTGTGATTCCTCAGGAAGTAGGAGTTCCTCAGCTCATATTGGTCCTTAGTTGGACAAAATTGTCCATCCCAACCCAGATAAGAAGCTTCAGCTCAGGCCAGTGCGCAGTAACAAAGCTCATAATTTGCAATGCCCACGACTGTGGCAGCTCTGCCACCAGCTGTAAAGCAGACCATTTGCAATTACAGCCATTATAGGTGTGAGGTTGAGTAGAAGGTGGAACACACTGATCATGACCATTCGGCCCACCGAGATGCGGTCTTCTAACGTCAAAGTTTCGGTTTGTAGGAAGGACCTCTTGAAGAGTGTTCCTGTAATTTGTTCCTTAGGAACAAAATAATGCAACTCTGACCCCTGCGATCCCTTTCGAGAAAAACTTTTGGCAATTTGGATCAAGTAGAGAGTAGAGCTTGACATTTGACCTGCCAGGCTCTGTGCTTCCTTTGCTTCTGCTGATGAGGAGCGCGAAGCACTTCTGCTCGGAGGTTTTCCGTCGAATCGCTGTGAGTGCCCATCGTACTGCCGGACCCTGTATTTAGGACCATACTTTGTCATGATAATTAGACATGTTTGCAGAAATTTGATTAAAACTGTTATTTGCTGAGATGGACTGAAAAAATTAATATTTGCTGCGAGTCGAATATTACAGGAAAAGTAGTCCCATTTTATCAAACTAGGTTGTTTCTCCTTTGACATCCAGTGGGGCCAAGCAGCTGCTGAAGAGTCATCTTTGTGGCATCTGAACAGGTCTAAGCCTCAAAGTAATGTGATGAGCCAGGGTGGAGTGGCATCCTGTCACCTCTGGCTGTCAATTACACACATTGACAGATGAGGGCGGTGGGCAGGTGGTGGGCCTGAGAGCAGGGCCACCAGCAGGACGCAGCAATTACTGTTTATTGAGTAAATTGAGCATCTCTGCGCTCGAGGTCAAACTTGTCTGTGTAATTTGTGCTGGTGTGTGAGGTCACTGGGGAGCACTGGCAGCCACGGAGATGCCGCCAACCCAAAACCGGTGAGCCTGCTTTAACATGCATAAATCCTGGAACGTATTTTCAGTATCAAAACCGATTAAAACTCGAGCAGTGTCTTTCCAGACCTTGGGGAGCACGTTTACCTTCCGTGACCTCACCCAGGTTTCAAGTTTTAAATGATTTTTCTGGGCCGTTTTTCACCTTTTTCTGACTGGGGATTTAACAAAGTAGCAAGAAGTCCTCCCATGTTGCCATCTGCTTTGCATAATTAAGTTTCTCTGCATACAGTAGTGACATGGAAAGGTGACTTGTGAGCACCAGGGGAGTTATGGCTTGCGTGGGTTTGGGCTCTCAACTTATACTGGCTCTTCTTTTCGCCATTTATAAAAATTAGTTCCATTCATGTCTTGTAGTTTTTATGGCGTAGAACAGGAAGATTTGCACCAACTGAAAAATGTGGCAGTTGTGTTTTCGTTTCAGCTTCACTGATAAAGCAGCATATGGATGGGATATGTTCAATAAAACCAGTCATTGTGCGGTCTGTAAGCAAGAAGAGCGTGTCTGTGATATCATACTGTTAACTGGTAGGTTACGGTGGTATTCTGGCCTTGTGAGAAGATTGAAAAATGACATCTAGGGAATCAAACGTTGTGTAACTGATGTGCACTCTTTAAACAGCAAAGCTAAGGATGCAGACGCCGCTCAACATGTCTGTATCCATTTGGCTGTGTTAGCCAAGCTCTCCGACTGGCGCTGTTGCTCCGCTAGACATCCGTTTAAACCTCCCACTGATCTTCTCAAAGCCCGGTCCCAGCCTGTGCCGTCGCATTGTTTCCTGTCAAACACTAAATCACTAATCCTTGATTGGAAGTTTTTTGAACTTGGTTTGCAGTTATTTTCATGCTCGGCGCTCCTATTTTTGGACATCAGAATGAATGATACACTGGCGTCTTGTGTAGCAAACATTTGAACGATGGATTTTAAAACATAAAAACATTCTCCGGGTTATTTATGTGTTAGTACTGTTTTCGTAATTCATCCGTTTCCTAAAATTTCTATCTGTTGTGCAGGGAAAGTGACCTGAGTTTCTGTACTGAGCCAATAGCTGGCACAACAGCAACATGGGACTAACTTGATGAAACTCACCATTGTGTACAGCTCACTGTGATAATTTTAAGGTTATTTTAACTGCTTTAAGATGAATATAATTGTGTTACAGTGAATCTACTTATTATAACTTTGAGATTTTTACAGGATCTATCCAGCAGATTAATTGAGGGAAGCCTGCATAAGTGTTTATTGATTCTGAATGAGTGGTGCATGTACATTTAGATTTACAGACAAATTGGGTTAGGAATAGACTTGTGGTCCCATTTGTTTTTCTAAGTTGAAGAGCCAGTGTTGTGTTGATATTTAAATTTGTTATTTGCATTTTTGCAGTTTCAGTAATGCTCTATTAACCTTAAATGTGAAATACTGATGTGAAAAACTAATTCTTTCTGTTTTAGCTATATAAATGAGAACATAGAAGGAATCTGTTATCAGCACTTTTTTATTATGTGTTCAGCTATATTACAGTTGAGTAGGCATAAGGCAGTTATGCAAACTTACTGAGTTCTCAGCTTGATTATTTGGTTTAATGTGTTCACAACAACACTCACCTTGTGTGAGTTCTCCACCAGAAGCGACACAGTGCCTTTGCTAGGGTGTAGTGTGTGATCTGGTCCTGTAGATACTTGGGGGCAGATCCTTTAACCTTCTTGTTTGCAATCCAGATATGCTCTGGTGACTCTCCCCGAACTTCCCTGGAAGCCACAATACATAATAGAGGAAAAGTCACATCCAGCCAATGAATAACTGCCCAGCAGAATGAACCGAAAATTAAGGACTGGAGAAGCAGCCCAAGTACCCTCTAGACTCCTGCTTCAGCTCTTCTCCTCAGCAGCGACCTATTTCTTGACAGTAAATGTATGGTAAGATTAATATATTGGGTGCACCCATTCATGCGTGAGCTGAGCAGACTGCGCAGGTGCAGGTGTCATGCGCACTGTCTGATGCGAGCAGATATAATATCTGCCTTAGCAGCACATGGCTCTGCTTCATATTGACTTGGCTGGGGATGCAGCCAGGCAACGCTGCAGTGTTAGACTGCCTCAACGCCACCAGCTAATCTCAAGCCGTGTCATGGCACCCAGGCTTCTTTCTTGCGCTCTTCCTCCAGTTGAGCCACACACTGCTGGTGCCTTAGTGGCTTTCTAGCATTCTCTGGAGGTTCTCTCCTCATCAGAATCCTTGTGAAAACCTGCGTGGCAATGCTGTTCTATCGGGGAAACGGTGCCTGGTGAGCCGGGCAGCCAGATGTTCTGGTTGAACTTGGGACATTGGATCATGTGCTAGCTCCTTCACCAAGGAGACATACTGCTCTCTTAGTTTGTCCCTTGAGACTTTCCCTCTCCAATTCATTGACAGTCTTGACTATGGGAAGCGTGAAACAGGTTCTGAATCTACTTCTACAGAAATCTTTGTCCGCATTTTTCTTTGTACCGCTGTGCATCTCCCTATCCGTTGTCCTCTCCCACGTTTCCTTCCTGAATATCTCCCTCTACCTGGTTCTGGTGTTGCTGGTCTTCGTGGTTGGTGCATGTCAGGATGATGTGGTGCTGTGAAGAATTCAGATATACTGTAAACCGTCAGTTCATCTGTAATGTAACCTATAAAGATGGGAGTGTTTGGCCTTCTGCACCTTCGCTGTACTTGCCCACAACTGTCTGCTCTCTTTTCCAAACCCGCAGCCCCCTACATATTTGCAAAGAGAGGGCCAGTCTTGATTTCACCACCATAGAATTCCTTTATTGTAATCGTCATCTAATCCCAGCACATCAGTCTACATTTTGTTATTGTACAGACAGAGTCTGCTGACTTTCAGTCGCCTTGACTACGGTATTAGTCATCTGAGGGCTGAAGATGGCTTCTTTTGTGAGGGCAGATGTAGTTAAATGCTAAGGAACCTGTTGTTTGAGTAGCTGAGAGTTGGTGAAATACAGGCCATCTCACTGTACACATGGTCTGAGAATGTTGTGGCTGCTGCTGAGTTCCACACAATGGTAATATCCACCATACAACATCAGTTACAAGAGCATCAGTTCTCTTGCTTAGTATACAAGCCGTTACTTTGACACAAAACAGAGCGATGCATGTTCCTTGACTACTACTTCTTAACAGCACTCGGCTAGTATTTCATCTTCCTGTTCCAGCTGCTGCATTTAATCTCCGGGACTCCTCTTTGTTTTAGTTTAAACGCTACAGTAGGGATGCAAGTCCAGCTGACTCTAAACATTTGAACTGATCTTTGTGAAGAGCCTATTATGAAGGTCCATGGTGCCCACCTTCTTTTCTATATGGAGAAAGCAACTTCTGTTTCTTCAGGTGAGCCTCAGTGATGCTGGATTCACAAAGTGATGTGGGCTTGACCACTGCTGCCAGATGGATCGAATCAGGCGTATCGTCACCGTGCATCACTTATGTTGGGAATGACCTGACAGTCGTGTGCAGATTTTCTAATGTCTGGGCCTGTCCAACTACGGGAGCACCTCAAACTTGCCATGTCACTGCATTTGAATTGGTTGGCGCAATCTTTGTCCACATTGCTGACCAGCTCCAGGATGTGGTGGTGAAGATACTTCACTTTGTAGGTAATGCTTGTCTATCTCCCTAGGCTGCTGAACACATTGGCATTGCTCTCTCTCTTTCTCTCTCTCCTGCAGGTTTATTGGAGTAGCAGAGTTAAAACTAAGGTGTGTTGCAATTAGCATATTGCCTTTAATTATTATTAATATTATTAATATTAAAATATTTCTATGCTGCTGTAACTGGTGTCAGAATTTGCGGTGCTGCTCTCGGTCTTCAGCACCTCCTGCTCAGATAATGGGAAGCTGGCTGATATTTTGGGAGGTGGCAGTATTTCTGTGACTCCCCCTCGAAAGCCCGTGGACGTGTGTGTAAGCCCTCTTGTGAGCGATAGTTGAGGAATGTTGTCATGCGAGTCACGATGTTGTGTAGACAGCCAGCTCTGCTTTTGAGGGATTAGTGCTGCTCTTGTGATTGCACCACGCTAATTTCTCTAAGCCAGAACAAAGGCCAGGCACTGCATCACCTTATTCTACCAAAAATGCTGGACGTGCGGCTGGTTGCCTTCTGACAAGGCATCCCAGTGAGATCATTGTGGTCTCAGGGGGGCTTTTCACCAATGGACTGGTCCAGTTGACTGCTTTTTATTAAACTGCACAACATCTGTCTACACACTGTGGTACTTCTCTGGGTGTGGTACCTACCTGTTCCAGTGACTTCTGTCACTGCCGAGTTGTATGTGTGCAGCTGTAGCCCCATGCAGTTTCCTAAAGGATCAGCACGGTATCTGTTTGACTGTCTATCCGTCTAGCGATCTGCTGTAGCTGCCGTATGTAGTGGTATGTATGTGCAAGCAGGCTGCCACCCTGGCACCTCAGTGGATAGAGGTTACACAGAGCTATGGTTCTCCGACTTCTGTCAAAACCCGATGGCACCCAGATACACGCACACATAAGTACCTACAAACAGAAGCACACTCTTGAGATACGTACACAGTGGCAGACACACACTGGTGCCACATTGACATTAAATCAATGGCACCCACAGCAGACCTGCCTGACTATTACAGGGGTAAAGTATTATTCAGGTGTGACTGTAGGTTGAGCTGGAGAGAAGCAAAAGGGTTTATTATTTGTTTATTTTAATTAATCATTTATTGATTGTTTCATTCATTCATTATCCTTAACCACTTTATTCTGATTAATGCATAACAATATTATTATTATTATTATTATTATTATTGGTGATCAGTGAAGGCAGCTCCTCAGGGATGTGTGCCTGAAAGAGTTAAGAAACCTTGAGAGAGAAAGAGAGGGAGATGGGGTGAGGACGATAGTGAGGGGGAGGGACATACGGCCGCCTGCGCTTACTTGCTTGCTTGGATGTATCTGTGCGCGCGCGCGTCGACACCTGCCGCTCGGCACGCTGCAGAGCTCCTCCTGCCTCTGTGGCGCTCTGTCTGTCTGTGCCTCTGTCCTCCGCATCCTCACCCTTACCATGGTGCTGGAATCCTGTGGACGGCGAGTCCGATGCATCCAACAGACTGAGGTGAGCTGGGCAGTGCCGTGGGTCAGGGCTGGGGTGTTCTTAGGGCCAAATTCTGGCTGCAGTTGAGGTTCAAGCAGGGTTTCTGGCCAGAGTGGTTGATGTTTTGTATGGTGATGATATGGTGAACTCACAATATGCTGTAACACACAGGGAGCATTTACTGCTCACGTGCGGGTGTGTGCGCGCGCGTGCTTCTTAGCAGCAATTCGAATGCCAGTCTGCACCCAGTTCTGTAGACTGTGTTTCTTTCCGTCTTTGATGTCTGTCTGCCGGCCTTTGGGGCGCTTTGGCTCCTTCATGTTTCCCTCGTGTGTCGCTCTGTCCTCCCCTCTCAGCACTGCTGTCACCGCTGCATGTCAATTCTCACCTGCTAAGACGCATGACAAACAGCGGGTACAGCCCAGGGCTCCGTTTTCCACACGACTGTTTTTTATTTTAATTATTAATACACATGAAATGCTATTCGTTCTGATGGAGGCTCTTCAGCCCGAGGTAACGGCTGGGCCTCTTCACCGCCCACAGCTCCCTCCATGCAACACCCTGTCCTGCCTTTTTCACTGTCCCCAACACTCCGTCATTCTCCGCTGACATTGGCACTATCCCGCCCACCCGCTGGTGCTGCTTCAGGCACACAGGGGAAAAAGGAAGGGTGCGGTCACCGTGTCTGTGGCAGCCGGTCGAGTGCAGGTCTCACAGTAGAACTCCATAGCTTACCTACATCCTCCTGTATCCTACTCATGTCTGAAGGCACCTGCCCATACCCTGTTTTTACCCATCTATATACACTTGTACCTGCCTTACCCCTTCACACTGGGCCAAAGCAGGCTGCATAGTGACTGCAGGTGCATCGGGGTCCTTTTGCCTGGGATGTCTCGGTGCGGGACGTCCTCTGGATGTCCACTTATGTCTCCCGTGCGTGTTGCTACAACACGAATGATGCTATTTATCGCTCAAACTGTACCTCTCTTTTTCTTGCTTTTTGCTTTTAGCTGTACCAGGGTCATTTATTTTTATTTATGTAATTGATAGCTGTCTCCAAAGCTATTTTTCTACAGCAGTTGTTTTCTGTCTCATTGACTGTCTGACCCTAGTGAGAACCATCAGATAAGGTAAATATGAACAGCTACTGAAACAGTTGATTCAATACCATGGTAATAATAATAATAGCTCCTTACACTGATTTATCGGTTTACACAGCAGAGTAATTTTTACTGCATCAGTCATGGGTAACTGCTGCGCTAAAGGGTAGTACAGACCAATGCATGTTTCGAATGTGTGCCCTTGAAACATACGGTAAATTTGACCGTCATGTCACCTGCTGGCCCTAAGATTCCTAACTGTTGTTAAGAATGCAATTGATTTTGTGTGGAATTAATTCACAAGACCTCCTTTGTTGTTGTCCTCCTCGCACCCTGCACACATGTGACAAACCCCTCCCCTGCCATGCACAGGGTCAGAGAAGGACAACCGTGTGCTGCTCTCCCCTCCCTCCTACTGTCCCTTTTTGCCAGATGAATATGTGTGGAAAGCAGGCATTAACAAAAAATGAACAAGTGGACAGAGAAAGAAAGGTTTGTTCATAGTTTCAAGATCCCTACAAAACAAGGGCCCTCTTTTCACCAGCCGACCGGTCCAGTTGAGTTGGTCCAGTGCCGCTTTTTATGGAACCGCACAACCAGTGTGAGTGGCATTACAGGCAACATGGATGTGTATTCAGAAAAAGCTGATGGCTGCTTCCTTCATGTTGCACGGTCATGTGTGAGGCTGCCACCTCTGCAGAGAACACCGCTCACATGGCTAACAATGGGCAAGTTAATGTACATTTATTTATTTATCTCACTCAGTTACCTTTCCTACTATTTACCCACTTCTACAACTGTATATCAATTATTATCAGTCTGAATAAATTCATGGTAAGTAAGGTCGTACAGCAGGAGCTGGGTGTCGAACTTGGATCCTTTGAGTACATTGACAACAACAGCTCTCTAACTAAACACATGCTAAACACTAAGCACTCTGCAGTATGAATTTACTGTGGCTTTGCCTAAACCATGGCCTACTGCCGGGCACTGCCACTGTACACGTACCATACCAATATGTTCAGGGGGTCTATTAAGTAAAGATGTCATCCTCCTCCAGAGATATTGATCAGCCTTACATAGTTTAAGTGCTAAAGCGCAGTGGGCTTTTCTTTGGCGTCGTCATCCTGCACCAGGGGACTTGGGAGGAGCCGTAAGATCTATCTGAAGCTGTGCGTGGCCTCGCGCAGGCATTTGTTTTTGGTGTGACATCACGTTTCATACTACTAAGGCATGCCTACAAGTGAAGTGTGATGCCAAACACTGAGCACCACCCTCAAGTGCTCGAAAGCTTGGTGACTGTGGGGTTTTTTTTAACCCCCCCCCCGCGCTTTACTAGTGTGAAGTCCCTGTGTGTCTTTCTGACACAGATTCCTCCCGCAGTTCACCTTAACTGCCAGAGAAGTGAACCACTGCAAGGGAGAGATTTTCTGGCTGAGCTGTTCTCTGAGCAAAAGACTGTAACTGTACTACACGGTCATTATTCATGACATCCCTCACGGCTACATATCATTACCCAGGTGCACCAAGTGATGCTCCCAGTCAACTTGCATGCAGCTTTCCCATCATTCATTTAAAATTTGTGTGTCCTTTATTAAAAGTATATATTGTGAACATCAGCAATATCTCCTAGCATCTAATATCATTCATTTGCTGTAGACTGTGCAGCCCTTCCTGCCATCACTAATGGTTCAACACTGAATAATTCAATAGAGAGCTGTGGCGTTGTCGGTCATGGCCCCTCACCTGCTGGCTAAGGGCTACGGCTAAGTGTTGAGGGTCCACTGTAGAGGATCTCGCTGTGCCTGCTGTTGTTTAGTCTTATTAAGATTGCAGTGGTCCCTCCAAGCACCTCACCCTCATACCCTCGTATGTCTCAACTCAGTCATTACACTGATCAATGCTGCTAACCAGGTAAAACGCAATAATGTCAGCTGCCCTTCCAGCTGGGCAGATGTTCTGGGGGGGATCCAAAATACTGTTGGAGCTGCCTGGCTGAGGGAGGTGTGACCCCAACTGGGCACTTAGCTCTGTGCGTATGGAGGCTGTGTTGGGCCATGCAAGGGACACATGGAGTGCAGTGCTGCGGTTCAGTCAGCGGACTGGTCTGCCAAAAGAAAACATGTTCGCAGACAAGGAGACGCCTGGGCTCAACACACACAGGGTTTTGCCTCTTTAATGGTGTCAAACAGCACTTGAATAGCGGTTTGCAATGCAGAGGGATGAGGCCTCATCTTCCCTCCCCTGCCTCAGTGCTGATAGCTGCATCCTCCAGTGTGCTGGAACATCTTACATTTACATACTCCTACATGTGTCACCACACTGCCAGAGTCCCTGAGCTCCACTAAAAGGACATGCACAAAGCATAAAATACAAGGCAATTGGTTTTACTACATTACTAATGGTGTGAACTAGGGGTTTTCTCACATGGAATCTCTGTTCATGTCTGTTTCTCTACTTGTTTGTGTTTGTGGGTGTTTATGTCTTTGTGTTTGTGTGCGTTTGTGTGTGTTTGTGTTTCCGAGTGCTTGTTTGTATCTTTGAGCTCATTTGTGAGTGTGTGCACTCTTTTTAGATGTGCGTGCGTGCGTGCGTGCGTGCGTGCGTGCGTGCGTGTGTGTGTTTGTACATGCAGTAATGAACCCAGCAGGATCTCGCACTGCTGCCTGCTGGGAAGCACAGCGACACTGAGCTTTTCTTAGCTGCCTGGCGTGTGTGGGATGGCTGGCAGAGCACCCCCTTCCTGTTCCACTAACACCTCCGTCCAGTACCTGCTGAAAGGCTGCCTGGCGGCCAGTGCTGACGTTCATGCCAACGTCACTGTAACCAAGTGTGTGAGTCTGTGTGTACGCTTTGGTATCCTCCATGCTGGCACCATGGCAGCCCACAGTGAATCCCCTCTGCTTGAAGCTGCTAATGTTTCCAGATACATTCAGTCTTCAGGTTAAAGACACATTACAAATTTGCAAAGATGCAACCATTTTTCAGTGCATTTTTCATTCCTTTTTTTTTACTTGTCTATTTTCAAAAACCTCAGTTTATGTCCAAGTTTTAGTTGACAGTAAAGAGTAGTCAAACAGAATAGGAGTGTTGAACTCCCTTCCTCAGTGTTTACAGCTCAGTGTCAATGAGTAACAAAGCAAAGAACATTGCATCAGTCAGGAATTGGCATTAATTGGGAATTTTTTTGAAAGCTTTTCAGTAACAGAACGTTAATAAAAATGTTAAATGTCATGCAGTGTATTTTTTGTTTTAGCTGGTTATCTGGTACTTACAAAACCTACCCAGCAAATAAATTGTGCGATAGCTGTATTGTTATACTTTTATTCATTATGGCACAGTGATTTGTTTTTTTAAACAATTTTCCATCAGTACAAACAGACTTCTGATCCCACTTGTGTCCATAAGTTTAGGGGCTGTGTGTATTTGGTGGTAGAATGGCTGAGCTCCTTTCTTGGGGACAGATATACTGTGGGTCTTTTGAGGTTTGGAGGAACTGTGTTGGGTTGGAACAAGAGGTTAGCGCTGAGACCATGTCCAGTACTTTGCAGTCATTTTTTTTATTATTAGCTGTCAGGTAGCATGAATGCACAGCCATGTGAGGCACCACAAAATGAATTTGGATGAGCTGCTGACTTAGAACATTATGTGTGTTCAGCTGGAAGACCTGCCAGGTGGTCTTTCAATCCCTAGAAGGCATCATTTATAGTCAACTGTATATGTAAAAACACAGCTTTCTTTTCAATAACCTGTTATTAGTCCATGATGGGCTTTTGTGCAGCTTTGTCAAGAGAGATTCTTCTATTTTATTGCCCTTGAACAGCCACCATGAGGAGCCCCTCCAGCAGGAGGATCAGAGCAGGTCAACAGCTGCACTCTGTATGTGGAACAGCCAGCATCTCGCCAGTGCATCAGTCACTTACAGTGAGGTTCTGCTCAAAAGTCAAGCAGGGGTCCTCTTATTGCACCTCTGAGCAGCATCCCTGGCCTGGATTGTTCATGTGAATTACCCTGCTGATAAATGGTGCTTTGACTGTTCCTGGTATAGACTATAAGCCCTGAGAGTCATGATGCAGAAAATTGAACAGGTGCATCGAAGGCCTCCATCCTGTCCCTGCTTGTAAAGTTAACTCTTCACTTGAGAGCCATTATGTTGAATCTGCCACTCGGCTTTAGTTTTCCGCGATTGTGCGGCGAGGAGCAGCTACGTGCATAATTGGGTTTCATAGCACCTTGCAGCTTGCTGCCCAGTCAGTGGCCATGGTGACTTCCCTAGGTCTGTGTGTTCTGGCTGGCTTGGCCTTAGCCTGGGTCCAGCAGCTGTTGATGAGGGTAGAAGACCATGACTGTTGTCTGTGGCTACAGCATGTTTATGACATTTATTTCCTCTCGCATGTAATCTCACTTTTCATCCAGTCTGATGATGTATTTGTCAAACTAAATAAGAACTCAAGGTCACAAATGCAAGAATGCTTCCCGTATCAAAATAGGCCCGGGTGTTTAATTATTAAAACATTCACCAATGATCTGTTTTATCTTCCCATTTAATTTTTTTTTGAACAACTGAAGTTGAACAGTAGATTATAGTTGAAAGTGGGCTGAAATCGTGTATTCCTTTAGGTTTGAGGCTTCTGGGCAAAAATCACTGCTTGCAAAGGCAAAGATTCTGCAGGGCTTTGGTATTTGTTAGTCTGATAAATACACACATGACCGCATATATGCATTCGTAGGCGCTCACATATAAAAACATGTAAATTGATGAAAGTTAATTGAACTTTCCTCTGAGCTTGAATCTAACTCAGTCTGTATAGTTTGTGTGTTCTCCCCCTGTTTGTGTGGGTTTTCTCGAGCAAACTAAATATGTGTTTCATACAAGCTGGTGACTCTGATTTGCCCTTTGTGTGTGTGTGGGGAAACGTGCTCGGTTTGTGCGGAGCCCCTGCTCTTACAGGCTTCGCTGTATGCTGTCTGACTCTGGGCCTTGCAGTGCAATGTGGGAACTCAGTGGGCCAGCACCCACTCAGGCCTTTTCCCAAGGTAATACGGCGCTAAAACAGACAACTTCTCCTTTGTCCCACCGCACTTGCTGAGCGAGCGCTTGACAAACGGCTCCTGTGTTTGCTGCTCAAGCTACATCGACAGGGCTTTGCCGTCGGTCGCCGGCCGACGTCTCGGCAGTCCTTGATCTGCACAAGTTGACCTTCGTTTACAGAGCGGGGATGCGACTGCGGACGGCTGCAGGTTTGTGTGCTAATTTACGCAGCCCGTGCCGCAGTCCTGCCATATGTGGAGCCCACCCTCCCGTTGGGACATTACCGCGGTGAGGCAGAGTAACAAATCAAGAGAACTGCAGGACATTCTGACCTTTCTCACTGCTGTCTCATTGCACCTGCTGTGTGGCACCGCAGCACCCGCAAGCAGCGGTGTCAGCTCCTATTATTATTACACTTCATCCACATATGACCAGATGTTAGGTAACCGGATAATGGAGTGACCAGACCGTCTAGAATCGCTTGAATATATTTTCAGGATTTTGTTAAGAATCTGCAAGCTAAAACCTAAATCATTAAAAAAATAATATTTGAAGTGATTTACTTGCGTGGCCCTTTCGATAATAGCATAAAACCGTGTTATGCATTCAGATTTATAACATACACTGCAGTGTCTCCCAACATAGCACTGTGATCATTTGGCATTTTTCTCCAGTGGTTGGTGATTTTCAAGCATAAATTAAATGGAGACCCCAAATGAGACTGCATGAGAGCTGACTGCCATATGCAGTTCCCCTCTTTGCTTGGCTCTTGTCACTGAAGGCCTGTGAGGTAGGACCAGTAGGACCAGGCTTGTGATCCCCCAAGGCCAACTTACTGTAATTATGCAGTCCTACATGAGGAGATCCTAATCTTGGATTCTATGTATTTATCACACAGCACTTTGTGTCACATGAATCAGCACCTCGGTCACACCAGTCCCTTATAGGCCTTTGTCTAACTAGAACGCTCATTGCCCTCGTGACACCCTGCTTCTCGGACATCTTGCAGAAGCAAATACAAATGCAGAAAAATAGTATAACAAGTGCGTGCATGCGTGCGCACGTGCAGGCACAAAATAATTTTACTTGCCAATGGAATAAGAAGTTAAAGAATTAAAGCGAAAGGATTAAGTTGGTAGTAAAGTTGATGGTGTGGTTATTTGCAATATGCAGCTTAAAATACGGTACAGTGTGATTTGCAGTGTAATATGCAACATTTGTGCTCTGTTTGTGACCCCTGTGTTTGCGTTTCCTCAGATGGGAGGCGAGTTGCTGCCTTGTGTGTGTTCAGGAAGTGCTGTGTGAGGAGCTGGATGGGGTCAGCAGGCCTGAGCCATTGTTTGAGCAGGATGCCAGTGCCATGCACTTCCTGAATGACACAAAGAGCGAGTGGTGACACAGTGGAAGGTTCTGAACTCTGTGACTGCCTCATTGTAGGAAGTTGCTTTATTTGTTTTCTTCCATTCGCAAAGCTTGATGACATCGCCATGTTGCTCAGTGAAGGGAAGGAAGGTGTATAACAAGCAGCTAGGACATGAACACACTGAGATGGACCGTTGTTCGATCCAGGACCCTGCCTCATGCCTCTGTTTTTGGGTAGGCCCTGGACTGGACAAGAGATTATTGAGTGGAAGAGCAAACATGGGCAAGAATTTCTGGAAATGAGCAATGCAGAAACATTTCAGGTCATTACAGACCAAGGAAGCACATATGTCTGTGCATTGATGACATTGTATGAATAGTCTTAATATGTTTTGTCATTTTAGTATTTCATCTGATGTTTTTAAAAGATCAAGAAAAAATGACAGCATGAATATGATTCATTAAGGATTTTCATCTGTTCTCTGGGTGCGTACACACATTTGTGCACATGTGCTCTGTGTTAAAAAGTTCAGGCACATGCTAATTTGTATGAAGGACCTGCTCAAAAATGAGATGTTGAGCCATAGCGGTTATACTTACCCATGGAACAAGATAGAGGTTAAACAGGTTAAATAGACACAACGTTTATGTGTGTGTGTGTGTGTGCGCGCGTGTGCGCATGCGCACGCACTTACAGATGATGTTGCCATGGCCTTTTTGTGGTCAAAAGGCTGTTTGCACTTGAGGGAAGAATGTGCCAAATGCCTAAAGTTGTGCGGTCAGATTTGCTTGGACTGTCGGTGGAACAGGACAGGTGTGGTTCCAAGATTGCTGTGAAGGATCGAGTTTGGCGTGTTCTGCCGTGGTGCTGATCGGTTGGCCATTTAGCTCTGTGTGTGGACAGAAATATACTCAGTAATGAAGCGAAGGTCTTAGTGACAAAGCGCACTGCTGACAGCTACCGTCAGAAGATCTTTGCGCTGGAGGCCAGCCAAATTCCTCTTCTACTGCACCGAAAGGCAGCGCTCATCACTGTGCCAAACAAAAACTAGAACACTGTGAAAAACTGGCCAGAGTATGGGAAGCACAGAGGCAGCTGGTGGTGTAGCTTGAAGGACCCAGGTTTGAATCTCTCCTTTGCTGTAGTCTGCTTGATTGTGCAACATGCAAGGAGAAACAGTCCATCGAGAGATTGAGACATAGAGCAGGGGGTAAGAGTCAGATGTTAAGTCTGTCACGGGTATGATCATGTCTACGTTAGGTTCCTGAAGGGTGTCTACACTTTTGGAAATTGCCTGTTGGCAAAAAGCAACTAACAGCCCAAGATTTCCTCGAAAAGAGAATCTGGGATGTGGTTTAATCGAACAATAGATGCAGACAAATCAAACTTTATTTTAAAGGTTGCTTGTATAGTTGAGTGATGTATCAAGGTGTCAGGAGCAGCATTTGCACAGATGTGATGTGTCTGGAAACTTTAATGACAACGCGCAGGGAAAAGGTAGATTACCTGGATGAGCTTGACATTTTGTCCCTGGACGCAGGCAGGGAAAACTCTGCAACATGTAGCTGACTTCATAATCACCAAAAAGCACGTCAAAGTCATGTTTCTGTGCTCAAACCTCTGGGATTGTTCACTGTAGCTAAAAATTGAGGGTTGTGATACGTTGAGATTGTCAGTGCGACAGAAACGATACACAGTAATTCTGGAAGAGACTGGGTCCACATTCTTTGCAGAGGGAAAACGTGGTAGGATATGAATAAAATCCCATTTGTACTCCATAATGAGGAAAAATGGCACTGTACCAAGTTGGGTAAATATTTTATAAGGTGGTTATAGTGGTTTTTAAGTGTATGGGTTGTATGAGTGCTGAGTGTGAGTAAACCTGTGGTAATGGTATACTTGAGTAAGGTTCTGGCTAGAGCACTGCAGACACTGGTGATGTCCATGTGTTCAGTCAAACACCATGACTCCCTTCCGCTATTTGCATGCCTCTGTGACCCACGGTGTGCATTCCCAGAATACGATCCACGTGTTCTCCTTTTTGCATGAACCTCTAGGGTTCGTGTCCTGTCATGTGAAGTCACCAAGGGCTCTGAAACTACCATCCCGAGGGATTGGCTGCCTATCGACCCCCCCCCCCCCCCCGCACCATGAGATTTTGATAATTCAGTAGACAGGGTCAGTGCCTGGTGCATAATTGATCATTAGGTCATTAGTAATACAGCACATGCTGTCTGAACATCCATCAGTCAATGGGCTGCATGTCAGAGTAGTTGGCCTCCCCGAGTGCCAGAAGACCAGACCAGAGCAGAGCACCAGGGAATCTGAGGAGGAACTTGGGAGGACCTGGACAACGTCTGAATCAAAGGAATTTATTTTATCGTCTCCAAAGTTGCAGAGTGTCCGTGTATGGTTGGTCCAGACAGTCCAGCTAATCCATCTGTACTCCACAAGACTACATCTGGAGTAGGGCATTGGCGCTTCTGGGCAATGGGAAAAATCCGCTGGCACTTCCACTCGAGGCCCCGCTCAGCCACCCTTCCACAGAGACTCCTGCAGTGGCGAGGGGTGGAAAGGCTCTGTGTGAGCAGCATTCTTGGGGCACTGTGCCCATTCTGCGGTCGCTCTGTTGGTTCACTGCGCTGCCTGTCTGTTGATGGTGGCAGTGAGAACCTGGTGGAACTCCTCAAGGCCCGTGTTAACCACACACGATGCCATGCCGTGCCAGGTAAGCTGGAGCCTCATCCCTGGTTACAGCTGTTACACAACCTTACTTTTTCTTTGTTAACTCTCAGCCTGGTATTGCATGCTTCCTAGTCCCGCTCCTCAACTTCCTCTTCCTCTTAGTGTTGCTTCTCTTTCACATATGATGTACAGTGCTTTGAAAAATTTAAGTCTATTTTGCAGCTTTTTGACATTAAATATGATCCTATCTTTTTCAGTTCTGGTAATAAATGAGTTGAGTCCCAGACTGGAAAAAGTGGCATTAGTTATGTCATTTTCCTGGTGTGGAACATAATGAAATGCAGTTATAGGCTTGAACAGTAATTGGCCCTTCCCAGTCAGTACGTCACTCTGCCACCTTTAGCTGCAATGACTGCAACTAGACATCTTCTTTAGTTGTTGAGCAGTCTCACATTCCTGTGGAGGAATTTTGATCTACTCCTCCATGCAGAGCTGCTTTAGTTGAGCAAAATTTGCAGGTCTTTGAGCATGAACAGCTTTTTTTATGTGCTTTCACAACATCTCACTTGGAATCAGGTTCTTACTTTTATCTGGTTCTCTGTAGGATTTTTTTTAGCCATGCGGATTTTGACTTGTGTGTATGTTTGGGATTAATGTTTTGCTGCAAGCTGTAGTCCAGTTTCTCCGGTTTCAAACTCATAGATTGATGGTCTGATATTTTCCTTCAGAATTTCCTAAAACAAAGAAGAAATCATGTTTCCTTCAATGATAGCAAGGTGCCTATGTCCCGTGGTAGCAAAACATTAAAGGCAGTTGTTGGTTCTAACTGTGAAATGCTTTATCGTTTTACAACACACGGCACTTGTGATCCAAAAAGTTTCACTTTTGATTCATCAGCTTGCAGAACATTCTTGCAGAAGTCTTGGTACATCCAGGTGCTTTTTTCTGAACTCTTGATGAGACTTTTTCACTGGGCAGTTATTTCCAGTTTACCATTTACTTTTCTCTCACGTATTCCATGTTGCACTTCATTTCTTTCAGTGGACTCGCAGACACTCGAGCTCTGGCATGAGAACGCTGCAAGCAATTCCATCTTTGTTGTTCTGGGCTTCTTCTGAGGTCATTAATGATTCTACTCCTCGCTTTTTGATAGATTTTGACAGGACAGCCACGCCTAGGTATATTCACCGTTGTTCCAAAAATTCTCCATTTAATGAGTTTTTCCTTTCCTTCAGAGCCTTAAAATGGTTCTGTAACCCAGGACTTAGAGGAGATATTTAGAAACGTCCTTTGAACATGGCATAATGTGCCTCTGTGAATGTGTGTTTTGTCAATTTGACTTTTGCTGCTAATGATTTAAGTAGGTGAAAACTATACTGGACAGGGCTGTTCTAAATCAGGGCTGAATGGGGTTGACACCAGCTCACACCTATGAGTCCATATTTCATTACCTTCCTACCTGAGTGGAGCTGGGTGACCAGTTGGCCTGAAATAAATTGCTTCAGACTGGAAGGAAACTGGAGCAACCAAAGGAAACGCATGTTGATGCGGACAGGACATGCAAACTCCACCCAGACTGAGATGGACTTGAAGTCATGCTGGAACAGCCCAGGAGCTGTAAGGCAGCAGTGGTACTCGCTGTGCCAGCAAGCTGCCTTCATTCATTATCTTCCGCACCAAGGAAATAGCATAAAAATAATATTGGCGTAATTTTTCATCAAATTTAATATAGACAACTAGAAAAGGAACAAATACTCTCACAGCAATGTATGTTCACTTTGCTGCTGTTTTCTTGGTCCAGCCGCTATGATTTCCCACTGAAAGCACCTGCCTGCAGGTGTAGTTTAACGCCCAGCACTTTTCAGTGATGTTGCACTGTAGAACAATGCTGTTTTGTCCTTAAGAAAAAAGCAGATATTCTGCATGTCAGGGCATAGCTCAGATGTGTATCTTGTCAGGTCCCTCTTATCTGCCATGTAATATGTGGCATAACTCCGTAAGCCTAAGAGCAAGCACTCTTGTCAAAGCATCGATGGCATCTGCTGACAGCAGTATGTTTCTGATGAGCGACCTGCCTCCTCGCAATGGCTTTGCCGTTCTGGCACATAATACAAATAAAATATGTCCTCTCCTGCTGCTTTTGCTGTGTTTTATTAGAGCATCATCTGGTGTGTGAACCCATAGTACTGAGTATAACTGGCAGAGCGGGACATGCTGTGAGTCAGTGAGGGGACTCTGCCACTACTTGCTTGAGTAGCCCCTGACCTGGGTGCTGTGCATGTTCAGCCTGAGGCCACCTGTGAACCGCAGTCAGCTGGGGAGGGCGAGGACGACTGTGCATTTGGAGCATTGATCTGCATCTCCCATTAGAAATGTGCCTGGATATTCAGCATACAGTGCTGAGCCTATTGCTGAGGCCCCCACAGTCTTACTGCACTCAGTCCAGGAACAATTCAGACGGCCTGGAGATTCTGTGTGCCTGTCCCCAAGGAGAGCAGTGCTGCTGACACTTCTTCATGGAACACAGCCAGGGCTTATCATCTCCTTTCTCTGACTGCCATCACCGCATTTCTGCAAGCATTCTTCCATCCACCAGGTCTTTGTGAGCTCCCTCTGAAGACTGTTGAGTTCAGCCTCATGCTTTAGAGTGATGTGGATGGACATACAGTACACAGAGAACCTGCTGGAAGCAGAACTTCCTCTTCCTACAGTTACAGGTTGTAGGGACTGCTTTGTCCAGAGAAAGACCACTGCTAGGCTGGCGTTCATGACCAGCGTTTTGTTTGTCCCGTGTGTGTACATTTATGGCCGAATGTGTGGGGAAAGCATGTGTAAGCTCAAAAAAAGAAGCTTAGGGGTCAGTCACTAAGTTGCAGAAACTGGACAAAATACTGAGCTCATTTGACTCAGCTAATTGTTCAGCCCATTGTACATGTCTGCACTCTGGGGTTTGTAAATCCTTTACAAGCTTTCTGTTTGTGTTCCTGTCTTGCAGTGTGCTCTATAGTTACTGGTAGAACAACAGTGGCTTAAGACAAAGGTGTGTTTAAACTTCAGTTCTTACCTCCTTCTGACCTCCTCTCAGTCTAGGTTTCCGGAGATCTTCACCACAGAGACACTTTCTAAAGTCCAGACCATGTTTTCTTGAAAGATGAAGCAAATGCAGGATTTGACTGCTAGGCTGCTTTTTTGGAAAACAACATTATACAAATTCTGCTTAACCTCAAGGTTCACCACAACTGATGGAGGCTCCACGTGGCCGTAGTGTTGTATCTACTGAGGTCTGAATGACCCTCTCTGGACTTACGTAGGACTTTCAGATTTCCTAGCATTCTCAGTGCAAATCACAGGGTGGAGACATGGACTAACTAGACATTAAGTTGGGGCCGGTGAGGAGTTTTGTAGTGAGAAAAGTTAATCTTGTGGGGGTACCCATTCTTATCTATTATCCTTGAGTCCTTTTTGTCACATTTCACGTATTAATGACAATATGTGGCGGAAATGTGTAGGGTTCGAGGGTCATTTGGTAATTTTTTTTAAAGCCCCATTTTTGTCAAAGGAAAAATTAATGAGAACATTCATCTGCTGGCCATTTCTTTTGAAATGCACTTTTTTCACCAAAGAGGAAGGAAGCAGTTTAATGAGGTAGTAAAATCGGTGATGTTAAACTAACAAGGAGGTTTGTGCTGCCACTTGTTAACAGATGTTTCGTATTCGTGTAGAGGCCACCGTGAGGGAACATGCTGCTGCCCTGAACCCTGCAGCTTTGCAGGAGTGGTGGACAGGCTGTGGTGTAACCCTATGTGTTCCTTGCCTACAGGTGGGAGCTCCACAGACAGCGACTGTACCTTCGAAGGAGACTACGCCGTGCCCCCGCTGGCGGTGACCGAAGGCATGCAGCATATCCGCATCATGGAGGGCGTGTCACGCTCGCTGCCCTCGTCTCCGCTGCTCACACACCAGACTATCGGCATGCGGCTGCAGCCCATGAAGAAACTCACAGGTAACACACCTAGAGGCCACACCCCATGGCACACACAGTCCTTGCCACCCTACTGTACCTTTATAAATGCCGTGAATATATTTAGTGGGTGTTAGAACTGAAATGTTTTGGTGTGAAAATAGATTACATGAATAACCAAACTGAATGGCCATGGATCCACACCCACCAAAGCCTCAGTTCCCAGGTTTTTTTTTAATTATTATTATTATTATACTTGTTACTTTAATAATGTGTTTTTTTTTTTTTTTTTTTTTTAACCATGAGCTGAGACCTCTTTGAAGTGCTGAGCTTATTGAGTTTTTATAATTGTGTATTCTCACAGAGGAATCCCAGCTCCCTCTTCTAATTATCCGAGATGTACCAGTTGTCCTTCCAATGTGCCTGAGATGTGTCGCTATCTCCAGGGCCGCCAACCTCAAAATATGTTGGGATTTGCAGAAAATTTCCATGCAGGATGTTCATTGAGCAAAGAATGAGAAACATGTTCTGTGGTGCATGCTATGGTCATATTAGCCCATTACTCCTAATTATTTCTGACCACAACTATGCCTGTTTGTGAGAATGTGAAATTCAGTATGTTAATGGAAATTTCTTACATCAATTGAAAACAGCTGCAGTAACTTTGGTTTGACCACATATAAGACAATTCCTCCAGACATTTTTAACATGATGGTCAGCAAAGAAGATGATGAGTGCTGGTTGCACCCTGCAGAAGGACAATGCCAAGTCTCTGGTCAGTTATGCAGGGTGTTTAGTGAGAGAGGTTGGTGCATTCTCAAGCTCCACCCCAGGGGGCGTGCTTCTATTTGGTTTTCTCTGCATTTTTGAGTTTTTTTCCTCTCCTTTGTGTTACAAAAAAAGCCGGAGAGCATATTTATATAATGCTGCACAATTGTTTTAAATGTTGTAATTATGCCTTTTAAAAGCCTCTCCGGTTTGTCAGGGTGTGCCGGCTCTGGTGAAGCCTTTGTGTTTGCATGCGTGCCTGTGTGTCAGATGTTAGAAGAGGGGCATGTTTTGGGGGAAAGAAAATTGGGTTTCACAGAGAGCTTATCTTATCCAGGCAAATGGCTTTCACTTGGAGGAGGCTGACAGCCCCTTCTGTCACACTTTGTTAGTTCATTTGAAGTTGAGCTTATGCTTAGCAATTTCACTGGCGTGTTTGGGGCAGGAAAAGCTCTTCTCTGTGTCCTGTGTGATGCTATTAAATAACAGCAACCCTGTAATGATGGTTTACCTTTCTGAATTTATGGCATCAACTGTGGATCTGTGTGCTATTTGCACACACATCCACAGCTGATGCCATAAATGTAGCATTGATCTTTAGTGCTAGTGAACCTGGCAACAGAGGTGAACGTGACTGATCTTCGATTTGCGGTTTCTCCCCTTTGTGACAAACGGAAAGGAGCCTTTATTATTTTTGATCGGTATTTGTATTTTGGGGTTGAATCTTACTGTATTGTAGACACTTTGGTTTGTGTAAATGTATATCAGCATAAATACAGAAGATGTTGCTGTCTTGTGAGGTTGCCCAGTGGTTCAGTTGGCACATGACCACAAGTGATGTTGGAGGTAAGGAGAACCACAGCCAAATAGAGAGCTGTAGGACAGGACCAATGTCTTCAGCTGAACTTTTGGAACACTAGGAAGCCAGTAGAGAAAATTGGCAAAAAGGAGTTTTGTGATGATGGTTAAGAACAGAAAGCAGCAGAAGCAACAGCCCAGCTCTGGGGGATGGAAAGTAGACACCAGTAGGGAGTTGCAGACATTCAACCTGCAGTGCATAAGAGTGGTGTTACCATGGTTGGAGTGCAAAATATGGACTTTGAGGATTTTTCTTACAGAAGAAATGGCATCAGACTCACAGAAGTAATGTGTGATGAGTGCGTGAGAGAGTTGTCTATGGATTCCCAAAGGTTGTTGACATCAGGACAAGGTGCGAGATCGGTCTTTTCAAGAGTTACGTTTAGTCAAAGGTCTGTGGAGGGCAGGACAGAAGAAGGTATTAGAATTTGGAAGGCTGAGTTTATGTGGATGGTCATCCATCCAAGGAGCTACTGCTGAAGTTCAATAGTTGGTCCAGAACTTGTTGACTGGAGTAAGGAGAGTCTACGCTTCATCACTGCGTGGCCCTCGGATGTATTGCACGATACAACCCTGCTGCCTCATGACATACTTGCTCTTTGTGTCTCTGTGCCCCTTTACTGTGCTCTTCCCACTCCCAGCAGACAGTATATGGACCAGCTCTCTCTCCCTTCTCCCACTTCTTCTCCTCCTACTCTCTCGCTCGCTTGCTCTCTCACTCGCCCGCCGCTATCTCCCCACCCACCTCTCTGTTCTCGTGGTTATATAAAAGCATACACACATACGCACACCTCCCTGTGGTTTGACTCCCCATCGCTGTCCTCGCATCTCTGGCTGAGTGGGTGATAAATGATGAAAGTGCCCCTCTTATCACAACTTCAACTTCAGTACCTCTTTCCTTTGCTGTGCACACGTGTTCCTGGCAGCATGCATTGTGCATACATGTTCCTTGTACACAAGACTTGTGCATGTATAAAGTACAGAAGGCAAGAATGAAATGGCAAAACAGTCATCAAGCACAGCGTTGACATACTGGCACTTGGCAGGACCCATAGCTTAGAAAATTCTGTGTTTTTGCTTTACTGATGGATCTGTGTCACCTTGCAATGACATTGTGGTTGAGGTTCTTTGTATCTTCCCTAAAGATTAATTATAACAAATAGTTTATCGAGTCATTATGATATTTGTATTATTGTATCAAATCTGGCAACTTAAAGTAGTGGTGTGCTCTTGGAGCTCCTTAGGTCTTGTGGTTTTAATGCTTTATAAATCTGATATTTGGCATTTTCAACAGTTTCCTTTATATGTCCATTGTTGCTGTAAATAGCTGAGTGTTTCACGCCATCTATGTCTTTTGCAAATGATGCTCTAGTTACAATATCAGGTGGTGGCATTGTTGTCCACCCTGGCTGCTGCATCCATTTCAGTTGCTCAAATGAGGAACTCTAACAAAGGCCACCTGGTGATGTGGTGGTTATGAACATCGACAGACTTGGTGTGGCTGTTAGACCCTCCTGTTGAGATGTCCCAGTGAAATGAAAACATGGGCCTTGTTTTTCATTCTCCTCATCAATGTTGTCACTCTGGATGGAGGGACAGAAGCAGGTGTGGCGCTGGCGCAGATCCAGTCAATCCTTGGGTCATCTGCGCTGTTGAAGGCCAGGCCCCTGGATGCCCAGCAACAGGGCAGAGCACAGCCTCAAACCACTGAGCTTTTTCCCTTCCCTGAATAGAAATGGAAACAGCATGGAAGCAGTGACCTTTTTAGGGAATCAATGTGTTTTGATTTAAACCCTGCTGGAGGTAAGGGTCTCTCAGCTGTTGTGGACCAGCCTGTAAAATGAAGGGGTGAGAAGCAAGGACGGCCACAAAGGCCACGCACACAGCATGGGGGAAAACATATTGTTTTTGGATGTTTTTTACAAGAAATCCATATTTTCCCTAATTACTGTAGTGTTTAGAGTAGTGGTGTTCAGAATGGGGACTTGAATATGTAGCATAGGGAGAACACAGAATGTATAATTGTCCTCTATATGGGAGTTTTTCTCATTTTGGTGCTTTTTTAATGAGTGTTGGAACTGCACCGAGACACTTGAGTGGCCTGTGGACTGCTGCTACCCTCAGTAGATCTTCCTCAGTGCGATGGGACCCCCAGGCATGAAAGCATCACTCACAGGCGGGCATTGTAAGAGGGTGCTGTCAGCGTGCATTGCACACTGGCCCTTGCTTACACGAGCCGGTCGGGTAGGACATACCTGTGTGTTCAGGCTGAAAAGCAGTTTGCTCCACCATCCACGTGAAGAAGTTACACAACCATGGTCTCCGCTTAGCCATGGAGAGCATCGCTTCAGAGACGTGTGGAGGTGGGCATGGGGGTGTATGATTAATGCGAGGTATGTATCATCTTCATGTGAACAATGGACATTTCAGCACAGCAACCTTTATGTTCCATTTATTTATTATGTGACAAAAATGCAAAAAAGGTATTATGTTCATTACATTAATGTTTTTACGTGTAATTATTTACGCTTGTGTGAATGTCATATTGCTCTGAGGCTTTTTACTTGATCCTTACACTCGTAGTTCAGCTGGGTTTGTACGTTCTAGTGGGCTAGCCTATCTGTGTCAGTCTTGTTCAGCCAAGTGAGCAGGGAACTGTGTTTACAGTATCAGGTAAGGTAAGGTGTTCCGCTCCATGCTTACTCTCCCTACTGCCACTGTGAAATGCCACGCCTCCCAGCAGCCTTCACTGTTCCTTGCTACGGTGGTGCTTTAACCACTCCCGCCTTCTGTGTTTTCTCCCTTCTTCTGTACACCCCCCTGCACGGTTTCCATGACAACAACAGCACTGCGCCATTCATGCGCTTCAGACCTGAGCTCAGGCTCCCGCTGACACTCCCTCCATAGAGCTGTTCGTGCACACACATTCACGTGTGCGGGGAGAAGCGCGAGCAACAGAGAGGGAGGAGCAGATGAATTGTTCGCTGTCCTCCACCACACCTTCAGCAAAGGATCAGGCCTGTGGAGGAGATGCTGCCTCTGTCTGCCGTACTATGTAGTAACAAGGCCACTGGCACAGTCTCCACTACCTGCCATCAGCACAGGACCCGAAGGCCAGCATTGTGAGTGGAGCTTCCCGAAACTGCTGCTTCACGTTCAGCTTTCTCTATTTATGAGTGGGGCCAAACAGTGGGCGGTATCGCTAGGCAGCAACAGCACAGAGCTCCTGGCACAGCCCCAGCAGGCACAGTGTGGGCACTGGTGTCACTCCGGTAAGTCTCCCTGTGTCCATTTCTGTGCTGATCACATGGTCATAAAGCTGGTTTCCCTTGTGGTGGTGGCAGGGGAGTGTCCACATATCACAGATGGCTTTTCATTGCTGTGCTACTGTGCAGTGTGGCTGTGAGGCCTGCAGGAGGGTTGGAGGGGCTAGGAGCACTGAGAGCACCTGACTGTGTATGTGTCCTGAGATCAGCATCTTCTGTGCAGTAGTGTGACAGTGCTGTGTAGTTCTTGCTCTCTGTGTGTGTGTGTGTGTGTGTGTGTGTGTGTGTGTGTGTGTGTGTTCCAGTATGTATACTGATCTAAGTATATGATTTTAATGCAGCAATTTATGCTAGTGGCCTGTTTTACTGTGGTGTATATAGGGGTAGTGTGGTGTGATGTGTTGTATAGAGGTGCATTGTGGGGTTAGTGGTACAGCGTATTACATGAATATGTTGCATAATGATATTTGAAGATGGATGTTTGGAAGTTGCCGCAGTGCTATGAGCTACCGCTCCCCTGAAGGATGGTTAACGCACCTGCTGTCGTGGTGGCATCCTTACTTGGAGGAGGCGCTCACTCTGTGTACCGGCTGTCATTGTCACTGTTTGCCTCTGCCGAACAGCCCGTCTCACACTGATTGAAAAACCCTGCTGGGTGCGCACTTGTGCCACACAGTCTCCCAGGCTGCCGTCCAGTTTGGTCATCAGTGTTAATAAAGATTGCACTACTGAGTTGAATGCTCAACGGAGAAGGGTGCTTCTTGCACACGTACATACGCCCCGGTAAGCCAGCTGCTGGCTGGTGCCTTGTACAGTGGGTGAGGGGAGCTGCAGCCCTCTCACTGTTGCCACAGCTTTTTTGCCAGAATGGTTTTTCTCTGGATGGTGAACATGTTCACTATGGTGGTGTTTGCACATGGCTGTACTCACAAGGCCCTGACCGCAGAGAGGTCAGCTTCTGTAGGTTCTCTGTTTCGATCCTGTGGGGGTTGAATGCGCTCACTCTATCCCTCAAAACTGCAGAATCCCTCCCAGCATTCAGGCAGGAACTTAGAACCCATCTATTTACAAACCATTTTTCACTGCATTCATACACTCTATTTCCTCAATAAACTTGCATCACACCGTCTCTCACCATCACCTTTTTATTTTCCATAAATTCTGCAAGCTTTTGCTCATGTAATGTGCTCAGTACCAAGCACTGTGGACTGTTTCAACAATTGCCACATGTTAAACTTCTTCATCTGTTGTTGATCTGCTTTTGCTTACTGTGAGTTGCATGTGGTTTTGGAGCATCTGCTAAAATTGAATGTAAATCATTTGTACATAATGCTCATCCAAGACCGGTTTAGCTTTAAACCTTTACAACCGATTTCTTGCGCAGTATTGGCAAACGGTGGTGGTTGACAAACACGAGCGATGAACGAGATTTCGGCTTCAGAGCATCAAACAAATGGGTTTGTACAGGAAGACACGTTTTGATTTAAAAAGCAAATGATGTCTTATTAGCAAACGGGAGAGAAACATCCCGTTGGCTCTTTACAGCTTTTTGTCCCGGGAACCATGTGGTGTAGTAGGAGACACGCCAAGGACCGGGTCCTGCAGCCTGTCCAGGAGTCTATGAAAAATCGAGGACTCTTTTAAGCCGCTCCGCATGCCCGCGGCAAAGTCGGCAGTGCCGTGTCTGTGACAAGGAGGGCGTTCGGGTCCGTCCAAGGGAGTAAATCACGGGCCGCCCAATTAGCCGCAGAACAGAGCCGCCGCTTCTCCCATTAATGCCTCTGCTGACTCTCAGTTAAATGCTTTTTTAACATTTATTTTCACGCTTGAAAAATGTTTAGCCGCCTGAGCAAAATAGCATATGATTTAGCCTGTTTTACTCGTATACAATTGTCTGCTTTCCGAAAGGATTATTATAAATTGAGTGATGATTATAGAGTGGAGTTATAAATGAATATGATGTGTTGAAGCCATTTGTCTTGCGCTCCCTCTCTCTGCTCATGGGAACTTGGAGCTGCAACGCTGCTCTCTTTTCACGTTTAGTCAGATGAGCCTCAAACATCCCGACTGATAATGTCTACGTTTTGCTGCAAACATCGTGTTGACAACACAGACGGCGCAGTTGCAAAATTGAGAGCCATGACCCAGCCTGAATTTTAATTCGTCAAATGGGCCAGCGGTTATTTCTCTTGTCCTCTTCGATTTAGCCTGCAGTGGTGTTTTTGTCGTTGCAGCGCTTTTAATGGATTCAGATGTAAAATTGAATCAAATTCAAATGATAATTAAAATTATAAAATGTTTAATGGAGTAAAATAAATAAAGAGTAGATAATTTCATTTGAAAAGCTTAAGTTAATTTAAAAAAAAAAAATGTTTCCTTGACATTTATTCTAGCATGGCGTTTTAACCTTGAATAATGATGCTGTACTGAAATGAGAGAGAAAAGGATCACCCCCTTAAGTCCTTTGAGCCTCTTTTTTGTTTCACTGTTGTAAAACACAACAAATTAAATAAGTTTGCATTAACTCCTGTAATTTCCTTCCACTGAATACGGCATGGCGGAGCAGGTTAGTTATTGTCAGGTGAGTGTTTATGCTGTAACTTCTTCCATTTGACTTACTGATATTACATTGGGTAAGCCCAAGTGCAGAAGACCCCCCATGAGAGCTGCAGTTGCCTGCGTTACAATTTTTTATTGTTGTTGCTGCCTGGCATGCAGTTTGATCTTATCTATTTTTCAGTTGGGCTTGCACGTGAGAAAATGTGACACCGGTGTTTTTATGTAAGCTCCTTGGTGGAGAAGATGTGAATTGTGCAGTGATAAAGTGGCTTAAAAAAGTAACAACCCCTTTTTACTCGGCAGGTCGCAGCACATTAGGCTGCAATGGGTGCAACTAAACATTTCCTGTACCTGTTGACCAGGGTGGCACAATACTGTGGAGGAATTTTGGCCCATTCCTCCATGCGGAACTGCTTTAGTTCCACAACACTTGCAGGTTTTTTAGCTTGAACAGCTCCTTTCAGGTGTTGCCAGAACATGTCAGCTGGGTTCAGGTCAGCACTCTGACTAGGCCATTCCTGCGCTCCGTCTTTTTCTTCTCAGCCATCCTGATGCTGACTTGCTTGTATGTTTGTGATCGTTGTCAAGGGAAAATCTGGAAGAGGAGCAATATCTTATTTTCCACAGCACAGTACACACAGATTGGATTTCCACAGGCATCTCTCACACAGCTAGAGAGACCTGGCACTTTCCTGCCTTGGGAAGCAATGGGCTTTTTGCTTGATGACATACTAAAAGTTGGCATGAGGGTGTTGGCAAGATGACTGATCTGAATATCTTCTTTGAGATAAGTGGCTGATTGGGGGCAATGACACACGAAGACCTTCCAGGTGGATCTGCTTGCTTGCCGATGGGGTCTAGGTGAAGCGCCGAGTCTGCGTGGGATGAGGGTCGCTGTGTTGAAGAGACCAGGGTGCACACAGTGATTACTATTAATAGGCCATATAATGATCTGCTTACAAAACACAGCAGTGGGTTTATGATGTGAGCCCTCCACAGAAAGCCAGCAAAGGATCAGAGATTGTTATGGAACAGTTAGCAAGCCTGTATTACAGATGGCCATCTATACACTCGTAGTAATATTGATAGCACAAAGATTGTAGCTGCGTGATCACATTATCTTCAGAGAAATATTGTGCATGCAGTGTCACTGTCAAAGGAAAAGTGAGGCATTGTCACCCCTATGAAGTATTTTTGTCTTATAATGAACAGTTATCAAGAATGCAGGTGTTTATTGCTTCTTTTGTACACCTCCAATTTCCTGCCAGGCAGAGTATAAAGTGAGAGAAATGAGTGATGGAAGAGGACTCACAAGGCACCACCATCGTAGTGGTATCATTTTGTCACCAAGTGGTGCGGGAAGGTTGGTGGATGGGGTAGGAGGGACAGGGATAACGGCAGGTGAACTGGGAATACGTCCCAGATCATTTTTTGAGAGTGTAGGACTGCAGGGGACAGAGGTCATGGCTGGGCTGTCTTGGAGCGATGTGTTGATAGGCAAAGTCAGGCTGGATTTTCTTAGGCCTCTGCCACATTTATAGCCTGAAACAGCTTTGTCCTGCAGCATTACATTTTACCCTTTGCTGTGCCATGTTCTCACAGTTTTTTTCCTGGCTCAGGTTTTCTGCTTCGGTGCTTCCAAAGTGTTGTAGCTTCTGGCATTCACACAGACAAGTTCTTCCCCACACCTCTGCACTGACCTGGACCGCTGCAGTCGAAAGGCCAATGATGCAGCAGTTGGTCAGGAATGTAAATGGCCATGTTTGAGCGGTGGCCGCTCAGTGCTTCCTCCTCTGCGGCTGAGTCATGCTCCAACACTCTGAAGGAATGTGGCTTTGCCACTGCAGGAAACCAGCTCTCATTTCTCAACATGGAGCTGAAAGGGGTAACCACTGTTAACATCACTGTAGATGCAACCTCCATGCTTAACTTCTACCTCCATAAAGTCATATACCCTGCACACAATCTTTGACTAACACAGCCGTGTGAATTTTTTAGCAATTACTGTTGTTTCTTTTTTGTTTCTATGCCAGCACTTACTGTATGTTCATACCAAGTTACCTATTAACAAGTATGTATTAACAACTGGTGCAAAATTTCTCTTGGGGTCAGTGATCATCAATAAAGGTTCCAGCAGTTTATGATGGTTGGTTGTGATGCTTTGGACATGCCATGAGAATACTAGAATCTTTCAAAATGGTGGTGGAAGCTGGAAAAATTAGAGGAAAAGCAACTAAATGGAGGGATTCGGTTACAGCGATAAACCTCTTTTGATGCCAAAGATGCAAGGGTAGGACAGAATATTTGTTTTAACCTTATGTATGCAGTCAACAACTGTTGACATCACCTCAGTGGCAGCAGCACAGTTGGCAAAGTGGGCCAAGTTAGGGGTGTAAACTGAGCTCTGAGGTCTGATGTCCCCCACCCCCCTTCCCTCAAATCCACTCTGGGACTGTGGAAGTGGTGCAGCCCAAACACTTGCTCAGGGACACATGGCTTCTTCGGTTGAGCAGCAGGAGTGAAGGACCACTCCACTAGGGAAGTCCTGGTGAGATTTGCCCTCCTCTGTCGGCAGCCCGAGGAGTACCTGCGTAGCGACATGCAGTGGTGCAGTTTGCTTTGATTGTGGCAGAAATGAATTGGTCATGTTCATGAATTTGTGCGAAGGAAGGTACTGACTGGTGCACATATGCTTCCTTGTAGTTGGAACACAGCCGCAGTAAATACTTTTACCTGAGATGCTGAATGAATGAATGAATGAATGAATGAATCAGTGAATGACAAATGTATTAATCTCAATGAAACCTGGATAAGGCATGAATAGCACTCGTAGAACAATGTGGCGAAAACACACAAACAGCCTCGGTGTTACATGTTCACTCCTGAGCAGGTACTTGTATATCCCCAGGACCCTCACTTCCTCTACATTAGTGGTCACTGGACACAAGGGAACCTTGGATCCCCTGAAGTCCATGACCTTCTCCTTAGTCTTTTCAATGCTGAGCTGCCATTAGCTAACACAAGTATGTTCTCCCTGTGCCAAACAGTACGGCCCATGTCTGCAGTACGTTTTGTAGACCTGACAGGGCATGACTAATTCAAGGCATCCTTGATGCTACATCTCTTCCTGGCAGGATGCAAGTTCTGATAGCTGTCAGCCACTGAAAAGGTTGAGAACTCCATTATTGACTCAAGGTTGCTGCGCTTGTTCTTTCCCTGGCTAAATGTCTGGCTCCAGCTCAAGGTCCAAGTTTATGCAATGGCAGAAAAGGGTAGGATGGCAACTGCTATCCCCATCTCCTCACACACTGCATACATTAGGTGGCACAGCAAACCACTCAGGCACATGTGTACGTGCGGTCCTGCCCTGGAACTCCAGACTTCTTATGGAAGGTGCAGGATTGGTTTTGTGTTAAGAACTGATTCAGGCTCCCTGCATGAAATCCAAAGGCATCAGCATTGTCTTCTGTTGGCCTGTAAGCACGCTGTCTTTGCTCAATGGCACTGCGGCTCCAGTTGCTACGTTGGGCACTTGCTGGGTCAGAGGTGGAACCGTTACACTCCCCTTGGTGTACTTCTCATTCACCGAGTGGAAACTCTTACAAATGACAGCATGAGGCTAAGCTGAAATGGTAGCAATCCAGCACTGGTCACAATGGTTGGTTTGATATAACTTCATATCCAGTATGGGTTCCACAGAGCAGCCATCGGGATCTTCAAACATCTTGTACACAAAGAAAACACTGCTTTAATGAAAGAAATGCTCAAATAGCAACAGCAGTGGTTGCTTGGCATGTTATTTCTTCGAGGGCACAGTATTTCCCTGATGACATGGATGGAGAAACAAAACAAAATAAAGCAGTGCAGCATCCTGGAGGTGCACAGCAGCACTGAGGTTGTGTATTGTGGTGGAACACACTGAACAGAGAAGGTTGCTGAAGCGCTCCAGGGATGAAATGACTTGGTTCTGTTTGGAATAATGGCATGTGAGCTCCAGTAAAGAAGAAACTTGGTAAGTCACAAGGGACTTCCACATTCATTGTCGACAGCATTGCTGCAGGAATGTAAAACTGAATGGTAGCGTCAGAGTGGTAAGGTCTCCAGGGTGCTGCAGTAGCACTAGCAGCTCTTGCTTATAAAGTTTATTCCCAATCCCTTATGTTGACCCATTTGAGTGTCCAGTGGCTTCCAGTCTGTAGATGGCAGCAACACCCACATGCATAGAATAAGGGGGAAGGGTACTGTTTTTCAAAGGTGGGGTACTGTACCGCTCTGTGAGGATCCAAAGAATGTGTCCACACATGCTGACATTGCACTAAATTATCTTACAGATCAATTGTTACTTTGCGATCTGCAAGGACAGAAAAAGGTTGAGATACTCAGACCATCCATGTACTGTATTTATTCAGAGTGATCCTCAGGTATGAGCTCTAATGTATTTATTTGTCAAGTATGTTAGAGTACACATTTGATATGTCATTTAAGAAGAGAATTAATAGAAATAAATTCTATTTGATGACATAAGCTCATATTAATTTAGAGAAAGTGGCAGTTTTGACCGAGGAATAAATGTAGGTTTCCGTACTAGTAAGGTACTGAACTCATAAGGTGAAAAACCATAAGGCAGAGATGTAATTACCATTATAGCACAGACGGTTTTTCTTGTGAAAAACGAGCCTCATATTTGATTATTATTGGATAAAGCTTATTAAATTTCACTCTTGCATGTGAAAACTTGAAAGTCGAAGAGAATACTTGCACCGATTTATATTGGCAGGCTTTTAAGCACTTACATAGTGGAACAGTCTTTTATTTTAGCCTGAACCAGTGTTAACATGTGGCATTGGCCCCTGAACATACCATAATATACTGCACTGGTCCCTTTCCCTTATTATTGCACCTTTTTGCAGATATTGCCGGGCTCTTGTTTCTGTCTCTATGGTTTGTGTCCTTCTGGCCTGTGCTGCTCACTTCTGCTCAGTCAGCATGTAGAGGGCATTGAAAGTTCATTATTTTAATCTGGTCAGGAGCTCCAAGCTCAAGCTGCCAAGCACCGTAAAGGACATGTCGGCCTGAAAAAGGATCTTGTCTGCTGAGAGAAAGCTGAAGGAAAAATGGAAGGCAGCCATTTTTTATTCCTGTCATTTATGCCGTGTTTTTTTGGGTCTTTGTATTTGTCAGGAAAGAGGTGCAAACTCCTTGAATATGTATTTTCCCCCAACATATCTGTCTTTGCGCATCCCACCCTTTTATTCCTGTCCAAAATGTGGCCACTAATGTGTGTATATTCATAAGCTTATTAGCGCAATGGATTTGCTCTCTGCCATCTATCTCTTTGACAGCCTTGCGTGGAAAAGTGCTGCTGCTGTGAAATGCTGTGTCCCACCGAGGGATTTACATGCCATTTCTTAACTTTCCCTTCCAGTTCCCGTTCTCTGGTTTTGCCAGCAGACAGCTAACTGTACGGCTCCATGCTGCCAGATTTAGGCTCCGACCTGTGCTTCCACTAGGAAATCTGTGGCGCTCACTTGACACAGTGAGCTTCTTTTTGGCCGCCATGGCACATCGCCTTCAAGTTTGATCTTCCAGTTTGTTTGGTCACATGTCCACTTGCTAGCAGTGCATCTCAAAAGTCTTTTTGGTGAGGTTCGTGTTTTAGCAGTAATACTGTTTACAGCCTACAGGCCTAAAAGATACCGGAAGGCTCTGTACCTTAATACTTGCTGAACCTGATCAGCCCAAGCAAAAGCGCTGTGTTCCTCTGCCTCTGTCCATTTGGTTGTTCAATATCAAAAGTTTATAGGTCCTTGGTTGTGGTTGCATTGCAGTGGAATGAGCACCTTCTGTCTCTCTGAGCTGCTGAATCCCTTTCAGCATTAAAGAAGAATCTTAAAACCTGTCCCTTTCAGAACGGTTTCTTTGCAGGTCTTCTGCATCATAAGCTTCATGGTATCACATCATTTGTCATGATCTCCTTTCTATTTTCTGCCACTCCCATAAGCACCTACGGGCACCGGCAAACACGGTGGTGTTGTACAAATTGACAATTCCGTGTCTGCACCTAAAACATTTTGCCTGCTAGGAAATATTCTTTGGTTTACTCTGAATTGTTGATTTTTGACGAGAAGCATCCACCAAATGAACAAATACAAACACAGTTTGTTTGGCAGAAAGCAGTTTTTGTCCAGGTAAATCTGGTTACTGTGTGCCCGTACCGGTATGTTGTGTAAACACCTGTGAAGCACCTCTATGGGATGAACTAAACAGAAAAGTGCGAACAAAGCAACAGACAATTGTACTTCATCTGTGGAAAGGCATGGAACCTCATTTCTTCATTGTTGTTCATTGAATGGCCTGTAAATAAACACTGGTTTCCGTACATAGAACAGGATAAGATGAAACATTATTAATTCACAGGTGGACGCAGATGACACATAACACAAGACACACATAAGACTCACACAAGGTGCAAAGTAACTAAATGAATGACAAATAAATAAAGGAAGACACAAATGAGATAAAGGCTGTTGTTGAGAGTTGGAAAGTCCTAGTGTGGCATTATGGAAACAGATGGCTGTAGGTAGGAAGGACCCCCAAGAGCATTTCTTAGTGAACCTAAATTGAGTGATCCAGTGGCCAGAAGAGTCTGTGGCGAATCACTTCATTTAGTGGATGTGAGCCATTGTCCATAATGGACGCAGCTGCCTCCGCACCTTTTACACTGCTACTGTAGACATCACAACACATTGTGGGCAAAACACTTAAGCTAGACTATTTCCAGGTTTTAATATTTTATGTTGCTTTGCGTTGGCCACAACTCCTGAGAAAAGTACTGTCTTACAGCTGTGCAACAGCAGATGTTATTACACAGGCCACGAGTAACCCTACCGAAGAGTTTTCACACAAGCGTGCAAAAGACGGCAACAGCAGGCAGACGCACATCATCTACGTTCAACCGCTCTGCTGTTTGTCGTGCTTCTGTGCTGCCATGCTCCTCCAAATGGCTTCTTGGTCCACTCCATGTCTTGTAGAAAGATCTTTGTTTTTATGTTTTATGTAAGCTTGTCCAAGCAGAGGCCTCCAGAGAATCACACTTGCGACAGCTCATGGCCTCCATGGTCTGAACCCTTCAGGAAGGAACCTTTCTGCCTCGGCTTCCAGTCTGAGCGCAGCCTTTCAAAGGAGTGGATGTGTGTATGTGTGTTTGGAAGGGCACAGCCAGACAGTTGGGCCGCTACTGCTGCTGTACAATGACTCTCCAAGCCCATGTCCTCTGGCATTGGGCCCAGCAGAGATAATAATATGACTCCCAAACTGCTCTGAACTGGGATTTGAAACCTTGAGTGCCACTTGCTTTTTTCTTTTTATTTCCTCTCTAGCACACTTTATTTAGCCATGCTGTGTGAATGTGTGTCTGTCTCAGTTAAACTGCAAATTTACGCAGCTGAAGATCCCATCTAGAATCAGCACTGAAGACTCCTTCTCCTTTGCTGTGTTTGACGCTGGAGCTGAGCTCCATGGAGTGTAGAGAGGTTCCAACAAAGACAGAAGCAGTGCCTTGATGACGCTATAGGAACTGGGTCTGGTGGAGTCGTCATGTCTAGCACGAAGACACTGGATTGAGATGCTTTCAAGCTGCTCTTTGTTGGGATGATCTTTTAACCTTTCCTCACACAGCAGAGCATGATGGGTATCCCATCCACATGTTGTTGGCACAGAAACTTGCTGCCCTACAGTTTTACAGTCGTTGTGGTTTGAGCAGCTGTTCAGTGTCGCCCAGGGCTTCTCTCACATTTCACTGCAGCCGCGTATTGAACATTTGCGTCAGTGGAATTTCATTTTTTGCTAAATATTGTCTCTGGAGGCACTCCGTAGTAGGAATCAAATGAGTGAATTGAAATAATTCATGCAAAGTCCCCTACTACCGGGGAACAGGCTATCTGCACTATGTTGTTGCTTCATAAGTAAACACCAGGATATGCGTGAACTTGGACACCAGAATCAAAACAGCTTGGCCAAGTGTGCAGTCCCCCGCCTGGAAGCAAAGTGTCCCTGGTACAGCTCTCTGACCAATCAGTACCTCGTGCGGATGTCACAGGCCCTGGCCATCAATCCATCAGATGGTAGGCCATGTTCAAACCCTGCTACCATTAGGGTTCCCTCACCCCAAGCGCAGTCATCTGTGCTGGCTGTGTCACATCCCGTATTGGCTTTCACTTTTACCGGGGGTAAAGTCTGCCACGCACGCTGTGCCGAAACACCCGCAGCACCCAGCCTGCTGCCCTCAGATGAACCCTATGTACAAGGCAGAACTTGTTTGTCAAAGCATTCCAGCTGTTCACCGTGACAGATGTTTTAACTTCCACCACAGTGACGTCTCCATCCATCCCTCTCAGTCTGAAAAGCATTGTGCTGTTGGAGGATGAAACAGACACTCACACTGGTTGTCCAGTCACGCATGCCCCTCTTGTTGTAGGGAACAGCTGGTTACTCTGGTAGGTTAGGCAGTGTAAGAGCCTACTGGAGAAGTGTGTGAGCTCTTCTCTAGCAGACGAAATGCAGGCATGCCCATTCCATTTGCTCCTCCTAATGTGAATTCAGCCCTGTTCCTTCCAGACCCCTGATCTTCATCCTTGATTGTTCATAGTATTTCTGAAGCAAAACTTCTGCACCTTCATTGCGACCTCCAAAACACCATCATAATTGTCCACTTTTTCCAGTTTGCCAATGACTATAACCCACTAACAGAGGACGTTTTTATAGGCAGATGGATAACACGATAATGGCCAAGTGTACTGATCAGCTGCAACATCACATACAGGGGATTTGGCATAGCGGCTGTTCCTTCAGTGCATTGGACGTACAGAACATTGACGTGGCAGGGCATCCGTATGGGAAATGAGTTTGAAAGAAATACTGTACTATACAAACAGTGCAAATTCTACAATCAAAAGTATGTGGGAGCAAATGTAAGTAAATTGGGCATAGAAGTGGAAATAGCGGTGGTGTCAAATATAAATATATCACTTCACAATATAAACTATATTATGAGTCTTAACTGTAATCTGTTAGTTTACAGCTGGATGCCAACAAGGAGAATTCACTTTCTATTTATGTGGCTATGGATTATAATGTGCACTTCAGAGGTTGACTCCCCGGGAAGGGAAGAACTCTTCTTGTCTTGTCTTTACTGTCTTGAGTCCTAATGCTCCTGTGTCATTTCTTGCAAGGGAGCGATTGCAATACATGAGGGCTGGGGTGCACGGGAAGGAAGAGCTGGACGCATTAGTGCCACCGAGTTTGAGTGAGTCCAATGAAAAGTGGTGGCAAGAGTTGAAATTGAGAGGGAGCTAAAAAAAAAAAAAAAAGCTGTGTAAAGATGACTCATGTGTCCAAATGTCTGTCTCCCTGGGCATCCCAGAGGAGAATGTGCTGGCCCCAAATGACCAGACTTGGAGAGTGGTCATGAGCTGAATTTTGCAGCTTTCCTAAGCTTTTGCACAAATGTATTGCAGTAAGAGTATGAGGCACCGATGCCAAAAACTTCAAAATTAAAATTTGTACAAGAAACAGAGTAAATGTAATGCAAGAACCCACATTTGTTTACAGTTTTAATGACTCATAAGGACTTCTGCCTGGTTAAGTATTCTGCACCGTGTATCTCTGTTAAGGACCCATATTCCCCTGTGTTGGCTGTTCTCAGGTCTCCTTCACAAGCATTTCATTGTTTACTGGAGCTTTCAGCTGCTAAATATTAGTTTGTTTGACCTTCAGTCTTTTTTTGATTTTGTCCTTTGCTGTCAGTTGGTGTCAGATCACTAAACTGCTGTACATCCATGATCTGACATGTGGCAATGAGCCCAGCCCTGTCACCCCTCATCCTGACCCCTTAGTGTGCATGATGTGCAGGACAGTGGCTCAAAGACTGGAGAGCCCAGGGACACGTCCAGGTCCTGCTGTACTGCATGCTAACAGCAGTGTAATATGACCTCCATGTTGTACCCCCTACGCGCGCACACACACTCATATTAAATTTGGATAACCAGTTCCATCTGTGCAATGTTCTTTCTTTCTCGTCTTTATATGCCTCTGTTTGAACTTCCTTTTGGCCCTCTCTGTCTCTCTCTCTCTCTCTCTCTCTCTCTCTCTCTCACTCTCTCTCTCTCACACACACACACACACACACACACACACACACACACACACACACGCGCAGTTTCTGATCTCAGTAGCCCCCCTGAAAAATGCAAAGTTTGTGACAAGCCATTACATTCCATTCCACAACTGAAACTTGGTTCCTACACATACACCAAGGTTCCGATCCTGGTATGCCTGTGCTTTTTTGGTAGGATACTGAGCGCTTTTTTAAATGCGTTGTTCTTTCCCCTCCACATGGTGTATGTTTGCGAGTGTGTGTTCTGCATTCAGTGGTGTGTTTCAGCCACAGCAGAGGCTGCTGATTCTGCTCTGGTGCTATGATGGTTCGCTCACTCTCTCTCTCCACTATGGGCACTCTCAGATTTCCTCTGCTTTCTGCTGAAATCCAAGCCGGCGGTTCTTCAGAAGCCCCACAGAGCATGCAGTCCCCTCCCTCCACAAGAGGAAGGAGTCAGTTCAGCCTGGGACAGACCAACAAGTCGTCTTGTGGAGGCACTCTGCTTTGCTCCTACATCTGTTCTCGTTCAGAGCTGTAAGGTTCCCGAGTTTGCTGCTAGAGAAGAGCTGCTTGTTTGCGTCCTGCCATCCTGCATGGACGTGGCCTCTGCATGCGGACAGTTTTCTCAGGACCTGCACCAGGCCAAGACAGGCAGAGGTGTGTGGGTGTGTGGCCAGAGCACGGCCACAGCTGTCGAGCCGCTATGAGCAGTCGGGTGCTCCACACCTTTTCCTTCTTCAAGCAACTGGTGGACTTCTGCTGCTCCATGTGTGTCTCAAGTATGTTCCTCAGCAACGTTGTAATTTTCTTAAAGCGTTTCTGCAATGTACTGGCAATAGAGTCGGCTCAACGGCCTGGTAGTGTTTGTGGATTTTTTTTGGTCTTTGTGTTCATAACCCAGTTTATTTGTGCCTTTGTATGGTTTCTTGATGCTATAAAGGCAGTGCAGTTCCTCCTGTCATGATTAACGTGGATCCAGGTCAATGGAAGTAAATGCAGAGAAGCTCTGTTCTGCATTGGTTCTACCTTGGCTCAGTCCAGTACCAGGGGCATTTTCACCTTTGCCCCTGCAGTCCAGGTAACACTGTGTAACTGTTCATGTGGTGTTTTTCTGAGTTTGACCAGCTGGTAGATGACTGTTATCCATTGTATTTGCACTGTATAAAAGGACATGCTTTTCCTGCTGCTCCCATTGTCCTTTATTGTCCTTTATGCCTACACAACACCCCCCTCCCCCAAATAGAAGAGAAAACAATGTCTCTGACCCTCCTGGGAGGCAGGGTAGTATGGGGGTGTTTTTTTGGACTGGTCACAGTTGGTGGAGAAGTTCCAGTGCTGCGGTTATGTGGGGCAGGAGTGCAAAGTCAGCACCTTTGCTATGGCGCGTGTGTGTGTGTGTTGGGGATTCATGTGGCAGTCTTTCCAGTTTACCAGAGTAGTACACTGTGGGTCTGACTTCACACCTCTCAAGGTCCTGGGCCAGTCGACTGCTGTGTGTGCACAGTTTTCTCGCACTTTGCAGTGTGGTATCCCAGGGTGCAGGATGTTTTTACTGAGCAACTTCCGCTCCAACTCTCTGGCACTACACATTTTAAAGGCTCCTCTCTCTTTGTGGCAAACTTTTAGTTGGAATTCCTGGATTTACTGGTCCTTTATGCCCATACAAATACACAGAGCTAGGCTGGTAGAGTAGAGCTGAGTGCTGCCCAGTACAGTTCAACTCACGGTGACTTAATGTATATTCCTTGTGGTAAAAGAGAGTTTTGAGTTGCATTACCATTGCCTCCTTCCACGAACATCTTTGAGTTATAAACATGCACCGAGCATTGCTGCCTTTAAATAGAGTACAGTTAAACACGTCTGTGCTGATGTTTTGTCGCGTGCGGTTGCACATGTTGTTCATGGATACAAATGGCCGTACTTAGGGGTGCCACCCCAATTATCAAAATTTAATGTGAATGGAAAACAACTTTGAGTAAGTGTCTGTGACCAAAGGATAAGAAAGATTTTGACGCCACTGAAATGTATGCAGGTGTCACCGAGTGAGAAATAAATAGTGAAGCCCCACAGTAACGTACCTGTCGATAAGATTGATTTGAATATAACGTGACTGGTGATCAGCTCCCGTCCTCCTGCTGTCTTTCCAAGCACCAGCTCCTTCTTCTGATGGTGACAGATGTACAGGATTTACTGAAAACAGTGTGGTTGCTGGAGGAGCTGTGGCTCTCCCATAATGCAGTGCTGCTGCATGTTTGTAAACAGCAGTGTCTAACTTGTGGGGAGTTGCAGGGGGATTGTTGGTCCTCTGTGTTTGAGAGCTTTGTGGCAGTCATGTCATGCTCTGTGAGGGTTGGTGTTTTTGAATTTTCCTGTATAAATTTGGCATACGTAGCTACAGGAGGAGCTGGGATTTGAATCTAGAGGTCAAGGCAACAGTGCCGGCCAACTATGGCACAAGAGCAGCCTCACGGTCGCACAGAAAAGCACGAAAGGCTTCGAAGAAGCCCCTGTGGTTGAGGTGCTGCTGCAGGATGTTCTCCAGTGGGAATATGCTGTCCATACATTTAGTAAGAGAAATGGGTACATTTGCTGTTTTATTCCCACAGCGTGGTGATCTTTTATGAACCCTAGCAGTGTGAGATTTTAGCTCATTTAGAGCACTGTAAAAATGTATAGCTGCCTGGTGAATTCATCAAGAAATCACTATGAGCCCTCATTGAAATTCCCTTTAAGCTTCACTCTGCCCGTGTTGTTTCGGTGCATCCATCCCTGGTGTGTGTGTTTCCGTGATCAGGCGGACTGCGTATTTCTTGAGCGGAGGTGACCTTGTGACCAAGCAGTGCTCTGTGGTGCTCTGTCTACGCATGCTGAGGACCACATTACAGCAGCGTGGCTCCCTCCACGGGCCGCTTCCCCTTGCACCACCCCATCATTAAGGTCCTTACTTACAGTAATACATCAGACAAAATGTGCAGACGTGCTTCAAGTCAGAGGGTGGACTTCATGTGAGCTGTTCTGCAGGAGTTCCAAAAGGGCCTTTTTGCATAAATAAATAAGGAAATTATAAGACTGGAGGTTTTACACTGGTGCAGATGGTGCTGTGCACTCAGGTGCTCTGTGTGGAACTGAGATGGGTTTCACAAACTGAGTCGCATTCCCTCTCATTAGTAGGAGCAGCTATGCCTTCCACTGATACTTTTCTGTAGGTGTGGCGATTAAAGTGAGATGGGATGTGTACCGTGGTACTGGGTGCATTTTACCACAGCGTGCCATGTTGTGCTGGAAGGAGAACAGGCTGTGCATGTAGTTCTGTTTTTGATTTGGCTCTGTAGAAAAGGCCAGTCTGCTTTGAGACTCAAGTCATATACGAGAGGTCTCTATGTGGCTGACTGCTGCGAGCCATACGGCTCTCCCTGCTGTGCTGGGGCTAATCCATGGTTGTGGCCCGAAGACCGAGCCCTGGCAAGCCTCACCCCCACCATGACCTGAGGCGCCCCCCTCCTGGAGCCCCTACTCACCGGGTGGCACGGGCAGTCCCACACGCCACTGGGAGGAACATGCGTCTTGCTGGAGCAAATTCCTCTGCACACCGATAGTTGTCATGACAACTGTCTGTCTTTCTTTATTGCAGCAAAGGGATCTCTGAAGGAGAAAAAGAGAAATTGCTTTGTGCTCTCGTCTTTGCATCTTGAATGAGAGGGAATGCATGAATGTTTATTATATAATGATTACAGAGCTAATGACAGGCGTTATGTATTTATGCACACGGAGATGGACTGAAGAATAGGCCGGAAATTATCATTAGAATCAAAGGGCATTGTTCATCATTCTATTCATAGAACTGTAATTTTGAGCCCATTTGTTTGTGTGTCAAGGGTATGTCTGAAGGGTAGATGAAACAGCAGGAGGTGAAGGGTTTAGAGCTGCTGCCTTGCAGCAGGTTCGGATCCCACCTCCTGCTGAAGTATAAAGGGCTTACCCTGAAATGATAAAGTAAAAATTACACTGCTGTAATTAAAGTAAATCAGTGAATGACCTCCACATTATGAGTTGCTTTGGAGTAAAGTGTCAGATAAGTTAGCGCAAATGTACTGTATGTTGTGCATGCTGGGATATGAAGTTATTGCTGTGGTTTTTGCTTGCTGTAGACAGCATGATGCAGCTGAATTGTACGTGTGGGTGCTGTGTAAAGCAGTGTTGCTCTGCAGGTCCACACGCACCGCACATTAAATTTAGCTGGTGCTCTTCTCCAGTGTTAAGTTGTCTACAATTCATAACCCATTTACACTGCAGGATAATTGTTAGCGTAACCTGGAACTTTGCTCAGGCATCCGGCTTTAGCGGCCAGCATGAACGCTGACACGGACGCAGTCTCCTTCAGGAGTGGCCCACTAATAACCGACAATGTATTCCACTCTCAGTTTGTCTGTCCGTTGAAGCTGCTGTAGCTGTGAGAGCAGCGTGGCGGGAGGTGGCTGCTTTCATGGCACTGTCTTTATTTCATTTATCATTTTGCTGGAAATTCTCTGTGCAAAACGGAGAGGCTTTGTGTACAGCGTGCATCCCGTGGTTGGTTGCAGCAACAGGCAAGGCATACGCGCTGTCCTGCTTCTGCAACCATGGCTTTTAACAACGGGTGAGGTCCGAAGGGGGTCGAGTCTATCAGAGGGCAGGGCCATGGAGCGTGTGTTGGCTACAACCAGCTGGACACACCTGGATGGCTTGCAGTATGGCTATAAATATGCTTCATGAGACCTGCCCTGGGCTAGACCAGCCACCGCTGGTTCTGCATCAAGCTTGCCCTCAGGGGTCTGCCTGGCACCACCCACACACCAAGCATCTGCTTGCTTCACTTCTCCATGTTTGTTCAAGACAAACACTGCGTGACCACAGCATTGAACTGTAAGTGCTCAGTGTATTTGCTTTGGGGAAAACAACTGGTTTTTGTTTCATCATTTCTGTACGTAAAGAACATTAGGAAGCATGAATTTGGGACAGGCATCGGGGGTCATGGGGTCTGGAGTCATGGTTTCGTCAGTCATGGAACCAGATAGCCATGGCCCTCACATGGACAGGTCTACAGGAGTGGTTACCTGTTAGTCTTGTTGGACCTGCTGTTCTCTTGCCCTCTACATTGTACAAACAGGAGTCATTACACTCACGTGGTGATCACCAGGTGCAGTCTATACAACTTTTCAGTGAACTGCAGGATGTGGAAGATGCTGAAAGGCAATTACAGACTGACCACACTTGGTATCACCATTGGTAACACTAGAGTTCTACTCTTCTCAAAGGATGCATGAAGTAATAATAGAAGATATCAGTTACATATCCATTTGTTCATTCAAAGACTTTCATAAAAGGGACATACAGCATGAAGTAAACTGAAGTGCATCAGCAACAGGTGGGAAGCTTTAGAAACAGAAATGAGAAAAATCAAAGTGCCGCTTATTTGCGTGATAGCACCGTGTTGCTGGCACCCATCACTCAAGCTGCTGCCTATAGATATGACACTGGTGTTGGACTTATTGATGCAGCAGCCAGGAAATCAGACAGATGTGTGATTCAGTCGAGCTTATTGCCTGATCCATGGTCATTTTACCTGCACACCAGATGGAAAAAGCGTTTATGTAAGAACGCCTAGGAACTGTGGCGAGTGGACAGTTGAAGGGAGATAAGGAATAAATGAAAATATAAGAGTGAAAGACAAAATAGCTAAATTTTTTTGTTATGAGTATTAAGGATAAGTCAGAAAGTTAAATGCTCATAATTTCTTATTTGCTGTTTAAATATACTTGGCATAATTTTTGACTTGCCCTCATCAGATATGCTGGTCTTGTCGTTGCAGTGCATAATATATTGATACAGTTAGCAGCAAATGAAAAACCCACTCTTTTGCCTTGGCACGGAATTCACTGCATTTCCTTTTACTTTTAGGATTACTTTAACTTGCGCTCTCGAGAGCACTTGTTTCCTAGACAAAACGCTGAACAAACTAAATATGCAATTTTCTGATCTTGTGGACCAAGTAGATGTTTCATCTCACAGTTGGGCAGGAAACCGTTTTACCTCTTGAAACAGCAGGTGTGTCTGAAGTGTTGCCTAAACACAGCACAGACGGGGTTCACGCCCACACAGGCACGAACTCAAGCCCCTCCTAGACTGCCCATCTGGCTGGAAGGTGTGTGTTTACTTCTCAAACATACTTGCACACACACCCAGACAAGTGGAGTGGGACATGAGGGTGGCAGTCCTTCCACTGCCATGGGTGGAGGGAAGGAGGAGGGAGCGGGAGCAAGGGAACCAGAGGCAGCCCCCTCTGTAAGAGACATGCTCGCAGGTAGCCTTCTCGCACCTGCCCACTCGCCATCGGCAGATCCCTTAGAATTTGTCAGCATATTCCAGCCGAGATAGACAGGAATGGAGTTCTTGGGCCAGAAGGACAGGCTGAGCAACATCTTTACCTCCTCCATGCGCTTAGCCAGCACTGGCAAAAAGTGAAAGGGGGAGTTTGTCTTTTGGTTTTGTTTGTTTCTGTATGAATGCGCGTGTGAGTGTGCACGCTCACTTTTCCACGGCAATGCCTTCAAAACATGTCTCGTAGAGTAACGCAGGAAAATGCTTCATCCTGACGCTCTCCATCCACCTTGTTTGCCTCTGCAGGGGAGTCAAACCAGGAGCTGGGTCCACCCCCGTCTGTGGATGAGGCTGCCAACACCCTGATGACGCGGCTGGGCTTCCTGCTGGGAGACAAAGTGAGCGAGGGGCAGCCCGGGGCACGGTACAGCATGGAGGAGCAGGACGACAGCCAGGTACAGGGCTGACCAAGCCGCACCCCCTCCACCTGAATCCTTTTGCCGTTGTCGCAGGGGACTATGAGCCGCTTCCCACACAGCTCAGGTTGGATGGAAATTTTTCACTTAATTTTTTTTTTTCTTATCTGGCTTTTCTGCCACTGAATTTTTACGTTTTACAGGCATCAAAGCTGGACCTTCATGCCCTTCGCAAAGTTGCTAATATTTCACCTGTGTATAAATTTAGAAAGGTTGCATTAGGCCAGTTGCATTTTATTAGGTTTTTTTTTTTTTTTTTTTTTTTTTTTTTTTTTTTTTTAAGATTTAGTGTCAAGTTGGTGATTTCATTCCTCATGTTGTGTTATCTTTATTTTAAAGATAAGCAAAACTGAAAACACGCAAACAAAATTCGTTAGACTTTGGTAAGTGTGAAATGACTTTTACCATTTTGTTCTGTCAGAGAAGCTTATTTTAACTTTCTGCTTCAGTAGTTATCTGCAGATCAGCTGTACGCATGGAGCTTATGATATCATTTCAGACAATTTTTTTTAAAGAACTCTTTGTGGTGACTTAACTGAAATGCAACTGGGCAGCTCTGTGTGTTGCTGTAAGATGTCAATCTGACAACTAAAGCGGAAAGCGCTTCTTTTTGTGTATTTTAAGCTCACTACTTTTGCCTACAGTGTAAGATGGGATTACTTAAATATATTTTACTGAGCTTGTGAAATATTAAACATTTTAAATGATGTTAATTGAAATACTTTTTCAATAATCAGCTAAATTGTACTTTCCTCATAAGTGAGCTGAGTAATTTTTAAAGTCTTGGGGAGGGTTTGCTGTTAGAATGTATTGACATGTTCGTGAATATTTATGAAATTCATTTTGTATTTTCATCTGTTAAGAGAGAAAGTGACACAGCCTCAGGGTTCATATGACTTGTACTGATAATGGCATGTTCACGCTAAGCAGAATCGTTGGTTCATTTTGCTGACACAGGCTGGGTATGTGAGAGCAGTGACGGTAGCGGGTACATGTGACACGGCATACATAGTGGCTTGGAAAAGGGCTGCACGATTGATGTGGTCAAATCACCATATGCAGTTGGAGGATCTTCCTTACTGCAGCATTTATCGCCGTTCTCTGTGTATCAGGAATGAAAGGCTCTCTCGTCTTTTGTCACGTTTTCACTGAAGTCAGTTTCTGGGGGGAGAACAGGCAATACAACCTGAGGAAAATACAGAAATCTGCTCTCCAATGAGGGTCAGTCTGCCTGAGATAAGCCTGCATTTATTCGTTGTCTGTTAGCACGGTGCACCGCCTCCAGTACAAGGGGCTGGAAAGGGCCTTTTTATTGGCTCTTTTCGTTGGGATCCTTGTCAAGAAGCCTGTGGCCCAGGGGTGAGATTTGGGTGGAAACCAGAAGAAATCCACACCGAACCATATCAGGACAGTCCTGGAACGTGTGGTGAGATGTGGAGATCATGGCAATAGACCTCCAGAGTATGTGGCTGAAAGGCAGACTTGAGTCCTGTTGACTGTGGTTTATTTTTTTGTCATCTGTCTGTTGCAGAAACATGCCTTCAGTTCCTGCTACCACTCATACCACAGTACATAGCATCTGAGTGGAAGGGATGTGCAGCTCGGTAGGAGTAAAATGAGCTTGTGTAAAAATGATTAAAAACCTTCATATAAAGTGTCAAATTCCATCCCTAAGTTCAGTTGTAAGTGTAGATGTCTTCAGTTGGCAATTGTTTTGCTTTGGACTTTTGAGGTACTCTGGTATGATGTCAAGACAATAAGCTACTTTGAAATACCAATTGTGTGGCTTTCAAAGATGCCTGGATGGATGGATGAGTAGTCAGACAAATGATAAGGATTGATGGATGGACAGATTGATTGACTGATTGCGCCAGTCCTTTGCTGAAATAAGTCTCTGTAGACCACAGTAGGTGTTCTTGGATGCCTTGTGTGAAACTGCACTGCTTTTGTGCAGATTCTGCCACGGCTTCCACAGCACCAAGCAAAATGGTGCCCGAAAGAGTTTGTGGGCCATATGGGTATAATGGGCTTTGTATCTAGTGTCTGGACCAGGTTGCAGATGTTTTCCACAACTGTGATATCTCCAGAGCTACACAGCTTGTTGCTCACAACCACGGCAAGCTCACCACTTCTCTTCTCGCTACGCTGCCAGTGGTCTCCAGTTGCTTGCGCAGCCCTGCACCTCTTCACAGTTATTCTTCTGTCCCCCTGGTGTTTCTGCTCAAGCCCATCCAGAACACCAAACCTCCATGGGTGAACACAGGCAGCTTCTTCAGGGCCAGCCGCTGATGCTTTATACACATAAAAACCACTGCTGCCTCAGCCACAGCCCTCAGTGGGATACAGCATCCAGAAAAGCAACTTCAGAGCCATAAACAAGTTCCACACCCATTCCACATTCATTGGGAACAAATGCTCACAATGTGCAGTACGTGGTGTAGCTACGTGAGCAGTACAGAACAGCAAAAGTCACAATACGAAAAACCATAAAATGCAAATACGTGGCGCAAAATGTAGCGTAGCAGCCACATTCTGAGACACCACAAGTGTGTGTTGAGACTTCAGGTTTGAGTTGCACAGTGACCCATTATGTAGATGTTTCATTCTGTGTCACACATCTGCTCTAAGTACACCTCTGACCGCTGCTTAAGGAAATCCCTAATCCATGGTTTTCTTGTTTCATTAAGACTGACCACCAATTCCTGAATCTTTACTCCTTGTGCTTTAACAACTTGTCTTTCTGCAGTCCATGTGTTTATAAGCTACTGTGAATAAAAATCCGGTGCACGTGCTGACTAGGATAGGGCCATGTCACGTGGCAGCGCCCACTGAGCACCGGTTCCTCTCGTGCTGCAGCAAAGCGAGCCGGGCCTTGTGGTTTCACTGCTGTGGCGCGCACGTGTGTCGGGGTGCTGAATCGGGCGCAGACGCGCCGCCGAGACTGTGTTGAGACGTGATTTACGCATGCCCCCTGTAGCGTGAGCTCTGGTAGCAGGGCAGCGAGCGTCGCAGTCGGTGCCGACATGTGGTTTCGGTCCACTCCTTTCAGTACGACATCGCTCAACTGTAACAGAAGCAAGATGTCGGTCTTGCCGATTCCGAAAAATTCTAAACTCAGCTAAGCTTTGAATTGCCGCACTTGCAGCGCTGTGCTCGTAAAATACACAGCTTGCATTTTGAAATGTACAGTTTATTTTAGCAACAAAAAAAGCTTGTTTTAACAACATCAATTAAAAAAAATTGTTAATAGATAAATTAATGCAATTGAAGCACATTAGGCGGTTGTGTTTGACAAATGCTTCCCACACTGTTACCCCGGCTTTGCATAACATTTAAGTGGGCAGACGGTTAATAGTCTGTCTTCTGTTTGCAGATTTAAAAAATGGGATATTTGAGGCATACAGCTGAGTAAGTAGCTGAATAACCGAGGCGCGTTTGACTCCATGAATGGAAGTATGAGCAGATTTAAATGTGTGAAACAACATACTCTATGTCGTCCATCATGGAAACCATTTTTTCGTAAAGATCAGCTTGTTATTAGGGCTGTGGCTGTAACAGCTTTTTATGAAACGTTTTTATAAGTGAGTTAAAACTGTTATGTTTTTATCCCATTCACCAAGTCATGCTTATTTAATGCACAGCTACTTTATTCTATAGTTTATGGGTGCACAACGCATCCAAACCCCTGCACGATTAAAGTATCTAAGTGTTGTATTTATTGTAATGATTACATCTGAATGCAGAACATTAAATTGTTTTTTGAAGGTCACGAAGGAGCTAAATGAAGTTAACTGAACATGTTTTACTTTCAATTCTTATAAATATACCACTATAACTACAAAGTACTTTGTAAGCATGAACATGTGGTTTTACGAATGAAAAGAGTGAACGGGTTTTGTTACAGTGGCTCGAGCAAGTCCAGTCATCCCTGCCGTTTCTGCCGCTAAGGAACCCGAGAGTAAAAACTGGTTGATTTAAAATGAAGCCGTCATGATCAGTAGTAATGGACTGTGGTGTTGCCTTGGCCACGTGATCTGGATTTGTCACCATTCCTGCGTCTGCCTGAGGGTGCAAGGCGGACCAGGCGGCGGCGGTGGCTTGCGCATCTCCGACACCCAGCAGAGGCATGAATCTATTGCTGTTGGTCATTGTAGCACCACTTGTTGTAAGAGGACAGGACAGAAGCGTCAAGCCTGGGACAGACAGGAGGACATCCTCACAGACACAGTCCATATTATCACGAAACACTCTAAACAACAGTGTAAATGACAGAATAATCTCACAGTGAATAATCTCCTCGGTTGAAGTTTTATGCTGCTTATGTTTTCGTTTAAAGTCACCTTAGGTTTAGGAGCACACCGGCAAATCAAAGTAAATTACTGAACGAACAGCAACTCGGCAGCATGTGAGGTGGCAGAGGGGGCTGGAGGCAGCTACGTGCTGGCGTGTCGGCAGTGCCAGGGAACCCCTGTCGTCCAAAGCATCGCACACGATGCAAGGTCATCCCCAGCAGACAGAGCAATGGGGCCTCCTGCCCCAGCAGACGTGATGCATCCAGGCAGGTGCAGATCCAAGCCGAGGCTTCTTCCATATGTGGCGCGCTGAGCTCAAGCAGCTTGGTGGAACAGGTAACCTCCAGCAGTCAGTCAAAGTCCAGTACTTTGCTCTTGAATTTTGGCTTTCTTCATTTTCCAAGAAGCTTCCGAATCGGTGGCCAATGGGGAACGTCTTGAGCGATGGGGTCACCTGTGGGGCCGGTCAGCACACATTAGAGCACCTGCAAACATACCTGTCAGCCCATGCACCACACAGCTGTGCTTAATTGCTGTGCTGTAGCTTGGCCATGAGTAGAAAAGGTGTTTTTTTTTATGTTTAAAACAAACAGCACACAACACTTGTGAGACACCTAAATGAAGATCTAACAACAGCAACTTCTGTGCAGCCACCCGCAATGACCACTTGTCATCATTATCCTCCTTCTGGTGTGTCATGCTGTCTGCATAAATATATTTATTTTGCTCTAATGTTTTATAATAATCCTACAGTTGTACTAGAATACTTTTTCATGTCAGGACCGGGAAAAATCTTAATTTTCCTCACTTTGCCAAATGTGTTCTGTATTCCACAGTTACCTTTACAAAGTCGATGTGTTTTTTGTAACAAAGCTGTTCATGAAACCCAGCCATGTTAAATAATATTTGAGGCTTATTGGCATTTTTCCATTTTAGCGGCTTTCATGGATATTTTGCGTGTCACTAACCTCAGGTTGTGAGAATCACGTTGGCGTGTTCGGTGTGTGCTGCCTCGCTTGGTGCCAGACACAGTGGACGTGTTGACATGCCATCATTGTCACTGTCATTTCACTAATGTGCTTCCTGTTGATTGGGGAGCTGGGGTGTCACTCCCTCAGCTGCATTGTGGGAAATGCAGTCCTAGAGCAGTAACCATTTTGTCCAAGTTTTTCACAATGTTGGTTGACATTGTTCACACCAGAAGTGCATGGATGCACAGCACTCAGACCACACATGACAAATATTCACAGCAGCCATGCCACAATAGAAGTGAGTGAGGTTTGTGGCATTATTGTACAGTACGTTGCCTTTGTTTGTAAGAGTGTTGTGTTACTGCAGCGCAAACTTGTTTACTTCGAATCACATTATTACTACAGTAAATGTTTTCCATACTGTATTACTCCTCTATGTCAGGGTAAAATGCAGTAGTACTGCTCAATAGAAACCCACAACAAATGTGTGGAACAGCAGTATGGTGAAGGTTCACTTCCCCTGACGGCACTGTGCTGTAGTTCCTCTTGCCATCGCAAGTCTTACAGTTTTAACTTTGCGGATGGTTTGTCTCAGGGTCTGGCGGCGACCCAGCGGATCAGTCCCTGCTCCACGCTGACCAGCAGCACTGCCTCACCACCCGCCAGCAGCCCATGCTCCACGCTGCCTCCTGCTGCCCCAGGAAATCCTGGCAACAAAGACTGCACCTATGGGTCCGTGACAAGCCCCACCTCGACACTGGAAAGCAGGGACAGCGGAATCATTGGTAAGCTTGGGCCTAGGAACACCTTTCCTCTTGTTCCTCTCAGCAACTCGCACTTCACACAGAAATACTGTCAGCATCATCAACATGTCCAACATATTACTCAGAAATTCATGATCCATGGCTTCAGTAATTTTACCTGCATTTTTACCCGAAAATTCACCCTGAGAGCCATTGAGATACTCCAGGTAAGTAGGCTTTGCAATCCTGAGGCATCTTCCCTTCCAAGCCATTGGCTTTCTTCACATACAGCCCTATACAGAGGTGCTGCTGTATCAGCATGTCTATCACCATGACAACCTGGTAATGTAGCAGGAGTGTAAGAGCCCGTGGCAGATTTATTTCACTTATGATTTTTCACAGCGAAGCTCCTGACCGCAAACAGCAAAATGAACTACGTGTAGCATAATGTACATTGGCTCCTTGCGTTAAAACATTTTCCAGATTATTTATTTTTATTTGCATTTCCTTCAATTATTCCGTGTTTCCACATCCGGCCATTAGTCGTTGGCAGTAAAATGCACTAAAACAGGCTCCCTTCCACAGTGTTTACAGCTTGTGTCTGGTCTTTGTGAGTTAGGGCTCAGTAACAACATGACTGGTGCTGCGTATGTTTATGAGCTGAATCAGTCAACAGTCGCCAAGAAACAGGAGTTTGTTCAGACAACATACATTTCAAAGTTAACACAATGTCAAAAATCAAGGGTTTTTTGCATGTTAAAGCTTCATTCACAACTTTTACAGAAAGCAACTTAGAAATAAATCAAGTGTCATCAAAAGGTAGTGGAGATGTTTATTTTCAGTAATTTTACATTTATTTTAATATACTGTAAATTGAAATAAGTCTTACAGAAAAGTCTTTTTATTAGAGCTGTGAGGTCTTTACAGAACTTAACCAGAGGATAAATCAAGAATAAATTAAATATCTATGCTACATTGGATATTTGAGAATTAGTGGTAAAAGATTACCTTTGATTTAGGAACAACCTGAGTTATGAACAAACTTCCAGTCCCTATTAAGTTAAGGATCCATTGTGTTTGTCGTGTTTCATTTTTGTACAGCATTACTGTTTTGCTTCCATAACGGCAGTGCAAAAGCCTCAATTTCTGACTCATTACAGCCACCCTGACAAGTTACTCTGAGAACATGGAGAGGGGTGGGAAATACAGCGATGGATCCCGGGGCAGCCTGAAGCTGTGGCAGTCTCAGAAGTCAGGCATGGATTCGTGTTTGTACCGTGTGGATGAGAACATGACGGCCTCCACCTACAGCCTAAATAAGATCCCCGAAAGGAACCTGGAGAGCATCTCATCCCACTCAGTTCAGTCAATCCCCCTCTACCTGATGCCTCGGCCCAACTCCGTTGCAGGTGAGTTCTTTTTCTGAACCATTCTACCCTTGCTGCTCCACCAGCAGGGAACACTTTAATGGCCAAGTACTTTTGGACATGCAAGGAAATTAGCGTTGTGAGTGCTCATTCGCATCCATTCAACATACCAGAACAGCATCACATTGGCAGGGTAACCATGTGGTTTAAAGAAATCACATTTATTAAATATATAAACAGCACAATTGCTTACAGGAATGTGTGTGACCGCATGTAGGTAATACGTACATAGCTTGAACTTTGAAATAGCTGTTGTACTAAATATAAAAATATATACACAGTCACTTGCGCGTTCAAGTTACGAGAAACTGACTTTGCAGAGAATTTGATTCCTCAGCTGTACTGTGTAACCCATTTTTTTGCATTCAGATTGACCAAATCTGGATTTTGTGTGCCTCTTAGGAGTAGAAGACATGTATTCATTTAGCCAATACTTTTGTCCAAAATGAAATATGATGATTATTATGTGGTATTCTCCAAGCTGACTAACAATGCACTAAACACCCTGTAGTCAGACATTTCTACAGCAGAGCCATGTTACAGACTGTAGGCAGTTTTGTGGGCAGACATGGTCACGAAGGCAGGGGCAGAAGGTACAGGACAGTAGGAGTCACTCTCAAAAAGAAGGTTTTAATGACATGGCTGACATGGCCTCTTCAAGGCAAAAACAACAGGCACCCGCAATGGTCATCGACAAGCAAACAAGCAAACACAGCCAGTGTGGCAGTACCGCTTGTCTGTCCTGCTCGCTGTCCAGCCTTCCCAACAGTCTCTCCTCAGGACCAGGTGCCTTAAATACTCTGCCTTAGACATGGGTTGTTGTTAGTCCACTGAGGCAGAGCAGGGGTAGGAAAAGCAGAACTGTTTGTTCGTCCAACCCCACCCTCTGCCCTGGTTGTGCCACCTACCAGCTTATAAGACTCTCACACTCTTTAGAGTGACCAGTTCACAAGAAACACACATTTTTGGGCTGCTGGGGGGAAACCTGCATGAAAGCAGACATACAGGGGATTCATTTCCAGTGGCTGTTTATATGTGTATTTATTCAGTTAATATTGCTGTTTTATGGTTTAATTTTTACATTTATGATTAACCACAGTATATGTAATTATAGTATTTTTATAAACATATTCAGTATATATAACATTTTTATTAATTTTTATCAAGTGCAAGTTTATTTTGAATGAGGTGATAGTTAGATTTTGGCTGTCTTTGTGGTGCAGCAGAGCAATGCTACACACACAAACGCACGCACGCTTTGGTCCATTCCATCACCAACACATCTTTGGACTGTGGGACTAAGTTGGAGCAACTGAAAGAAAGTCATGTTGTTTAATGTACGGTGGTTTGAAACTCCCAAATGAGCACAGGTAGACAGACAGTGATATAGTGCTATTAATGAAGGAAATTACTGGGATTTGGTGGTGTTTTAGTGTAAATCAGTGGCACGTTTGAGGCTCAGGAACACAAAAACTAATGGTAAATACATCTTTGATTTATGAAAGTTTGCATTATGAAGAGTTTTTCAGGAATACATTTCCTTTGTAAGGCCAGAGAGGCCTCTACTTTACAATGAAAACCATGCTGCCTTGCAGTGCAAGGCCTTAAATGTAATCTGTAATAAGTTAGCAGTGGAATCTGAATGTCTATTCAAGTACGACTATGGGTTATAATGCGCTTCGGAGGCTTGTAAGGGACACTGCTTGAGAGAAAAGCCTGTTTTTGCCTTGTTGTCTGAGTCTTGACTGCCCTGTATTGGCTTCCCAGAAGGGTGGGATTGGAACATGTGATGGCCTGGGGGGGGGGGGGGACCTACCGCCTTGTACTCGACTTTCCCCTGTTATTACTCAGTTGAGGTGGTCCGCAAACTGCTGCACTAGAGGCCACTTCCTCGTGTTATTTCTTCCCCCAAAATCCCCTAAACACTGTTACGGAGTACATTTCCTCCGAAGTAGGTTGCTGCAAGTGACTTTACGAACGAGTTTATTTGGTGAAGAAAAAAACATTTGCTTTCAACAAGTTTCACCAGATCTGATCATATTTCTGGTCTTTAACTGAAAACCATAAACCTTTAAGCCGTAACTGCATTTTTGGGAGAAGCGTTTTGGCCCTGAAGACAAAGGCAGGACCTTCCTGTCATTGTTGGAAACCCACATTTTGCAGGAGCAACTTGTCTCCACATCCATCCCACCGCCAGCCTGCTCGTCCTCAGTAAGTCACCATTATCACAACCAATAGTTTTTTTTTCTTTTCCCAAAAGAGAGAATAATGTGTGCCACGTTTCAAATTCTTGATTGCAGGTTTGGGCTCGGTGTGCACTTTCATTTAAATGTGTGCTGTCCCTCATTCATTTCCCTGCTGCCGACTTACGCATGTCAGTGTGTCAACAGCCAGCAGCAACACAATGGAGGTTGCTGCAAATTTCAAAACCAGGAAGTGCAAAACAACTCAGCTGAAACAAGTTAGATTGCAAAGTCGCCCAAATTTAACGTCTGCCAAGTAGCCCACTTATGAGAATGGTGGTGAAAACTGTGGATTTCGTTGGTATAATTTTAAACAAGGCTTTACTAGCATCCACTTTCTGATGCTGCTGGGAACAGTCAGTTGGAAATGCAAAATGGATGCTCAATTTGATTGTCTGGGTGGCGTCTGTGTTTGGCCATTCAGGGACGCTGTTTCTGGGACAGGTGTGTGAGCCGAGCATCCAGACTCATTCTGCTCCAGTTGCACGCAACACACACTGAATTATTGAGCAGCTTGATCCACACTGTCACCAGAACGGGACACACACGCAGCCAGCTCGGTTTGTTAGCAATTAATCATTCACTTTTTATGAATTATACTTCAACTTCCTTCTGCTGGTATGGGGTAAATGTGTAGATTTTTCATAGGCACATATTACACTCATCCCTCGCCTTACATGAAGGACATGGAAGCAAAATGAAAAATGCTGTTGTATTGAATTATGAGCCCAGTGTGTGAGAAAAGGGGTTGTATTATTACAAGTGATTGTAGCAGTTTTTCATTGTATGGGACTCTGTTTTGTGAGGGATGGGCACAAATAAAAAAGGTAAACAATGTGAGATTTAGCAGTATAATAAGGGTGCCTTACAATATTTTAAGTGCATCAGAAATTGATCATCCCAAGCCATTTATTGTTTATTTCAATCCCATCTGCCTTTGCAAACCACATTTGTTGCATCACCACGGTAGGTAGGTAGGTAGGTAGGTAGGAACGTGACTGAAAAGTGGGCGAGCCTCTAGCTGGATGTGGCTCTGCCCTGGTCTTTTTGAGAGAAATTCTCATAGACTCTATTTACATAATCTGAAAACCAAAGCACTGTGGAGCTGTGCTGTATAACCCAACACTGGTTAGTGTGTTCCTTTTAAAACACTGAATGGCAATAAGGAATTATCACAGTCATGTTTAAATGTGTTCCACCCCAAGCTGACATCAGAGCTTTTGTCCAGGTCAGCCAGTGCCTGGACTTAACTTCACACCAGTGTGGTGCACATTGGCCAAATGAGAGGGCAGCCACAGCAGGGCCTGGCGTCCAGTGCACTGTGACAAATAAACAACAACAGATGTGTTTAATTCTGTATGGAATTATTTTAGTGTATTTGTTGCGGGTCACACTGATACCCTTGACATTAGGTGTAAGAGGCAGGGTTTTCAGTTTGCACATCGACATGAAAGACAATTCCTGAGCTGTGAAGTATTCCCACCAACTCCCATGAGTGTATGTGTGTACACATGTTTTTAATCCAAAGCGGTGACTCAAGCACTGAAAGCCTTTGCTGCTTCTCCACGCTAAGCACTGGTTTTTACCTCCTTTTGTTGTCAAAAGTAGGAGCCCCCTCACCTCTTTAAGGGTGATTTAGAAAGACACCTACTCTTAGGCCTTAGATAGTCTGTACATTTTGATCTTAGACTCCTAACCTCTCGAGAGGAGACAACAAAGTTTAAATATCAGACAAGAAAGAAGTCCTGAAGTAGGAGAGAGAGTAAAAGCTAAGAGGATCGAGAAATGGGGTTATAGGAGAGCCAGGATGGTATTGAGGACTGGGAAGATCTGGGGAAGTGATGAAGGACTAAAGGGGACTGAGGGAAGGCAGGCAGCCCACTCAGGATCAGTGGAGCTTTTCCTCAACCCAGAATGGTTGAGAATTAATATGCTTCAGGGAATTAGGAGGAGAAGAAGAGTGAACTGGATGGCCCTTGAAGAGAACCTCAGAGCTCTAGGACTGAACCATTTTTACCCCCCGAGTGACAGCTGCGGGGTTGGGGGTGCAGGGACTGATGGGAGAAGAAGGGAACTGGATGGAGACTTGGGAGGAAAGGGATGTGTGTCTGAAATGGAGCAGGAGGGATGGAGGTGCAGTTGGGGTGCATATGCGTGCTGGCAGAGAGGGAAACACTGGAGACTTCACCCAAATACCTGCTTCCCTCTTCAGGTTACATCAGCGCTCCGCACTGTTTATGCTTCAGTGAAAGGTAACCCATCATTTTTTGCCCTTGACACTGAAGCACCTTTGCAGGAATTGGGGGCAGAGCCTACAGTTTACAGGCAGTCCATTTAAGGTCCACGTCCTGTCCTCGTTTGTTTTCTTGTTCCCCTTTGTTGCATCAGTTTGGCAGGAATCATAAGAAAGAGGGAGGGAGGAGAATAGCTGAACCAGCATGTTGCTGAAGGTGCTCTTCTCTTTAACCAGGGTGATGTAGAAAGGAAGTCATTGCTCTTTACGAGGTTTCTAGGTGCTGATGAGGGGAAGGGAGGTGTCCCAGTAGTATAGCCTCATAGAGCCGTGTACATACCATTAGTTGAGGATGAACCCTGAGCTTCAGTCTCACTCATAGGATGCAGGGATTCAGCAGAAGTCTGGTCATGGACAACAAACCAGGTGCCCACTGTGCAGCATAGAGACGGGTCATTGCGTACAGCTGGAGGAGCTCAACTTGTGATGGTGGCTAACCGGGCTGGTCTGCTTGCAGAAGTTATCCTACATGTACTGTACAGTGTGTTTTTTGTGATGACAGCATAATGCAAATATTGACAAAAGAAGTTTAGTGTCCATTACTTCATGCCAAAGTCAAATTAATTTAGGGAATGTACTGAGAAAACTGACACTGGAAAACTTTACCTACTTTACACACCGTTGTGTTATGACTTCTGCAGACACCTCTAGATGTAAAGAGTATTTTGCCCATGATCTCGATATGGATATGAAAAAGCTCAAAATAAGTAATTCTGAAATTTTCACGTTATGTTTGTATTCATCACTCCTAAGGTTTCTGCTCTCTGTTTGAAAAATAACCTGCTTTACTGCAACCAACAGCTAATGTTACAAATAGAGTAAGATTTGCCAAATATTTGACACGTATCATAGATAAAGATGCATGAACACATCAGAATTTACCTCTCTTTAAATTTGCCAACAGATTTGCTTGCTATTTGTTAGATTTGGCTTCGTGCATATTGATATTTCCAATATTAAAATCCAAAGTGGAGGTGTTTTTGGGGTGGCATTCCAGCACCTCTCTGATAAAACTCATGCTCGCAGACAGAAGGATCTGCTCTTTCAGCGACACATGTAGGCTAGCAAGGAAAGTCAGGCGTGCGGCACCTCGGAGAGAAGCCCGGCGATCAATGTATCGAAGCAGAAGAGGAGTATTTGAACACCGGAAACATCGACTCCCCAGCCCCCAGATCTGCTTTCGTTTATGTACGGCACTGAAAATTTGATCACTCCTTTTTGTCAGCTCTAGCAGTGAATAGAACTGAGAAGGAAACGTGACATTAGTATAAGAAAACTGAAGGAAATTGGGATCTCTGGAGAAGAGTTACTGAATCCTGTCAGTCTGGACACAGCTGTACAGCTGCTTGTAAGGCTCTAAAGGGCAGTTGAGCTGCAGTCAGAGCCATACTCAAACCCTGTAACAGTGGTAAATCTGCCTAGGAAAGGCTGCCCTACATGAGCAAGGCGTGAAATCATTCATGAGCTCAAAGAGAAGCCCAGCTCAGGTCACTATTCCTCACTCCGCAGTAAGAAACACTGCAAGAGTCAGATACAAGGGAGAGTACCAAAGTGGAAAATACTGCTCACAAAAATATATTAGAACTTATATATATTTCACCAAAAATACTTGGATTCCTCTTAAGACTTCTGGGAGAATGTTCTGTGGACTGACTAATCTGATTTATTAAGTGAACCTTTTTGGACCTCACGTGCCCTTTTGCTTCTACCAAAAACCAATGACAGCATTTCAGACTCGGGACCATACAAAAGCAAATATAAAGTTATGGATTGGCCTCGTGAAAGTCCTGAGCGAGATGTTGTAACAGTCCATCAAAAGAGCTTTTTGTGCTCAAAAACCTGCAAGTGTCATGGAGGAGGTGGTGAATTTCTCTACTGCACTGTGAGACCCTGGTCAGTAGCCACAAGAAGTCCTTAGTGCAGCCATTCACTGACTGTGGGGGGGCAATTACTTTCTCACACCTATGGTTGCACATTTCGGTATCGCCACTTCCCTTGACTGGAATGGATGAAATTTGGGCATGATGTCCAGATACTCACCTGCCCCCACAATTCATCTGCACAACTTGGACCAAGAGATCTGGGGTCTGTACATCTCAGGCCAGGACTGTTGCAGTGACCGCCGCTGGTTGAGAAGGGGCCCCCTGGAAAGGAAACATGTCTGTGTGACCAGCCCGCATTCAAAAAACACTCCACACAGGGCATTGTGTACACATGCTTGCACACTGTTCATGCTCACACAAATATTGACCATTTCCACCACGCATCTAATAAACACTCATACGCACCACCTTTCTGCCTTCCTGTGGTGCTGTTGGACACTATGTCTGACCTGGGGGAAGAAATCACAGCAGCTTCTCACCCAGCTTAGGCAGAGTAAAACTTTTCAGAATGCTTAGTGTTCTTTGTGTAAATGGTATTCTTGATATGCATGCTGACTTTGGAAACGGCGCTCTAACAGTCTCTCATTTGCCCTCAGCTCTGTGTGTTTTTAGTTTTCATCTAACATATGTGCACTTCTTGGCATGTGGTCACTTTCTGGCCTTGTAATCATCCTGAAAATAGCCAAGAAAAGAATGATGCTGCTTCACATAATGTCAGGGGCCCTGTCTGCAGTGTGTGTGTGTGTGTGTGTGTGTGTGTGTGTGTGTGTGTGTGTAGCAGCACCGTGGAGTGTGCCTCCATCAGAACTGCTTTGTAGAGTCAGATGTCAGCAGCACAGCTGTTTTAGCAGTCGACTGAGCGGGTTTGGCCCATCAGCAAGAGAAGGAAAGTGAAGCTCATCAGCATCCCATTAGCTGCTGCAGTCATATGTGCTCATTCAGGGCCTTTATGAAGGGGGGGGGCTCTGGAGTCTGTGTGCCTCCAAACCTGCATGGGTCCTCACTCGCTCAAGTCACTACTTCTAAAAAGAGAAGAATAATTTGGTAGTGTTTGTGTTCTGTTTCTCAGCCTTGCTGGGAGTATCTGTGTGTTTGCCACAGCAGCCATAGGTTTGATTCCTCCTCCCTTAGGATGCACCACCCCATAGAGTGACACAAGGAACAAGGAGGAGGACTGTACCCCCTCTACAATTCTTCATATTTTTTGTCTAATGTGGCCATTTTTCCTGGCAGGAAGTTTAAAAAAAAAAAAAAAAAAAAAAAACCTGCCACCTGCCAGGAAGTTAAAAAAAAAATTGACCTTTTAACAAGTGTTCTATGTTTGTATTGGAGTTGCTCAGATGGGAGGAAGAAAACAAACATTATGGGCTTTGCTGTGTTTCTGAGGTTGTGCCGATGGAATGCTGAGACTGTCAGGGTTTGGCTTCTTCTCCACCGTGACAGTGCCAGCTTCAGCCCACCAGTTTGTCTCCAGAAACCGGCCAGCGGTTCTCAGTGTCCTTGTGGCCTTGGAAACATAGAGCTGGATCAACAGGGTGCTGTAGGGTCCAATGAGAAATTCGCTGCAAATGTCTCAGGGAAGCTGCCTGCTGCACAGCAGGCTGTGAGGGTACTGCCAGGGTATCCAGGCTCTCATGGTTTTGGCCTGGTTGGGGGAAGAGACTGAAGCTAGGGTCTCTGCTCACGTAGACTAGTATAACCTGGAGAGGGCTGTCCCTGCATCTCCTTGCCTGCTGTCCCTCTCCATCATAACACTGTGCTCTCACCTTTGTAGCCACCAGTTCAGCTCACCTGGAGGACCTGGCCTACCTGGATGAGCAAAGACACACTCCTTTGCGCACCTCCCTGCGGATGCCACGACAGACTGTGGGCGCTGGCCGCTCTGGGCAGGACTTGAGAGGTAAGGAGGCATTCTCTGAGCCAGGTGACTCCATCCTGCACCACCTCCAGACCTGCTAACGCAGAGACGGCGTTGTATGGGTGTGGGTGTATCTGTGTGGTGTATTTGTCCCTCATGGTTCACAGATACCACATCAAACTCATCATAAGTCAGCAGCCTATTGTGGTAAAGGCCTTCTCGGTCCAGCAGAGATCAATGGGTCAGACTCTGCTTCAGGAATGTTCTCCTCCAGCTCCACTTACCCACAGGTCTTTAAGACATGTCCAGCTGCAGGGTTGAGAAGGTCACATATCCCAGAGTAGACTGGCGTGCGGACTGAAAGGGTTGCAGAGGAGGAGTCAGAGTGTTTGCAGTTCCAATGACTTCTGTCTAGCCTGTGTGGCCTTGTTGCAGCACCTTCTCTCATCCTGTCCATGCATCCCCCAGTGCTCTGGCCTCCCAGGGTCAGGGTTTAGCCAGGAGATGAGAACAGCTCACACTACGCTGTGGTTCGTTTTTATCCGTGAGGCTGCTGCAGGTCACCGTGGTGTTCAAATTAAAGCCGGCTTGAGGAAACATCTGGAACCTCCCAGTGAAAGGAACCTATCATGCGATGTCTGATCAGTGAGGTGAAACTGACTAGAAAGATGTCTTCATTTCTTCCCAAAATACACCAGGCGGCAAACATTCAACTTAGGAATTTTCCATTGCCTAGTAAATGGACTTACACAGAGGCCCCTGGTCCTAGTTGTTTGAGTAATTTGAGTTTTTGAATAAAGTCAGAGTTGGTGCTGTGTTTGTGTGGAGCTGCGTAATGCATGAAATGGAAGGCATTTATGAAGATTTAATGCGGCGTTGCTGTGCAGAGCCTCTGTGAACCGCCTGTCTCTCCTTTGCAGTAGCTGAGTCACGGACACACTTGTGAATCCTCCACATGTAGTTTTGCTCTGTGGTCCGCTGAGGGTTCAGTAACCCAGCAACATAGACTCTACTTCAGCAGGGCTTTTGGGGTGGCGCTACACCGCGGTGTCTTTGAGAGAGAAGCGCTCTGAGTTCATATCGATCGGAGAGGGTTTGGAGTTCTGCTCTCTCTCTCTCTCTCTCCGTGTGTGTGTGCGTGTGTGTGTGCGCGCGCACACTAGAGGTACAGTCATTGATGCAGTTGGTGTGGCTGCATACACACACAATGCGGAAGAGCTGTGAGGTCACCCCTGCACCCCCGTCTGGCCCCCATTTGTCTCCCTGCCTGTCTGGTGTGACTCACCCCACCTGATCAATAATTGAAATCACCACCTCGCAGGTCTGCTGCTGGCCTGGAAATAGGAGACCAGCTCCCCCCTTTGGAACCAGAGAGATGGCAGAGGGGCTTCCATATAAAACAAAAGAACAACAGCCTGGCTCAGACATACAGTACAGGGTTCTGAACTCACCTTAATGCCACTGACAATGAGTGAAGCCCAAAAATATTGCTGTTAAAACCAAAATGAATAACTACCTCAGTACATTTCCCAGGATGCTCCATGTTTTTCTAGGCTTCATGCTGTTGAGTGTGCCTGTGTGTGGGCTGAATGGAAAGTGATTTCAGCTCAGAATCAATACAGTGGCATTAATTTCTGCCTGGGTTTTGCAGAACCACAACTCATGTCTCACTGCTCGGTTTCTGAATTTTGCTCCAAGCAGACAGGGTGGCTGACAAATAGCACCTTACAAACGTATGAAATGGAGAGCGTTGTGGTGTCCCATTACCTGTGTAATCCTTGCCACTGCTGTGCAGAAGGCGATTCAACATGAAAAAGTCTCAGTGAAGGTGTCACGCACACACACGGTGTCAAATACATTGTGTTTCTGCTCTAATATCAGTTTATATATGATTCTCACAAAAGAAAATACACATCTCTTAAGATGTATTTTATTTAAATGCTTTTAATTTTTTATTATTGCTACTAGAAATCACAGTTGAAGACAGAGACTGATAGTTTTAAGGTTTCTCGTTCACGTTCTTGCTTCTGTGACCAGTGGTGGATGAGTAATATTACAAAACCGATGTGTACTGCAGAAATATTCCATTATACAAGCAGCTAGAATTACAAGCCTCTCACCTCACCAGGAGCATTTTCTTTACCGGCTGTGTTTAAGCTTTTACACGGAAGCGCCACTTCTTTAATCCTAAAATGGTATCCTCTTACCCTGTAAGATAAATACATATTCAGAACTGGTGTACATGACCATTTACAGTTTTGGTGCTGATTTGAAGGTCTCACTGTCAGAACAAATTCCATTTTATGTTGCGTCTGAAGCGTTTTTCTTTGAAGAACACCCCCCCTGCTGGCAAGCGATGGCCTTGCACAAGCAAAGCTTGAGTCGTTCTAGAAAAACCTTCAAAAAATGTTATAATCTGTGGGGTACATGAGCGTGTGTGTTTCTGCTGTGCTAGTAGTGGACTGTTACGCAGGGCGAATCGGTTGTTTAAAACCGTTTCAGACGAAAATAATCAACTTTTCACATTTTGTTAGACTGCCTTAAAATGTAGCTTTAATGTCGGTTTACATGTGCCTGCTCAGTGGCACAAACTACTGCAGATGACAGGATTACTGTTAATAATAAGTTTGAAAATGAATTGATGAGACCTTGTGGTGACTTCCAGACTTTATGTCATTCATGAATGAGGAAAGGCAGCAGAAAAAAAAAATGTAAGGATACCAAACCTCATATAAAATTTGTGAAATTCTGCTGCACATATAGAAAGTGTAAGAAGAACTGGTTATTTGTGGCCATTCTTTGCCTGTTATGTGACATCACTTTCCATTTGAGCTCCTGGAAGATGAGGTACTGCATGAACCCCATGTCTGTGTGCTTTTTGCTAACACACAGTGCCAAATGTGGTCTCCCCAGTGCGCTTCGCTCCCTACCGTGCCCCGGACATCTCCTTGAAGCCTCTGCTCTTTGAGGTGCCCAGCATCACCATGGACTCCGTGTTCACGGGCCGAGACTGGCTCTTCCAGGAGATCGACACCCAGCTGAGCAGTGCCAACTCCAGCACAAACCGCGGCGTTGTGGTTGTGGGCAACATCGGCTACGGCAAGACCGCCATCATCTCGCGCCTGGTGGCGCTCAGTTGCCATGGCACCCGTATGCGTCAGATCGCCTCTGACAGCCCCCACGCTTCACCCAAACGTAGGCTTTCCTCTGTCCGCTGGGAGCGGATGAGCAGAAATGCACAGCAGTGCCACTTGTGAACACAAACCAGAAAATTTCAGCATAAATTTCCTTTAGGTCCATTTTGCACGTTTACTTTCAAAAGGCATACAGAATGGTTTAAATTTATACTTTGGCTCTTTCATAGTCCTGTATGCATGAAGTACAGTGCAAGATCATATTTTCAAACATTGTTTGATGCCTTTTTAAAGGCACTCTTGTTTAAAAAGACCCATTCTGTAAGGGTGGAAAATGAAGGGATGTAGTAACATTGCAGCACAAATTCTGTGTAGGATTCTGTTTCTTATTTATGTGTGTACACTCAGCCCTCGTAGCACAAGGAAAATCTGCTGCAACAGTTTATAAAATGTTTACCCTTTATTCGTACTCTGGGCTTATGATTCAGTACAACAGCATTTTACCCATGGTCATTTTACAGTTTTTTTTACTTCCACAAAGGGTGGAAAAGGTTGATAAAGGAACAGTCGCATGATAACCTGGGTAAAACACATTCTGGTCTCCATAGCTGCTGCAGACAAGGATCTTTTTAGTACCAACAACACTCAGTGAAGCACTTTTTTAGGCGAACTGCAGCTGAAAACGCATTTATCTATGAACAGGGTTGACCAGCACCTTTCTTAAAAACACTAAGATAAAAATATAATAAAAGAGCCATTTAATGCTAACATCTTGTTTTTATGAGGCTTCACCAATAGAGACATTTTCTACTTGTTTGTTTAACTTGTGTTCACACTTTGAAAAATCATAAAATGTGCACACTAGACAAGTAGTTATTGGTTTTAAAAAACAAATGAAAATGTGACATTAAAAGGCCTAGTGAATAATTGTTCTTACAAATGTGTTTTTTCATGCATAAAAATGTCTTTTTTATATTAATTTTTGGCAAAATTTTTCATGTGAAAAGAGAGATTTGTGTGTTGTACATAAGTTGTGAAACATTTGATCCCCGCAGATGGTGAAGGCCCACCACTCAGCCAGCCCCAACCCCCTCATGGTACTCTGGGTGGGGGCAGTTGTCCTGGGACCCCTGAGATGAGACGCCGCCAAGAAGAGGCCATGAGGAGGCTCGCATCTCAGGTACAGCTGCAGCTGCCCGGCACATCCGGGTTATGACGGCCGAGCCGCGATTACTGTCCGGCCATGTTGGAGTCTGCAATTTGCACAGCCCCCTGTAGAGTGCCCTTCCTGGGGGGGACGGTGCCCCGGCTCCATTCAGGCAAGGCCAGGTCTTATGCACCCTGCCATGTGCCCATCTGCCCCTGAGAGCCACTGTGTTGCATTATGCAGATGTATTTAAAAAGGAAAAACAATTTTGCTCTGAAGTCTGTTGAAATATTAATATGTGTGGAAAGCAGTTTTCAGCTGAGCTATTAGATCTTGTTAACTCAACACATTAATAATTGAGCCCAGCTCCCTTATCCCCCTCCTCTCCCTTTGTTTAGTGCCTTTATCCCCTGGTGTTTGAAATTAGCAGCCAGTTATCCATGCCACCACCCCAGTGTCCTCCAAGAGTGCAGCGTCTTCCAGCATTCAAACTGCGTGGAGCTGCATGTCCTATTTCAGCGTATTTGTGATGCTGCCTTCCAAGGCTTGCAGTAATGCTCCCTGGTTGGTGATGTACACCTTGATGGAGAGTCAGTGTCTGTCACCGCACGTTTGCAGTGTTGTTTGTCACAGAGAAGCTCCAAATGACAGTTTGATTTGAATTTTGAATGTCTTGAGCTGAGGAGGAGAATGCATGAAGGTTTCGATTTCCTGCTGCTGTGATCACCCCCCCCCCCCCCCCCGCCGCCCATGGAAGCAAACATTCATCAAAAACACTGTCCTGTATGGCTGCTAATGAAGCTCCTCTGTTGCTTATGAACATAAGGTGGTGGCGTACCATTACTGCCAGGCGGACAATGCCTACACGTGCCTGGTGCCGGAGTTTGTGCACAACGTGGCGGCGCTGCTGTGTCGCTCCCCCCAGCTCGTCGCCTACCGAGAGCAGCTGCTACGGGAGCCCCACCTGCAGAGCGTGCTGAGCCTGCGCTCCTGCGTGCAGGACCCCCTGGCTTCCTTCAACAGGGGTGTCTTGGAGCCTCTTGATGCCCTCTACAAAGGTCAGGGAACCTTCAAACAGGGCGGTCCTTCCGGACGTGGCTGTGCTTCTGTTAATTTACACCACACGCAGTCTCACATGCGCTGCATTTCAGCAGCCATGAACCGTGCGGCGTGTGTTGGAGCTTCACGTTGGCTTTGTTCTAAAACAGTTTTGCAGTTTCACCCTGAATCTGGTCAGGTGGCTCTGAACAGGGAAGTTTGAGAGCAGCTGTATCACCGGAGCAACAACTGGTGTCGGTGATGGCAACGTCACTGACTGTTTAGGATTATAGGTCAGCTTTCCCTTAATCTTTAATGTTACTTCACAGTTGTAGCAGGTAGTACACTGGGCCCTCAACTTAGCAGCGCAATGAGGACTGGAAGTCTGTAACGCATTTCCTGGCAAGGTTCTGTATAAACCTCAGTTAAATCTATAAAGCAGTAAAAGTTAGCCATAACACTTAGCTTTTATTCCTTTTTCATCAGCTGGCTGTTCTACACAGGATGGCTGCATTCCAGAGCCAGACTCAGAAATACGGTGTAAGGCAGGGTATATCGTAGACGTTATGCAGTGTAATTTTACCTTGGACTTTTACTGTTTAACCTGTATACTTTGAGGTACAGTAAAATGAAAAGTGTCCAATTTAAAATGGCTAAACACAGACAGTTTCTGCAGCAGTTTCTATTTAAGGCCAAATGGCAGTGGATCTTCATGTAGTTCCTGATCGCAGACACTAGCATTAGCTAAGTAGTTAGTTAATAATTGCATAAACACGTAGTTGAAACCGTCATCGTCTCATTGTGTCTCAATTGCAAGCATTTTCGGTTGACTGACGCCGAGTTCTGCATTTCAGAGAGGAAAATAGCGAACGATGAAGACTTCATCATCTTGATTGATGGGCTCAACGAGGCCGAGTTCCACAAGCCTGACTACGGAGACACTGTTGTCTCTTTCCTGAACAAAACCATCAGCAAGTTCCCTCCTTGGCTGAAGCTGGTGGTGACCGTGAGGACCACGCTGCAGGTGGGCTGTACATGGTATTCACCTACCGCTCACGTTCATACGTACACGTCACTCATCATAATGGTCATGCCTTGCAGGAAAGAGGAAAGTTATTGTGGAAATCTTTGGGCAACTGAATGTCCTACACAAGTTTGCTGATAGTCATTATTTTATTCTTTGCAAAAATAGTGAATGAAAAGAACAAAAAATGCCCATCTGTCATTTCCCTGCTGCTCAGTTATCCTTGTTATCACTCTCTGCAAGGATTCATCTGACTTGATGTCTGCTGAGACACTATGTTACCCTGCAGGAGATCACCAAGCCGCTCCCCTTTCACCGGATCTCACTGGACTGCCTAGAGGAGAATGAGGCCATCGACCAGGATCTGCAAGGCTACATCCTGCACCGCATTCACAGCAGCCCTGAGATCCAGAACAACATTTCCCTCAACGGCAAGATGGACAACACCACCTTTGGCAAGTTGAGTGCCCACCTGAAAGCCCTGAGCCAGGGCTCCTACCTGTACCTCAAGCTGACCTTTGACCTCATTGAGAAGGGCTACCTGGTGCTGAAGAGCTCTAGCTACAAGGTGGTGCCGGTGAACTTGGCCGAGGTGTACCTGCTGCAGTGCAACATGCGCTTCCCCACACAGTCATCCTTCGAGCGTGCGCTTCCCCTGCTCAACGTAGCGGTGGCCTCTCTTCACCCACTGACAGACGAGCAAATTCACCAGGCCATCAATGCTGGGGCCATACAGGGTACCCTGGACTGGGAGGACTTCCTGCAGCGCATGGACAACCTGGCCATGTTCCTGGTAAAGAGGCGTGATGGTACACGCATGTTTGTGCATCCCTCCTTCCGGGAGTGGCTCATTTGGAGGGAGGAGGGGGAGAAAACCAAGTTCCTCTGTGACCCCAGGTGAGTAGGGCTGCAGTGTTGGGCCTGTCATCAAGTGATGAGGTCAAAGTTACCTTTTGTTTGAAATTCTGTTGACTGATCCCATCATAAAGTGACAAAGTTGTCACTATAGAAATGGGTGGAAGCCTTTGATTTGTCATATTTGCAGTTAAACTGAGCATCAAATTTTATGGGAAGATACTTCTAAGCAACGTTCCACGTTCAGTGTCACATACTCCCATCAGTGTTGTTATCCTGACAGCCAGGTATAAAGAGCCCTTCCAGAAGGTTCTGTGTTCCAGTTGTGTCCCTGAGGGGTGTGTCCTGTGTCACCGTGACTGAGTCCATCCATCTTGTTGTTGCTGGCCTCTTCTTTTTTTCCAACTTTTAAGACTTAAAGTATTTTTGAAAGAATCCCATCTCCTCATGTTGTGTCCAAAGTTAAAATAACCTCAGTCTTGTGCTTCCAGTGAGAATTCTGGTCTGATCCACTCGCCATCTGTTTGTTTTCCTGGCTGCCTGTAGTATTTTTAAATGCATCTTCCAGCTCCACCGTTCAAAAGAGTTTTTTGTTGTTCTTCTTTCACTTTCAAATGTCATTGCTTGGACGATTCTAACCTTTATTCTTGTGAATGCATCAGTACTTTTGAGGACTTTTTCCAGACTTTCCTTGCAGTTCTGCTAATTGGTGGTCTTCAGAGTATCTCTTGACTGCTGGATGCCAAGCTGCAGACGTCAATGAGTTGTCTGTCTTCAGCATCAACACTAAAGATCTCTCTTCTTGCAGTTGTCCAAGTTTAATCATAGCTCCACCATTGGCTCTCCACCTTGACCTTTCAGTGGGATTTGTAAGTCTTCTGCTGTCACTGTGTTATTATCAGCATTTCAAAGATTCTTGGTGTTCCTTCCACCTCTTTTGAATCCACTTTAATCTTCTAAGGGGTGAAAACACAAACGGTTTGGTTCCTCCTAATCTGTTCTGGCCTCCTGTCCAGCGTTGAACTTCCCCACCAGGATAGTCGGGTGTTCTAGGACCCCCAATATTCTGAGCACATCCCACATTTTAACGTGGTTGATGCAACCAAAGGCTTTGCTGTGGTCAAAACTTGCGTAAAACTTGGGAACTTTCTCTTTTTCACTTTTCCATCTCTTACCAACAGTTATACCGTTTGTTCCCCATCCTTTTCTGATTCCGCCTTGTACACGCAGGAGTTCTCTTTCAGTGTTTGGTCTGTGTACTTTGAGCTTGACCCTGCTGGCATGTAAAGTTAGGGATGCTGTGCGATAATTTGTACAAACTGACGTAACTCCTTTCTCTGGAACCGAGATGCGACCTTATCTTTTCCAGTCTGTTGGCCACCGTGTGGTTTTCCAGACTTTGCTGGCATAGACGATAAAGCACCTTAACCAGTTCTTTCTCTGTTGCTAAGAAAGCTTCTGCAACAAACCCATCTGTTCCAGTGACCTTCCTTCTTGGCCATTATTTCATTGAGATATCAAAGCTTTTTGTTCGTAAACAATCTCTTCTGCTCCATTTTAGCTGTTGATTTTGCTTGTGTCTCGGTGTATCTGTACAGGATGTTCTTTCTCTGTTAGACCTTCACTGTTTCTTTGCTTTTCTCCTGTTATCCATCTATTTCTGTCTCTGGGCATCACAAGTCACTGCTGGAACTTTCTCCATCTTCTAGAACACCTCCCATGTTCTTCCATGTTTGCTCTGCAAATGTTAGAAACTGCTTTTTGTCTTTTCTAACAGTTGTTTAGTTTTTTTTTTTTTTAATAAGATCCACATTTTTTTTGCTTTTGGTTTCTTTTCTGGGACATTTTGCAAAAGTTTGTGAACCCCTTAGAATTTTCAGTTTCTACAGGAAGCTTATAAGCTGTCCGGCCCAAAAAAAAAAAGGTCACACTCTAATATTTGGTTGGACCGCCTTCAGCTTTGATTGCGGCACGCATTCGCTGTGGCATTTTTTCGATAAGCTTATGTAATGTCACAGCATTTATATATGACCATGTATGACTTTTAAATTATTTGTAAGTAGAAGACATTAAACTCTGTTCATTTTAATTTTGAAAATCATGTATAGTTTTTTTAGCTAAGAATTTGTCAACTGCTTTTATAAACTCAGCCACAAATATTTGTTACAAATCAAATACATAAAATATCTACGATGCTTTGAAGTTGCAAAATTGTGTCAAATTGTCGGATTCTTGCACAATGCAGAATGCAGTTATGTAACTTTTAAAGAATTATGAAAACCGGGCTTCCCCTCCATGGGTCCTGTGCTCATGGATTGTGTGTTTTCTTCTCCTCTCTCCTTGGCACGGCTGTCCTCCTCCGCTGCAGGAGTGGTCACACACTGCTGGCCTTCTGGTTTTCCCGCCAGGAGGGCAAGCTGAACAGGCAGCAGACCATTGAGTTGGGCCACCACATCCTAAAAGCTCACATCTTCAAGGTGACCCCTGCTTGGCCTCACACACTGAACCATGACCACAGCAATGCTTAGAGCTACTGTCTACTTGTGTAGCCGCTGAATATGCTGACCTGAGCTGTTGTGTGAAGACACCTCTGTGTTGCTAGCTGATGTAAGCAGTGCCTACCATCTAACAACATGTGCTTTTCCCATTCCCTCCCCTCTTTCCAGGGCCTCAGCAAGAAGGTTGGGGTTTCATCTTCCATTCTGCAGGGTCTCTGGGTGTCCTACAGCACAGAAGGCCTCTCTTCTGCCTTGGCTTCACTCCGAAATCTTTATACGCCCAACATCAAGGTAGTTCAACCTCTAGCAGAAACAACTTCCATCTCTGTCACTCTGTTCCCACACTGTTTACTCATTTTGGAAGGGCACTAAGCTAAGCAGGGTACACTAGATGGGATGCTGGTCCATTGCAGTGTAGCTGCACACATACAACACTACAGAAAATTTAGCCACAAATTCATCGGGAACACATCTTTGGACTGTGGGAGGAAACGCACAAACATTGGGGTGAATGTGAGAGTTCCATGCATCCTGAATGGGCATCAAACATGTAAGACAGCACATATTGCTCTCCATATCAGCTAAAAAATTCAGAAAAATAAAAAACTGGGGGGAAAATGTGCATATTTTTAAAAATTCGTAACATGATAGTAAGCTGGAAAGCAAAGGTATCTTTTTTTTTTCTTTTTTTTTTCTGAACATGAACAATGTTTTCCAAAAAAAAGGAAAGTTACTGCTTTGTTGTGTATGGTTTGATGTGTGGTGTTTGTCAGTTATTTTCTGTTTAGTGATGAGCAGAGTACTTGCAGGTGAGCCGGCTGCTCATGATGGGTGGAGCCAACGTGAACTACCGGACAGAGGTGCTGAACAATGCGCCTATACTGTGTGTCCATGCCCACCTGGGCTACATGGAAATGGTGAACCTGCTGCTGGAGTTTGGAGCCTCTGTGGACGCCGCCTCGGACAGCGGGCTCACCCCACTGGGCTATGCCGCAGCCTCGGGACACCTGCCCATCGTCACTGCTCTGTGCCGCAAGAGAGCCAAGGTGACCTCCCGATGTTCAGCCAAAATTAAAACTCTGACAGAATGGAAACAGAAACCATTTTATGAACATTAGTTTAAACACAGCAGAACTACATGCCTGAGTGTCCAGAAGTTGTAGAATGGGGTTTGGTTGCAGGTTTTTCTTTCTTGTTTGGAGGCTCCATGTGAAGGAGAACCGGAGTGTAATAATAAATCTGCTGGAAGAGATAATCTAAACAGTCAAGGTTAGACAAAGCATGTGCTGAGCACCACTGCTGTGGGGGCGTGGGGGGAGTTGAGGGCTGCTCTCTGTCACCCAGCAGGGATGTCATTTGCAGACAGGAAGATGTGTCTGGTGGGGTGAGCAGGAACAACAGAAGGGGGGGACTCTTTTATCATTCTGTTTGTCTGCATTCCCCAGGTGGACCACCTAGACAAGAATGGCCAGTGTGCCCTGGTGCACGCTGCCCTCAGGGGCCACATGGAGGTGGTGAAGTTCCTCATCCAGTGTGACTGGACCGTGGGAGGCCAGCAGCAAGGGGTCTTCAACAAGAGCCATGCTGTTCAGCAGGCTCTCGTTGCAGCTGCAAGCATGGGCTTCACAGAGGTAGGCCTCAACTTCACCATCCAGCTTCCAACATGGTCTCATGGAAGACTTTCTGAACACCCAGAGCGTGAGAGTAAATATCTGTGTGTGTGTGTGTGTGTGTCAGGTGTTCTGGTGAACCTGTAAGCCGACTGCAGGGGGTGACACAGTGTACCAAGCATACATACAAGGGCCATAGCCTTCAGGGGTGCGTGACTGCGTTTTCTGTCTTATTCCCCCAGATTGTGTCATACCTGCTGGACTTGCCAGAGAAGGACGAGGAGGAGGTGGAACGCGCTCAAATCAACAACTTTGACACACTGTGGGGAGAAACAGGTAGGGGGGTTGAAACACTCCTCAAGGTGAGCCCAGCACTCAGGTCAGCATTCTGTCCATTTACACCCACAGGGTCACTGTAAAACCTGCTGCTGTCAGCACAGTCCTGGTCGAAACAGCCAGTGATAAAACAGCAACCTGCTCAAGTTGTACCGCTAAAAAAGGCAGATATTTTACTCCTTTAATAATTTTAACCTGGTGTTCTGCCTATTTTCAGTTTAGTAGCAACAACCCTGTCTGTTATGTTCTGCCCACGCTTCCATGTTTCAGAGGATCAGTTTTGGGATTGCAAATAGCTTTACTGCGCATGCTACAGTACACAGCAACTTACTGCATAGCTGTTGCTTCTGATCCGGCTCCTGACAACTCACGGTTCCTTATTCTTCCCCCACTTGCGGACCAGCTAGGTAATGTGGTCAACTAAACCTGGTGCTGCATCCTTGTAAAATATAACAAGTTGACCTCACAGTAAGCATAGAATTACCATGGTGTAAATAAAACATAGTGAATGTGACTGGTGGGTGCCAGAGGTGGGCATTCCCCATAGGTTACAGTAAAGTGGGCTCAAAACCACTGTCCCTGTTTGGCAGCATGGAGATAGTTTAAGCCACCACAAACATGACACTTAAAATGAATTAAAATACAGTAAAATAAAAGCTATTTTAATATATGTTGACATATTTTCTAACATATTTTATATTTGTAATAATGCTGTAATCATAAAAATGATTCTTTTGAGCTTGTCATCTTGTGTTCCATTTTGACTCTTTCATTATCAACAACCACTTCTCCAGTGCGCAGTCACAGTGGTCAGGAAGAGCCAATTGGATGCAGAGGTTTCACTGTTTTTCCTCCGAGGAGAGCTTCATCCACACAACATAGTTATAGCAGAAGTATTGAACGCGCTGTTTCAGGTTGGATGTGACATTTGCCCTAAAAAGGGACAAAGGCCTTTGAGGTTTCAGGCACCAAGTATGTCTTTCAGTCCCAAAATGTCTAACAGAAGAAGCCAACAGTACCTGTTGTGAAAGTAAAATGGGTGAAAGTGTACTAGACTGGGGGCAAACACTGTATGAGAAAGGATGTTTTTTCATGAATTTTCATAAATGGCGCGAGGGGCTAGAGTGCAGCCTTGGACGCTGCGTGTGGCCATGCAGTGACATGACCCTGTGCTCCACAGCTCTGACTGCAGCGGCAGGGAGAGGGAAGCTGGAGGTGTGCCGGCTGCTGCTGGAGCTGGGGGCGGCTGTGGTGCAGCCTAACCGACGCGGAATCGTGCCCCTCTTCAGCGCTGTGCGCCAGGGCCACTGGCAGGTGTGTGCGGTGTCCGCTATACGAATCCATACCCGTACCTGTGTGTGTGCTGTACTGTAAAACATGGTGTATGAGTGTTCTCCGTCGCAGCCAGGGAGGGTACAACTAACCCTTAGTACCGTAATACATTCACTAGTACTGCATACCTATGCATGTTGTGTGTCCCCTGGCCAGATTGTGGACCTGCTCTTGACCCATGGATCAGATGTCAACATGGCAGACAAGCAGGGCCGCTCCCCACTCATGATGGCAGCTTCCGAGGGCCACCTTGGCACAGTGGAGTTCCTGCTGGCACAGGGTGAGGATCGTGTTGTGGTGTGGACCACTGAGACAGAGATGCACCACTCAGTCATTGTGGACACTTGATCACCAGCATTCGTCTCAACAGACAGTTGTCTGCAGGCTTTCTACACCTTGGTAGTTCTCACTGTGCCATGAGTTTTGCTGGTCGCAACTCACTGTGTTTCACTGACACATTGGTTACAACAGGAAAAACCACCAAACAAACTACCCAGCTTCTATGAAGTCTGAGGTAAAAAGTACTTTTGCCAGAAAACAAAGCCCTGCTCTGTGAATAAATGTTTTTGTTTTAAATCTCCAAGAGAGGAGTTAGCAGTAAATGGCCAGCAGGGGGTGTGGATGTTACAACTGCCACCTTGAACCAGGGTTAAGTCCCACCTCCTGCTGTTGTGCCCTTGATCAAGTAAAAATGACCCAGCTGTGGAAATTGATAAATTAGTTTAGTTTAAAATTGTTAGTTGGTTTTGGGAAAAGTGTGAGATGAACATGTGTGAACAGTGGAGTGCTGTACCCACACGCTTCTAACTGCTGTCCCCAGGCGCCTCCCTGTCCCTCACCGACAAGGAGGGGTTGACAGCCCTCAGCTGGGCATGTCTCAAGGGACACCTACCTGTGGTGCGAGTTCTCGTGGAGAGGGGGGCAGCAACGGACCATGCAGACAAGAACGGCCGCACCCCCCTGGACCTGGCCGCCTTCTATGGAGATGCTGAAGTGGTGAGCGCCCTCGCAGCCTGAAGGCCCATTAATAGTGACAGCTTTGCCTTCACCCCCCGGGGACAGCCTGTTGTGCCGAGGGGTGTTTCTGCTCACAAAGACGTGATGGCCGTGCTGATATAGGAAATGTTTCTCCAGCACTGCATGTCAGACTCTCCCTCCCTGTCCGCTGCAGGTCCAGTTCCTTGTGGACCATGGTGCGATGATTGAGCACGTGGACTACAGCGGGATGCGCCCCCTGGACCGCGCCGTGGGCTGCCGCAACACCTCTGTGGTGGTTGCCCTGCTCAAGAAGGGAGCCAAGATAGGTAGGGCTTTACCAATGGGCACCATCCCTCCTGCTGGCCGCACAAACGCACCGGCTTTCTGAGTTCACCATGTGGAATTGTATCCTGGTATCGAAAGTAAAAGACGGAACAATAGTTGGAAACGGACAGGTTGACATTACCTTTCTTGATAAAAACAAATGAAAAGTGGATGGCCGAGTGCTGACGTCACCCAAGGACACCACGAGATGCAAATTAAGAGTACTGGAGGCAGCACCATCCACACCTGCCTAAGTAAACAAAAGAGCTCCTCAAGGAAGTGGTAAAAGGCTGGTAAAGGCTTTTGTGTCCATGTTGGGAACTTGCACTCCTCCAGGAGGTGCTGGTGAAACTGTCCAAGCAGCACGACTACCAGGGATCGACCAGGTGTGGTCTGGCAGGGGAAGCAGTAGCACTTTTCTAGGGCGGGTAACCAGCATCACTCCCAACACAGACTTGCACCCACTCCGCCACCTGAAAGCGATCTCTTTTACTCACCACAGGGTCTGTGTGCCGTTATTGCAAATCCTGCAGAAAATGTGATTTAGATTACATTTTGGAATTCCAGCATTCCACTGGGCATTCAGTTCCAAGCAAAGCTCAGCTCACCTCCAGAGTCACCCGGCCAATTCTTTGCAGAGCTGCTGGGCTGCACTTGGCTGGTGGGGTAATGCTAGCGTGCGCCCCCCTCCCCCTTCACCGCAGCTGCGCCCCTCGCCAGTGCCTTTCTGTTGGCTGCCGCTGTGTGCTGCATTGTGGGATTGCTGCGTCCCGTGCCGCCCCCTGCAGTGTGCTGCTCGCAGCTGTAACCCTGTGTTGCCGCCACTCTGCGTACCGGGGTATGGTGCGGTATGAGGGCGCCGCCAGCTGCGGGCTCTTTCTGTGTCCTTCTCCCGCTCCCCTCTGTCCTGCTTCTCACAGCTGCTTGTTTCTGCTTTTCTCCTCATCCTGCCTCCTCCACTCCCTCCGGCACTCACTCCTCTCCCATCATTTGGTTATGCCTGTCCTGGCGACCCCCCCCCCCCCACTCATGACACTGGGCCCTCCATCACCCTGCGGTACCAGGATGTCAGACGCTCCCCAGTCGGCCTCGAGGTAAAGCCAAGGAGATGTGCATCCCGTGCGCGTCGGGCGCTGTGGCGACTCCCTCCTCTGCTATCTTTCTATGTCACGGTATCTCACAAAGGCAGGCAGGCGATGCAAACAAACACGCTCTTCCCCAAAGTGCCCCCTGCAGGTATTAGCACTGAACCTTGTGCAGCGTGAAACACACCTCCGACGCAGTAACTGACCACGCAGTACACCAGCGCCACACAGCAGCATGCGGTGCATCCGATGAGGTCACCAGCTCCTGCTCTCAATGCCATCCTCCGCCTCATCCCGCATGCCCCCAACCCCCCGTGCTGGAGCACAGTGGTGTTGCATGCGGCCGCTACCGTGGGCCTCAGCGTTCACTGTCCTCTGGGTCCATCTAGACCTGCATGCCCGGACAAAAAAATGACACACAGCCTAGCATGTTCACGCTTCTGGCCAAGGTCTCCGCTAATCCCTGGGGGCGCAAACACACTTTTATTTAGCCGAAAGGATGTCTCCGAGGCCACGCCTGTGTCATGTTTGCCACCTGACCACGCCTTGTGTCCGACAGCAGCGTCCGCGCTTTATTCCTGCTCTCAGTGTAAATGTCGTGTCAGTCAACCTTGTTGCAGAGAAAGGTGCCGCGCGTGGAATTGCCTGCAGCTCTGCTCTACAGTAATGCCGGTGCTACGTTCACGCCACCATGACAGGAGCTTAGCGGTCTTGACAGCAGTGCTTAGTTATTTATTTGAAGGGAGGGCACTGCATTTCTTACTCCAGGAACATTTTTACGTTAAGGCAGGATTTCTGCTGCCACCACATTAAATTGCATACACATCCCTCCTGCCGCTCTGCTGTGTGTTAAAGAAGAGTGCACCCAGTGAAGGGGGAGCGTGCGGTGGGAAGCAATGCCTGCGGAAGTGATGGCGAAGACGGTTTAGTAGGACTGGCATTTCGAGCAGCCGACTTGCTGGGACCCATGAGCAAACCCCCCCAAATGGCTTTTCTGTTTAACCTAAAAAGAGGGTTTTTTTTTTTTTTATTGCTTTGTGGCTGTGGCCTGTGTTGTGAAATCCAGGCTAAAAATAAGTTTAAAAAATTTGCTGTATCTCCAACTCCTCAGAGACACCGAAGTAAACAATAATTCAAAATGCTAACTTGGACTCCACCATGGCCATCCGCAACCTGCTTAGCATGAAACTTTTTACAGGTGAAACAATAAATGAACGGAGTCCTTTGTATTGTGTTGGCCTTTGAAATGGTTTGAACGGTTTGTATGCAATTTATGGGTGGATTTTACCCAAAAGAGCAAATTCCATGGGTATCCAAAACGAGCAACGGTGCTGAAGAGGAAGATGCGTAGTGACAGAAAAGAGTGAAAAGCAGAGCAGCACCCACGGTGACACATCTGTCATTTGGGGGACGACAGCCATTTGCCAGCACCACAGAGGGAGGGATTTGGGCAGCACCAGGCTATAAGGAGAAATTCTTGCACACCAACCCCCTGCACTGCCCTCAGATGTCAGTGGGGTTGGCAAGCACTAGTGCAGCAGCTTCTGGTCGGTGCTACTTCCTGCTGTGGGACGGGTCCTGCTCCTGTTACAGCACCCTTGGTGAAGGAAGGGGTATGGTACGAATGCGCTGCTGTAGTTTAAGGTACAATGCTAGCATTGTCTGTAGCCTTGGACATTGTTGTGTGCTAAGCAAAGGTGAGAATAAGAGTGATGGGCAGACTGCTCTGGCTCATTAGAACCCTGGTGGGCACGGGCCGCAGACGCACAGTTCTCTGCAGCAGATGCATCCTTCATTACCGTTTTGATGGTTGTTGCCGTCACCATCATTCAATGTGGTCTGCCTTCCTCTTGTTTCATAATTCATGTTGTTGCCACCGCTCTTCTCTCACTCTGTCTCTGTCGTCAATATGTTCTCATTCCCTTTCTTTGTCAATCGTGCACACTGTATCCCACAGGTCCAGCAACATGGGCGATGGCCACGTCAAAGCCCGACATCATGATCATCCTGCTGAGCAAACTCATAGAGGAAGGGGACAGCTTCTATAAGGTGAGTTACACCTGCTGAGCTCACAATTCGCCGAGTCATGGCTTTCACAGGGCCATTTAGGTTACGTTCACATCAGAGGTGGACAGAAAGATGATGATGATGATCCCGCTCAACTGCTGCCTCCTAGAACAGAGATGTTTGTTAAGTGTCATTGAGTTGATGTTGGCCAGCTTTCCTTGTCTCTACTTTTGAATATGCATGGGGCTTCTTTGCAGCTTCATGCACAGCAACTTCAGCAGTCAGACCTCCTGAAGACATTAATCCGACTGTGCCTCTCTGGCTCTCACACTGTTGCTCGCTCGCTCGCTCGCTCGCTCGCTCGCACGCACACACACACACACACACACACACTCACACAGTGTTTACTCTGAGAGCTTCATCCTGCAGCAGTATATGGCAATTTATTTTATTGTTGCTGTTCATAAAGGTTTCATGGCAAGACAGGGCAGTAGATTTCCAGGTCTTTCGTGTACCCCATTAAGGGTAGTGCTGTTGTTGTCATGGAAACGTGATCCTCGGCCACCAGGACAGAACTCGCCGCTCTTTGTCTGGCTGATAAACATTGGCCTCCCTGACAAGACTGAACCTGCGACCACCAAGGCAAGGTGGCAGCTACTGGTCAGCCTCCATCCTTCCAGATGTTTCTGTAATGAGCTGGCAAAACTATCATACAGGCAACATATTACCCACACCTGTACGCTGTATGCAGATTATTTTTGTTGTACAAGTTGCACCGCAGCGACTTTTTTCGGAAAACATCAGGGAAGTGGCCATGTTTGTGTCGAGCAACAGCCTGGTCCTCAGCCTCAGGCTTCTCCTGCAGCTGCTGCACCATCACAACTGCCTTTTCAAAGAAACCAACTGAAGCAGCTCACTGCAGAACCTGGTTTGCTTGTCTACAGAGCTGTTCTCTGTGCGCTTCTCGTGTTATTGCTATACTTGTTCCAGAATAAGCTTATATTTTGCACCTTTCGTAGCCTTGGCGTCAAACTGTGACCATCAGCTGCAGTTTTAATGAAATGCACACATGTGCTCAGATTCTGAAGGACTTGTGCTCCAAGTGCTGATCCTCTTCAAAATGACTAAAGCGTAAGAGCAACCACTGAGCAGACATGAGTTGACACAAAGAATCTGCACAAACGCGTTGTCGATTACCACATAGAAACACCATTTTTGTACTCTTTTTTTCCATTTGGATTACGTATTCGACAAAGTTTTGTTCTGCGTTGTTAGCAGCATGATGTTTACAGTCAGGGCACCGTGTGTGGGAACACAACTCTGTCTGTGTGTCTGACAGAAGGGGAAAATTAAGGAGGCTGCCCAGCGCTACCAGTATGCTTTGAAGAAGTTCCCACGCGAGGGCTTCAGCGAGGATCTCAAGACCTTCCGCGAACTCAAGGTGTCGCTGCTGCTGAACCTGTCGCGCTGCCGTCGGAAAATGAACGTGAGTTTGTGCTGAGGAGACATTTAGTGTTCCCCACGATACACCCCACGCACTCAGCTTCCCTTACAAAGGATGTGTGTGTGAAGGTGATGAGCGAGACGGTGAGCGTGTGTGCACGTTGCGTGAATGCCATGCCGGAGGGCGAGTGAAGCTGTGTTTTGCACAGGACTTCGGCATGGCTGAGGAGTACGCCACCAAGGCCCTGGAGCTGAAGCCCAAGTCCTACGAGGCCTTCTACGCCAGAGCTCGAGCCAAGCGAAGCAGCAGGTGAGCGTGCCGGACGGAGACGGGAGGGAATTGGGAGGCGGTGCTCTTGTCACTCCCTGACACCACTTTCTTCTGTGACTCACAAGTTCCTCCTCTTCCCGCTCAGTTGTACAAAATGAGCGCTTACTGCTGACTGCTGTTTTCTCGCTTAACCGTGATGCTGGGGTGCTGGTTTAGGTCCTTCAGTTTGCTCACAGGAAGAGGAGAGCAGAGGAGAGGAAATGCGGTGAAAAGTTTGAGGAGTATGGAGTGCAAAGTAGATGATGCTAAGGAAACAGCAAAATAGAATAACGTAAAGAGCACAAATAAGCCAGTGTCCTGTGCAGTGCATGAAAGCGCTCTTCGGTGAATAATATATAAATGGTATTTTATTTTAAATACATTTTTGCATTGCACTGGACTATGATTACATAAATAATGACCTGGGCTGAATTTAAAAATATGACAAGAAGTCCTACTTGTTCAGCGATGTATAAATAAGGTAAGATGTAGAAACTCGAGAAAACGTGAAGGTTGCCATCACGAATCAAACCCTTCTCTCGCTCTTTCATGCTACACCTTTACTACCTCATTGGTTTATTCTTTATTCCTAATGTTAAATATATCTCTCCATTGTCCCTCATCTTCCTGCAAACAAAAATGTTGCTGCTCTCTGCCTCGTCTGCAGGCAGTTCCAGGAAGCTCTTGAGGACCTGAACGAAGCCATCAAGCAGTGTCCCAACAACCGGGAGATCCAGCGCCTCCTACAGCGCGTTGAGGACGAATGCAGGCAGGTTATGCAGCAGCAGCAGCAGGAGGAGGAGGAGGTGGAGCAGGAGCCACCCCCATCTCCACCTCCTCCGCCACCCCCTGCGGAGGAGCTGCCCCTGCCCCCAGAGCCCCGACTGGAGGACATGGAGCCGGTGCAGGACCTTTTTGAAGATGAGGACTACCTGGAGCAGGAGTTGGAGAGCATGTCCATTGGCCTGCCGCCTGAGCCGAGAGCCAACCCAGGAAGCTTGCCTATCATCCAGAGCCCCCCGCCCTCCCCTGCCCACCGTGACTCCGCCTACCTCTCTGGGGGCTCCCCGCTGGGCCAAGCCTTTGATTTCCGGCCGAGTCCCACTTCCATGTCCTCTCCAACCCGGCAGGGCTACCAGTCAACCTCGCCCTCCCTCTCTCCCACACACCAGAGCTCTCACTTCCGCCCCAGCCCACCGCATACCTCCCCGGCCCACCAAGTTTCCTCCTACCGGTTTAGCCCCCCGCCCTTAGGCAGTGGAGGAGGAGGCGGTGGTGGGCAGGGAAAAGACTACCAGAGCCCCCCGCCATCCCCTCTGCGCAGGGGGCCCCAGTTCCGGTCCAGCCCCCCCGTGGAGACAGTTTGTCTGTATCGGTCCCAGTCAGGCTCTCCGGTGCGCTACCAGCAGGAGCAGCTCCCCAGCCGGCCCAAGTCCCCGCTGTCCAAGATAAGCAACCAGCGCTCCTTCCAGCTGACCTCGCAGCCCTCGCAGTCCTCCCAGCACCACCAGCAGCAGGCGCTTAGGCTCCAGCCTGCCATGGCCCAGATAGTGCGCACCAACCAGCCCAGCTCAGCCGTCCACTCCAGCGCGGTGCTGGGCAGCAGCGCCTACAGCCAGATGGCGCACTCCATCAGCGGGCGCTACCCGGCCAGCTCTGTGGACATCGAGAGTCGCCTGGTGTACCAGCCCTCCTTGGATGGGCGGCCTATGGCACAAGTGCAGGCCAGCCTTAGCGCGGGAGCACTGTGCCAGCACGGCAGCCGGCCAGGCCCCGTGGAGTCCAACCTAGTCAAGGATGAGCTGCCCCAGCGGCCCTCGTCCGCGTACCGATCCAGCAGCGGGGGGCCGGGCGGCCTGCGCTACGGTCAGCCTCCCCAGATCAGCCGTAGCCAGTCAGCCGCCTACTACCCCGTTTCCAAGCACGAGCTGGAACGCAGCGGAGGCCTGCCTCCCTGCCAGTTGGGCTCGCCTGAGATCCCTCACCTGGTGCGCCGACCCGTCAGTGCCAACACGGCTGAGATCAAGCAGCACCCCCCCACTCCACGGCCTCTTATCCACTCTCAGAGCGTGGGTCTGCGCTTCTCTCCGTCCAGCAACAGCATTGCTGCTGGCTCCGCGTGCAGCCTGGCTCCTGGCTTCCGGCCCTCGGCCTCCATTCAGCAGATGGAGATCCCGCTGCAGCCGTCGTACGAGCGCGCCTGCGATGACCTCTCGCCAGTGTCGCCGTCACAGGGGGGCGATGGCCGGGCGGGGGGAGTCTACCAGGGGGAAACGGCCCGCTCGAGGACCACACCCTTCATGGGCATCATCGACAAGACGGCTCGGACCCAGCAGTACCTGCACCAGCCGTCACGGCCCTGGGCAGTGTCCTCGCTGGACACGGTCATCACCAGCCCCACCTCCAGCGGAAACTTAGTCCAGCAGGGGGGCGGGGGGTCCTACAGCCCACCCACTTCCCTGGGTAACATTGCCTACTACAACAAGACCAACAACGCTCAGAATGGGCACCTGCTGGAAGATGACTACTACACGCCTCCGCAGCCATCCTCGCTGGGCAAGATGGCCAATGGCTCCAGGGGGGACATCCTGGAGCGGGTGAGCCAGGTGCCCACGTACCCCGATGTGAAGGTGGCACGGACACTGCCGGTGGCGCAGGCCTACCAGGACAATGTGTACCGGCAGCTGTCGCGCGATTCCAGGCAGGGACCCACCTCCCCGATCAAACCAAAGAGACCCTTCGTGGAGTCCAATGTGTGAGCGTGTGGGCAGCAGCAGTGCCGATGAGAGCGGGGCAGGGGAGCCGGCTGGACCGGGCTGGACAACAGCTCTGAGACTGGAGTCCAGTATGGGCCACTCAGCAGATGGCAGCAAGGTTGCTAAACCGCGCCTAAAAGCACAAATGCTTGTGAGCCTTAAGGAAACGCATTCTTTGCAAAGCAAGCGCCCTAAACACGAGCAGTGCTGGAAGCATCAAATCACACCTCTGCCAAATTGGGCTTGTTGCGGGTGGTCCAGACTTTGTGTCTGGAAGAAACATTAAATCTATAAAAACTGTACGCTTTCCTAGTGTCACGGCACGAAGGTCTGCAGCTCAACTTGGGTCTGAAGTCGAGCTGCCTGGAGGCCCGGAAGCAGAGGCGTCCCCAGGCCCCCTGGCGTCTCCGTCCCGTCCCCCCGCACAAGCGTTGATGTCGTAATGACGCTGAAGGCCCTTAATTTATTTCTGTAGGACAAACTTTGAGTCCGTCGTCTCTTACGGTTCGATAAACGTTGTGCTCTTACACCTGACTGCGCCGTTCGGCACCCCTAGAAATTGAAACATTGTGCACTGTAAATGAACGCGATTACTTAGGACAAAGAACTTGCAAAGGAAAGAAATATTTATAATTTTAAGTTATACATAGTGTATATACAGCCATTTGTATTCGTTTCAGTTTGTTTTGGTTTTTCCCCATTTCGGACACAAGGAGCTGACTTTGGAATCGTTCAGGAGGGGGCATCTTGAAACCATAAAATTTAGGTGTAAACTCAGCAGCTGCTCGGTTTGTCTGTGTTCTGTGAGGCAGCAGTTCAACCGACACCGTTCGCAGCGCAGTGCTTGCGTTTGCCAGGGCCCGAATCGCGCTGCTCGTCGGTGGCTGCGCTGGGCTCCCTTCGGCCCCGGCCCCAAAACTGTGTTCCTACCGGTGGCAAATGGGTTTCCCGAACGGGTTTGGCTTCAGGGACATTAAAGCACACGGGAATATTTTAGCGTTCTGTACGAGACTGAAAAGCTGAAAACATGGTGCATCCCAGCGTTTTCTCCGTAAAACACAAAGGAATGTGTAACAGTTTTTTGGTTACAGCTGTTGCCTTCATTATTAGGATGGATGCGTGTTTCTGTTCACTCAGGTTTGGAGATGTCCCCCCCACACACACATCACATAAGGGAACATGAAGTAGTGTTTATTTTATTAATTGTTTCGCACCAAAAAGCACCACATTTACAGAGAAAAGCTTTCAGTGGTCGGTCTTTGTCTTCAACTTTTTTCTTTTCTTTTTTTTTTTTTAAAAACCCTTTTTCACTCTTAGTTTCTTTTGTAGTTCGTTCAAGTTTCTGCACTAAATGCCTGTGAAGTTCTTATATAAGGGTGCACTTTACCATTTATAAATTTATGATTATCGTTTTAGGTTTTTGCTGTGTTTTTTGTTAGTTGGGGTGTCTCAAACTGACAGCGATACTGGAAACTTTTTTGTGAATAGTTTGTCCTTATTAATTAGCAAGTAAAAGAGTTTTTGTCTTTGGTGGAATTTTTATTTTTCAAGCAAATAACTGAAAAACAACAATAATTTAAAAGAGCAAACAAAACGTCTGAATGAATGAAGATGCATTGCCTTTATAGCACAAACTGTATCTGCTGTACATAACGGCCAAAGTGTCTCTCTGCCCTCGTCCTCCCGTCCCTCCGGGGGTTTCCTCAGCCACGGCCCCCTGGGCTCCCACCTCGGAACAGCAGCTCACCGTACAGCACGGCACTCCGCGCCCCCAGAGCAAAGAAATGTTGAGCTGCGCTAATTCGTCTTGCGGGGCGATTGTAGGAGGACTCGGTGCGTCACCCGTTCGAGCACACGGGGGGGTCCTGGGCTCACGCTGGGTTTTGCCCCCACGGTGCTCGAGGGGGGACGCAGCCATCGGACGAGCGACTGTAGCCGATAAATAAGAAAAAGGCCTTCCTCCGTCACGAAGAGCGGTCTGATTTTTTTCCTTCGGTTTGGCATCCGTCTGCACTAATTTCCGTTACGACGGAGCGGGGTTCTTGGCCGACAAACTAACAGCCTCCCGCGTCTTTGCCGAAATGCTGGGCGCGGAGAAGGACGACGCCTTGCGTTCCCCTCCACGAAGCCTGCGTACGTGGCTCCCGTTCGGCTTAGTCCTGGGGTGGTGATGCTGATGCACAAAGACGCTTTCACAGCTTCTTGTTACTACTTATTTTTCCCAATGCTGGATAGCTAATAATTATGTCTTTCTTACTGTTTTTTACTACAAGAGAAATGAGTCTGTGGTGCCGCTGCGAGCGTGCAGTAAGGAAGCAGTGAGCAGCGAGCCCTTGCCGTACCGCGGTGCGTCGGGGGCAGCCGAGAGCGGGCATGTCTGCATCTGCCTCTGCCGTCGAGCCGGACGCACGCTCTTGCCAAACACCACGGGGGCCGCCGGACAACGCACAGCGCGCGCGCGCCCAGCTGTCCTCCGCTGAGCAGCCGTGACAGCTCCGTTAGAACTAGGATTACAATTCTTACAAGAATGGACAAGGCGACAAAGGATGCTTGGGGCTGTTTTTTGTAGACTTCCAATGTAAATGACTCGGCTGTACATACTCTGATGCATGTTCTGTTCATTCTATGAGTTTACACATATATATAAGTATATATATATATATATATATATATATATATTTCCTGACTATGGTTTGTGATATCAATATTGTACTCAAGTGGGGAAGAGAGGAGGGGAGCGGGGGTCCTCGGCAGAACCCCTCCTCACCCTCCTCTCCTCAGCCTCACCAGACAAATGCAAAACTTGGAGGGTTCCATTTTTATTTGTTTATTTTCATTTCTATGTATTTGCTTGCTGAGCTCAGTTCTCTGTCTGTAAATGTGAGCTGTCAGATCGCTGTGATAAAGTTTAATGGAAAAGCCCAATAAAAAAAGTGCGTTTTTATCTCATGACAATTACTGTAATTTGTAACAATCGAAGGATACTTGAACGCAAAGTGGTCCTTTGTCAACAGCACAAACACCACCACGAGAAACGGGTGTCTGCCGTTCACTGGATCCGAGTGGAGGCTCGCGAAAAGCAGCAAGTTTTTGTGCGGAAATACCGATAAAAGCGTTTCGTTTTTTGCTTGAGAGACTTTTTGTGTTCTTTTCGTTCGTATACAAGGGTACCGCAGCTTACGAGCCTAATCCGTTTCGACCTGCCCCGCGCCCCCCAATATAACTAAAACACCGTGTCTCACACAGTGCTATGCGTCTCGGTGTCACGTACTAAATGCTGAAAGTTCAACGGTAACAAGGTTTGGGGACAATTTACTACTGTGTATGTCGCTATGCACCTGTACACGATGTATAAATCAGACTTTTTGTTTTCTACAATGAAACAGAATGCTGGGAGGGGATACTTGGAGTAAAGAACCAACGGAGAGGGGCAGCTCTGGAAGAAGGACCCCGAGTGGCAACAAGGAGGGGTGACGGGGGTTCGTGTGTGTTTCAGAGACAGAAAAACACCACCACCACCATCATCGTCGTCGTGCTGAGTGGTCAAGGAAACCAGCAGCTGTAATGTGTGTGCAAATAAAATACCATAGCGTACACGGGGCCAGTGTAAAAATTAGGAACAAGTTCTACCCACGCAGATTAGTGACATAAGCATGAATGTTTGGTGAAATCCGGTACAACTTTCCTCCTTTCCACTGGCACACAAGCCACTCCCTGCTGCATCCACCGTTCAGCAGCACTAGCAAATGGCACCGATGGTTTGGTGATCCGTACAGCAGGACTCTAGCGTTTTGTTCTGTTACGTCACAAAGAATAACCAAATATACGATATTACAGAATCCTATAGAAACAGAGAGACTCTCTGCCGGCCCTAAAAAAAAAACGGTAAGATGTAGCCGAGGACACCTTAAAACCAAGTTTTACTTTTTGCCTTTCCGCTTTCTAACGCTGGCCACACCAGGTAACAGCTAGTTAGTGCACAAATAAGCTAGGAGTGGAACAACAGTTTACTGCTGCTTTTTATGTTTCATGGTTCAAGGTAAAAGTTACTCTGACGGTTGACATCAGCCAGTGAAATCCATAAATGGCATCGTGTTGCAGTAATAATGACTTAGTTGTAACAACAGAAAATTTTAGGGCTGCAGTCAAGTCCGGCTTCGTTCCACCATCGGCCTCTGATCGGTTAAATTTGGCCAGCTGGTTGAATATGTGACTGAGGGGGCAGCTGCTTTTTCACACGGGTCAAATGGGTGTTGGATAACTTTGTTTCTTATTTAAATGCAGTTATAATTTAAAGGCAAATGTTTTTATTCAAGTTTTCTTCGTCTGAAGATCGGGAACCATTCAGCGTGAGAAATATGCAATAATAGGGGACATGAGCAAGGGGGCAAATTCTTTTCCACACCACTCTATGTACTGGTGCGTTTTTATTTGACTAAAGGTTTTATTTTAAAAATCCTCAAAACACCACAATTTTTCCACGTTTTAAACTCTGATCTAAATGCCCTGTGTCGGTAACTTTTTATTAACATACAGAAAGAAACACTACTAAGCAGCTGAAAATGTGTCCGCAAGGTTACTATTTTATCTTTTGATGGGAATCGACAAATTGTTGCTGTTTCTTCTCTCTTTCAGAAAGCCCTGCCCGCACCGAAATTTAAGACCCAACCGCAGAAACCAACGCCAGGTAATATCGAGCCTACCAGTCTGCATGCATTTGCAAATATTTGCTAAAAACGAATAGTGACCGCAACAGGAGATTCCTCAACAGAAAGAGTCGCAAAGTCAAAGCTTGAAATTATTGTGCGTTTGAGATAAAAAGGAGACAAAACACAAGGAGCGGCGTTCTCACAGCCGCCGGGCTACGGCGCTTTGCTCGGCCGCCCCGCGCTTCGGTTTACAGACAGAAAATGGGGTCCGCTGAGCAAAACGCATATTTCATAAACGTGTAGATATTCTGATAACTGAAGCAAAGTGAAAATGCGTGCAGTCTCACAGGCAATAACATTCGGACCGTAACAGACCGCATTTCCATACGGGACCGTAAACAGGAGCCCGGCTACACGTCTTAGCAGGGCACAGCGGCCTGCAACCACAGCACACTAGCATAATAATAACAACAATAACAACAACGATAATAATAATAATAATAGTATTAACCTGTTTGTCCTGCACTCCGCAGCCATTCACCGTCATGATGCTCCATCGACAGCAGACGTGGCGGAGAGAATGGAATGGAATGGAATCTCAGCCCCAACGCGAGCTTCTTTACCTGCGGCCACCGCTCGGTCACGAAGTCGCCAAAACGAAGCAGCGCCGCTCGGTGCTGTAGTTCTGCCTTTAAGTTTTCCGTTTATTTCATTTGAAACATTATTTTTATTATTATTTAGTTTTCGCTCCAGCAAAAATTTTACAGCCGCCAGAATTCTCCTCAAAACTTCAGCCCGCCTCTGCTGCCATTTGTAGCCGCTAAGCCAATCGGCGCACAGAACTAAGCGTGACGGACGTGCAGCTGAACAAATGAGCGCCTCATTCGTTCACGGGAGGACGGTCCTGTTTCAGTGGAATTTGTGAAATTAAATTTAGCGGCGCGTCGCTCAGTCTGAAATGATTAAAGAAAAAATAAATAGTGGCAAAGTAATGAAAATAAAATCGAATAAAATAAATGCAGCTGTTTATTTAGGCAACTTTCGGGGCTGCGTATTTACGAACAAATGAATAAGAAATCTAGAAAAAGTAATGATGTTACTAATGTTTCTCAGAAACCACGCATCAGGGCCTGGGGTGGTGAAGCGGCCTCAGCGCGGGGGCTAAAATGGCGGTCGCGTCAGTGGCCTACCTGGCTGTTACCTTCTCCCACTGCGTACCGTTCAACAAAAGGCTGCGTTAGGGAGGTCAGCGCGGCGCTCGCGTTCTCTCCATCCGGGTCCAGAGCGCCGCTCGCCGCGATGCAGCGCACGATGGCTATGAAGTAATTTACACAAACTGTTTGTTGTGCACATCAATGTGCCGTATAAGAATTATGGCGTCACGTACCGGAAGGCAACGCTGTTTTCCGTTTGCCTGCAAAGATGGCAACGCATGTGTTCACCTTGCAGGCCACCATGAGTGTTTACAAGGGCCAGACACAAATCTAAAATGTAACATCACCCTCCTGTGTTTTTCTCAGATTTTCACTGAATTCAGTTCACATCTGCAAGGACTGGAATGTGAATTTCACAGAACAGATGCATTTTAATTGAAGGCAACATCGCTATAAGCACTTCGACTTCACTTTGACACGTTGCGTACAGGCGCTCTTGTGTGAAGGGGGCACAAATAAAGCTCCAACGGGGGGTCACAGGCACAACAGGCACGTGGCAAAACAAAGTGTCATTTTAAATTTGCAGAACTGAAATTATCATCCGTCATTTTAGGCACTACCTTTATTATTCGATGCTTACCCTTCTTTGAGTGACCAAGGGTTTACAAAGAACAGCGTTTAGGGGGAACTGGGACTCCCACCCTCTGTAAGGGTTTTGAAATGCAAGGACAAAGCCTCCTCCTCCGGGTGCTGGGGTCGCCGGAAGTCCTCCCGTGTCACAATGTAAGCCACCGTGACTCCAAAGGCCAGCAGCAGCAGACCCAGTGTGTTGGCCAGCACTCCTTCGGGAACAAACATGCTATACTCTGTCCTGGGAAGGGGAACCAAGGAATTAATGCGCAGGGCCAGGCTGAGGGTCCTCGGCTGCATTACAGGGAGGGCCTCCGACTCACCTGATGTTGAAGATCACGCTCTCTGTGATGCCCTGCAGGCAGGTAGCGATGGACAGAGCGAGCAGGGCCAGCCCGAAGAACACGTGCAGGGAGAGGTACCAACTGCGAAGCTGCGCAGAGGCCCACCTGAACATGAAGAAGCTCAGCCCCATCAGCCACTGTGGGGTTGGGGTTGGGGACAGAGGAGGTGTTAGGGTCAGACAGGCACATTCGCATGCATTGCAGGATCCAGGGACACTTGTGCAGAATCTGAACCCTTTTATTTATTTTAATTTATGTGCCCGTGGCTTTTCTCCAAAGCCATTTTCAGTGTTACACTGCTTACAGCAATTTAGACAGTTACGCAGCTGGCTATTTTTTACTGGCGCAATTCAGGGCAAATACTGCAAGGGTACTGTATGCAGAAAGTGGGACTTGAACCCGGGACCTTCAATTGCAACTACGCCACGCGTTGGCCCGTGTAAGATATGGCAATTTCGAAAATAGTAAAAGGAGGAGGAGGAAAGAAATCATGGATGGACAGAGGGAGTCAGAAGGCAGCGAACTACCTGCAGGCAGAAGAGGACAAATGTGACCATGCCACACCAGCTGTGCAGGGAGTACATGTTGGCAATCTTGGCACTGCGATGGGAGTCAAAGACAGCTGCAAAACCTGCACGCAGGACAGCAGACACAATCTAAAATGTAAACTTGAGCTCACTGCAGTGACTTCATGAAAATCAGAGCATTAGATCCAAAGGAGAGGCCGTGCTTGTCCGCTAGCGTGTAGCCAAGTTTAGAATCCGTTACGGGTAGACGGAGCTTTGCCGGAAATCCGTGCTTTTGGTTGATGGATGCGGCTGCGTGATGGCGCTGCCCGTTGAGGGGTTTCTCACACGGGGGGGTTTCGGACAGACTCGGCTCCACCGGTGCAGATCAGCAGGACTTTGACTGGTCGTGCAGCTGCTGAAACTGGACCTACTGCACATCCATTCGCTCTTACTTTTCCATGCTTTAGATTACGAAAAATAAAGAAAGAAGGCTGGAGCTCATATCAAATCTCAAACATTTAAATGCATTATTTCTCACAAATGTCTGATCTCTGGATGATACCATAAAGGACCACTGGCCCAGAGCAATGGGATTATGCTTGCCAGACATCTCTGGGAAAACGGCATAAACCGTGAAAGTTAGACTGCCCAGAAACACACACGTAGGCACTGCTGCAGCGTATTTGCCTTCTTTGCAACTTTCTGGGGTTTTTTTTGTTTGTTTGTTTTTTCTGCTGTTTAGCTTCATCGCATCTTTTTTGTCAGTTCTAACAGTTTGCTGTATGAACAGAGGCTGAGAGAAGAAAAGCGGTGCCCGCTTACTCACTCCTTTTCGTCAACAGCCCTGTCCCGATCAGGGTTGCGGTGGTCCAGAGCTCATCCTACAATTCCCCTGTGCTGGGCTAGGAGTGTCTGGCCTAAAAGGATGCCGGTCCGCCACAAGGTAGCCAAATGACATTTCCTCGCACAGTAAAACCGCAAGCAGTTTAGAGCCACCAGTAAACTCCAACATTATGTCTTTGGACTGTGGGAAGAACACCAGAGCTCCTGGAGGAAACCCACGCAGACCTGGGGAACGCCACCCAAAACGGACGCCACCATTGTCTTACGTCCTTTACACCTGGTGGATAACGGAAGACAACGGAATATGCAGTCAAAGCCGCGGACAAGGAACTGCCCCTTCGCACTGGCTGTGCTACCTTTCGCTGCAATGACTGCAACAGAACACTTTGTGTAGCTGTTGACCAGGGTCGCGTGGTCGTGGAGCAATCCTGGCCACCTCCCCCTTGCAGAACTGCTTTAAGACAGCAGGATGTTAAGCATCAGCAGCTCTTTTGGTTTCTTGGCACAACATCTTAATCAGGTCTTTGTCTAGGCCATTGCATTACTTTGCTTTTTTCTCAGCTATTCTGATGTTGACCGGCTGGTACGTTTGGCGTCACTGTCTTGCTGCATGACATACGGTAGCTACGGTTCAGCTTTAACTTAGACCAGTGGCCTGATAGTTCTTCATTAGAATTTTCTCATAAAAAGTGGAATTAATGGTTCCTTTAGGATTGGTAGCAAAGCGTGCAGACCCAGAGGGCACACAACATCTCCAGCCTTTTATGCTGCCACCGTTGCCTGTTGACGGAAGGCTCCGAGTCCGAGGCGCTGCGGCTGGGTTTCGTCAGACCTAAAGGGACTCGTATTGTTCAAGAACATTTTTCCAGAAGTCCTTTTACATGCCAAAGTGCTACAAAACGGAGAGAATGGGTAAGAAGCCAAATACTTTTTTACTTCACCGTGCGGTAGCACAGCCTCTGACACGCGAGTGTGTGCACTTACCCACGACACCAATGACCAGGGCGATGAGGTGAAGCACGGCATGCAGAATCTTCACAGCGCGTTTGCTTTCGGTACGAAACACCCGGTAGACCATGGTTGCTGGAAGACGGTGAAAGGGAATGAGTGGCTGAGACGGTTTTGCACAAACAGCTGTTTTTAGTCCAAAAGGTCAGACAGCACACTGGCATCATGGGAACACGAGAAGGGCTGCTTTCAAAAATGACCGCAGAAATAAATTTAATAAAAGAAATGCTGAACTGGTCTAAAGTCAGTAAGGACCTCAGCTAAGGTTTAAACGTGGAATTTCCATCGGACTATTTTGGGCTTTAAGAGACTTAACTGCCATAAATCTGCTTTGCAAAATACTGTAAGCGCAACTGATCTTAACTTGCCAAGCAGGAACCGTTTTATGAGATCCTAAAAGGAGACGCAGGAACCAGATGTAATATCTTTCTGCAAGCGACCATTTACTGCTGTCCACGCAGATGTTCCTTCCACTCCACTTAGCCTGAAGACAGGCAAACGGCTGAGCGGAGACAAAGCAGCGTACAGGCCCACATCTGCTGGGAGAAGGCGGCGGCTGCCGATGCGGAGCGGGGCTGAGTCCACGTGCGCTCCCAGGCCGTCGCTAATGTCAGCAGCTCACGTAGCCTCCCTTAAGGGTGACAGACGGACGACTGCGTCCTCAAAGGTTAGGCTGCAATCGAATTGGAGGCAGCGTTCGAGACCCTCGAGCTCCGGCCGATCCGATCGGTTCCGCGGCCACAAAAGGCAAAATTGTTTAATTGTATGGCACAGGTCTTTTCACTTAGCAGGTAAACACATTTGCTTGCAATGCCTTTTGAGATGTCACCACCAGACCTCATTACAAAGCTAACTCTTCGCTCAAGGCTGACTGCAGGAGAAAGGGAGCGTTGGATAATGCAATATGTTAGACTTTCCGCCAGAAATAAGGGAAAAACTCTGATCTGCTCACGGACGCCACCCAGCAAATAGCTTTTCGAGCCATATTCCTCGCAGTTTCTCTCTTTTGCACACCAAACCGAATCTTATGTCTTTCCTAAGCATGTCTGCTTCATCCATCACTTCCTGTTCATGTCTGTACTACCGAGATGAGATCCCCTGCCACCATCGCCACGACGGGGGCCGAGCGCTTGACGTTTTCAGCGCGAGAGCCCCTCATCTCCCTGGAGAGACAGCTTAGCGAAAATGCCTCAAGCTGCTCGAGCTGCCTGCTAATGGCTCCATCGCTCCCGTTAAGCCCGGGTCGCCGTCCCTCGAGCGGCTTAGTGAACGGAGCGGACTTTGGCCGAAAGATGCGGCGTCCGGGGGCCGAATCCCTGCTGCTCCGCCTCTGTCAAATTTGTCAGCATCAGCCAGAGAAGTAGCGTCGTCTCCGCATCAGCGTCGCTGTCACCGAGTCATAAAATGAGCAACGGCTGCACCCATCGCGACCAAACACCGCATTTGCTGCTGCGTGAGAGTCCAAGCTCAGCTGCCTGCAGTCATGGTGAACGGGCTCTGAGGAGGCCTTAAAAACACCCTTCCGGCTACTAAATAGCGGACAAAAAGTAAATGGCGGTCGATTTGAGAACCAGAAGCATCTTAGCTTACAGAAGTTATGGGTAGCAGAGATGGAATAGTCAGAAGTCACACTGGTTAACAAAACATATGACATCATTTTGAGAGGCAGTGGTGAAGAAAAAGGATTCCGTATCACATCTGCAGGACGCTTGCAAACTCAGGTAAGCAGCAGAATCGAAGATATAATTTGGACATGGCATCCAATCCGAGGTATTCACTCCTGCCCTGGTGCCCAGTAACCAGGACAAGTGGTTAAGGATGACGGTTTCGTGTGTTACTCATATTTGGAGAGAAAAGTAACCGAATTTTTAAAACCGGCAAAGGTTTAAAACCGACTTGAACGTGACCACTTGAAGTTATCCGCTGCCTGATGCCTCTGGGTCCAGTACTAAATTACAGCGAAACTCCTCCGGCACGAACCCAAGTGGTCACATGACTCGTGTTTTGTTTGCTCTTGTGTTTGTCGCATTTGTTCATCACAGGGCAAAGCGCCCTGCCGATGCCAATGGCAATGCAGTACTGACCGTCTCCATAGAGGAAGACCAGACCCAGGACCATGCACAGCGGGTGCACGTTGAACTCGTGGTTGGAGCCGTCCCAGGCGTAGCCGCCCCGGTAGTGTCCCATCCACACACCGGTGATGACCACGCAGGCGAGTCCCAAGACCTGGGAGCCGGCCACGTACCAGGGGAGCCCGGTCGGCCGGGCCTCTGGATCCGGACTGTCCGCCATAGGCCTGCTGTGCGAGAGGGTTACTGCTGACGTCACTTACGTTTATGCTCTGAAGTGCAAGACACTGATGTTTCTTATCAAGAAAAAAATGATAAATGGACCGTGTGTGTGTGTGTGTGTGTGTGTGTATATATATGGAGTTAAATTCACTTTTATTAACCGCATACAAACATTAGTGCTGACAAAACTCTTAGCTGCTTAACATCAAAGAATCCCCTCAAATCTGCTGCAGTTGGCCAAAAAAGGCTACTTTTGAAAAATCTGCTTTTTCTGATTACTTATAAAATAACTTCTTTCATGTGCAACAGTATTTAAACCTCATTTGTTAATCTCTTCAAATTTGGGACAAATCTCAGTAATTCGGGAGACTGACTGTAGCATGACCAGAAATCTGGAGCTGGTGGTTTCTGACCACGTGGTTTTATTATCTCAGAATACTTTTGAACTTGCAGTGCAAAGGATCAAATAACTATGGGTTTATGCATTGATTTGCTCTAATGTTAAAATCGCTCACTTAAAAAGTAATGGATGTTCCATAGCGGTAGTTATTACCGTGAAATATGTTTTGCAAGCTTTGACATCATCCCAGGATGAGGAGGTCATAATAGTGACAAGTAAACAGTTAAAATATTGTGAACATATTGCTGCTAGAAATGCCACAATAAATATTTGTCATACTTAAATATTGTTCCACAAATGCTTCTATTGTAGAATTAAAAGTCCTTTAAAATGCATCAATGAATGAGGTCGGTTAAAGGAAGAATTGACTGATACTTGATAAATGCCAACATTGTAAAAATAACTGACAATGCAGACGTTTTTCACAAGTTTTTATAATGGTTGTAATATTTCTACAATTCTGGAAAACACCGGCACTCACCGGAAAAGCAAACAATGTGGTCACTGCAATCGAGGCAGCGCTGAATTGAGATAGTAAAAATGACCGTGTTACATAGACGTATAACACAGTCAGATCTATAAAAACTACAAGTGGAGAACAAGTCACTTTGGAGAAAAATGAATTAATATACCAAAATACCGTAGTACGTTTGTCACAGAGATGAGACGCTTTTGGTTGTGGCAGTGAAGCAAATGCTAAGCCCAACTCGGCGTACAACCCAACCTACGAAAGTAGACGAGTGCTGTGTTTGCACATTCAGTCAGGCAGCCAGCACGCCTAAGTAAAACACTGCCTTCCGCGCACACACACACACACACACTTGTCTACTGACCTTAATGTCTCTCAACAGGAACAACTGAAGGCCTTGACCCTGCAGTGTGATTCGTGTCCACTGATTTCGGTGACACAGCAAAGCGTGCAGACAGGACTGGGCAGCAGGAACATAGTAATACCGCCTTTTACTACAGCCTGCAACTTTCACCACACTGATCACACAGGAGAGGAAACACGGCACACGCGAGTCGCCTACCTGTAGGCTGCACCTGTTTGTTCTCCGAGCGCTCGGTCCCGGATGCGTACTGCGGCCCGCCTGCCCGGCCAGCTCACGGTGGTTCCTCCTTATTTATTCTGGCTTTGATCCAAAGGAGCGCTTTAGTCCCTTTTGCAACTGACAGATTCTGGAGAAGACACAAATGTTTCTGCCTTGCTCACCAGACAAGAGAGTGCCGTCTTCGTGACAGAGGGGCGCTGAGACTGGAGGTCCGTCCTGTTGGCCACCGCTGTGGCTCATCTGGAAGAGGGGGCGTGGCCACAAGAGGCAGGTCCAGGCAGAACAGGCGAGGCGATTGGCTGGCGGACGGCCGCACGCATGCCCCGGTTACTATGGAAACCGAGAGCTGGCCGATGCGCTTCTTTCCTCTTCGAGCGAGCCGAATGCGCCTCTTCCTATTGTGTGTGTTTATGTAACGTCAGACAAACACGCAATTGGTTTTTGCTATATTATGAATGACTCAAAGGCACGTCTGACTGTCGCTGTAACCTTCCTTTCAAAAACATATCGATGACTATTTTAAGAAAAAAGTACAAAGCTGCAAAACTTTGATCAAACACAGCAGGTGGAGCAGTATTTAAAGCTGCTAGCTTGCCCTGAAGGGTCCACGTTCAAATGCCACCTCCTGCAATAGTGGACTAAAGTACAGAACCTGTACACAGCATTCAACATTCACCCCCCGTGGTGTTTCTCATGTTTTATTGTTTCGTAACATTGAATCACAACAGATTTACTCACTCAATACTCGCTTGCTTGACCTGGTCAGGGTCACGGTGGCCCAGAGTCTATTCTGGAATCAGTGGGCACCTTGCTAGGTGAGGCGAACTCTGGATGGGATGCCAGGCCATCGCAAGGTGGCCCCCCCACCCACACATGCATTCTGTCAGCCCTGGGTAACACAGTTACTTACTACTATACACAAAATACCTGAATGGAAAAAAAATCCAAGTCAATACTGTATTTAGTAGAAGCATCAGTGGTGGCAGTTAGGGCCTTCAGTCAGTTCAGTTGCCCTCCAGTAACAGTAAAGGTGAATCTGACCAAATGGTGAAAAAGTAGCATACGGGTGGCCAAAATAACACATGGGTAGTATGCTTAAATATACTACGTATACTTCACAAGGGCAAAAAAACTGGAAAAAGTCCAAAGGGGTGAATAGCTTCCATAAGTTCTGTAGCTACCATTTTTGGGCTGGCTGTGGCTCTCCCGGGATGCATTGAAGGTCAAGTTCAGCGTCGCAGCCATCGCAGGGGGTTGTGTTGTCACTGCGGACCCCAGGGCCGCTCGGTCCTTTTGTCCGCTTTGGTCGGTGTGACTATGCTCAGCTCGTCGTTGCGCTGCGGAAACACACGGGGGCGCCACTGAGCACGCGTTCCCACTGCCGCGCTGCGGAGAGACGCCCTCCCTGGAGGAGGAGGAGGAGGAGGAGGAAGGGTGCAGCCACGGTAAAACCAGGGTAATCCTTAAATCGCACAAAGGGAAGCCTTGACTCCAGAAGAAAGTTTTAATCCGTGTTTGCTTTTGCACCTACATTGCTTGTTTATCTGTGCATTGACCATTTCGTTTTGTTTCTCATTGTTTTTCCATTTTTAGTTATTTTCTTCAGTTTGTTTTCAGCATTAATGGTCACTCTGATTTTACCCTCCCTACAAAAACTACATAGGCGTATAACTGAATAAATAACTGGAGGCAGGTGAAAAGTCCAAGTCGATCTGGATTAAAACGTTTTATCCATTACAACTCAAACGAACCTGGACGTGAAAACAAGATGGACTTCGTTTCGGCTGAACTTCACCTGAACCGCTAGAGGGAGGCAAATATTCATACAAACTGTGCGTCTTTTTAGACGTGGCTACGTTTCCCAGAAATATTTGGAACACTGGGGAGTGAACACGGTGTGACATCACAGATGGGGCTTCTTCTTCATTATTATTATTATTATTATTATTATTATTATTATTATTATTATTAGTGGTGGTGGTGGTAGTAGTAGTGTTATTGTTTCACTTAAGTACTGTCTACTTCCACTGACAGTTCGCACTGGTTTCCACCTGGCAGGTATGTTAATACAATAAAATGACCGGGAAGGCTGAGTAAAGCTTACATGCTAAATAAAACCACTTTAATGGTAAAACAGTTTGGTGGTATACGTGTACAGTGATGTGTCAGTACTCTTTACCTTTACATTGCTACACCTTTTTGATCCAGGTAATTCAGCTGGTAACTGTAGGAATTATAATGGTGGTTAGATGGGGTCATGGTGGGCCAGTCGATGGCACTTTGCAAGCAAAGGATCTTGGTTTCAATCTCACTGCTGCTCTTACCTCTTTGATCAAGGTACTTACACTATAGAGTAAAATGATCGATCTGTATAAAAATACTGTAAGTAACTTTGAAGAAAAGTGTCAGAGGAATCAGTAAAGGCAAAATACTTAGCCAGCTAGTTTTCCTCTCCAGTTTTTTCCCACTGGGTCGTATCTTTCCTAAGATTCAGGCTTCCTGCCAGAGGCCTCTGAGTTTGAGGGTACGATGCAGTATTTTTGTTGTTCCTAGGATTCAGGACTGAGATCACAGTTATCATTTCCAGAGACTGTTGTAAATTTGCTGGTGTGCTTGACTTCACTGTCCTGCATAACCCAATTTCATTCAAGCTTTACCATATTTGTCTCTAGGATACTTTGGTATGAAGAGTTCATGGTCAATTTGATGACTGCAAGGTGCTCAGGTCCCAAACCACCAATCCCTCTATCATTGTGTTCGGTTGTCCTGCGAGGGGTTTGGGGTGATCCACTGTGTTTGGTTTTTTGCCAAACATGTTCTTGGGCTTTATAACCAAACATATCTACTCCAAGTTGTGCTTAAATGTTTGTTTTGGAGAGAAGGGACTTTCTCTTGGTTTCCACATTGTTCAGTCTTTTTGTAAGTGTAGCGTTATGAACTTTAATATTTAACGGTGTTGTTTTTAAATGTATGAATGTAAAGGTCTAGTGCTGTTCAACTGACAGGAGGCGAATGAAGTCCAAATTTCGTGCTTGAGAAGCCCTTGCACCCTGACCGGCCTGCTTTCCATAGCAAAACTCCCATTGAAATACTACAGTAAGAGTCGTTCACAGAAGCTGACACAAGCTGAGGATCTCGGTGAAGTGCCAGGGACTTATTGGGCTGTTGAGGACACTCGGGGACACGTCGGTCCCCTCCGTAATCCGCCTGAGGGCAAGCGGTCGCCATGGAAACCCGCTGAGAACGCCGCCCAAACAGCGACGTCGCGCGAAATTCGCGCCAAACCTGCCCGCCGCTGCTGCTGAAATGACCACAGCACAGTGGCGTAGGGATGCATGCCTGGGCAGCGAGAAACGCGCCGCCATGCGATTCCCTGAGGAAGGCATCCATCAAAGACGCGCCGAGAGCGAAACCATGGCAACCAGCGAGCGGCTGTCGCCACGGTCGCTGCGGACGTGCGGTCCCACTTGCTGTCGTTTTCCCTTCTATGCGACACACGCTGCCAGTGCCTCGGGTCCACGTAGCATATTCCACAGTATTTATGCTTACAGTTGTGCTCAGAAGTTTACATACCATCGGCAGGATTCGTGACATTTCTAACGTTTTCTGAAAATATGGACGACCATTTGAAAGATTCGAAACACACTGCTTTTGCTTAGTAGCTGCAATAATACTCAGATGGCCCTGATCAAAAGTTTGCACGCCCTTGCATAATCAGTTTTTATCATTTATACAGTCTTAGTCTAATTTTAATCTAAGCACAATTGCTACATAAAATCCATGTGTCGTTTTCTGAAAACGTTAGGAATCTTACAGATTCTGCCAAGGGTGTGCAAACTTACGAGCAGAACTGTACTTTTGCTGGCTTAGCAACTTTTCTGTTCTCCAAAGAGAGGTACAATGACAGGTATCTGAATGAAATGAATACGTTTAAAAAGGATTTTTTTAGTCAAACGTGACTGGATTAAAACCAGAAATTTTTATCCTTTCTTAAAAAAGGGCGGCAGGGGGGTTGTTGGCCCAGTACAGTGCCTGAGTCACGGGTGCGAACTGTCTCTCCACAGTGGTGCTGGCAATACAACAAAATTTTCTAAGGTAGCTGACATAATAGGACTACTGAGCTGTGTGAATGGGCAAATCAGTGTAAAGTTGATTTACTAACTTCTTAAGCTGCTAACAGATGAAATAAACAAATAATATTCACATACAGGTAGATACACACAAAGTAAGTGATAGGATAGTACAGTGTAGGACAGAATTTATTAATCCATGCAGGGAAATTCACTTGTAGAGCTGCCCAAACACAGGGCACATAACAGGAGACACATATCAAAGGTGTGAGTTAAATACAGTTGCATTCATTTAAGTGGATGCCAGATAAGAGGGTCATTTGTTTAAGAGGATGCTGTGTCCACTCTACTGTTTTGGTCCTCTTTACTTCAAGCTTGGACAAGTAAATTCCTCAAAAGTGGATAATTCACTTCAGTGGATAGAATTTTCCAGTCTTGTAACCCACGTTCCCATGTTCATGACATGAAGTTGATTCACACCTATCTGTTCCTTTGCTGATCACAAATCAGTTAAACTGGCGCCACCAGCATCACTTGTCACTTCTCGGTTAGCAGGCGGATCCTCTCTGCTGCTGCACTATCAACAGTGACAGAAACTGCTGCGCGGCTTTGACAGCCCATGTCATCAGGTGCCATCGGTCCCACTCTTAGTTGCCGGTTTATGGCTTCCTCACCAGCCCCATGTCCACGTGTAGCTGCTGTTAGCACTGCGGTGGATCACACGGCACGAATTCCTGCTAACTGACAGTATTTCTTCTGTGGTTTTTAAAATGTCACAGAGAAGGCTCATGACTTTGTCACTTGCTCAGCATTTTGAAATGTTAACATTTTTAGATCAGAATAAAATGCAAATGTCAGTAGGTTAAAAGTTTGGAGCAGGATAAACTGCCATTTCACAAATAAGAAAGATAAGAAAGGAAAAAAGTCACTTTGGGAATAAAACAGATAGCGACAACGAGGCTCCAAAGGAAAGTAATGAGTTTGATGCATAGGTGGGCGGCAGCAGAAAGGCAGACAGCATTTTCGCTGGTGGCCACAGTACAAGCAGTCTACGTTCTGCATTGTTTCGATGAGGCCAGCACTTATATGGCCTATGAATGGTTATACCAACTCCAAAACAAGGTAATGGGAGATGGACATAAAGACAGTGCTGTATAACAGACCGTTTTGCAAAGAAATTGTGAACTGCACACTTCTGATGATTAGTACATATACAAAAAATAAGTACAGTATTGTACATAATACCAACCAATATTTTACACCTTCATATGACTGTGTACTGTATATCAATTCTTCTTTGTTTTACCTGGTTATTTCTAGAATTTAAAACAAAACTACAGATACTGTACGTGAACAGGATACCGTAGGTCTGGTCCCAAGGCTGTCCAGTAAAGCGGACTCGACTGTAAATAAATAACCAGTGAAAAAGAGACAACTGAATATACCAGTTATAGTAAAGTAAAACAACAGCTGAGGGAACAGAGCTCCTTTAACGTAGAAGAGTCCCCTGGTTCAACAGCCAAGATCAAGAAGGATGGACTGATCCAGAGGAAGACGCTCGGGAAGGAAAGCGGTGGGCTTTTCGATGCTAATACTAAACTGAATGGGCTGAGAAGGATCCACCCTCCAGCTCGCTGAAACTGAGGAAGTAAGCAGGAAACTACCTCCACCTCAGCCCCAGGTAAAGTGCTCCTCAGAGGCTACAAGGCAGTGGGAACAGGACATCGGGCAGGATGTGACTTTTTTATTTTAATGATTTTGTTCATTTTTAAAATGTGTTGATGTTGATGTTTGTAAACATCGAAATAAGTTTTAGCTTGACGTAACGTGCCCTGGCTCGGCAAGGTTGCCTTTTGTTTTGGTCTGGGTGTGTACTTGTAGCGCTATTTTTGCGAGCTTTGTGGGTTGCAGGTTACGAATATTATTGCTTGATGTGGAAAGTGTGGCGTTTCCTCATTCTTGTTTGGCATTTAATGTTATAGTTGTATGAGTTTTAAATGATGTTTATACTGTGTTTTAAATGTATGTGAATTATGGACTCTGGACAGGAGACATTGAGCGACAGATGTTTGGGAAAGTTTTGTAAGACTCTCTGTGAATTCTGTGTGAGACTTTGGATTTACCCGGTGAACTGTTCTAAATGTGTTCTCATTTTTTAAATGTTTATGTAAAGCGTGCTGTGTTTTATTTAAGTTTAATATAAGACTGACTGGGAAAGGAGATAATGCTGAGCAAAGTGGAAGGTCAACGCAAAAGAAGAAGTTTATAGAAGAAGTGGACAGACATGGTCACCACGGCCACGGATGCCCCTTTGTCGAGTCTCAGCCGACCCGCTGAAGGCCGCCTGCATTTCAGGACGACCGGCCATAGAGTCGCCACCGACTCGACGGCGCTCAACAACAACATAAGAGTTTTATTAGAAAATAAGTAGTATATGATTAGAATATTAGAATATTTGGCCTAATAGGTCTTCACAGAATCAGCGAAGCTTGATCGTAGGTGTTCGTATTTGCAGCTGAAGTGTAGGTTTGGTGTTTTTTGTTATACAGAAGCCCTCAGTAGTTTCACTGTGTGATGCAAAAGTGTGAAAGGCTTTTATTAGACTTTACAGTCATGCAAACTTAATTTGCATTAAGTGTTATGTCTTTTTCACAAACTGACAGGTTTAGCGAGGAGAATGTATTTGACAGTCCGTGCTATTTATGTAGTCTTTCGAATGATAACTTTAGCGAAATAGCTGATCCATACCTGCGCAGCCGTCAATAAAACCATGTCTGAGCGTAGTGAAAATTACATTTTATTTAGAAAATCCCTCCTTTTGAAGCGCCACCGGTCGATGAACGTGTCCGGAACTGAAAAAGGTGCCCGGATCCGTTTCTCTGCTCATTGTCCTGCTGTGGGATGCGATATAACTTATTGATACCAGCAGGGAAGTTCACTTTTTTGCGCAAACGAGTAATAACAGCAAGTACTTCGCCCGTATAACATTTCGTTGAACAAAGGCGTTACTTAAACTAATGTTAAGGATAACAAGAAATGTATGAGAAATATGCGCTGCAAATAACTGAAATGCGGAGTTGCTTCATGAGCTGCGCTCTGCCCTCCGCAAATCGACGCAAGGCGTGCGACCACCTCAAGTCCCGACGTCGCTCGCGTCAGGGCATCGCCTGAACAATGGCTGGCGATGATGCGTTAATGCTCGCGGTCCTCGGCATTTTCAGAAGCGCCATGTTGACACATTAGGGCTGCAGTTCTGGGGATTTCCGCAGTTTTTCCGCAGATGCCGAGCGCACAGCGAAGGACGGGACGGCGTCGAGCGCAACTGAGCGCAACTAAACCCCCCCCCCCTCACGCGCCTCGCGCCGTGGGTTTCGCGCCGGTGGCTGCGCTCGAGCCGTTCTAATTTTAGCGCGCGCGCTCGCGCGCTCTCTCTCTCTCTCTCTCTCGCTCGCTCTGGCGGCTAGGTCACGTGACGCCGACGGTGACGTCAACGCCAATGTTGTTGTCGGCGGAGGAGCTGCGAACATGGAGGACGGGCGGCCGTGACGGGCTCTCGCCGCTCCGCATCGCAGCACAGACGGACGCCCGCTAGCGGGAGCAGCGCTGAGCGCCAAAGTGCCACGGCCTGCGGCGCTCGGACAGGGCTTGGCGGCGTGCGAGCTCCGAGGGGTCCCCCTTCAGCAGGTAGGTGTCCGCGCGGTGCCGAGCTCCTCTCGGGTTCGTTCTGGTCGGTGTGCCAGCGCTACCCGGACCGCTCCACTGACACGGTTAACGTGAACGGTGTGTGTGTGTGTCGAGAGGTGTAGCTGCTGCAGTTGCGAGGAGGATGCGGGAGGATTTTGTCCATTTCTCCGGTCATTTTCCTCCAGGTATGCGGTTAGTGTGTATTTGTGAAATGTGTGTGTGCGGGATCCTGACTTGCTCTGTTTATCACGGTAAGGAATCTTTTACCATGTTCTAGAGGCGCGGCTCTCTCTCTCTCCCTGTCTTTCTCTCACTCTCTTACTCTCTCTGTCTCTCTCTCTCTCACACACACACACACACACACACACACACACACTCCTTCGCTCCGCCGGGGGGATTGACCGCTCCGGCTCTGATCCGCTCCTTATTTATATTCATTCACACATGTGCATGAACGGTGCATGATCTGATACCTTCAGTCGAAGGGCGAGAAGCAGCGTCATCGAGAGATGTAGTGATGATGATGATGATATTGTTTTATTTGCAATAATTAATACTAACAGCAGCAATAATCGATGATTCTCACAGCTGCTGCTGTAGTCCAGTGTAAGTATGTGTAAGGTACTATAGTGTCAGTGTCCAACTGATGGGCTACACCTCTTGTGTATGTGTGGGCTTGTGTACAAGCGCTGCATATACGTGTATGCAGTGTGTGGCGATGTTCTGTCTCTTCATCTGGATGGTGTGACCATGTATGGATTTTCTCTGTGTGTGTGTGTGTAACTGTGAATGAAGTATTTGCAGCAGCAGTGTAAATTGAATCACTGTTGTGCAGTGATTTTGTCCTTGGTCGTGAAACTGGCCTAACCTGTTGGCAATGGCTGGAAAATGATGATAAAGCAAAAAGTGCAAACCATCCAGACTCGCTGGCCCTCATTCTTGTCTTGCATCCATCACTTTTACGGTGACTTGACGTGTGTCTGTGTTCATCCTGGACAGGTGAGTGTGTGGATGCTTCAGTGCTCGTTGTGTACAGTATGTGATGTTTCTGCAAAGGACATGTCTATGTTTTGACAGCTGAATTTTAGACGTGAAAGTGATTTCAAACTACGGTCATGAGGTGATCTCAATTTCTCAGTCATGTTTAATAATACTGTATATGCAGTTTTTTAAAATGCAGATATAGCGTTATTTGTCATCCTTCAACTTTGGCCACAAAAAGGACTGCATTAGCAGGTTTATTTGTCTGGATTCATTTCATTTTTTTCTAGCTCCATTATGATTTATTTTGTGTAATTATTTTTGTTATTTACTTCCATTAAATTGTGTTCCGCATTTAAGTGCCCGGTTTCACTGTCTTTTAGAGACCCCTCTGAAATGACTCCATCAGATAGGTTATGTTGCTGTTGTTCTAAAGCACTCAATAACAGAGGGCAGAGGTGTATCTGAACACAAAGTAAATTGAACAAATGTGTTTTTGGTGTTTGGCATGTGACAGACAGCCTTGTGGTGCTTCATGCGCTCAGCCTATTGGACTGTTGGCTCACACACTCCATATTTTGGCTAATCCAAACTCTGTCTTTCGAAGGTGAGGCCTGAGGGTGACACATCTGTCTGCATGTAATGCTAATAATAAGAGCCACACATGTGAAGAAAAGTTTGCATTTAGGCCAACATATTTAGATTCTCTTCACCTTGTAGCCTTCTTGATGCTTTCATTAGTAACCTCCAGTTTTAATGGAGGGCTGCTACAGTGTTGTTAGTAATGATAAACTGCATCTCCATCCATTATCCTCAACCACTTTATCCTGGTCAGGGTAGCAGCAAGCCCGATATCATTGGGAACTTGGCTACGAAACTAAACCTTGGATGGAACACCAGTCCATCACAGGCTAGCCACACGCATGCGCGCACACACACACTGTGGGCAATTGAGTTACCAATTAGGCGGAAACTCATGTCTTTGGACTGTGGGAAACTGGAGGAAAATCTTACAGACATGGGGAGAACAACCAGCCTCACAGAGACTGAATCAAATTTGAATCCACACTCAAACAGCTCAGGTACTATGAGGCAGTAGTGCTGCTCGCTGTGCCACCGTGCCGGTTCTAGTAATAGCTAAAATTAATTTTTTTGCGTGTAAGTTGGTGCCTTAACCATTAATCAATGAAAAACATAGTTTGCAATGATTTGTGGTTAGTAATCTGCATGTTTCTTGCACTTAACACTTGTAACCTAATTTCCATGCTTGGGGTAAGCAGGCTGGCCCAGTCCAAGGCATAGCAGATTCCAGGTTGTCAGGATTCTCCCTCAGCTCTTCCACATCTTGTCTGTGCCTGATCTGCACAGCAGCAACATATTGGGAAATTGGAACCAGTTTAACAGGTTTGCTCAATATTGTGGTGTTCGTGGTGAATTTTTAACACCTGCATTCAAACAGGCTCTAGTCTAAGCACCTGGTTGCTCAGCCATATAGTGGTGAAGTAGTTAAACTATGGACTGTTTATTTGGAACTTTGGGACAAAGAGAGGAGTATGGGGGCCAAGAACCCACCATTAGGCATGTTATTTCAATAGCGTTGTTTCCCGGACAGTAGGGGGATGACGGTGGCTGAGGGGTTGGCTTTGTGACTTTGAGAGCAGCAGCGGTGGCCTGTATCTCAATGAAGGTGACATGTTTCAGTATTGTGATCTTGCTGACCACTCAGGACCACCTATTTTGTGGTTCATGAGCCAAAGCCATCAAACGGATGCGAGGAGGACCAGGTGCCGTGCACAGCTAATATGCTGCCTGGCCATTTGAAACGTCAGGAAGCAGCAGGACTCGGATACCAGATGTACAACCTTTGTGATGCTGCATAACAAGCAGTAAAGAAAGACTAGAGGTATTCCACTGTTAAAAAAGAAAACTATGAGTCACTCAAGTTAATTTGCTATGAGGTGCAGCTGTTGGAATGACTGTTCAATAGCTCTTCCTCTTCAGTCAAGGAAACGTGTTTCTGTAGACCAAAATCTTGTTGCCCTGGGATGTTGGTGGCTCAGCTGAGGACAACCTGTGGAAATACGGTATATTTTAGTTCTTGCCATGACCTTTTAAAATGTTCTTTAAAAATGTACGTCTTCTGCTATGTTACATCTCTTGTATATTCTTAAATAGTCTGCCAATACATTCATTGGAGTTCAGAATGAGATGCCTGTGGACTTCCTTTAAAACATCTTAGTTCTGTATTTAAAAATAATGTATTATTCTACAATGTGGCAAAAAATATCATTTAATGCCTAATTCTGGTTGTGGGGTAGAGGAGATGTCCCTGGAGTGAAAGTCATGGAGTGGCAAATTTTAATAATGTTTTTTTAAACTTAAGGTAATATAAATCCTTTAGCTTATTTGGATGCATTTTGTGTTACTTTTGACTTTGATGGTGGTTCTGCAAATTTTCAGATAATTTATAAAAACCAAAAACTACTTGAGCATTAAGATTATTCTCTGCTTTCAGATGATGTAACTGTGGCTGAGCTTAATTGTTTAGTACAGTGTTGTGTTAAAACAGCATAAGCAGTGTTCAGCTGAAGGACAGTACCACCTTGATGGTCATGTATTCTGTATTAGATCATAAGCCTATAAAATAGGAAAACTGAGTGGGGAAAAACTCCACCGTTTACCTCGTCCTGTCATTTTTGCTCAGGCTTAGTGTAATGATAGGGGTGGGATGGCACGCGTGCTGAATATATTGCGATTTTGCTGCCAATTTAACTGGCACACAAATAAAGCAAGCTAATGCTAAAATGGATGTGAGAAGCCAAGATAATTTAATGCGTATTATCAAATTATCACTTCTCAAACCCAAGTACAGATTTACACTCTGAAGAAAAGAGGGTGAGAAGGGGCTTGGAACTCACTTTTATTCAGTTAACCTTGAGGTTTAGGGGGAAGCAGCCCTGCACCGGGCAGACAGAGCCTCCCCGTTTGAGGCCTCCGTTTGGGGTTTTGTGGCTTTAATCGCCGCTTGCGTGTCATTAGAACGATGCCCTTGCAGTGCTGGCATTCAGGGCCCTGCACATCAGCTGGCTCAGTGTTATGGGTGCCCAGCTCTGCTCCACTGTGTCCCATTATGTCAATATGCAGCGGTTCAGCGGGCACCTGGCAGCCATGCTGCTGCTCTATTGAAGGGTAACCAGGACTTAAGGTCATCGGAGAAGAGATCATGCAGGAAATGCAGGTCAGAGGCCAGACTGACAGCGCCCTTGACATTGTACAAAAAACTTGCTTGCCTTAATCATGGCACTTTGCTGTGGCATAGAACAGATTTCCCCCTAGCGTTTCAGGCAGCGTGCATGTTCTTCCTTTTACTTGTGGTATTTTTGTTACCTCCCTGAATGGGGTATAATTCTACGATACCTTTCAAGGAGGGATAAACTGGAGAGAAGTAAATGAATTGGCAGACTGTTGGCAAACAGGCTGGTGCTTAATCACACCTCATATGTCCCCATTCCTCTAGTGTACGTGTTGAAAGTTGGATACGAGCTCTGAGCCTCCGCTTTGATTGCTCATTCAGTGTCTGTTCATTGGCTGTCAGACTACAGGAAGTCTAGCACAGCATGAGAGAGACTGGGTGGAGAAGGTGCCAGGTTTGCCCGAGACCGTGCCACCATTTATCCTACGTTGTGGACCAGAGGGGAGCCTAACCGAGTGGCCTCCGTATTGCAGGAGTGACCTGAGTGTTTGCTTCTCTTTACTTCCTCACTCACGTCTTCACTCTTAGATTTATTGCTGTTTTTCCTTTCATCTCCTGATGTTTTATTGAGGGACATATTGAAACTGTGAATGGCTGCCATGGCTCGTCTGCACTGGACCGTTCTTCCATGCCCTGAAGGCAGCAAGTGATTTCATGGGGCCAGAACTGTTGCTGAAACGGGCCTTGCAGAAGTGTGGCAGTAGCTTTCCTCCGAAAAAGCACACATAGTTTAAACTTCCTCAGCCAGTGATGCACCTGAGTGTTTTTAGTGGAGCATCTCAGGTTAAGAACCTTTCTCAAAACAACACCACTACAGCTCAGCCTTGGAGTTGAGTCCGGTAGTACTTTGTTTACTGCTTCTTTACATCTTTGCTACCTGTTGCCCTTGACTTTTGTGATGCCGGAGGAGTATTTGTACTGGCTTTTGAAACTGCCATGTCATCTGTTGGTTGGGGAAAAAGGCACGCTGACTGACATACTTTGAAAAAGCAGTGTTTTGAGAGGTTCTTTTGCACCATCTTCTTTATGAGTACTCTTTGGTGTCCATCGCCAGTGTTTCATTCTCAGGCTTGTATGGCCTTTCATCATTTTTTAAGCATAAAAGGAAAATGAGTGCATAACTAATTTCTACTATTACAAGTTAGCTTGTCACCAGTGTTTATGCCCACTAGAAGGGAAATTGTTTATGTTGAGCTGAGATTTTGGCTACTGAGGTGCATCCCTGTGTATTTTGTGCGTAACCCTGTGTAAGGCCTCTTTTCAGGCACCTGCTATTCAGCCAGTCAGACGCTGCTGAGACGGCCCATCTGCTGTAGCCCTCTGTTTTCACGGCACTATATTAGCCCCATACCCCTCTGTGCTTCTTCTTGGCACTGCAGTGGCATTATGCTCTTTTCTACCGCTGTACTGACACTCTATGAGAGTACGGTGTTTCATGGCACAGTGCTTTTCTCTGCTGACATGCACATTCGTTTGCACACCTTGCCTTCCCATCGTGCCCAGGTCTAGAGTTTCTGTAGCGCGTTGGTTTGGTTCGTAGGTGGCCCAGTGTGCTCTTGCCTGCAGCAGGCCGCCGCGTCTCTCGGCTCCACACATCCGAGGGGAGCGTGTATGAGTCATCACATTAATCATGGGAGAAGTGTTTTGGCTACGCAGAGCAATTATTTCTCTCGCTCGACATCTCTCTCCTTTCCGATGCTGTTTTTAGTAGCTACCAGAGCTGTTTTTTAATTTCTTGTTTAGAATGTCTCTCCGTATAGGAGCACTGGAGGAGAACTCCAAAATGAAGGTTTTTGCTGTGTGCTCTGCTTTAACCAGTTATATTTTTAGATACTGTTATAGAAAAGCCAAGTTTACTGCAATTTATTTATTGTAATTTCAGAAAGAACGTTGCAAAAAGTTGGGCTGTTGGGATGTCATCTTTAGGCATATACTGTAGTACAGCCTTCCCTCACCTTATGAAGGAAATGCATTCCTGGAAAACTATTTGTAATTAGAATTCTAATAAAGGTGTAATTGCAATTACTTTAAAAATTGGCATCCATTTATGCTAAAATACCATTGAATCCTAAAATTTTTTTCAGAAGTTAACCCTAGTTATTATAACAGCATACAAAGTCTGATTCATTTCATTAACTACTGTGTAGCCCTGTATAGCTGGCTACCTGTTCTCTTTCTGCTCTTTCATAGCTATTATTTCCACTGCACTCACAAACAAAACATACATAGGATACTCAGTGTCTGTGTGTTAATTGAACCATTAATGCAAAAAAAGTAAAAGCAAGTGAAAACAATGATGAACAGTCAATGTAAAAAAAAAAAAGAATTCCATATGAACTCAGAACATGGCTGATATGATTTGAAGAGTCCAAATGGAGGCCATGATTCCTGAGATTATAACAGGAGTCCTGAGAGTATAACAGGTGAAAGCAGCAAATAAGGGATAGTGGAGATTGAGAACTTTATACCAAACTATAATTGAGAAGAAGACTGTATGGTGGCTCTGGCCTCACACTCCTGAGTTGCGAGGAGACGGTCAAAATCAAAATTCCGTTCTTGTAAATCCAAAGAAATGCCTCTTGAACCAAAGTAGGGGACTTAAATGCTGTAGAAATCCTTGCATTGTTGAATTCTTGTAACCTGAATGGATGTATCTCCAATTTGCACTGTATGGCTAAGTTGAACAGCATAGTTGAGCTAAAGGGCGGTGCCAGGCATTTTAGACACCAACTGATTCACATTGGATCTACAGAATAAGGTGAGTTGCTGGTAACATCTTGGAGCAAAAAAAGCAAGTGCTGTTGTACCTCAGATCTCAGATGTGCTGAAAAACCCCTCCCTGGGTTAGCTTGTAAAATACCTCAGATGTAATCATTAGGGAAACAAAAAGCCATTTGAAAAGGAAAAAAAACAGCTCATCTTCTGATTTTCACCCAGGACACAACAGGCCTCACCTGTGCTTGTCCAAACCAGTCCTGTTCAGTGCACACCCTCAGTAACCTACAAGGCCATGTGACACAGGTGTGGAGAAGATGATATTCAAAAATTTGTTCTATTTCTAAGCAAGTTTGTTGGCATCCAGGTTAGTGTCCTTTGTGAACCATAATGATTAAATGTTTATTTTTTTTTTCATTACGATATTGAAGAAGTGGATAGGTAAAGATCATTTAAATACATTTTACAAATGTACTGTAGCAATGTGGAACTGAGCAAAGGAACCTGAGATACAATGCAAACTTCCTACATACAGAATTTTCACATCCATGTAGCTTTCTGGCCTCCATCTTTTTGTTTTTGGTCATAGAGTGGTCATTTTGCGGGTCTGTTCAAAGCCTTTTAATTTCTTTTTTTTTTTTATATTTAATTTTTTTACAGTTGAGGTGAGACACTAACGGCCCACCCATCAGCCCCTGCGCTCCATCACTGGCAGGTGAATGAAGAAATGGCTGACCTGGAGGACCCGCTTTAGAGCCCATCGCCCTCTGCTGACCTTCCTCCTTTATGAACCAGTTAACCTAAACCCAGAAACACTTGGTACATCTGCATTCGCCCTCACCACAACCTGAAAGGCCACTGGAGCAAGGGTGACAACAGACAAGCTGTCTTTAAACTCTTACCCATGAGTTCGCCAACCACACCAGGTGAGGTCTATAAAATGCCACACTGATTAGGTTGTAGCCATTAAATCTGAACAGTACTTTGTCGGCATCTAGGACCGACTGCCTGTCTTTTCAATGTTGTAGTACCTCAGTTTACAGTAAAGCATTGATCAAAATTATTATACATTTTTGGTACTACTCTTTGGATTTGACAGTTATTGAAATGGTTTGCAATGAGATGAATAAAACTGAGTGAAAACTATATCTGCATCATAACACAAATAAATTTAATTGATATTGGCAACTTAATTTAGAATATCTCTATATTATATATTGTAGTATAGCAGTTCTTTAAAATGAATGTGTAAATATTGTATCCAAACATTTGCTATAACAACTTTTTATCAGAAGCTTATCCAGAATTTAAAAAATCATAACAGAAATAAAAATATATTAAAATAAAATATCAACAAATTAGTACATACAGTGCACTGCAAATAAAACACAATGTATTGCAAAGCATACAATATTGTGATGTATACTGTTAGAAACTCATCCAGAGTGAAAGTTCAAAATGTGTGCATATGGTCACGTTGGTGTCTTGTTGGTAGTTTTCACTTGTTTCCTCACAAGTTAGGTGCTTGCTTTGCATGAACGTATTTGCACAGCGTCACCGCATTTCCTGCGATTTTAGCTGGATAATTCAGCTGAATGCCTGTCGTCAAAGGAAGAAGAATTGGAGGAAAGATTTTCAATTGCGTGGAAATCCATGGGGGACAACAAAACTTTAACAGAAGTTTTAAAGCATGCAAATGCAATGATCTCACTCATTATGGAGCATTGTAATCGTGTCAAAGACATGGACATGGCGGGTTACACTAACAAACGTCTTTCCTTTATTCAACATGTCATAACCCCGAACACCTAAGTGTCCTCTCATCTTCTGCGTGTAATGTAGATGCTGCGTGCAGGTATGACACAGGGGCGGCACTAACAGGCCAAATACTGTACATACAGTACCATGTGTACTAGGCTTGATAAATTTCATGATATACTGAAACTTACTGTGAGAACGAAGCATCAGCACCAGGTTTCACTTGGTAGTTTGCATCCATCATTTGAGTCCTCTGCAATTAGGTATGGTTTCAAATCTGATTTTGATGTTAAACAGTATGTACCTCTAATGTCATAATGAAACAAAATTATAGTTTTCTTACAGATTAATGATATTAATTTCAGGAAGTGCAGAATTCCACGGGAAGGGAGAAATCCCTTTAAGTCTAAAAAATGTATCATTCAAGATATTAATTTGATGCAGGAGCAGTTTTAAATCAAACACCTGGCCAGAATATTCTTTACCTGTACAGAAGGGTGAATGATTGTAGTGAGTTCAGTGCAGTGTATCTAATACTAAGTTATCTTGGATAAATCTGTCAGCTAAATACTAGTTAATGGTCATTGTACATCATTTTTGTGAAAAGCATCTGCTGAATTAATAAATGTGAATGTATTTGTCTCATGCCACTCAAAATCCCAATGTGGTCATCACATGAGAAGAAAGACAGTACAAAAGTATTTAACTGTCACATGCTTCATAAAACTAAGTAGGGCTAGGATGAAATTCATAGTGAAGATGAATTCTCTTAACTCAAATGCTCCTATCTTGCTGCGTGACTGTACTTTAAAGGCCAGGTACAAACTGACCCAGCAAATGCCACAGTACCTCCATGTTCTGCAGAGGACACTGGCGATCAAGGAGGAGTGCGGCTGCACACCAGTAGGACATTGTGGTATAGTGAACAGCAGAAACGCCAGTGCACAAAGGCAGCAGCTCTCCCACAGGGTGTGTAAGAGCTGTGTTCTGGAATAAGTGTTGTGTCGGAACAAGCCATGGCTAATTGCAGCACAGGCCTCCCAGATATACATTCACTATTACAAGAATTATTTGTGCTGTTATTTATTATTTCGGCTCATTATTTTGGAAGGGCACGCGGAACTGAGAGGAAGTTTTGGCAGATGCTTCCCAAGTATCTGCATATTAGCTGTATTTTTCAGTGCTCATTGCAGGAATGGTTCCTAATTTTAATGTACATTTTTTTCCCTACAGGGATTTGGACTAGTTTCTCTTTCACTAAGGGCAGTCCTGAAATCAAAGCTTGTCATGGTTTATATTTAATTTCATATTTACAAAAAACAAGTACCGTGCATATGTTTTTCCAGTAGGACCCTAAGACTCCGAGGAAGGCTACACATTTCCTGGTTCTCTAGGTCTCTTAACAACAGAATGGGTAGACTTTGGCTTTGCACAGTGCAGTGTGAACTGCATGTTCTTGACATTTGTGCTACATTGCTCTTTGGCACCTGGACAACATTGGCCTTCCTGCTTCTAGAATCTGATGTTACCATGAGATCCGTTAGCCACTTCTGTGAAATATTTTGCACGTGCTTAGTGTCTCTTGATACCATACTGGAGCAACAAACACACATCTGCTTCATTCCACATTAGTAACCACATGAGTTGCATGCACCCCTTTGGATGTTGTTTCTCTGTGTTCCCTGAATTATTATTTTTTTTGTTGTTGTGCAGAGATGTTTTTGAAGGTAATGTTGTTTTACGCCAATGAAGGCGGGATAGTGATTGCCTCTAAAACATGTGAGTCACAGATTTAGATGCCTCAATGGTTTTGAATCTTCTGTACGGAGTCCGTCAATACCATTTTTGTGGCCCATGGCATGACTGTGGGTTTGGTTGTATTGAGTTAGTTGCCCTGAAGGTGGCGTCAGATTCTGAGATGATCGCGCCATGTCAGCCTTCAGATCCTGTTCTCTGCACCTAATGCATTTACAGTTATACATCATGACATCAACATGTTGTCACTCATATCAGCTGTTTATCCAGCTCTTGTACAGTGTTTATTTTTTCTATTTTATTTGCATTATAGCTATTTCTCTCCCTGCCATGTGAAGTGCATTGGCAATGCAAATTCAGTTTAATTTGAATTTGAAAGCAGAACTGAACAAACTCTAAGCAAAATACTAAAGAGTTCAGTTTATTGCCGTCGTTCAGAGAACCACTACAGATCCAACATGAAATCATCCTTATTTCTTTGTTTCTCACTCTTATGCCGTATCTTGCAGTTCTGTGTCAGACTGTGTCCCCCAACACCCCACATTCCACTGGGTAGTCCGATGCAGGAGCCAGAAGGCACCGTGGTTGTGTCTGCGGTGCTGGGACACTGACTTGCCCAGTGACTTCAAGTATACCTGCTGTGGTAGTCCACCTTCTGCTAGGAACCCATTTCGTCTTTTTCTTTCCTGCATGTTTTCTTTCTGAAGGTCCAGTGGGTTGGTACAGCAACTTTACAGCTCATTTAACCTACGGTTATTGTGTTGTGCTCCAGCCATCAGCTCTTTTTCATCACAGTGAAACTTGGTTTTCTTTTCTCTGCTTTTATTTTATTAGCATTTGGTAGACGGCCACCTGAGTGTTAAAACCCGAAGAGCCCTTGCTGATCTGTTTTTGTTTGAGGCCCTTGAGTTTGTGGTCTCATGGAGGAAGGCAGACGTTCAATGCACACTTTGGCATAGCAGAGGTATGGAAATGATCTGCTGTTGTCTGGCACCTGTGGAATACGGAGGCGTTTCTGGTGGGCAGCAGTGGCACGTGTTACTGGAGAACCGTGATGCTGTCTCTCATTTCTCTCGCTGTCCCCCTTCTTCTTTTTCACAGCCCATCTTTGCACCCACCCGTCCGCCTCTCTGCCATCTCTAGGGGTTATAATTAGATGTGGTGACGATCACCCAGACCTTTACTAACCTTCTTTATCTCGATGACGTCTTTGAATGTCATTGGGTGCCGTGGCAACCTTCTCGTTGCGCTTTGTGTTCCTCATCTTGCAAGGTTGAAGCTGGAGGGCTGTCCGTATTCATGCACTGTTTTTATTTGACAAATGGCTCTACCTTTCCCACATCTATCTGTTTGAACTTCTTTGTCAGGCTTTGTATTTCCACCTGATATTGGGCTGGAAATTGCTTATTCTGGACAACTGCATGCTGGAAATTGAGAATCCAATAAAAGAAATGATTTTTAGAAACTAATTTGAATGATTTGTTGATGTGCTTGAGTTGGAATAACTGAAATGGATTCTATGTGCTGCGTATTACTGGTCCCCTGTTTCCATACTGAGCTCAACAGTTAAATACTTTTGTACTGTCTTACCTTTTAAACATCCTGCGATGGACTGGTGTCCTATCTAAGGGTGGAAGTGATTTCCTAGCCTTGTGCCCAGTGAGTCTGGAATTGGCTCTGAACTGCTGAGACCCTGACCAGGAAAAGCAGTTAAGGATGGTTTATGGATGGATGGTTGGATACTTTCTACCTTGTGGTTCACTAGGTTTATATTATGCTCTATATGTTTTTTGTTGTAAAAATCCATCCTACCCTTTGTTTGATTGTTTTTAAATGTAATAAAACGGCATGGTGATCATGGTCTGTCACTTGCAGTCCACTATAATGACCATTTGACCATATTTTTGACTTGAACTGGTTTTTTCAAATCCTTGTAGGATGTCAGTGTATGTGTATTACAATCAGTAATAAATAAAAAATACTGTCTGTACAGGGATGCTCTCTTTCAGACTTATTTTTTGGTTAAGTGAATTAATACTGGCAAATTAATATCAAGTTTTGTTTTGTTTCTGTTTTTGTTATGTTATCTGTTTGGACTGCTGAGAGCTGGATAAGGAGTAATTTATTTCCTATTACAATTACATTACGAACTTTTCTTTTTATAGCACTATATATCAGTTTAGGCACAGTGTGGAGTTTGTAGAATAACTGAGTCTTCATCTTTCGGCCGCTTCCGTTAGGGGTCGCCACAGCGGATCAATTGTTTCCACTTCTTCCTGTCCTCTGCATCTTTCTCTGTCACACCAACCACCTGCATGTCCTCTTTCACCACATCCATAAATCTCCTCTTAGGCCTTCCTGTTTTCCTCTTGCCTGGCAGCTCCATCCCTAGCAACCTTCTCCCAAAATATCCAGCATCTCTCCTCTGCACATGTCCAAACCAACGCAATCTCGCCTCTCTGACTTTGTCTCCAAACCGTTTGTAGAATAACTGAGTAATGGTCACAATTTAATGTTTTTCTAAAAAATATGATAGATTCATTTCATCTCTATAGTTGGATGTGCTGCCAAAGACATGTCATAAAAATTCTTACAGCCCTAATGTACGAGGCCAATGTTGACACAGTAGTTGGAAAAAGCTTAACTTGCTATTAATTTAATTTGAATTTTTTCCGTGGCTGTGGTTTCTGCCACATATTGAACAATTATCTGAGCTTCTCTGCAAACAATACTTCATTGTCCAGAGCTACTTACAGTGCTGATATGCACTGCAGATTAAGTAACTTACGATAATTTACCTGTATATAGAGCTGGGTTGTTTATGGGCTTTGAACCCAGGGCCTTAGGTTACTCAGCAACAACTCTGTTCACTACACCAGATGCTCTGCACAGCCAGAGCTGCTCACTAAATAACTCACAAAGCTTTCTGCTGTTGAGCTGTTGTCAAACATCAGTTCAGTTTGGTTGGCTGTAGTCTTTCGCACATAGGCAGGTCTTTCTGTAGGCAGCACAGGACCCTGGTGCTGGAAAAGTTGCAGTCTGTGAATGTCATCAGGTGCTAGTTGGAGGGTGTAGGGGAGCGAAAGCTAACGTGACCTCTAGCAGATGCTCATAGCCACTTGTGGAGGCTGAACATGCAGTAAACATCAGCACTGGCGCGGGTGCCACAGGGGACCTTGGTGAGTGCACCGTCCGTTGAGTAACCGTGAATGTTAGAAAGGGTGTCTGTGCCTTTCCCCTCTGTTCCTTACAGCTCTGCAGTAAGCATTTTTGCGGCTCTCCATAGTAAACAACTGCATGGATGCAGTGATTAATTTTGCTTGTAACAATATTGAAAGGTAATTAAGGAAAGATATGCAATGAGGATGAATAAATGAGAAGGAACCAAGAGCACATAATATAATATTATAATGGACTTCATTGCTATGGTAAAGAGCATCTGTTTAATAAGAGTTTATTAGCACGAGAGTTACAGTTCCTTTGAATGCAAGTGAGCAGAAATACAGTCCTCTGTCCTCCTGGAAGTATAGTAAAGTCCTGCTATAACGTAGACAAATTTAACATACATGTAATGCGACTAGTAATTTACTTCTGTCCTCCTCCTGGCTTTTCAGTGTCAGACTGTCACGAACATCATCTTCTGACAGCTGTGAATGTACAGGATTTACTGAAGATGATGTACACCTGGGTGAAAGTTTCTGTCAGTATTATTAATAGTAATTTGGTGGCAGGAGGAGCCATGGCTCTCAAATAATGCAGTTTTGCTGCATGTTTGTAAATTGTGTCTAATTGTTGTAGGGAGGGAAATATTATTATTCTTTTACTGTAGTTGTTACGTGTACATTTTGTTTGCAATAATCTCTCTCCTGCATGTCGAATAACTGAAAACAAGTAAAGGGAAACTGTTTTTTGTCAACCCCTTTTTGCATGAATGAACTTTTGTACCCCTCTCTCCATGTTATTATGAGATTTTGCTCTAATTATTTTCATAAGGAACAAAAGGAAGCCGACTCAGCATTTTAGCGGCTTCTGCTAAATCAGAAGTTTCCTGTCTATAATTTTATGTTTGATTTGAGCATCTGCCAGTGTCTGAACCAGGAGTCCTCCTTCAGTCATGGTGCCCAGGGCTTGATGGTGCTGCGAGATTCTGGGCCATCAGGTCAGTCGGTCAATGGACCACAGGGAGATCTCATGAATTTCCTTTTTCCCCTCTAGGACGGTTTCTCATTACCTGACAATATAAATTAGTTGCCAGCAAATTTTGTTTTTGTTTCATTTTTCTCACAGAGATAGAGTCTTTGACGTGTCTGTATTTTTGTTTCCTTTACTTGCGGTAGGTGTGCTGTGTAAGCACCATCTTAAGTCATCCTATATTTCAGAATTTTTACACAATATTTCACAAGTCTGGCAACTTTGAAGGCCATGGCAAATACAACATAATTTGCAGGACAAATCTCTAGTTTGCTGGGTTTTTCTTCACATAAGGTAATGAATGAAAGCCCCATGTACCGAGACAGCACTTTGATGAGTCATCCCCCACCAAGGACTGCCTTCAAAGCTGCAGCTTCTGGAAGGGTCCATATTGCTGTGGAGCTAGACAGACACTGTCCATCGTACAACAGGGCAGCTACCATCCGCTTTCCACCTCAGGTGGCTGATGTCATCCTTGATTGTTTAGTTCTGAAATCTAAAAAAAAACCTTGTATGGAGTCAGCCTTTGCCATGTTCTATTTGAGGAAAATGAATGTGAGTCTCCCTTTCTTTCTGTTCCCTTCAACTCTCTTCCATCTCCATGTATTTTATTTCTGCCCTGTGCTTCTCTGCAAATGTAAGCTTCAGCAGCTACTGACTAAGTATAAAATCAGCAGTACTCTTCTCCATTTCTCTCCTTTTTCAGGTGCTTCTAAATTAAGCAACACAGGATGTTCTGTAGGTTTGTGAGATTCTTAGTACTTAGGGGTTTAGTCTAGAGTGTAAGAAGCCAATTTCCTTTTAAGTGCCGTGCGGTCTTGAGTGTCTGATGTTCCAGGCGTGTTGCGCCTCTGTTTGTGTGGGTCGGCCTTTTATTCTCATAGGATATGATACTCCACAGTCTGAGTCAGTGTAATCTGTCTTCTTTTGAAAAGTGTTTATATGGGGAAAAAATTTAAAGGGTTTTTTAAATCAGGATTAGAAGATATTCAACTTAAACCACCGGATCTCTAACTCTTCTCACATCTTCTGACCCCCCCCCCCCCAATCTCACTGTGTAGCATCTATAGAAGCTTGTTCCTGAAGCAGTAGTAGATATTTATAGGTCTGGATCATCTGTTGTTTCATCACAGTTCCTCAAAATGGAGAGCTCTGAGATTGTCTGCCTAGCCCAAGGGTGACAGAAAATAACTACCCGTATTTGTAGGACTCGTCCTCTTTTGGTTGTCTTGTTTAGACACACATGTCTGCTTTTGTTTCTCCAAGGACTTCTGAGGAGGTTGTGCTCACAGTCAGAAATGTAAAATCAGTCATTGCCAGCCTTGTTTTGTGTCATTGCAAGTGAATGCTCTGGCATGTCCACTACTCATTCTGTTTGAGCAAACATATTGCAATGCAGCATCCAACAAGGTGGTGCTTCCCTTTCTGTGTATGTGCTCGGTTTCCACTTTCCTTGCTTGAGGTCTCTGTTCCAGTTCTCCCTTGGTCAGCCCTCATGGATCCTGCAGGGCCAGATCCATTTTTTGTTAGATATGACCCTCATGGTTCCTGAAGTAAGGAAGAGGTCTTTGTGCTAGAGGTGACATTCATTTAATCACAGTTCCTAATGCTAATTTTTCTGAACCTAGTCAATGTTTGATGGGAAAGAAATGATGGTCCTTCTGACACCTTCATTCAGGGTTTCCTGAAGACAGATTGCAATCTTGGATGTCTTCATAACTGATCCAGAGGGCAGTATATATTGGATGATCTGGATGTTGAACTGAAAGCACCCGCTTGCTCTCCTTTTTTCTTGTTTTCAGTCGCTGATTTTCAAGCAGTGTGAAGATATGCTTTTTGCCTTAGTCCTTTGCTTGCTGTACATACCAGAAGAAGGAAGAACAGCTTGTGTTTAAAAAGTCATCTGACCTTTTTTTTGACAAGCCAAAGTCCTTGACATTAACTGGATGAGTTCATCCATGCAAAACAAGCCACAACCTATCCAGCCCCCCTTCCTACTTGGCTAAATATAAACCCATCCCACGTCACATAGTGAAAAAAGTACATTCACCTATAAATAACTAGAGCTGTTGTAAATTAACGTGGGGGGTGCAGGGAAAAGAGAGGGAGTGGATGAAAGAGACGTGGAGAAAACAGCAGGGCAGCCCGGGTTTCATGGATTTCCACAGGAGCAAGAGCTGCGTGCTGTGCTTTTGGGATCCACATCCAAGTTCCTCCGGCCCACTTTTGTTGTAGCAACAGGTGGCCGACTGCAGGTTCGCAACCTGTGGTGGAAACGCTGCTGTTTAACCTAATTGGCTTCCCTACATGACCAAATGTCCAGCTGTATAAATGATTGAAATGTGTAAATGCTGCTTCTGATGAAGGTTTCTGCTGAGGAAAATGAATGGCATACAGTATAGCGTGGGTGGCTCTTGGTGTTTACAGTGTGGCACAAAGGTGGGATCTAGGGCTTTTGATGAGCAAGCAGGGCTCTGTGTGTGTCTTGCAGTCGAAATTAGACTCAGCCCGGAATCCAGCTATGTACCTAACCAGGTTTAATATGATGCACAGGTGTTGTAGGACTGTACTGGGTGGTGCTGGGTGGTTGCAGTTGACCGATTCTTGTGGCCTGAACAGTTACTGGATATGGTCCCCCCCTCCTGGCTGTTTAGTTTTCTGAGAGCTGTAAATATTGCTCGTCACAACCTTTCCAGGAACCAGACGCTCAAAGTGCACCACTGCACTGCACATGGAAGTTATAAATGTAAACACACCCACATACACGCACATAGACGTGCACACGTCATCTCTACATGCATCATTCCTAGGACAACCGGACAAATTGTTTGATAGCACCATAACTTTTTTTGCCAGACTTAAAGCACAAGAACAGCTATGTAATTGGCCCTCACTTTCAATTTCAAAGTCATATACTTTTGTTTGAAATTTATAGACTCTCTGAATTTAAAGATAAACATTTTAATGTGCTCATTTTCCACTCACATTGCATATGAGCATGAGGGAAACTTGCTGAATTTGCAACCTTGCATGTGGGTTGTGGGGTCCTTCTGTGAAGTGGTCATCTTTGGGGGTGGGGGTCAGCAGCCAGTAGACTCTTTCCCTCCCTGCCTCTATTCTGGTCCAGAGAGACTACTTGCCATCTCCACTTCTCCATCAGTAGACTGTCCTTGTAACCCAAATCTGTCTTTTTTCCAGTTGTTTGATCTGCAGGGGAATTTTTTTAATGTAGTAGTAGTCACCTCTGTGTTGCCAGCAGTTTTATTGCGCAGTGTAATCGCAAGGTTGTGTGTGTTTCTGTGTATCCATGCGTCTGTATGGACAGCCCGCTCCGCCTGGCTCCAGCTCAAGCCCCCCCAGGCTGTAGCAACAGTGTGCCTGATTGGTGGACTCATCTTACATGAGCACAGCCCCCTCCCCAGGCAGGCAGTGAGCACTCTTGGCCCTATTTATAGCATAGCCCCTCCCCTCCTTCCCAGCCACTCCGCTTCTATTTCCAGCCTCCTGGCTTGCCGAGCAGCCCATTCTGTTTGTAAACTCCGAGAGTATCTTGTCCTGTTCTCCTTGCCGAGAGGTGGGGATGCTGAGAACCAAAACAAAAGAGCGTCTTGCAGCATCTTGGCAAGTTTTTTTGTTTTTTTTTTTTTTTTTGTTTATTTCCTTGTTTGTTTGATTGTTTTTTGTGCTTGGCACGCCTTTGTGTTTGACCAGGTGCAAGGTGTATGGGAGTGATCCTCCTGGGGCTGCCCTCAGCTCTAGCATCATGATGGACAGTTGTGCTGCTATGTGACTGCAGCTTCTGCTTTCTGATAATTTTTTCTTTTTTGTCGGGTTTATTTTCTATTTCTCTGCTCTCCTGAGAAGGACAAGGCCTCTGCTTTTGGTCAACTCACCTGTTGCTTTCGGTCATACGAAGAGATGAAGAGTGTGGAATAAAAACCCTGCGTACCTTTGGATGTGCCTGGTGGTTGGGACTCAAGCAGGACTTGTATGAGTTTATTTAGTTTGTCATTATGCCTGATTTTTGGTTGGCACTTTCAAATGTAAGGAGTTCTGCAGTGGAAGACAGGGGTTTTTATGGTTTCTGACTGTAGCCTGGTGATTTGTTGATCTTCATGCAGTTTTTTGCTGATCACTACACACTAGCCGTCCAGCATCTCTCCCACCTGTAGCTGAAAAGGTGCACGGAGCTGAACTTCCTCTACGCTGAGACCATGCAGCAAAGCTTATCTGTTGTTCTTTAGTGTTGTCCTTTATTTACTTCTTTTACTTCAGATTTCTATTTGTCTCCAGAACTTTGCGAAGGGACCTCTTTTACTCTTTCAGTGATCTGTTATACTGGGTATATAATCAAATGGTAGCCGGTGGTCTGGGCGTCTAAGTATATTTTTGAGGAATCCTGCCTGCCACTCCTACTCAGGGTCCTCCCTTTTTGACCCCCGCGTGTTTGTTTGCTGTACTTTGACTTTTCTTCTGGCTCTCAGCTTTCTTGCCCTGTCAGCCCATGTTTTCTTAGTTAACGTTCTGCAACGCTGTGGGACTGGCATGCTTTTGAGGCCAACTGTGCCGGGGCTGTGCACTATGTTGCAGACTATTTATGAGACGGAATCCTGTTTTTCATCAGACACGGCTACCAGCCGGGAGTCACCACTGGAGATGTTATCAACGACCAGGATGCAAGGCTTTCACAATGTTGGTGAGTCTCACCTGGAGAGTGATGCTACTGGGAGATGAGACAGCTTGGTTACTTGTTTTGTCCTGAAGCTCCTTGCTGTTGTCTCATTGACAAAGCTGAAAAAAGACAAAGTGAGGAGCTTAAAATTGTGTGTGTGTGTGTGTGTGTGTGTGTGTGTGTGTGTGTGTGTGTGTGTGTGTGTGTGGGTGGGGTGAAGAACATGTCCTGGTACATTCGCATCCTTGTGTGGCCACATTACTCAGCCAGGAAGTTGAGCAATAGGCTCTTCCATTCAGTAGCAAATCGGCTTCTGTGACCTTCCTACCCCTTTGTTTGGTCAGCTAACGCATCAGTGTCCACACAGTTAAAACACTGTAATGGGTTGAAGAGCAAAGGAAGAGGCCAACATGCATGTCCTTTTATGGTGAAGGACCAACTTCACACAAGTATTGTCACACACGACAGCTGACTTTGCTTTTGGTCTATCTCTGAGAAGTTTTTCCACATTTTATGTGAGCCAAAGTGAAGCGATTCAATGCTCATCGGCCAACAGCAATGTATGCCATCTCCATTTGACATGTGTATGCATCTGCGCTCTCTGTAGCTCAATTCATGTACTGTTTGCCACATCATTCAAGTGTCTGGTCATTGGCAGAATCTGTGCCATGACTCTTCTCCCCACTGTTACTGTCCCTTTCCTACCCCTGTCTGCTTGGCTTAAGAGAAGCAGTTGGTCACAGCAGGAAGAAGTTGTCCTCATACTGTAATTGGTGGTGCTCAACTCACTGTGCTCCTTGGTGTGCTCATGCCAACAGCCTTGTCTCCAGAGGCACAGTGAACAAGCAGCAATATTAGGCCAACCAAGGCTGTCAGCCTTATTTGTATTGTGATATAAAGAACCTTATGCAGTAAACTGTAATTATCTAATGCCTATATCATAATGATTATGATGATAGGCTTGTTTTACATGGTTAGCAACAGGCTCTTGTGTATTAAACACTTAAGGAGCACAGGCTGAATTGCATCAGGAAAGTCTACCACCATTAGTGGGTAAAACTATAACTTAGTTTAAAACTATAACTATGACTTAGAAATTATACGTAATGCTATGGCATTATAAGCAGAGTAGTGGGATTCCCGATATGAGCAGCCACAACTTTTATGCAGCCCCCATTAACGTGTAATAATAGGCGACTGAGATGCAGCTCAGAACACGCAGTGGCCGAGCCAAAATCAAGCAAACTGTACAGGAAATAGCTTGACTTCTCATCATATTGTATTCAGGGAGTAATATTAAGGTAGATTTTCAGATCTTTTTGCTTTGTCATAATCCCAGATTTGATATTTGAATTGATGCCAAATGTTAAATGGTTATTTTCGCACTTGCTCTTGTCATGTTTTTATTTACACACAAACACTATAAATAATATCTTGAGGTGCAGGCAAAAAACATTCTACTTTAAACAATCTGGTTCTGCATCTTATTTTTGCAATCTGCTCGAAAAGGTGGTGTAATTACAATATCATTAAAAGTCTAAAGTGTTGGGAGGGTTTTCAGAGGAGGCTTACAGCACTGTCTTTCGGACATGGACTCCCAGGCACAGGAGACGAGGCACAAACATACAGGCTGGTTAAGGCTGTCGAACATGAATTATTCAAGCCTGGGATCTGTCAGTGTTCTTAGAACAGAAAGAGGAGTGTTTCTGTGTGCAAGATGGCTGTTGCAGACCTGCACTTGAGACATGCAGAGCGAAGCCCAGTCACTTGGTCAAGTACAGTCTCAAGAGAGCAAGAGGACCTGGTTGCTTTGAATTGCTTTTTCCTCCATATAGAAGCAGATATGGCTGCATGGACTCCTGTTCCATGCTCACAGGTGGGATTGTGGATCCTCTTATGTGCCAAATGTGTGCCTTCCTCCCTGGTGCTTCTCTTCCTGCTGACCTGCTTTAACCTTGTGCTCCTAAAAGAGAGCACAACCAGCAGAAGTCATGGGTCATGCTCCGCCATGTTTTTTCTTAACTACCGACAGACTCAGTTGTTGTGCTTAATCCATCCATCATCGTTCTCTTTTTACCTGTAAACCACTTAGGGTTGATGGGATCCTGACCCAGCAAGCAACCTGTACAGGTTGTCAGCCCTCTGCAGGGCGTTTACACATACATGCATTCACCAAGTCACCAAGGACTGTTTGTAGCTGCCAGCTTGGACAGAGTCAGAGAGACATAGCAGAAGCTGGGTTTTTGAACTTATTGCTAAAGCTGTGAAGGATTAGTGTTATACCTGATGGGTCAATATGCCACCTACACATTACAAGTGATGTGGAAATAGCATTAAAGACAAATTGATTCCAGCCATTTTAATAGCCCTTGAATTGTTTATCTGCTGAATGGTGAGGAGTGTCCATTTATCCGTGAGCAATCTCTTTGTGGGCTGTGCTCTCTCTGGTTCTCACTGTCAGTCCGTATCTCTGCAAAGCCATCACACGTTCCCCCTCTTTGACACTGACCGCAACATTGATTTGACATGGTCCCATCAAATGGTTCATACTGACGTCAAAGAAGACAGATGCACTCTGGGCCAAGGTCGCTGGGAGTTCTGGGCATCAGCCTCCCTCCCTCCCTCACCAAAATGCTACCGATAATCTGCAGTTACCGTCTCAGGCCTGCCACATGGCTGTCCACAGGCACAAACCCCCTGTGCTACTGCTGTCCTTTTTGAATGCTTCATCAGTGCTACCCCAGTTTTTCAAAGAAATTGAAGCCACCAGCACACCAAGAGTATAGTGAGCTCTGGCAGCAAAGGTGTTTAATTTCAGCTTGTACAAAACCGAGGATGGAAAGGTTTTGTGGGGTGAAGTTATTGCATTATAGCTGCAAGATGTGTACATCAAAATGAAGCAAATGTGGTGTCAACAAATGACAGTCTTTCCATGGCCACCAGATTTTTTTAAATAGATATCTAAAAGTGTATTCTGCCTTGGGGCGTGTGTCCCATCTTGTTTGTGGTGAAAGTACATGGTCCACATGTAGGGTTTGTGCTTGGACCTGCACAGTGTGATGTATCTTACAAGAGTGTAACTTTCATGGGCCTGGAAGCCTTTGAAATCCTGAAAGTCCTGTGGCTTGGAATGAAGGGAAGTGAGCACTGGCCCAGGTCACAGCACCCCTGCCCCCTGCTGCAGAGGAGGGCTGGCAACCAGATGTGCAGGCCTGTCCAGTGCCCTGGTCCCGGGCCTTTAATTACTCACGTAGCTGGGGTGCAAACACGCATGGGAAACAGAAGGTGCCCTGTAATCTGCTCTGGCCACTGAACGCTCATAGGGAGGGTGAAAGGGAGGGGTGGGGGCCATGGCCAGTACTGTAATTACCCCCTTCAGGCATAAACTTCAGTCATTTTTTAGTGGTGCACCAGCAGGGGCATGTCAGTGTCTGCCGGGAGAGGTTGCGGTCACACGGTAATAACGGGTGGAATCATTGGAGCGTCGACAGCGATGATGATGGTTGTAGGGGGAAGCTGGCTGTGGCAAACTGGGTCCTGTGGGCCAGGCCACTGGGGCAGTGGCTGCAGCAGGTGGCAAGACCCTACCAGGCACCCGTTACCCCTGGGAGCTGGATACCCAGAGGGCTGTGGTAATCGGAGGTAAAAGAACACTCATGAATCCATCTGCCAAGGTTTTGTTTTTCTTTTTTAAGAGGTTACTAAAATAAAACCTTTAAAAATAGTCTGGCTGCCCATCTGCACCCCCCTTTCTTCCTAAGTGTTACTATTTCAGGGGCTGGTGCAAAAAAAAAAAGAGCTGCCTGGCATGCAGCTCCTGTTTGCTGGTGTCACTGTGTCCCGTTGCTGCTGGACTGGGGCGGCACACACCACACCGCACCATCCTCACACTCGTCTCCGCCTCACCCCGCTGTTCTGATGTGCTGGATTGTGCTGCCACTAGGCTATGTGCTGGTGTTGGCCCAGGCTAGAAAGGGATGCAGTTGCATTTATGGAGTATTTTTAGAGCATGAGAAATTGTAAAGCTCAACCTCTGGCCTAGACAGCTCCTAGCAAGCAAAAAAATCCTGTTTTTACCCAGTATCTTGCACTTGTGCCACCTTTGCAGTGTACCAACTCCTTCGAGCTGTGTGTTAATGCGGTGCCGGTGGTTATGGTTTCTTCCGGGACAGATCTTGCATCACAAGAACATCCAGAAGTCACCTCCATAGGTAGCTTTTACACCAGAAAAACAATGTAAAATACTCAAAAGAGAGAAGCTTTTGACAGCATCCACACTCTTCCAGGTATAGCTGTATAGTGCAGCACACCCCTGTCCTCCAACAGCCCATATGAATACTTCAGCTGACCCTTATGTGTCAGTTATGTTTGATAGAAGGGCTTAGGGGTGAATTGTCCAGTAATTATGCTGGTTAGTAAAGTTTATAGGTTTAAGTTGTAGACAAGTTCTGTCCCTGTGACAGAAGTTTTTCATTTCATCTGTTAAAACATCAAACTAACGTTAACATGCCTTGACCAAGCACCCTATCCAGGAATCGACTGCTGTCTACATGGTCACAGGTGCACAATCTCTAATAAACTTATATTGTAAATATCAGTTCTACCCAGGAGCCTTTTCCTGCATTTGGTAGGCAGCACAGGGGTGTCCTGACATCACATCAGAGCAGAAGCCCCTCCTGTGCTGCTAGGAAAGCCCTGTCTGTGGGAGTCAAGCGCTGTGAGTCATCAGAGGCCATGTTCTTGTGCAGCAGATACCCCAGGCCTTGCACTCTTGCAGTGGCATTTTTAGTCTCTCCAAATGAGTGCCGGGTGGAGCTGTGCTGGACTTCACACTCCGTATTTTCACACAGCATTTCTGAGAAGTTTGGCAAGCTGACAGTAGTGCATAACCAGAAACTCTGGCAGCTGTAACCCTCTGTTTATGCTTGTGAACACAACAATGTTGCCAATATACAGTGGTATTAGAATTGCCAAGAGAATGTACGAAATAGATTGTACATACACTGTTTTATGGCCTTTTTTTCTGCATTAGCAACATATGGTATGACAAGGCTTTAGCAGTAGTTCTTCATATGGTCACCATATTGTATAACATGCCCTACATGTAAAGGGTGAAATGAACATTGTTCATTTACAGACCACTTATACCACCATGGTTGATGTAGAAACCATTGTTAAGTTTTCTGTTCAGCTATGTTTATAAATGTAATATGGTGATCGCCTGTTATCCAACATTCTAATGTCCAGTATATATTTTTCCTATAATAGCTCTTGGTTTTTATAGCACAAAATCAGTATCTGGACTGTTTTTTTTGCTGCAGGGCACACGTCATCCAACGTGCCTCTGAAAAATTTTGAAAGTTGTGTTATGTGGGTATGTGAGTGCCAACGGTGAGCTTTCTCAGCTGCCTCATGTTAAGCTTGTCACTGTTGGCTTCGCTTTGATTCTTTTATGTAGTGCTTTTGTTTATTGCAAATAATCTGTGTAATCTTGCAGCATGGGTGATAAAAAGTTAGGGAAAAAAATGGTTATGAAGGAAATTGAAAAACATGTGAAAGGCCCATATAATAGAAAATAGAAGTTACTCCATCCACTGCAGCATTACATTTAATAAGTAGTTAATAATATGCTATTAACAGTATGCACACCATATTATAGTAAATAATTGTAGACCCATGCTGTATATTAATGGCAATGTTGAATATTTCTAACTCACATGAGGTCAGTAATTTAATATGCAGTATGCTAAACTCTGTTTTATGGGAACGCTCTGGTAAACACATTCACCTGTATGTGTTTGATGCAGGTACACACACATACATGCACACTGCATGTGCACAGTAAACTGACAAACCAATTGAAATGTGTTTCAGTCCTGTAGCAGCTTCCCTTGTGTCCCACCAATGTTTTGTAAAAGGTTGCGTTCGGTGTCTTCTGTTTCTGTTTGCTTTGCTTCAACTCTTTTATGTAGTACTTTCATTTATCACAAACGATAAACTGAACTGCTTTAAATAAAACTGCTTTATAAAACAAACTGTTTTATATCATAGAGAAATAAAGAGTTGTTGGTCATATAGGTGTGATTTTTTGAGAAAAAGGTTTGGTTTTTGGGACAGGTTGTGAACAGATTGTTTTAAATATAAAAATAGTGTGAAATAGGCTTTCGAGATCAGATTTTTCGGTTTGCGGCCTATTTTCAGGAATGGATTAGAGTTGGAATACGAGAGACGACTGTATATCCTGTTTACTATGCAAGTCCAGCTGAGCTGCTTCACGCGTATATTTATGGCACGTCTGTTTTTATGCGCTGTATAAAAATATATTTCTCTGAAAATCCTGCAAGTTTTCCACAGGTCCTTTTATATCAACACATTGCTTGGGGAGTTAAAAAAATTTTTTTGCTGTATTGTTGTCCTTTATTGCTGATGATAAATAATGTAAAAATATTATATACTGTATATAGATAAATAGGATTTCATGCAGTGTGGTTCAGCAGTGATTGTCCTAATGTAAATGAAGGAAGTGTCTTACGCAGACTGTTCTCCTGGAGAATCGAACCTTCATGCTGTGTGTATGTCTCCCCTGTGGCGTTAAACTGTGTGCCTGTGTATGTCCTGCTGCCTCTGTGTGTGGGTAGCTGCATGATGGAGAAAGTCAGTTCCAGTGTCTTCCTGAGAACACTTTGCTGGAGATTCCTCAAAATGAGAGGGAAGCCCATTTGTCTCAGCTGGCACTGATAGAGCCGCACCTCTCCTGTCTTTGTCTTAGGTCCATTATCTGCAGGGTTCCCCCTCCCCCTGTAGTCGTCTGTTTCCAAGACGGTGTCTTTGTCGTGCTGTGGGCTGTGCTTAGTCCATTTGCCTACTGTGTCACATGAGGAATGATGGTCAACCTGTTTGATCATCTTAACCAGCACTACCCAGCTTTGTTCCCAGTTCTCACCACTGACACTAGAAAAGTATCGCGCCAGTAGAGACCTGATCACCACCCGGGTTTTTTGTCAGAAACTTGCTTTCCTTCCCATGTTTAACAATATAATATAAGGATTACTCTCAGTGAGAAGTCGCATCACAGCTTCTCACCTTTAGCTCTGCGAGAAAGTCTAAACACCCTGAGTAAACTGTGTACTCTCGCACACCTCTGCACCACAACTGTGGTTTTCAGTTTGGTTGAATTCACTGGCTACCTTGTAGAAATTATGTACAAAATGTTGTTTTTAAAGGCACACAATGAATGTTGTGGTCATTTATTTAATGGGCAAGAGCCATTAATTCAAATGATAAGGGCCATAAACTGAGTAATTAATATGTATGAGTATGCTCATATTTTCCAGCACTAGCCTAGAGTAACCTTCATGTTTGACCGTGAAGAGGAGATGTTATGAATTGATAAAGTTGGTTTACAAGTAATTTATTCTTCCCCTTGAGGCATCTCTCTGATGACAACTACTGAACTTATACTGGACCTTTTAGTGCAGCACTCTCTCTAAAATAGCAGTACTTAGGATTTATGGCTGCTGTTTCAGTTTCGTAGCAGTGAAAAGGAACATAAACCCCTGAGAAACATTTGTCATATTTTGGTGTTCAATTTTACTGCCCTACAACAGGAAGCAGATTGTAGGAACCACTTATTTCACAACGTTGCTTTGTGCCCTCTTAATGCTGCTTTTTTCACCGACCTGTAGCTCGAAGTGGTTGTGCTTTTTGCGGAACAGTAAATGATGCTTTCCTCATGTCAAAGATGTGCGATTGGCGCTAATGATTTTGAGCACACTGCTTTTTCATGCTCAGCTCCAACTGGGAGTTCCTTTCTGCAGCCTTTGCCTGTTTGAGCAGCCATATTCTCTGGCTGTTTCCTGAGTATGTGGTGGAAATGAATTCAGTGCCACGCAGAGACGTTTACCCAGTTGCAGAAAGAAAACAAAATTCCTCTCAAGCAACGAACTGACGTCAATGAAGGAGCATTTATAGTTCCTGTAAACAGTGGTGGATGCTGCCGCTGATCTTGGTTAATATTTCAACTGGGGCCTGTTTATGCTTTACATTTCATTGGACACGGTGTCCCACAGCAGACCTGGACCCAAGAGGCTTTGCTCACCTGAGCCCAGCAGGATGTCGGTTGGCCAGACCACAGGGGTCGGGGGAGGTGGGATTTACCACATGTCCACCGTCAGAGGCCCTTTCTGGGTTTATAAGCCTTGAAAGGGAGGACAGAGGCCCGTTGTGGGAGGCCCACTGTAGCCCACTGGACGCCCACCATGGTCAGCCATCAGCTGGCCTCACGTTTGTCTATGCACAAGAGAAAAACAGTAGAAATAAACTTCTGTAACTTATTTATTGCTGTTTAGCAGAGGTGCTGTGAAGAGAAGGGTTTAGGGGATGAAAGCAATGCACAACTTTTTTTTCCCTTCAGTGGGTGAATATTGGCATCCAGTGACTCTGGCTGAGGTCTTTCACCAGGTACCCCAACCCAAAGGGCTGCTGATGTGAGTGTTCCTGCGTGAAATCTTTCTGTAATAGAAAAACAAACCAACAAATACATGGTTCATTAAGCTCAGGTTACTGCAGAAGAGGCAAAAATGCAAAGGGAATAAATGAGTGCAGTTTAAATTATGTGTAACTAGCCTGCTGGCAGAAGATTCCTCCATCCATTATGCTATCAGAGTTGGATTACCAAAGAGTGTTTTTCTGGGGTTTCTGTACAGGGGCCTGGGGGGCTATGAAGTAATGATGTTTATACTGAGCTGTTAATAAGCCCTGGTGGTTGTGGTGCTTTCCTTTCATGTGTACTGTGTTCTGGTTTGCCCACAGAATGGCAGCCACAGATGTATTTCACATGTGTTGCACTGTTGTCTATACATTTTGAGTTTGTTTGAATTCAAGTTCAAGGCATCAAGTGCACCAACATGAAATGTGAGTCATAAGATGCTGTTTAATGGGTTTGCGTCAATCTGCGCTGAGTCTGTGCAATAAACTTAAGAAAGCTTATAAAAAGTTTTTGCTTTAAAAAGAGAAATGTAAACAGAGATGCTATACTTTTATTCGGGGATGGTCCATTTTGCATAAGTGTCTGCTGAGTCACTGATATATGACCAACTAGATTATTAAAGTACTGAAGTCAGTACTGGTTTGTTTCAACATGCCTCTGGTTGCCACCACCCCCCCAAGTCTGTGAATGGCCACCTGTGAGAGCACCGTATAATCATGTTTTGTGTTAGCAACTTAGTGAGTGTTCATGTCTGGCTTGGTATCCTACGGTCCCCAGCTGACCAATGAAGTACCTGGACTGAACCCGGTAAATTCATTTTCTGAAGTCCTGCTGGTGTAGACCTGTTACAGAAGAAGGGAATGGAGTCACAGGATGGTCAGAATGCCAGAAGATGGATGTAGGATGGATGTCCCCAAAAGGACCGATAGTAGCCTGTAGTCACACACCAGCAGCTATGTCTTCACTTGCTGTTCTCTCGTCATTTAGAACATTTGTGGTTCTTCCACTGCAAAATTGATCTTGTGCCCCTGCTTCAGTTTTTCACCCTGCTGCCTGCCCATTGTGCTCTTTAACTTCCAGTGCCAGAGTTCAGCTTCTCCTTCTCAGTCTAGCTTTATTCTCTACCAAACATGTTCTAGGGAACTGTGTGTGCTCTGACAGATTTGAGTTAGTGTAAGGTATAAGAACAGAGGCAGTGTTCGGCAGCGACCGCCAGTGATAACGTTCGGCAGCGACCGCCAGTGATAACGTTCGGCAGCGTAGCGTAACGGTATTGAACACTCTTGCCTTTGGGGCCAAGAACACTTGTTTGGTTGGGTGTACACATTACCTGTGTGTAGTTTTGTCTCATGTCGAAAAGGGCGCAGGAGTGATAGCAAGGTTTAGGGCAGGGCATGAGTCTACAGAGGGAAGGTAGCATCGCCAGGTGCTGTGCAAGCCAGAGAGTTCATGGTTGTATTTTCCCTGCTGCAAGAATGGAAGTGTTATTTTTAGTCTGAAGATTGCAAGGCCTCTTGCATCTCTGGTGTGGAAGTTCGTCATCACTGGCGGTCGCAGTGGCCTCCCACGCCCCACTGAGTAGCACTGTTGAGGCAAAGGCTCTGTTAAAGGCTCCTGCCATCTTATAGCACAGCTGCCTTGTAATAGGAAGCAGACTGGTGGTGGGTCCCAGCACTTCTTCCCATGAGACCATGAAACCTGGCTCTCTCTGGCCAGCTGGGTAAAGCATGATCATAGAAAAAGCATGAGTGAGTAATGTCAGCCTTATCTCATATGGTGCAAAAATGTGAATTTCCAGCAGTGTTTGGTTCTGAAAGCTGCTGTGTGTGCACATCAGTCAGTTTATGACTGAGATGAGGGATTCCCACACCGATAGCTATGAGTCTTCACTTGCTGTCCCATTACCAAATACATAACAGTGGAAATGGGGAAAAATTAGACTAAAAAGACACACTGCGGCCTTTCCCCATCCTCCTATCTATGTGTGTGTGCGCGCACGTGCATGTGCGCACATACGTTATTAATCAAAGGTTATTTATAACCTATTTTTTTATAAGCAGACACCGTGGTTAATTGTTCTGTTCTTCCCCGTGACTAAGACACTACTAAGCTGAAGTAAGAGTGGGTGTGTGCGCAGGAGCAGATGTGTCGAGGGGTGCAGGTGGGAGTGCTGCAGGTGAAGGAGATGCACCGCGCCGGACCATGATGCCATGTCCTCCTGTGATCAGCTACTGGATGTGCAGAGGACAAGTCCATCCTGTGTCCATCCATCTCTGCTCCCAGCGTGCTCTGCAGCTCAGTGGTTCTGGCTCAGGCTTCCCTGTCCCATCGCTGCCTTGCTGTCACCTAATTAGTCTGATTAAAATCTATCTGATTAAAATGAAAGGTTTTCTGCAGGCCTTCAAGGAAAGCGATAAAAGATGCAGCAGAAATGTTTTTCTTTTGTAAGTGCCGCCTTCATCAGGATTTGGAGAGAAGATGTAAGATGCACTCAGTCGGCAGGGAAATTAAAGGGATTAAGCAACTGCAGCTTTGCAGAGCATCCATAGGACTCCTGGACAAGCTCGTCGGAGACGAGGCCTCTGTGACCGGGACAAACTTGAGGCTTCGGGGTTCACCAGCCATAAACAGACGAGAGACTCCACATGCAGCACAAGCCTTTCTTCTTCCAGTTGCTCATTGCATGCTTGCTGTTCTTCATACGCTTACCCCACGTTATCCCCCATTAACTGGTCCTATTCTGCTAGTGAAAATGGTCTGAATATTGAAAAACCAGGTAAATACTGATATGGATTCTTATTTCTTTGTTGAAGTAACACGTTACAATATAGTGATTGCCAACTAATAATGACATAAATATATATGTATATATTTTTTTTAAGTTGATTCCATGAAGTAAACTTGTGATAGTGTTTATAGACTGGCTGATGGAAAACAGACTATATATTAAATGTCAATAAATGAATAACGCAAATTAAACCACAATGGTGCAAAGCAGACAAGAGAAACGGAAATGAGTAGACAAGCAAGACCATAGAGTGGCAAACAGAGCATCTGGTCTCTTTAAAAATAAATGATATTAATAAGTGCAGACCGCACAAATGAAGAATGGGTGGCTGAGTGTATAGGCAAAGGTGTGTTTGAAATGAGCATTTAGTAGGACCTCAGAAGCTCTGCACAGGCAGCTTGATGGGTAATGTATTGTGTTGGCTTTTGATTTGGAGAACAGAGGTTAATTGGGATTTATTGGATAAACCCAGAACGAGTAGTCATTTTCCTCATAAGAAATAAGAGAAGTAGCTTGTTGATGTTTGAGTTGCCAACACCTGAGTTATTTCTGGGAATCAGTTGTACTTAGCTACTGGGGTATAGGGGCATTTTTTAAAAATATATATTTATAATTTTTAATTTTTATGGAATGTATTTGGAACAGACCATCAATTTGAGGCCTGCTAAACTGAGGACTGGACTCCATTACTTGTACATTAATAAAAAATGGTTTGGAAAGAAATTGAGTAGTAGACCTAAAATGCTTAGAGGTGTTCAGCAGTTTGAGGGACAGAGGGAGATTGTTTTGTCACATTGATACCACATTAATGGTTGAACTGGTTGACCAGGTCCTGTAAGTACCCTCCTACATTACCACTGAGTAGTGTTATTAACCTGAATTTCACCTGCAAATGTCTAGCTGTGTGGGTGTAAAAAGTAGCTTTGTGCTAAAAGCATTTGCTGTGCAGCAGTGAGATTATAATGACCAGCAGTACAGTGGATTTCAGTGTTGTTCCTTGGTTCTGCCTGAGCTGTTTGTTTATGTTTGCACCAGCTGTGATGAAGAGGGTGCTGCGTGGGCCTGGATGGGATGCACGGCGCAGCACCTACGCAGAGTGGCACTGTCAGCTTCAGCAGCACAGTCTGGCATTGTGGCCATTTCTTTTTTCGCCTCGTCCTTTCTTGGTCTGACCAGGTACATTATTTTTCATGTCAAACGCAAGATAAGTTCCACTTTGCTTCGTCCTCATCTACACTTCCCTCCCTTTCATGTAAACAGCTGCCATGGAGCGAGGGCTATTTTTAGCTCTGCTCTGCTAGTTGAACACAATAAGGCCATGGAGGAGGAGGTAATCAGATCTGTAAACCTGGCTGTGTCACTGGCGGCCCGGTGCTCTAATCGACTAGGCCCTGGCCCCAGCCCCACCAGGGTGGCCGGCTTTGGTTCGATTAGTGACACCCCCCATGCACTACTTGTGCCTACAAACCACACACAAGCCAGTGTTATGTAAGGCCTTCATTTATATTTCATTAGTAGGCTCATCTCCTACCTGTCGGTCACCTCTGGTACAACTGGAGAGGCAGCAAGAAGGACGATTGAGATGGGGTAACATTTGCAGTTATCTTAGTTACCTAGTTTTTTCCATTTGTGCTTTTCCTGAAGCCCCCTCAGGGATGCTTTTGCGAAATGAGTTTTAACCTCCAATTCCAAGGTTAAAGCACCCTTCCTTGTCTGAATATACTGTATACCTTGAGGGCATTTCTTAAGAATTATTATTATTATTATTTGTTGTTGTTTTACTCCGCAGCCCACTCATGTCTTTAGAGCTTTGCTTTGGAATCTCTCAGCAGTCCCGCTTGACAGCCCACAGCAATGTCAGTGAAACCCTCTCTCCAGTGTGAGCAAATTGCAGCCGCGTCACTGTCATTTGTCACTATGTCTTCTAACTGGATTTCCTCACTGTGTTTAGTGTGGAAGGATCTGGAAATATCCTTAGCGTTGATTCTGAGGTGCCATGACCCAGTACAAGCCTTTGGCAACCGCAGCAGGTTTTCACCTCAAAGGCAGCAGTTATTTTAGCTCTTGTACACTTTTTAAAATTAATTAATTTTAAAATAACCTGTGGCAGTCACAGTTGGTTAAGCTCACAACAGTTTTTGGAATGTTGTCCTTAGGAATACAAAACATGGAACTAGTTGCAGTTTGCAGATACTTACTGTACTCTTGTGCACTTCTCAGGTCCTCATTTTGTTCAGAATTATTTCTTGCTGTCTGCCATCATGCTGACTCCTGACCCAAAACTCAGCTTATCGTGCCTTTCAGTTCTGCTCCCAGTTCTGTGCTGTGTTTTGTTCCACATTTGGGTCTTGAAAGGGATTCTTATGTTTCGAGTGAGTTTTGCATGTGCAGGTGTTGCTGTGCTGCTTTGTCCGCTCCTGCATGCTCTCTTCTCCTCCAGGGCACATCTCCTCTCTAAACAAAATGGCAAGAAACACCAAACTGGTCTGCTACATGCTGCTTCCATGAAAAAATAGGTTATTTTCAGGGGTGGCACCCAACTTTTTCACTTTACCTGCATTTTGAGCTCTTTGGCATTTTTTGTTAAATCCTCTATTTACTCAAGTACACAATTTGAGAAGTGTGTTTTAAACTATAAGACAACTGTAGTACTAAATTAGCAGCCGACCCAAATTGTGGAGGTTGCCCTCTGTCTGTACTAATGCATTTGAGAAGAAAGCTGCCCGGGTCTTTGTAAGGGCCTCTCTGAAAGCTCCTCTGACACGGTTGCTTTGACGTCAGTGTCTGGCACCCATTAAGGGCCTCTTGCAACAACTTGCCATTTATTTGGATGCCACATAAGGAAAAAAAACAAGTAATCCCATTAACTGTAAGATGCAGATTTCCGCCACCTCAAATACATTGGGTCGGATTACTCCCTTGTTGGTAAACAGCTGGCTGGAATGCAGCTTTGTGGGAGTTTGAGGGGGAGGACGTGTGGCAGCTGCACTGTGGGGATGGGGTGTTGGGTTTTTCCTTCTTATCTTAACTGCTCTGAGTTTATGTTCCTAAGAGGATGTCATATCAGAACAAATTGTGCTGACTTTTACTCCACTGCTCCAAAGGTAACCTGTAGACTCTCTCCATTGTGAATGATGCCTTCTGTTGTTCAGATAGTGCCCTTTTTTTGAGCATAGGTGAAAGCTACGCACAGTCACAGTGATTGTCCTCTCACACTCACACCCTTATAACCCATATTTTCACCTCGAAAGAACTTTGATTACTGAACTTTTCTTTTCCACTTTGGAGCCGAAGGAAAGGTATACAGATGGGTCTCGCGTGAGATTTTCAAGGTACTGGCACAGACTATTTATGAAGATCTTTGTGAAGGAGCAGCAGCACCACGAACATGCAAGATGCTCACTAGTCATGCGGATTGTCTCTGCCTGAGCAAGGTCACCCCAAGCATACAGAGCAGCTGCAAGGGCGAATGCCACATTGCTCCGCATTGGTTGGTGACCTGTGATGTCCTGTACTCCTGAACAGCGATCATGCTTAAGCTGATACGGTATGTAGTGCATAGGTGCTACAGGTATTCAAGTAAAGCAGTATTTATCACACCTGCCAGTCCCACTTGTCCCTCACTCTGTCCCATGTTTCAGTTCACAACTTTCTTTTAAGAGAATATTGCGCACATTTCTGTTTTTGAGATGACAGAGTCCTCCAGTTTCTCGGTTGCACTATTTCACTATATAAAGCATTTACTGTATTTTACCCTTTCCTCTCCTTGGATGCTACTGTGTGTTAATAAATCCCCTCTCTTCCCTTTGCAGTGGAGGTAAAAACGCCCTTTCCAGTAGGGATGCCCAGCCCCAGTGGTGGAAGTGAGCAGGGGAGTGGCAGTGGTGGTGGCAGCAGTGGGCCTGTGGACCTGCGCAAGGACTCCCGGCTGGGGCTGGGGGCTGTGGACCCCGCCCTGCGTGAGCAGCAGCTGCAGCACGAGCTGCTCCTCCTCAAGCAGCAGCAGGAGCTGCAGAAGCAGTTGCTCTTTGCTGAGTTCCAGAAGCAGCATGAGGTTCTCACACGGCAGCATGAGGCCCAGCTGCAGGAGCACCTAAAGGTGAGCACCGTGCCAGAGGTGGAAGGAGGGTCCACTCATCTGAGTAGGAAGTTATGTCACAGGAGAGGCTCTTTGCACCACCCCATCTGAATGGCACACAGTTTACAAAGCTGGGGGCTCAGTGAAAACCCTCTGGGTGAATATTGCTGTAGGAGTCGATAGCTGTGTCTCACATGAGGCTTTTTCTACTGCTCTACCCTTTATGTATGTGGTTTTTTGTAAAGGTGTAGTATGTGTATGTTTACATTTCGTGAAGATGCATTGCCTGTAGGTGGTGTGGATAGCGTGGATCTTGTACACGGGGGTAATAGTTTGTATAAAAATTATTCCTGGTGTTGTGTCCGGTGTTGTCGTTACGTGTGTGTGCAGCAGCAGCAGGAGATCCTGGCTGCCAAGCGACAGCAGGAGTTGGAGCAGAAGCGCAAACTGGAGCAGCAACGGCATGAGGAACTGGAGAAGCAGCGTCTGGAGCAGCAGCTGGTCATGCTGCGGAATAAGGAAAAGGGCAAAGAGAGTAAGTTGACCACATGTACACATATGCAAACACAAATGCTGTGTGATAAAGTGGGGCTCACCCCACAGAGCATTGAGGCTCAGGTTCCCACAGAGAGCACAGTGCTTCACTTTGGATTGTTCATAGTAACCTTCAGTGCTCTTGCATGTATGGCTGGTGTAGCAAACTATAAGAACAGATTTTATGATCAACAGGGACCATTTGTAGACACATGTACACATTCCCGTTAACAGAGTAGCGCTGTGAGGAGGCCGTATTGTCACTCACCTGTCTGTCCACCCTGGCAGGCGCAATTGCTAGCACTGAGGTGAAGCTAAAGCTTCAAGAGTTTCTCCTTAGCAAGAAGGAGCCCACCCCAGGTGCACTCAACCATTCCTTCCCCCAGAAATGCTGGTGAGTGTTTGGGCCTGAGTGCTGCTGTGGTCATTCTGACACACTGCTTCCACAAGTGCTGTGTTACTGTGGTAAGCAATGGCACCAATGTGCAGTAAAGGTGATTATTCTATGGTTCTGTAGGGGGGCCCATCATACATCTCTGGACCAGAGCTCCCCACCCCAGAGCAACACCCCTGGCACGCCACCGTCCTACAAATTGCCTCCTCTCCTAGGCACATACGATGGCAAGGATGACTTCCCCCTGCGCAAAACAGGTAACGTCATTGTGGAGATGGGACTAATAGAGGCAGGGCTCCATACCCCACCTGCACCAGGGTCTTAATGAAGTAACTTAAAACATCAAATCCTTGTCCCTTTCAACTCTTCCCTTCTTCTTTTAGCTGGTAAATCCCTCTATCCTCCTCCTTAACCTTCCTTGTCCTCCACTGTGCCAAAAGCACCACTGTTCCTCCTTATTTCTCACACACAGCAGCTTCTACTGCAGCATTCCTACAATGATCTGGAAAAGGAACTACTGTATGTGGGGGTGTTTGATGTTGTGATGTAATCTGTGCTATCCTGCTCCCAGCCTCCACACACGCACACAGAGTTTGTGAGTTGTTTTTCTTAATCAGGTTAAATGTGTATGAAAGCCATTAATTGTATTAGGTGCAATGAGGCGCAGCTTGGCACTGACGCACTCGTGGACGTCACACACAGGACGCCCCAACAGCAGCTAATTGTGCTGAATTGAGTCAAGCCGCTTGCGTAATTGCCCCCGGTGTTCCCGAACGCCTTTCTCTCTTGCACAGCACAATGTCTCTGAGCTTTGAAACCAGGGGACGCTTTTGGCAGAACATAGACCTTGTTTTCTTTTTGGGTTGAAAAGAGAAATTGGAAAGTCAGAAAAGGCGTTGCAATGTATTATGGGTTCTTACGAGGGTGGAGGATCTCTTTGTGCTCGACTAAATTATGGGAACTCAAGTCTTGATGCAAGCCATGATATCAGTTTTAACTCGTGTGGTTATGAGTCTGTCAGTGCGGCATCAAGACTGCCAGTGCTGTCCGTGGTGCTGACACACTTCTCTTGCCAGTACTGCTCACACTCATCGTGCATGTTTTCTCCTTGGGCCATCCTGTGTTACAATGCTGCTGTGCCATTGTGTCCAGTGCTGCTGCCTGTTTATAAAAGTGCACTGCATGTTTCCACATTTGTCCAGTAAAACCTGAGCTCAGCAGGATCTGTTTTCTGTTACTGTACCAAAATAACTCAATTTTTCATCCACTGTTATTGAAATGGCACCAAAGTTTATGGTTTCAGTATGATGTGGCAGCTGTGGTTACAGCCCCATGTTCTCATTCCCTCCTGTGTGTGCATGTGGAGCAGGTGGCTTACTGTCAACCTAGGGCAGCACAGGTTTGATGGCCTCTCCCACAGTTTTCCTTGCTGCTCCATGTCCCCTGGTATTGCCATGGCTGAACACAGCAATTCTACATATGTTTGTGAACATCAGGCATTGCCTGTGTTTCCTAATCCATGTGGGCAACATGAAACACTTTGTTTAGAGATGATGCACATCAAAGTTCTCAGTAAAACAGAACATTATCAGTTATGTAAAGTAACACTGGTGTAAATCACTATTGATATTGACAGGCTGTTTATTAGGTTTGGCTGGATGCTATTCAGTCTTCGTCAGTGAATTCTTAAACCGCCAAATGGTCCAACACAAGACGTTTACGCGGCATGACCAGAATCGGGCAGTATTACAGCTGTTGGTTTGTAGTAGTGCAAGGATATCATTTCTGTGTTTTTTTTTTCTCAGGTAACATGGGGACTGCAGCTTTTTGTACTCTTTTGCTGTGTAGCTCAAAGCCACTTTTACCATCCTTATGGAAGCTAAACCAGTGAATGCAAGGGTGTACTGTTGAGGTGCCATTGAACCCTTGACTGGAGCAAAAACCATTAAGTCCTTCATCTGATACTTAATTGATAAGGATGGGAAAAAATAGAAGAACTGGGGTGAGAACACCATCAGAAAGACACTGAGCCATTAGTAATGACTTATTTATACTTATTAATTTCGTAGATGCTTTTCTTCAAAGTGAAGTACAGTGATGAATATCTAGTATTTAGTTAAACTTTTGTTCAGTGTGACTTACAATATTGACTGCACTGCACTAAACTCCCTACAGTCATTTATGCAGAAGAGGAATGCAACACACACTTACACACAGACTGGTGCATTTGCATGCGCAGACAAATTGCATTCAATTGTTAGGTAACTTTGAGATTAAAATGTGCATTGCGCATGTAAAATGAAAGAAGGAAAGAATCCTGAATTGCTCCTGACCGCACCTGAGAGGGAAAAGTGTGTGAGGGCAGATGTACTGTTGTGTGCAGGGAGCTGTCTAACAGAGGGCAGGGGTGGCGCATGAGGAAAAACGCACAGAGGGGCCAGAGTATGTGCCACAAACATTGGTGAGATGCAAAAATGAGGAGTACAGTATTAACAGTACAGCATAAGCTCTATAATGAAGCAGTGCTAAACAGGCTAAATGTATTGAGTAAGGTATTACTGCATTTAGATGGAGAAGAAACCAAAGCACCAGGAGGTAGCCCATGCGAACACAGGAAGAGCATTCAAATTCCGCATCAATTGATCTAGATTTTACCCCATATCCAAATATACAGCCCACTTTTTGTGAAGCAGTAGTGCTACCTGCTGCACCACTGCGTGGCCCACATTGTGCATGCCCTGCTCCATGTGTGGAGAGTCAAAGTGGGAGGAATGGGTTGGGATGGGATTACTGCACCTCTTTTCTAATACTCTTGCTCACCCCCCCAGCTTCAGAACCCAACCTGAAGGTACGCTCACGGTTAAAACAGAAGGTGGCAGAGCGCCGCAGCAGCCCACTGTTGAGGCGCAAGGATGGCACAGTCATCAGCACCTTCAAGAAGAGAGCTATCGAGATCACAGGTGTGAACAACACGCCCATTACCTGCATCTGTATGCAAATCTGCTTTTCCTGTCTTTTGAGCTAAAGTCTGCTAAAGATGTTTTTTTTTTTTTTTAACATTCAACGGGGTGCATTAAACAGCTTCTCAGCTTTTCGTTAGTGAAAGAGTTGAGAAACTCACTGTATAAATCACATCCCCTTAGTCAGGCCCTCTTAACTGCATTCTGGCAGCTCAGATTGGTGTTTGATCCACAAAGCGAACAGGTCATTGTAGCCATTTGTCTGTGCGGCAACCTGTTAGTCAGGTACCCTTTGGCTCTCATACAGAGTGTGACATGCGTGCGACGGAGCTTATGTGCGATGTGCTGAGCCCCTCACCGCCACTAAAATATGTATGTAAGGCACTAAAATATGTGTTGGCTTTCTGATTAGATGAGCGCCGGACAACTCCGGTGAAACATGCTTACACACCTTATAAATGCACCTCAGGGCCTCGTAGCCACGCTGTAGATTCTGAACAGGTACAGTGGCACCTAGTATTCAGTTTGTAACGCTGATGTTTTGCTCCAATTTCACCTAAAAATGCAAAGTCCTTTCCTGTCAAGGCTCAGTTGAGCCACAGGAGCAGCATAACAGTTATGCTGATCACAACAAATAAGCAGATGGTCTACATTTCTCATTTTCAGGAGGATGCTGAGGATTAGCTGAAGAAGTGAAGTAGAGAGATGTGTATGCGTTTGTGCGCGTTCGTGCATGCGTGTTTGCATGTTATAGTAGTTAACTCAACAGTGGAAGAAATACTATAGTTAGCCTGTAAACTTTGCACATTGTCATTTAATGAGCTAAATGTGTCAGTTACATGGAACCACAGATGCTGTTTTTTTGTTGCTGTCATGGACATTAATAAAGGGGCTCTGATGCCTATGTGTCCTTGCAGTGTCCTCCATGTGCAACAGCGCCCCTGGCTCAGGGCCCAGTTCCCCCAATAGTTCCAACAGCGCCATCTCCGAGAATGGCTCAAGTGGATCTGTGCCCAACATTCACAATAAGGTGAGATAGACACCAGAGCACCTTGTTCATGGAGGAGTGGTGCCCATACCCAAGAAGCTAGGTTCTGCTCTTGACAGAGGGGTTTTTTTCTCCACAGGATATGCGACATACTGTTTAAAAACTGAAAATTGTACATAGTGATTTAGGATAAATGCAGGTGGTGTAGCAGTTACAGCTGCCACTTTTGAACCTGAATGCTGTAACTTCAGATCTCATCCCTAGAGGACCCATGATGAAGGCACTTACCCTGAAATTATGCAGTAAAATAAATGGGAAATCAGCGTAAGCAGCTTACCGCTCTAAGGTAGGGAATAAAAGACATCAGCAAAAGAAATACATTTGCTATAAAGGAACATAGCTTCAGTTTTTTATTCATCCTGTATCCCCATGTTTTAGCCATCATCAGTAGCAGAGCTCCTTCACTGACCTGCCTGCACTTTATGGCTGAGGCAGTGTTTGCATGACAGATGCGAGGAGGCTTTCTATTACAGGCGTGACTGTACTGTACTCTTATGCCACCACTGTGTTCCTTGTACTGGTGTGACCTGCTGCAGCACTGGGAACCCACTACAGGGTGCTGGTGGACTCGGTGTGGATGAAGGCTTCTGCTGCATCATATGATGGGACTTAAGTTGCTAAATGTAGATAAATTTAACAGTGAAGTCTTGAGATCAGTCGGTGGAGAATACACTGGTTCTCTGCAATGACTCCTCTTGGTGCCATTTTTAAAGCTGACAGTCAAACACACTCTCTGTCACAGCTCTGAACTCATTCAGGAGCTCCTCTTTATCCACCTGAAAGGTGGCAGGGAGTCACTGTCAGTTAAGTCTTAAAAGCTGAAGCCTCTGTTTGGGAAAATATTCCAAAATGGATTTATGAATGAACATACAGTATGCTGCCAGTAGAGAGTCAAGTGTGCTTTTTTTGGGCAGGAAGCCTCCAGTTTGGCTATAACGTGCACATGGTTGTGTAAACGGCTTGAAGCACATTTCTGTCCTGACTGGAAGCGATCACCTACCATTGGATTCTGATTGGTTTTAATTAAATTCATGAGTCATTTTGGTCTGTTCGGAGGTTGTCCGTGTTTGGCCAGGCGTTGTATTTATTCCCTACCACCAGCTTCCTCGCCCCATTTCAGCCACGGCCAAAAAAAGTGTTTAGCGGGAAAACAAATAGAAACAATCTACCTCGGGCGGGCTTGGACCAAATTATTTTTGGCTCCTGCAGATGGCTTGAGCGGCAGTGTGGAAGAAATGATAATTGAACCGTGATCCATTTAAGTGGCTATATGTCACAACCACACATGTACCCTCATCTCCCAAGATGACAGTTCAAGGGCTCTAAATGCATTTTGCACGGCAGTGCCACCCCTCATCTTGGACACCATGTGGAACGGGGGTGGATGCTGCAGTGCACTTTACTTTTACACATTTAAAGGCACTTTTCTCCGATGTGGTGTAAAACTGATAGGGAAAGGAAGTGCATCAACAATAGATGAAGAACTTGAGACGACGGATTATCAGAGCACAGCTTGTTTGTGATATCACCGTGTTGCTGTTTCACATCCCTCAAGTAGCTGCCTACAGAGCGATGTTCAAATAGCAAATACGTACATAATTATATCAGATGGTGTTTGGAGATGGGACTCTTGTGGAGCTGTTGGGAGATCAGGAAGGAAATTGGCTTTGAAGAGATGGTTTTTGAGACTCTTCTTGCATAAAGCGGAGGACAGAGGAAGCTCATTTCACCACATCAGGAACAAAACAACCTACGGGTTTGGGACCCTTTGTGTTTTATGCTACGTTTATGTTTTGGACCCTTTCACTTATTTGTTAATAAAATGTCGTAATTTCTCCTTTTGCAGTATTCTATGTGCCCCCTGTATGTCTATGGTGGAAATGTGTACTGCTCTTTTTCTGACGATGCATTCTGTAGCTTGTACCACAAAGAAGTAAATGACTGTAAGGAGCTGTAGTCTCCAGGGGTTAAACCACCACATCCCTCATGGTCCTTTTTTCCTGCAGCATTTACGCTCCCAGCACCAAACGATGAGCACTGATGGGCCAGCTAGCCAGCTCAGCCTGTACACATCCCCTTCACTACCCAACATCTCTCTGGGGCTGCCAGCATCCAGTATCGCTGTGAGTCCTGTTGCCTGGTTGATTAGGGAACCACACAAAACACACCCCTCAGTCGGTAGCAGTTTGGCTGCATATGGGTGCATCTGTGTAGACATTCTATTGTATCAGTGCTGTACGTGTCTTTACATGTGTTATCCCCGGTAAACTCGCTGTACCACTGGAAGCCTCTGTGTCCCTTGCTGTCCCTAACTTTGTGTGTGTGTGTGTGTGTGTGTGTGTGTGTGTGTGTGTGTGTGTGTTGCAGCGTGCTCTAGAGTGGTAATACCACTTGGTAGCAGCACTGGTTTTAGTCACACATTCTATACTCCAAGCATGTTCTTTATTTAGTTGCCAGTGTGTGGGCCCAACAGATGCTTTCATCAGGCTTTAGCAGATAACTTTAGTAAGTAAATGTAGAACATATTTAGAGTTCAAACCATGTAGCTCAAACTGCTCCCTGTTATTTTTACTCAGTGCTATGTGGACTTGTGTCCTGTTTTCTTGTCATAATGTCACTCATCGACTCATCATCCCATCCCTGACCCATACACCCCCCCCCCAGGCTCCGCAAAAGCTATCGACCCAGCAAGAGGCAGAGCGGCAAGCCATCCAAAGCATGCGGCAGGGTGGTGCCCTCACTGGGAAGTTTGTGAGCACCTCCTCTCTACCCGCCTGCCTGGCACCTGCTGTGGCCCATGACACAGAAGCACCAGCTGCCAACAACCACAGCCACTCATCCCTGCTGCAACATGTCCTGCTGCTAGAACAGGCACGCCAGCAGAGTGCCCTGCTCGCAGGTGCCCTGGTCGTGTGTGGTCTCTCATCTCCCCCTGTGTAAACCCCCACCCTTAACCTCTGAACTCATTTTCTCTCACCTTCACGCTTCACACTCCGCACATATCTACTGTACTCTCTGTAACCTCCAAGATCTCCAGCTATATCTTTATACACTTCAGCTGTGATTGCCTGTGTGTCACCTGTACCCCTGTAATCTTGACCTGTAGAAACCTCACAGCCTCCCACTGCGCTCAGATTCAGACATGTAAAGTGTGTCCCTCCCACACACATAGTCCAAACGTAGTCTCCTCAAACATACATAGTCAGTTTTAGCCATTTGCCCAGATACTTTGTCATTCCTTCATTTTAAAGAACACAGCACTCATTTGTTCAGGGAGTGGTAATATGGTCTCAAATGATTTACAGTGAATGTCCATGTAGGCATTTTCTCTTAGAATTTGATGCCTCAAAACTTACTTGTCAAAGATGATATAACTACTGTCAGTTAAAGACGCATGCTAAGCTAAACCTCACTCTGTATCCCACAGTGCCAATCTATGGACAGTCGCCGCTGGTGACGGGCGAGCGGGCATCCACAGGCATGCGCACGGTCAATAAGCTTCCCAGGCACAGGCCACTGAGCCGCACACAGTCAGCACCCCTGCCACAGAGCCCCCAGGCCCTGCAGCAGCTCGTCATGCAGCAGCAGCACCAGCAGTTTTTGGAGAAGCAGAAGCAGTACCAGCAGCATGTCCAGCTCAAGGTAGGTTTAGTGCCTCCTGCACCAAAAGCCTTTGCATTCAGACATCCTCCCTCATAACACAGAGCTCACACTGTATGCCTAGATCCCTCATGTTCAAATGGAAATTTGACAAATCACTCGCCATTACGCTGAAGACCCAGAAAATCTTAGGAAACAAATTTAACAACTGTAAAATAACCGATCATTAATTTCTGTATTTCTTTATATAGGTCAAAAATACAGTATGTGAAAGATAAATAAAAACAAAATTCATTCATTCAGCTCTTAATTCTATTCTGAAAGTAGACTTTAAAAGAACCTGTCAGGCATATAATGGTGAAGGAAGCTTTACATTTGCAAGACTATGTTACTTGAGTCATGCTGGCAATTGAAAAACAGTCGCTTTTTTTTTCTGTTTTGCTGAATGGCTTCAGTGTTATTTCTGGCTTCAGGCTGGATGCTGTAGGCCCCACCCTGAGGGGGAACCTGTCCTCTCATTAGAGATGTTTTTTGACCCTTGTGTTTCACATTGTAACCCATTAGACCTTATTATATTACTGTTGAACCCCAATCTTTGGTTGTCACATTCCAGTAATAAAGGTTTGAGATTTGATGCAACTTTTTTACAATGGCCAGCAAGCAGAAAAATGAGTGCTTTATTCATACATAAAAACATAAAATATTGTAACAGCCACCACCACTGTGCTCTGTCCAGGGTTATTGAATTAGGTCTCTGGGAATGTAAGCTTTATTTCCCTTTTACAGAACCAACGGAGCACAGAGACACAGTGGATGTGGGTCTCAGACACATTAAACAGTTGGATGGTCAGCAATTACAGTACAAATTCTCACAACAGTTGGTGCCCAGAAACCAACAAAACCATTTAAACACATGAAATAGCAGTGCATCATGGGAGAGCTAAAGCTCCCCCATTGTTGCTATATTAGATTTAGAAATGAAGTTAAAAATAACAAGGCAACATGAAAAGAGTTACGGTACTGCTCTGTATTAATTATTGTTGGAGTCAGTTAAGTATTAATTTAATGTGAATGTATGAAATTAGCAAGAAAGTATGCTGTGTTGTATGTATGTTTATATATGTGTTAATTTAACATGAACAATGCTTGAAGTTAGTGTTAAAAGCAAAGCTCTATCATACAACATAACATTTTTGTGTATATGTCTTCATGGTTTGTGTAATACAGACAGTATTATTGGATTTCCATCTGACAGCGAGACCGGCAGAAACGAACCCTGTCATCAGTTAGGGATTTACTGGTATTATAAAGTTCTGCAGAGTCTGTCTGACCACATTCTACTTTCACACCGGGCTTGTTGCCGTGTGTCTGGTGTCACATGGCACCGATCTTTTCTGCTACACAGCACAGGTTCAGTTCTCTTGGGCCAAGCGTCTTGTGGTGCCTTGCATCTGGGACACTTACTTGTGTTTGTGCTTGTAACTCACAGTGGACCCCCTTCTTGACTTCCAGATTCTCTCCAAGGGTACAGAGCTGCCCCGCCAGCCACCCAGTCACCCCGAAGAGACAGAGGAGGAGCTGACCGAGACGGCTGAGATGCAGGATGATGAACGGGAGGTGGCTGTGGAACTGACGAGGGAAGGGCCTCTGCAGCAGGATGTTCTGCTCGAGAGGTCGAGCGAGATTCCACAGCCCTTGGAGCAGCCAGTCACTCTGAAAGAAGAGAACACAGAGAGTGATGTGGATGAGGACTACGAAGAGGAAGATCTAAAAGAGAGCGATGAACAGGGCATCCCCTATGCTCAGGTACAAACGTGCTGCCTCTGCTCTCATTTTTTCCTAGGTACTCTCGCAAATGAATATACACATATACACACCTTCACGGAACAAAACATGCAGGCCAGAGTATCTCAAGCTTACATTACTTTGATTCTGCCATTCATTATAGTTTGGGTCAAAGTCATACCTTTTTCAGTAACATATCCATTCACCGGCAGATTTAACCTGCTATGTGTTTTGAGACTGGCCATTCCTTCCGGTTAAGTTTAAGGTGGAGCTGTCTGACTGCGTGGAGTGTCGATCAGGTACTCACATATGTCTGTGTACGCCTTTGGGAAAGTCTCCAACAGGAAGGAATTTGGACTTGGCCCCACCCCACACAAAGTACCATTTGTACCCTACAGTGACCCCGTAGTTCAAAGTTGAGTCGACACAGCAGTACACAGCGGCGGAGGCATAGGGGGTGGCTTTCCTCAAATAAGCCATTGCGTAAGGAGCCCATGCTTGCTCTCTAAGGAGACAAAAGCAAGGCGACATTTAAATTCCCCGCCCTTTGAGTCACTCAACTTGTAAGTCAGAGCAGCGTCAAAGCACACAGACAACTTGCAGGGCTGACAGGTGGAAAACCAATAAAAGTTGAGCAAGTGCGCTTGGAATGAGACGTTTGGGTTTTGCCCATTGTTGACAATTTCTTTTATCCTCAGTTAGAGTTTTAGATGCCAAATAGAAGAGAGTTTACAATAATAGAATTTAATCGGTGTTATGGTCAGTGCTTGAACTGTAGTAGAAAGGGGCTGGTGCTCTTACAGCAAATTATGAAGTACATACACATTAAATGGTGGTGATACTCGGGGTGAAGTGCTGGTATCGTTGCATTTAAAAATGTGAAGTGGCCATATTGCTTACCAGTGAGCACCAGCTGAGACCAAGCACTGGTTTGGGAGAATGATGTTGTAGGGATGTCCTAGATTCAGTCCGCAAAATCGTACTCTCTGTGCACTTTGGTTGGACAGTCATGCAGTTTGCATTCATTCTATACAGTAGACTTAAGGCTTTGCTCACAAAGTGAGAGTTATTTGTTGCTGAAAGTCTGCTTGCAATATGAATTCCTATAAAATTGACATGAATTTACATAAGGAAAATCTATTATGACTGAACTTCTGGTTATTTTCACTTAGAAACTCCATGTGAATCCAACTCGATGTACAACTTAAAGTTTAAAACAAAGGACTTTCACAAAAGCAGATATAACAGTATGCTCTCTCATATTCATCTAACTTGCACTTCCAATCAGCACCTTGGCCACGGTGCCACTTTGGTGTCCATTTGTGCTTTTTTTCTCTCTCCTTCTCCTCTTCATCATCCCCAGTATTTTTGGTCTCAAGTTCCTTGTCACAAAAGTTCAAGATACAAATTTTTAAAGACATAGACATTTTATAGTTGTTCTTTAATTGGTTTTTAGTCACTGCTCTATTTTTTCAAAATGTCTGCCTGCTGTGTAGTCAGAGCAGCGTATACTTTTATATGGCAGTAAAATAGGGACAGCATAAGTGTGCAATGCCTTCATACAACACGTTGAACGCAAGCTGAATGAAGGAGGCCCTACTCCCATTTTTGTTTGTAAGTTAAAGAATCTGAGCTTTATTTCTTTTTTATTTTACTGTTTTATTGTGTAGTTCATGGCAGGCAAAATGAAGCTGTGGGTGCCTCACCTCATTGCTTCTTTGATTTTAAATCTGACTCAGTCTGTATGAGGTTTTGTAGGGTCTCCCGATTTTTACACAGATTTTCATTGACTGCTTAGAAAGTGTTTCATATGAACTGGGGAATATAAATTGTCTTTTGTGTGTGTGGCGTGTGTGCAATTTTTATGGAATGTGGTCCCATGTTACGAGTTTCTCTGCCTCTCATTATAAACTCCCAGTATAGACTCTGGACCTTCACAATCTTACACTGCAAAAGCACTTAAATAATAGTTTGTTTTTTTATTCATATTATAAATTACTTCAGTTAAATTTATACATGTATCTCTTTCTTCTAATAAACTTTTTTGGATTTTTCATTAACAAGCAAAATCTTACGGTTTAATCATCATATTCAGTAAAACTGTGTAAATCCTCTGATGCAAAAAGTCATTTCTGATTATACTGCCTTTTAACAGAATTCTTATTGTGCTTAAAACTGATTTTAAGACCTTCCTTTTGCCTTTTCAAACTAGCAATGTTTCAACCTCTTGCTTTAGGGCTTTGTCTTCATTATTATTATTATTATTATTATTGTTATTATTATTCAGATAGTCAGAAGATTTCTGAGCGATGTTTGCCAGCAGGCTTGTGGCTGTGACTGGTGCAGAACTTAGCCCATATGTGGCTACAGCGACTCACCTTGTGTTGTGCAGCAGTTCTGTTTTAAACTGAAATATTGCTTGTCATATAGCTTTCTTCATAAGCCTGTTATGCTCATGTCATGATACAAATTACATTCTTTTGTTATATAAGGAACACATCTATGCATACTGTACATATAGCCTGGATCTGGTGTACACCTATGTGCTGTGCCATCGTTCATTCATTCATTCATTCATTCATTTGTTCAGCTGACACTTTTCTCCAACAACAATTTACCCATTTCTGTAGCTGGGTCCTTTTTACTGTGTCATTTTGGATAAAGTACCTTGATCAAGGGTATTATAGCCAGAGCAGAAATTTGCACCTAAGCCACTACATCACCTGCTATCAAATAATGAAATGGACTGTAGAAAAACACCTTTGTTTGCTTTTATGAATGCATGCGTGGTAGGAATTTTTCCGGCAGCATCTGTACAAGCTGATGAAATGTCAGCCAGAGCTTCAGAGCGACTGCTCGCACATCTCAGGCATAGAATAAAAATGTCAGACAAAAGGGCTTGGGAAGGCAGGTTTCATCTTTGGAACACACGCACACTCGATAAACACACACATACACCCCCCCCCCACTCGTTGCCTTTTCACATCTGATTGAGTGGAGAGCTGTGAATGGGCTCATCTCTGTGAGTCATCTCTGCATTGCTTGGTGACTAACACTTTGCCCACTCCCACAGCCCACCCCCGTTCATTGCCAACCCCCCCAACCACCACATTTCCTTGCACTTTTCCCCCGTCAATTTCAGCCCACCAGGTCTCAGGGGCTTTTGTAGCAGAATTTTTTATTGTGTGTGTGCGCGTGTGTGTGCATGCGTGTGTATGTGCATGACATAAAAGGAGGATCAGTCCAAAGGTATTGCTTAAGAACATTGTTGAAGTGCAGCATAAATGCTGCCACCAGCTCCCACCACCCATCGACATTTGTCTTCCCTCCATCTTTAAAGCGCTTCTCCTTGTCTGCTGCTGCAGCCATGAATACCGATGAGCTGCTGAGGACAGACACGTCCGTCTCAATGGAGGGGATCAGAGTCGATGGAAACTGCAGTCCCTCCCCTGTGTGTCCCCATTCATAACAAAGGCAGAGGATGCAGTTTGTTGTTTCACATGTATCTCTATCGCTCTCTCTGTCTCTCTCTCACTCACTCACACACAAACACACACACATATACACACACACACACTCTCTCTCTCTCTCTCTCTTTCTCTCTCTCCTCCTTTCCTTTGCATGTCTGCGGCTGCTGTGTGCTCCCAGCATGCCGTGCCTCAGGCCTTGGGTCACAAGCTACGGTTGACAGAGACGGAGAACAGATCCTGCCCCAACTCATGTTTACACAGTCTATGTCCTGATACACGTCTTGGCTCTATGGTATAGTCTGTTACTCAACAGTGAGGGACCTGCACTTATAAGGTGTTCATTTGTCCAGAGAGGCGAGTTGATGGGATTTCTTTCCTTTCATGGCCACTGTCCTTTTTTCTTTATGTTCTTACAGTGTGATCTAGTGATAATAAGTACCATTATTTCCTTCCTCAGTTTACAGACCAGCAGCACCTGCAGCAGCTCAACCTGTACCAGGCATCTCTGTCCCTCTCCAGCATGCCCCACAGACCTCTGGGAAGAGCTCAGTCCTCCCCAGCCACTGCCAACCTAAAAGTTGTCCCCATGGGTGATCTGCCTGTAAAACACCTTTTCACTACAGGTAAGTAGTGTCCAAAAAGTTATAGTAATATTGTTAGGGTGTAACTCAGAACAGTTTAATAGCTTGGACCAATTCAAATGTATCAGCAGTCAAATATAAATCTGAATGCCAAAGAATTTTTTTTAAATATTATTAGGGAATGATTATGATTATGAAGGAATTTTCTGACTGATCTGGGGATGGAGGGAAACTGATTTCATAATCACACTGTGCGGCGATTATGTTTTAAAGAAAGACAATTGTTAAGGTGCTTAGGTACCCTGATTGTTGTAATGGATGACCATGATATTATTCCTCCATCCCAGGTGTGGTGTATGACACCTTCATGCTGAAGCACCAGTGCATGTGTGGGAATACCCACATACACCCAGAGCACGCTGGGCGCATCCAGAGCATCTGGTCCCGGCTGCAGGAAACTGGGCTGCTCAATCGTTGTGAGGTGAGGTGCCCTCTGGTGGCTGGAGGACATTAAAAAAGGGAAACAGTCAATTAACAGAGAAAATGATTTGTCATTTTGTGATTTTTGTGTTTGTTGTGAGCAGAGGATCAGGGGTAGGAAGGCAACCCTGGATGAGATCCAGACAGTGCATTCGGAGCACCATACACTGCTGTATGGCACGAGCCCTCTCAACAGGCAGAAGTTGGACAGCAAGAAGCTCTTAGGTGAGTGAGTGCATGCGTGCGTGCATGCGTGTGTGCGTGCATCCCCAGAACTTCTAAGGTCTTCACCTTGAAAACTATTCCTTTGTCACAAATTCAGCCATAGACTAATGCAGTCTGGAAGATGACTGACTCCAACAACCTGCTGTATTTTTAGCCCTGGAAGATGCAGGACCCCAGACCCCCCCCCACACACACACACACACACACACACACACACACACACACACACACATACCCTCCTCCTCCTCCACTTCTGAATCATCATTTCACTTTGTGGAGGCTGGATGTCTAGTCCAGATGCAGACAGCAGCTCATCTGTCCAGAAACTTCCTTGTGCAAGTCCGCTTATTTCGTGAGGAGAAACCCTCTCTTGGAAAGGTTTCAGGTCTGAGTGAAAAATGAAATTTGCTTTTCCTTAATCTTTCCTTAACCAGCTATGCTTTATGGGTTGGAGACTGTGGCACTGACCAAAGACAGGAGGCAGAGCTGGAGGTGGCAGAGTTAAAGATGTTAAGGTTTGCATTGGGTGTGACGAGGATGGACAGGATTAGGAATGAGTATATTAGAGGGTCAGCACAGGTTGGACGGTTTGGAGACAAAGTCAGAGAGGCGAGATTGCGTCGGTTTGGACATGTGCAGAGGAGAGATTCTGGATATATTGGGAGAAGGATGCTAGGGATGGAGCTGCCGGGCAAGAGGAAGAGAGGAAGGCCCAAGAGGAGATTTATGGATGTGGTGAAGGAGGACATGCAGGTGGTGGGGGTGACGGAGAGAGATGCAGAGGACAGGAGGAAGTGGAAGCTTTTGATCCGCTGTGGCGACCCCTAACGGGAGCGGCTGAAAGAAGAAGAAGAAGAAGAAGAAGAAGAAGAAGAAGCTTTTCCTTAATCTTTACTGCTTTTACTGTCTCCGTACATAAATGAGCTAACCTGCAGTTGAAAGAGGTCCAGCAGCTCTATAATTTTCTGCAACCAGAGCTTTGTACCCTGGTGCAAAAAGAACAAAACAAAGTGCACATTACATCAGGAGAAGGGCAGCATGAAGCATCAACTTCCTGTGATTCCCAGTTTTTCTGCAACTCTTTCAGCAGGAAAGTAAAGGAGAGGTAGAACCCACCTTCTGCAATAAAATGCATTTACTCCCTCTATACATATTTTTTCAGTTGCTTGTGCCTCCTCACCGTCTGTATTAATTATTCATGAAAATGAGTTATGTCAGGAACATCAGATTCTCAGCATTTAAAAAAGACCTTTGGACATGATGAGTAGGTGTTGACCAGGCAAAAAACAATTTCCTGTGTGGAAACAAATTAGCTTTTAATGTGACATTTATTTATTTCATTCTGTGTGCAGCAATTTAACAAATAAACTACTCATTCTGTTCCACTTATGAATGTTCCCGTTCCAAAAAAACTATTTGCAGTGTTATTTATATGTATGGAAAAGTCCAAAGTTTGAGTACGGTATCTAGAAACTTATTCGCGACTAGCCGAGTTACTCTGCTTTGCCTTGGTTAAAAAGGTGTAGCAGTGTAAAGGTAAAAGGAATCACATATTATTTACCTGTTTTGCTATTAAAACCTTTAGTACCCAAGTGCTGTTAGGGCTGCTGGGCAGGCAGACGCATGGTAAGAAAATCCACCCGCCTGATGTCATCCTGTGTGGGACATCACTACCCCTGCAAATTTTCATATATTTTTTTTAAATGGTAAGTAGGCTTTTTGGAGTTGAATGAACTTGGCTACATGAAAAAAGTTTTGTGAAAAGTTAACTGTGCCAAATTTCAAGTCTGTGGCTTGAAAAACAAAGCAATACATAAAGTACAAACAAACAACACAATATTCAGCTTTATAGATGCAGAGATTGAAACTCTAGGATGCCAGGCTCAGGGAGTGACCAAGCTGGGAATGGTTGTGGAAAGATTTGTGAGATCTTTTATTTTTCCTTCCCATGGTGCACAAGAAAACACTGCAACGTGAATCACAATAACAAAACAGACCCACCCATTCACCAAACGGAGTAAAGTGTAAAAAAGAAAAAGTACAGACCACAATAAACTTGGAACATGAAAGATTTCAGTTCCATCTGCACCAAAGCCTCCCTTCTTTCTCCCTCAGCTCTCAACATCTACAGCCCTTACATATTCTTATTAGACGATCGGTAGCACCTGGTGCTTCTTATCACCCCAACAGGCTGCCTCCAGATGTAGCAGGTTGATTCTGTTGCTCAAGTGTGGCCGGCCTGCAGCCCGACACACAAATTTCTTACACTGCATGCGTTTCTGTAAATACTTAACAGCGAGGGAAAAATGGAAATTGTGGCTAAATCCGGAATTGTTCGCATTAGCCTTCCGGTACTTTTAATAGCAGCTGTCAAGTTTCAGCAGGTGCTCTCACACTCCTGACTGACACTTTACATCTGTTTGTATCATGTAGCTTTGTACACGCATACTGTATTACAAATGATGTATGAAAGATGAAGCAGAAGGACCTCTGGCTGTTGCTGTATTTGTTTTTGTGACACACTGGGTTACCAGGAGCAGGGAGCGGCTGTAGTAGGGCTGGTGGTTCTGTTTTTTTCTTGCAGCCCATAGTGAGCCAACACAGAAAACTGAAACGGCAACAACAGTTGTACTGTAGCTGTAGAGATGCCTGGTACAGGTTGAGCTGCTGCATAATCCATGTCTGTGTTTTGTGCCCGTGTCAGAATGCATATGAGAACAAATGAATTATTGAATGATGATGGCCCCACAGTAAGCTGTTCCAGGTGCTCTATTTATCTTGGTTTGTGCATCATGCCACATTTCTGTTTGTTTAGCATTCATCCTGGTTCCCCACAACACTAATTTTGTAGCCATTAAACCGCGATGGGTGTCCATACATCTAAACTGTGAGAGCCAAAGCCAACTGATCTCATTATTGCCGTGCCTGACCTTTCCTTTCTCATCTCATCCTGCTCTTTCAGGCCCAATCAGTCAGAAGATGTACGCCATGCTCCCCTGTGGAGGCATTGGGGTGAGTGACTCATAGGAGTGGAGGTGTGTATTGGAGGGCGGCAGCGGTGGGAGAGTTGTGGGGGCACTGGGCACACATCCACTGCAGGGTCTTCAGCACGGCCTGCCGAGTGCCAGCAGTCTTTTGTTACAGGGTGGCGATATTGTACAGGTAACATCTGCATGACATCTCAGGGGGGATTAGAGTAACCATTTATTTAGAAGACATCATTTAGAAATTAGTTCTCCATCATCTTTTAAAGCAGTGTGATTAATCTCTATGAGCGCTACAGAATATTGACTCAGCAGTTATTCTGTTGCAACTGAAGTTTTTGGTGTTATGTGGAACTTCACTACTTAAGAGAACTTCTTTAAGATGTGGTCCAAACTTTTGCCACTTTTAAAACTCTCGAGTCTCTGGGAGCTGCAGCGGGGAATACTTGTGAGAAGCGTCTGAGTGCCCTGGTGTGTCCCTGCAGGTGGATAGTGACACAGTCTGGAACGAGATGCACTCCTCGAGCGCTGTGCGCATGGCTGTGGGCTGCGTCATTGAGTTGTCCTTCAAGGTAGCTGCTGGAGAGCTCAAGGTGAGAAATGACCCGTGGGGTGATTGGCAGCCTGCGCTTTCTCAACAGCACTTACAGGTGTTCCTCAAGATATGAGTCTTTGACTTGCACGTTTCTGTGTGTACGACTGGAACTATTTAATAGCATTTACCAAATAATGTCCCAACATTTGTGTTCATGAGCAGCAACAGCACTCGGGGGAATATTTGTACCATGAATTTTTACAGCAGCGCATTCTAACTGTTTAGGTTTAGGGTTTAGTTTAGGTTCTCTGTTGGCGGAAACTACAGCAGGAATAGGATTTGTACCTGAGACCTTTGGATTGCAAAGGAACAGCCGTAGACACTACACCACCTGCTGCCTCTTTACTGTAGAACGAAGATGAATGAGAAACTACTTAAACATTGTAGTGACAATGAAGAGTGTTTCTTGCACTCCAATTGCTGTATTTCCTGTGTTCCTGCACAGAACGGTTTTGCAGTGGTGCGTCCGCCGGGACACCACGCAGAGGAGTCCACGGCCATGTATGTATACCAGGGAATTCTGTGCATTTCTGTGCAGTGTCTGTACTTAACTCTTCTCCAGCTTGGTAACCCCCCCACCACCACCACCCTCCCGCATTGATACCTGCTTCTCCCCGCACTCGTTCCGCAGGGGGTTTTGCTTCTTCAACTCAGTGGCCATCACAGCGAAGCTCCTACAGCAGAAGCTCAGCGTGGGCAAGATCCTTATCGTAGACTGGGTGAGTCACGGTGCTCATCCGTCACCTTGCCCTCAAGTGAGCCCGCCTCATTCAGTGTGTGCACTTTGCCGCCTGCATCAACTCCCCCACTTACATCCCCCCCGCAGGACATCCACCATGGCAATGGCACCCAGCAAGCCTTCTACAGCGACCCAAACGTGCTGTATGTCTCCTTACATCGCTATGATGACGGAAACTTCTTCCCTGGCAGTGGATCCCCAGAAGAGGTCGGTTTCTTGTGCTTTCTGTCTGCTCACCTTTCTCTGTCCATCTGTTTGCCTTGCCTCTCTGTCTAGGCTGTGTTTCTTACTTTTAGGAGCCCTGTCCTAACTTGTGAATGGTTTTCCATGTGACTGTGTAAGTGCTCCTCTTACCCACGGAGACCTCAAGGACAGTGTGACAGCCTGCTCCTATTGTATGTCTGCAGGTGGGGACGGGCCCTGGAATCGGGTACAACGTGAACATTGCCTGGACTGGGGGTGTCGAGCCCCCGATGGGGGATGTTGAATATCTGGCTGCCTTCAGGTATGAAATTCTGCTTGTTGCTCATCCTCTTTGAGAGACAACAGAGCTACTGAAGGAAATGTGTAGTGGGGCAGGATTCTTCCTGATCTGAGTCACTGCACATGTTTTTAAAGAGGGGGAGAGGGAGAGAGAGAGAGAATAAAACACAAGGGCAGGGACTCTTCTGTCGCAATGCAGGTGAAAAGTGTTTATCAAGACCAAAGCGCTCATTTCCCCATCAGACTCAGACTGGGGGGCCTCTGGTTTAGCCCAGTGCAAGCTGCTCCATACTGCCACCATGTGGTGGCTTACTGCTTAACTACTTGTCTCTGCCCGTGTAGGACGGTGGTGATGCCCATCGCCAATGAGTTCTCCCCGGATGTGGTGCTGGTGTCAGCTGGGTTTGATGCTGTCGAGGGTCACCAGTCTCCCCTGGGCGGGTACTCAGTCACAGCCAAGTGTAAGTGAACCCAACAAGCCAAAGCTCCTTCTCAGGTGTGTTTGCACAGGGATACTGTTTGAGGTCTACATCAATACCCTGGTACCATTCAGATGATCTGATTCAGTTGATGTGCTTTGGTTGCCTTCAGACTTTAGATTAGAGAATTAGATCCTCAAGCACTGAGGTGTCTATTACTTGTAGCTCTTCTTCACTCCATAGCTTAACTAAAGCCCTTTTCTGTCAGCTGGACACAAGTACACTACAGTTCCTCAAACCACTGGTTCAGCATCTCAGCTTAGACAGTCACTGTCAAGACTTCCCAAAAAAGAAAAAAATTTGTTTCCTTTTGGCAGCTCCTGTCCATAGAGAAATAGGAGAGTTTTTGTACATTCTTCCTCTGCCTTGCCTTTCCTGAAAAACCAGTTGTAAGGTGAATTCTTGGAGGTATTCCTGAACACCAAAATCGATGCCCGTTTATCCTAAAATAACACCAAATCCCATTAAAACAGGCAAACATTAGTAGTTATAGCAGAACATTTGAAGGCAGTTTGCCTTCAGTACTTAATGTGTAATAATGTATGGATATCTACTGGTTCAGCTTTTTGTAGTTATTACAGTACATAGCAAACATAAATTAAAAAGTACACTCAGTATTTATGTATTCAGACTTTAATTAAATTAAAAAGCTACAGTAAAAATCAGAAGAAGACAAAAGAAATGAAAGAAAAGAATGCAAATAAATTCACAATCCATGAAGCAAATGGGGGTCTCGATTCCTGAGATGATAAAAAGTGAAGCTAGAAAGCAAGGAGTAATGAGAGGCAGCACAAGCCAAACTAACTACGAAGAAGTCTGCGTAGTGGTGCTGGTTTCATGTCACTCAGCTGCTGGAAGATGTGCAAAATTCAAATGTGCTCCTTGTAAATGAGAAGAAATGCCCTGTATGCCGATGTGGGGTGTTAAACAAATGTTCCTGTAAAGCCAGATTCTCTTTTCTTCCCATGGCTTTGTTGTTGTTGTAGTTTTTAAAGTGAATGACAAAGTGACTGACCGATGCGGACACGCTGCTGTGTTGCAGGTTTCGGTCACCTCACCAAGCAACTAATGAAGCTGGCAGGCGGACGCGTTGTCTTGGCGCTCGAGGGGGGTCATGACCTCACAGCCATCTGTGATGCCTCTGAGTCCTGCGTGTCAGCCCTGCTTGGGGAAGAGGTACTGCACTGCCAAAGTGTTGAATCTGAGAATGAGGGGTGGCTGTGCTGAGGTGTGGCCCTGTTCACAACCTTTTCTCGTTGTCACCCACACAGCTGGAGCCCCTGCCACAGGCTGTACTGCAGCAGAAGCCCTGTCCGAAGGCCGTGGCCTCACTCGAGAAGGTCATCGACATACAGAGTAAGTGTGCGAGTGTGAGCGCTGACCGTTCTTCTGAGACCACTTCTGGTATGTGCACATTATCGGGCTTCTGAACACTAATCATCCGTTCCATCCCATCTGTTCCATTTGTCCGTTGCTTTTTGTGCCCCCACATTACGTGGGAGGCTGTAGCCACTGTAGTGCGGTGATGTTCATTTTCAGAGCCCAGAGGAAACACACACATCTGTGCAGTGGTTGGAGAACGGAGCAGGTGAGTGTGGCCATGCTCACGCTGTGCTTACTGTTGCAGGCAAACACTGGAGCTCTGTCCAGCGGTTCGCCCCCACAGTGGGTCAGTCCATGGTGGAGGCGCAACGCAGGGAGAAGGAGGAGGCTGATACCGTGAGTGCCATGGCCTCACTGACCGTGGACCCTGAGCCAGGCGCGGACCAGGAGCACTGCAGGTGTGTCCAGCATGTGCTGATCCCCCATGGAGGCTGCGGTCTCAAAGTGGGTCCTCCCACTTCAGACAGCTACACACTCTGCTAAGCTGCATTCCACAGAGTGCCACAGTGCTGGACATAAGTATTTGAATTATTTTAAATGTCTCAAATCGTGCATTGTGTCAATTTTGGGAAATATCAGAAAGTTCAGATGTATCCATTGTTAAGGTTTAAAATATCTTTTAATAATTTACAAGATTTAGATTTACAAATTACATTGAAAAAACGTTCTCAGATAAGTCTGTTGCATTTCTTGCACAAATCACACTGCTTTCAACGTCTTCCAGGCCAGGAAACAATTTTTTCCTCAAAGCTATAAATGTTCTTTTACGTTTTAATTATTAGTTTTTTTCTTTTATTTTTCTCACTCTCCTTGTTTCCAAAAATGCAGATTGTACATTGCTGCTTCACTTTGTGCAATGTATCGATTACTTGGTACTCGATAGCCCTTTGTCACAGATCTCCAAAAATAGAAATGATTTTGGGTGAAAATGTAAGCAACTTTATTAGCGACATCGCATGTTTTCAATTTTACCCTAATCTACTTATCCACTTGTCCATGAGGTATCACGGCAGTGCTACTTGTACAATTATGAAAACGTAAGCATAGTTAGGCCGCTGTTCATGTCAAGTCCTGATGTGAACAGGTCGTGACTGAGCCGCCCCTCTGTATGTCATATTATCGTACAGAAGCAGGTATGACGGAATCTCTCGCTTGGCGGCTGTAACGCAACATATACGGTCCACACACAGCTTTCCTCAGATTATGCTGTTATGCATTACTGTGTGCTGAGGTTGGGCTCCTTTTCAGTGCAATGCTTCTGCTGTCCCGCAGGGTCATGGAGGAGCCCATGGAGGAGGAGCCTGTGCTGTAGGGGGCGCTGCAGCTGAGTACTGCCTTTTGTTTCCATATTCTTGGCAAACCCCACCATAACCCCCTCAGACACTCTGTGGCAGGTGTGTTTCTCCAGGACACACCCTCCTCCACCCCACCCACTGTTGTCACAGGGGTTAGGCTGACAGGTGGCTGGTGAGGCAGGGGGTGCACGGCCGGATGCCCGGCGGCTGGCGCTATGCTCGCAGGAAGCTGGCGCTGGAAGGGGAGAGGACTGGGCGGCAGCTGCGGCACTTTGTCATTACTTCTTAACACTTTTTAAGTGGCGTTTCCCCCAAACGCACTTGTCCTTCGTATGCCTGGGGTGAGAAGCCGCCGAGCAGTAGCACACGGACAAACACTCACACTCACTCTCACACAAGTCTGGCAAAAGGAAGAGGACATTTTCAGAACGTGTTGAATCAGCGGACTTCTTTCTCGTGAGAGTGTGCATCATTTTCCTTTATTTTGTTTTCCTTCATAGGTGTAACTGTTTCTGTTCTTTACTCAGAATAAGCACACATATACTGTACGTATACAATAAATATACAGGCATTTACACTAGTATATGCTTTTACGTGTGCACACATGCGTACTCTGTATATTTACCTTTGTGTTGTCTGCTTGCTCCTGCGGCCGAATGTGGAGTCGGGTCGGATGGGGCGCGTCCAGCCGCACCCCCCTCGCCTGGGCGCACAGGGACGGTGTTCAGCGTCACTTGCTTGCGGTGGGAAGCGGGGGGGTGTTTTTGTGGCCATCACCGCCCGTCGTCTTTGGCTCGTGTTGCGGAGGCAGCGGCGTTCGCTGTCGGTCGCACTGCCACGGTGAGGAGAGCACGAAAGTGCAGGAGGAATTCGGTGCCTTTTCTTACTAAACATCAACACTGAAGCATCAAGAACAGTGATAACAAAGTGGAACGTAAATGATCCACAAACTAGTTGATCTCATTTTTACTATAAAATGCCTTAATTTCCTTAAGAAAATGCACCAATTCAGCAGCTGTGTTGTGACAGAGATATGTAGGCTTTTCCGCATCAGACTTCTACTGTTTTTGTTCTTTTTGTTTGGGCGCCTCGGGTTGCCCGGGCCACTGTTTCCTCATTATTTATTTGTGCTGCTCTCTTGGCAGCACTTTGTGGGGAAGTACGAGATATGATGACCAATTGTTTTTTGTCACGTGGTTGACATTTCATCCTTGTTCAAATGTTTCCGTGTGCATTTTTCAATTTTTTGAGGAGAAAGACACGTTTTCACCACTATCACAATGTAATACGTGAGTCAAATCATATACAACTTTAATATGAAAGTGTTATTTAATGAGTGCGAAGTGCATTTTATTTTTTAAACTGAGGCCTGTTGCTTAATGCATATTTATTTTTACACACTTGCTGAAGTTCTTTAAGAAAACAAAAAGATCTGTTCACAACAGAATTTAACACTACAAAATCTTTGCCTCGCCCCCAGAGCAGAAAAAATGGCACAGTTGTATCCTGCCTAACTGCCCATTAACAAAATACTGTGGACCCAAGGGCTGTACGTGTCACCAGGCAGCTCTCCTCGCCACTGTGCCATTTCAAAGTAATGTCACCATCCCTCTGCATGAGTGCACGTGCGTGTGTGTGAGAGAGAAATGGTGCCAAATCACAGTGTGCTCTAAAGCCATTGTGCGAACCACACAGGAAGCGACCGAGGCACAGAGATGCGTCCCCTCTGGCTGCACTGTGCCCTACAATGTTGATGGCACAGCTCTTCTTCAGTGCTGAACGCGGCCAGATTCCGTCATGTCCGCTGCCCAGCGGTTCTTTCCTGCTCGTGTAGCGGTCAGCCAGTTTCGGCTCCGTGTTGGGTTCCATGTGGCGACCGCTCCTGAGGGATGGGTGAAATGAGCCGCATTCTTTGCACCGCTCGAGTGTGGATGTTGGGCCTGAAGGATGAGGACCCCGGTTTACACCAAACTGGCTCAGCACCTAAAGGAAACTTTGCTTGCAGGAATGTTTTTCTTGCATTAAAACTGCTGTATTGCATGAAAAACACAAATTTCCGACAGCAATGACAGAGGTGGGGCTTTGTGTACTGGAACACGTGTATAAAATCAACTGTTCACCATTGGAAATAGCTTTATTGTTGTGCCCACACTATTTTGCTATTTAGTAAATATGTATATTTGTTGATATTTCATATGTTGTGTATACTGGTATTAGTGATTGATGATTGTTGAGAATTAAAAAGTAATTGTATATTTTTTGACTTTGGAAAGAGAGGTCTGTTTTTCACATTGTGCCCTTCCACTCTTCTGGTGTTTGAATCTCCATGCACTGTGGTTGGATTTGAAATATGTGACCATCTATTGCCATATATTTTGAATATATAATTTTTTGGTTATATTGAATACATAAGTCAGAATTATCAAAGCACATTCCTTCATATCTGTTCATTCAAATGCTTTCTGGTAGACTATATGTAAGATACAGGTATGAGTGTTTATATATGTTTACATATGTATACACGCATACATATGTAATTGTATTGCACAATTACGTATTCTATTACTGTGAATATTCTTAATGAAAAATCATTGTCCTTTTTATGTATTTGTTTTTTTCCTTTTCAATGAATTGTGTATAACACTCCTCAAAGGTAAAACGGTGCAATACCAGCTTGGATTTTAAAGGGAATGTTAGGTCTCCTGGATTTCAGGGTGAACATTGAAAAAAACTTTTTTGCTATGATTCTCGTTATGCTGTTTGCCTGGTATTCTGTTTTCTTTCTTTCTTCATGGGCCACCAGGCCTGTAACTTCTTGAGAAATTCAGTAATGTGATCAAGTTCCAATGCGAGGTGAAGCGAAGCTCTCCAGGGTTCTGTTGTGCTGGCGTCTCACAGCCGAAGGGTGAGAGCTCAGCAAAGGTGTGCGGGGAGCCGTCTTTCTGTTCCGTTTTTTCTCAGAGGACGCTTGCGCTCCAGTACCCTGTGGAGACACTAGGTGGCATGTCGGTTGTGGGAATTTAACCTGTTTGTAGGTTTTCAGGGAAACAGACCTTTTACCGCTACAACTCCCGCAAGCAGACAGCGTTTAACATCCAGCTCACGTTAGGGACTTTTTTCTGCCAATTATACAGCAATATAGTTTAATAGTTTGTTTCGATTTTTGTGTCCTTTTTTACCTTTCATTTTTTAACAGATTTTAACAGTTTATAGTGCATGGGGAACTGGTCATTGACCCAGACCTCCAGTTTAGGTCTGTCACTTAATGTACTTTTATTATATAGCTTGGAAAACGACTTCTGTAATGCCTGACTGAATGCAGAGGACAGATGTGTTTGTGCTTCTCTCCACAGAAGGAGGGGCCACCAGTGTCTTTGAGGGAGATGCTTTACTCCTCCTTGGCCAGGCAGTGTTCAAGGACACTAGTGAGCAGGTACGGTTGAACCGTGAAAGCTAGCAGGCCCATGGTGTTTAACTGGATTGTAGGACCAGCGGAAACAGCTAGAGCTCTTGTAGCAGTTTAGTGGCTGCGGAAAACGACCGGTCACCTCGTATCCTGTTAGTGCCTCATTTAACAAAACGGGAATCCAGGGAACAAGAAGCTCTTTTGGATCCGTGTCCCCTTGGTTTGTTGTCATAGTGGCAGTGGAATCCAGTCACTGTTGCACAGCAAAGTGGAAATCAGATGCTGGGGAAGCAGTTCTATCACTGAGGGTCAAGTTGCCAAAAGCTTCGCTACACACACACACACACACACACACACACACACACACACACACACAAACTTTAGATGCATTATCTCTTCAGTTCAAATTTTTGTGCACTTTCTTTCACAGATGTTGCACAAGAACGTACATTATAGCAGACAGTGGGCATCAATTCATAATTTGTCTAACGCCCCCCGCACTACTTTAACAATAAATGTTTTTACAGGCAAGCAATACAACACTGAAATGCCTGGTTTCAAATTTTGCTTTTGCTCTCACAGCTATAGCAGGGTTTATTGTAGAGAAATCTTGAAACAATATGCATTTCTATCAGTAATAAGGATGTAGTTAATGTGTTAAAGCCAGCACGTTCCCGTGAGCCGCTGTGTAAACCATTCTGAGCAGTCGGCCACGTAAACGGCAAAACGTGCGCTCAAGTGTCGACATGGTGTGACCATGAGCCCCCTCATCCTGTGTGAATGCCAGCTGTGACTGTTCTGCTTGTATGGACTCTTAACAGGTTGTGTACGTGATGCTGTAGTGCAGGAAAGCCGGTGTTTCCTGATGTCAGGGTGTTAATGGCCTTTGCTGACCACCATCTCCGTGACTTTGCCATTTGATTGAAGGTAACTTTTACATGACGTTGGGGTAAAAGCTTTGGCTGTGTTTTAGGGAGGCGGGAAAGGCACTACAATGGCACCTCTGAAGCCATTCAAGTAATGCAAGGAAATCTTACCCCATTTTATTTTTTCTTTAAATTAGCAAGGCCTATTATTTGAATTTCTTGTTTGAAGAACTACAACTTGTTTTGTATTAAGAAAAACACGTGGTGGACACGGCCTACTATTGAGTGCTCTGTTATGTTCAAATGTGTCCTTACCGTGGTTTATGACCTGTAATGTGTTGTACAAGATGTTGATTTTGTCACTTTCTTCTTTTATCTGTTCTTTTTGAAACAAAACCGTGAGATTCTCTTTAAAAGAAAAAATTTACTAGTCTTTGTTCTCTCCAATGTTTCAGAGTATTTTGTATCACGTTATAACATTTGTCTCTGTGTAAATAAATAACATTGGTTTCTGCCGAGATCCCAAGGTCCCATTCATGTCTTGGTCTCAAGCTCACATGGAGGATGGACAGTTTGACAGGATTCTAAACTCCAAAACAATTGCCAGGGAAACGTTTAACAGAGAACAAGGAACCCCTACCAAGGAAGTAGCCTACAGGTGGGAGTAGAAAAGCCATTTTACTGTCGGAAGTCCTTGGAGATTTGGAGAGGAGCTGCAATGCCCCGGACAGGGTGGGGGGGTCAAAGAAAAGATCATCAGGGTTCAGCCCTCGATGTTGCCACCGTAGGAGATGGCGGGCCAGGGACACCGTAGCGGTTAAGTTTGTACATGCAGTCTTCACGTATCAGTAACCAGAAATGCACTTAATAAAATAAACTGGATCCAATTCAGCAATGTTTCCAGCAATACCTCGTCTAACTTTCAGTGAAAATTTCTTAAAAACACTCGTTCCTCCATACACTACATTACGTACGTAAGTGAGAAGATTAATCCTTCTTCTTCTTGTCTGTGAGGAGATGGACAAGACCTGGCACAAACACCATGACCATCTGGGGTACCAGGGTATACCTGACAAAAAAGAGGCAGTAGAAGAGCAAAGGTGGGGAGGTAGGCAGGAGAATCCGGTTGAAGTGGTAGAGAGCCATGGCAGACAGCGCAAGGCAAAGCGCCCGAGGGGCCCGGGGCAGGTTCCAGCCACCAGGTTTCCAGTACTGGGACAGTCCAAGGCCCAGTATGGCACCACAGTCCCGCGCCAGTGACGAAAAGGGGGTTGTGTCCAAGCGAATCCACTCGGGGTGAGAGCACCACTTCTTGGCCAGCGTGATCGACCTGGACCAAGGAGCACAAAACAGAACGGATTGTCACCGCACGCCACCTCTTCCAGTGATGAGGCCGGTATTGGAACTTCTCGCCATCCATCAACATGGCTTCCCTGCTCTCATGAGTTTAGCACTGTTGCTGTTTCTAAACAGGTACTTTTGTTCCAAAAACATTCTGAGTGTGAGACCTTTCTGGCCTCCAGAGGCAGGTGAAAACACCTCAGTTTCTGGCCAATTGTGCTGGACTCACCAGGAGAGGTTGACACCACAGAGCTGCAGGAAGGTGTAGAACAGCAGAGCCCCCAGCAGCAAACCCATAGAGATGTACACAAAAAAGGACATGGGGCGGAAGTGCGGCACCCTGCGGTTCAGAACCACTCCAATCACAATGCCTGCCGGAACAAAGGTGAGCATCATTATTTCTGCCTCCTGGGTATCAGAGGCATCACGACAGGTCTCTAGGTCGGCTTTCGCCATGAACAGCGTGGTGTTGTGCCGATACTGAAGCTGCTGTAGAAATTTCTGAACTAGACGCTTAGTGTTAAAAGCGGCAAACAAGGCTGTGGAGGTTCCTGTCAACCTACAGAAAATGATAGGGGAGAGAGCGGCTGTTCGGTGACCCCACTGACCTGTCAAGGTGCCAGTGATGACCTGGTGGGGGAAGTGTGCGAGGATGAAGACTCTGGAGATGCCCACGGCCACCAGCACCGTCACATACAGCAGGTAGGGTACGACTGTTAGCAGCGTGCTAAAATATTAAGAAACAAGTTAAACTGTCAGCAGGGAATCTTGAAGAGTCCGCACTGTGAAAATGCACCCGTATGTGGTCTAGAGTTCTTTCAAATGTGTTACAATCCGAAAGAAATGATTATCAATAAAAGGAAGTGACAGAGGAAACGTTCATCTTCCTTTTCACCAGATGTACAAGAACATGCATCTTCTTGTAGCTTCCACATCCTAGGTAATTCATGGGTTTGTACCCCATTTTCTAAGCTGTTGTTTGAGAGTGCAAGGGTGTCCAGGAGACGGCGATCAATGCATCACACACATCAAGGCAACCATTTTGCAAACTGCCAGTGAAGGCGAGAAACAGTCGGGTTTATCTCCCTTTTCCTGCAGTGAGTGACGCTGCAAAATTTATTGGGCACACAAGATCTTTCTTGGAAATTCAGACTGTGCAACTCTACACAGCACAAGTAGGAAATGATTTTTAGACTGCATGAATGACATTTTGCTAAAAGCATCAGCTTTAAAATCCATTTTTCCATAAAAAATTTTTTTATTGAGCGAATGAGAGGAAAAATAGGAAGAGGAGGACGGACCTGCGAGTGTACGAGTAGAGGAAGGAGGCCAGCGTAGAGGTCATCACCCACCAGACTGCGGCCGTCACCATGGAATGGCCTGACGGACTCCCTGCGTGTGCCAGTGGGGTGACACAACATGAGTGTTGTGCATCGGTTCCTTTCGCACGTATTTATTAACTCCGTGTTTGGGCCACGAGAACCACCCGCATGACGTAACTCCCTGAGACTTTGAGATGTACTCAGACAACAGGCCAGCCAAATATTCATAAAACCCTACACAGCGAGAAAACTTCCTTTAGCTGTTTTAGCTTTCAGCCTGAGCACAACTTGACTCACCTGGACCCGTTTCGCAGGTGTAAGGAAACTGTTGGATTTGTGGTGGGTTTTCTTCAAATATCCGGGATTCACCTATCCACCAGAAAGGCCTCTCCCCAAATAATACCCTGCAAGGATGAAAGGCACACAACGACACAACACAAAACACTTGGGATAGTGGGACTGTGACTTAAGGCACAAGTCAAACAGCCTTTATGTTCACACCACTGAGCAGCAATTGGGACTTCCACTCCACCAGCAGCCACGAAGCACAGATTTTTGTTCCTCCTACCACTTGAAAACAAGGTTCAGCCACTCCGAAAGTGCTGCCACCCAAAGAAGAGCGATCGCAGTGCGGCGGCTGAAACAGTAGGCCATGGGGAAACAGAGCAGGAAGGCAGCCTTTGGGTCGCTCATGTGCGTCACAAACAGCCAGAATTTCTCGTAGTCCATCACTCTCTTCTGGAGCGCTTCTGTCAGCCACACACCTTGTGTGTAAACGGTCTCCATCCTGAAAAGGGGATTTTGATGGCACAACATCAGCAGGCAAGGTAAGCACCGGCCCCCTTGGGTCTGCATCACTCAACAGCACAGCAAGCACAGCCACCTGCCCTGGTAACAACTGCCAATGTATTCAAGTAAACTAATGCGAAAAATTACAAACTGTCACCATCAAACACATAGCTAAACCTGTTATATCGGATTCTGTTTTTTAATCACATTTTTATTCATTTAAATAACGAATTGACTTGTTTTCATTTGTACCCCTAAACATTATATATTTCAATTACCTTTCAATTTTCTAAAACTTTCTCTCTGTATAAACTTTTGCTTACCTGTTGATAAGTCAGCAAAGATTCCCCAAACAGAGCAAGACTGGCGTCTGTATCACTAACTTCCTGCTACAACGTTTACAGCTTGTGTGTGCCGTTTTGTCAACGTCTGCGATTTTAAAGGACACGTCACCATGGTGATGTAAACAAAGGTGAGAGTGGCAGAAATACTATGAATTTACATCAGTGATCAAATTGGACTGAACAGGAGCTTCTAGACATTTTTATTTGGTCCATTATTGACAACGCATGTCTGTGCAAATTATTGGCGATGCAGAGTCTGTGCTGAGGGCCTAGGATGGGAGGAATTGTGCATCTTCAGCGGAGCTCCAATCCATCGCAACACAATTGCGCACACACACAGCATTGTACAACTTATTTCAACGCAGCACGAAGATGATAAAATGAGTTAACACTGGGTATTTTTTACTTCAGCTGTTTTTAAGCAAACCAACCAAGCGAATTTTGCACTGACTGTGACTAAGCGAAGCGCTGGTGCCTCACAGTCCAGTTGTGGGTCCAGCTGTGATTCTGTGTAGTTTGCACACATTTAATTTCCTGCCACAGTCCAAAGACATGTTTCCCTTTTCACAGCTGGCTAAAGTTTGCTGGAATAAGTCAGGGTAAGATTGGTAAACCCTACCAAAAGCAACAGCTTAAAATCAGTTTTCCTGAAAATGTTTCCATTCATCTTTGTATTTAACGTATATACATAACAAACTAGGTGTCTGGGTCGCGGTGTTACAGTCAGTGATGCCACGCAAAGCTGCCAGCCGCCTTTTTAATACCTGCGAGAAAGTTTTTGCTCTTTTCTTTCTTTTTGTGCATTGTACCACCGCGCAGCAATACGCTGCCAAGCGCGACGTTGTTGAACAGAACCTTTATGTTTTATCCGGCGTTCATGGTCTTATTGAATTTTTTTCTATTCATTTCTTATCCCACGTTAAAATAAAGATGACTTTACATCCGACTGCCGGACCGAGCCCTGAAAAACGCTTGGCATCTGAGGAGGGTAAACAGGGAGGCAAAAGTTCCGCTCCTGCTGAAGAACACCGGAGCCCGACGCTGGTTCTAAACAAACAAAAAAGATAGATAGATGGATAATTTAAAAAATGTCTTACCTTCCTCAAGGCTTTTCCTCTGAGAGAAGAGCCACTCCGTCCTGCTGCTGCTGCCGCCGCGTCGCCTTCTCTTCCCCTCTTGGCTGTGATGCTGCGGACGCGGGAGGCGCTGGCGGCTGCTGGCAGGACGGGGGGAGAAAAGGGACAAACTTGGCTGCTTTACGCAACGCGCGGAGACCGCGGCCCCGCGACGCTCAGCTTGAACGTTAGGGTGCGGCCTTCACACTCGTTCAGGGAAATAAAAACGCGACAGTTAATTCGCGTTAAAAATAAAACATTCACGAGCACTTACGTAAAAAACGGACAGAGTGGTTGATATGTAAGTAAACTGCGGAGAGCAAATTTCAGCTGGAAAATCAATTCGTATCATTTTGTTTAAATAGGAATATAAAGATGTCCCTCAGTGAAGACTGATAACCGATTATATATTCGCTTACAACTTTGTCCATATTTTTGAATATCCAAATTAGCTTTGTATTTTGTAAAATCGGACACTGAATACCGTAGGTACAATGGGATGGAAGTAAGAATGTAAAGTTTCTAAATTCAGATTATTCCCTGGGTTCATTCAAAGGTTAGAGTCAATTACAATTTAAATTAAAAACAAACAAAAATCAAATAAATCCAATGCTACCTTGAAAGCAAACGGTAAGTTGCACCTCAGATGAGACATGTTTGTTTTTTAACCCAGAGCAACATTAAGTTCACTTTAAAATAGCTGTTGTACATAATGGAGGCTCTGAATTTTAAAAAAGGGTTTAACCCAAAACACCAACTTTGTCTCTTTTGCCACTAAGGTTAGAATAATCTCCACAAATAAGCGAGTAGTTCGCAAATCAACATCTATTGTCAGTATCGGGTTAAAGTTTGCAGTTAAAAAACGTAAAAGCGACGACTCTTCATTTATCTGCTGGGTTGCTTGTGTACAAAACATCTAAAACAACGGTAATAAATGTAAAATAAAAGAGTTCATCTGCCCACCAACGAGTGTTTTTATTGTGTTCTCTGCCCCCAATGGCAGAAACGGGAATTGCAGGTCACTTACGCTCCGCAGCAGAGAAATTTTACACAGAACAGCGCCGAAAATGCAATGAAAATCAAATTAAATTGGGTTGAGATATGTTCGTGTCTTCAAAAATGAATAACTCGGGTGATTATGATACAAGGTTGAAATGCATATTATACGCAGATTTTAAAAATTTGAACATATTATGAAGTGCGAAAATGCAAATGATGCTGATAGTTTAAAAAAGATGGTCAAACTACTAATACAGTTAATTTATTACGCAGTCAGTTTATTGTTTATGTAAGGTAAAGGTTAAAAATGAACATTACTGCTGTCAGAGCTCAACTGTGCTTTAAGGTTAACCAAAAATATGTTCAATGTGCGTAATCCTCACGCTTTGGCATTTGGTCAGTGTAACAAATACTCTGTATTTTAAAGATGGAAGTAGAAATTTTAAAGATATGTCCGTTTTTTATGAACTGGGTGAGAAGTATCTGTATGCCAAATTTCAAGAGTGTGACTTGAAAAAACAAGGCTGTGTATAAATAACAAACAACAGACGGAGACTGAGCTTTAAAGACACAAAGACTGCTTTTTCATTCAAAACAGTTATGTTCTTCATCGGTGAGACCGAACAAAGAGAAAAAGAGATTGACGAGACAGTTGTGCAGCTTTCGAGACACTCAGGTGCACCAGCACTGCTGGTCTTTCACAGTGAAGAACAGTTGTGAGAGGCGTGAAGTCCAGAAAAGCGTTCCAGCCCTCGGGGCAGTGAATATTTCGTGGATGGATGTGTTGCTTTACACAAGGTGACACCGACTTTCCGCACTGGACATTCCGGACTGCTGAGTCATCCGTGAATTTTAAGAATACCACTTACACGAAAGCCACCAGCAGCGGTATAGCAGCCATTATTTTCGTCCGGTCTACAAATCGGTCCTTTCTCGCCATCGCAGTTTTCCGGCGAGGTCGGGACTCCTAGGACCGCGGTCCACAGGCGCTCCGCCATCCGACTCGCGCGATTGGTGCTGCAGTCGCTGTCACTCAAAATGCGGGTTTCCTTCATAGCCAATAGAAATCAGCAAACTGGGCGCTCTTTGTCGGGTGACACGCCTATCTCCTCGGTGACGTGTTGTATGTAAGTTTACGTAAGGCTGGCACTCCGGTTTCCTGGCGGAGAAAATGGCGGCTCCTGGACCGGGGGAGTATTTCAGCGTTGGGAGTCATGTCTCCTGCCTCACCTGCCTGGGGCAGCGTTTGCAAGGGGAGGTTGTGGCCTTCGACTACCAGTCCAAGATGCTGACTCTGAGTATCCTTTTGTTTTCTCGCTCTGCTCCGTTCCTGCTCTGCCCGCTCCTTTTGGCCGCGAGGGGCCTGTAGGGGTAGCCGGCCCGGTCTTGCCAAATAGTGAGCCGCGCAGGCGCAGTCGGAGCGCCAAAGCACGACTAGCCGATGTGCCTTCTAATACGTTTGTCTTACCGAATACATTTTGCATCGTCGTTTGTAGAAATACCTTTTTTAACTGTCTTGGAATAGCGTGAGTCGTTCGGTCCTGTTCGGGGGGCGTGTTTGCGAGTGCCATGTGTTGGGCTGAAACATGCTTTGTGGGGATCACTATTTTGCAGCCGAGGCCAGGGCATCATGGCTGACTGAGCTGCTGCTGCCCAGTTAGCGGGATTCTGACTATTTTTCAGTGACTATAACAGGCGAAAAACACGTTCGGCGTTGCACTGGGCTTACAGACGTTTGACTGGGCGGCCAGCATTGTTCGGCGAGATGGGCAGCTGCTGCCGTGCTGCCCATGAGCTCCTGTTAGCTAGGAGCTAGCAGCGTGTCCCCGAGTTCAGCACACTTCTCACACGCACAGTCATGATCGTTATGATGGTGAGAATCTCAGGTGGCATTTTAGCACCGTCGAGGGTGTTTCTTTAAAGGGCAACAGCGTTCTATTTGTTATCTGTCCAGCTTTATCCGTGATGTTGGTATAAGCGAGATCTGTGTGTGAGTGTGTGAGAGAGATCCGTGGCTTCGTGCTTTTATCCTACAGATGTGTGAGCTGTGAATGGAGGAGACCTCTGTCTTCCATGCATTTGGACCCAGAAATATGGTTGCATTGCAGCGCTTTTCGGTGGTGTGTTTTGTAAAGATCTTTTTACTGCTATTCTGCTATTTTGTTTTTCTGTTCATTCCAGCCCTGTGTTGCTGGCGATGGTGGGTTGCTACCTGCCCACAGGCAGCGTAATGTATAGGGTTGTTGGGTCGCAGTCTGAAGGTCCTGGGTCCCTCTTGAGCAAGCTGAGCTTACTTCTATTTCCTTCTCTACGAAATGGGTGAATCGCAGTGGAGTTGCTTAATTACCATTGTAGGTCACCTTGGATGAAGGAGTGAGCAAAGTAGGAGTTAGGGTGGTTGAAGGCTGTATGGGGTGTGATGAGCAGCTGCTTTTCTTTGTAGCTTTAGATGAGACTGAAACACATGGAGGAACTGTGGATGAGTTGCAAAGTGGAGTGCTCACTCTTATTCTTGGCACTAATGTGCATTGTAACCCTTGGAAGAAGAAGAATGTGTCTTTGAAACCCACAAATCTGGTTCCTTAAAAATATTTGACATACCAGCCAGACTGACTAACCCCCTCTCCTGCTGTGGTTTCCTGAAAAAGCATACTTAGAATTACTCCAGCAGGAATATCCAGCTGCATACTAGTGTAAATCATTGTAAAGTTAATGGTTCAAATTGTACACTGTAAGTTGCATGTGACAAATGGGTCTGCTAAAGTGCATTCTGTGTATTCAGGTTAGCAGCCTTTTGCATATGTATTTGTCATGCTGATGTTTTGTGAATTTGCTTTCATGTGTTTTACATATAGTATATTGCATAGGCATATGTCTTTTGTCACTTACGTGTTTTGCTCATTCCCATCTCTGGCATGAAATGCTGCATATTAACAAACTCAATGTTTGCTTGTTTCATCAGCAGGTGTGGCTGCTTCTACTATATGGAGGGTACTAACTGTGAGGATGACTTTGGCCCCTTGAATATGCACTGAACACATAGCCGTGCTGTACGCCATGATCTGTACATAACGGCACGTGGAAGATAGAAGCTAATTTTGCAGTGCTTGTACGATCTCCACTGTGCTTCACAGATGAGGTGCTGTGCTGTAGATCACAAACAATTCCTTCCCTTCTCCATACTCTTTCCTTCCCATCATTATGGAACAAGTTGATCTTTGTCTCGTCTGTCCGTTAATGTTCTTGCAGAACTGTACAGGCTTTTTAGATGTTCTTTGGAAAACGCCAATCTGGTCTTCCTGTTTTTAAGGCTTACTTATAGTTTACATCTTGTCGTAAAGCCTCTATTTCCTCTTGTGAAGTCTTCTCTTGAATGTTGACTATGACACAGGTACACCTACCTCCTAGAGGGCATTCTTTATCTGGCCAACTCTTGCAAAGAGGTTTTACTTCACCAGGGAATGAATCCTTCTGTCATGCGTTCAGCAGCAGACTCTTACATCCACAGTGCAGGAAGGAGCGCTACCGCAGGTCATTCCTACCAGCAGCTGTCAGACTGCACAACGCAGTCTAAATTGGTTAATTTATTTATAAATTATTTATGTATATAGGGTTATTTTATTTTTTTTATTTGTGTACATAGATTACTAACTTAATTGTTCTTGTCCTTCTTACTAACTACTTGTTCTTCTCCTATATTCCCCTTGTGATAAGAGCTCTGTAACACTTAAATTTCTCATTTGTGGGATAATAGAGGTTTATTCTATTCTATTCTATTCTATGCACCATAGTAGTTATTTGTGGTTTCCAAGGCCTTTTGGTGTTGCTGAGCCCACCAGAGCATTCTTTCTTTCTACTAATGGACCCGATGGCAAAAACATGAGGTGTGGTCAGATTAACTGTCACTCTGATGGGCTCATTTTGATTTCTTTCAGCCTAATGGTGGCTTGCTTCACCGGTAGTGACAGCTCTTTGGACATCATATTGGGAGTTAACAGCAACAGATTCCAAATGCAAGTGTTACACTTGAAATCAGCTGTAGACCTTTTATTTGCCTGTGTGTACACGAGGGAGTAACACACACCCGGCCATGGAACAGCTTAGCAGCTGATCGTCCAACTACTTTTGGTCTCTTAAAAAGGCAGGCCCACATATAACAAGTGCTGTAATTCCTACATCCTTCTCCCAGTTTATATGTGAATACCCTCAAAGCTGAAAGTCTACACTTAAAGCACATCTTAATTGTTTCACTTCCATTGTGATGGCATCCAGAGCCAAAATGATAAACACTGTCACTGCTCAAATAATTCTGGACCTGGTTAGGGAGTTTCCTACTCACTGCTCAGTGCTTCACTTGTAGTAACTGTACAGTTATATTAGTTTGTGTGAAGGTATCAGTTGTTTCTCACCTGGCTGATGTGGACTTTACTGCCCTATACCAACTGCTGGCTTACTGCACTCTCTGCTGACCTGCTCACATCTGGTACTGTGAGTCCATCTTAGTTTGTGGCATCAGGTGGCAACTCCAGCTCCATTTTAATGAGTAAAACTTTCCAAGATCAATCTTGGTCTAATATGCTTAAAATTTCAAGAAGGAAGTTCTTATGGTCAAGATGGCTTAAATGTATGGCAAAATATAATTTAGTGGGTTTTAAAGCTGTGCTTGTAACAATTGTTCAGCAGTTTAAAATGGTGCTAGATTGTGCACACAGAGTCGGTGCTTGCTTAATGACTGGAACCGCTTTAGTTTATTTGAATGGGAATTTGTGTTCACAAGTTGGTGCTTTAGAGGCAGAAGTAGACTGGACAGAATGATGCCTCCAAGTAGGTGAGCTGCCAATCCCACTGTTTGAAGTAGCGCTCTGCTAAACTGTAAAACAGGATCTTTACGACCTGCACGCCAGAGCCGTTTCATAGGGGCTCTTCAACCTTTTTGGGTGTCATCTTTTTCTCTGATCCGAAGAAGCTGCGAAGCCTTAAAATCACTTCATGGCAATTGATGACATGGTGCTGTGGTGGAATTTGGCAGTAATTGGCAGAATGTGAATTAGTCGTGAAACCAAGTCTATGTGAAGTGTATGGCACAAAAGTCATCATTGGTAGCGAGATCACGTTCACCTTGAAGGGCGAACACTAAAGCCGGCGCCATAAGTGTCATCTCATTTGAATGAAGTTTGACAGAGGATATTTTTGAAAGATGTTTCATCACATTTTTCATGCTTGGTTTTTATGCCAGAGGTACGTAGCTGTTTGTCTCTTAGACTGTGTTTGAACGGTGAGCACTGTTGAAGTATTGGATTGTCCTTCATAAAGACTTCTTGTAGCATCTCCTACTCTTAGTGCAACAGTGCAGTGCTTCAGCTCTGCCAATATACCACATAGCCCAGTGTTTGTTTGCATTTTATCCTCCACAGTCTGTTTGTGGGCAAGTACCTCCCCACACCTTGGCCTCAGTGACAGCCCCACAGTTGTCTCCTCATGTTATTGGAACCTCTGCTTATTAAAACTTTGACCTCTTGTCATTGTTTTCATGGAAGAGGCATTGAAAGGTCAACCTAGACGGCCAGCATTGAGTTTTGTGTGTTGTGTTGCTCCTTTGCTGCTGTTGTTTAACTTAACTCCAGCTTCCCTGCAGAATGTGCTTCCTCTAGTGGAAAGCCAAACCTCTGTGATATCATCCTGATCAACCTAGCTTATGTTTCAGAAGTGGACATAATAAATGACCGCACAGAAACTCCTCCGCCCCTAGCATCGCTGAATGTTAGTAAGGTAAGGAGCATCAATGGCAACTCCCAGTGAAACTCACTGGTACCGTTCATTTGTGCTGTTTAGTTTCCTTTTGAATAATGTGTTGGGGGGGGGGTTCCTGGTCAGTATGTATGCATGTAACAAAGCAAAGTCTTTCTCCAAGTTGTATTTTTCAGTTTATATGCCGTATTGACTTGACATTAAAAAAAAAATGGAGATGGTTGCCAAACTCATCTCCCCCATTTACCAGTGTTGTACGTTCAAGGCTGTCAAACCATTTTTTCCTTCAGCTTGCAGCTCGAGCACGGATGGAAAAGGAAGACAAACTGTCCCAAGCATATGCAATTAGTGCTGGAGTTTCTGTGGAGGGCCAGCAGCTTTTCCAAACTATACATAAAACGTAAGTGCGTCTCAACATGCCGTGAATTGTATGAAAGTCACTCGGGTTATATTCTGACTTACTTTTTCACTTTATGAAATAATGGCGTTAACGGCACTCTTTTGATTGCCTTGTGTGTTTCGCTGTCTGTGAGCTGTCAAAGGTAAAAGTTCTTTTTCCGGTTTCCCAGCATCAAAGACTGTAAATGGCAGGAGAAGAACATTGTCGTGATGGACGACGTAATCATCTCACCACCATACCAGGTGGAGAATTGTAAAGGCAAAGAGGGAAGCGCGTTAAGTCATGTACGCAAAATAGTGAGTATCTGTCTTATCTTCTGTTCGCATGCCTGACTAAACATCACGAGTCCCTCTTTGTTAAACCAACTTAACGTGCTGCACTTCAGCTACTTGCAATAAGAGATGCCATGAAGAAAGAACTCTGCAAGAGACATGCGGAAGAGCTCATACCCACAATGCATCATTTTGTTTTTTAAGTTCTTACTCTGGTTGTTATGATCTTAGTTTTTTTTATTATTATTTTTTAAATGTATAAGAGCCAGGGAATTGAATTTACCTGGAAATAATTATCATCCATTTAAATCACGTTATTGCTTTCCATACACTTGTACGCAAAAAGGAGGGGTGCATCGGTGTACTTTTTAACATGCGGCTTCTGCACGTCGCGTTATTTATGAATAATCACAAAGTACTAGAGGTGTGTAGCAAGGAGCAGATGTTCAGAATTGAAAGAGGGTGCACCCTGCTTTTCATGTCAGTGTAATAAGAGTAGCTGATATTAGTGAGTTACTTGTAGGTCATTTGCACAATGAAACCAAAGTCCTTTGCTTGCTTTATGTGTTTAGAAAATCTGGCATTTAAAGACACAAACAAACTTGTAGAACAAAGAGGCATTATGGGTGTGGATCTCTTCCCAACCTGATGTTACGCTGGTTCTTACTGTAAGAAGGCAGTTGCATCACGTTTGGCATTAAGTTCTGTGGAGAGCTGGGGAAGATGAGTTGAGATTACTTTTTGTATTCACCTTCTGTGCAGAAAGCAATGTCTTTCTGAAGGTGTCCATCTCCTTGTATTCCCTCAGTGAAGGTCCCCTGTGAGTAGCTGTACAGTAAAGGAGAAATTGTATGTTTTTCCATTTCACAGGTTGAGAAACATTTTAGAGATGTGGAAAGCCAGAAGTCCCTGCAGCGTTCACAAGCACAGCAAAGACAGAAGGACTCCACTTTATCATCCTGAGCTGCCTCAGCTTTCAAGGTCCAGCAGGAAGAGAAGGAAGGCGACCAAGGCAGTTTGTCTCCAAACTCAGCCCGTGGTCCACAGCCGCTGCCTGAGGCCGTGAGGAGGGCCGGGGCCTCCGGCCTTGGGGACCGGAAACCTTAAAGAAAAAGACAAAAAAAAAAAAGGATAAAGTTAAAATTCTCAAATTAGAGTTTTTAAAGATAATTTAAAGAAAAAACCATAATGTTCCTTTGAGTAACTTTCCATTTCTCTTTCCTTACCCTAAACCTGATTTTTCTACCCTGTCATTTTTCCCTTTGCTCTCTATTCCATTTCATCTCTGGGGAAAAAGACCAGTCAGAAATGTTAGCTTTATTTTCTGGTTTCATTTAGCTTTTTCCATGTTTCACAAGTTTCTGTATTTAAAACAAAATGTGACTTGAAATACCACACTTGAAAAAGGACATTTTCTAAAATAAAAGTAACAAAAATTCTGACTATAATACTGTATGTAATTGTGTTTTGGAAAAGGTTCTTTTTAACATATATATATATATATATATATATAAAATATAGGAATAGAGGATGACCAGCTTGTAAAATCAAGTGAAGTAAAAAGAATCAGGCGTCATTTTCAAAGATCCACTTTAAAAATAAAATAAGGATTTGTTTTTCACCATAAAATGACTTTTTCTACCAAGGTTTGAGAAGTTCAAAGTATTCCGTGGATAAAATATTATCTTTCCTTGCTGTTCTCCCAGCTGGCAGAAGATTTTTTTTCTCATCTTTTTTATTGTGCAATTCCAATGCTGTTTATTTTTCTGTTACTTTATTTTGTACTAGTTGTCCCATTTTGAATTTTATTGTTTAAACCAATGTAGCTGGTTAGCGTAGGTGCTAAGGGGCATAGCTTGTGTTGTGCAGTTCCGGGGAGCTATTCTGGGGCGAGCAGTTGAGCCTTTCACAAGGTGTCGTGGGCCCGATGCAACAAAACTCCTGTGAAGGGAGGTGCCCATTTAACCCCGATGAGATACTGCACATCACATTGTTAAATCGTGTGTAGTGGTTAACTTTGATGCCATTGACTCTGTAGGCTAAGGAGATGCAGACTATTGCAGTGGTTCAATAGGTTCACTGTAGGTCTGATTGTGGGGCTGCCGTGTTGTTAACAGGTCAGCGAAGAATGAAGGTCAGGGTGTCGGATCCCCTTTGGAGCACCAGTCCCTTCTTAATAGCACTTTGTGTTTCTTATGGATCTATGTATTTTAACCCTTGCTTGCTGAATGGTCCCAGTTGATAAGGTTAAGAGGGTATTATTTGCTTACTATTTTCATTGTAGCTGAAGAGTGGCCCTTTCTTTTCAGCTTTTTTTTTCCTTCATCTCTTGCCTGGAGAAGTGCTCAGTCCAGGCTTATAAAAGGTTGTTTGAAAGTCAGTAAAATCAGTAATAAGGGCATCAACTGGGGTTAAGGGTGGTGACCTCAGTCGGACTGGGTTTAGGTACAGGTCTTGGTGCTTTAAGGTCCTCAATTCTCCACATCACAATATGTCTAACAAGACAGCCACGGGTTTGTCAAGTACAATAAATGGATCCTTCTGTTAATTTCTGCTCTGATCTGCACAGATGCCGCATAGCCTGTAGACATGACCCAGTGGGTCAATAGTTCCTGTCATCTTCCTGCTAATGCATTCCATCCTGTTTTCAACCTGACCTTATTGGCATTTCTGCAGGATTACAACTCTTACTTGGGTCTATTTACCTGCTTTAGATCATCTTTGGGCTACGGTGGGGTAATGAGTCACATTCAGATACAAAGTCAATATACAGTTTTTATTTTTAAGGAGCAAGATCACAAGAAGTCTCCAGTGTCAATTCTTCAGATTTGATTTTGTTGTTAAAGTTGTCTTACTGTATTTACAGATGACACATGCATTATTTCAATCATTAATGTCACAGCTTAAATACCTGAACTGCAGTTTTACATCTAACCCAGACAGACTAAATATTTGGTTTAACATGCGCTTATGCACTTTTGTTTCTGTTTGCCTGGAAAACGTTAGAACAGCTGATGTAGTTGAGCCAACCCTGTTTGTTGGCTGCTGGTCTGTGTTTGAAAGTCATGGCAACAATGCAGAATATTGTTTATGGAAGCGCTCTTGTGCAGCTTTTGCAGCAGGGGCTTTCGGGGCAGGAAGAGCAGCCGTCCAGAGTCCCGCAAACCCAGCTGTCCCTCTCCCTCACACCCGGGGATCGCGTCAGTCGCCATACATTTGCTGCACCTTCTCCTTCCCTCCCGAAAAGATGCTTTATTGCTTAGTTGGCTGCTGTACATTTAACTGAAGACCTTTGCTTGTTGCATAACCTGCACAGGGCCACAGTGGGACTCGCAGGCAGCCCGGGAGGTAGACCCTGCAGACCGATGCCAGCAAGCGACTTGATCAAACAATTTGTTAAAAAGAAATCAGTGAAACATCTGGTTTAAGGGAAGCAGAATGGAATTTCAGTAGAAACCATATTGTATGTGCACTCTTGGCTCACATTTGTTACAACAGTCTGTCCCACTTTAAGGTGGAAGAAGGCATCCCTTCAATGGGCCACTGGTCTCTGGGTCCTCACAGGCCCCTTTCCCTGCTAATGTGAGCACCAATGTTTCTAGCTGCTTCAGCAGGTGAGGTTCCCTCCCCTCCCACCAGGTACAGTCCGGGGGGCAGAGCAGGGCACAGGGTCGCCCCTGGAGCATCCCGTCAAACTCCAGGGCGCGGTGGTGGAGGGGGGTTACTTGTACAAGCTTTGAATTTGCCCACTGGTTGCTGGATTATGTAGATGCAATGTGTGTAACTTTAAAATGGATTCCGCCAGTAGATGCCAGGGTGGCACCGCTCCCTGTGGACTAAAGGCGGCCTCGGGAGCGACATTTCCACGGGTCCTTCCCGCCGCCTCTACCGCACGTGTTAATACACGTATTTGGAGAAGAAATATTAATTCACGCGATCCGGGTGACTTCGCGAACGAACTAAACCCAGGACGGAGGAATCGGCAGCGCAAAACGAAGAATAAACGGCCGCGCTGCTACGCCCCGCCCCGCCCCGCCCCCAAAACCGGAAGTGGCGCTCTGCGCACTTCCGTTTACAAACATGGCTACCAGAAAGCAGGTCTTCCGGCTGCTCTCCCGGTTCGGCGCGTTTATTTTGACCCGTTTTGGCTTTTGGAACTGTTTCAGCATGCTCATGTTGTTCGCCGAACGCGCGGACATTAAGCGGTAAGTAAATCCTTGGCATTAGTTGCATTGTGTACCACGGCAGGGTGGCTCACTGTGCGGAGGGGAACGGCAGCACGATCGCCTCAGAGGTGAAGCACATAAAGACCGAATTCTAATGAAAGCAGAAATGCTCGTTTTCTCCCTCTACTCCCTCTTTATTTGCCTCATCCCTGTGTCTGAGACCAGGTACTGTGAGGTGAGGTGAAAACAAAGCTGCCGCTGCTGCTGCTTACACTGACGTGGTCCACTTTACTGTTTCAGTACCAGGGGAAGTGCCGTGGTCAAACAGAAGGGACGTTTTTATTTTACGAGGCAGCAGTCCTAGCCACTACTTCACCTGCCTCTTTAGTTTTCTACACAGTGTTTAATTTGCTTTTTGCAACCGAGTGCGGTTTTTTAAAATAAAAATATTCCTCATTATTGACCTGAAAACATGTCTGATGCAAATGTTCAGGTAGCTGGAGACTATTTCATTGTTTTAAAGTGGAAGAAAAATACTGTGTCTCCAGCTCATCCCAAAACCCCCAACCAATTTCCCAAAGTATCACTAAAACAGTTAAACATCCGTACAATTCCGTGCAAAATCTTTTCAGAAGCAAATTTGTTATGGTGAGTTCTTAATTTGGATGCTGATTTCTGGGTATAAATTTCTGCTGTTTGTTTGAGCAAATATTTGGATTAGCGAGAGCACAGACAGGAAGGGATGCCTGCATTTTGGTATCGTCCTTAAAATGTTAAGATAATGTTTCACCTAAACCAGTTTCCCAGGTTTACAGCTTCTTTACAGCATCGGTCTCTGCTTAAAGTTTTGTGCATACTTTATTCCCAAAGGTTAAAAAATAATGTTTTCTACCCTAACCCTTCACGCAAGCGATTGCAGCTGCGGTCAGTGAATGGTGTCTGTGTGTGTCCACAGGAAGCCTGACATCCCTGTGCCTTATCTTTACGTCGACATGGGAGCTGCTGTGCTTTGTGCCAGCTTCATGTCCTTTGGGGTGAAGCGAAGGTGGTTTGCACTGGGTGCTGCGCTGCAGCTGGCCATCAGCACCTACGCGTCCTACATTGGAGGGCAGGTGCACTACGGCGATTGGCTGAAGGTTGGTGCTGAGGCAATGCATGCTTTACAGTACAACAGAAAGCCTCTGCACATCAGCTTACCGTGTCTGTGTCCAACCACCCAGGTGAGGATGTACTCCAGGGCCATTGCCATCATCGGAGGTTTCCTCGTGCTGGCCAGCGGCGCAGGTGAAGTGTACCGCCAGAAACCTCGCACCAGATCCCTCCAGTCAACTGGACAAGTGTTCCTGGGGATCTACTTGATATGCATGGTAAGCATGGCTGTTGCTGCAGCCTGAACATTTTCACCGTTTGGGGTTAAGATGAGCAATTGCCTTGTGAATGTGTTTTTCTGTGCTGTTTTATTTGACTCTGGGCTTGAAAGAAGAGCATTAGTAGTGAAGCAGTTATTGTAATGCAGTCTGATTCCTCTGTATGGCAACAGCAAATGGAGTGAGGTGTGCAGTTGCTCACAGCAGTGCTGTTGCTCTCCACCAGGCGTATTCTCTCCAGCACAGCCCAGAGGACAGACGGGCCTACCTGAACCACATTCCTGGAGGGGAGGTTATGCTGCAGTTACTCTTTGTGCTCTATGGTGTGCTGGCCCTCTCCTTCCTTTCGGGCTACTATGTGAGCCTCTCCGCCCAAATCCTGGCCACCCTGTTGCCTTTGGTGGCTCTCTTCATCGATGGCAATGTGGGCTACTGGCACCACAGTCAGCGCGTTGAATTCTGGAACCAGATGAAGCTGATTGGACAGAACGTTGGCATTTTTGGGGCAGCACTCATTCTGGCGACTGATGGTTGACACCCACAAAAGTGAGGAGGACTTCTCAGGTGTTGATCGCCATCTTGACACCAGTCTTTTAAGGAAAAGATTGTACTGCATCTCTACCAGACTCTTTATCTAATGTTTAATTTTCTGCACAAACAGGAACGTTTACACATTTTCTGTGTCCAAGACATTACATGTTAAATCTTAAATTATAGAATATTATTTGTACAGTTGTTTTTTAAGCCATAAATTTGAGTTGCAGAAGGCTGTTTTTATAACACTATTGTGCTCAAAAAGGGAACATTTTAGATGTTTGTTGAATGGTTTTTGGTAAGGCACAGGGAATTGTACTTGTCACATGACCTCAGCATACAGCCTTGTCCAAATACAGAGCCTGTTCCTGTCAGTGTAGTTTGTGGCTTGGCCATTTCCAATTAAATGCTATATTTTTACTGTGTAAGACAGGCAAAACAGGTTGTTTTCTTGTTACTTATTTGCTGTGAGTCACTTGCTAAATCATCTACTCTGAAGCACTGAGAAATAATCACTTTTTTAATATACTTTTCCTAATTCGGGGCCTTGTATATTTTTTTGTAGGAATTTCTTTTCAGGTAATTCTGCTTTATTTTTAAATGTACACTGTATATTTCAAATTCTTTTTCCATGCAGTCATTGCTAATGTGTGACATTCAGTGAGGGTCAATACTGTTGCTTATATATAAGCTATTGTTATACTAATAACTTTTTGGAAGTGGTCCACAAATTACTGAGACGCTCTTGGTTAACACAAGTGGAGTACTATGCAAACCAGTACCTGGTTACCATGCCTCCCTACCACATTCACATAGCTACTGTAAACAAAAATACAGTTGTTGTGCCTCCTTTTTTATTTAAAGCCCTGCTTCACAGTGCAAAGGGACTGAATGATACAAAGACAAAAAGAAAGCAACCAGCAACACCAATTCAATTCAAGCCTCTGCTGCCTGTCCATTTGTTGCCCTTTTTCCATGGACCTTCTTCCAGTTCCATGTTCCTGAGGCCAGTAGTCCAGATGAAAGCTGACAACCTGTGTTAAGAGTCAGGTAAGTGTGACAGAAACTGATGGGGCATTTTGTTTCTAATTTTGGGTGTTTTATCTATAATTTAGCTAAGATTAATGAAGCTTTATTATTAGTGACCAGACTCTTTTTTTTATTTTTTGGTGTTTTTCTTATGAAGAAATTCACGTGTAAAGTTTTGTGGTAGAAGTTAAAATGTACATCACATTTAAATATGAAAACATAATAGAGACCTGGAGTATTAGTCTATATAGGACAATAAAGATAAATGGTACAAAAAAACACTTCCATAATGAAATTATAAATTAGTGCCCATCCCACCATATTGCAGTGCATTTTAAATCCTGCTAAATATTAAGCATAAATATGATTTCTGTCTCATTATCACTTAAACTTTTTCATCAAAGGTACATAAACGTGTGTTGCTATGACAACTGTCATTTCGTGCTGAGAAAATGAGCTTTTGTGGCAGCATTGATGACCACTTAGGACCTTCAGTTCAGTGTTGCCATTTCTTTTGACCTGAACATTTTTTTTGATGCTTTTCACCAGAGATTCACCCTGTTCAATTCTGTTTGCTTCAGTTGATCCAAAGCAAATGTGCACAATTATTTTTATTAAAGTGAATTTTTTTTTTCAGTTCCATTAGTTTATGCAGGTAGAAGGTCACGCTCGCCAGGATGATGCGGAAACTCTTGACTCTGCGTAAAAACATTTTTCACAGAGGCACAGAGGAAGAGCAGGACACAGACAACCTAACAAGTCAGTAACTGCCAGAGTGCTAACGTGTTTTTTAGCGGAGGTCAATGGATTTGTCCTTATTTTACAGTTGCAGAGAAACAGTTTGTCCTCTGTAATGAGATGCAGCAAGTTGAAGTCTAAGTTTGGTCATTTTCTGACACCTGGACCGAAACACAGTATTTGAAAAGCCAACCTATGTAAAATATAGTGTGTGATAATATGACTGCTGAACTGCTAAATTTAACACTTTTGGTTTTGTTAGTTCATGAGATACTGAAGGCATTCATATGAAGAACCACATATTCCTTCCATCCATTCATTTTTGTTAACTGCATGTCCTGAGTAGGGCGACAGCAGTCCTCAACAAAAGCAAATATTTCATTTCTAAGTAAGAGGCAACTGTAACAGTCAGATGGACTCAATAACAATGCCCGCTAAGTAGCCATGTGGTAGCAGAAGGGAGCCTTTGGATGTCGTGCCATAGTCGATGTTGCCAAAAATGTGCACATTGACTCCTTCCTCTCGTCGCTGTCTTCTGTGAACAGACTCAACGCGCAGTAGCTGTGTGACACTTGAGCACAGGGTCAGGGGTGTCTCATTTACACCTTCCCACTTTCTCAACGTTTCACCGGTCGTCCTTTCACTGCTTCAGCATCTCAATGATGAGTAAGTTCTACGTCCTGCTTTTTCCTGAACAGAGAAACTTAATAAAGGGGTTCCAGTTCCTCCTGATGAACGCGTGACCCCATAATGTACTGTAGGCATCCGAGTAATGTGTGTCCGTCAATTTTGTAGGGAATGGGACAGAATTGAGGAGACCATGCACAGCTCCGTAAGCCTCCTTTTTTGCAATTGTGTTCGTTTTAAACCCAGGTGAAGAAAAGTTTTTGAATTCTTTACTAATCCAACTCTGTGTCATTGCACATTCAGATGTAGAATAAGGTAGAGTGTAAATGTGTACAATGAAAAAAGCCCTCATTTTATTAGAATATAAAAATGATACAAAGTGCAAAAGTAAAGTGAGCACTGAGTTTACTGCCGTCCGAAGGCCTTAAACACTCAGCCTGCAGCATCTCCCTCTTTGCCTTTACAACAGATGACAAGAAGCCAGTTCACCACACTGTGCACAGACATCGTGGGATGGGTGTCAGAAGCTGCCTCAAAAATCATCTTGCCGGCCCTTGCTCTTGTGCTGGACGTCACCGTCACCGAGAGCAGCTCCCCCTCTACGGTGTCACGGTCCCAAAGTCTGATGTTGGTTTTTGTTTGTGTCGCACAAATATCTTACTGTTAACCTGTATGTGTTTTTATGTCCTCTGTACGTGTTGATGGAGTTAAGAATATAATGAGTGTCAGTTGCAATTGCAGATTTGAAGAGTCCCCGAGCTTGAAGGAGCTTTCAAGTGAGGACAACATCTGTGAAGCAAGGCAAGCTGAGAAGAAATCCACTACTGGAGCTGTAGCTGCCAAAGAAATGAGCTCTTTGAAGTCAGAGGATGCAGAAGAGAGCAGCTCTGCGGTGGCTCCGGAAGCTGCTTTTGACAGTTCCACCATCGCTGTCGACTTACCTGCCAGATCACCTGACCATCGGGCCCTCTGCCAACCCCCAGTGAAAAATGTACAAGAGAGCAGTGTTGCTAGCAGCGCCAAGAGGTCCACCACAAGCTTTTCAGCTGAAATCCTTGCTCAGCTGTCCAGTAAATTTTTTGAAGGTGCTGGCAGTGAGATGGCTGAACCTCTTCTCGCAGAGGACATGTCTGCAGCAGCAAGTTCCTCTGTCTCCTTAAAGTCAGATGCAGACTCTGCAGCGTCTGACATTGTCACTATTGTATTGCGAGACCTTCACAGCATGTCGGGGTTCGATTTTAGCCCCGAGTCGGGTAGTACATCACCGCAAGTCTCTAGAAATATTTTTCAAACTATGCGTTGTAAAATAAGGGACTTTTTCAGCGACCTCCATCCATTATCTCTCAACAAATTGTCAAGACAGTCCGATTTGAAGGAGTCTTACGCTGAAAAAACCACGACGAGCACATTTAACGGAGAGGCTCCTGTGTCAGGAGCCGAACGCACTGCTACCAATATTGTAGACATTGTCCTGCACTGGATTACCCAAGATCCGGGCCAGATCACACCTGTCACTCCTCGCACGAGTAAATCCGGGCCAGAACTCAAGTTTGATATGCTGCTCTCCAAAGAAAACCTCCGAATGTTGTCACCCCAGCTTGTTGGCAAAGTGCACCGCCTCATTATGGAGGACAACGGTGCCGTCCCTGTTATTACTTTAGCAGCACGAAGAGTCAACTCTGATTCAGCAATTTTGAAGGCACGAGGTGGGCCAAGGCTGGAGCTTGCCAGAGGAGCTTTCTCTGAGCTAGTTTACATCTTCACCGAGAAGTGTGTGAGGAAGCTGTTGCAGGAATGCCTCTGCTCCCTTTCTCAGCACCGTCCTTCTGCTAGCGTCAGACATGTTACCACTCCGGTGGCTTCCAGCAGTCCGGCACGGACTGAGCAGAGTTCACCTCAAAGCGAAGCTTCAACCATTCCTGGTGGAAAGAGCCCCAGAGAAACTTCATCACTCTCTATGAGCTCCAGTCATCTGATGCAGCTTGTGCTCAGTTCGGCCTGTCAAGATAAAGTTTCAAAACTTCACAGTACACAAAGCCCCGAAGAAGCTTTGAAGCCCTCCTTGCAGCTCAGCAGTCCGAACATGGAGACATTAATCAATGTCATGGCCCAAGAAGTGATAAAACTGTTGCCGGAGAAGATCGATGACTCTAGCCATGGTGAGTTGCTGACTTAACCGCGGACAGAAATGTGACTGGGCAGGCATGACATGATTCACGCTTTTCCGTGAAGTTCTCCCATGGTGAGTCCGCAGTTAGAAGTTCCTCAACGCTAATAGGATCTGTCATTTAACAGGCTGTTCATCAGCAGGACAGCACCCTGGCATTAACAGTGTAAAGCGAATAAACAGCAGCTCACCCGGTGGCTCTGAATTCGAGGTTAAGACTTTGGCCAAGGCTGTGAGTTAGCAGTTAGAGAAGGATCATGTTAGAATACAAACTTTTTACGTTTTGTTAAAATGTCTGTAGAAATGAGTACCCCTGTGCTTAAAGTTTAAATAATTGATTTATTATACATTAAAAAGATGTATTATGTTGAACTGTTGTATTTACATTTCTTTGGCATTTTATGTTAATATTTCACCCCATTTTACAGTTCCAACCCATTCCTGAAAACTGGACTTTGGGAAGTTGGCAGAACATGTAGGGAAGCTGTTTCCTACTATTTTAAATGGGCTAAAAATATGTGTTTCAACTGCACCCCCTCCCAAGAAAACCCCCAACCAACTTCCTCAAACATCACTAAAATGCTGTAAAAAAAAAAAACAAAAACAAACAAAAACAGTTAGCAGTAACATTCGTACAGAAAGCTGCAGCAGATCCCACTCCTTCACGCTCGAGGGGTTATTCAACATTTCCCCACTCATGGTGTGCTAAAAAATAAAATAACAATTGAATTGAACGCAATTGGCTGCTGAAATTTCCACTTTGTAGTGAAACAAAAGTGACGCCAATTGCCGCACCAACAGAGGGCAGTAAAGCAGATTAAAATTGATGTATTGGATAAGAAGTGTCTACGGTCACCATGGAAATGAAAGGCACGATACAGTTTGAAGGGGCAACAAGCTTTGCGTGCTTAAAATTCCTAATAAACATCTGCAGAAAATGGGGGTGGAAGTGAAAGGGGAACAGAGCCCAAAGAGGAGGCAGCGCGTTGATGCTTGACAGTCGGCTAGATATTTCTGCATCGCTTCCACACTTGAGTCGGAGTTAACAGGAAGTGTCTGCAACCTGTGTTGTGGTGCCATGTGGTTGCGACGATTTCTGGTGGTGGTCTGCTGCTCAACTTCTCAAAATTGCAGAAACGGGCAAGCCAAAGGTTGCTGTCCCAAAAGCAGCAGCTAGTGCTTTTGGCCACCAACTGTCACAGGGCCTTGAACGTACAGTATATTTACAGTAAAGCAAGCTTCATCCCTCACATGAGGGGCTGTTTACGAGAAAAAGCTGCTGGGGCAGCTTGGGGTGATGTTTATTGTTGTCAAAAGCAGCTGATAAGTTCAGTACAGCGGCATTTATGCCCAGCCTGCAGTCATGCTACTCCACAGTGGGATCCACAGTCGTGCTTTCTCACCGCACCTCACCGCTGGTTACTGCTGAGGAGCAGGCAGTCAGGGCAATAACACCAACCTGGAAAAGACACTGCGGCAACTTTTAAGAAAATGGCAGAGCGGGGATTTGTGTGTCTGTAGGTTTGTTTAACAGAAGGCAGTGTGGAAGACCAGCGTTTACCGGCTCAACCCGGTCACCACCCGACTCATCCGCCTTGTATCCCAAAATGACATTTTTATTCAGCCTTTAGCTGACGCTTTTCTCCAAAGCGACATGCAGTGTTAAGCTTTTTTCACCGAATAAGCTGGGTAATTTTTACTTTACAGTTCAATGTTGGCACTACAGGAAGAGATGGCCTTTAAACCTGAAACTTCAGAGTTTTTGTAGAAATAAACCGAGTCATGAAATGGATAAACCCGGTTAATTAAATGGTGGAAATGTATGTGTGTGTTTCAGGCAGCAAAGAGGAAGCAGGAAACCTGTGCTCACGCCGCTGACTTTTACAGACAGTTGTGACAGGTGAGCACCCCAGGTGGGGGGATGGCTGGATGCTCCGCTATGGTCACGTTCTCCTGCTGGGGATGCTGTAAATAAACAAAGGACGACTGTACCCTGTGTGTGTGTGTGTGTGTGTGTGTGTGTGTGCGCGCGCAGTGTAGTTTACATTTCCACTTCGTAAACTGAAGATGAACCCTTGTGAAACTTTCACAACTCGAATGAGTGTGTCAATGCATGAATCCGTATACGTACGCAGTGTGTAACCGTGCATCCATCTGTATGTGCATAGATACACATGCCTACACGGTAGTGAGAGAGACGACACCTTGGGGTTTTTTGAGAGGGGTTTTCCTGCATGTTTAGGGGCCTGCAAGCAGCTTATACGCTAAAGACAGCTGAGCTGCATTGCACAGGCTGGGTGTCACAACCGAGAAGAGCGATGGTTTCGCAGAGTCAAGATGCTCAAACTGTTGTGTGTTTCCTTGTTAATCTGTTTTTGTTACTGAGGGACAACTCCAGAAATAAAAAAAAATAATCACATATATTGCACAGATATACAAAATTTGTATTATAGGTCAACCAGTTCATGGCTTTTCGCTTGTCAGCCACTTTAATGTATTATAAAAATGTTTGGTGTTGCTGTAGTTAATGCCAAGGTGGCTTAAGTATTTTTATTTGGGATTCAGGTGCTCTTCATTATGAGGCATTTACCTATTTATTATTATTTATTTAAAGTTACTCATGATGTGGATGAATATTTACAGGAGCCGTTCTGCTCCAGCGCTCGGCCCAGAGAAGCATCCCCGGCACCTCTGAGGCGGTAGCCTCGCAGTCTCTGTTGCAGGAAGTGTCACTGTCCCTTGTGGCAAAGCAGTGTGCACGCTATGAAGTGACATCTTTCCTCAAAAGGCATGTCAGCGTTTTTCTCATCTTCCGCTTTCAGCATTGGGGACAAACCAAACTTGTATTCACATGGCCAAAGTACCAAACCGCGATGTCCAACTGAGTCCCAACTCTGCAGCGCAGCAACCTGACGCCAGGTGGCCCAGCTCTGCCTAACCTTTCCAGACGCTCAGCTGAATAAATACAATAGAAATTAAATTGGCGCAAACTGGGCCCTCAATTCACAAGTACAACTGGGATCTGAGGTCCGTTGGCAACGCTGTTTATTTTAACTTTAGTGTTACTTTTGCCACCAAGTCAGAGTCAGGGAAGCTAAGTGGCGTCTGCTTATTTACAGGTGTGGCTCTGTAAGCCCCTCGGACAAAAGGTATAATAAATAAAAAATACTCATTCATCCGCATCCATCCATTGTCAAAAACCTGTTATCCCTGCACATGATGCTACGATATCGCAGTGCAACGTTATTTTTCATTAACAAAATTTAAACTTTTCAAATTATAGAAAAAAACTAGTTTCCACAGTTTTCCATCAAATTCTGTCTTGTAAGCAAAGTTTGTCCACTTTCAGCCAATTTTGGTGTTTTTTATTTGCACAATCAGTGAAAGCCTAATAATACATGTAGTCGAAGTAAAGTAGGTGGCGAGGGGCTTCTTCCTTTGAGTCGGCGGGTAGAAAGAGCGGTGAGGGTGAGGACGCTGAGGTAAAGAGTTGGTAATGTGAGAAGCGGCGGGGTGGCGTAGTGGTGCGTGCGGTAATGGAGGGGAGCAGCTCCGGGACGCCTGAGCCGCGGTTGAGCCTTCTGGAGGAGTCGTGGGCCTAACTCGACGAAATGCCGACGAAGGAAGGTGCCCACTTGATAACCCCGATGAGATGACGCGCCATTGCTGCACCACGCCATGGTTGGCATTATGGTTGGTGGACGCTAGTTAGCTGGTGAGTAGCGGTTGGTAAGCGTGCGGGGGGGGGGTAGGACGGGTTAGATAGGTGTCAGGATCCCCTTTATAAATCAAGCTCCTGGTATTTAGCACTGTGTGTGTTATATGAACCAGACGGGCTTCAGTTCATTTATGGGTTGCAGTAAATAAAAATGCTTTGTAAGGTATTTCAGCATTTTTATTACTGTAACTTTGAGCTGTTAACGTTGGAAGTGAGTTTAGTGAAGGCGGCCCTTTGGCTTACTGATAATGTCCCAGAAGCGCGGGTCATTTTTGCTCTGCAACGTTTAAAATGACAATTTAATATGAATCAATGACTGCATCTTTTAAAATTGAACAAAAGTCGAATGTTCGCAACATGAGGAATCTGTGTATTTAATGGGCAGCTTTGCCGATCTGCTTCTTTACATTCATTCATTTCTGTTATCAATTTATCATTCAAACAGTAATTTTTAACATTTTAAATATTTTTTAAACTAAAGCAAAAATAATAATGCAGTGTTCTTTTTACACATCTACAAGATTTTCTACTGTGGAAAAGCAGCTTTTGGAGAAACGGCGTCCTGCCAGGCACAGGGTGGCCAGTGAACGTCCAGCTCGGTCTAGAAGCTTCAGCCAGGATTACGAAAGAAGGCTGCAAGAGGGGAAAAAACCCTCTGGTGGGTTAAAAAAGCATCAAAGCCCAAGGAAAGACGCTTTTTGGCAGAAACTGGTTCAATCGTGTGAAGCATCTTTCGTGTAACAGAGATACTGAAGGCGCAACTAGAAGAGGAGCGAGAAGCCGCTTAGGGTTTCACTTATTTTCAAGAAGCTCCTTTTCTAACCTGTTACCTCAGAGAATTTCACAAAATAAACATTACATACTGTACCATTAATGAAACAAGTGTATGGGGAGAAGATGGGAAGAAGCAACAAAGCGCTGACCTCTAACCAGCTGCTTCCCCACCATTCCTGGCAGGATAACAGGAAATAATGAGCGGAAGGACTGGTGCGTCAGCAGTCTTTGGACATGACAGCTGACTCTGGACTCTCCGTGCCTGTCAGCGGGTGACGTCGAGTGGGTTCAAAATTGCTTTTGGCCTGTGTGTGGGTCCTGTCTACAGTCTACCTGGTCATGCGCCGTCTGCCTCCAAGACCCCAGGCCGCTGCCACTTTGCACTGGAAAAGCAGCAGCTGAGGGCGAATGGACCGATTTTGACAAGTGAGGTTTGGGCAATATTTATACCAGACTGGGACATGAAGCCCTAGTTTCAGGAGAAGTTTCCATACTCCTGGATATCCTCAAGTCTTTTCATAAGACACCCGCCATGTTAATGTGAGGACACCTTTGACGTGAGTTTATGTGAAGACTAATGGGGGGGTTTGTCTTCGGTGCTGTCAGGTGAGGACGCCCAGCACAGCATGAGCTCTGAACAGCGGACAACGGGCTTTTCGCCAGCGCGCAGTTGCTGTTTGCACAACTGAGGACGAAGAATAATGGCATCTTTTCCAGAAGACCACTGCTTAGGTTCGTGCAGCCTTAACTTGTGGTGCGGTTCAGCACTTAAATGATCTGGTTGTGACTAAAAGAAGAGGTCAAAAGGGTTTCCTAACCAATGAAGACACCCAAAGGCGATAAATAAAGCCACACACGCGATTCCGTTGAGGAAGTGACCTGGCCGGGTGAGGTCAGTTAAAACGGGTTTGTTGACGTTGAGGAGAAGAGGGACAATGTTTCTGGGGAAAAAAAAAACCCAATGGGAAAAGCCAGAAAAAAACAAGTTTCCTTGTCTATTTGAGGGCTGATAGCGGATGTTGTCTGAATTTTTCCTTTATGCCTTAAACCTAAGGCTAAGCAAAGCAGCATCTGAGTTTCAACAAACACGAAAGCAGATGTGTAAAAATGCCCAGCAGTCACCTTCAGTCCACTATGAAGAAAAGCCGGCGTTTGTGCGAGTTTACGCACAGCTCCAGGAAAATGGCGGCAGCGAGGAAGCCTCGACATGCCCTGAACTTCGTGGGGCAACAAATATCTCAGCCTATTCTGAAGTACCGGGAGCAACAGAGAAGAACTTCATGTATAGTTTACTGTAAACTGGAGGTCTTGGTCACACCCTTGTAGCCCTGCAGCCCTTTTTTCTTTCCTGTGAATGCTGTTTTCGAACTACAGAATACGTTTAAACTTGCAAAAAGCAAATGTAAAAACTACATTTCATATCCATAACCTTCCCTGGAGTTGAATGCTGCTGCAGTTTTTAAATGAATGTTTTAAACTGTTTTTTTTAGGTGTCTTGGTTTAGTTTGTTTCCGTTTAGGCCACTGTTTTAGGACCGGAGCGAATAAAACTTTATCCGTCCCTGCAGGAAAATTCACCACAAATCGCTGCGCGGCTCTGATGTTTCCGATGAGATGGATACACTCGCACAAAACAAACTACCTGTATAATCTGTTCCACATTTTACAGACACACGTTTGAATTCTCAGCGGAAACATAAGAATAAGCAAAAAACAAACGGCTGAAACGAAAATGTTCAAACGATGAATTAACCGAGTCCTCGACTCTTTAACTCCGCATCCACAGGCAGACCGGCGTGACACCCTTCCCCTGTGCCGGAGATGTTCAGCGCGGCGTGAGGAAGCGCCACGCGGCTTAGGTGGGGCACCTGAGAGATCTGAGCAGAGGTGGTCCTTCCACATCTTCTTGGAGCATCTCCACGGTGTCTGCAATCTAGAGGGATTTGTCTCCTCTTAAAGGGAAGCTAAAGCTCTAGAAATGGAGGACGGAAGAGCTCGCACACCACAAAGTGCTCTCATTTCACCCTGCTGGTCTTCGAGGAGGCCCTAAGAAAGCCTACAAAATGAAGGCTGCTGCTGCTGTCCAAGGTTGACAACCTGACGGCTGCTGGATGGGCAGGAACGTCGGCCGCATTCCTGCTGGGGTTTCACACGAATATTGGGGTTGGGAGGTTGGGCTTGTTGAACACTGGCAGAACCCACGCACACAGAGAAGACAGGCTTCACTAAAATGCTTCTATTGTGTTTTTATGTCAAAAATTCATGTTTATTTGAGTTCATACAGCTGCAAAGATATGATTAAAAATGTAATAAATAAGATGGCATTCATATAAATTGTAGAAAACATGCCATCTGTTAAAATATTCAGTTATTTGCTTCTCCAATGCAAAATATAATGGGTCGCATGAGCAGAATTTAGTCAAGAGCATGGCTGTGGGTTACAGCTCACTTGGATGCAGAGGAAGGAGAAACGACCCCGAAATCGCCTTATTCTGCCTGTGGTCCAGTCACTCGGAAATTCTCTATCTCAGTTATGTGCACGCTTAAACTTTTATGTTGCTTATTTTCTTTTACTTTTCACGGTGTATTTTTGAAGAGAGAGAGCTTAAAAATGTATATATCTTGAAAAACATCTGTATTATTTCTTCGAAGCCGTGTAGTTACACGCACACGCCTACAAATAATAAAACACGGTTTTTAAAGTCGGTCGGGTCCACAATATTTTACTCCGAAGGCAGCCAGAAAGTCCACCACTGGGGCTGCGGTCGCGAACCGGGAGGGGTCCACTGCTGCTGTGGCACCCTGGCAGGGTAAAAACACCCGGGTTCGTTTGGAAAACTTACCCATTTGCATGACCTGGTAAGAGGTGACTTTTCCGTGGGCGCAGGTGACAATGCGAACGGCGACAATAACGTCGAGGTGCCGTCCCGACAGGTATGGGTGCGTTGGGACCGGACCGCATGACGTGTTCGTGGCATTTCCTGCGCGGGGGGGGCAGGAGGAGGGGTCGCCGCGTCGCGTCGAGCTGAGCCGAGCCGAGCCGAGCCGAGCCGGACGGCTGCTGACTTCGCCTTTCGGTGCCTCCTCCAGCCTCTCGTCCCCGCCGCCCTCCGCTTCGCAGCTTCTCTCTTGAGGAAAACATGGTTGAGGCGCCGTGAAGGAGCTTCGCGGTGTTTTGTCTGCGGTCTCCCTGCGCCGGGAAGCGGCGGGACTCTGGACGTAGACCCCTCACACGGGCCAACAACCAGACTGCGGGTTCGAGGAAAACGCCTGAAAAGGTCGGTGTTGCGGGGTTGTTTTTGGGTTCCGGGTGTGGGCGCCGCTTAAGGCACCGTTTCATGCGGCTGCGTTTTAATGTGGCGCTTTGCGTAGCGGGAACCGATTCCCGTAGCCCCGGGGCGCGGAGAGCGGCCGTGCCTGCCTCGGGTAACCGCGTCTGTCGGCTCAGATGGCGGCGGACGCTCGTCCGGCCATTTCTGGCTCCGACGCTCCACTGCAGCCCCGGCAGTGACGCGGTGACCAGGCCCAGTGTCCGGCGATGAAGGACCCGCCGTCCATCTTCTCTCGCGCTGGACACCCGCGCCGTCCCTTTGTCGTCCTCAGCGCTGCGAAACTCAAGTTTTACAGCGTTGAAAATAACGAAACTTTAGTTTATTATATCTTTTCCGCCGCGGTCGGCTTCGGTTGTGCTCGAACGCGGCAGAACTTCGCTCCTTTGTTTGCGGGAAAACTTTCCTGCTCGGCATTAAGGGCCGCAGAACAACCGCGGTCGTGGGGAATTTTGTCCATTTTGGGAGCCTCTCCCTGGGCAAACTGTTTTCGGGGTTTTCACGCCCAAGTGAGGGGGAAAATAATAGCTTCGGTGTGGAAATAACGTTAAATAAAGTTTAAATAAGCACACCGATGGCGTTAACGCTGGTTTCTACGCGTTGGGTAAAAGCAGCAACTTTTCCTCAGGGAGTCGCTCCGTTTTCAGTCAGCGCACTTGGGACACATCGTGCGTAAGAAATATAAGAAGAAAGCAGCGGTTTTTTTTTTTTTTTATTAAAAATACAACATACATTTGGCTCTGACTTGTACGAACGCTCAGGGCTGGCTTGCTTCACCCACGCCTGCGGTCCCTCTTAAAGTTTAAGCCGTCTTTCCTGAGCCTTTTCCTAGCTTTTTGCTCGGTTGTGTCTTTTGCCCCCTTTGCGCTCATGACCATTGGTAAGCCAGGAAATGTTTGCTCCGTGCGTCTACATTTCGGGTTGCACATTGATGTCATCTGAAGGTTAAAAATAAATGCCGAATTTATTTTTGATGAAATTCTGAACAAGAGGTGTTGAGTTGAGCTCAGTTCAAGGTTCGCTTAAGCGTGAGTGTTTGCTGTGCCATGTCCAAACTGTGGAGCGCATGAGAGGTGTGTGTGTTGGCGGGGTTAACCAGCAGCTTGAACCTTAAAACCTTAAGTCTTCGGTGGCCGCTTTCTTGCTATCCTGCTGCTCGAAGGTGTGATCTTCATTCGACTTGGACTGGCTTTCCCCCAAACCGTTTCTTTTTATCCCAGGTAGGATTTTAATGCCCTCCTCAAAAGTTATATATGCAACCGTTATTCTTTGTGAGCAGCGTTTTGTACGATGATTCAGTGTCAGGTGATGATTTACAGGGTGTTTTTTACCTGTTTATCTGTTTCAGGGTGAATGCCTTGAGCAAGGATGCTAGAGCAAGGGCAGGACTTGAACCCAGCACCTTTGCTTTGTCTCATGAGGAAAGAATAGGTTGAAGACATAACGGTCGATTTAAACACTCAATTTCATGAACAAACATAACAAAAAATGTACTGCGACTTCTTCATTTTAAGCTGCTTCTGAGCAATCCTGATTTGTCCCGTTCTCGTTCCCAGATGCATCTGTTTGCCAGGAAGCTCGGCTGCTTTTGCTTTCCTTGTCCTTCGCAGAAAGCAGGAATCTTCTGTTGTACTACTGGCGTATTCCATTCTGCATTTCCTCAATTGTTTGTTTTTGCAGAAAATGTCTATATTCGACTCGTTGCGGGCACGCGTGGTAGAGTCGAGCCGAGGAGCGGCGTTCTGCTACGCTGGGGAAGCCTTAACTCCCATTCCGGGGTTTTTCGTGCGCTTTGTCCTCTGCTTGCCCGACCTTGCGAGCCGCCGGCGTCCCTTTCTGGAGCTTTCTGGGAAGCGACGGCTCACTTTCATTAAGGAAATGGAGGCGCTCCCTTGTTGCGGATGCTGTGCAGTTGCTGGGGGGGTGGGGATGGGGTGGTTAAGGTGAGTCATGGCACCTAAAATGGCTCTGAACCCCCCGCATGGGCTGAGCGCTTCGCTCGCTTGTGGGTGGTTATAGCAGTAAAGGGCCACCCCTTTAAAATGTTTGTTTTCCGATATCATGTTTACATGACACGGCTGCTCCGCTGCCACAAGGAGAAGCTCAGCCTCTTTGCGTTTGCCATGTTTGTGAGATGCTTCTCCTGATCACTACTTTTAGCACAGTAGTAGTTAGCAGGGTGGTAGCACACGTCGCAGGAAAACCCTCCTGCAGGCCTGTGCTTTAGCCTGACTCCTGACCCCTGGCCATTTGTTGGGGTTTGATTTTACTGCCCGATGAACTGCTTTCGGGGGTGAAGAGGCCTGAGCGGCCCCTCCCTGCCTATAGGTAGCTGTGAGACTGTAAAAGTGTGTGATGTGGGGGCAGGGTTCTTCCCATCCAACCTTTGAACTGCAGAAACCCAGAGCAGGCCTGCCGCTTGTTCGGAGCCACATGAGCAACCTCTAGCTTTGTGGGATTCCTCCGGGTTCGTCTGCTGTGCCGACCCCCTCCGCTCGCTCGCTTTAGCTACTGCCCGCAGAGCAAAGAAGGCACTGTGTGTCATTATGTGGGCCATGTTCCTCCTGCCTAAAAAAAGACCCAAGACTGCCTGTGGGACCCATACGTTGTCTTTGTTCTGTCTTGGTAGCTGCTTAACGGAGCTCTGGTGTTAAACTACAAGGTAAAAGCAGGCAGACTGTTGTCTCGGAAAATGTAATAAAGTTTATTTGCCACTTTTATCCAAAATGACTTAGTGTTGGGTGGTAATATTTTTACGCAGGAGTGTAATTTTTACCATGCCAATTCAGGGTAGGTATTGTGCTTAAGGCTGCTACAGCAGCATTTGGGATTTGATCGTGTGTGTGTAAAAAAAAAAAAAAAATTTTTCACCACATTATCTCCCTATGTGTTGTTTCTTTGCTCCTTGTCATTCCAGGGATTTTATGGAGTTGCTATTCTAGTTTAGGGTCACGGCCCCACCTCCTCCTGTCGCCAGTAATGCTGCCTTGGTTTTCACCTTCCACATTCTCACCAGTTCTTCTCTCGATCCCTGGTGTTTCTGCAACTTCACCGCTATCACCACTGCTCTGTTCTCCTCCTTATTTATAACCACTATCTGGTTGGTTATCCATTACCTGTTTATCTGTGGAGATGTGGAAGCCACATAGGATCTCAGCTCTGTTGCTCTCCACCACGCTTGCCGGTTCCTCCCATTTAGATATACGTTGTTCTTTTCTGAAAATTTGAGCCCAACTCTGAGCCGTTTTCATTATTTGCCGCAAGTCACCTACAAGGACGCAACAGACACACCTAGTTTGCTGGTGGCACCGCTGTCCTTTCTTGTCTGCAGTTACTATCTCCACATGTTTGCTTGTACTTGGTGCGATGTTCTGTTCTCAGTTTATCTAGTGCATTTGTATTATTGTTATTATATTGCTGTATATTGTTAATGAAAGAAATGTCTTCTTGGGTATAAATGCTCTCCATTTTGATTGTTTGTGCTTTACTTGAGCAAACACGGGGCTGACTTTGTGGGCCAGCAACACAATTTTTATTCCTTTGATGGTTATTACATCTCTGACTTGGGTTATAAGCCGATTTCCATGAACGGTTGATGCTCATGAGCGAGTGCGCACCTGCAATGTTAGTAATAAGTGTATGAGGAAACTCCTGCCCTCCTCCTGGTGTTCCCCCTCTGACACTGGATTTCGTTCTGGCACTATTTTCAGTACCTTTATCAATGATGCAGTAAAAATTACCCTGCTGTATAAATGGAGACATTCATGGTGCTTAGCTTAACACTGCGAGTTACTTTGGAGAAAAGTGTCAGCTAAGTAAGTGCCTTTCTGGGAAGGCTCTGCATGCTGATAAGTGGTTTACTCCCTTCCCCCCCAGTTAAGGCTGTTGACTTTGGTGTAGTGTGCCTGGGTTCACCATTTTCGTGTCATGTCATTGTCATCATGCACAGGAAGCTGTGCCTCTGTCTGGCCTTCATCCAGCGCAGCACAGGATGCGGCTCACTGCAGACCCTATAGCTGCTGCCCTGCTGCTGCCCTGCCGTTGGGTGCAGGGCCTCCACCTGTATTGCTGTTCATGGCCTCTTTCTACATGCGGTTTGTACCCAGTGTGTCATCGCAGACCAGCAGAGCGAGCACGAGCCATTTTGTTTGACGGTGCTTGTGCTGGCAGGACGCACGCGGCCACTTGGATCTTTGCTTCGTCTCTGTGACTGACTCCTCGGGCAGCGGTTATTTTCGACATGGAATATCGGCGTACGGAAAAAGCCTGAGCTGAACATGCCGGTCACCTGATTATCTGCTGGTCTCAAGATTCCTTTTTTGAAAGAAACTTGCCAACTTGTAAAATTTGCAATGTTGTCTAAGTGGATGCACGCTCCTAACTAGAGTTATATTCACATTTAGATACATTTAATAGAGACTTTTCTCCAAAGTTGTCATGCAGTTAGTAATGCCTTAAACTGTGTGTTACACCTTTAACCAAGGTGACTTAGTTCTAGACACTGCACTACTGCATCTTCTTTTCTGCAAATGTTCCTTTGAGTAGGCCAGCGTAACACATTCGCACGCTGGGTGATCTGTTCACGAGTTCACCTGAAACACGTGACTTTGGACTGCGGGTGGAAGCCCGAGCAACCGAACGCATAGATCAGAAGCTGCAAAGCGCCAGCGTTACCTGCGGTGCCACCGTGTCACATTCGCACATTCGTGTGCGTTGTTTAAATTCTCTTTTGGTCATGCATCTCCTAACAGCTGTGTTTTCCTAGAAGTGATCCTGTTGATAAGTTGCTCTTATATGGTGGCATACACATAGGCTGCTGCAGTTTTTACGGTGGTTTTAACATCTTTTTGAGAAAATGGTGCTTTTGCAATCCTGTGTGGCTCGGGGGCAGTTTGTGGTCAGACCAAAGATTCCTTTTGAGGGGAACGAATGCCATCTCGGCATAAAAGCGCTCTGTTATTACCGTGTTGCCCGAGGCTCCGCAAAAGACGAGACTGCATGGACTTAAAAGCTGTGGCGGTACCTGGTTTTCCTCACATTGTGAATGCCCAAACATATATGCTGCTTGTTGCGATGTTTTCTTAAATTTCTAGCTTGGCGCTTTTGTGACCTTTAATTTTGGAAAACAAAATGAAGCTCCTTCCTGAACAGAAAGATGTTTTGTTTTGTTGTTTACCATAGTGCAGTCCAGTTTTACATTCACCTAGTTTAAACACCCCGTGGTTATTTTAAGCTGCTTTAAATGGAAACTTCAGAATCATTTTTAACACCACAGTCAAAGCAGGAAATGGTTGAGATTGTCATTTTCAAATTTCCATGCATTCTTGCTCGAGACGCTCCTACGCGGTCCGTCAGGCCAGTATAAACAAGGAATGTTCTGGTCCAGAAACTCCCATCTCCAAACTTGGGGTTTAGAACCAAGATGGTTACCTCATCTTTCAACGGGTGTTTTCATGCTTTTTGTTGAATTGGTTGAGCTGATCTCTGAGGAATGCATAATTTTACTTGCAGATGTTCTTGTCTGTTTGCTGCGTGCATAGTTTGTTCCTGGATATTTGGATTCTCGATGAGGCTCTTGAGGCTTTTTGCTTTTTTGGACGCTGCAATAGCTAGCTGCACCTCGAAGCTTAAAATAAATCTTATTTTAAGCTGTAAGCTTTACAATGAACGTGTGGTACCAAACAAGGTGGGGTGGTGCAGTTCTCTGCTACACCGTGTAGCTTGTTCTAGTGCCTGTTACAGCTGTGTGGTTTGCAAGTCTGCTGGTGTCAGAGGATCATCTGCGCATCTCCACCACTCTGGGCACGAGGCCACACGCTGTCGTAAGCGATGTTCTTCGCCACAGCGGGCTTACAGTGAGAGCTGGGCGTCGACTGTTATATCCTGAAAGGAGTGTCCTGGGGCAACGTGAATTTGCTGATGTGTGCAAATGTTCAATAAGGCTGAAATTTTTAACACTTTAGGAAGGACAAGCAGATATTTTATTTCTTTAGTGTATCTAGTATTTAAAGATGCTGAACGCTTACTAAGCAGTAAATACTACAGAGCGATCATATAGTAACTTTGGAGAAAAGCATCTGCTGAACATGAGAGGTCCACTCCTGGGTTACTTTGGAAATTTTAGTATGTTGCAAGGTTGGCCCATTGTGTCACAGCACTGGGTGGATAATGGAAGCAATAGCTCATGTGGGTGGACGTCCATTTTCCCAGGCTGGAGTGGGGTGAAAGAGCAGAGCATGGGTGGCAGACTAAGATGCGGTTTGGCCCTTTCGGGTTATACTTGAGGAAACCCGAGGGTCATCTTCTTCCTGTGTTGTCTTCAGTACGTGTAGAACCTATTGAACAGAAGTGCAGAGTGGAAGTGATGCGTACGTCTAACTGTACAGTGGAACTGGGCAGAAGTGAAGCACTTCATTGCAGCCTCCCATGTCTTGGTAGGTCCCTGCGCTCTTCTCTGTGTAGACGAAAGACCATGCTGGACCTGGCTGCAGCCTTCACAGGAAATGAGTAATTGGATTTGGGGGGGAGAGAATTCTGGGAACGTGAGATGGGTGAGGAAGTGAGCAGCTGCGTGACCAAATATGGAACTGCTTGCTCACTGCTTTCCTTTCGTCTGCTGGTAGGAGAGTTAAGCTTTCGGGAATGTCGGGTAGCTCTTGCCTGTCCCACATGTACCTCTGCCGTCTGTTTGCCGTTTACGCATGGGCACACACAGAGAATCTTCCCATCCAGTTGAGCCAACATCCCTCCTCCTTCCGTATTACCTTTGAGCAAGGTATTTACCCTGAACTGATATGGTAAAAATTATGCTCTTTATGGGAATAAATGTCTCCACTGAACAAATAAATGCTTCCTTAATATTTTATTTAGAAAGTTGAAGGTTCATATCTGACAATGAACCTTGTGACAGTCCACAATCAAACAGAAATGATCACATTTTAATCTTTAATACTCAATAAAAGTGGGCAAATGGAGCAGTAGCTCCAAAGAAGGCTATCCAACAGGGACTGAAATGTGTATTAGGGAAAAATTGAGGGGTTACCCAAGAGGATACATTAGTTTAACAGGTCCTCTCTGTGCCCCGGGAACCCTTTCAGCTCAGCTCAGAGCTCTTGAAGGTGAGGATCATGTCAGCCCTTTACCTCTTGTTTATGGTCTGCGACTTCTCAGACAATAATTCTGTTATAACTGTTCTTAGGACTCGGCTCCCATGTCGTGTGTGCGTGTGTCTACATTCCTTTGTCTGGCATCTCAGTCCTCCAAGTCCTGGTTTTCTTATTCTCCAGCATTGAGAAACTAGAGAAAATATTTTAGGCTTTTTGCAGAAGTGCCATTATGAATTTTAGTTTCCAGTTCTCTGAGCCAAGCTACTTGAAGATTTTTCTAAAATGGTGGAATAACCCCCCCCCCCCACACACACACACACACACACGCAGTCCTTATTCACTTGCCCTGTACTGTGGTACACATACTATGTGGTGTACAGTTAGTCAGACCTCCTGTCTGGGCCCATAAGTCACATTCTTATTTCCACAAGTTTGAACCAGCATTATAATAAAACAAATTCCTGGAAGAAGTTACAAGTTTTGGCAAGATTTGGTTGTCTCTTTGTAAACCTTGGGAGTATAATGTTGAACCTCAAGCAATGTACCCATTATCAATGGAGTCTTATTACTATAGATTTATTCTTTACTCTAATTGTTCACTGCTTCCTTTTTTACTTTATGCTTGTCTGCTCTCATTTAGCCATTATGTACTTAAGTATGTTTTTCTTTGTTTCACCATATTGCCCCATTGCGCCGACACGATGGCTGAAAATGTAGTGACATGTACTCTATGAAGTCTGACTATGACTGTCTGACTGTTTGTTTTGTTCTTGTTCTTTACTCGTAAATTTTCTTCTTTCTGGAATGTAACCACGCACAGTCTCCTGTTGAATCGGCGCATTTCGATGCATGGTATACTCGGTTGCTACGTACTTGACAAATAAACTCTTCTTGATTCTTCTTGTATGCGTATGTTTATTTTCCCCATGCAGAGATACTGCCTGCTGTAGAAAGAAAACACATCTATAACCAGTAACTCCCACTAAATGGAATTGCAAGTTGAAGACCTTGAATGGTGGTGGTTCTGAATACAAGCAGATAAGCAAAGTTTGGAATTTCTTAAAAGATATGACATGCAAGCGTGTATCTAGGTCGGTGTTGGATAAGCCTGGTGAAGGTGTGCAGAACTGTAATGGGCCATTTCTAAGCTTTTTTGTGTCTTGTTGCGGAGTCTCTAAAGAGCCAAGAATTGTCTGAACCAGATAAATGTTGACACTACCTAGCCAGCTATGTTAATTTTCCTTAATTTTAAATGAAATGTCGATCATACCAACCGGTTCTTACATTGAAAGTGTATTTGTACAAGTGCAGGTAAGCTGACTTATTTGTGTAGCAGTTTTGAGTGTGTGACCTTCAGTTGACATCTGGGGGTTTCGACTCCAGTGCAGTTAAGAATCCGGAAGCTGGCAAACATTGCTGGGGAAGTGACACAGGTCACGCCTTTCATCGTGTAGGAGAGATGCTGAGACGCTTGGCAGGGGGTCATGCCTCACACAGAGGGCTGCCCATTTCGGTTGCACCTCAACTGTCAGACTAGAGGCTTTGGTGACTGTGCTGCTTCTCAGTCACACTTGCACACAGACTGCACACAAAGCTCTCGCTCGCAGGTGTGACACAAACCCCAGGTGCTCTTGCTGTAGAACTCCTTTCTGAGAAGCTGCTCCTTCTTGCCGAGAGAGCTCTTTTGTCCTGTTTCGCTTGTTTCCATTCCCCAGCTCTCCTCTTTAACTTTAACCTTTGAAGTAAATATTTGTATAATTTCTAAAGTCTCTGGTTTTTATGTCAGGTTATTGTTACTTGAAGGTATCACAATAGCCCACGTGAAATGTTTAGTCTACACAATTGGTAAGTTTCTCTTGTTTGGATGGTGCTGGGAGCAGTGTCGCCTCCACTGCTGCCTCGTGCTGTTTGTAGGACAGCTGGCGTCGTGCTTCTGGATGCCGGAAAGGAAATGGCATCGAACTGGATGCTGTTTGTTTAATTTATTTCCCAGGGACATGCGGTTCCCTTCATGTCGTCCTTTATCATTTCCAGCCATATCCCACCATCACATGCTGAGAAGGGAACATTTTTACATTTGCATTTGTCTAGCTGTGACTTTTTCTCAAAATATCTTGCGTTACAAAAGTCACGAAATTCACAGCTGAGTATTTTACGGCTTCTTGTTGAAGCCAGAATTTATGACTTTCCACTCATTTTTTCTGCCACTTTGAGGCTCTACATTTATGTTCAGTTACTGATAATATAACTGCCTGTGCTGATAAGTGCTATTTATCCTTGACATTTACATTATATTTATTATGTTGAAACTTTTTTGAAAGTACATTTCTAAAGTTCGTCTTAAAATTATTTAGACACAGCTGGGTAATTTTTACCGTATCAGTTCAGGGTAACTACATGGATCAAAGGCACTACAGCAAGGAGCCTGGATCCTTTCAGACCGAAGTCAGGAGATCTTGTTTGACTGCTTTGTCTGCAGCAGCTTGTGCGAAGCTCTTCTTCACGAGGCAGGACATAATGTTGACAATGTCCAATGAAAGGACTGTGTCTGTGTGTGTAGTTCTGCTACAGACCACTGTGGTAGCTAGATGGAGGGAAGGCGACACAGGAGACTCAACCGCTTCCTAACCACCACCTCATGTGACCTACTTGTGTGCTCACTTTGGGGTTTTTTTTTTCCTTTTTTCTTCTTTCTAGATGGATCTGAAGGTGCTACTGATTTTGTTTGGAGCAGTTTGTTACAGCAGTGCTCAACAAGGTAAGATTTCTTTTCACATTTCACCAGAAATACCAGGAAGGTTGGCCACCTACTAGTATTTAAATCCCAAAGGTTTATTTTTCTCCTGTTCTTCAGACTGGGAGTCCCCCCCCCCCCTTTCACTGCACATATTGTTTGCAAACCATTATTTTTGCCTCTTGGTTTTGTTTTGTCACCTTAATATCATTATTATTCAGTGAGTACATCACAAAAATAAACCAAACATTTCTCTTTCTTGAATTCTAAATTGAAGACACAAACTTTTGTTGCAAAATCTGTCACACTAAAAGCCAGTGTCTGTTGTTACATCTTGTCTGATTCTGAATAAATCCTATGCTATTTATAAGGAATCAAAATGTCCCACATGCTCTTGATTTTATCTACATGAGTCTGGTAAGTGTGTGTGTCTGCGTGTGTCATACTCTGGTGGTCTGGTTTGCGGTGTCTCATGGATGAGGCATGCGAACAGGCTGACTGTGATGATGTCACTTCCCTGGAGCTCCTCCATCCTTCCTCCTCTGGCAGGAATGTTCCAAGGAGGCTTCCAGCTATAGCAGTTTCTGCCGACTCCATGTTAAATACTGTTCTGCTGTGGTGGGTTGGGAGGCTCTACTCAAGTACACCTCTCTTTCCTGCTCCCATGTGTTTCTGCTTCACACAGATGGAAACGAATGCATCAAGGCAAACGCAAAATCCTGTGGCGAGTGTATACAGGTCGGCGAGAAGTGCGGCTGGTGCAAGGACCCTGTAAGTACTACCGAGACCTCGAAGGCCGTCGCACTTTGTTTTTATGATGCCCTTCTCTACTTTTATAGACAGGCTGTGCCCAGGCATATGGTCAACACACTTATTTTTACTTACACCCATGAAGAACCTGGTGTTTAAGACTAAGGGCATCGTTCCATATTTTCCCTCTTGACTCTTTGGTTCCTGGAGAACTCTGTTATGGTGTTCAGGTGTGTCCGAAATCCTGCCTGCCCTTCTGTGTGGGCTGTGTTTCTGCAGTGTTGCGCAGACAGGGCTGTCTCCATGGCTTGGCAGACACCTAACAACAGGCCTCTTGTCCTCCCTGCCTTACTGTACAACTGCAGCCACACAAAGGGCTTGCTGTGCATTGTCACCATCCCCATTTTTAGGCAGGCCATTTATTCTACTTCTGTTTGAGAAGTGCCAAATTTGTGTTTCCCCAAACAAGTTTTAAAGTGAGTAAGGATGTTTTAGATGTGTTAAGTAGGAAGCTAATATCATTCTTCAGTTTTTGGGAGCCAAAACAGACAAATCTCTACAGTGTATATTTTTAAACATTAGTTGTTAATGGCAGCAGTTGTGTTAGTATGGTGTGCCAACATCCAAGCTCTAATCCGGAAGTTCTGGTATTTATTTGCAAGAGTCTTGCGTCTGGTTCATTACTATGTGCTGGTGCCTTCCAAATAATATCCTGCTGATGTATTTGTCCCAATATTCCTTCCATTTTCAGAAAAACTGCAAATTGTCACCTGATATTATGACGTCCTCCTTATGCATTATTATGGGTGCCTGGAATGTCTTAATCTCCCATACAGATTTGAGAGATATCTTTTACCTTGCTTCGTCAGACAAATACAGAGGGTGGGTTGTCATGGGGCAGTTTTTTTGCTGCCAGAAGTTGTTCAACACAGACAGCAGTGTGTTATCGTACAGAAACAATTGGTTGTTTTCTCCACACCTTGGTATGTTTAATGGTATCACTCAGTTGAGTTAAAGTATAGGGGGCTGATGGGTAACTAGCATTATATAATATATTTAGGGTTAGCAGGTGGCATAGTGGTTAAGGACCCTGCCTTTTGACTTGAATGACCCTGGTTTGAACCACAACTCCTGCTGTAGTAGCCTTTAGCAAGGTAGAAAGGCCTAAATTGATACTGTAAAAATCTGCTTTATAAATGGGTAAACCATTGTAAGCAGCTATAACACTGTGAATCACTTTGGAGAAACAGGTTAGCTAAATTAATATATGTAAATGCGAACTCTTTCTTTATACATCAGTACAGTACCAGGAATGTCACCACATCTGCACTGTTACATTATTAATATCCTCAGTACAGTTCACTACTTAGTTTGCAACAGATAGTAATAAAAATTCTTGGAACTTTTTGACTCCACCTTAAACTTAATATGTAGTAGAGGCTGTTTTTACTTAGAAAAATCATACATAGCTGCATTCAGGGCTGGTAAAATACGTGACATTTGTGTGTCTAGCACAGGGCTGCCTTTCTGGAGTCATCAGTTTTTCAAAAGATGAATGGAAGAGGCAGCTGACATTTGGCTCTCTTCTCCAGGACTTCCTGAAGCCAGGAGAGCCCACATCTGCCCGCTGTGATGAGCTGGAGTCACTGAAGAAGAAAGGCTGTTCTGTGAATGACACAGAGAACCCCCGTGGCTCCAAAACAATCAACAAGAACGTGCAGGTGACCAACCGCAGAAAGGGTGGTGCTGAGAAGCTGAAGCCTGAGGACATCACCCAGATTCAGCCCCAGAAGCTCACACTGAACCTCAGATCTGGTAACACTCATTTGGACTCACCTGTGTCACAATAGTATCATCCAGTCAGGACAATGGGGGGGCGGGGGTGTGTTTAGGTCAGAGTGGTTTGCCTTGAAGGTCCCAAGTTTGAATGTTACCAAAATACAGTAAAAACTACTCAGCTGCATAAATGGGTAAATTGTAGTAGGTACCTTTATACTCAAAGTTAGTTTGCCGAAAAGTATCAGTTAAATGAGTTAATGGAATATAAATGTAATGATCTTCAATAATTTTGGACATTTAAGCTTTTAGTGCAGAACCTCTGTCTGTAAAGCTATAGAAAAATAGGAAGTGGAAAGGCCTTGATGAATATAATTGATAGAACATGAAATCCTAAACTGTTCTGTATGGGAAGCAGTTCAGAAATTTGTACGTTTAGTTTTGCATATATGCTATTTTTTAAGCAACCAGATGGGAAAAAAACGTAGCCTGTGTTGGTTTGTGACAAACACAGTGATTTCCTTCAGGAATAATGAATCTTTTATCGTTTAATCGTTTTGCCCAAGCAGCTGCCAAAGAGCACTGGACATCAGAAAATGTGGTTATGCAGGTTCTTCATCGGAACCCATTGTCCACCTAAATTCTTGCTTTATTTCTCTCAGGTGAAGCGCAGTCCTTCAATCTGAAGTTCAAAAGAGCAGAAGATTACCCCATTGACCTCTACTACCTTATGGACCTCTCCTACTCCATGAAAGATGACTTGGAAAATGTCAAAAACCTAGGAACAAGCCTGATGCTGGAGATGTCAAAGATCACATCAGATTTCAGAATTGGTAAGAACTACTGTAGTGCTTCTCAAAGTTCCCGGTGTACAATGTGGCTTCCCCATGCTGATTCTCGGATAGATTCGTATTCGCACTGATGCTCTCCGATAGTGGATTAAGATGGTTTTTCTTGATGACCCTTCAGGCAAAAACCAAGGTTTAAAACAGAAAAATGAGTCCTGTTGGTCATATTTTTCCCACTACAGCCAGTCTGACTTGGTAGACGACAGTAGTTGCATTTAAATTACTTATTTTTAAATGCACAACCAATAACAGTGTCATTAAGTTTGCTTTTTAAGGCAATAACACACTCAGGTTTATTGGTTGCTGAGCCAGGCCTCTTAAATATGTGGGTCCTCTTTGCTGCTGTCTGGTTTTCCATTTTCTCTTATTCATCTTGGTTGACTGCCTTTGGGTGGTAGTTTATGGTTTCACTTCCTGCCTTAGGCTTTGGTTCCTTTGTGGAGAAGACGGTCATGCCCTACATTAGCACCACACCAGCCAAGCTGCTGAACCCATGCACAGGTGACCAGAACTGCACAAGCCCCTTCAGCTACAAGAATGTGCTAAACCTCACAAGTGATGGGAAGCAGTTCAACACACTTGTGGGTCAGCAGCAGATCTCTGGTAACCTGGACTCCCCTGAGGGTGGCTTCGACGCCATCATGCAAGTGGCAGTTTGCGGGGTGCGTGTCGAACCCTTGTTTTAGCTACAAGCACATTTTTCACCAGGTTCCACTCATTCTTCATTGTAGTGTCGTTTAATCGTCCTGTTTCGGCACCATGCTAACCTGTCTGGTTATTCCTCCTTCTTACCCCCTCAGAAGGAGATTGGCTGGCGGAATGTGACCAGACTGCTGGTGTTCTCCACCGATGCCGGCTTCCATTTTGCCGGGGATGGCAAGCTGGGTGGGATTGTGCTTCCCAATGATGGAAAATGTCACCTAGAGAACAACATGTACACCATGAGTCACTACTATGTATGTGTGGTTTATTACTCTTGTTTTCCATTGCTCTTTGATGCTTTTTTGTTGTTGTTTAATTCACATTTACAAAATAAATTTAATGTAGCTCTTCTTTTCTTCAGGATTATCCTTCAATCGCTCACCTAGTTCAGAAGCTCAGCGACAACAACATCCAGACCATTTTTGCTGTCACTGAGGAGTTCCAACCAGTGTACAAGGTAGGTCAGCTGTGTGTTGGCCATGGGTACAAAGACTTGGTTTCTGGCCAGAGAACAGCGCCGTGTCAGAGTTTCAGCACATGGTCTTTATTAAAAGAGAACCAGCGCTTTTGTAGCTCGGAATGCTTTCTTCCACCTCCTTGTGCGCACTTGCATGCATCGTCTAGCTCATGGCCATGACCTGTTGGGTTCCTTCTAGGCCAAAGGATGCCCTTTTATGGCTTCTTACTGCTGAATTATGGGCTGTGTGCCAGCTTCTTTTTTTATTATTATAGCGGTCTGTCTCGGTTATACAAACTGTTGCCCTGCCCCAGTGCTGAAACTGAAACAGATTCTAAATGTAGCCTTCACTTCCATGATGGCTATTTCCAGACCTACCATAGCTCTTCTGAGGGAGGTGCAAAACTGTCTCGCAGACCAGGAAAGCATTACCAGTTTGTGCCAGAAATGCATGACATCAGGAAGAGTTTTTCTGTATCAGGCTTCCTCGTTTATTTTTTACATCTCTCACCTTCAGGAGCTGAAAAATCTGATTCCAAAGTCTGCAGTGGGGACTCTGTCTGCCAACTCCAGCAATGTCATCAACCTCATCATTGATGCATACAATGTAAGTGTGTCTGCACCACAGTGAGATGTGTGACCAGTGTCTGCTGTTGGTTAAGCTGTCATTTAACGGCCAAGTTGTTTTTTAAATTTTAAATATGATGTATGGCTTTTAGCCTGGATATTGTGAAGGTAGGTTTAAAAAAAAAAAAAATCAAATGCACAATGTTAAATTTAACCTTGCTTTTTGCTTTGCAGTCTCTGTCATCCGAAGTCATCTTGGAGAACAGCAAACTGCCAGACGGTGTGACCATTGCGTACCAGTCCCACTGTAAGAATGGGGTGGTGGGAGTGGATGAGAATGGCAGGAAGTGTTCAAACATCTCCATTGGTGATGAGGTCAGACCCCCCACTTATGTCAATGTTCTCACTTCCTGCTAATGTGTTTAACACACCTGAGCCATCTGGAACTGTTGCTGTCCTTTCCTCAGTGCACTACCTTTTGTTGTTTTGCTGGTTGCTGCTTGTGTGTGTGTGTGTGTGTGTGTGTGTGTGTGTGTGCGCGCGCAGTAGCAGTGAAAGTGTCTGTGCCTATCTGTTATGCTTCACAGCACTAATAATCAGAAAAATCCTAGTTAATGTCACAAATCCGTGTTGAACTGCAAATGTGAAACACAAAATAACCGAGTCCATAAGTATTCATCCCTTTACTATGATGCACCTAAATCAGTTGTGCAACACTTAAGCTGAATGGACATCACCTGTGAGCATTTAAAGTGATTCATGTAACTTTAGGGTAAATCAGGAAGGTACAACATTTGTTTACTTGCTCTGTTTAGTTCCCACTCCATAAATAAACAGTTTATGATGACAAAAAACTCTTGAGCACTGCTATTAAAATTATTTGAGTGGTACACACACATTTGGGTTAATATTGAATCATTTTAATTTTTGTTTTGTATCTTCTCACAGGTTTCCTTTAATATCAGCGTCACGGCACACAAGTGTCCCAAACAGGGCAAGTCGGAAGTGATCAAGATCAAGCTGCTGGGCTTCACAGAGGAGGTGGAGATTGTCCTCAATTTCATCTGCGAGTGCGAGTGCCACAAACATGGTGTACCCAACAGCAAGCAGTGTCATGACGGCAATGGCACCTTTGAGTGCGGGGCCTGCAGGTGCTCCACTTTAGTTTCTGGACTCCTTTTTTGCTCACATGGTTTATGTTCCGGCCTGAATTCCATGTGTGCTGGAGCAGCTCCGTTGTCTCCAGTTTTCAGCTGTCCCACATTAGCATGAGTCAAGCCTCCCATCTCTCTCTGTCAGGTGCAATGATGACCGCATTGGCCGCCATTGTGAGTGCAGCAGGGAGGAGGTGAACAGTGATGACCTGGACGCCAACTGCCGCCGTGACAACGGCACTGACATCTGCAGCAACAATGGGGACTGTATCTGTGGCACATGTGAGTGCAAGAAGCGGGAGAACCCAGAGGAACGCTACACGGGCGAGTTCTGCGAGTGTGACAACTTCAACTGCGACCGCTCCAACAACAAGCTCTGCGGAGGTAAGCTGGCTTGTGGCTGTCGCAATGATCTGAGCTCAGCCAAATTTGACCGAAACCAGACCAAAAATAAACAGGCCAATCCGTTTGGTTACTTGATTGGCTCCAGGTTGTCATTCGAATCCTCTCGCTGACCTAGTGTCTGTCTCCCCAGGACATGGGCGCTGCGAGTGCCGAGTGTGTATCTGTGACGCCAATTACACAGGCAGTGCCTGCGACTGCTCCCTGGACATCACCACCTGTCTGGCCTCCAACAAGCAGATCTGCAATGGCCGTGGCACCTGTGAGTGCGGTACCTGCAAGTGCACTGACCCCAAATTCCAGGGGCCCACGTGCGAGATCTGCCCCACCTGCCCTGGTGTCTGCGCAGAGCACAAGTGAGTCTTTTGGGCTTGAAGCTGGAGGTGGTGCTTCTGTAAATGAGTAAATCATTTCAAGTAGCTTAACCCTGTAAGTCGCTTTGGAATGCGTGTGCAGGTATGTGTTGTCGGCTTTAGAAAAAACATGAGAACTCATAGAAGTGGGGTAGAGGTTTGGTGGGAGGTAAAGTTGATCACCGGGGTTAAATTGTTTCCTGTTTTTAATTTGTCTGCATACTTTCGCCTGCTATTTACTTTGACATTTCTGTGTTCCTGGGGAGCATTGCTGCTCAGCTGACAGTGAAACCCGAGCCTTAAAATGCTGCGGTGTGGCCAGTTAACTCATGGGAGGAATGGTCATGGTCAAACCATGAGCAGCTGTGACTTTACCCACACTGCACCATTCTGGTTCTTCACCGTTACTCACAGTACCTATAAAAAGCATTCTCTCTCTCAGAATTCTTAATGTCTTATTGTTTTACAACATTGTTTGTTCACTGTTCATTTATTTTAAAAAAAATTTATTTTGATTCAATATAATCAAACAAAATGTTCACCCTCCTTGGACTTGACACTTTTTATAGGTACTGTATCAACTATAAAAATATCCATACCAATTTGGTCTCAGCTCTTGTGGATCCAACAGTGCATGGAAAGACCTTTAAGTGTTGCACTAGCCACCGTGGTACTCTGATTCATTTCTGGTTCTGTGTGCATCGTACACAGGGACTGTGTGCAATGCAGGGCCTTTGGAACTGGGGAGAAGAAAGAGACCTGCGAACGCGACTGCAGCTACTTCACGCTGAAGAAGGTGAAGGACCGTGAGGAGCTGCCTGAACCTGTGCAGGCCTTCCCCCTCATGCACTGCAAGGAGAGGGACAATGCTGACTGCTGGTTTTACTACACCTACACTGTCAACAACACCGAGAAGGTTGTCACCGTGGTAGAGAAACCTGGTGAGTAGGCAGTTGGCTTTATGGGGCCTTTAAGGGACTGGAAAGGGCATCTCTTGGGGATACCCTGACACCCTGTCCAACAACGCTTTAATGACAGAGTGCCCAGAGGCTGCAGACATCATTCCCATCGTGGCAGGCGTGGTGGCTGGCATTGTGCTGATCGGCCTGGCCCTGCTGCTCATCTGGAAGCTGCTCATGATCATCCATGACAGGAGGGAATTCGCCAAGTTTGAGAAGGAGAAGATGAATGCCAGATGGGACACGGTAAGAGCTGTGCCTGGGAATTCTCTTTCCCTCATTTCTCTTTCTCCAGGTAGTTAGTTTGATTTCAGACACTGTTTTTATTATTCATTACAGATGTCACCAGGGACTCGAGAGAGCTTAGTTTTTCCGTTAGATGGGAATAAAAGGCAAAAACTCGCCTGCAGGGTGTGTCAGACCTTAAGTAGGTCTCCTCAGGCCCCGAAGTCTTTAAGAAGCCTATTTTCGGCTTCTTCGGTTCAGGCCCTTTTGCTGCCACTATTGAGGACCCAGAAAGAACTTCAGCCTCTAATTATCTGCTTAGAATCAATTTCATGGTTTTTCTTTTTAAGCCTTTGGTGTATTGCCAGCAGCAAATGAAGCTTTAAGGCCACATTAGGTGCTTCCTTTGTCCTTGTCCTTAAAGTAGTGCTGCCCCCTGTAGTTCAGTCATTCAAATTGCATCTTCAGAGGACAAAATGGGAGCCTGAAGGACGCTGACAGTGCGTCTCACCCGGAGCCTGGAGGGTGGAGCACTGTGGCTTCAAGGGCCTCTCATTATGGTGCACCGCAGCACATCAGCACTCATGGCAAAGGCACGTTTGGCTTCCAAGTAGATGAAAGGCAAACATCCCTGAAGTGTTGGGCTGTCTTAATTCGGTGTTAAGGTGAACAGAGTAGAGAGATCACAGGAACCCTGGTTCTGAACGGACCTCTTACTGACTGCAAACAAAAGTTCAGTGGCAGGTCATGTGAAATGCATCACTGATGACACCAGGGCTCTGCCTGTGAAACTCAGTTTACTGCCTTTTTTGCACATTCAACCCTTGGCTTGTGTTCCCATCAAATCTGGGCCTTTTGCAACTTTTATCAAATATAAATGTGGTTTTGCCATTTGATTGCCGTAAGGCTATGTGTCATTGTCCACATAGACATCTGAACGCATAAAATCACCTGCTTCAGAGTTTTACACATTTCCTTTGCATTTTGGACATCAGTGGTGTGTTTGGTCAGATCTGGCTAGTCATAGTAAATGGGTGACACTGTAATAAAGAGCATAAAAGGCCAGATTCTCTGACTTCTCTGTGACTTCACAGACACACATGCAAGTAGTATTTCAGGTAAAATAAAGTCCAAAAGACTTTGGTGTGGAATCTGTAATAATGACGAGGAATGAAGTTGTTTACAAGGTAAACATCTGCATTTTATGTGCTTTATAAACAGCTGTAATGGGGCTGCTAATTTCGAAAAAGCAGGAGTAGAAAAGTGTCTCAAATGCAGGCTAAGGGTTAAAAGGGTGAATCTGCTGTCCAACCTCTTAAAGTGAATTTCTCTCACTGTGCTATGAACTCCCATCTCTGTCATTTTTCCCCACTTCCTCCTCCTTCTTCTTTCTGGCTCTGACTCCATTTCTGTCCTGCTGTCTGTCCATAGCAAGAGAATCCCATATACAAGAGTCCTATTAATAAGTTCCAGAATCCAAACTATGGGCGTAAAGCTACAGTCCTCTGAGTTTGTATTCCATTTCTTTCCTCTGCCTTTTGTCTCTGCATGGTTTTCTGTCTGCATGCATGCGACTCCTCCATATTCCTCTTTGCCATCATCCCTGTTTCGGAGACCTTGGCTTCCATTGCTAACTGCCAGCAAATAAGGTGATGTTGGCTAACACACACTAACTGTTTAGGTACGGGTGCTCAGGGGGCTGACGCCTTCCTTGACTCAGCAGAACACACACACAAGTGGAAACCAAAGCGTGTTGACCAAAAGCTGCTCAGTGCATGGAGTGTAACAGTCACAGCTCTAAAGCACCCCATGGCATCCTTTTTACCATGGTGAAAGTCTGTGCTTATACCGTGACTGTGTTGCACCGTGCCAGGACACGCGTGATGACCAACCCAGTGTGCACCTGGTCTCCTGGGTCACGTGTGCACTTTGACCTTTACTGGTTCCTTCATTTAAGCTTAACCTCAGTGGTGTTTGAGGTGAATTTAACAATGCTGACTTTTATTTGTCTATTTGATCCCATTTAAGGCTGAAATTGTTGGAATAGATTGAATATTTGCTTAAAAAGAAAACTTATTAATGTAAGATATATACATACAGGTCTGCTTTGCATGAGAAGGCGTGGTGCTCTCGTATAAATATATTTCCATTTCTGTCGGTAAATTCCTAATAAAATGCCAGAATTTGTTTTTAATGCGTCCATTTATTGCAGTTAAAGTGTTTTGCCAACCCTTCTGCCCCCTTTCTGCCTTGCAGGGTGAAAATCCCATCTACAAGAGTGCGGTGACAACTGTGGTCAATCCCAAATATGAGGGCAAATGATGGTGCTCCGTTTCCTTCATATCAACACTGTATGCAAAAGATTTACGGGAGGGGGTCGGGGGGTTCTTTTTTCATTTTTGTTTTTTAGTCACAGCATGGTAGCTACATTAGGCCACTATTTCTGTATGTTTTACTAACAGTTTTTATTTTCTATGCATCATTTTTAAGGGAAATGTACAGTTATGTATAAAATTGGATTTTCTTTTGTTTTTTTATGATGTAATTAACTTTGTGCCGCAGGACTGGCAAGGTCAGCTAATGTGAGGTAGTGCCTTTTTCTGTACGTACACCCATGTGGACGGAGATAGAAAATCTTGCCGTGAACGCTCAATCCCAAGCGTCAGACAAGACCTGAGATGTGGGCTAGGAACTCTCTGTCGTGGTAACAGGTGTTTTTTACAGCCATAGGAGGTACTGAGGAAGTAGTTGGGTTCTGTGCTGAGCCAGGTAACCATGGGAAAGATAGGTGCTTGCTTTTGCTTCATTCTGTCTTTTTACTTATGAAAAAATACATATATACACAAACACACAAAAACACAGTGAATGTGGTATAGCAAACGGGTTGCGTTAAAGGACGGTCGGGTTATGGAAGTTGGCTGCAAGTAGATGTTTTTCAAACTCAGGTCCTCTTCTGGGCTCATTTTAAGCAATGCCAAAAATAATTGCCTTATTTGCCAGACAAAAGCCTTATTTTTTTTTTTTCTTTTTATCGTCTTTTACATTAGTCACCACAAGTGAATTTTAAAACCTGAGGTCGCCAGTCCATGCCTGCTTGTCTCTCTCATTTTTATTTCTTCTTTTGGTCCCTAAATCACTAAGGCTTCTACGTTGTCGGCCTTGTCAAAATGCAACAGGATCCGGCGTCTGTGGAGATCAGTGTTAAGGCAACGGCCTCAAAAATGTCAAACCTGTTGTCTTCTATGTGTCATATTATTGTGTTAAAAGTGCCTTTTTGTTACTGCTTTATGTTCACTTTTTGCGACAATGTTTCTGGATTTATTTATTTAATAAAGTACCAAAAACTAGCCTGACTGACGTCACAGCTCCTTTTCCTTCTTGCCTTGCGTCTCGCTGCGCGGCCGCACGTTTGGCCCATCCTTCAAACGCCGCATACCGTGCACATTGTGAATACTGTTTAAATATAACATCCTGCCACACAACAGACACCTTGCAGCTCGCGTAACCCAGCTGTGTTAACCGCCTTTGTGTTGAGGTTCCAGCGGTGGGCTGTTTTGGATGTCAGGCAGAAACCCATGTGTGATTGACCCAAAACCTTCTGCTGGTTACATTTACATCTTGATGTCAAATATGTCAGACCAGGAGTTGTAGCTTTTCAATGTTAAATATCAGCCTGGAAGTGCATTGCTTGGCTGAATTGTTTCACGATCCAAGTTTGGGCCTTGATCACTTTATTGGCCCAAGTAACCAAGCTTAAGCTGTTTCATTGGATTTTATCTTTCGGATCCTCAGTAAACCACGTGCCAGCGTGTCCTTGTAGGTCTGTGCATCCCCTCAAAGTCACAGATTCTCCTTGCTGAGGTTGTTGGTCGCTGCTCAGTGTGGTGGCACTGCGTTGCCCCAGAGGGAGGAAACAAGAACCCAGTTAATTCTGAGCAGACAGAGCACAAGTTCCCCGAATCGAGGGGAAAGTCTGGAACCGAAGACACAAAAATCCTGTTCAAGTCTGATGGGGAGGTGGGGCTCTGAGGAGGAGGGGACTGACTGAGGGCTGTGAGCATTCCCTGGTCCCCGCCAGTGCCAGGACAGAAGGGACTGCGAGGGTCCTGCGGTCCTGTTCTTCTTTAAAATACCAACAGCTTGGGAAACAAACTGTGAGTGAAGTATAAATCTGACACCGTGGATCATTTTTGAAGTTTGTTTTTGCCATTTTTATTTATTTTTATTTTATTTTTTGCTGAAGACAGCACTGGGTCAGAGCAACACAAGACAGAAATATTACACAGGAATTGCCAACACGGATGTTGCAGAAGGTCAAAAGGGTAAAGAATTACAGGTTTACACAGTTGATCCTGAATAAAGTGAGCAGTTACTGCTTGGTGTTTTTTTCTTCTCTTTTCTAATAAATTGATTTTTAAGCAGATGTTTCTGCAAGGTGTGGTTGTGCTGCTGCTTCTGTGCCGCTGCCTCAGTCGTCTCGGTGTTCATGGTAAGACTTCCTGAGGAAAATGCTGGAAGGAGCGGACGTGATCTGTGCTTGTGGTCGCCAGTCTGTTGTGCTTTTGCTGGAGCAATTTCACAGGTCACATTAGTCAAAGTGATGTGGTCCAAATGCTGTGTCCCACCCCCCACTAAGGCAGGCACAGGGAGCCGGAGTGTCGCGCCACAGAGGCGAGAAGCTGTGAGGACTGCCTGGCGTCCGGGCCTCGGTGCGCGTGGTGCGTGCAGGAGGTAGGGAGGATCAGCCCGGTCTCATGCTGCATTGCTGCTGCAAGTTAAGAGGATTCTGATAACCACTGTGTAGGAATAATCGACGCTTTAATGATATTTAACCACGGTGAGGAGTGGATGCCTCCAGCCTCAGCAGCAGCGTACTTACAGGTGAAAGTCTTAGTGGTTCCGGTTAAGTGTCTTTTCGGTGCATCGTGTGGTCTCTGTGTCTTCCTCTACATCTGTGTGTGTAGAGCTTCATTGGGCCAGGGCAGCACACCTGGGAACGCTGTGGCACTGCAGAGGCCTTGCTGGAAAGAGGCTGTCCCCCCACTGCTGTCGAAAACCCACAGGGGTCCAGCACGCTCCTGCGTAACCTGCCAGTAACTTCCCACATCGGGGAGTCCAAGCAGAGGGTCCACCAGGTCACTCAGCTGCAGCCTCAGCAGGTCCTCCTGCACCTGCGCCCAGGTTTGTCCTCAAGCTCAAAACCGTACCTGTCCCGGCCAAGGGTGTCAGTGGCCCACAGTGGGGATCAAAGGGGGAAGAAGACAGTCCTCCACTTAATGGTGGAGATGAGAAAGTACGGCAAGCCCTCCCCGACACACTGCTCCGCTTTATACTTTAACCATCTCTTTTAGTTACCAATTACGTCACATCATTTAAAGTAAATATTCATCTCGTCTTGACAAACATGTTCCTAAATTCACTTGGTGTGCAAGTGCACCCTCTTCCCCGGTACCCATCCCCCCCATCAATATCCTCCTCATAGGACTTCTCGATTCTTTATACAGAAATTCGGCTTAAGTTCCGAGCTCCTCATATGACATTTTTTAGCTCAGCCAATTACACAGCCTTGTGATTTTTATATGTAAAAATCTCAGGAACTGTAGTTTTTAGGTGAAAATGATGTGCGTTATGTTTTCCAGCTGAATTGTGTATGAAAACTCCCAACTGCGACGCGCTGTTACTTTGAACCACTTTATGGGTCTTGCTCATTCCGTCCCCGCTGACCACCAAACCGCTCCGCATCTACCTTCCGAAAATCTGTGGGTGGACAACTGCTGGAGTAGAAATGGATTATAGTTTTTTCCCATTTAAATTATTGGGAAATAAATAAATGGGAAACAAACCTGTCGTAAAATTTTCTCGGTTGAAGTCGGTTGAGGTGTAGGTGTTTCTGATAGTTTGACAATTTGTGCTGAATGTATGGGAATCTCTTTGCAAATTTCTCACCTTGTTGAACTTCACAATTTCCACTTCATTGTTTTTACTGCTTGTTTAGAGTTGGCAGTGTCCCTTATACTCGGTAAGTAAGATATTCATAATTTGGGAGAGGAACGGGGGGAACTCGAGACGTTTGCGAGATGTTCAAACTCCACGCTTTGCTGTGCACTTCCGTCCACTTCTCTGCAGAAAGAAACTCCACAGAACTCTTCTCGGTTGCATTCGTGAAATAGCAGTTGTGTCTGAACAGGGGAGCCACAGAGCTTTGAGGTGAAATTCAAGCGAGTTGAAGACCACCCCATAGATCTGTACTACCTGATGGACCTTTCCTTCTCCATGGAGGATGACTTGGTGAACGTGAAGAAGCTGGGCAAAGACTTGATGGACGAGATGAGAAACATCACTGAGGATTTCAGAATCGGCAAGTCTCCTCTTGACTTACTAGTGTGCAAGCTGCATTTTGTGGACGATACTGAGCAAGTGATGTTTATCTGTCATTGGAGGGTTCGGTGCCTTTGTGGACAAAACCGTGATGCCCTACATTAGCACGTCAGAGTTCATGCTCCAGAACCCCTGCAAGAGGAAGGAACCCTGCGCCAAGGCTTTTGGCTTCCACCACATCCTGGGCCTCACGCACAACGGCCACCTGTTTGAGGAGCTGGTGGGCCGGCAGCGAATCTCAGGAAACATGGACCTTCCAGAGGGGGGACTGGATGCCCTCATGCAGGCCACAGTCTGTGAGGTGGGAAGCACGGAGGAAAAGGCTGCTCTTTCATCTGCTGAAGGGCGTCTCCGGACGCCACGGTTGTGCCGTACGGCCATTTTCCTGACATTGTGTTTGATGGGAAGTCGCATAGACACAGGAGTTTGATTCTGTGGTGCCACATTTTAAACAAAAGTGCAAGTTTGGGTCAAACAGAAGCAACCTTAAATGTTCATATTTGTGACCCTGCCAGTGTAAGAATGAAAGGTCTTCCTTTCCACAGTCAAACATTTGCTCAAAAAAGCTGGCCTCCTTAAGCCGTGTCATTTTTGTCTGGGTTGGATTTTTCTAAAGTTGCCTTTTAGTCTCATTGTCCCCCCCATCAATTAAATCTACAATAACACAAGCAAAATGTTTAAAAAACACTCCTTGTGCCTGTATTCCCACCTCTGATACAAGGAATTTGGTTTTTAAAAATATCAAACCCGTCTTATATTTTATTTCTGTTTTTATTGCCTGCCAGTGCTGTGTGAGAAATTCCTCGCTCATGAGAAACTGTGGAACTCTGCAGTTCACTAATATGATTTTGTTTTTAATGACATTGAAGAAGTGTGATCAGATTTTACTTTCCTTGCCCTCAAAATGGCTGTTTTTCCAGGACCAAATTGGCTGGAGGAACGTGACCCGCCTGCTGGTCTACTCCACGGACGGTGGCTTTCACTTCGCTGGGGATGGGAAACTGGGTGGGATTGTGCTTCCCAACGACGGGAAGTGTCACCTGGAGAACAACGTCTACACCATGAGCGAGCACCAGGTGGGGCCCTGCTGGTGGTCCACAGTCTCAGCTGGGAGGAGTGTGGGGGTTTGAATCTCTTTGTTTGTGCTGTGACTCCGGGTGAGAATCCTGGGGTCTCGCAATGGGGCAAAAAAAACCACTTCTGAGCAAACTGTGAAAGACGTTGACAGGATACCAGAGTAACTTTCTCAATTTACAGGCTGACGTTATAAATAAATCAGATGCCCACATCAGTTAATGTAGCTGAGATGGAGCCGGCAAACAAGCGTATAAAAAAATTAGCGGAAGCGTCAAAAATTTCTGAAATCGCTGCGCTGGAGGGCAGGTGGTGCAGTTAGAGATGCAGCCGGTACCCTTGAGCAGGGTGTTGACCCTATGTGTAGACAGTAAAAATGACCCTGCTGTGTAGGAGGGGAAATAACTGTAAGCAGGGTAAACTTATTAACTTGCTTTGAAGATGATCATTAAATCTGAGCCAGAATTATAATGTTGAATTTCTGAATGTGGATCATAAATGTACCCGGAGCTGTTATTTCTGAAGTGAAACTGTAAATAATAACTTTGTTTTCACTCATTCAGTTAGGAGTTTCATTATTTGTTGTTTAGCTGATGGCGTTTTAGCCTGGAATGCACTGTGTCGTCCATTTGTCCCACTACTGGAGTGAACAAAGCCAAATGCCTCCTTAAAGGATCGCTTCCTGGACCGAGTCAGTGGCCTTGAGGGTCCCAGCTTGTTCTTGGAAACGCTTCACTGAAAGCTTGTTTGTGTTTAATGGACACGCGTGCCTGGTGACGGAGCGAATTGCCGACTGACCGCCAGTGACACAAGCATCTGCATCCGTGTCCATCAGGACTACCCGTCCTTGGCCCACATGGCTGAGAAGCTGAAGGAGAAGAGCATCCAGACCATCTTTGCTGTCACCCAGGATGTTGTGCACCTGTATGAAGTAAGAGCAGCAGAGATGTGCAGTCACATCCTCTCCCCTTTCACATTCACGTGTCATAAATGCTGTGACAAAACTAAGGACACCGTAAGAAATAATTGTGCAAAACACGTGCAGCATAAATAACCGGGCTGCAGTAAATCGCCTTTCCTGAATACCTGTCCGAGGTTACCGGGATCTTACCAGCAGGTGTTCTTATATTACAGAGTTGTTTGTTTTAAGCCGACTGTTTGTTCTTTTGTCCTTTCCAATATCTTGTTGATATCTTGTCCCCAGGGTTTGAAGGAAATATTTCCAAAGTGTGCAGTTGGAATTTTGTCAAGCGACTCCCACAACATCCTGCAGTTGATCATGGAGGCGTACAGCGTAAGTGGAGCCCCGTCTCTCCCACGCCTTCCTTCAGGCCGACGCCACCGTAGCGCACGAGTAAAAAGGATCGGCAAGAGCCCAGGCGCCGATTCGGTTCAAAACTGATCTGACATACGGTGGAAAATGCTGGAATCGATCGGTTTTCAGACAAATGTTCATTCATTGATTTAATGATGAGATGGAGTAAAACTGCCATTTCCCAGAATTTCGCTATTGTTGTCGATGCATGCAAATGCTTCATGCACCTGTATATCCTGTGTGCGCGGGATCGGTGACGTCGCACGCAGACCGTACCTGCGTGACGCTGGAGGACTTTCTCTCTCCACGCGCAGGAAAGATCTGGTGAAGGTTGCCGGTGAGCTACACAACTTTCCATGTGTGTCTGTAGCTGCAGTAGGGCTGTGATATACTGACCCATTTCCATCAGGCGTTGACCTCGGAGGTCATCATGGACCACAGTGAGCTGCCTCCAGGGTATCAGATTGGGTACAGCACCTCCTGCAAGGGTCACACAGTGCTGACAGGGGAGGACGGGCAGAAGTGCTCCAACATCTCAGTTGGCGACGAGGTAGACAGGTCCCACTTTTCTCACCGCATTTCCACATTATGGGTGGGTTGGAGGGAGACACACCTGCAGCCTGTGTGTGTGTGTGTGTGTGTGTGTTTCCAGGTGACCTTCCAGGTGAGCGTGACTGCTCCGCCCTGCAGCGCCACACCCGAGCCATCTCGTGTGCTCATCAGGCCGCAGGGCTTCAGCGAGGAGGTCGAGGTTCAGCTGTACCCGCTGTGCCAGTGTCGCTGCCAAGAGAGCCGAGTGGAGGACAGTCCCCAGTGTAGTGGGGGGCGCGGGGTGCTCGAGTGTGGGGCCTGCAGGTGAGTCTGAGCACAGACCATGGCCACAGCATCCCTGAAAGGACATTAACGCACATTCTACACCCACGGTAATTCTGTTGCATGACGTGATAATACAGTAGTTAAACACACATCTCACCAATATAAAATAGAATAATTTTTAAAAATGTTCCGCTTTTGCACGTGAGATTCAGTGTCGCTCGCCGTGATTTTTGCGCACAGCCTTTGGTCCAGTTCACAATTCCAGTTGTGAAAAATGGCCCCAAAATACCTGAAAGCTCTGCACGAAGACATGCTGAGAGGAGGTAATGAGGAGTTTTGACTGCGTTCCCCCTTCCTTGTGCCCCCCACCCCCTGTACTTCCATCTCCATCCCTGCAGGTGTAAGGAGGGCTGGTTGGGGACCTTGTGCGAATGCAGCGCGGGGGAGTCAGCGGAAGGGGGTGTTAGGGCTCTGTGCCGCCGTGAGAATGACTCTGAGGTGTGCAGCGGCAGGGGTGACTGTGTGTGTGGCAAGTGTGTGTGCCACCGGCCCCACCGCACCCCAGACCACGTCTACTACGGGAAGTTCTGCCAGTGCGACGACTTCCATTGCGATCAGCACCAAGGCCTGCTGTGTGGGGGTAGGAGTCCTTTCCTTGCCTCACAGTTTCCCTCAACTTTATTAAAACCCCAAAAAAACCACTTTAACAACAAATAAGATGAAATCATAGTAAACAGTAGTTTAACAGCAAAAATCTCCAACCAAAATGTTAACACAAATGGAGCTGGCATACGTACCTCAAAAAGGCAACAGCAGTGTTAAAACTGAGCTCAGTGGTCCACATTCAGTTCTAATGTGGTGCAGTTAACACTTAAAAACTGGCAGTCAGTGTGTGTGTGTGTGTGTGCACGTGTGTGTGTGTATGTCAGGGAGGGGCAGATGTGACTGCGGTGTATGCCAGTGCGCCGCAGGCTTCAATGGGAGCGCCTGTGAGTGTCCACAGTCCACAGCGAGCTGCTTGGCCCCCGATGGCCTCCTCTGCAGTGGACGCGGTCGCTGCATCTGCGGTACCTGTATCTGCCAGGACAGCCGCTTCCAGGGCCCCGTTTGCGAGGTTTGCCCCTCCTGCCCGGACGTCTGCAGCCTCCACAGGTAGGGGTGCCGGAAGCTCACCTGCCCTCGGGGTCCGCAGACACAGCTGGACACGTGACGCCAAATGCACTCGTCCTCGGTCCCCAGGCAGTGTGTGCTGTGTGGGGCGTCTCTACGAGGCCACGTGGTGCAGCGGTGTCACGGCACATGTGGAGCCCTAAACGTGACGCTGGTGTCGGAGGCCGGACTCCTGCCACAGGAGCACCAGGCTGCTGGTTTGCGCCGCTGCCGCCAGACGGACTCAGATGGCTGTTGGGTTCATTTCTCCTACGAGGCCCAGCGGGGGAACATCTCTGCCCACATCCACGTAGCTGTGAACCGAGGTGAGACCACCACCCGGGTTGTTGCCCGACACTGCTGTCCCCTTTTGTTTATTTTTATTCTGCAAGAATTACTTTCGTCTCAGTTGCGTGAAAGATCCGGAATACTGTGTTAGTTTTCAGCAGTAAATGGAGGTCAGTTTCTGCAGTCTTGCCCATGTGCTGCTTGTGAGATTCCTGCTTGTATTGATGATAACTGTTGTTTTCTGTTTCAAGGTGTTTTATGGCTTCTTCTAACTGTGGGCACAGTGAGACACAAAATATGATGCCCAGTCCCAGTTTACCAACACCCCTCTTAGGAATATTTCCAGATTAGTTTGCTCATTTTGAACAGCATCTTCTCAACACACACACACACACAGAGACTGTTTGCAGCTCGAAAAAATGGCCTAAATTTCTTTACTGCCATGAGGGGCACCAAAATGCACAGAAAAAGAGAAAATCAGAGAGTGATGGGTGGCAGGACTAGGCAGCAACATGGGCATTTTTGACCGCTTCACTGCTGTATCTGTCTGTATCGTAAACTTAAACAAAAACTCCCCGGCAAACAGAGGCATCTTCCTGTTATGATGTGTTTTTTTAAATACGACAAGAGCAACATCGGGTCACGGCAGCACGACCAGAAACAAAAAATATCACCGGTACGTAAAAGGTCTTACATAGATCAGATATTAGCTTTATTGAGCAAAACAGAATTCATTATCTGAATCATGAATTTAGAGGAAAATTTGAACGTAAGACACGGTAATAAAATGCTGTTACAGACCTGATTTTCCTTCTGGCTTTTAAACGTTTAAAGAAACTCAAGTCCTTGCCCCTGTAATTATGGTGGCATCGCAAGAGAGAAATTTAACTGGAAACTCAGTTTTATTGTAAAACAATATTAACTGCAGTCCTACCGCGTGTACTGTAAATAGTGGCTAAAAAAAAGAGCTGGACGAATGCAGGTAGACAAACACAGTTTGATTTTATGAAGGGAAACTGGTTTGGGTTAAGAACTCATTTAACAAAGTAATTGTGCCCGTTTCAGTGGGATTTGGTGTTACTTTAGCATTAAATGTTCACCAGTGAAATTTGTAAAAATATAGCCTTTGAGTTTCATAATTCACTTTACAAAGTGGCCAAATAACCTCTGTAGTGTCAGGGAAACCGATTATTCATATATGGATGTATTTACAGATGGCATTTGTTCATATCAGGGTGCCTGTATTAGCATTTGTGCACATTCGTGCGCCATTGTTGTTCGTGATGCCGACTTTTGTTTTTACGCGTGCTTACATTTGGGTTTTGGAGATTGTGGTGATTTTATTATTGCATTCGGGTTACTGAAGGAAAGAAATGCTCTATTATGGCAACAGTGGACACAACAGTTGCTTACAGTTGACAGCTGACTGAGCGGCCAGTGGTTTTGTGCTGTTCTATGATTTTTCTGGCTGTGAAGGCCACATTTTGAAACTGATGTCTAGGTTTCACACTGAAGTCTGGCTGAAAAAGGCAGCCTGGTGGTCTGATGTGGGCTGCAGATACAGTGAGGCTCACAGACCACTCTGACCCCTGTGTCCCCTCCCCAGAGTGCCCACCGAGGGCCATTGTAGTATTGGTGACAGCTGTGGCCTGCGGGTCTGTGGTCCTGCTTGGTCTGGTCCTGCTGCTGCTCTGGAAGGTCTTCGCCATCATCCATGACAGGAGGGAGTTTGCCCGCTTCCAGAGGGAACTGCGCCAGGTGCGGTGGAACACGGTGGGTTTCATTTAATACGACTACTTCAACTTATGAGGCCTTTTGTCCCATTTGCAAAAACTGACTTTGAATTTTATGAGTTCTGCAAGATGACAGCCACCATGTGGTTCTTTTTTAAAGTTCTCAACCTGCAATACCTTTGTTTGTTTGTCTACCCTGTTATACTCTCAGTAACTTGGGCCCATTTGGATGGTCCAAACAATGTGAGATTATTTGAAGAGTATGAAGTCTGGTTTGGTTTTTAGCACTAAGGGTTCAGTTAATGCATCAACATTTTCATATGCACGCATAGTAAGGATATCATCATAATGGTGAGTAATAATTACAACAGAATGAATGCAGTCAGACAGCCACGCACTATTTCAAAGTAAATAATGAGGTAAACCTGCCACACATCCCTACCAAAATTTAAACTGCTTTTGATGTCACAAAACTGCTCTTAACACAGAGATGTGGCTGCAGATCAAGTTTCACTTGGCACCACATTTTTCATTGCCGTTAACTGAGAAGGACAAAAAGCTGTGAATAATGGATGGACTCTTGCCTGCAGGGTGATAATCCCATCTACAAGAGCGCCGTGACAACAGTCCTCAATCCTAAGTATAAAGCCCAGTGAGGAAAAGGTCTCACTGTACGCTGAGACCTGAAAGATCATCACTCACTTCTCTGACCATTATGTTTATGCCCTGAACCCCAAGACCCACCCATTCGGATGGGTTATCATTGTTTATTTTCTTTGTTTACCACTGGTTAATCTATCTGCGATGATATGTATCAGTAATAAAGCAGAAAGGAACAACTGCAAAGCCAAGTGTTGTACGGCATTGATTCGAGCCGAAGCAATGCAGAGCGATGCCACTTTTGTCCACAAGGGGCCGTATTCAATGACATCATGTTGACTGTATGTTTAGTGATGTAATGCCCTCAGAATATGTCGATGACCATGGAACTGATCAGTAATATTGATCCGTATGAGTCAACTGAGAGTCACCAGTCAACCTGACTCACATCTTTGAACTGCTGGAGGAAAGAGGAGCACCCGAATACGCGGAGGACACGCAAGCTCCGCACTCGCTGAGCTGGATGTGCCCGGGTGCCAGTTGTGAGGCAGCCCTGCTCACCGCTGCACTGCTGAGCCACTGTAAACCGAGCAGAATCTAAAACTCTTGGTTCACAGCTATTAGCTGTAGCAAACTCAGAAGCAGCATGAATTATACAGTATTTACATATACAATAGATGGACACGCAGCAAAAAATTCCAGACAGCCTGATCTCTGTAGCGGTGAAAAGGATGCACTGTGAAGATTATGTAAATAATCCCTTGTATGAAACAGGTAAGGTCCTGCTAGAATGCTATTGCATGTATTTTACATTTCCTGCTTACGCTGGTGTTTCCAAATAACTGTCTCACGGATACCATCTCACCATCACTGCAGTGTGGTGGGCTGAGATGATCATAATGTGCATTTTTCACCCAGCGATTCCTTCTCTCATCTCTGCGTTGCGCATAAAGCCGGGCCTCGTGGGGCTGTCCCCAAAAGGACAGCGGTGTTTCTAGTGACAGTTTGCACCACCACGTGGCTCCCTCCCTGCGAGAAGACGGCGGGGTGAGGAGGAGGGCAAAAGGGGTGGCAGCTAAACAGAAGAGCCTCTCTGTGGAAATGGCGACAGGCAGCAGCTAGAGGAAGGGGGGGCTGGGGGATGGGAATGTCTGTTGCTAAGCACAAAGTAAGCGGATGAGAACAGCAGCTCTGGGAAAGAAGAGAGTGGCCGAGCGACTCCGAGGGGGTGGGGTCGACACATTGGTGGGCCCCCACCGGCTTGAACTTGGTCAGTAGCGTTGGACTGTGTGGACGGGGCGAGCGGAAGCGCAATGCTGCACGCTGATCTACTGCAGCAGGAGAAGGAGGTACAGGAGCTGAGCTACCGCTTTGGAAAGAGATCGAGAAGCGAGCATTGCGTCTCTTAATTCCAGCAACCCAGTTGAAATCCCTCGCGCATCATTCTGGCAAAGTGCTGCCTTATTCATCTTCTGCCTGCTGGACTTGTTTGTGTGTCAGACGGGGTTGTGCCACCCGGCGCATTGTGCTGTGGATGCCCACGAGGGCGGAAATACTGGAGAATGTGTTAGTGAAGAATAAAGTCTGCCTGTCAGAGAGCTGCCGCTTGACTGCTGGCCAGAAGCAGGAGGGCGACAGGACCGCAGGATGTTAGGGAGCACGTGCCCACCCCTGAGCTAGGAGGTCAGCAGCAGAAGGTGTAGGAGAACATAACACAAGAAAAAGGATCTGCGGGGGGGTCCACTTTTCATGTTGGAAAAGCAACAAGATCATGAAAATTATACACTGGTTTAGGTCTTCTGCCATTTCTCAGTTGTTTGGCCAGGACATTTCGAGATGTAAAGATGACAACACAAAGGATTTGTTGTGAGCCTTGAAAAACCGTTGTACTGCAAGTCAGGGTTTTTTTTTTAGTTCACAGCAGGTCAGGTAGCCCATCAGGCCTGTAAGTGATTCCAAAGCCAAAATACGAGAAAGTGGCTGTGTTACGTTCATCTGAAGCCCAGGGAAGCGTCACTGGGCTGCTGTAATGGGAAGAAGGCAAAGACATGCCAAAAACACGGGGAGGGGGAAAGACACCTCTCGGGCTGTTTTTTGTGCAAAAAGGGCATCGCCCGTCTCCTTGTGATCTCAAAATCTGCCATGAGCTGCTGGAACTGTGACACAACCACAGGATGAGCTCTGCCGCTTAACACAATTATGTAATCTGTAAAGTCATGCATCAGCTTTAAACTGCAAGATAAATCTTTTTTTCCAGCATTTCCTATTTAAAAAAAAATACTGAATAACATAGGCCATGTACAGATGAGAAGATCCTTTCCACATCAGAGCTTCTGAAAAGATCAATACAGACAGCAACTGACAGAAAATGTGTTTTCCCCTCAAATGACATCACTGAGGCACTGTACCCAGGTCCAACATGGCTGCTGTACGCCTACGTGAATTATTTACAGGGTTTTGATCAATAAACACACAAAGGTCACCTCCTAGGAGGCCTCAGAAAGATCTTTTTAATGAACACCTTGCTTTTGAAAGACCGTGTCTGGTGGTGGTGGAAGGGCCACACACCTCCGCTGTACACACAGCGTGACTGAGCGGCGGGCCTGGATGTCACGCTGGAGGACCACATGGAGAAAGGCCACCCTGCAGGCTGCAGTGACACCCAGCAGCTTCTGTCATCAAACACCAAGTGAAGACCGCAGCTCTTCATCTTCAGCACATTTTCATCGTACCCGCACATATCTGATGCTTTTCTTGAGCTGCTGACGGTTATTTATCCATTTATACAGCAGGGTCATTGTCAACTGTGTCACTGCACAGTAAGTACTTGGCTTAAGGCTCCTACAGCAGGATGTGCGATTCAAACCCGTCTCCTAGCGAACTACGACCACGCAGCCATCAACCCTAAGTTGTTCAAATCCTTATGAGATGCCGCTTTCTTCCGGGGACTTAAAGTGTGGCTCAAGGTCGAGTTTTGTTGCTGCCGTTGCCCAGAGCGAGACACCAGGAAGGTCCAGGGTGCGGATTGGAACCCGAACCCAGCGAGCGGAAGATGCTGCTGAACAAACCGGGCTCTGGCTGCAGGCGAATGTCATTTCGTGTCGTTCTTTGTCTCAGGCTGCTCCGTTAGGGCACGCTTCGAAACGCTGCTGAATCTGCACATTTCACCGCATGGTATACTTTGCGACCACGTATGTGACAAATAAATTCTTTTGATCTTTCATAACTTATTGCCAATGTAAAAAAGAAGGTGGCTGACAAAAGACTGGCATCATCCGAGTTCTGTCTGTATTTTTACGAGGGAGGCAGGAGCGGTGACGCCTGGGCAGTGAGTGCGAAGGGGACAGATGACGGAATTCTGCTGCACGCCAAGGACTTTATTCGTGTGCCGTTCCCTTTTGGCGACATTTCCTCAAGACGGTGGTCTCCACCTGGACTGCAGCAAAAGCCGAAGCCGTCCTTCGCCCGAACCGCGCTCGACTGAAGCGCTCGCATTTGGGAACTTCGGCTCGCAATGAGCAAAGTCAACAAAAGCAGGTGGCGGCAGTGACGTTGCTTTGCGCTCGGAAGGCGAACGTTTAACTCGGAAATCGACGCTCCGTCTCCGCTGACAAAGACGCGTCCGCCTGGCGCGACACGGACGGGCGAACGGCGCGCAGCGCTTTGTGTCGCTTCGGACGACGACGACGACACCGACACCGCGGCGGAGGAGGCCGAACCCAGTTCCGCCGCTCGAACCGAACTTTTCCCCTCTACAGGTGACCGGCGGAGCGCTGCGAAGTTGGAGGCCGTGCAGCGGAGCGGCTCCGGCGGGTCTCGGTGTTCCTGAGGGCGCTCGCCGGTCCCCCCTTCCTCCTCCTCCTCCTTCCTCCCCCCCCCCTCAGCTGCGTTTCGTCGGCAACAGGGACTGCGCGTGGAACTGCGCGAGCTCGGCGCGCCCGGGCGGATGTGGAGCGCGCGAGCCGGGCGGGAGAGGATGTCTCGCGGACGCGTCGCGCTGCTCGGCGCTCGTTGTTCGCCGCGCGCCGGGCGCCCTGCCTTCCTGCTAGCTAGCTGGCCGGCTAAGCAGGTAACCGCGAAGAGCGCGGCTGTCACCGCCACCTCCGCCGCGTTTGGGGGTAAGTTCTGCTATTTTTGCCTCGTCACATTGTGGGGAGACGGGCTCTTCTTGACAAATCCGTACGTGCGGCGCTTCGTCAGCGGTTCGGTGCCCGGTTGGCGGCGACGGTCTGTCTGGCTGTCCTCGGCTAGCCTGCCGCTGTGTGAATTCCGCCCATGGTGTCGCGTCAACGCCACACTCCCTTGTCAGGCAAACGCTTGGGCCCAAGTAAATCTGCTCGAAAGCGCGTCCTTTTCAGGAGCGCCGAGAGGCGCAGTCGCCTCCTTTTGTGGTGTATTTTGCGCTAGAAAGGAAACTTGTGCGACTTGTCTTCGGCAGCGCAGAATGCGCACACTGCGCGACCGAGCGGATCTTTGTTCATTATTCATGGAGGAAGACAGCAGCCCTTAAACACTGACACTTCGGCACCCAGACACGGACACCGGAGGAACAGGGCGCTCCGAAATTCGGAGGAACAAAGGGAGCAGTTAGCGCTGCGTGTGTTTCAGGGGCTTCTTCTCCAGTTACGCGTGGGGGGTGCGCTTTTAAACGTGGACGTTGGCATATTTCATTTAAAGTGCCAAGTTAGTTCTGCTCACTTGAAACCTTAACTAGGTAACCGGATAGTTCGGTTTAAGGGTCCAAGTTCCCTCGTATCTTTTTCTGAATCCCACGAAGATATACATTTTTTTACTCTTATTATTTCCGTGTCCTTGTTACATTTAAATAATTCAGTTTTTCGGTCTTTCAATGAACTGGGGGGGGCGCTTTTTGTTTGTTTGTTTGTTTGCTTCGAGCTGACCGTGACGGTCGCGCTCGCCTCCTTTCTTGATATTTGTGTTTTGTAATGGCAAACGGAAAGTGGGCCAGGCGTTGTGAATTGCTGTCGTCGCGGTTCACATATTTAGGGGAGAGACGGGGCTTTGCAGCCCTTCGGAGTTTCTTTTGTCTGGTTTTGCTTCACGAATGTAACTGGGGTTGCCCCGCCGTGCCACCGACTGCTGCTATAATTGCGGATGAAACAGATCGTCGACGGGGCGGGGTCAGATGATACAGAACGTCGAAGGGGCGGGGCCAGATGATACAGATCGTCGACGGGGCGGGGTCAGATGATACAGATCGTCGAAGGGGCGGGGTCAGATTATACAAAATGCAAAAGAGGCAAATTTGTTCTTGGTTTGACCTAACAATTTTAAACAATTCTTCACACTTGCACGGCACACTTTTGCATGATTGCATCAGGGGAAAACGAGTGCACACCCATTCATCGTGAATTGTGGGCTCAGCCTTCTTCAGCACATTGTCAGGGGGACCTTAATACATGACTTTTTGTAATAGTCTACCATAAGAGTTAATCAAAGTGCCAGCATTTAGTTTTAATATTACCTGCTCTTTATATGCTTTGCACTGTTAACACTTTTGTTAATTCATGTTAATTTGGAAAAATATGTATTAGAGGTATGTTCATGGCTTGGGGGGTGGTCCTCAAATGACCCAACACTATTTAAATAAAGTTATGAGATGCATGTAAAGTGAATTTTCATGCTGACCCTAAAATCTTGTGTCCAGTCTACATTAAATGATTTGATTTATAAATGTAAGCAGTTTTTTTAGGACAGCTCTTAATGGTTCAGGACAAATCATATGAGCTCATCGCAGAGGGGTGTCTGTTGGCTGTGTTGTAGGTGCTATAAAATTGGACCTTTCAGGAGAGCAGTTTCCCAGGCACCTCAGCTGTGTGGTCAAAATGGTGCACCATATTGCCCCCTGTCATGGTTTTCCTTATGTTGCTGCCTCCGCTTCTCCTCGGGGGCTTGAGCAGATTCAGTACTGCAAAGCAACAAAAATGGATAGACATGATTTTACTAACAGTTATTTAATATTGAAACTGGGTTAATTGAATGGTCTCATTTGTAATATTTCTTACAGGCTAATGGTGATTTAACAGCTTAGTAAAGGGAGCAAATGGGACAGTTATAAATGTTTAAACTGTCCTGTTAAAACATTACACATGTTAGGATACATTTTCAGTTTCTTTACCTCACATTATCTTATACTTGTAACCTGAAGGTTGTTGGCTTGTGTCTTGGGTGGGTCCCTGCTCTCATTCCTCCCTAGTAGATGCTAGGAGAAGTGGGTGGTGCTGGATGAGGCACAGTGCAGCTTAAAAATAGTTTATTGCTGTTTCTGCAGAATTTCACTAGGTGTCACACATCATTGATGCATGCAAGCATTGTGCTGGTGTTATTGTACCCGTGTCCCATGTCCTGTGTGCCTTGCATCAGTGCCTGGACACCTCTGTTCTGTCTTTTAATTACAGCCTGTGACTTACTTGCCTACATGTACTCAATAAGAGCCAAGGTTCTTCAGCTGCATATTCCAGCCTGTGGCAAAAATTGCCAGATACAGAAGGGCTCTGAGTTCCAGAACTGTCTATGCGCAGTTTCACAGTAATGTATGTAAGAATGAAAAGAATACAAAAGCATGAATTAATAAGTAAATAATTATTATAAAAAATAAAAAGTGAGTACACTACATCAGTGGAACCTTACTTGGGCGCTTACCCTGGACTGCTCTAGTGTCATACCCTGCAGTATGATGGGGTAGCTTTGTAACTCACCAAATCACCTGAATCACATAATTGCATATGATGTAGACAGTTTTACAGAGCTTGGAAGTTGCATGGAATGGAGGGTTTTGACTTTATCTGTCTAAATAGAATCGCTTCAGGCTGAACTACTTAAATGGACTTCTAGTCCTTTGTGCAGTCTGTAAATGTAGAGCATTGGCTTCTAGAACAGTCCTTTTCTTCATTACATTTTCTGTCATTGGCCTCATTCACACTGCCACCATCCATGAATGAACATTTAATTTGTGCTACAAACCAACAGGGAGAATTAAGATAACAAACCTTGAATGAAAGCAAATACTAACTTGTTACCCTAAACCTAAGAGCCAAGTACAAGTGTTTTCAAGTCCAAAAAACCAAGAGAAAACCAAAACATGTCCCACACACTCGGGTATTTTAGTTTATTACTGCTCAATTGAGTTCAGTTTTACAAATAAGACTTATAATAAATTGACACAAATCTTTTAAATTATGAACATTGCATAAAACCTAAGATTGTATAGAAACAAGCTGCATCATGTCTAGATTAGGTTTGGATGTATTTATTCCATTTTCTAGCAGTTTTATTTTTCAAATGGATTTTTAAACAGTTAAATTTGCTCAGGCTATGGTAGCTGCCATTTGAGTTCAGTTTGAGGCTGCAGAAGAAACATGCAGGATGCATACATTTGATAAGATGTGGCCATTAAGGAGGTAGGTGCTCTGCCCTCTTAAAGTCCAGGCTGTATGTTAGCTCTGGATGTGGCTTTAGAAAGCATTCACACCCCTTGAATTTTTATACATTTTATTGCTTTACAGACTGATGGGTGAGTGGCTGTAAAGGGTTTATTGCAGTGTTTCTGATATTGTAAGCCACCTTGCATAAAGATGTCTGTTACTGGTTGTCAGTGAGCAGCTAATTATTGTAAGGTACCTAGGAGAAAAGTTTCTGCTAAATCAATGTAAATGTTTTACACTGCTCAGCTGGCAAAATCCAAAATCACTCCACATAAATGTGAAGAAATATTCATTAAGCCAAACTTGGGTTATTAAAGGAAACTCCTTAAGGTCAGATTCTCATAAATGATATATAGACTCAACTTTTGGGGGGGTCACATTACAGTTTCTTTTTTTTTCTCCCCCCCCCCTTAAATGGATGTGAAGGTACTTTAGAGCAGACTTTTTTAAACTGTTGCCAGAAATTTGATTGGGGTCACCTAGCAGGTTTGTTCTGGGGGGTATTAAAAGATGTGGGATGAAGTACATATCAGCAGACATTAATTAATAATTTAGCTGCAAGTTTAGTTGACTGTATCCCTCACCCTACTCCACAGGTTTTCATGCGATAGGAAGGCCATGTCCACAGGTTTTTGTGTGTATGCATGGGGAGGCTGTGATGTGTATAACATCTAAAATAAGGGACCCCTGGGAAAAGGTTTGGAGGCACTGGCTCAGATGACAGTGCTGGTGCCCCATGGGTCTTGAGCTGTGTAGTTTGCATGATTTTTGTTATGTTTTCCAGATGAATTGGTGACTAAATTGCCTGTAGTCTGAGTCAGTGTGTTATATAGATAGGTATGGTACATCTTGCTGAAATAATCAGTTGCTAAATTAATATAGTGAACTGTAAATTTTCTTGCATATTAAGACTTATTGAGAGTTATAGTACGATGTTCGTTCATTCATTCATTCATTCATTCAAAAGGTCATTCAACAGATGAAAGCAGTTGCAAAAAATTGAGCTGAATGAAATCTTGGCCATATGGAAAGGTCTATATGCTAACTTACAAAGATAGATGACTTACATTTATATGTTGTGGTTAGTAGATGAGAAATCTGGATCATGCTGTAAGCAGAGCACATTTAAAGTGATCCATTCTAATATGGTGGTGAACCGACCCTACACAGTACAAGTGGGGACCCCCCAGTAACATATATTGATGTTGTTTAGCCAAATTAATGCTTTTTTCTGTAGAATCCATTGTGCACATAATTATGTTTTTTAGTAACTTTTACAAAACTACATATTAACAGATACCACATGTCAAATTGCAAGTACTGGAGGTCAGGATCCTGCCATAGTTTTAAACAGTTCTGCTGTTAAAACATTAATATTTACAAGGATCTGTCTTGTATCTGCTATTTGATTTATAAGGGGTTCTTTGGTAACATTTACTACCAAAATAGCGGTATCAGGCAAACAAGATGTGCTTTGTATCTTGTATCTGTTGTTGAATGACCTTTCGTATTCACCAAGTTGTGTCTTGCTTGAAGAAAGCATTGCTAAATGTGTGCGAAATGTGAAAAACTGGTTAAAGTGCACCAGAAAGAGACTTAATCCTGTAACTGCTGCATGAGAGACAGTCAGCAAATGTTGCATTCCTAACAGACTATTGGGTGAATGTTTTTCTGAGATGGATTTATCCCCTTTACATTTTATTCACTTTTGTAGTAAAATTGATTATAATCCACCAAAATGTGGAGTATGCTTTGTTAACCATGCAAAAAAAAAATCAGTGAAATGTGTTTCAACACATCAAATTGTTATAGCATTCTTAGAGGGGTCTGTGTGAATACTTTATACATCCAATTCATATAATTGAGCTGTATATGCCAGGCTGTGTGGAGGTGATGTACCAGTAAAATGCATTTGTGTCGGTTTTTACAGTGTGATCATGTTTTTTTTTTTTTGTTTTTTTTTTTTTAAACAGCCCTCCTTAATGATACAGGTGAAGATTTTACAATGAATGATACAGAAATGCGAGAAAGGTGGAAGAAATGGTGGACTATGCTCCCATGGAGAACAGGTAAGGTTCAAGTGGTTTTACCTGCTGGTATACGGTTGTCTGCAAGCTGCTGAGCAATTTAGCAGAAAAAGCCTGCATGTTCTGTAGAGAGGAGCACAGTTGTGAATTTTGTTTTTGAATGTTATGCACTTAGAGCAGAGAAAACTCTCTGCCACAATCATTCAGTTGTAATGTCAATCAGATGTATTTACTCATACAGTAAGGGAGTGTTCTCTGAACTATATGCACATATTGAACCTCTTGGTATTTCCAAACTGGTGCTTTTAAGGTTCAAGGAGGACCTGTCAGTTGCTTAATGTCGCATTAGTACCAGTGTTGGTCCATAGCTTGAATGAGAAAGGGCAGAAATACAAATAACAGATTGAAGTGGCATGAAAATTTAAGTTCATTCTGAAACTAAGATGTGAGCACAGTGGTTTTGTTGTTGGTTTCCTAATCCGATATGGAATGAGTTCTTTAGTTTGTGAGTGGTTTTCTAACTCTTGATTTTAGTAGTCTTTGGTTGATTCTTGCACCTTAGTTTCCTGTTGTGATGCCACCTTAATATATATATATAATTTTAATCTTAGACATGCAGATACATAATAAAACCATTTCATGTATAAAGAGGTCCTTTTCATTAAAGAAACTGCAGCAGTTTATGATTATAAAGCCTTTTTCATATAATTGGCATTTTTGCCTATAATTTTACTATCATTGTTTTTATCCCCCTCTGTAACTGTGCTATTGCTTGTATCAGATCTTTTGACACTGAAATGCATACTTGTTGGCTAAAATCCTACAGGACTTTGTCCTTCAGTGTAGTCACTCTAGCAGTTTTATGGCTAAAATTTGGTGTATTGTCCTCTATGATACTGTGGAAACTGCTAGTGTGGGGTTGAAAAGGTGATGGTTGGACTCCTGCTTTAATACAAGCACCAGGAGAGAGATGCTCCTTCAAGTAGTTTACAGATCACACTTCCTCCTTAACAAAAACATAAACTTATTTTGCCTTTCATGTTGACAATCTAAATCAATCAGAACTGTAAATGAAGGTGAATGCCGATCACAACTGAAGTCCAAAATACACTACAATTGTTAACGTTAATTGATCTGGCCGAAACCTCTCCATTCTATTCCAAGATTCTCACAATTATCTGATTTATACAGTAGGGTAACTTGTATTGTAGTAATATCTATTTTGCTCAGTGGTGCTCAGCACAGCAACATTGGGATTTTAATCTTGGTTCTTCCAGTGCATGACTGTATCTGCTGTTCTTTAATACCAACTTTCAGAAATGAATTGTAGTCATGGAACAGCTAAGTTGTTTAATATTAGCAGCTTTTGTGACATGAATGTCCTCTCACCGTCCTAAAGCCTTAATTACATTGAAGATTAGCTAACATCAAACATTTGTTAATGATGTGCAGCACCTCTAATGGCTCAGTGTCCATGTGCTTTGCAGTGTTCACTGTCTAGGTCCTCATCTTGTGGTGTGGACTTTATTTCCCTGGATCTGTTTATCATGTACATTTTGGAAATGTTTCTGGTTCAGTCTATGACTCCTGCACAGACTATGGGCACAGTATAAGAGGTTAGTGGTTCTGAATGAATAAAAATATAAAAATAGAAGACAAGCTAATCACTTTTGTTGCAAATATTTAAATGTGGTGGTTATCCTTGTCATACAGGAAGTACACTTTTATTTTAGTCCATGAGGTGTTGAAATGTTGCCACCTAAAATACTGTAGCGAGCACCGGTCTGGGCCCAGATGGATGGAATGAGGACGCTGCGCTGGTTGCCATAACACAGCCTTTATTGAACACTGGGCAGTAGCAGAAGGTAACACCCAGGCAGGGCAAACGGAACAGCTGCTCTTTTAGCCTCCACCCTGCGCACGGTTGTCCAGCCCCTGTGCGACACACTGGACCGTGCGAATCCCGACGACAGAACACACCGTCCTGTCTACAGCCGAACACTTAAATTATGCACACATGCAAAACAGACACCTACCACTAGGGGCGCTCTCACGCAGCATTCGACACTACAATACTAAAATAAACGCCTAAATAAATAAATAATAAAAGTCCGTACTCAGGATAACCGTTTTCTCTTCACTGTTAATGGGCCATCAGTAACCTAGCGTGGGACTTAGCGTGTACCCGAATTTCTGCTTGTTTGTTTGCTTGCTTTCTGTGTTCCCGAAGTTCTGTGTTTGGGTTTTTTCTGCATATGCTTGTCAGTCCGTTTTTGATAGAATTGAACAAGCTTGTAGATATAAATACACCCAGAGGGCGGCAGTATATTCAAACACCGAGGGAATTTTTAAACATCCTGACTTGGTCTAAATTGCAGCATTAAATATAAATGCATTTAGCACGTTTTAGATGTTAATCGGTGTTGTAACAGAATAATCCTGCAGACTGCGTTACTTTGCTGCGCTACAATGTCTGGCAAACGCGGCGGGTCGTGGGCCGCTTCAAATCCGTCGGACGGGTTTCGGTTCCGTTGTTTATTAAGTGATTTAAGCGAAGAAAGAAAATTAATTTTGGAGGTAGCAATTTTCCAGCCCGTGGCAGCCACACGAACGGGAAACGACGAGCGGCTCGGTTTGCGCCGTCGTTGTTTTGAACGCGCGCGACGAAACACGCCCCCTCCTTCCCTCGAGGCAACGGCGGCTCGGGTGCCAACGCGAGCGCGCTGACGCATGCGCGCGGGCCTGTGCCGGAATGGCTGTCCTATGATTGGGGGGAGGGGGGGTGTCGGGCCGCCAGGAGCGAGCGGAGAGTTTCAGAGTTTTTAATGTCCGCCATGTTGGCCATGGCGTATTGAACCAAGGAGAGAGAGCGGAGTGGCTGAAAAAAGAGACCGACAGAGAGCGACGAGGATCCGGGCCTTGCCGGCTCCGTGCACAGCGCTAGCACCACTTCGTCAGCAGTCGAACAGCAGACAACGGGAGAACGCCACAGATGCATCAATGAAAGCTAAAACCGGAACAGTTGTGATATTTAGGGGATCGGATAGGTTTATGCAGCATTTTTAATTATAAAAATGAGCAAACTGTCGTTTCGGGCGAGGGCGCTGGACGCTTCCAAGCCACTACCCGTCTTCCGCTGCGAGGATTTACCCGACCTGCACGAATATGCCTCTATTAACCGGGCAGTGCCGCCAATGCCGACTGGGATGGAGAAGGAGGAGGAATCGGTACGTTATGCTGTTCCCAAACCTACACTGAACAAAAGCGCTGGACTGTCGGTGTGCGAGGGGCGCCCCTATCTCGTCTGCGCAGCTTTGCGCAAAATGGCCGCCATTTCTCCTCACAAAAAGCCAGCGGTACTGCGCTCGGAAGCCGTGCCAGCAGCGTTTAAACGACGGGCGCGTTGATATAAAGTCTTTCCGGCTCGAGATTGTGCCGTCGCGGCCACTTGCACGGAACCGTTTCGTTCGGACAGGGTTCGAGAGGCACAAAGGGGGTCACGTGATGGGGCTCGGGTCCGCCATTTCGTCGCTTCGTCTTTCTGCTGCTCTCGGGACGGAGGCCGTAGAAAGCGAGATGCGGCGCGGCGACAGGGGGCGCCGTGGAGCTGGCATGGCGGCGATGGAGGAGTGTCCGCAACCCAGAAACACATGTGAATGGCCGGGCCGCAGCCGATCAGCACACCGTTACGTTAATAATAATAATAATAATAATAATAATCGTTAAAGTATCGTTTGATGCGTCCAAACAGGCCGCGTATTTGCTTTGTATCTCGTGGCTTTGAACTCTTTTCTGTAAAGCCTGAAGTTTTGCCTTCATTCCATTAAAGTGTATGTAAGCTACGTGGAGTGACAGTGGGAGTGTTTTACTCCCCAGTCAGTAAATAGCAGTGATGTGCATGTAGTCCCACACCGTAGCCTGTCTAGCAGAGGTTGTAACCACGAAGACCTGTGGTCCGGTCAGTGGATCAGGGCTGCGTGTGCCACAGAACGACTTGGGCTGTTAGAAAGAAGTCTGCTTGAAGCAGATACTGGAATTACTACAAACAATGTTTTCCATTATTGGTACACCTATTTTGTGAGGTACACTCAACAACTACTGTGTTCAGAATATTTGTCTGACCCTTATACAAAGTGGCTTAAGCTGTTTGACCCTTCCAATGTGGCTGCTGTTGTGTACATGGTTAAATAATTTTAAAGTTAATCATCTTGATCAAATTCATTAGCAAAGAAAAAGTTTTTAAAAAGTACCGAGTCACATCAGAGCAACTGTAGTAGTGGCCCATGAACCAATAACCTTCAAGCTACAAGTCCTTGACTTCACGAGTGATGCGATCAGCAGCCCGGTTGTGTTTTTGGGACCAGTGTGTAGCTGCTGGAGGAGTGTGGATCATTTGCTGGTTTGTTGACACAGTAGACAACGCGTATGTTGGTAATTTACACGCATCATTACACTGTTTTTGCAGTGCTGGTGTACAAAGATCCTGCCTCGCTTCGTCCCATTGTGTTACTGGTTGTGTGGACTCACTGATGCAAAAGAGTCTTGTCGGTTTCAGGTAGATTTAAGAGATTGTTTCTGTGCACTTCTTGCCAACATGTTAAGTCTAATGTAGGTCCTACTTAGCATGTAGTGTGTGTTACTCTGCGTAAATGACTCAAGTCAACAGTGTCCTGCTGAGGATGATTTTTGTCACCTCTGCATGATTGGAAGAGTTTTTTTATTTTCAGTGTCCAGGTGGTATAAATTGTTTACAACCTTAAAGGGTGGCAGCACAGTTCATCAGTTAGTTGCTTTCAGTACTAAGGTGTGAATTGGCTGCTTTCAAAATGGGTTAGTAGGATAAACGTATTTGAGTCATTTGAGACCTTTTCATTATCTGTTGTTGGAAGTGTGAACAGAGCTGTGATGTTGTGAAGACCCTGTGGTAACAGGCATTAATTAAAAGGCATTTGGCATTTATTTTGGGCTTTTCCCCAGGTTAGCAGACAGATGCCTTTAGCAGATGCTTTTGAACAAGGCAGCTTGTTGAGAATTCAGAAATAGGGTGTTTTACAGTGAAGTGGGCAGATGTCATAAATGCCCAAAAAGTGTACAGCAAGTGCAGTGCAGCACTACTCCATGAAGTTCACCAAAATGGATTCATCCTCTACAGTTTAGCAGTCTGTCCATTATAGGATCTTTATTCCTTGTTTATATGCCTGTAAAATAACAAGGTTGTAACAAGGACCGTACAGTGTAAGTGCAAGATGCAGTGTAAGCATGGATACTCATTTCAGGTTAACCAGTCATAATCAAAATCAATGTATTAGGGTGGGATGCTGACTAAAGCAGCATGTGATGCCTTTTTGAGAACTGGAATTTATTCTGAAGTTTTCATGATCAGGAACTGTTCCTGTGCTGCTGAGGTGCTGTGGTAGAAAAGTGATTTTGATTTGCAACCCCTGGAGGGGATGCAAGTGATTTAAAGAAGCAGATTGCTGAGATTGGGGTAGGATCTGTGTTGATGAGTGGGTGAAGGCAGGATGGTATTGTGCCTCTGGTGCCCTGAAAAGTTATAGTCTGGATCAGCAATTGGACAGACAATGTGGTGATGTAGCAGTGGTGTCAGATGGACTTTCCCTGCTCGGTGTTATTGCTCTACTGTTTACTGCTTGTTTATTAGAGGTGTTACTGCTAAAGGTGGCTTATTGCTTACAGTAGATACCTTCGACTAAAAGGACCCAGATTGGAATCCCGCTTCATACTGTATTATTTTTGGGCAAGGTACCTGCCCTAAATTGCTCCAGCAGAAATTACCTAGCTAGCTGTATAAATGGGCAAATAATTTTCTCACTTTGGAGAAAAGCCAAATAGTAGTAACAAGCTGGCATCCATTTCATTAAATATGCATCTGACTCCACACATGAAATGTAATTATTAAATCAGTGACCGATTCCATTTGGTCATACAAAAATACCCATGAAACATATGATGGTCTTATAAACAATAAAACTATGACTTTAGTTATAGTTGCATTGGCTTGTTGCAGCACATGAACTTCTGTTTTTGCATCAGTTCTAAAGTAAGATACCTGCATATCAGTCACCAGAAATGCACATTGAATTCAGTTCTAGGTGGGCTGTCCTCACTATTACAGGGGTACATTTGTCTGCCCTTGCTTACAGGTCGCCTGCATGATGAGAATTGAACTTAAGAGTGTGAGGTATAAATTGTATATGCCAGTATGTGTAGGGTATCCGGTTTTCTTTTCAGGTAATTCTCCATAGCCCGTTCCCCTTAATGTGTGCAACCACCTCCACTGCTGAATAAAATTCCCAGGGCAGAACAATTCATTTCTTTAGAATGTACTGTTGACTTTGGGGTTGTTTATGGTTGGTACCCAGCTGTGCAAGGAGTTAATGTGTTTCACGGGAACACGAAGAAACACCTGCCAGCTGGTCTTAGAAAAGTCCCACAATGGCCGGATTCATTTACTTTCTTCTTGTTTGAAAGCATTGCATGCAGGGAAGTGTGCAGTGGTATCCAGTGGAAGTGAACACTGCTCATTTTTGTACAGTGAATGTCCAGGATGGCTTTTCAGATATTGTTATGGATATTGTTTAGAGTGGAAGGGCTTGAAAGAGACACAGTTTCCCTGATGCAGCTGGTGGAACAGGTTTGTTTGTAGCACTGTAAATGGCCCCTCATTCAGTCACGCTGTTATGTGGTAAGGTTACACTGTTTTTGTTTGCTTGTGTCCAGTAACACCAGTGTCTTGTACTTTAAATAAGATAAAATTATTTGATATAAGAACTGAATCCAGTAAGATAAGTGGAATATAGGCTGTTTCTGTCCCACCCTGCGTTCACCCAGGTGAAGTGTGTGCTGTACTGTACCCTTCCGTGTGTTGCATTCTTATGTTTCTGCCTTGTTTTGGTCCGTAAACCAGCTTGGTCCACCTTGTAGCCCAGGCTCTCTTAAACTAAGTTCCAGCCTGAACTTTGGAAAAGTTGTAATAGTTTTGACTAAGGGTGACCAAGGACTTGGGCAGAAATGTATTTTTCTAATGTGTTTTATAAATTGAGTGAAAGTTGTATGTAATTAATTTTTTTCTGATTGTGTGATGGAATATGTGATTTTTCTGTGAATCGGGTATACATAAATTGCACTTTTTAAGAGGAATAAGCAAATAAATGAAAATGTTACAAACAACTTTGAAAGGCATAATTCAGTTGGGTTTTAATGAAAGTATTAAACCTTCTGTTGCATCCTATTAAAATGAAGTGATTGACTGCATCTGGAAGTCTGAGACATTTTGATGTTTGTGTGTTTGTACTGCAGCAGAATGCAGATTTGTGATGCTCAATGAGTGTTGAATGTTGTGCATTTGCGCAACACATTTTAAAGGGCTGTCATCTGCCCCACCAGCATGTGCATCAAAAGTGACATTTTAATTACCTTTTTGTGTGATGACATTTAATGAAATAAAGCACTAACATTCCCGTTTCACATTTATTTATTGAACGATTTAGGGGTGTTCTGGCTGTTGTGGCAGGCGTAAGTGCTGTTGTGATAAATCGATGGCTGTATGCTGCTGAATGCATGTTAATTCTATGTCTGTCATCTCAAGTAAAATCTTGGTGGTGCCCTGTCAAAACAGGGCTGCTTGTTTTGCTTGAACCTCAACTTAAACTTAATGAAAACCAAGACAGACTTGAGTGTCTGAACAGACGTACCTGTAGTTGGCAGATACACAAAGTTCCATTGTCACAGAGGTCTATTTTATTTGTAGAGTACATCATACTCTTTGGTCTGGGGCCAATGCATTACATGCCTCCATTCAGCAGTGACATGTCCACCAACATTGACTTTTCACATAGCTTGTCTACATGAGCATACAGAGTCTACAGATGCTCCTTTGGCATGTTTGACCCAGTCTGCTATAATTAAAACAGTTTGTCTCAAGACAGATAGCATCAGCACCAGATGCTGGTTCTGAGAAGCCAGCAGGGCTTGTGTTATTCCAATGATGCTACTCTGGCCAGACCCCACTGAAAATGATATGTTGGCTTTTCTTTAGAACTATACTAGCCGAATTACCTGGCACTGCCCAGGTCAAAAAGTGTTGTGATGCAAAGGTTTAAAAAAAAAAAAAAAATATATATATATTAAAGTGGTTTCATTTAGTACATTCGTATTGTGCCCATTGTGACTTGTGCCAGTTGTAGTCAAGTGGAAAGGGGGGCAAAATGTATATGGCCAAACTATTAGCCTTACTGTCGCTGTGTGCATGAGATGTAGAATTAATTTTTACAATTCCATTTGCTCACATATAACAGCTACTGGCCCCTGTGGTTGAACTTGTGGATGGCACTGACAGCAATGCACTTGCATATTGTAGTGACCTGCACTCTAATAAATTATGTATTGCCAAATCTTACTACCTTAAAACTTGTTGAATTTAGTTCCTTTACATATGTGTGAGAAACAGAGAATGTGCAACGGCGTGTGTTTAGTCTACCAGTGGCAACAGTAATAATGACATATGACCGTCAGAAAATCCACCAGCGTGACTACGTTCTCTGCACGTGACATTACTCCTTGCTGTGTCTGATTACTCCCACCTTTCTGAGCCTTGTCAAAGCGTGAATTTAAAATTTGGAGAATAGTAGCATTTTTGGAATTTAATGACCTTCATTATGTCAAAAACGAATTTAGCGTAATAAGTACCTGTGTGCTAAATTTAAAGTATTTGGTAGAAAAACAAACCTGTGAATAAAGAACAAAGACAGAGATCCAGCCTTATACAGATTGACATAAAAGCCTAGTTTTTCAGTATGCTAAGCAACTCAGCGATGACTAATGTAAACAGTTGTAGTTGCAAGGATCAAGTCTGTTTGGGGGAAACTTGTGTCCATCCGTGGTTTGCTCGGCTTGATTAAAGTAGCTGAACATTACTTAGAAGAAGGGCTTGTGTGACCATATCTCGCTTGAGTCTTGGTTGGTGGCTGTCGTTGTGTAGGCTTGGATTTTGATGTAGAACTACGCCATGACTATGCACTGTTCACTTTTCATGGGTGTTTTCATTATGTCAGTGTCTGCAAGCTCAGGAAGGAACTTGCTAATTGATCGTTGAGCCCGACTAAATTGAACCCAGTTGCTGCCTGTTGGCTGCCAGTTTAAAACCCCATCGAAACTCTTCTGGAAAACCCTTGACGATAATATTTAATTTGCATTGATCTAATGATAATTCCTAAAGACATGAATGTTGACTTGTAAACCCTTTTGGGTGAAAAGTGCTGGCGAAGCAGTGAAGTAAGCTGAGCAGCTTTGCGCCACGTTAACTTTTCCAGTGACTGTTACCACATTTCAGCAGTGTTCTTCAACCAAAAGGAGGTAAATACCATCAAAGCTGGTCAGTGTACATATGCAGAACATGCTGGCTAACCCTGGTCCTAACCGACAGGATATGCTCAGTATGCAGAACCTTTTCCTCATTCATTTGTAGTTGGGTGTTGCGTACTGAATCTGCATATCATGCTTTGTGAGGAACAGTTGTGGACCCCCTGATACCAGTAATTCCCCAGGTTTGTTGAGAAGGGCAGGTCTTACTGCATATTCCTCTAAGGTGTGGGAGAGAGATGGCTGTCGTTGGACAGTTTTTAATGTAGGTATGTAGAATGAATATGATTTATAATTCAGCTGAGAGCATGGTGCTAATAGTCTTCTGTCTGGAAAATAAGTTGCAGATTCACAAAATTAGTTTGAATCTTATCAGATTATTAATTTGAATGAGTTATATTTGAGTTAGTTGAATTTTTTTCAGTTTTTAATTCTCTCTGTTCAAAGGCTTAAAAATGAGAATGCACAATGATGTGTGTGTGTGTGGGGTGGGGGGAGAGAATAAAGTTCAGTGGATCTGTACATATATCAGAGCATAAAAACAATCTGGTTCTCCACCTTTTGTAATTACACAAATTACATCCCAGATAAAAACATCACATAAGAGATTTTACTGTGTTGTAACTAATTCAGCAGAAGGAAAATGGAGAACATTGAAGACACTTAACAATTTTCTCAGAATTGGATGTCCCAGGAAATTCACCCCAACGCCATGCTTAGAGAAATTGTGAAGAACCCAAGAGCTGCATCTAGGGATTGTACAGACCTTGGTTATCATAAGTGCTGAAGTTCTTGATTGTATGATCAGAAAAAGACCAAAGTATTGCTTTTGTGGAGGGGCAGCCAGAAGGAAGTTCCTGCTCACCCAAAAAGACCATGTAAGCACACCTTAGGTTTGCAGCGTTACTTCTGAACAAAGCACAAGATTTATGGAACGATGTCCTTTCGACATACGTGATCCAAGTGGAGATGTTTGGTTATAAAGCCCAAGAACATGTTTGGCAAAAAACCAAACACAGTGGATCACCCCAAACCCCTCGCAGGACAACCGAACACAATGATAGAGGGATTGGTGGTTTGGGACCTGAGCACCTTGCAGTCATCAAATTGACCATGAACTCTTCATACCAAAGTATCCTAGAGACAAATATGGTAAAGCTTGAATGAAATTGGGTTATGCAGGACAGTGAAGTCAAGCACACCAGCAAATTTACAACTGAATGGCTGAAAAAAATTAAGGTGTTAGAATGGCAAAATTAAAGTGGAGACCTTGACCCCTTGGAGATACTGTTGCAGGACCTTAAGAAAGCTGTGTGTAAATAAACTGAAGCAGCGTTGTAAAGAATGATGTGAGACTGATAAATTAATGCAAACAAATCAAACCATTGCTGCTAAAAGTGCACATACACACTGTCAAATCATGGGATGTACTTAATTTTGTACACTTTGCCTTATTTTATCTGAATAATGTTCTACTGGAGTCTTGTGTTATTTGACACTTAAGGTAAGGTATACCTAATTTTAGGATCTGATCAGGGTTACAGTTTTGTGTTTTTTTTTTTTTTTTTTAAATGTTGTGAAATATGAATCCAAAGAATTGAAAAAAGTGAACTTCCTTCTTTACATGAGATAATGAAATCATTGCTATGTTTTTCCTTCCTCCTTCATGGCAACATTTACAAAATGACTACAAAAGTCTGCAATGTGCTAGGCAGACTTTTGGTTTGGTTTCAAGCATAAACCAAGTGTATAGCTCTGGCCACTTCCACCAGTATATTCTATACTTCATTGTTGTCATGTCAGTAGTAATTTGGATGAGCAAGGCTGACTATAGTTTGTGGCCCTCTGCATGTTGGATGTTTACAGGACTCGAGGAGACATTTAGGTTGCTAACAGTCATGCTGGAGGGTCTTTAAATAAATCAAGCTGAACTTTCATGTTCTCCCCCACATTTGTAATGATCGTGGCTGTTCCCACCTTTGCAGCTTGTCTATAGCACAGAACGTCAGTGGGGGGGGCAGATCTTTGAGCCTGCTGTAGGGGTGTGTGTAGCAATGGGGTTTGGAAATTCATCACTAGAATGTCTCCTGCTGTTGCCCTCAAGCAGAGTGCTGTTACATAGCAGCAAGGAATGACAATGAGAATGTGGTGCCTGCTGTTGTTCAGGGTCATTGCGGTAAAATACATAGGGCTGAGCTCTGAGCACAGTGGCAGTGGCGGTGTCTGGTATGTGCCACACACTCACTGGAAGCACCCTTGTGATGGAATCACTCCATGTTTTTTTTGTGTGTGCAACTGTTGCAGGGGTAGCAGCACAGCTATTGGGGAAGGAAGTTTACATAACTGAATGAGAATGCTTTTTATTTTTGCCATTAGCTTTACATTTTGGTGCCACTATTTTCCACATTTCATTTTTTTTTGATAGAATGGTGATTTCAGATAAGGCACCCATTTTCCTTGCAAAATGCCAAATGAACTTAATGGCATCTTATTCATTGTCGGGGCTAGGGCTTTGGGGGGTGAAACTTGCTGTGCGCTGCTGTATCAAGTAGGACATGTGGCATTTTATGAATGAAGACATGAGAATATGTACAGTGACATTTGGCTTCTGTTCTGTGCAAGTGTGAGCTGGGACAGAAGTCATATCTGGTGTACTGTGGCTTGAACCTTTAGGATCAGAAGATCAGCTGCTGTGAAGGGACTTCTGTGCTGTGTCTGGTGGGGTTCACTGCCCCAGAGACCAGGTTCACCATGCTGAATGCCACCCTCTGGAAGCTACTTCTTGAAAATAACCACTTAGGTGCAGAGAAGAAACTGTGTTGTATGTCAGTCCAGGAAGTACACAGAATCTTGAAAATGCAGCATGGCTTAAAACCCCAGTATTTTTGTGACTTACTACATTAATTTTCTTGGGGATGTTTGGAATTACTATTTTATCATCACACTTACATCATGTTATTGTAAAGCAGATTGTATAATGTGTTATATTTAATGGTTTAAGACCCATATTGTGTTGCTGTTTATAAAATAGACATACATGTTCAGCCCAAAAAATATAACTCCCTGATGTGTGTATTATATTTTTTAAAACTATTATTCATCCAATTTATTTATTGACAGTAAGTGAAAAGTTTGCTTTAGTCAATAAAATTTTCCAACCAATAGCCTACATTCTTATGCTAATCACATTGGTTAAGTGGATTCACACCATTTGTCCCTTTAGCGATCGTAGAGCAGTTAAACCAGCATACCACTGCCAGAGTGACTTTTCCATTTATAAGCTGGCAGGCAGAGGGATTTGAGGGTTGTTTCGGTTGCTGAGTAGCTGGTGTGCGAGCCACATCCTGGAGCAGCGAGAACAATGACTATAAACGACACCACTTAAGCCAGTGCCTGCAAACTGGCTATGAATTGTGATCTGATGAGAGAACTTGTTGCATTTCAGCTGATGTTTTTGTGTTAAGCATGTTTGTTCTCTTTCAGTGATTTTACAATAAAACACTTAATTTAAATGCTGGGTTATGGCTTCCTTGTTCCTTGAAGATGTGGATAATGGTGATCCCACAGACATGATCCCTTCCCTTCCTGATGGCCGATCTGCAAGCAGTGGAAGTCCTGTGTTTTATGGAGGCTGGTACACCTGTGAATGTTAAATTGAAATTCAGAATGAGATGTTTCAACTTGGACGTAAAAATATTCTGCTATGCTGTATAACATGCTATTTTGTGAAGGAACAGTGAACATTGATCAATTTTGAGGATGAGTATATGTGCATAAATAAAACAGTATTGTATATAAATAATAAATAATACTTTATACATTATCATGACTGTATATGCCTTTTTTGTTTCACCTGGTAACCTTCAGCATGTTAAACAAAACTATGGTTAACTGAATTTTTCATACCTGGATACTACTGAAGCAGACTCAACTGTAACTAAAAATAAGTACATAATGGCTGCAACCTCTTTTTTTAAAGAATGTCTTAGACATACAAGGCAGTAGGCTGCTTAATGATTTGAAGAAATGCTCAAATGTGTTTCATCATTAAAATAATGGCTGTATTTTACCGGCTGTTATTCATTACATAAACATTTTCCCAAATGTGGTCAGCTTCACTTTTGTGATCACATAAGAGTAATAATAGAAATGTGCCTCTCTTTAGTCACTGGGTAGTTTCTGTTAGAGAAGTCTGGGAAGTCCTCAGGAGGCTGAGAACCACCCATGTTGCACCTCCTCTTGTCTGGTTGTCTTGCTGCAGACTGGTGGCACAAATTGGAACCACAGGCAATTTTTTCTCTGCAGTGGACAACCTCAGAAAATCAGAATAATAAAGAATTGCTTGTATCTTCATAGAAGTGTGCCTTGTGTTTTTGCTAGATATGTGAGATGCGTGTCTATTTAAGTTGAGTCAACATGATTGCAAACAAACCTGTGATGTGCGTTTTGGTGATTGTGGTTCCTTTTAATGAAAATGATATCAGTATATATCTTACATTTTAGGTAGCCAGCTACAAAAATGACAACGTTAATGTGAGAAATGCAAATGGTTTTATGGAAACGCAAAAGTTTGGGGCAAATGGGCATGTGGTTGTTCAAAATTTGCTCATCTAAGAGTTAATGTTTCTTTTACATTTATAAGCTGCAGTTTGCTGGTATTTTACTGTCACTAGTAAACTAGTTAGAAGTTTTCCAATACCTTAATTTTAGCTGGATTAAGGAACCTTTGTGATTTTAATAAAAAATTACTATCAGACATTATGTCGAATAGCTTAAAACACAAATATTTAACATTGGTCTGACTCCAATCTTTACATTTTCTTAGTTTTTCATTTTCCCCATTGCAATTTCTATCAATATTTTCTTAAATTTTTAGTGTTTGCATGACACATATTTGCTTTGAGTGTCTGAAATTAAAACCGAAGTTTGTAAAAGTTGAGTTCACCATTTAGTGTGTGTTTTTTTTGTTTGTTTTTTGAACTTTGTGCACTGGATTTTACCAAATAATACTATTAAGTGCTGTCAAGTTGTCAGTACGTTGCGGCATGGACTGAAACATACCTGGAGCAATGGCTTCTGCTTAGGCAACATTAGTACAGCATGGTGTGCATTTTCATCATTGGGGGTCTTTTTCCTGGTTGAAAATGCAGCTTGATGGTAGGCCAGCACATCCTATGGTTGTCTCCTGTATAACCCTCTCACTCCAGCAACATGTGCAGATTTTGCTTACCCATTTCCTCTGTCTTCCCCCCAGGAACACCACCTCCAGCGAGCCATCTCCGCGCAGCAGGTGTATGGGGAGAAGCGGGAGAACATGGTGATCCCTGTACCTGAAGCAGAGAGTAACATTGCTTACTATGACTCCCTCTACCCTGGCGAATTCAAGATGCCAAAGCAGCTCATTCACATACAGCGTGAGTACAGTCATGGCCGTATGCCACGTGTGCTCATTTTTCCTCCCCCTTCCTTGTTGAGGATGTAATGAAATGCTCTAATTATGTGCCGATGAACATGTGCACAGTTGTGAGTTTCGTGCCCTTTTTTTTTAATTGTACGTTGTTGATTTTCTAGGAACCGAATAGGTTTCAAGTGTGATCTACTCCTACCTTTTTTTCTGAATAACTTCTGCATCTTCAAAATTACATGGATTCTGTGTTTTTCCCCTATGTAAATGAAATTGGTGTGCGAATTGTAGAGCTGAGAGGTAGATTTCTGTTGATTTGATGCATAATGGGAGTAACAGGCATACATATGGTTTCTCTCTTGCTCAAAGTCATCAATAGCTGTAGATTGCTATGGTTCTGCAATAAAACAGAATGCGAATATGTGAAATAAGCTTTGTTTTGGAGACACTGGTTCTAAGGAGTCCCTGCACTAGCTGATCATTCCCAATGTCGGTATTAGCAAGCATTCTGGGAAGCTTTATGCTGCACTGCTCCATCCTTGGGGATGTTGGGGCTTTTACTGGCTGTGATTGCAGCAGTTCCACATTTTGCAACAGTATTCTGCAGAGAGGCATTTTTGCAGCATAGAAGATTAAATCCATCCCACAGTGTCTGCTGTTAGGTTTTTAATCCTTCAGGTCCACATGATCCTGGTGTCTAAATTGGTTAGTGCTGGACAGTGGTATATTGGGTATTGTGTATGTGGGCTTGACCAAGGCTGGTTGTGCCAGCACCTCTGCCATGATCTCACCACCAAAGTCAGCCACACCATACCTGGGATCAGAAAGATATGGTTTATCTGCAGCAGTCAAATGGTCTGTTTCCAATGTAATGCTGTAGTAATTTTAAGAAACCAACTCTTATTTTTAACTTAAGATTGTGTTATTTTGTTTTAGTTTTATTTAGGGGACTTCATAGGATTACTTTTTCCCTTGGGTTTGTTGTTTTATTGTTTTATTTAGTCAATGACATTGTCCTCTACATGCCCTCTTTGCAGATGTAAATGTTGTAACATCAAATGGCACAAGCACAGTGACCTGTTGCATGAGAGCCTTATTGCCTTTGATATCTTACCATAAAGTGATGACATGAAATGTTTTCAGGGACAAGTTTATTTTTGCTGATTGTTTTTCTGGTGCTTCAGGTTGTGCTTGGCACGCCACTGTCACATCTGCAAAAATCTACTCCACTCCTAACAGAAGTGTTCCTATATGCTGTTAAAATCCGGCTGTTTTACTAAGCTATTCTAAGGTTCCGCATATGTGCTAAGAAGGTAAATTCATTTTGAACCTGACATGGTGCCATCAGTTTACCTTCGTTTCCCACAAAGTGTCAGATAGTATAACATCTAAATGAAAGTCTGATATGATGCAGTGATTCTTTCACTTGAAAGATGGATCTTTAGGGGCAGTGCCACATGGATGGCATAGAAACTGTGGGGTGATGAGCACTTACTTTAATGCTGCAGTCATGAAGAGTGACATTGGTTTCTCCAATTTCCCACTCACGTTTGCTGCAGTCAAACAAATGTGTAACATCAGAGCCTATAGGACGTAACAGTGGTCAATGTTTCCTCAGTTCAAACTTCATTTCATTTATTTATATACAAGAAAAAAGATAGTGTTGTGGATTAGCGGCCCTTAAATGATATTTGATGCAGCCTAATGTGTAATGCGCTAATGCACTAGTGACTGCATCACTAATGAAATTTATCAGCTGTGGTCGGTCAACTTATGAAAATGAGGGTTGGATTAAAATAGTATTAATTCTGAAGAAAACTACAAGAGGCTACAACAGTATACACAGCAGTGTATTAAAAACACTGGAGTAAAACTAGCGTGAATAAATACCTCATGTACACAAGTGCAAATAAAATAACTTGAGGCAGTATGAATGAAGACGGTGCTCATGAGGTGTGCTTGTTGAGTGAGAGAACTGGACATTGACCCTGCTTCTTTCACGGTGTTGCAGCTTTCAGTCTGGATGCAGAGCAGCCAGACTATGACATGGATGCAGAAGATGAGGCGTTTGTGAATAAGCTGAAAAAGAAGATTGAGATAACTCCACTCCAGTTTGAGGAGATGATCGACCGTCTTGAAAAGGGTAGTGGGCAGCAGGTAACAATTGCTGCTCAGTACTCAGCCCTTCTGTCACTTAGTTTTACGTCTCTGCAATTGGGTGTTTTCAGTTCAGACTTTGTGCTCTGTAGTCAGGTCCCCTCCAAGTCCGTTTTGAACACACAGATTGTATTGGCACAGCTTACTGTGCCACCTCCTCCATTGTGTCTGCAGCAGTATGCTACTGCTGTCGCTTATACAGTATGCAAACTGTTGTCTGAAACCCTTGATAACTAACCTTGTCTACCTCTTTCCAGCTGGTGACACTACAGGAGGCTAAGCTGCTCCTGAAGGAAGACGATGAGTTAATCCGCGAGGTGTTTGAATACTGGATATGGAAACGCAAGGCCAGCAAGGGTGTCTCCCTCATCCCTACAGTCAAGCAGGAGAAGCGTGATGGTTCCAGCACCAATGACCCCTATGTTGCCTTCCGCCGGAGGACTGAGAAGATGCAAACACGCAAGGTAATCCCCTTTCCCATTGGCTCTGCAGCATTGTAACAACTGGCAGCTATTGCACTGGCTGTGTGACGCAGACACATTGCTTGTCATATGAATATCTGTAAGTAATTCTTAAAGTACTTTAACATCTGCCATGAAATTTCTTGCTGGATAAATTGATAAAATACTGCAAATAATGTCAGATAATGTAATATATAGGGTATATAGGGTTCATTATTGGTGGACCTACGTGTTTGTGTATCCAATGTGATTTGGGACTCAGTCCAAGAACTGACATACCGTAATGGCTATTCATGACTAAAAAGAGCATTGTTGACACAAGTACAAAATATATAGGCATAGATATGATACAGATTAATTTGTGTTCCCATTTACAGAACCGCAAGAATGATGAGGCATCGTATGAGAAAATGCTGAAGCTACGGCGTGACCTGAGCCGAGCAGTGACCATATTGGAAATGATCAAGCGCAGGGAGAAAAGCAAGAGGGAACTGCTGCACCTCACATTGGAGATTGTGGAGAAGAGGTGCGTGTCTCTGGGGCTCAAGGTGTTAGAAGGTTGTTGGTGTTGCCATGGTGATTCAGGAACATATCCTTTTATAATGTTACTTCTCTTTGCACATGCAAATTAAATGCATATTTCTTTGTACCTTTGTAAATATAACAGTCGTTAAATCTGACCTTATTTGCACAGCAGGATCAAACTACTATGCTTATTTAGCATGTAGGTCTTGGGTCCACTAGCAGTTATAACACATAAGTACATAAATGACCTATTCTGGGTTCCCAGGCTGCTTTTAGCAGTCACCTTCTCTTAAAGAAATTTGAAATAAATGAGCAAGCCTGGGTTTCCTTCCTAAAGCTCCCTTTTCATTAGCTCTGTTTTTAACGTACTGAATTCCTCCACTTCCTCTGCTTTTTCAATAGTAATTTGGTTCTCCCACCTGGCTAGTAGGCTTATAAAGTTGCCAGACATGAGCAGATAATTTTCATACTACAATGAGTTTGAAGTATAAGTATAGTGTAAGTCGGAATAATTTTAAATGCCACCCAAATCAAACTGTGAAAAAGCTTATATGGGTAAAAGGTAGTTTGAGTTTGTGGTAACGTGTGGCGTGACTAATACAAGTGTGTTTGAGCGATTATGTAGGCACATACAGAATTTTTCTGACCCCAGGTATGGCATGGCTGACTTTGGTGGTGAGATCATGGCAGAGGTGCTGGCACAACGAGCCTTGGTCAAGCCCACCTACACAATACCCATCATTCCACTGTCCAGCAACAACCAGTTTAGACACCAGGATCATGTGGACCTGAAGGACTACAAGCCTAAGGTGATGGGATGGGGACTATGCCTGAGGAATATTTTTGAGCTGGCCTTGGTTTTTTGATTCACCACTGTTATAAGCATGTTTTGCTGGTGAATTTTGTGGTTAGAGACTTGATTTCCATTTGAAATCTTACTGAGAAGTGAGCAGACTTATTATTGGGGCTAATGTCAAGGATTTCAAAGAATTAGAAGTACAAGGGAGTGATGCTAGGAAATGAGTGGTACGAAGAGCAGAAAATGGAAGAAGCATGGACTTTAAGCAGAAAGGAAATTGCCCTTGTCAGTTCAGTAATTCAGATTTACTCCTGTTTGTTACAGCTTGACTAAAGTGCATTTTATAATTGTGCATTGTTTCTTGATCCTTACAGCCTGAGAAGACTGAAGTTGTCAGGACAAAAAGAAAGTATGAGAAGAAGGCCAAAGTCTTACAGCCATCAGCATCTGTTCCTCAACAGTCCAGTCCTTCAGTCTTTAATGCCAAGGACTTTAATCAGTACGATTTCCCCAGCTCTGACGATGAAGGCTTCTCCCAGGTACTGACAGACTCTGCCTCTCTGCCACCCTCTGCTGCATCTGCCTTGAGCTTTTCCCTCATTGATTTGCATCTGTCTTTTGCAGATTCATTCAGGCTCCTCAGAAACAGAAGAGGAAAATGACCCAGATGGTCTTTTTGCTTTTCGTAGGAAAGCGGGTTGTCAGTACTATGCTGTGAGTTTCGGTCTGTTTCCAGTTTTTTTTTTGTCCCCATTATTGTCACTGAAAGTCCAGCTGCCCCACTCGTACTCACTCGGTCATGTTTGCAGCCTCGAATGGACCAATGTGGAACATGGCCATGGAATAGCCCATCAGATGGAGGACTTGGAGACGTGCGGTACAGATACTGCCTCACTTCTCTGTCAGTGCCACGCCGTTGCATAGGGTTGGCACGGAGACGCGTGGGCCGAGGTGGCAGGTTTGTATCCACAGAACCTTTTTCAGATTGAAACTAGATACTCTAACCTTAGACTTTGAAGGGAAGCTGCCTAAAATGACAGTTTTACCCCTTTTCCGGATAGGTGAATTTAGGAAATTTTTTGCTAGCATAGGTCATGTTTTTTTAGGAAATGAGTTGTCCAATGGCTGCATGCTTAATCGCCCACCTTTGTCCCCACTCCAGGCTTTTGCTAGACCGTGCGTACACAGACTTTGATGCTGAGCTGTATCTGGAATCGCCAACATGCTCAATCCGCTCCCCAGTCCACGCGCTAGTCAGTACCTCAGACACGAATACCTCGGACAGAAGTGGCCCTTGCCACCTCAATGAAGTGTTGTCGAACATTAAATCGTGTCGATGGAGGCATTTTAGGCCCCGGATACCACAGTCAGGCAATTCTGTAGGCCTGGAACCACTATCAAAAAGACTGTGTCAGGGATCGGGCCGGATGCCCTTCTCACAGCCCGGCACTGGAGTGGGCAGCAGCCTCTCCCAGAACACAAGGAGCAGTGGTCCTACAGCTGGGACTGGTGGTGAGTACGCCCCAAACACACCTGTAGTCTGACTGGATATGGGAGGACTGGGCGCATAGTTTACTGCCGTACTTCCTCATGTCCACAGTCTGTTTCTGTTGCCATTGATTGAGTAGGCTATTAATTGAGAAGTATACTGTAGAATGTATTTTAATAAGGTGAATATAAATGGTAAGATACTGTTCTGTGTCATTGGTTTACACTTTGCCACCTCAACACTGCCTGTGCCTACCCTTCATTTGATCTATTTGTTGTGATGATTTTCAAGGTTTTTTTTTTTTTTTTTTTTTTTTTTTAAAGTTAAGCGTATTTTGTTGTTTTTTTGTGTAGTTGTGTAGTGTGTTTGTATTGCGTAGTAATGCAGCAGCTGGCATATTTGACAGCAACCCATAATGAATGTTAAAAGGAATGGGAACGTTTCCGCTGCTTAATGGCAGAGCCGTAATATATTGTCATTTGGGTCCTCATTTAATTGCTTTGCTGCAAGTTTTTTTTTTGCATTTCAAATGTCATGTTTGACTTTTGTGGAGCTGGGCCCTGAATTAATTTGAATGTCCTTTTTTTGAGAACCAGTGATTCTTGTTTCTTCTTTTGTCTTTTCACTGAAATTGCTTTCATACACAAATTGTGTGGAAAACGATGATGAGGGACTGGGTGTCAATGATAAGTATTGTTGAGACACAGTGCTGACATTGGCTGCTGATCATTTATTAAGAAGCTATGTTTTCAGATATTCACTTGACACTTTAGCACCTCTTTCCTGTCTTAACATACAAGTACAAAGACTGCAGTTACGAAAAGAATTTGCCTCTAAAATATTGATTCGTAACCCTGTAGTTACAGGGGTCGGACTGGCAGCTTTCATCAGAACTTTAGGGGGTCTAAAAGTTCAGCCCTATTTCAGGCCTTCATTAGCATGACAACCACACACGGTCTGCAACCAGGCGGTGACAGTACCTAGTTAGACAGATCGTCAGAAATACCCAATACTACTGAATATATTTTATCTTGCCTTAGGGACTGTATCTCCATTCAGTCTTGTGAGACCCAACCAAGTTAAATTGCTCCAAATAGATAATGGAGTATTTCATTAGACTTAACCAACAAATTAGATCAATGACATGGTCTCTGGGGTCCTAAAGATTTGTAGCCCAATATAATATGGTATTTTGTGATTTCTCCTTTACCACCAAGGCTTCACAGCTGAGCAGTACCAGCAGCACCAGGAGCAACTGACACTTATGCAGAAGCAGCAGTTGGCACAGACGCAGCAGCAACATGCCAGCAGCACATCTGCTACTGGCTGCACACAGGTATGGGCCCTGCTCCATTAAATGCAGACTCTGGTGTTGTAGGATGTGTCAATGCATGCATGTATACACACTCTCACACACCTCTCTCCCTACCCCCAGGTCCAGGTGTCCAAGACGTTGGATTCCGCTAGTGCCCAGTTTGCTGCTTCTGCTTTGGTGACAACAGAAGAGTTAGTAGCGCACAAACCAAAGGAGGATGGGATTCTGGGAGTTGGAGTCAACGGAGTCGTTCAAGCTTCAGGTAAGGATAGAAGTGAACATGGTGCACGTTGTCATTAGTGAAAACATTTTCTTGGGTGGCACCACAGCAGCTTACAGAACAATGTAAATATAATTATGCATTTTCACTGTGAGAATTCAGATTTTAAGTGCCTTTCCCACTGCTACAAGAGAAGGTCTTCATATGGGATATGGGAAGAACTTTTTAACTAAAATCTCTAGGTCCATAACAGTGTGGTTCCTCCTTTGTAGTTATTAAAGACTTTGCCACTGTCTCCTTATGTACCCCCCGCCCATCCTGTTCAGGAGTATACAAGGGCTTACACCTCAGTAGCACTACGTCTGCCATACTTCACACAAGCCAGCCGATGACAACAACCACATCCACTGTGGGGTCTGCTGTCCACCAGCCCTCTAACAGCAACAGCGTATCCAGCACAGCCACACAGATTCCTGGCTCCCTTTGTGAGTCCAGCCACCATGGGACGACAGCCAACTCTACTACTCAGGTCTTGATCGGGAACAACCTCCGCCTGGCCGTGTCCTCGCCAAGCTGCACCATAACCTCCGTCTCTGCCCTGAGCACATGCCATGTGCCCAGGACTTTAGGCTCTGTGCCACAGTCTGCCTTAAAGCTGGCCGCTGTCGCCGCTGCCAACTGTCAAATGCCCAAGGTCACAGCTCCACCCTCCATGGACATGGTGCCAAGGTGAGACTTGAGTCTAAGGATGGATTGTTGCCCATAGCCTATTGGGCACTCACCATCAGTCACACATGTAGTTTCAAACATGGTGTCTGGTCACCAGTTGTAACATTCATCTTTTAAAGAAAATTAAAATCAACATTTTTTCTTTTTTCCCCTCTTACATTTTTACAGGGAAAAACATGATCAAGAAAAGCCAGCACTAAACAGTATAGCAGACAGCACAGTGGCGATGGAAGTGACGTAGTGTCTGCCGGCAGGGGCTTGTGCTCAGGTTCTCATCCAGGTGCTATGCATTATAGCATTTTGAATGCAAATGGATGGCAGAACGCGGGGCTCCGTTTCCATGGCAACTCTTGGGACTAAATTGCAATTCTCATCTCATGCTTTTAAATCATTTTGTTACTGTTAATAGGAGAATTCAACATCTATAAATTATGAGTATGACAATTATATGTACAGTACAACATATTTGTAATATTCCTTGTATATATACATTACTTGAATACAGAACTCTTTGTGATGTTTTGCACTTGGGGGAAAATGACAGATTGAAACTGATGTGTGAGATGCGAGTTGTATAGGGAAGAAATGTCATCACGTGCATGGTGAGGAACCTGCTGTTTTTATCTATTTATTGTGCTGTGTTTACATTTGTTTTTTTATGTTTTTTGTTTTGTTTTTTTATGTTTTTTGTTTTGTTTTTTTTTTTGTTTTTTTTGTACACTGTACCCTCATTGGTTCCTGTGCTGTAGTAAATGTTAGGTAGCTATGGACTCCCATATTTTGTATTTTGTGAACATCAGCCAGGTTCCCTTGTGGGGTAACCTGAGTTCTGTGTATTGGGGGGGGGACCTAATGGTGACATACCTACAGAAGGTGGGGATTTGGGAGGGTGGGAGGGAAAAAATCTGTTTGTTAGAGGCTAATCTTATTTTGTGGGATCTTCCATTTATATTGTCCTCAGACAAGTAACAAACGGGCAATGAAGTCTCTTCCCAGAAACCAATGTGGTTTCACAATTAACAAAGCACTATAGTTGTTATTCTGTTTTTCTATAATCTGGCCCCCTGATTTTCATAAATGGAGTCCTAAAGCTTTTTTTTTCAGTCACCCTCTTTTTTTGTACAACAGACATTGTTTTTTTTGTATTTTTTTGTCTTGTAATAGCCATGTTTCTTGTATTGAAAGACTTCATTGTTTTGTTACTTGTTCATGAAAAAAGATATGAGGGAGATGAATGGCAGTAATCACTGTACGTATACCATCATTCCAGTTTCTAAAAAAAGACAAAGAAAAAGTTAAGCCAGCTTTTTCCTTTTTTAAAAAAAAGCAAAAATGAAAACTCCAGAAAGCTGCAAGGCCGGAACCACAGTGTATCGGGTGCCTTCCTTAGGAATCACTGAAGCTCTCTTCTGTGAAGAGAATGGTACCATAGTACAAGGCTACTATTTTTCTCAGTACCAGAACCTGAATGCCCGGTCACAATGGCAACATTTACTCTTGGTTTTGTAGTGGACCACTTGGAACATGGAAATGTTACCGAACTCACAAAAAAATAAAATCGCAGGGTATTACATGTTGACCAGCAGGTGTGTGGGTGTGTGGGTGCGTGTGTGTGTATCTCCTTTCATATCTGATGGGGTTGTGGTTATGTGGAGAGCTGCTTGGATGATCAGTACAACCTGTACTAATACAACATGGGTAATGCTTATGGGTCCATAACTCGTGTTTCCACCCAAATGGCTGAACTTACAGGACACAGACTAGGGAAAACTCAGCCGTTTTACCTGCTGTTGGTGCACAGTGTAGTTTTTGGTCTTAGTTTGGACCGTCATTCCAAGAAATGCAACTGATTACATTTCTTTTAATACCAGCCAATGATCTCAAATTAGATGAGCAAGAAGTTTGTGTTTATTGCTGAGCTGAGGGAACTCGGATCCTGGGTACTTTGCTCTTGTGATCTGTAATGTGTTCAAAATGTGGGTTTGCTGGTTACCTGGCAGGAGTTGCTGAAGGCTGCTGCTGGGACTGCTGGCCCTGTGACACTCCAGTACGACTCCCATCGCATTTCTCTGCTTCCCATGAACCCACTAAGCAAGTCAGTTTTCCGTTGCGGTTTTATGGGATTTGTCCTTTCTGTGCCTCATTTGACGTTGAAAGTGGACAGTTGGACCTGCAGCTGGAGGTCATCAACACACCTCCTCGCCTGTACAGGAAATGAGGCACTTTTTTACCCCCTGTGTCACATGTCTGTTGTTGGAACAGCGTTGTTTGCCAGCAGATACACTGACTAGAACAAACATCACATTCACTATAACGCCGTCTTCTTGCCATCTTTGAGTGAGAATCCAGCTCAGAATCCACTACAATGTTGTACTTTATTTCTCAAAATAGGGGACCAAGATGGCGGCTGCTGCTGCTGGACACTTCCATAAATGAGCAGTTTCAGGTGGACTTTCAAGCACAATTATTTCAGATTTGTGTTAAATACATTCAACTGACAAACTGAGCTTGTGAAGTTTCACTCTGTAGAGCACAGAAGGAAACGCTGGCACGGAGCTGTGGTGCTCAACTCAGGTCGCCAGTAACTGATGTGAGATGAATTTTTGCACAGAGATCTGCATATCAAGATCTGAAATTATGAGCAGCTGTAAGTTGGAGATTCATTTTTACAAATATCACCTTAATGTTTGTTCATATCATTAATAAGAAGGATGAGATATCCTACCTGAAATTATGAAGCAGCTGTAAGTTGGAGATTCATTTTTACAAATATCACCTTAATGTTTGTTCATATCATTAATAAGAATTATTTTCATAAAACATCACTTGAAGCATGGAGGAGCAAAGATGCTACCACACTGCTGAGCAGCAGGGAAAGGAAATGTGTGTGTATGTACAGTCTACTTAACTGTAGTGTCAGTATACGCATACACATAAAACTTGTGTAAGTTTGCCCCTAAAATGTCAGCATAAATAACATTTTTGGCACAGACCAGAGAAATTGGGGACCATGTACAGATGTGCTTGTAGCTGTGCGGTGCTCATGTCACTCCGTGCATGTCCCTAACGTGCACTGTTGCGCTGTACCGCACGCTACGCTCAAGTCAGAAGTGCTGTGCAGGGGAGCACCGACACCAGCATTTTTAAGGGATTAACTTCCAAAAAGCCCGCTCAAGTTCCCACCTGTCGACAAATGCCGAAAACAGGTAAACTGCCTTGTTGGATTCAGGGTCGATGATGATCACATTGCAGGATATTTTAAAAGTCACTCACTGTTACTTGCTATTGTAACTGCTAGTCTGAGTGTCTGTGGTCCAGAGTGTGAACTCTGAGTGAATGTTGTGTGACAATCCAGGTCCTCAAGTGCCGCACCTGAAACGATTGGTGCCCACATGCAGGTACTAACATACTGTTGACAGGTGCAACAGAAATTCCCACAACACCAAAAACCGTTTGCTAAGCACATGATTCTGGGGGTGAGATGAATACAATCGCCAATTTATCGTTCATGTTCTGCTCAGGTTGTCATGTAGGACCATGGCACTTTCCACCCCAGAGCAGAGTCTGGAAAGATCCCAGTGGGCTGTGGGAAAGCGAACAGTTAGGCCAACTGGGTGAACAGATCATCCAGCAAAAAGGCCCCTATAGTACGTGTGTGTGGCAGACGGAAGGTAAGGATCCATAACCGTCTCACTTCACTGGCGGAGAAGACAAAAGACAGCGGAGTATGACAAGTGGGTTAATTTGGGTGCTGGCGAACATCGATTCTGCTCCCGAGAGTTTGTCTTTACGAGGAGTTTAAAACCCCTACGGCTTATGAGGCGTTTATTCTCATTTCCTGGGGCCATTTTGGGCCGCTGGCAGCTGACCAGCAGCAGGTGAACACTTTTCTCCACAGCCACTTTGTGCTGTGCTGTGTTTTCAGCCCCCATCTCCCCTTTTGGCAATTTCACCGCTTTCAGTCTCCACGGTCTTTGTGTTTGGGCCACCAGACTGGCAGCTTGCAAGTATGAAGCATGGAGGGAAAGTGCCTTGTTATGTCTGTCAGCATCAAATATTTACATAACCGTCCATTTTAACAAATTCGGGAATGTTTCAATTTTGGCGCTCTGGAACGTAACAGTTAATACATTTTTCTGCGTATCGTAATGATTCGAATGATTGAATTGCCAATGCGAGGCATCGGAATTATTGTGTAATATTTTTGTTTAACTGCACCTGGATGCACCTCTACCTGCAGGACCACAGCACAGCCATAACAGGCCTGGTTATAACCGGGTGTCTGTGTTTGGAGATGGGCTTGCTGGGATGCACAGGGCACCTTTTGTTGGACCCTCACAACCTGTAAAGAGTTAATGAGTGCATTGTAGTTTTCCCATTAAGGAGCAGAGTACACAGTAGGGTACAGGACTCCTGCATAGGAGCGCAAGGCCACCCTTTCGATGCAGCTAAAGGACGGCAGGAAAATGGACGCTGGGGGTCTGGATGTGATGCTCAACACAACACAACAGAGTCTCTGTTTGTCCAGGAGCGCCTGGTCCTTGGGAGACCCGTGGTGCATGTAGAGCAGCTCCACACGCCATGGAGGATCTGAAGGTGTTCATCCAGCTTTCTCGAGACGGCCGCTTTCCTGCAGCTCAGTAACAAAGTGGAAGAGAAAGTAAATCATAAAAAAGTAGCCAAGATGCGTTTATAACTCACTTTTTTCTGCAGAAAACCAGTTCCCCTGGTTGTGTGAATCCTCCTTAATTAGATTATTTACCTGCACCGCTTTACTGTGCCTGCAGTGTAAAAATAATATTAATCTTAATAATTCAGTATTACTAGTTTACTGCCCGTTCAATCTTGATGCGAAACATCCTGACATCCCTTTGATTTAATGCTGATAAAATTTAATTCTCAATAAAATTAATAGCAGCAGTAAGAGATCGCTTTAAATTTACGTTTTTTTTCTTCCACTGCTAATTCGAATAAAAAGAAATGGTAATTTAACAAAGTTTGGTTTCCATTTTTGTTTGATTTTTTTAAACCTGATTTGCCTTTTTAATGTGCAACTGTTTAAATCATTTTTTCCTAATGACAAATGTCTATGATAAAACAAAGTGTATTTTTATTTTATAAGTTGATGTTTGTTTACACCTTTTAAATCAGTAAAATTGTTTTTTTTTCCCTCTGTTTCCCTGGCTGTATTCAGAACGTTCATGCGTTGCATTAAATAATTATTTCTAAATCCCAGTATTTCTGCTGCACCCATACAGGCTGAGCAGTGCCTCTGTCCTGCCGCTCAGCAGTCCTGCCTGTCGTGGGATCTGCTGCTGTGACCGTTGTTTTACCTGAAATTCAAGATGAGGGGGTACAGTGCAAAGCAGGTAAGACTGGCCATTGCTTTGTGTAACAATGACTGCTGTGCTGCAGTGTCATTTTAATAAAACCAGAACTGGTAAACAAGTACCAGCGCTTCAAAGTCTCTGAAAGGCTGGATGGAGGGGAACCTCGCTAGAGGCAGGTGAGCTTCTTCACGTTTCCCAGTCCTCCCAAATCCATGGCCAGACAAACGCATTTGTTCTGGGTGCTCCCCTGTGGTAACAGAAGAGCCCGGTTCTCCTGACCTTGTTCTCCACCTGCTGCTTCAGTGTCGCTGTTGCTTTCTGTGCTTGTGAGCACAGAGGCTTAAATCCACACATATTTCACCAGCACAGTAGAAGTTTGTTCAGGAGATGCCTTAGTTCTCACATTTGTGGAGATGAAACTCACACTCTGAGTCACAGAAGACCGTGGTTCTGGTGAGGGAGGTCAGAGCTGCCGGTCCATTCCGTCACTGTGTTGCTGTTCAGCGCCCCCTGGAGTCCTGAGTTCCTCAGCGCTTCAAGTAATGCGCGGGCCTCCTCGCAGAGTGCAGTTTGTTCCTCAGGAGCTGCTCCTAAAGTGAGTAACCCTACAGCAATCTTTTCGTGAATATTCATTTAAATGGAAAATAAATAACACGCTCCCTTTCCCTCATCTTTTAAACAGGCACAACATCTCATTCTGAACCAACTCCTGGTCACCAGAACTGATCTGAGGACCTTTAAATGCAGGCTTAACACTCGTTTTCAGAATTTCTTGAATAGCCGGGGAGAAGGAGACTCAGCTCTGACCTGCAGTGGTCCAGGCTGTGCCTGGAAAGGTGTTTCCTTGCATACTGAGCAGATCTGTGCTTCTCAGTGGTGGCAGTGGGTAGCAGGTATTCAGTTTCCTCCATCCTCACCTTAACCGAGCCCACTTGGCCTTCCTTCTTTGACCAGTTTCAAAGACAGGTGGTGGTCTCCTTATCTGGGGCTGCAACGCAAGTGAACTGCAGGCCACTCCTGTAATTGCTGTAATTTTAAATATGCCTGCTGATGTGGTTCAGGGGAATTTTCCTGCGTGCTGAAGTTCTCCACAGCCACAATTCCAAGCAGTCCCGTACTCGTGGAGGACGTGAGCATGAAGAACAGAAAAAAGACGCAGCGACAGCAGGATAAGTAGATTTGCAGCCCAACAGGTGAAACTCAGTTAAACAGTTGACACTGCATGACGAGTGACACAATGCAAACATAAAGGTTGACCGGGTAAACGTTTGACCGCACCGAGACAAAAGATGTATGAGGTGAAATGGGCAGAAAACTCATCAGGAAGATCAGCATCTGATGAACAGAAACTGATTCTGCAGGGATGACAGGTGGAGAACTAACTCGCTCAACCTGACATTTGGGTGAAGCAACGGGATTAGAATCCATATAAATGGACACAGAGGCAATGGACACAGAGGCAAGCGTGGACTTGTAGTTCCGTGGGTGACTTTGATTTTCGTGCAATTTAGTGAAAATGATCTCCGTTCTCATTTACAGATTGGACAGACATGGGCGTATATTTAATAAAATAACTTCTTGCGTCCATGTTCTTCCGTCTCTGACAGGATGACAACACTGCAATGTGATGCTGGCCTGAGAGTTTGGCCGTGTCCTCCACTGGGTCCCAAATGCTGTCACTGTCTCCACCTTGAAGGTTGTTTGTAAGGGAGATGGACAAATTTATCTGAGACACTGGGATCAAAGCCTGAAGGTCCACAAACAAGGAGCTTCACTGTGGTCTTTTGGAGGTTATGGCTGAACCGATATAGAATAGAATAGAATAAACCTTTATTATCCCACGAATGAGAAATGTAGGTGTTACAGAGCTCTTTCACAAGGGGAATATAGGATAAGAACAAGTAGTTAGTAAGAGGGACAAGAACAATTAAGTTAGTAATCTATGTACACAAATAAAATAAAATAACCCTATATACATAAATAATTTATAAATAAATTAACCAATTTAGACTGCGTTGTGCAGTCTGACAGCTGCTGGTAAGAATGACCTGCGGTAGCGCTCCTTCCTACACTGTGGATGTAAGAGTCTGCTGCTGAACGAGCGACTCGGTGCTCGTACAGACTCATGTAGGGGGTGGGAGGTGTTGTCCATGATTGATGTCAGCTTGGACAACATCCTTTCCTCCCCAGCCTGCTCGATGGACTTCAGAGAACAGCCCAGGACAGAGCTGGCCCTCTTGACCAGTCTGTTGAGTTTCCCCCTGTCCCTCTCCGCAATTCCACCACACCAGCAGACCACAGCATAAAGGATAGCAGACACTACCACAGTGTCATAGAAGGTCCTTAAGAGAGTCCTGTTAACCCCAAAGGACCTCAGTCGCCTTAGCAGGTGAAGGCGACTTAGACCCTTTTTGTAAAGTGCCTCCGTGTTTGTGGACCAGTCCAGTTTATTGTTGAGGTGAACACCCAGGTACTTGTACTCCTCCACCGTCTCAATGAACAAACCTTGGATGGTCACTGCCGTAATAGGGGGCGACTTCTTGCTGAAGTCAATCACCAGCTGCTTCGTCTTGCTGGCATTGATGCGAAGATGGTTCTGTTCGCACCAGCTGACAAAGTCATTGTTGACCCCCCTGTATTCCAGTTCGTTCCCTTCTGACACCTGACCAACAATGGCAGTGTCGTCCGAGAACTTCTGGAGATGGCAAGTGTCCGTGTTAAAACTGAAGTCCGCAGTGTATAGGGTGAAGAGGAAAGGGGCGAGTACTGTTCCTTGTGGGGCCCCCGTGCTACTGACTACCACCTCAGACACACAGTCCCGGAGCCTCACATACTGGGGTCTACTGGTGAGGTAGTCAATAATCCATGCGGACAGTTGATGGTCCACTCCCACTCCCTCCAGCTTCCCCCTCAGCACTGAGGGCTGGATTGTATTGAAGGCACTGGAGAAGTCAAAAAACATGACTCTCACAGTGCTCCTGGCACTCTCCAGGTGAGAAAAGGCCCGATGCAGCAGGTAGATGACAGCGTCATCCACCCCGATGTTCGGCTGGTAGGCAAACTACAGCGGGTCTAGATCCCTCCTGACTAGAGGGCGAAGGTGGAGAAGTATGATCCTCTCCATCGTCTTCATCAGGTACGAAGTTAGGGCAACGGGTCTGAAGTGGTTCAGCTCCTTGGGGTGCCTTGTCTTTGGGACTGGCATCACGCAGGACGTCTTCCACAGAATGGGGACCCTCTCCAGACTGAGACTGAGGTTAAAGATGTACGTGATAACCTCACAGAGTTGACCTGCACAGTCCCTCAACAGTCTGGAGCTCATTCCATCCGGACCCGTGGCCTTCCTGGTTTTCATCTTCATTAGTTGACTCCGCACCTGGTCAGTTGTGATGGAGAGGCTGCAGCGTAGGGTGTATTTGGGTGACTCCAGATGAATGGCATGGGGGGAGGGGGAAGTAGAGCCGTTGGAGGAGGAGAAAGGGGGTAGATGGGGTGCAGCTAATGTCCCTGGTGCCGTGGGGGGTTGCAGAGAGGTGTGAAGGAGGTGTGATGAGCTCTGGCAGGTGGGGGAGGGAAGGGCTTCTGAGTCAAACCTGTTAAAGAACTGGTTCAGTCTATTAGCCCAATATTACAGCTGTATTCAAAAGAGAATTCTGCATGCTGGGCTCACAGGCTCAGTCACCATTTGTATTCATCTGCCATCTTAATTTTGCCCAGTGGCATCGGGTCATTGCGGATGTTTTTGGTTTTTATATGCAAGTTGGTTTTTTGGTTGGTTCTTTGCTAGGGAAGGTAATATGCAGATTTCGGCAGAAAAATTCGATTATGGGAAAAGAGAGTTTGAATATAAGGCAGAAGGAGGAGAGGGTGCGCAAGAAAATGGAAACATGGGGAAATATGCTGGGTCCCTCATTGCAAAACGTGATAAACAGGTTAAATCAGTTGGCCAAATATGTGCTCACCGATGACAAAAAGGAACGGTGGAAGGTACAAAAGATAGGAAACCAACAGGCAAGTGTACCTGAGTAATGAAATTTAGCCATAAGGGAGGTTAAGAATAATGATCGTGTAGTAAATTTACAGTCTTCTGCTTGACCTTGACCTTGGAAGAGCAACACCGTTCAAAAAATGCTACTTCTGTATTGTGTTTGGGGCATTTTAATGGAATAGCTGTGTTTTTGTGCAATGGGGAAATACCACAATAATGCACAGTGTATGTCCAAAAGTATGCGGATGCCCCTTCTGAGCTGAGCTGTTTCAGCCGCACCCACGCAGCATACAAACACATTCGAGTGCTTCCAGCTTTGTGGCCACAGTTTGGGGAAGAAGTTCCTTTCCTGCTCCAGCATGACTTGTGCCCCCACAATGCGCAAAGCAAACTCCACAAACACATGGTTTGCCCAGGTTGGTGTGGAAGAGCTTGAGTGGCTGCACAGAGTCCTGACCTCAACCCCAATGAACACCTTTGGAATGAACTGGAATGCCGACCGTTAGCCAGGCCTTCACCCACAGCATCGGAGCCCACTTCACTGATGCTCTTGTGGCAGAATGGGCCCAAATTCCTAAAATCTGGTGGAAAACCTTGTCAGAAGAGCGGGGGCTGTTATAGCAGCAAAGGGGGGGACAACTCCACATTAAGGGAATGGGAGGTTCAACAAGCACAGTCATCAACAAGATGTAGAAAATTGCTGATGTTTATGAGATGAATCTTCACCGAATAGGAGTTTGTGGAGACAATGTTGTTTTTTTGTTTTTAGCCATTTTAAAATAGTGTTATTTATTTAGTCAACTCCTTTACAAGTAGTTTATAACGATTTAGTCATCTATACAGTTGGGTACTTCCTACTGGATTTTGGGATCGGAACTGTACGCTGACCAAGGGCTTTGCTGCAGGAGGTGGGATTCAAATCTGCTTGCTTCAGGTTCCAGAGCACTAAACCAGACAGGTAGATGGTTCACATCAGGTTGTTGCCATGTCACCAGTCAGCAAACGCAAGTTATAGTGGTGGCAGGTGATCTGTTGAAGGAGTCAGAAGGAGACAATGTTCTCAAGAAGCGGAGACCTCATTGTAATGAAGACGAACAAATCAGTTCAACTCTCAATCTTCAAGGCCTGACAGGTTTACAACAACTAGGAACATAACGTTGGTTTAGTAATGAATACAATCTGATATTTTTCCAATAATTCAGAACAAACACATGGCCTGTAAACACTGATTCATGCAAGGAAAAATATGCTAAATGACCACGTCTATATTGGTCTTATTTTTGGTGTTTTTCTATGCAGCTGGTTTATCAAAGTGTCCCAGTTTGTTCTGTGCTGCACTGTTCTGGCTTATGGATATTAAACAGACGTTACACCTTCAGCCTTACATTTGTTTGTTTGAATACTGCACTTCTACTTGGGTTAAAGGGATCCAGATTCAGTTCCAGGAAGCAAAGTGTTTGTCTTAGACAGGATCGTCCACAGAACACATTTTAATTTTATACAGTATACAGGGCATCTGCAGGTATTAACTTACGCTATTCATCACATCACAACTATTCATGACAACTTAAAAGCGGCTGCTGAACCTTTGATTATTTGAATGCAATAGGCACCAGGGTACGAAAGAACTGCACGTGCGTAACAGAGAAGCATGAAATGAATTCTGACGCTTACATTTCCAACTCTTCCAGGTTCGCTTCATGGTTATCGTAGCTGCGAACCCCTGGGTCAGTAGGTCTGAGCTGGCGATGCCAACGTGTTGAATCATTTCCTACAGTTTTACAAGGGCCTCATTTCCCCTGTCTTGTAGAAAGGAAATGGTCATTGTTCTCCTGGCTGCATCTTTTGGGTTTTTGGACATGTTTTCCTGTTTTCTCCCTTCATACACGTTTAGATGTAAGCAGAGTAGCCGTCATTGTTTTCAGATTACCTGTGCTGAGATTCTGAATGCTGCCAGTCCTCCTCCAGCTAATTTGAACAGAGCTACACGCACAAAAGCAGTCAGAGTGAATTATGTGTGCGTGCAGAGTTACCTGCCTTATGTTCTTACATGTACAGTACAACCTCTGAGCTGAAACGAACATACAGAACAAAATTAATTTCATGCCAGAAACCTCCAGAACTCTCAGTGGGGTGACCTCACGGCAGCTGGGCTGTGGGTTTGAATCCAGCTCAGTCTGTGTGGAGTTTGCATGGTCTCGCCATGTCTGTGTGGGTTTCGTCCCACAACCCAAAGACATGGCACCCAGAACCTCCTCCTTGCCTTGTGCCCAGCGACTATGGTTTAGGTGCTGGATCACCGCAACCCTGAGCAGATGGATGGATGGAAGGAAGAAAGGAAGGAAGGACAACTGAGTTGTGTGCATCTTATTTGTGCTTCTAGTATATAATTGACATATCAGATCTGAAAAGTCTTAAGTTTTTCAGGAATGTGGGGGATATTCAAGTGTCTATCAGACTTTAACTGTATCGTGATGGGATTAGAATTTAGGCTTTTTATGGTTGGTATATTCTATTTTATTTTAACAGCTTTACAATTGCCCCGACACATCTTGCATGCTGTGTATATATTTATACGCAAATATAGTTTTATGAACAAATGCATGATTTCCCGATGACCTTTCCTGAAATGGACCTCTTTACTGGTCCTTATGTAGGGGGTGAGGGGTCAGTCATGCCCTCAAAGTACAATTTTACAACGAGTTGAATGAACGTTTGGGCGCAAACGCTCAAGGTTCGCCGTAACGGAGCGGCGCTCGCTGACGCCGTCGTATCTGCGGCACGGATGACGTCACCTCGCAGCGCAGACGCCGAGCGCGAGCGTCAGCGGAAGACACACCGGTTTCGCCGCCGCCGCCGCATCGGGAAGGAAAGAAGGAAAGAAGGAAAGAAAGAAGGAAGGAAGGAAGGAAGAATTTCTGTTGTGTTCCGTGGCGGGGTGGGACAGGGAGAATTTACGTGACCGTAACCCGCCGAGGGCCGGGGAAGAGCGCGGTCGAGTGGAGCCGCGCTGCTCGCCGAGCTGAGGGAAGATGGCGGACCCGGCGGAGTGCACCATCAAAGTGATGTGCCGCTTCAGGCCCCTGAACAACGCCGAGGTGACGCGGGGGGACAAGTACATCCCCAAGTTCCAGGGCGAGGATAACGTGGTCATCGGGGTGAGTCCGCCGCCGGTTTGTGCCCCTCGGGGTTCCTTCGGTGCCCTTCGCGACTGCGTAGACGACAGAGCCCGCCCGGCCGCTCGCTCGCTCGCTCGCCGTCCGCCCCAGGGCCGGAGAGCTGCTTGTGCTCAGCGCCCGTATTTCTCTCTCTCTCTCTCTCTCTCTCTCTCTCTCTCTCTCTCTCTCTCACACACACACACAGTTTCTCACACACACTCTTATTTGCATGCCATGCCGATGTATTTTTGCACGTTGGGACGACGCAGGTAGTCCATGCTGCGTATCCGCACCCAGTCGCTCGCTTGCTCGACCGGTTAGCTTGCGGGGCTACCACCTCAGTAGGGATTTCTAACGCCAAAGTCCCAGTCGGTTCCGCTGGCTGTAACCCGTAATTCAGAGCTCCGAGTCCCGTTCGTCCCGTTCGTCCGGACGGCTGCTCGGGTTGGCGTCGGTGTCGGTACCAGGCTTTACTCTGTTGTGCTGTGTGGAAGTGACACCTTGGCACCCAGGCGACACGCTTGTGGGCGGACCGGCCTTCTTCTGCTAGCGTGCGATCCACAGAGCAGGTTTGGCCACCGCATTTTGCCGCTTTGTGTGTCGTGACACGGCTGTCATTTCCAACTCACAAAAACAACGTCTGCCCCCGTTTGTCATTTACAGTCATGTGTATGAAAAATAATGAAGTCCTTTTTCAACTTCCCTCGCTTTGCATGTTGGTGCCAAGCTGACACACATCTATCTCACCAAGTGAATCTCGATAAATCCGCCCTCATATGCAAACAGTTAAGTTCTCTTGCTGGTGTCAGCAAAAGATAACGTATTTAAGGCAATGAAAGACACTAAAGAGATTTGTCTGATGTTGGCATTACGTTTCTTTGAAAAAGGGCACGCGGATGGGAGGAAAGCGGCGCCTGAGCCGACTTGCGGCGTAACTTAGTGCACCTGTGTGGCGAAATGTCGTTGCGAGAAATGGCCGTGTCCTCCGCTTGGTCTTCTGCTGGAAGAGAATCTGCCCGGATGGCCAGGAGCCGCAGAGCGAGTGGCCAGGAGAAGAGCTTCATCGGGCAAGAAAATGTGCTGCTGCTCAGGACGGCAACTATCGATGGTTTTAATAATCGAATACTCTGCTGCTGATCCTGGCAATTGATAAAGTAATCGGATAAGAAAAATACCATTCGCCCATTCATTTTTTATGTTTTATTAACTGGGAGTAGAAAACATACAGGAGATGAAAAATGATGAAAAGTGTCTTAAATTGAAGTTGCTTTATTTCACTTTGTAGAAGTCAACATTTTATTGTTTAAGTGTGATATTTACATGAAGAGTGGCATATTTACAATAAATTGCATATTTACACAAAGCAAAAATAATCCAAAGTATAAACTGAACTTATTTAGCCATTAAGGGCCATATTATTTACAGCTTTCGTTGCAAACAAACCATATTTACTGAAATCCAATAAGTAACCTAAACCATGTTAGGATTGTTTCTTACAGCCAAAATTTTTAGGTCATTAGGTCACAGCAACATGCAAGTAGACACACAGGGGCACTTGCACGGCGCAGGGGGTGAGAGTGAAGCCGGTGGATTTTAACGTTTCTCTGAGCATCATACAGACGGACTGAAGTGGTTCTATGATGCTCATTTGCGTACGTTTCCATCTCTTGAATCGCAAGTTCTTTATTTGTAAACCGTTCACCTCACTGTGGATTGATGGACTCTACAGACTGGAAATGGCTTTACCATCTGCAGGCCAGACTTAGGAGCTGCAGGAATGGCTGCTCTGTCTTCATCACAGATTTTAATCTTTAGCTTGCTGTATTAACACGGTCATAAATAAATCTCTCATCTGCCTGAGTTTTGAAGTGGTGAGCCTTACTTTTTAACAATTCATTTTCCTGTACATTGTACATAATGCACATGTACAGCACGCATATCGATCACATTTCTATATAATCGATCTTCATCTCAGAATACCTTCCGAAAAATAACGCTCTCCGTGTTTAGTTATAGTGAAAATAAAGTACTGTCCGGCGATGCCTTTTGCTTGACACATTCTGAGTCACGATAGATGAGGTCCTTGCAGTTTGCCAGCTTGGTGAGTTTACCATCCTGTAGGTTTTTTGTGATGCATCACAAGATCTTCAAGCTACAGGTTTTGATTTGTCAAAAGGCAGGAAGAAGCAGGCAGGATGACAAACTTCTTAAAGGAAAAGGTCAGGTTACAGTGTACCTGGCACAGTCAGGATCATAAGCAGAAAACAAAGAGGGCATCGCTTGCATATTATATAAACGCATGTAAAGCTGTACATCCTATAGCAACTGTGGGTTTACTTAAAAAAAAAAAAAAAAAAAAAAAATCCTGCCCATGGAAATTTTAAAAACTTATACAAGTTAAAATGAAAAGATGATTAAAGTAAATCAGGAGTAATAAAATTTATTTTTGTGCATTGCTGAAAATGTTGTATATGGATCGAAAACCTGGTCAAATTAGAAGGGACTGAACTAAATGCAGTAAAAAAAAAAAATGAGATTAACACTTCAAGACTTTTTTGTCATGAGTCGAGGAGGCTGTTTATCATTCATAGTGACCAAGACAGAATTAAAACTTTGTGTTTATCAGTGAAGTAACCTGTAAAATGTCATTGACTCTGATGTTTTTAAATAGTACTTTTATTGCATGACAATGAAGAAATTATTGAAACTTATTATTGGAAACTAAGGAACTGCTGTTACGCTGAAAACCTGGCCAGTTATTTTTTTAATATTTGTATTAGGATTTGTTGCATTTATTGAAACTCAACTAGCAAGGCAGCTCATATTATACTATTTGGTGAAATTAGCCATAATAATTAGACAAGCCAGGAAAAATATAAATGCAAGTTCATGCCAAAGGTTTTTTCCCCACAAATAAAGCTAAAAAAAAGTCTGATACTGTTGTTTACACGAAAAATGTGTACATGCCTTGCCAGCCATCAATTCATTTAAAACTGCTGTTAGAAATGAAATGTAATAACTTTAAAGATAACTATTAATTACAGTTACTATATGTATAACACAACCTGATTTTCTGTGGATAGTTTGGACTTCATTTTTATCAGTTCCTCAGATATGAATGAGAGTACTTATAAATAATCATATACAGTGGTCCTGAAGGCTGCCAGGTCACAGCTCCACTCCTTGTTACTGTTAGGCATTTGAGCAAAGTACTTGCCCTGAATTGCCCTTGCGAAAATACCCAGTTGTTACTGGCTCCCTAACAAATAATAATAATAATAATAATAATAATAATAATGATGATGTAGTTTTTACTATGTCATTTTTTCAGAGCTCAAGCTTTAATGCTTTTAAATGTTAATCTGCAGAAAGCTTACTTGTACTTGATGTTGGAACAACCCGGTTAGCTTAAGCTTATTTTATAAACAGTAACAATTTGCTTTGCCCTCTTAGTTTTAACAGAGACTTGTACGTATACGCCTTGAAAGTAGGCTTTTGGCATCACATAAGTTAATACAAGCAGTGTAGTACATGCAAATGCCAATTACTTCTGACATGTTGCAGCACTTCTTGTAAAAACAGTGTGGTTTGTCATTTTTTTAAGTAGGCTGTAAACCATCTAACACCTCATTGTTCAGTCCTGCTTTTTTTATGTTGGCCCTGGGGGTTTTCTCCTTGTGGAACTTAATGGAGGGATGCCTGCAGCATGCATTCTTCATGGGCATGAGCTCACTGTTTCTGCCTTGTGAAGAATGTCTTGGTGCTCAAGTTGCTTCTGTTGTTCTCTGGCCTCTGGCACTATTTGAACAACAAGGCCTCCTTTAACTCCCAAGGCTTCTGCCTTTGCTCCATTGACTCCATGGTGTCTCGTGGCAACAGGTTGTACACATCATTGAGCTTACGCCATCTCTGCAGTCTCACATCACCATCATCAGCTTCTTAGTCTGGCAGGGTGAACTGAGGAGGGTTCTGGTAATGAAGTGAAGACATCCACAACAGACTCTAGACTGCTGACCAGCCTAACTGATATCTTTCTGGCAAATCTGGTTGAGAGTAAATGGTTATAAACAAAACATAAACTGTTTGCTTCTTCCCTCTGAAAATGATTTTTTTAAAAAAAATTCATTCATGACCCCCCCCAAAACAGAAGTTTTAAAGGCCGTTTTAGCACAAACACCTTTCAGTCCCCCGTTGAAGTGAAATGCGCTTTAGTAAGACTGAGGAGATGTTAGGCTGACACCTGTGTCACAGAGCTAGCTTAACTTCAGCTCGGTGTTTTTCAGACAAGGACATATTATTAAATGTTGATGAAAGTAAGGAAATAAAGAATTAACTGTTTAGTGTTCTCAGTTATTTTATCCCATCTTCATAACTCTGAATCAACTTGCATACTTCAGGTTTAGGTGTGCACATAAATCCGTGATCATCTGTGGCTAAAGGTGTGTGCAGAGTAACTTTGGCTCTATAATGGTGTGTGAGATGTTCTCTGGGGCCACCCCTAAGGTAATACACTTGGCTGGCATTAAATCTTGTTGAGCTCCCTGGTGGTTTCCTTCAGAAAGGCCTGAATGGTTGCATAAAGTCCTACTGTGCTTTTGTGCCTCTGCAGAACAATGTGCTGACTCCAGCATCCCTGGTGCTTTTGTTCTTCAGTAGCTCAAACCAGAAGAACAAGAGTTTCTCCTGTTTTACAACCAAGTCATAGAGATTTTTGGTCAAATTAGCAACTGTACAATTTGAGTGTTTGCTTCTGTCACACATACAAGACAGAGCTCTGCTTCATGTGGCTTTTGCTACAGAACGTAGTCACGATCAGGCTTGTAAGTTTTCCTTTAATATCATCTGAATACTTTGCTAAAAAAGTAAGTCTGTGGAAACAAAACTTCTGTACTGCCATTTCTGCAAGCAGGGGTTGTCCAGGGGTTGTGAGCTTCTGGGCTCTATTGTTGGTTTGGTTACTATCATGTGCTTCTTTTCGAATGCCACCTCCACCTGCTGTCAGTGTTTCTTTGGCCACTAAAGTGAAGGCCTTTGTTTATTGACACGTAGCTTTAACACCGAGCACTGAGTTGCCAGTTAGGTACACCTGTCTAGTAGTGTCTCCTTTGGCCTTCAGAACAGCATCAATGCATCCAGACATGTACCCTCTGAAATGCTGGATGCATTCCACAGACATGATTCTGTTACGTATTGGCTACAAATTATATGACTGCACAGTCTTGTTGCAAGTAGCTTTTTCCACCTCATTGCATAGATGCGATAGGTGTGAGATCTAGGCTGTATAATCTACTGAAGCAATGACAGCTTGGTGTCATGTTCCTGGAGCCATTCAAGGATGATATTTGCCGTGTGACAGAATGCAGTAACGTACAGGACGCGCTCATCTGAGAGGGATGAACCATCACCATGAAGGGATGAACTTAGTCAGCAATGATGTTCACATACACCGTATCATTCAAACGTTCTTCATTGGCTATCAAAGACCCTAATATGTCCCAGGGAAACATTCCCCACACCATCAAGCTGCCACCACCAGCCTGTACTCTGGGCACCAAATGAGACAGCTCCATGGTCACATGTTGCTTGTTCTGAGATGGCGTTCTGTACACCAACACTGAATTCAGATGTGATTTGCCTTTTTGTGGCCCATCTATTTGCTCGAATGATTCCCGCTATTCTCCTTTGACCCTCCTTTGACCCCCTCTGAGCCACAAATTGTTTTCCTCCAGAAGATCGCTCACTCATTCTTTTTTGTTTTTCTACATCATTCTTGGTAGACCCTTGAAACTATAGTTATTGGAGGATATTATGTTTGCAAGTGCTCTTAGACTGTTGGATCTTTATAGTCTCTTAAGTGTTGTTAGGGGGGGGGGGGTGTTAACAGATGCTTGTTTGACATGCTTTTGGGCACGCTGCTGTAGATGAAAGTTGGCACCTGCTGGAGGAGCTTTGTCATTTTTCACTGCAGGCAAACTGTGACCACACGTTCTCCCACACTGTGCCTATTTAAGTTTCATAGCAGAAGTCCCAGATGCTCACAGCTACAGTCAACTCATTACCAGACCAAAATCTGGCTCTTCTGAGAGCTCAACAGGAGTTGGTTAGGAGCCCTTGGTAAAGCATTATTATTATTATTATTTTTATTATTTTTATTATTATTATTATTATGAACAACAGTGTTATGATTTCCTGATTTGGAGTCTTCCTGGAAGCCAAAAGAGAAGAGATGCCCTCCTGAGAGGGAGTGCCTGCGTATGTGGAAATTATACTGCTCGAACAGTGTTGACATATGAAGTCATTCAGTAAATTTGGTGTTATACATCTGATGATGTTTTAAATGGCTTGATGGATTAGAAAGGTCATTGCTATCCACAAACTTGTTTTGCTGAGGATTCAGTGTGTTTATGATGACTTAGCTGGAGTATGGGCCGCCTTTCTCAGAGGTAAGGGCTTGTCAGGAGAATACAGTGCGGCAGCGTTGTGTGTAGGGATGAGACACACCCTTCGTCTTTACACCTAATAACAGTTGTGACTTGTCCATTGTGCAAACATAAGAGAAATTTTTCTCCCGTGCACTTTACCTGCTTTAAACTGCATTCACATGTATGCTCTTGAACGCATTCAAATGTGTGTGTGTGTGTGTGTGTGTGTGTACTGAAAACACCTTAAAGCTGGTAACAGTTTGAGGCTGCGATTTTCATTTTTTTCAACTGTAAAATGCAGGGGTTGTTTTCTCAGGCACATCAGGTATACAGGTGTGCCAAGTAGGAGGTGCGCATTGGATTTCTGGCACTTCCCACTGCAGCCTTTGTGTGGAGTGAAGCCTCTGTTGTTGGCTTTAGTCTTTTAAATCATAACCTTGAATTTTAAATTTTTTCTGTACTGTGGTATTTGATTTTGGGAATAGCTCTGTGAACAGGCTCATGTGTTCAGTGCTGCTGCTCTTTGTAGTGCATTGTTGATACCATTGTCAATAGGCTGGCATTGCTGAAAATAATAGCAGAATGCCAGCTGCTTGAGAGCCCTGACTTAAGATTGCAGTCAGTAGGCTGCTTCTCTACCTGCATGTGTCCTAGAAGTCCCAAGTTCCGAAGTTCACCATCAAACCACAAGTGTACCTGCTGTCCTGGTCTTTGTCTTTCCTTAGATGGCTGTTACTGTTTTCTAATTTTATTGCAATGATTGTAACTTGACTCAGGTTGAAATGTGATAGGCATATATTTGCTTGTGTTCCTGTAATGCAGAATGATTTGTTTCCGCAGTATGTAAAGAGTAGATTTGTAGCAGATACAAGTGTCGGTCTATCCTGCCAACCAGGAGACTCAGCTGTCTTCCTCTTCATTGCCTTTTGACAGAGGGTGTGTTGTATTTAGGGTTTTGTTCAGATGTTGAATTTCAGGTTGACCAGCTTGTAGAACACTTCCTCTTCATTCTCAGCCAAAATGTTTGTTTATTGGGAAGTTCTTGCACTGCAGATTAACAGTATCAGGATGCAGGATATCTCATGCCAGCTCTGCTTTCGGGTGCAGAATTCTAATCAAAGGTCTGCTTAAAACTTCTTGATGCTGTTGGAGAAGTCTAGTGTGGACCTTCGGACCTTATGTTGTGGGATGTAGTGAAAGCAGCCCTCCCAGATAAGACCTTTATTCCCACCAGCATTTGCAACTCAGCTCTAGGAATGGTTGGGGCCTGGGTTAGAGGGTGGAGGGGAGTCTGTTTCTCTATTTGGAAAAGCAGGTAGAGGTGAGAGACTCGAGCTGTCCTGTACCCTTTCCTCACCCACTACAATAGCTAAAGAGCCTTTTGAGAATCTTGCCCGTGCTGCTGCAAGTGCTCGCACTTCCTCACACTTTGTTTTTCAGTGCATTTCCATGCTAGTCAGCTGCCTGCTTTTGTAAGACTGGAATATTCATTCTTTCTTATCCATTGATTTATTCGTTGACTTCCATGCACTGCTTACCCAGTCAGACTGGAAAATGTGTACAGAAAGTGGAGGATTTCAGACCGCATGCTCATTGGGTGGAACAGCAGCCCACTGTCGGCATTTATGCACACATTCGCAGCCTTTGGCAAGTGCACATCAAGGGACACTTAGCATCACCAACTGAACCGAACCATGTTTGTGAAAGGTGGGATGAAACCACAGCAGTGCACAAACATGGGAGAACAAATCAACTCCATCCATTTGGTGCTGAAGTTGCATTTGATGCGATGAGCTGAGACGACTGCCGTAGCAGAAGAGATTTTTCTTTAAAATGTGACATTAGTAAGGTTTCTTAATTACACTTACAGGGAAACAAATTCAGCCAAAAGGCCAAGTCATTCTTTGTTGAGACTGATACGAATTGGTTATTAAACACAGTAGTGTTTTTCTCCCCCCACCCAACAAATAAGCATAGCACATCAACAGGAATTTGCTTAGCACATAATGCTGCCATAGTTGCATTTTGCACTGTAACTGTATATTGTATACTGTATACTGTAAGAGTAACTGTCATACTTTCCCAGTCTTACACTTCTGTAAATGTTTTAGTTATTCTTTGAAATGTTTGTGTTAATGTTTCAGTTCAACTATGTCTTTGAATTGAGTAATTCTGTTCTGGAAAGGTTTGAAATGTTTTAAAAGTCATTTCCACTGTTTATTTCAAAGTCAAAAGAACCGCAAGGCTCACATAACTAAAACACAATGAGGATGGCTATGAGATCAGCATTTTGCACGTTTTATGGGACTCTGATTAAGTTTTGGAGCCATTTGTTTGATCTAAGTGCTGTGCTTGCTGATTCATTGTTCCCTTGTTGTTTACGTGTCTGTTGTCATTCTTTTTCCTCCTAGGGCAAGCCCTACGTGTTTGACCGTGTTTTTCAGCCAAACACTACACAAGAGCAAGTATACAAAGCGTGTGCCCAGGAGATTGTCAAAGGTAAATTGTAATATCCCATTTTGAGTATTTTCCTGTTGCTGCTTGTCTGTATGGGTGCAGTAGGAGGCCAGAATGCAGCTTGAACAAACTGTACTGTAGGGATGCATGAGATTGAAACCACTGGACAGGAACTAACTTGTTTGTATGTAGTATTGATTTGAATTTGTGTAAAGTACTCTGATGTGTCCATCCTTTACATCTTTTATAAAATAAATTATGGAAGACAGACAAATGCACCATGTGTGACTGGTTCTATGTTCCTTGTAGATGTTCTTGAGGGGTATAATGGCACAATATTTGCTTATGGACAAACATCCTCAGGGAAAACGCACACCATGGAGGTAGGTGGCTGTATCCTGTCTTCACTTAAATATTAGGACATTTTTATGGTGAACATGGATGGATGAATGTCATTTGTGAGGTACTGCATTGAAGATGCTGACATTTACATGAAGGAGTGATGTTAATAGTAATGTAATAATAAAATGATTACTAATGTCTGTCTAGGGTTGCCTCCATGATCCAGATGGAATGGGCATTATTCCGAGAATAGTGCAAGACATTTTTAACTACATATACTCCATGGATGAGAACCTCGAGTTTCATATCAAGGTATGTAGTCTGTGATACCATTAGTTGGCAAAACAGAGTCTGCTAATAAATACATTTTAAAAGGACTTTAACAAAAATAACATTTCCCTTAATGACAGTTTAGCTCTGTTCGCAAGCATACTGACATGTCCTGAAGAATAATCCAGAGTGTTTCTTTTTTTTTTTAATTTAAAATGAATTGTTTTAGGAGTTTGTCTAAAATTAATTTGCTTTGCAGGTTTCATATTTTGAAATTTACTTGGACAAGATCAGGGACCTTTTGGATGGTGAGCTGAATTAAAGCGGAATGTTATGTGTCATTGCTGTTTTGCTGGTGTACATAATTCAGTCGGTAACACTCTCTTGTCTTTCTGGTGAGGTTGCCTGATGATGTACCCTTTTGAACAACTTTTAGTCCAGCAAAATGAACATTCAGATACCATTTTGTCAATAGTGTCAAAGGAAATAAGTACTTTTGCACAAAATTGAATCCCAAAATGAATGTTTCATTTTATTTTCATATTTTTTCAGTGTCAAAGACTAACCTCTCTGTACACGAAGACAAGAATAGAGTCCCATATGTGAAGGTAAGATGCCAGTTTTTAATTCAGGAGGGGGAAATTATATGGTTTTCCATGGGAGTGGGAACCACAGGGGGAATAGGTGGACTCTTGAAAAATGTAAAGTTTGCATAACAAATTGCAGCATCCTTCTTACTTGTAGTAAATACCGAATGCCATTGATCAGTCTGCTGTAAAATTCTTTGCAAATGCACTTCTTTGATGTCTTATCTTCTGCCAAATCACAATATGTGCACTGTTCCCAGGGATGCACTGAACGGTTTGTCTGTAGTCCGGAGGAGGTCATGGACACTATTGATGAAGGGAAGTCAAACCGACATGTAGCTGTAACAAGTAAGGAACTTACATTTGGGTCATTTCTTTGCGCAACATTTTTTGCTTTAGTAATTTAAATAATGTGGATTTCACACATCAAAATTAAACCTTGGAAACGTATTGGCAATGGTGCGTTCACCAGATCTATTAGTATGATCTGTTGTAATGTTAAAATGCTGAATTATTTTGGATGCTGCAGAAATCCAGAACCAGTATAAACACACAAGAAGCATTTTCAGTTCATCTTTGTGGCAGTGGTGTGTTTTCTGTGTTTATAGATATGAATGAGCACAGTTCCAGAAGCCACAGTATTTTCCTCATCAACGTGAAGCAGGAGAACACACAGACAGAGCAGAAGTTGAGCGGAAAGCTGTACCTGGTGGATCTGGCAGGTAGTGAGAAGGTATGCCTACCATCTTGTTTGCACCGTAGCGGCCCTGTGACACTGCCTGGTTCTCCTGGATGCTTTCCCAGAGTGCTGTGTTCACTAAACAGCACAATTTCAAAGCCATTTCCTGTATATATCTGGATATACGTTTCTTAATCTGAGGATTGGTATTTCATGTTGGTGTATAGGGTTTATTTGTACAGGTCATGCATTCCCCTTTCTTACTCTGAGGGATTATGAGATTGTCACTGCAGAGTGAGAATTTTTTTTTATATATATATATTAAATATATATTTTTTTAAACATTTATTATTGAGATTGTTGCATAAAAGTAAGTTTAAATTTATGGCCTTACGTTGTCTGCTAACCAATATTTAAAAAAAAAAAAAAACAAAAACTTTGGATCACATCTATGCAGGTCAGCAAAACTGGGGCAGAAGGGGCTGTGTTGGATGAGGCCAAAAACATCAACAAGTCTCTCTCTGCACTTGGAAATGTCATCTCTGCTCTGGCTGAGGGCACAGTAAGTACCTCACAAATTTTTCTGTTAATGTTATTCCGTGCCTCTTCAGACAGACTCCTGTTGGACATGCATTAAACTTCACTATGAGAGGATGTGATCCGACACAGGCATTGCTTGGATGCAGCTGCACTTTCATTGCCTAACTAACACAGTTGGTGTTTCTCTCTTCTCCCTTAGACGTACATTCCATACAGAGACAGTAAAATGACCAGAATCCTGCAGGACTCCCTTGGGGGAAACTGCAGGACTACTATCATCATCTGCTGTTCCCCCTCTGCCTTCAATGATGCGGAAACCAAGTCTACACTCATGTTTGGCCAAAGGTACGGTCATGGGTGCAGAACACAGAATCCAGTCAGTGAACACATGAGTCTGATGCAGTTAACATTGTGCCAAGGAGTGGAACTGGACACCTCTCTATTTATATGGACAAACCTCATTTGCTCATTAGATTGTCTACAGATTGTTGCCATTTTAGACAAGTTTGGGTTATGACCATCTGAAACCACACAGTGTTTGAGGAAATCCTGTCTTCATGCATGAGGGATTTTCGTTTCTCCCCCCCCCCACTAATTGAATTAAAAGTTCAATTGAATTGCCCGTTTTCCATCTGGTTTCATTCCTTTAAATTTAGTTACTATTTATTGTAGTAACTTTGAGTAATGTTTTTATTATGCAAACCGAGTGAAACCATGCACTGAACAAAGATCTTAAGTTATATTGTTTTCTGCTGTTTATGTTCATTATTTATGATTCCAGAGCAAAGACCATTAAGAACACTGTTTGCGTGAATGTGGAGCTCACAGCAGAGCAGTGGAAAAAGAAGTATGAGAAGGAGAAGGACAGAAACAAGACCCTGCGGAACACTATCACTTGGCTGGAGAATGAGCTCAACCGCTGGCGGAGTGGTAAGGAGATTGCTTATGAAAGGAATAAATGGTGAAATGATGTCATCGTCTTCAGTATGTGTATCAGATCATAGTTATTAAAGGTGCTCAGATCATGGTATGAGTGTATTTTGTTTTATCATCCTACCTGAAGGTACAAAAGTTTTCCAATCGAATAAGCAATTTAATTTCTTGGAGCTTGTTAGTGTTGTAGCTAAATGCTCTTCTTTTAATGGCCCTGAACAGCTTGCGCAGATTGTATTGCAGTGACACTGTGTAATAGTGGTGATGTGTTTTTCTTTAGGTCAAGTAAACTTCTGCAATGCTTGGTATTAATAGTTGTCCAGCTTTTAGGAATAGATAATTTGCTTAATTTTTGTAGTGGGACATGTGGAATTTTTCTGATACATGGCTGATACACAGGTGGATAATAATAAGCTAAGGTGAAATAAAAAGAAATGTGATCTAAAACAATAATCAACCAGTGAAGCCCTCAAAATGGGTAACTCAGTCTACTGTTGATCCTAAATGTGTGTGCTTTTGGTTCTTCCACGTGCTTCCCCTTGCAGGTGAGACTGTACCACCAGAGGAGCAGTTTGACAAGGAGAAGGCAAATGCTGAGGTTATGGCTCTGGACAATGCCAGCAACAGTGAAAAGATTGCCCCCTCGCCTGGCCTACCAGGGGTCAAACTCACTGATGCGGAGAAGGAGAAGTGTGAGGAAGAACTTGCCAAGCTGTACAAGCAGCTGGATGATAAGGTAGGATGTGGGATTTGGGTTCAACAAGAGATCATGATGGGCTTCTCTGAAAGACTCCACTGCCTGGTGTTTGCTCCTTGGTTGGTCACATGTAAAGCCTTTCCTGCTTTCACAGGGGAATTGCTTGTGTTATCTTAAAATATGTACATATACAACAACTTTTACTTTGAACACAGTTTACATACTCACAAATGAATGAAGGAATAATCAATGGGAAACATTGGATGTGTGATTCTACGCTTGCACTGGGTTGATATGTATTTGAATTTATTTATTTGGCTTTTTGTTCAACTTTGTGGAAGTGGAGGGGGACATTTTTTCGTCAGGTTGCTGTTGTCTGTTTTCGGTCTCAGTGGTTTGAGTGACTGGCTGTGGTTACACCATGTTTAATACTTTGGGCAGGATGATGAGATCAACCAGCAGAGCCAGCTGGTGGAGAAGCTCAAGCAGCAGATGCTGGACCAGGAGGAGGTGAGCTCCACCAGTTGATTGATACTACTTTCACATTAGTTTCCAGATGAGGGTGGAGAGGGAGTTTGAGATGGGCTCAGCTAGCATTAAATAAATCTATACCCTTTACCAGCATATGTTTAGCTTGTTTTTGGTTGTATGGAGAGAAAAGTAAGGTGCACTGCTAAGAGTAACCACAGGACTACGGTTGCCATAGGGGACCTGATGACTTTCTTGAGCTTTATTAATTTTCGGTCATGTTTTAGTGATTCAGAATGCTGGAGACTGAATGTTTCTTGTGCTTTTCTGTTTGTTTCTGTCTCTGTGGTGCATTTTCTGTACTCAGCTTCTGGCCTCGTCCCGGCGTGACCATGACAACCTGCAGGCTGAACTCAACCGGCTGCAAGCGGAGAACGAGGCATCCAAGGATGAGGTGAAGGAGGTGCTACAGGCTCTGGAGGAGCTAGCCGTCAACTATGACCAGAAGAGCCAGGAAGTGGAGGACAAGACAAAGGAGTTTGAGGCTCTCAGCGAGGAGCTCAGCCAGAAATCGGTAACACTCACTCCTGCTTTTTCCCAATTCAGATTGCTCCTTCACTAGGTGGTACAGGGTCGCTTCACACCGTCAGTGATCTCAGCATGAGATAGACATGCTGAGATGTGGAAAAAGGAGATTAGGAGGAAGATGTACCTGTGCTGATGCTGTCCGACCCCACCACCACTTCATCCTGCTTTGCCCATTTCAGGGCTGCGGAAAACTGGCTTGCTTTGCTCCTCAGTTCAATTATTTTTTTGATTTTTCACTTTCCAGTGATTATTGTATTATAATTATATCTTTTTTTTCCTGAGGGAAATTTTTGATCACATAAAAGTGGGTTTTCATTTTAATTACTTTTTTAACCCAGAATATCCTGGCATCCATTGACTCTGAGCTTCAAAAGTTAAAAGAGATGACAAACCACCAAAAGAAGAGAGTCACAGAGATGATGTCTTCACTTTTGAAAGATCTTGCAGAAATAGGTATAGCAGTGGGCAGCAATGATATCAAGGTAAGCTTCTTGTCACCAGTGGAAACCTGTTGTTATGTCATGTTGCAATAGAATACATTTCTATCTCTTTCTCTTTGGTTATTGTTCTCCAAACACCTCCTGATGATCAGTAGGTCATCAGTCACCATAGAACATATTTGAATGAGCTTTTTTTTTTTTTTTTTTTTTTTGCTGGGTATTGAATGTAATTTATTGGTAGATATTTTACCACTGGCCATGAGTCATTTACACTGGCTTTATTGCAGTGGGTTAATGTCCAGCTCTTGACTTCTTCCTCATTTTCCTTTGTCAGCAACACGAAGGGAGCGGGTTGATCGATGAGGAGTTCACTGTGGCCCGGCTGTACATCAGCAAGTTGAAATCGGAAGTGAAGACCATGGTGAAGCGTAGCAAGCAGCTGGAGAGCACACAAACAGAAAGCAACAAGAAAATGGATGAGAATGAGAAGGAGCTGGCTGCATGCCAATTGCGCATTTCTCAGGTACTTCACCTGTCTATTCCCACAGGCAATCCAGCTTTCAGTTCACTATAATAAAACTATTGGAAGATCTAAGCACCCAGGATTTTTTTCTTCCTGTTGTGCTGAAGCTGAATAGGTCTGTATACACCATTTAGCTCTACTGTAGGGTACCTTGTGGTTTGCAGTTGGAGAACAAAGTTATGTTGATATAACAGACCTGTGCCCATCACCATCCTTTGACCGCCCCCCTCCTCACTGTCACTGTCCTTCCAATGCATCTTAAGGTTTTATTTACTGTTTTATTTATCTATTTATTTATTTACTTACTTATCTATTTGCTGTTTGTTTCTTGTCTTCTTGGTGTTTGGTTGTTTGTTTGTTTTACTTGTAAATTTTTCTGCACAGTCTCCTATTGAATCAGAGCACATTTCACTACATGGTATACTCAGTAACCATGTACGTGACAAACTCTTTTGACTCTTTGACCTCCTTGGTAATGGAGAAAAACTTGTATTTAGGGAAATAATTCTCTTGTCTTGACTTTGAACTCCCATGCGACTCTGGAAACTCCTTTTTTCCTCTTACCCCAACAGTACGAGGCCAAGATCAAGTCTCTGACTGAGTATCTGCAGAATGTGGAACAGAAGAAGAGGCAGTTGGAGGAATCTGTGGACTCACTGAATGAAGAACTGGTGAAGATCAGTGCACAGGGTGCGTCTGACCTCATCAGCTGGTTACTAAAATCAGTATGCATATTCTAGTAAAGATGGACCTCCTACTTGTAACGTGTTATGTAAAGCCTGAAATCCCTCAAAAGGTAGTAATGCTCAGAAAAGTAGCAGAACAGAAGAAAAAAATGGTTAGATTCAATCCCAGCAACTATTGATGCTCCCCTTTCAACCATAAGGACATTCTGTAGGCAATCTGTGTATGGAGTTACCAAGAGTTGGTAGCACTAAATAACAGGACACTTTAAAACTTCCTGCTGGAATAAAGAAGAATTAATGATTAAGTGACACATTTTTAGGTTGTGAAATATTTTAATATCTGTCTTCACAGAAAAGGTCCATGCCATGGAGAAGGAAAATGAGATCCAGACTGCAAATGAAGTAAAGGTGCTGCTTATCTTATTGTGTTGTTTCCTTTTTATAAGGGAATGATTTTACCATTTCTAGTCAAATTTGCATGTTGTATAATTCACTAAATCTCAGGGGTGAACTGCAAACGGATTTATTTTGGTTCCATGCTGCGAACCATCTTAATCGACTGACTGATTGTTCCCAGTTAACTGACTTTGTACTCTTTACTGTTATACCTATGAGACGGGAAAACGTGCAGTAGCTTGCCCTCTAGGACCCTAAAGCATCTTGTGTCCTTTTGAATGCCTCTGGTTCAAAGGCCAAAGGGCTGCACACCAAAACAAAGCAATTTGTAATGCTGTATTGCTGTATCCCACCAGGAAGCAGTGGAGCATCAGATTCAGAGCCACCGTGAGGCCCACCAGAAGCAGATCAGCAGCCTGCGCGATGAGCTTGACAAGAAGGAGAAACTTATTACTGAGCTGCAAGAGTGAGGCTTTTTCCCCCTCCCTAGTCAATACACAGATACACACCCATGTGTACACATCTGACACACATACTACTCCTTCTGTCATTAATCGGTTTGCGAAAGAGTCAGAACAATGATATAATGTTGCACTCAAAGGCTACACTACCGCTTAAGCTCATATTTAAAAAAATTCAAAGTGTTTGCTTATAAAATGAATACTTATGATTAGTAAAACTGACTAAACAAGGTTTAAGAGTTTATCTCACACATATTAAAATAAGATAATATTGTATTGCTTTACTTTGTGTGCATGTTTTCCTGTGGATTAATATGTGTGTTCATCTCCAGTTTGAACCAGAAGATCATGCTGGAGCAGGAGCGTCTGAGGGTGGAACACGAGAAGCTAAAGTCCACAGACCAGGAGAAGAGCCGCAAACTGCATGAGCTCACGTAGGGGTCCGGATAGGTGGAGTGGGCAGCAACCTGGGATCTTCTTACCAGCAGCTGCTGTTGTGTGGCAATGGCTCACTCCCTCTTGGCACTGAAAACATTCATTCTGCCAGGCAGGTGCTCAAGCAATGATCGCCACCTTTCTTGTTCTGTGTGTTTTCTCTGTGTAGGGCGATGCAGGACAGGAGAGAGCAGGCAAGACAGGACCTGAAGGGACTAGAGGAGACAGTGGTGAGTGCTGGTGGTGGAGACCCCAGATACTTTTGGTGTCTTTTACCAGCCATGTTTGAGCTTAATGTCTAAAATCCTTGCTTTTCTGTCACTTTCCCCCCCACGCACTCCCTTTAGGCCAAAGAGCTGCAGACTCTGCACAATCTGAGGAAGCTATTTGTTCAGGACCTGGCGACTAGAGTTAAGAAGGTAATGACGGCAAGAGTGTGGTGAAACCAGCCTTCAGTTAAGAATACTTCAGTGCTTCTTGAGGCTACCGTTGTTTTATTATTGTCCTAATCATAATTCTTGTGTGCATAACAGTGATGGAGAAAAATGTCTTTAGAGGAACGGTTTTATTTTTCTTAGCGTGAAAATAATTGTAAGGTTCTAGGTGCAGATAGTTAATTTTCTGCAGTAATTTGGTGTGAAATATTCAGGTTACATAAATGATTACACTGGTTTAACTTAGGAATGCAGTTGGGACCAGAAGGCCATTTGAGGCTTCCTTTTGTTCAGAAGTACAAAGTCCGAATTACTTCCAAGTCAGAATTGGTAAAAGCTTAATACGGATGCCTATTTGTTTGTGGGTTAAAATCTGTGGGAACTTCAAAGGAAGCCTTAATTTATTATAGCTATAAGAGATTTTCTTCCATTTATTAAAAATTACTTTTATTAAAATTAATATCAAAATTACTGAAAATGCTGTGGTAGATTTACAATTTTGTGCTTCTTCAGAGTGCTGAGATGGACTCTGATGATACCGGTGGCAGTGCTGCTCAGAAACAGAAGATCTCCTTCCTGGAGAACAACTTGGAACAGCTCACCAAAGTGCATAAGCAGGTAAGTAAACAAGTTTATTCTCCTCAAGAAACTGACAGTATAAACTTCATGAAATGAATGTGCAAGTATGATATATTGATAGCATGTGATATTTACATATGGTATAGACTGGAAAGTTATGGTTAGTTTTGATGCTTTGAGAAGTAAGCTGTTGTGATATCATTTGTGTGTGACTGAAATATCACTCTGTCTAGCTGGTAAGGGACAATGCAGACCTCCGCTGTGAGCTTCCTAAGTTGGAGAAGCGCCTCCGTGCCACAGCCGAGCGGGTCAAAGCCCTGGAATCAGCCCTGAAAGAGGCCAAGGAGAATGCAGCACGTGACCGCAAGCGCTACCAGTTAGAGGTGGATCGCATCAAGGAAGCTGTCCGTGCCAAAAACATGGCCCGCCGGGGGCACTCTGCACAGATCGGTGGGTGTCGCTTTGGACACGGGCACATTGAGCTGCAATACAGCTCTGCTGCTGGTGCTTAGGGGTGTGACATCATCCACATGAGGGTCCACACTATGGGATAGGGGTTTTATGCCAGTCATATACAAGTATTAGCATCTGTGTTTGTACCTAAAAAATGATTTTAAGCAGCAAAAAGTAACAAGAAGGAGGAAGCTGCAAATGGAATTCAGAACCATCTTATTAGTTTTGTAACACTGGCTGGGCTCCTCCTCAGGGACTCAGGGCCATCTACTAGGATCAGCTCAGCTGCAGTGTTTCAGATTTGCTCTTGCTGTACCCTGACACCTGCTTTTGGCAGTTATCAAGGTATTACCACAGGGCTCAGCTGAAAGGGGCCTGGTGGTGGCTGGAACTCTTTTTTTTTTTTAAACAGCTTTTATCCCACTTATCAAAGTGCATCTGTTGACTTTTAGTGAACGCAAACTGTGTCTCAGATGCAGTGTCTTCACATGTCCCCCAGCTGAAGTGTAATATTGCAAGCATAATCCTGTCTGACTTAAGGCTGCTCAAATTTAACAATTCGAAAGGCTTTGGATTTGGAAATGCTCAAGTTTCAGCCTGACTCGGAGGTCAGTTATGAGAAAATGTACATTGTTGGTTTCCGTCTACAGCCAAACCAATTCGCCCTGGTCAGCCGCCTGTGGCATCCCCAACCCACCCCAATCTGAACCGCAGTGGTGGGCCTATTTACCCCAACAACCAGCCCACAGCCATCCGAGGAGGAGGTGGACAGAAGCAAGACAAAAAGTGAGTACTGTAGCACTAGGCTTTTTTTTTCTCCCTCCCAAGTTTTCTGGACTTTGAATTTCTGAAATTGTCACTGATGAGTTTCAAATTATTGCTTGAAAATGTAATATATACCACATTATTTGTTTTAATAACCAACTTAAGCACTTACCTTTACTAGGCAGTATCAGCTTTGCTTTGTATTCATGTTTGAGGCCAGGGTAAGGCCTGTAGAGATGTAACTGGTTTTCACTCTGGGGGGGTGGAGTAGAATTTCCTTCTTCTGTGCCCAGCAAAAAAGCGCATTCTTTGAATAGGTGCAGAATATGAAAACTCCACACCTCCCTGTTACCCAGCGCACCCCTTGTATATATATTGTACAGTGTAAATGTACAATACTAAATGTTTTAAAGTCCACTAAAGCCATTAGAAACCATGATGGACCTCATGATGGACTCTCTGGAACCTCATGTTCCTTCTGGCAGCTTATCTGGCTCTGTGCACCTTACCAGAGTAGACCTGCACATACAGTCTATGCTGTTATGGGCTTTTTATTATTTGGATCGCAAGTTCCCCAGAATGTGTCTAGAAAACTCCAGAGCTCCAGCTGTCACCTTTTCTCAACATGCAGCTCACTCAGTTTCTGTTTCACTCCTGTTTAGTTGCTGAAGATCCAAGGGGCGTTGAAGAGACGGCAGATAAGACAAAGAAAAACCCTGTCATTCCATTGCAGTTAACTTTTCAAAGGTGGACTCTCTCTGTAAACATATAAAGGTACCCGGCTTATACAGTTCTACCCCTTTTTTTGTCAGGAAAAAAAGGATTACAACGCAGAAGAGGAACACATGACAGTAGTGCAATTTAGGGCTCTGACAGATGTGGCTGCATAGCAGTGATATGTGACTCCAGTTTCATTGCACAGCTTGTCATCGTTTATGTCATAGAGATTAGTTGCACTGTGCCAAGCTGAATGTATGTTTCAGGTTTTTAAGAAAATGAAATATGAAAGGAAAAAAGACCGACCACAGATGTTCTAGCCTACATTCAAGTGTTGTAGCGGTTCAAAACCAACATTGTTTAAGTAGATCTGATAAAGCTGTTTAATGGTTTGGCTTCATTAGTTTCATGGTTGTACAGTTTGAAGAAGCACCGAGCACATTTCCACAAAACCACTGTGCTGTTGGGAAAAGGCTATGGTGGACTTTTGGAGTAAAGCGCTTGAGGAGTCTAGCAGAGCCTTGTTTTGGTAAAGAACATGCAAGGTCAAGCTCCCAGATGAAGAAGAGAAGAGGCTGTTTGGAATTTAATCTTAATGCCAGGTATTTGGTAAATTAATGTACTGTATGATAACAAAATTGGTTGAATTGTTACTGAATATTATATATACAAGCAGATGTATATGCCTTTGGTAAATAATGAAACATTTGCTTTCTCTTTCCACATTTTTCATTGATCTGCTTGTGTGTTTTTATCAAAAATGGAACAGTTCACAGCCTGATAATATCAGCGGTCCATAGAAACATAGGACCACAATGCAGTGAGATTTTTATTTCAGTTTTTGTTGAGCACTTGAAAACCATGTTTTCTCTATTGAAGTTTAGTAAATACAAGTATCATTTTGAAACGTGTTTCCATAAAAGACTTAGAACACTTAATTTAGGAAAACTGACCTAATGTATAGTAAGGTTTTATTGTTTTGCTGTATATTTGGTGGAAAGGGAAGGGTATTAATTTTCGGTTTGAGGAAGATGCTTTGGGCTTCATAACCAGTCTTGGCCATGTTACTGCATTTTTAAAACACCTTGTCATGGTGCCTAGTTGTGTTTGTCAGTGTTGGGCACATTAGTTTCATTCAATGGTGTTTTGAGAGGAGGGTGAGTGGGCTGGACACTTGAGAGGTGTTAGAAAGCTGTGTGACAACTTCTTTTGCTTAACATCGTTACATTTGTGAAAACTTATTTATTAAAGCTGACTCTTTAAGGAGCCATGGCTTTTTTTTTTTTTTTTTTAATAAATTTTTCCGTAACAGATAAGAAGATCCGAAACTTGCATCTTTTGTTTTAAGCCTGAAGCCCTTGTAAAGCTGCAGCTCACATTGTTTGCAGCCAATATGCAAATGCCACCCAGCAATGGGAGTGCAATACAGTACTGTGGGCCCTTGTAAAGATTAACTAGAAAAATACAGATGCAAAATTTTGCTTTGACAAATAAAATAAAACACTAATTGTCTTCTGCCTTTTAAGTAGAAATGAGGTTTCTGATTCAACTTAATTTCTTCAATGTCATTCATTTTGTGTTTGACACATTTTAAAGTCCTAACTGCATCTTGTTGAAGGGAAATGCAACTTCTGGTTGTTAAGTCTTATCTCTGTCATGTTTTTTAAATAAAGGTGAGAAATCTTGAACCTTTTTTGTCCTTTTTTGGGGGGGTACAGTCAGTATTGCATGTGTGTTTTGTATTTATTTTCTTTGCTAAAATACAATGTGTACAGCATGTCAGTGGGATAAAAACTTAATGTCATAGCAAAGTCAGCTGAGAAGTAAAGAGCTCCTACAACAGAGCTTCAGGTGGGGCAGCCAGGTTCAACACAACCAGAATATTACAGGGTTAAAGTTATTTGTAAACTAGCCAACCAGGCACAACACTTTCAATAGGACATTGTCTGGATTTATTAAAATGTTGACATGAAAAATATTTTGTTCTACAGTATTTGTCCACGGAGGAGTTGGGTGAGGTTCCGTTTCATGGGAAACTGCTCAGGCTCCAGCTGGAGCATCTGAGAAGCGAAAGTTGGCAGAAGGATTCTTCCTTGCTGGTGCTGAAGCTGGACAACCAAAGAGTCCACACGAGCTTCCATCTCTAGGTTCTTTAGTGTCTTTAAGGCCCATGTATGTTCCACGTTTTGCAGGTACACTTCAAAGTGCAGTAACCTTTGGGTTATGGGGACCACACGTGACCACATGTCAGATTGAGGAAAGTCACCATAATGACATCCACTCCATAAATCTTTGCTCTATGTGTGCTTGTAGTATCCCTTCAGGTCTAGGTTTGTATCACTGACCTAAAAGACGGAGAAGGCTTGAGATGTAATGAGCTTGAGGAACAATGATTCATTCCAAGAGTAAACAAATTTCTGCACACATCACACAGCTGCTTAACATCCTGTTTAGTTACCTGCTCACTGCACTTTAGGTCAGGCTATGTTAGAAATGTCAGTGGTACCTTGCATGGCCCAGTCCACCTTTTTATGTCGTGCAGAAACCACAGTTGGGGTGAGGTCTTGGGTGGTAGGAAGGAGTCAACATAGGAGCGAAAACCCAGCTTTCTCCAGGCCAGCAGTATGTGATTATGATCCTGCAAGACTCTGGGGAACTGCAGGGCAGTTAAGGTGCTCAGCCACACCTGAGGCCTCACTACATTCTTCCAGAATGTGTGCTGTTCAACATGGGGGCTCAAAGATGTCCAGGTAAGTATAACCCCCGCCTCAAAGGTCACAGCTTTGTGGATGTAATAGGGAGAACAGCAGTGGGAGCTTCTGGGAAGGAAACTTGGGAGTCCTAAAAGGTGCCAGGCAGTGCATCGTGTGACCTGCAACCAAAAGGATTAATGCCATAACCTCTCTGCCCATCAAGGAGTGTTTTTCCAATTTTGTGCAGCCCATTTATACAGCTGAAGTGCTGTCATGTTTATCCGTGCAATCCCACATTGTACGAAAATATTTTTGGGCAGGAAAGGTATGGCCATGTACACAAAGCAATCCTTTAAAGTTTTGTTCACAGTTCTGTGTCTGAGCTACTGTACTTGTTGCAACACTATTCTGTTTATACTGTCAAAGGAATGAGTAGTGTTGTAGCTGTCAAGACATAAAGCCATGATTTTGCTTTTGTGAAACTGGTGATTGTAGTAAAAAGATGAACAGAAAACAGAACCTAAAACCTAAAATGTTAATTATGTGCCTATGCAGCTGTCAAATTCGAAAACCCGCCAGAAAAAGTTGGCAGTGGATAAACTAAAAGCCCCCGTTTTCTTCTATGTTGGCTCAACAAGCTGGAAATCCAGGCCCTCACTAAACAGTGTCTGGAAGCTGATTTAAAAATAAATAAATAAAAACATCATACACAGTTTTGAATAATGTATAATTACAAAAATACCGAGTTGTGAGACACTGGAGAAAAGTGCGGAAAAATAAATTTAAATGTCAATCTGGAAAAAACTGCAAGTTAGGAGATGTGGGCTGAGCAGCTCTCTCTCTGGTGAGCCGGGGTGGCTCGTGCACGTGACCGTGCTTTGCTTTTCCTTTTGTGCTTTCTTTCTCTCAGCAAAGGGACTCAACTGGGTGTAAGAAAGAGAACTCAACAGAGACCCACACCAGTGTGGCTTGAAGCACAGATAACTGCATATCACCTCGCATTACATGGAGGTGGAGAATGAAGGAGAGGCTGTCCTTCACCGACCAGCTCGACACCAGTAGCTGTAGAAGGTACACAGTCGTCTACAGCTTGTTCACGATTGTTTTACATGTTCTCCACTTTTGTAAAAGCTTAAGTCAGCACTTACTACTCATGATAGTCACCTGTCAGCACGTCCAGTGATGCTTTGTCATTCTCATGCATGAAATATGTCTGTCACATTTTTTAAAAACAAATACTGGATACTTCTCAAAAAAGTGTGCATCTCTAAATTTATCTGAAAGTTGAGTAGCTGTCCAACTGTATTCTATCACAGATGTAGAGGCAATTCTAAGGAAGACCTTTAATATTGTTTTACAACTGAAAAGATGGTGAAGGTGGAGCACTTGATCAGTATCACCAGTGAAAAATGTACAGGTTACAAATGTTTTACAGCAAATAAAATTGGCAGAGAATAGAGAGAATAACCTCTTTGTGCTGTCGTCCTCTGGCAGAGGTCTGGAAGTACAAAGTGCAGGCTTGGAATGTGAGTCCTCACCATCCTGACTCTGAAACACATTACCATTTGCAGCAAAAACTCAGATTCGGTACAAATTTCTTTTATTACAGAATCACGTAAGAGTCCGAAACAATCTTGTCATCTCCGCTTTCATGGGTCAGAGACGGAGCTGCTAATCTGAGCAAAGACCCCTCACCCTGAGCAACAGCTGCTGAACCTCCTTCTCCAGCTCTTTGACCTTGGCCTCCCGCTCAGTGACCATGAGCCTGAGCTGCTCCACTATGGAACTGTGCCTCTGAGCCTCGCTGCTGAGCCGCTGGTCTAGGTTCTGCTGGGCCTCCTTGGAAAGCAGGTGCTGCTGGCTTAGCTTCTTCAGTGCCTCCTGCATCTGATTCTGTTGTCTCTGTACACATAAACAAAAGGGAGTATAAAGTTAGACACAAAAAAGGATCTTCATGGGTCTGGATTATGACAGAAAGCTACTTTGAAACCACAGCACTTACACCCAGTCATTCCAAATGGCATTAAAATCTTTTTAGACCCCCTTCTAGGTGTGCATCTGTTGTAATGTCAGTTGTGTTAATGTAACGGTCAATGTCATTTGAGCAACATTTCCTCCTGCACGGCCCTTTGCAGTTTTGTTTCCACCCAGAAGCTCTGAGCATCTTACAGGCATCTGAAAACAAAAAGCACTGCACATCTACAGCAGCTTCTCAGCTGGAAGAAGCTGAATCTGCAGAACTAGGCCTCCCAAGGACCAGGGAACCAAGGAGATCACAGCCTCGAAGGAAACCAAGCACTCGGAACACCCGAGGGATGCAGTCTCCATCCTGAATACGGTACGTGAACTCAGTTCTGTCTCCAGCTCACCAGCAAGGCATCTACCAGCTCATTATCATGTTTGCCCTTGTCCAGGAGGGTGGAGATCTGGCTCTTCAGCAGTTTCACCTCTGAGCTCAGAGCCCTGTTCCTGGCCTTTGATGCCTCACACTTCTTCTTCAGTTCCTCGTGGTCCCTAAACAAGGACTCATAATCCTCTGTGATCCTCTGTCAAGCCAAAGAGACGCATTAATAAAACAGCATAAACTCGCGATTCCGGGCCAAGGGGCTGGACTGGGACCTCACTAGTGTGCCGCTACCTCCAGGGCCTCCCGCTTCTCCCGCTCTATATTTCGGAGGTGGTTGGCGTTCCTGTCTCGTGGCAGAGGAGTCCTCTGTAACCTCTCGAGGGCCGAGACCTCCTTCTGCTGCCCAGGAACAGCATGTTGCCGGGTCAGGGCGGCTTGTTCAAGCTGCTGCTCCAGCTCCTGGACCTGAGCAACAGCCTCCCGTCAAAACCACAACACAGCACAGGTATCTGCTCTCAGCTGCGACTTCATGTGACTGTCACGTCCTTCGTGTTATTTGCAGAGGACTCACTTCGATCTCTGTAAACGTTTAAGGTGAAATTAAGCAGACTGCTGACAGAAGCGATGAAGACACCGATGTGTCACCTAAAGGCTGCAAATGATAAAAGCACCGATCATGTTCTGTGTGTCATAGGGAAAGCAGGAACGCACGTTGAGGCAAAGTGAGACAAATATTTTAATGGAAGGTTATTCAGTTATTTCGGACGACTCCCTTGTTATGTAATCAAACTCCGATGTGTGTGTCATACTTCAGGGCATCACAGGACTCGGGCAGGATGAGCTGGTCCAGTAAGTGAGCCACACCTACGTACTTGTGTCCGTTTGCCTGACACGGCTGCTCTTTGTCACCGGTGAGCGCTACTGAGCGTAGGGGCAGTCACTCACCCGATTCTGCAGGACCAAGATCTGTTGGGAACGACCCCTCCAGTTGCCCGGAGAGCTCAGGAGCTGCTGGATGTTCACATCCTCACCCAGCTCACTGCTCAGGACCTGCAACAGCAAAGGGTCCATGTGTGAACATCTCAAGCGCCTAACAGCTATTGATCAGAAATAAGCACAAAATATAAATCATTGTTTTCCAAGACATTTCTTAAATGCTAAGTGTTGGGTTCACAGCATTTCATATACTTAGCTTCATTTAGACTGTGACTGCTGGATTCTTAGGTTTGTTAAATTCTGATGTTTACTGTAGCTTTGAAGCATAAAACCCCAGTTGTACATCAAATGAACTAGAGTGCACAAAGATGTATTTTATACTGAGAAAATCTCAATACGTAAAAGTTCTGTGCCTTGTCGCTCCATCTCGCTAAAGAAAGAAACATTTTCCAAGTTTAAAATCTGAACCGGGGAAAAATAATGTTCTTGTCTACAAAAAAAAGTGCTGCATCACTGCAAGAATTTGTGTCCACTGTATTTCTGCAATAAAGATGAAGTTGAAGGTAAAAAATAAATAAATAAATAAGTAAATCAAAATTACAAACCTTTTGTGCAATTTTAAGCTCCTGTTTTGCTGCTTGGATTTGGTTTCGGTATTCTGTCATTTTAAAATTGGCTGCAGACAATTTTTCTTGCAGGACTTTCACTTCGGGAATATCAGCCTTCAGGAATCAAAGGGACAATGAAACCGTACGTATACAGTAGTGTACAGTACACTCGTGCACTATGTGTTGTATGCTTTGTTTTTTTCTGTTATTCATTCATTTAGATGACGCTTTTCTCTTGCATTGTCAGGCTACAGTGATTCACGTGTTTGCAAGCTTGGTCGTTTTTATTGGAACCCGATCAGCAGTACTTCTGCACGACTGGGATTTCATCCTGGATGTTCCTGAATGTCAGGTGGAAGCTCTCTCTTACCGCTACCATAGCCGGTACACTTATTTTTCTAAGCATTCAGAACAATTCTGAGAAACGCGGGGACCATGCTGTATTCTTCTGTACTTTCCCAGGTATTACCAGAATCTGTGCTGATCGTGGCTCTTGGAGGACAGACACCATCTTTTCTTTGCCAAGAGTAGAAGTGAGGGAGAGCAAATCCTGCAACTGTTGTAAAAAGCAAAACTTGTTAAACTCATTCCTTATATGAATCACACTGGCATGCTTTCAAAGCTGTAATCATAGCAAAGGTACATTTTCACTGACCTCCTTCTCCAGGTCTTTGATCCTGTTGCTGGCCTGCTTGACTTTCACCTTCTCGTGCTCAACTGCACCAGTCAGTTCTCTGTTCTTCTTGGCCAACTCCACTATCTTAGTGGTGGCTGCGTCTTTGGCCATATCAAAGGCATCTGTACCAGAGGACCAATGGCCCAGTTACTTTACATGGTCAACGTCACTGCAGATGCTATGTAGCCTCATGTTTGACAGTAAACTGTCCTGCACTTGATTTACTCTTCTGAATGAAGAAAATCAGAAAACAATGAAAGAAATAATGGCTGCATCCCTCCATTATCATTAACCACTTAATTCTGAGCAGATTCGCAGCAGCTTGGAGCCTCTGGAATCACTGAGCACCAGGTTCTGAAACTGCACCCAGATGATCCACCAGTCTATCGCAGGGGGACCGGACGCAGACGCACACATGCAACACACTGGGCAATTTAGAGTGACCCATTAAGTTAAAGCACATGTCTTTGGACTGTGGGAGAAAACCTGAGCACCCAGCTGTTGGCCTGTGTCTCACATTGCTGTGGATGATTTCTTTCTCCCTTCTCCAAAGCTGGAAAGGGGACAAATTTTTTTTTCTTTCTTCACAGCAATGAATGATTTTGGCACAGACATATTTGCCTTGAAAATAAGCCCATTCTTTCACATCAAAGTTGAGATGAAATTTTGTGTTTTTGAAGATGTTTGCTAACTTTTATGAATAAAAAAGTTCACAGAAACTGTGAATGTCCAAGACCTGCTAAAGGTAGTTGGTCCTCTATCTTGTTCTTCATTCGATTAATCTCAAAGTTCTTTTCATTCACCAGTTTGCGCAGCCGGCCGTTCTCGTCCTGGAGCTGCCTCAGCCGATGCTGTAGCTCTTCGCCGGACTCCTGGGACAACCTGGACCAAGTAGGCAGGTGAGTGCAGACCCAGGGTAACAGAGCCGGGATTTGATGATAAACTGAAGCTCAGACACCGAAAAGCTTCACAAGTTAGTGGAGTAAAAACATATTAAAATCATGGACTAGTTATCCTGTGACCATTGTATATTCCATACATTTAAAATGTGTTGTATTCCATATATTGTTTAATTTAATGGAGCCAAGTTGAATATCTCAGTACCGCAGTTGGCCCAGAGCACAGCACATTCTACTATAATAATGCTATACAGATTTCATCAGTTTTCAGTACATAATTCTCTCACTGTTTATTTATGAATATATTTACCGGAGGGTTCCTCATCTTTTATCAGATTCTATAAGGGACTCTTGGCATAGAAGAGGTTGAGAACCTCTGCAGTAGACATTTACTAAAAATGCATTTACTGAAAAATCCAAACATAAGAAATTGCATAGACTCCCAAGATATATAAATAGATGATATTATAGTAAAGTTTTCAATGAGCTGAAAATGGACAAATATATTTTTGTAAACTGAAAGAAAGATTTCTGACCCACCTTTTGCTTAGCTTGATGGCTGAGTCTATGTGCAAGTGTGGTGGCTTCGGGCCATCCTGTCTACTGGTGGGTCTCCCTTTAACACTGCCGTTCCCTTGTTTTTCCTCTTGTTTATCCTTCTGTGTCTCCTTCTTACCCAGACATTTCTTTAGACTCTTCCCTTGCTGTACTTGTAGAGTCTGGAACTGCATCTTCAAGTTTTCCATGATCCTCTCATCATCGCTGTCCACTGGCCCAGTGTTGGCCACCAAGGAGTACCCAGAAGAAAGGATTTCCATAATGGCAGCTAGATAGAAACAGAAGTAAACTGTGAGTTTTTTTTTTTCATGAGCGGTTATCAAACAAAGTAAAATGCAAAGCTCAGAGGTAAGCCAAATGTATGAGATTTCTCGCTCATAGCACTGAATGTAAACTGGTACACCCTTAAATGATCACAGAGCTATTGGTTTGTACAGCATTGACTTCTTATTCCCAAACATTTTTGTGTGCAATGAAAGTGCGATAGATTTTAAAAAAAAGACTGAAGATGCTGATGAAATGCTGAGCGCTGCAGTTCAGTTGGGTATTGAGTATCCTGTGATTTTTTTTTTGTTGCAGACTACAGATCCAGAAGCCCCATCCATATAAGATCTCAGCACAATATATTTTGTGGAAACAGAAATGCAGATGAATAGAACTGAGTGAAAGTGCAAGAGAAAATCCTCCACCATGTTCCACACATCTGTTTGCATAAACTATACACACTAGGGAGGTCAGTTTGTTGCTGACGTCTGAACTTTCTCCTCCTAAAAGACCATTTGTGCATGTCATCAATGTACTGTACAATCCAGGCCACCAAAATCCAACATCAGGCACCGTACTTTCTACAACCAGCAATAATGACTCGATGTGATGTTTCGTAATCTGAAACAACCATGACTTTTCCTCCTCAGATGCACGACTTCCATGTTTCCTTGGCTCACATTCAGTTCTCACGCATTTATAAATGAAACAAAATAGCTCAAGTTTGCTGAATTTGACTTTAAGTGTCTGAAAGATTGTTACATCTCAGCTGCACCTGTTAATATATAAAAGGTACAATAATAGTCAGACTGTTTTACCCTCATATACACCAGAAGCTGTGTTTTAAAGATGATCACCTATTTTATTTGTAACATTAGAATTTTAAGCTAAACACAATACAGACACCCTGGACATTACAGTTACTGTTGATTTCTGTAATGAGGTTTATTTCTGTCATATAACACATATAAATAAATCAACATAATTCGCACCAGCTCTAAAACGATTTATTTTCTTCCTGCTCAGTTCACATGTTATCTATTCACTCGCAAATAACAGATAAAAGCTGAGATGGTAAGATGGATCCAACCGGGAAAAAACATTCTTACCAAACTATTCAGTTAGTCTTAAAAAATATTGAATTGCAATATAAAAAAATAAGTTGACGTGTAAACGTAAAAGTCAAACACAAACGTTCGTCGGTTTCGTCTCCGTTTCTCCACGATGGGTGGAAAGACGCTCCTGCTGCCATAGCAACTCGCCCGTCGTAGTTCTTGAAATAGCGGCGCAGAAGAACCGTACATCCTATAATACTGGCGCATCTGAATTTCGGGCCCTGCTGTATTTTGCATGATTTCTTATGAGACATAAAACCTTTGTTCGCTTTAATTTCGCGACAGTTGTTGTTCACAAAAATTTTGAGCTCTGACTTTGCGACTCTTTCTGTCGAGGAATCTCACGTTGTGGCCGCTATTCATTTTTAGCAAAAGCATGCAAATATGTGCACGGCGCTGGTTTCTCAGGTTTCTGAAGTCGCAGCAGCTGTGGTTTATATTAGGCTGCAGGTAGGGCTTCCTGAACTGTGACTCAGACCCAAAGCCCCCAAGTCCAACCTTGTGTTAATGCAAAACTGCAGGAAGTAACACATTTAATGAGATAAAAATGTGCTACATGTCTACGACGGAATATATTTCGATCTCAACCACTTGCTGGGATAAATAACGAAGCAGTTATTCTGTTGCGCTCCATTTCCACGTGATCGTCACTAAAATACGGGGCAACTATAATCGTTTTTGGGTAGATAAAGCTTCTTGGTTTCCTCCAAAGCGATCATCGTGAAAGTGCAAAAGAAGTCTCAGTCTTGCACAAAACGCAGAGCGAGTCCCGAGGCTCTCGACGCAGGCGAATTCTCGGAGCAGCCACCAGGCGTCGCCATTGTGCCGCTGTGCCCCGCCTCTGCGGCGCTTCTCGTGAGAGCCACAAGGCGTCGCCAGTGAGCGCCAGCGCCAGCACCGCTGCCGTGCAATGAACCCCCGGCGGTTCTTCGCGCTCCGGCAGACGGCGGCGGGTCGGCGGTGCGGTTGGACGGCTGGACGCGGCCGGGAGTGAAACTTTATCCGCTGCTCGGACTCGGCGGCGTGCGGATTCCTCAGGAGGAGCAGCGACGGCGTCCAGACTCGAGGTTGGTGCGGGAAGCCCGTTTAGTTTGCGGCCGAGGGGCTGCGTGTCGAACGGTGCGGAGCGGCGCTCCCGGATCAACTACTGGAAACCCGCGATTCGAGCCAAAAATGAACCTGTTCGGGGTTCGGGGGAAGCAGCCGCGGGTTCCGAAGGGCGCCCACGCGTTGCTGCGCGGCCAAGTTTCTGCCCACGTGACAGAAATCGGTGATGTTTTGTGGTCGCCGGACCGCAACTCGGGTAGCCGCCCGGTCACGTGACCCGCTGCGTGCGGGGGTCCTCTGTGCCACATGGGTGATCCCGATCGGTTCCGATCGATCGATCGGCCGAGTAAACGGGAAGGCGCCCGGTGTGACGGTGTCCACCGCGTGTTTCTGTGTCCTTCGAACCCCCAGTCCCAGGGATGGAGGCGATGGCGGGCGAACAAGTTGGCCGAGTTCGACCGCAACCACGCCGCTGCTGCGCGTCCGAGTGCCGCCTTAGGGTTCGGCTCGTCACGTAGGGCTTGGATCCGGCGCCGGTACTTCGCCCACCGGGACGGCCTCACGCCACAGCGCCCCTTCCTCCTGAATGAAATGAAGGGGACAAACGTGGGCCGACGCCACCCTTGCTGTGACCGCACGGTCAGGTTCGGTTCGGTTGCCTTGGTTTGCGGAAAACGACGCCGCCAGAGCCGCCTTTTTTTTTTGTTTGTTATCCTCGAATCGCTCTTAGGAGCCGCACCTCGCAGTATGTAAGGACCCGGTCCATCCTGGCAGAACCTCGGCTGTTAATAGAATGTGAACCAGCGGGGCTAAACGAATGTTCCAAACGACACTCGCCGGCCAGTTTATTAGGGACACCTATCTAGCCTGGATTTGGCCACAAAGCGCGCGGTCCGTTCTGGCTCGGCAGCTTCGTGCAGGTTCTGTAGATCTTTCTGGGCAGCGCGGTCATCCTACCGCCATCGTGTTCTGCATCGCCCAAAAAGGATGCTCTGTTGGATTGAGGAGCGGGGGCCGTGCAGGCCAAAGCACCGTAGGGTTTGTGAGTCGCTCCATCGAGCCGGACTTTATATACTGTTTGAGAAAAGCTAGACTGCCCACGAACCGATGCCCCGGGTCAGCAGCGGTCTTTAGGTTCTGCTGTGGGATCCGAATGATCATCCAAGTCATCGGTTGGTACCGAAAGCCTCGCGCGTGCGCAGAAATGGTTTCCCGCGCCAATCCGTACCGACCTGATTTTACCCGGCGACGCGGACGGCGTGTTTGTGTTGTGCTGTGACTGTGACACGGTGGCTCGCAGGTCCCTTCACTGTAAAAACACGTAAACTCTGGCCCTGGGATTTTCGCTGAACCCCGGGCTCCGATCATTCAGAAGACCTCAGCTGTGTAGCTCCACTCCCAAACATGCGTCTCTGCACCCAGATGTTGGGAACGGCGCTCCAAGTGCTGCTTTGTTGTGGATCTGGAAGTAACTGCCGAGTCTGTGTGCTAAGTGGAGGTGAGCTAAGCGGCCGTCTGTCCATTCTCTTGTTTATTCCTAACAAAAAGACTCCGCAGACACTTTTGAGGCCGTGAGTCTGGCAGCGGCCAGGCCACGATGGCCACCGTGGCCACGATCTGTAGCGCACAGGGCCCGGCACAGCGCCGTGCCCTGCAGCCGCATCCAGACATCGCTTTTTACACGACACGCGCAAAATATGAGTAATTTTTGTCCGGGTGGCTCCGAAAAGCCAGACTGCCGCACTGTCGGCGCCCTCTCTGCTGGTGCGGAGAGGAGCGGGAGGTGGTGGCTACCCTGTCAGCTTGAAGGCGCGTGGGATCGGTCCCTAAGTTGTTCGTGAGATGCTGTGTCAGGACTTCTTGCTTAATTTCTTTTCGCGACTCGGTCGCCCATCGCTTGCCCGGAGAACAGGATGTCCCCTACCCCAGAATATCACCCCAGCACACCCCTCCGTGTATTTTGGTCATGGATCAGAAGTGTACGGTGGCAGCAGGCGTCCCATCCCATCCTGGAGTTTGCTCTCTGACCTTTTGCCTTCCAGAAATAACCTCAATGCGTCCCATAGCCAGCGGTGAAGGCTGATGCGTGCAAAGCCAAAGGCGTTCGTGTGACTTGCGCAAGATACACCCATGGCGGGTCTATGTATAGAACAGGACTGCGGTTTAGGAGTAATCCCTGCAATCCAATTAGGGGTCTGTTGGGCTCGCATGCACCCGCAGAATTGCTCTTCTGGCTCTGGAGAAGGGCAGATTGTCTCTTAAAGCAGGGCCTTCTAGGTAAGAGATATCAGCGGCGTTGGGACGTTCTTGCAAAACTGCGTGCGGGGTTCGGCGCCCGGCAGTCGTGTGTAGAAATCACTACAGTAAAACATGGTCTCTTATCTTGTGGAGCAAGAGGTTTGACTCGCACCTTGTTGTGGCTGAAGATGTGACCGTCTTCCTGGGTTTGAAGGGCTCGTGTGTGTGTGGGGCAGTTCTTGAATAACACACAGGATACAGACACAAAAGGGCTACATTCACTGTGTTGGTAAAAATTTCTTATTGTGATTTGGGGTCTGCGGTTGGTCTACCTGAAAAGAGCGGCTCCTTAAGAACATAGCGCTGTTTGTGGAGGGTAAAAGGTTTGTGGGTTACGGTTGTCCTAATCGAGGCGTTTCGGACAAATCAGTTTTGCTACCTAAGATGTAAAGTAATCTGGATGGGGAAGGGGACTTGAGTACGTTTTAATATTTTGCTGAAAGTCCGTCTTTTTCAAAATCTACTGAAGTCTTCTAGCAACGGTTGTGTTTGTCTTATTTTCTTGTCTTATTACAAGTTTTGCCAACTTGTAATAAATTCTGCCCATTAGAGTGACAAGTTATTCTATATTCCTCTGTGGTTCTTTCATAAATGATCCGAAAGGTTTTGTTTTTGTGCTTTTGTTTCTATGCTACTGTGACCCGGTGTTGCCTCTGCAGTGTGAAAAATGGAAGACTGGTTAAAGCTTTGCACTCTTGTTGGTTACTCATTAACTCAGTAGTACTAAACTTTAAGGTGAGAGGAGGGACTGAATGTAAACCAAAGCAGTTCTGCTGCTGCTTGGAACACACACATGATACCAATGGGATGTTATGAATCAGAGTCAATGGAAATGTATAAATGCACTTAATTTTGCTCACTAAGGAGACGCACAAAAAGCACTTTGTTTTGACACTTGCTTATGATGTGTAGTTGCTGTTGCAGTTGCACAGCGCAGTCAAACGGGAACTTCTTGCCATCTGCAGTGTCTCGGTGGCTGTTGCGGCTTTTTACATCAACTTTGTCAGCGGGGCTCTGTTTCTCAGTAAACTGCTGTAGGTGAACTGGGCAGCAGATGCAGCGCTGGGTTCCTCTACTTTATTATCTGGGTTATTTTGGTGGGTGACCCGTGCGGATTTTGGGAGTTTTCCTTTTGCGTATGTGATCTTGTTAAAGAACCGATTGAGCCGCAGCTCTTTAACATTTTAATTGATGAAATTCAGTGGTTTGACAGAAAACAAAAGTCAAAAGAGAATCAAGAGTTTTTGTCACTTACATGGTTACTGAGTATACCATGTATTGAAATGTGCTTTTTTTTGTTCACACATGGCACAATGATGTGTTAAAAATAGACTCTCAGACTTTGTTGGTTTGCAGTTCCCCTCAGCTATATTATAGCAGCTGAATTGTGCTTTTGCAAGCGCACTTCATATAACCTGGACCAGTGCAGTGGCAGCTGCCCCCCCACTGCACCTGATTCATGGTCCTGCGTGGTGTGTAGTCCTCCTTTCCTTTCTTCTCAGTAGACCAAGATCGCATATTAAGCAGGGAATTGTAACATCTGTGGTGGCACCATCAGTATGCTAGTGCAGCACATTCCATTTATCTACAGATGGTCCTTGACGTACGATGGTCCGACTTGATTTTCCCACTTCACGATGGTGCGATAGTGATGCGCATTCAGCAGAAACCGTACTTCAAATTTCAGATCCCCCCCACCTGTGCAAGTGATATGCGGTAGCAAACTGCATCTCCCAAACTGCCACACGGTGGCTAGTGTATACAACCAATACTGTGCAGTGTTCTGTCTTGTCAGGATTATTTTTTTTTTTTTTTTAAGATATCCCCGTATTTATGTTGTGTTTTGTGCATTCATCATGTCTATGAAATGCCCATCTCTGTCAGTGTCTTTTGAAAGTGGCATGAAAGCCCATAATGCCTTTTAAGGTTGGCTATGCTATGATGTTCAGTAGGTGTTATGGCGTGGGTTGGTGGAAGCAATTGTGAGAAACCATCGTAATAATTTAAAGTTCCGTTTAACTCTTTTCTGAGTGTTGTTGCCATTAGCTGGGAGCTAGCACTAAACATTAGTGATTGGTTGTAAACCGAGATGGAAGAGGCCACTAAATTAAAAATAAACAAAATACAAGGTCTTAGCAAGACAGCAGTTGCAGGAGAGTTCGAAAGGGGAAACTGAGCCCTGACAGGAAGTCTGGTTAGGAACTAAATTCTCTCCACGGTTGGTTCCTACGCCAAATAGTCAGCCAATCAATGCTCAATCTGAAGATGGGGCGGAGAGACCGCCTACGTTCCATGGCTGAAGCAGCCACAAGTGTGACAGTAGGTTGGGTGTTTTAAATGGATTTTTGACTTCTAATATTTTCAACTTACGATGAATTTATTGCAATCCTCATCGTAAGACTGGGACCACCTGTACTTCTCTCCAAAGCAACTTGGTGTTGAGCCGCTTGCAATGATTTGGCTCATTTTTACTGTTTCGGTTCAGGTGGGTACCTCGACGAAGGGTGCCACAGCAGGGGGGTGGAAATGACCCCCCAGGTCCATGCTGCCACCTGGCGGGCTTTATGAAGACGTTCACTGTAGGCCACCAGCACTGTGGGGGCAGCTTTCTTCTACTGTAAATCTTAGTGACCTTATGTGGACAAAGTAGAAATTGTTTGGTGAGCGTCTGTGTTCATGACTGTGTGAGTGTCTTACAAAGTGTGCATTTTCCACTGCTTTAAATGTCACTTTTTAACATTTGCGCAGCAATGTCTGCTCGGTATTGGACTGTGCTGCATTCCGGTGGGGGATTAAATAGAAGTGTAATTCAGGTTTTTTTAGTGAACTGCCTTGGAATTAACTGAATGTCTTAAGATGGTAAGAGCAACGCAAGGAAGAAATATGTTCTTGCAATTGGAAACTGGACTCCAAAAAACCTTCCTCTGGAATGTATTTTTTTATAGTTGGTAAGCTTTAATGGAAGCAAGTGTACAGGATTCAGAGGAGCTTTTGTGTGTGGGTAAGTTTTAAACTTTTTAAACCTGCAGTTTCAAAGTTGAGATAGCAAACAAAATAAATAAATTTTCATTCATAAGTAACTTTCATTTAGAAGTAAAAATTTCATTTAATAGTTCTTTAATGTGACATTAAATAATGTTAATAATAAATGTTCTTTAAAACAGAACCGTATAATCGTCATCAATGTTTCTGCATGTATTTGCTCAGTTTTGTTCTGACTCTTGCATGCAAGGCCAGTTTGTGTCATGCCTGCGTCCCGAAGGGAAAGAAACCCTGTGCATCAGCCTGGTTTTAGGAGATCACCTCAGAGACCGAAGTTCACAACTCGAGGACCCTGGGGTGAAGACAGGAGGACTCTTGTTTCTTGGGGTTTGCAGCCGGGTGTTGGAGTGGTCTTACCGGATTTACACACACGGCAAATTAATTTGTGGTTCTTAAAGGGTTGCACATCATAAAAGCCCACTTCAGGGCAGAGCAAGAACCTTAAAACCATCACTTTCTTTATATCGGAGCAGAGAATTATTAACCTTAATATTGTACCTGGTAAATTTAAATTTCTTTGTTTAGCTGAAGATTTCCCAAGCGTACGGTGTTAAACTACGTACAGTGGTTTACCCATCTGCCTTGAAGTGGGTTTTTATAATGTGCAACTCTTTAAGAAGAAGGTACCGGAGCATCCGGGCAAAAACCATCAGGCTTTGCAACAGTTTCATTCCTCAGGCGGTCAGGCTCCTCAATGGCCTTAAACTCACCCACACTTCCCCCCCACCATGGGGAATTACCCTACTGCCCAGGGTCCAACCACCTCCTACCCCAACCATACCAATGACTGCACGGTCACTTTCAGTATATGTTTACCTGGATATTGCTGCACCGATATTTATTATTTATTTACTATTTAATTGATAATTATTATTTATTTATTGTAGTATTTGCACTGTTTTTCTTCTGCACCCCCAGAGAAATGAAATTTCGACCCCAACATATACCTTTATACAGACGGGCTGACAAATAAAGACTCTCTTGATTTACACAACAGGGTAAAGTTTACTATGATCCCAAAAAGATTACCCTGTTGTGCTGTACAACTGGCATTGCTAGGGCTGCTGCAGAGGATCATAACACTTGTGTTCCACCTCATTCTTTTATAGTTGTAGCTGCAGTTGCCTTACTCACTCACCAAGCTGAAGCTGGAACATCAACGGCCAGTTCTTCCTCCCACGCCTTTTTTATTGTATTTTGAATACAGTTTTATGGGCAGCGGTGAAATGTTGACGTGAACTCTTACTGACAAATAAGGAAAGTAAAGTTGATGCTCACGCTCTGATAAATAATCTCAAGGTAACCACAGTTTGCACCTTTTTCTAGGCTTTACATGAACATGTTTGAGCTGAAAGAGTGATAATAATAGCCAGTAAGCATTAATTTGGTGTTTTTTGGATAGAAATACCGTGTTCAGCATGTGCTTCTAAATTGGTTTGGGGTCGTGGTCTTCAAGATGAGAGTCAAAGTCAAGAGTTTATCTGTCATGTACATGGTTACCGAGTATACCATGTAGTGAAATGTGCCCTGATTCAATAGGATAGGAGACTGTGCAGAAAAATTTACGAATAAAACAAACAACCAAACACCAAGAAGACAAGAAACGAACAGCAAATAGATAGATAGATAAATAAATAAATAAATAAATAAATAAATCAAACAGAGAATGTTGTCCTGTGGGCTGCAGGTTTTCCTCAGGCTACTGACATTGTCTCATTGCTCATTTATGTACAAAGTAGATTTTACTCTCTTAAATCGTGGTAAGGGCCTTGGTCATGGGTGCGGAACAGAAGGTAGGATTGAAACGTGAGGTCTTTCAGGGTGAGGCAGCAGCTTTAACACCTTTGCCACCTGCTGCCATGTACGCCGTGTCTGGCAGAAGTGGCAGTGTTGTGTACGAGAGAGAAGAACCAAAGTGTTGTGGCATCCTGTTGTTCCAGAGCTCCGTGCTGCCTAGGTTTTTATTTCTAGGGCTCAGGTCAGGGAGATGTTTATGATGTGTAACTATGCATGAGCTGCTGCTGCCTGGTTGGGGGTGGTTGGTAGATGTGTGTAACCTGATGACTTAAGAGGAAGTAGAAACGGACGTTTTGATGTGTCCCGGGGGGAAGGGTTGTAAATGTAAATTTAGCGCTGGATGTTTGGGGGGGACTCCACCCAGGCAACCTGAGGTCCGACACCCAAGTCGTCCGAGAGAGATGACGCGCCGATGTGGCATTTACTTCCAGCGCGTGTGGAAAGCTGCTTTCTTGCATAAAGTATGATGTCATGCTGGTGTTTACCCTGGAAAATGCATCATCTGGTTGGTTACAGTGACAGCAGTGTCATTGGGAGTGGGGGAGTGGGGGGGTCCCTAAATATAGCTGACAAGATGGGGTTAGAATGGAGGAAATTGAATTACAGGCTTGACACATGTAAGAGTCTGATTTCTGTAATCCTTCCATTACGCAGTTGTCATTGCTCCTGTTTACATCAGCGTTGTCTTATTTAGATATTTTGTGTATTGAGTCTCATTTTAAGCTTCATTTTAAGTAATTCTGAACAACCATTTCCAGTTTTACCTCATATGCCTTAAATAGTGGTGCATTTTTATGGTCATCCTGTTTTTCCACATTCGTGTGTGTGTGTGTGTGTGTGTGTTCGTTCTGCATTCTATGTGGCGTGTCACCATGCTGGATTTGAGGAGGGACTGGGGATAATGTAGTATTGGGTTGAATTAGTGATTTTTGTTAAAAGCAAAAAAACAAGTAGTTCAGCAAACACCAAAGAAAAACTGGATTTTTTCTCCATCAAGACCACTCTGAGGTCCACGGCGTGATGGTTCCTCTCCTCCATCGGTCCATTTAGTGCAGTGGCTTCATCGGAAAACATATCTTAAAAGGGTGTGGCCAATAATCCAGATGTGGCTTTAGTCATGCTCTGATATGGCACATAATATAGGTTTTTTTAAAATTTTACAGCTCTTTTCAAATATGTTCCTTCACAGTTTACTTCAAGCATAATCTGGAATAACATAGGGCTATCATTTTCCAAGCAATGAAAGTTTTAGGACCTCATACGTTGAGACGTCTTCCATTTGCGTGATTATCAAACAAGTGGGGTTCTGAGTTTTTGGTTTCTAGCTGGACAATCCCTGTACACTGGGAGGCCAGAGTGAGGGATTTGCTGGTTATGCTGCTGTGTTTGCCTTGTCCTCAGATCACTAAGTGTCCTCATTGTTTACTCCCACCCTTCCTTGCAGGCCTTTGCACTGAGACATGTGCTCCCACCGGGCCCCCTGACGTGGACTGCGGAGAAGCAAAGGATGGCTGACAGGGATGGGAAGAGCGAGCTGGGCTTGGCACCTGGCCAGGTGTACATCGAGGTGGAATACGACTATGAGTACAAGGCTAAGGATCGACTGGTGACCATTCGCCAAGGCGAGTGCTACATGCTGGTCAGGAAGACCAATGAGGACTGGTGGCAGGTGCGGCGGGATGAGGACACAAAGGCCTTCTATGTGCCTGCCCAGTATGTGCGCGAGCTGCGCAAGGCCCTCATGCCGCCCCCCAAGCCCCTGATCTCCGGGGGCTCCAGCCGGCCCAGCGTACTGGAGATCCACAGGTCCAACGAGAACCTCAACAGGCCCCAGGAAATGTCCAGCTTCGGCCGTTCAGCGTCCGGGCTCAGAGACACCAACCAGAACCTGAATAGCCCCGGACACTTTTTCAGCAACAACAACCATCATCACGGCGGCAGCACCCCTGACTCGCCCACCCACAGGGTCCTAGATCACAGCCGGCACCCGCTGGACCCAGACAGGGGCAGGACGCCTCCTTTCTGCGACTTGGCCGGCGAATGCTCGGAGAAGTTCCGGCACGACTCGGAGTCTGGCGACGACCTGAGCAGCAGCTCCGCAGAGCAAGTACAGGTAGGCACAGCGTGGAGGTCCTGCCCGCGTTAACCCCGATCCGCTCGTTCGGCTTAAGGGACAGAACTATAGGTTGCTTGCCTGCTGGAATCCTTTATGTGTTTGAATTCATTTTTCACAGCTCATCGCCTCATTGCAGTGCAATACTTTTGAGTACTTTTTCTGGCTTCATGAATATTCTCATTCGAGCCAGAATTTCATTAGTGCTACCAGGACAGAGGCTTTATTGAAATTCTGGAGATGGGCTTTCAAGGTGGTGTGGGAATTGCGAAGACAGCCGTGGATGTTGAATCATTAAAGAGCAAATGGTCTGTTTCACATGTTTTTGCTTTGATTTGCTGTAACTGTGCTCTCTCAGGTATCTTGCCGGTGGAAAATTGTTTGTGCTTGACTGAATGTTTCATGAAGAGCAGCCAAAATCCAGTTCGTCCTCCCATATGAAACCTCTTGGCTGCTGGGGGGGGCTAGGGCTGCTGCCATTCACTAGAAGGGCAAAGATGTGAATCCAGAACTCTTGCTCAAAGTACAGTATTTACCCTGAATATTACAGTAAAAATAGACAGTTGTGTAAATGGATGAGTTGTTTAAGTTGCTTAGCATTGTAAGGTTCTTTGGCACAAACATCTAAATAAATGTAAAGGCTGGAGAGATGAGGCCCATTGCTGAGCATTATGTTTGAATGGGTGGTGCAAATGAGGCTCACCATGAAGCTTTAACTTTTGAGAGGTTTTCAACTGTCCTCGATCATAAGCCATCCCTGTGGGCTTGCTGCTGCCAGCGTTGCTTTTGTTCTTCCGTGTTACACGGGTCACTTTGACGGGGGTGTTGTGCCGGGTGGTACGAGGGCAGGAAGGGGCCGTGGTTAAAGGGTACCCCGTCTGTGGAGTAGCAAAGCTGGGGGGAAGGGGCTGCTGCTGTCGTTCTCCTTTTGTTCCCAAGCTCTTTGTTCAGTGGTGTGAATGGAAAGTGGGTCATGTGTGCGCAGAACCAGGCTGCGATCCGTACCCGTGTGTCAGCCAGGGACCCCCACGCTCACCAGAGCTGCTCATGGAGGGCACTTGGTTGAAGGCCTCAGGCCCAGTTAGCATGGGACACCCGCTTCCTACATCCCTGTTGATTCGAGGAGATGAACATGTTGGTGTTTGCGGCTGCAAGAGTTGATTTGAAGGAACCGGGGCTGAGATGGTCATTTCCCATCGACGGTCCCATTTGTGTGCCTGCACCCTATGGGGACCGCTTGACATTTGTTTCCACTTGGTGACATGGTTTTTGGTTTCTTAAATGAAAAGGAAGTAAAGTTGTCCTCCACCAAACAAAGGTGATGTGTTCCTGGAAAGCCTGTTGCACGGTCAGTTCTGATCAGTTGAAGGTTTCGCCCATCTCTCCACTTGCGAACATAATGGGTTCCTAGAAATCCTAAGCTAGAGCAGTCCAAAGCATAATGTGGAAGCACTGCTTTAAGAGACTGGGGTGTTATGGGGAGTGAATGCATTCCAGAGAAGTGTCTGTTGGCCAATTCGGTTTTCACTTACATGAACACATGGGAAAATGGCCAAATTCTATTAAACCACAATTATTTCAATAAACAGTTAGCAGCAGTTATCATATTGCAGCATAACAAAGCGCTTTTCCGTCATTGATCTTATTTTGCACGGCTCTGCTTGCATTCGGTTGGTTCAGTTACGCACCGCATTCTTAAGAAAGGGTCACAAACGAAATACGATTCTCACTTAACTTAACCTTCCTGCTAAAAACCAAAAGAGAACTTGAAAACAATTGAAATGATTTCACGCAAACAAGCTGACGTTGTCTGAATTGTTCGAATGGAGCCAACATTATTTAGATTATAACAGGCGCAAGTAGCAAACAAAGGGCAATGGCGGTTGAGAACTTCTTGCAGCGCGAGCCCAACTGTAACTGAAGATTGGACGGTCGGTCTGGTCCACGGCTGAGCTGCCGCAAGGAACGCGGGATCTGAATTGGGAAAGAAATGGCCCATAAGTCGAGTTTGGGCTATTGCGTGAAAAGTTAAAATCTCGTAAATGTGCACATCTCGGGGTATGACTGTAGTTTTCTTGTGGCTGCACTATGCTTGAAATGTTTGGTGCGAGTTCATCACCGAGTGCATCGACTACTGAAGTCACCCAGCTCATGTTGGTCAGACCCCTTTGTTGTCAGGACTTCCTAGTGCAGTGCCTGTCTATGGTGAAACAGCACAACTTGTATTCAGTACAGAACATTTTTTCTTAACGTAGCCTTTCATACTGTAAGAAAATAATATAGTTAGTATAGCTTTGGTGCAACAGTTTTTATCTCCCAACTTCCATTTGCCTTATTTAATGTCTAATTCCTCAAAACCATGAGCATAGTTGTGGAGTTTATTTTTGCTTGCATGCATGTCTTTTCAGGTAGTTCTTTTTGAGAGTACAAAGTTCAGCAGGCAGCCTGTCATCCCCATAAATACTTCTGCACTGGAGAGTGGAACTTGCTTGGTTTCTCTTTCAGTGTTTGTGTTTTGTTTTTTGTCCCCATCGCTTTTGTTCTTCCTTTTTTCCTGACTATTGTGGTGATCAGAATCCGCTTTTCATTTTCAGCCTCAGTTGCATGGTTCTGGAGGAATAGAAAGATGGAAGGGGACTCTGCTTTAACTCTTGTTCCTGCTAGGAGATTATGGGTCACCCTGCTGGGAAGAGGAGCTTGGCTGTCCAAGGTGTCATGCTTTCCTTTTACTCTAGCCAGTAGGTATGTGAAGCACGAGCAATGGTTTGCAGGCTTGCTGCCTAGGCTGCCTCCTACTTTGCTGCCTGTCACTCAGCGCTGTTGGGTCCCTACTCTCTTAAAGTCTTGCGTGAGAACATCCTCTTCCGTTAGCCGGGCACTCCCTTTTCTTGGGCTTCCAGCGCAGTGAAGGCTGTGCTGCTTTTTGAGGCTTTTGGGTACAGTTGGTTGCGATTGACAGCTTGGTTTTAGCTCCACACAAATCTTTTAGCTGAAGGAAAATGAGGGTCTTTCTTTCACTTGTAATAACTTAAAGGTGTATGCAGCCCTGCACAATATGTTAACCATGCCCATATACTTTGACTTAGGGTTTGGTTACGTCCGCAGGCTCATACGACTTTTTATGGCATCGATCAGCTTCCCCTTCATGCTTTACACTGTAATTGCGCTTCTACAGGGTCACCATAAGCAAACCCTGCTGGAGCTCATATTGACTTGGCGACAGATAAGCCGATTTCTCGGTGTCTGCCGTGCGCCCCGAGCCCCTGTGCCGCCCGCCAGCTGTTGGCAGCGTGCATGTTTCAGACATCTGGATGTAGCATGAAATTGCATTAAAGAGCGACGAGCACCGCAGCGGGGCCTTTTCGGAGTAATGTGGCAGCATGAGGCCCGGGGTAATGGTTATCGCCACTGTTTGTACATAGGCCTTTCGTTCGGGGGAAAATAACATTAAACTGACTATGGATCAGTTAGATCGTCTGCTCTTCCCTGTTGACTGTTTCATCCAAATGATCACAAATGCATTCATCTCCAAGAATCATGTGTTGTACACCTGTTGTATAACACAGTACAAGGGAGAAAGAAGTGAAGCAGATCTGGTGGAAGCTGCATAGTATAAAGATAGAGGATAATCATACAGATAAGAAGCTAGATAAATGTGATATAAAGATGTGTGACCATCATGATGTAAATATGCAAACACATTGGATCATGAGTCGAGTGGAGCTGTGTAATAGCCTGACAGTCAGTAGTACAAGGCTGTTTTTGAACCTGGTGGTTTCAGTTCTGACCGCGATAGCGACTTGCCAGACGGCAGCCGTGAAAACAAATGGGTGGGAGAGGTCAGTGGTGATGTTGCGAGCTTTTGTGATGCACTGCTTATTGTAGGTGGCCTGGATGGTGGGGTCCTGGTGATGACTGGGCAGTCTTCCCTGCCCACAGAGAATTTTCTTGCCACATTTATATTTCTTATCTTCATTTTTTCATAACCTACTTTTTCTTTTAATAACAGGCCCTGTAATGCGTTTGGTCAAACACGGTAGAAAGGTGAGGTCAAAGGCGGCAGAACGGCAGCCCTGGAAGCACGACAGCGAGGATGGATGGCGGGTGTCACTTTGTGTTTTTGCGGTAAACCCTTCTGCGTGTCAAGCAGGAAAAATGCTCCAAGCGTGAATCGGCATAAACGCAACCAGAGGCCCATGAGTAATGGCTCAGAAATGAGACGTTTGCCCCAACCTCCGCAACAATGAAGTCCCCAAACCTTTTCATCTTCGGAGAACACGGATTCCAAACAATACGGTGGTGCAGAGGACGTCCCTTCTGCGCTATCTGATCTGAGCTAACCAGAGGGCTGAAAACACGAATGGCTGGAGATTGGGCAGAACATGAAGTGATGTAAGGTGGCCAGCAGACCTCAACGAAGCTGGAATGAACGGATTTATTCCCCTCCGCATTTAGTCATAACACCCATTTGTTTTCAATACATCTTGAAAACTAAAGGTCTCAAACTACCCCTTAATATTTATGGACTGTGCCCAGCGTGTTGGCCCAACACCTGCCTTTATGGCAAATGCTGGGGTTCGATTAGCTTGCAGGCCAACCCAAAACCACCCTTAAATCATGGTGTTCAACTACATCATAGCAGTGCAATACAGATAAGAGAGGGAGGTTTTGCAGTTAGTTGTGCATTTATTAATGTAGACGGTTTGTTTCTTCACATCTTTCTTCCTGCTATGTAGTCGGGTCATTTTTAATGGAGTAAATCAGGGTAATTCGCTCAGTGGTACGGCAGCAGCCCTGGGATTCAAGCCTTGTTTTTAGAGCACGAGGGATCAAGCTGCTACGTTTCTTGCCGCCTCCCAGGGCCTTCCAGGCAAAAGGTGACAGCAACAGTTTGTCACCTCCTGAAGTGAGATTTCACGGTCACATTACACACCGATTCATAATTTTACTTGGCTGACATTATTGCATAAGGCAATTTACACGCCAATGTGTGCTTCGCAACAGCTACTCTGCTTGGAAAAACACGAATTGCTTTCGGCAGTCTCAGCTGTGCTGTCAGTTACATTACTACCTGCTCATGGGTTCAGGTCCTCGACCGCAACGAAAGATGATGGGCCGACACGGACGCTGTTCTTCCCTAATGCGAAATGAAGACTTTCGTGCTTCCATTTCTCACTTAAAGTTCCCGTCTCCTTACGTTTTTCTGGGACTAACAGCGTATCAAATGCTTGCGTCAATATGCTGTTAGATGTATGCTTTGTATTACATTGCTGACTTACATCCATCACAACAGCACCGCTTTGATAAAATGGGGAGTCGTGGCTTGGAAAGTAATGAAACCTCCTAATCGGTTTGCTTGGTTTGATCCTTTGTTCAATCTCGTATCTTAAAATTATTACAATTATCTGTCAAAGGTGATTTTCTTGGTTACAAAACTGAGAGCCACACTGTATTTTCCCCCTTATTTATATGCTTTACTAGCGCCTGAGGCTGAAACGGTTAACTTTATAATACATTGCAGTATTTTACAAGCAAGTACTGTCCTACGTATGCATTTCACTTAAATAAAATTCATCCATTGGTGCAGCTGCGCAGGCCAGCGAGGACAAAATGAGTCTTTTCTGCCGTTTTTTCTGCCGTTTCTGCTTCTAAGAAGGAGCTCCTGTTGGAGAAAAGCCGGCAAAACAAGAGGGAGGAATGAGCAGAGACAGCAGGCAGCGCCAATGTCGGGCCTTTGCTGAAAACGCTCCACTGTCACCCGCTGGGGGACGGCCACCGGTGCCGAAACACTGCGCTGCTGCCCCTCAATGCTCCTCGTGTAGAAACAACAAACGGCTCCAGACAGACAAGCCACTGCTACTTAGTTTTTTTTAGTTCAGTTTTTCCCTTTTCTCACCAAAATGAACAATTTTGCGGCCACTGCTAATCGCTCGACAACACAGGCCCTGCAGTCGAAAGCGTATAGAAAAGGAAGCTTTATGGGAAGTCAGCCCTGTCATTTGGTGGGTGGCAACCCCACAGTTATTCGTGGTGGTTGCGCACAGTTCTTTGCAGCGCGGGCGAAAACATCCAGCACAACTTTGGTCGTGGGAGTTCCCTCATCCGTATCATACTGCGACTTTCCTTGCTTTCCATGGAAATAATAAAGGAAACATATTTACCAACTATCCTTCCACTTGTTTACCCCCGGCGTATTTCGAAATACGCCCGCCCACACTGTATAGGCCCCCCGTGAGGATCTGGCTCAATCCACAGAAGCCTTACAGCCCTTTGTTTACCTGCTTTCCTCTTCAGTAACCACCCATGCGCTGGCAATATGGACACCAGCACTGCAGACAATGTGGCCCTCTCTGGAAGGTCTATTCAGGAAATGCTGAGGTCAGTCAGTCACGGGGGTCAGAGGACCAGAACGGCAGGCAGCAGAACGCCTCTGACAAAGAAGAGCAAGGCTTGCGCTAGCCTGGGTCGGTTAAACGGCAGACCAGGAATACAGGCTTAGACATACACAGTTAAAAGGAACACTTTCTGGTGGTATTTTTGAGGATTATCTAAGGTTTCCATCAGGTCAGCAAGGTGATGCACAGTAATCTTAGGCCTATGCATGTCACCCATGCAAACAAACAGTCCCCTGTCCACCCAGCTGCATCCTGGAGCAAGAAGCAGGCAGACAGACAAGGACGCATGGAGCATTTGTGCCACGAAAGAAGGCCGGACACAATCTCAGAACTCAAAAACCTCTAAGGCTTTTATTTTACGTTGCTACAGCAGGTGGTGTAGGGGTTAGAATTGCCAACGCACACTCAAGTTCAAAGCTCGCCTCCTGCTGCAATGCCCTTCAGCAAAGCACTTACCCTGAACTGCTTGAGTAAAAACTACCCGGCTGTAGAAGTGAGTAAATGGTTTTAAGCAGCGTACACTCATTCCATGTATTAGGAAGTACTGAGGTTTGGAACTGCACAGAACCAGCACAACAGCCTCTGTATCAGGCCTCCCGGTCCAAAATGATTCCTGCGCTGTGTTAACAGATCCACCAGCTTTTCACACAGACGTTGTTCACCCACTTTCTCAGTAGAACATGGCAAATACAGCAGAGGTCATTTTCCACGCATCTCACACAAATGATCTGACACGGAGAGGCGAGCTGCGGCACAGGCAGCCACACCAAGGTTAGCTGGGGATCTACAGTCTGAGATGTTAGAAACAGAACCTCAACGATCAGCCCAGATGGGTACGGCAACCAGAAGCAGAACATTTGAGACTCACCTTCTCCTGGGGGTACATGTGTTCCTGCCAACACTGTGGTGTGTCTGATGCACATTAAGCATGTGAGGTACGTGCGTCTTTCTGGCACCGGCGAGTGACAGTAGCACAGCGCGCAGAGCCCAGTGGGCTGCGAGCAGAGCAAACCCTGATGTCACTTTGATCACTGACTATGGAGGGTCGTGGTGGTGGGGGGGGGGGGGGGGGGGGGACCGCTTGTGTCTGTCTGCATGCACGTGCGCACACAGACAAATTTCAGTCACAGCTCAGGACCCTAGGAACGCAGACAGTCTGTTCCAGAAGGGATTAGGTAAATCCCACCAAAAAGCAGACATTTTTTGCCCCATACCCCTGCCAAGGACCAATTAAAATGTATAAAAATATTAGATTCAACCAGAGGGGTGGGGTACAGAGTGTGGAAAGTCCACAGTGGGAATTAATCCCTTCATGTTTCCACAGACCACCAGAAAGGGGAAACAAATAAACAGACAAAGATGGGGCGCCCACTGACTGCTTAAATCCACCCCCCCATCTTGTCAAATCCCATTCTGGCTGTTTTTTGCGTGTTTTTTTTTTTTATGTTTTTTGTTTGGGTGCACATACAGGAAGAACAACAAAAATGTGCCCAAGCCTCATCATCATGTTTTTTGGGCCCCCCCCACCACCACCACACGGCAGGTACATTTTACCTGTCCAATCAAATTCTGCACCTAATCGGTTTTGGGACACATTGAGAAAAACATAAGTGTACATTTAAAATTTCCCCTGTGAACTGGACTCAAGGTGAGGCATTCACTTGAAAAGAAGTGGGGTGAATTTTTTCAGCAGTTCCACGGAGAGTGAGATTCTTTGTATTTTTTGATCAACTCCAATATAAAGAAATCAACCAAAACAGTCAAAAAAAAGGGGGACAATTTCTGACAAATATGGGCACCTTCTACACAAAAAAAAGATTTTGAACCAAAAATGCAGATGACGCAATTGGTGACCTCAGAGTTTCTTTATAGTGCTAGCGGTCACTTTGCACAACATTTCTTTATATTTTTTCTTTGAATTTTTTGCCCATCTATCCATCACAGGCACCAGAAGGATTCTAACTATGCCAGTTGAAGCCAATATGACCCATCCATGAAAATGCATATGAAAGCCCAACCGTTAATATGGAGCACCGGCAGCCTCGCTCAGCATAGCGGCTGTAAAATAAAGGTAGAACGTGTTAGGAGGAACTTAAGTGTTGAAAACAATACATCACGCAGGTCAGATGCTTAACCAGTGACGCACTTGGTCGAGCAAATGTTACAGTTTACAGTCATAACCTGACTGGGATCACACTGGAAAGTATGGACCCCCACCCCTTACCATCAACTGGGGGCTTTTTGTGAGATTTAGTGCACAAGACCGGCACTTGGATGAAAAGCAACCGGATTAAGGAAACACCAAATGACCACCGTATCCAGGCAAAGCAGACCGCGGTGGCAGAAGCTACCTTCCCACCTATTCAAGGAAAGGCAGACGCACACCCCTAAACAACATGAATCTGACAACTTCCAGAATAGAGACTGTACGCCGTCAGTCTACAACGCAGGCAACAAAGGAACCTTAGATGGGACCTGACAGAATAAAACGCTACTACCAGCATGCTTGTGTCTGACGTGACAAATAGATTTAATCTCAACTGGCCAGAAGGGGTAATGAGGTCTGACACTGGCCTGGTGGGATCAGAGACGGCACAGCCCAAAACACCCACCCGACAGTCGTAAGCAGGAACCTCCGCAAAGTCACAATGCGTTCCTCACCTTTAACCCCCCATCCAAGTGTCAATGACAAGTGCTTCCGGATGATGAGATGCAACCTCGTGGCGTATTAAGCTACGGGGGACTCAAGATTCCGAGGTTTCAGGAATCCCGAAGGACTAACTTACAAGGACCAACAAAATTCATTCCAGCTTCGTTGAGGTCTGCTGGCCACCTTACATCACTTCATGTTCTGCCCAATCTCCAGCCATTCGTGTTTTCAGCCCTCTGGTTAGCTCAGATCAGATAGCGCAGAAGGGACGTCCTCTGCACCACCGTATTGTTTGGAATCCGTGTTCTCCGAAGATGAAAAGGTTTGGGGACTTCATTGTTGCGGAGGTTGGGGCAAACGTCTCATTTCTGAGCCATTACTCATGGGCCTCTGGTTGCGTTTATGCCGATTCACGCTTGGAGCATTTTTCCTGCTTGACACGCAGAGGGGTTTACCGCAAAAACACAAAGTGACACCCGCCATCCATCCTCGCTGTCGTGCTTCCAGGGCTGCCGTTCTGCCGCCTTTGACCTCACCTTTCTACCGTGTTTGACCAAACGCATTACAGGGCCTGTAAACAGCTCTTTTAAGAGCGGAAAGAGCTTGAGTACAGCTGGGCCAGTTGTAGTGCAGCTGTTTACCTTTAGTACCATTTAGTTGCTGCCCTGGTGGGAGGTGCGCCTGTCCTCAATGAAAACGGGTGACAAATTAAAGTTTGTGGTAATAAAATCTCTGCTGCTGTGCGTGTCAGTACTGGAACAACTGACCATCTCAGTGTTACAGTGCTCAGTGTCCCAATTTTTTTTTATTTTTTTTTTTAAATAACTTATTTGGTCAGTTATTGCAAATACCATTTATTGTGAATCAGTCTGGTTGACCGAGGCTCTGGTGACTCTGGATACCCATCCTCTCCTCTCGGTGGTCTTCCGGCTCTCTGGTCTTTGCACAGTCACTTGTTTGTGTTTACATTTGTTTTGTTTTCCATGACTGTGGTTTTATTATTTTAAAGTATTTATTTATTCAAATATGATGCACAGCGTTGCTCTTCCTCAAGGCTGTCCACTTACATTATTTTGGCAAGTGGAAAAGTGTCCACAGCTACCACTGCAACCAACAGTATGAGAAAAAAATTGCGAATACTTTTGTACTGACCCACGTTATTGTTCTTCATTCCATTTTTATGCTACGCAACTTTTTCCGTATGATATTAAACATCATTTATGGTGATGTTGAATTAAACTTGGGCCAAACTGCAGTTTTACCCCCGTAAGAGCTAACGGAATATTTTGAGCAGCATGTGACCTTTTTCCACTTCAGTTCCGGACTCTAGACCTTTCCGTGCATCCCGGAGCTGCCGGCTTTAGCGTGTGTTGTCCACTGCCCTCCTCACGCTTCAGCTACTTTATCTCCAGTTTACACAGTGTGTGGCTTCTCTCCAAGAGTCTAGGCTTGTTCACTCACATAAGGCCTGGTCGCTGCTGGTGCTGTGTGGTTTGAGGGGCTCAGTGCATCAGATGGGCAGACGAAAGGCCCTTTATTTGGCTGATAAGCTCCTGCAGACGTGTGTTTCATCACGATATGAGATGTGAAAGAGGAGAGAATGATCCCGCACAGCAGCCTTTGTTTCCACTGTCTCACTTTCTCTTGGGGGCTTAGGATCAAAGGAGAAAAGTAGGTTCTTTAACAGTGCCTAGTTTTGCTTTTTTGGCAGTGATAATCAGATTTCTGTGAAGAGCTGCTGAAACTGGTATGGAATTGACAACTTGAGTCATGCATGAAGAAGCTGAAGGTTATGTAAAACTGAGAAGACAAACAAATAGTTTGAATCAGTCGTCCTTCCCCAAATCTTTTTGGATGTTTTCTGCTGAAGTGGCTTAAAGGGTCAATTTCGCAGGTCATGAACCAACACCAGGGTCCTTTATTAACCAGGATTAATGTCTGATTTCATGACCACAGCTCAGCTTTGCTCTTAATGGGTTGCTCTGTCAGTCCTCTTCCCCTTGAGTCAAATTTGAATTGCTGTTTCTAAGAAGTGAAACCGAAACCGCATGCGCTTGTGTGTACGCAGTGTTTTGGTTCAGGTTTGTTGCGCTCTACTTGCTGTGTGTGCATTCCAGTTCCTCTGGGTAAGGAAAACCTGCATCACTTTGCCATAAGCTGGGTGCAATGACAACAAACGCGCTGAGAAGGCACAATTTTGTGATGGCCTAGCTGACGGCCTCACTGTTTGGGGATGTGAATATTTGTTAAAGAGCAACATGAACGCCTGAGGGTGGAAAGCGTGGGAGTACAGCTTCTGGGTTACACGATTATACACACAGGCCCTCCATGACGCCTTCATTCCATAGCCGAAATGTGGCTGCATTCCCGTGGACCTGGCGCCTGGATCTTCCGTGCCCTTAAATCCATCACAGTCCATACAAAGTTGCATGCAGTCTCAGTTCCGGTACTCCGTCTCGTGGTGCCTGGCCAATTTATAATGCGCGCAGAGGAAATTCGGAGTGACTTTTGACTACTTTTTGCTCTTGGTAAGGTTGTTGAGGCTCCGGTGAAAGTTATCTTGAGGGGTAGCTCCGTAGCCTGGTACCTGATGATTCCGGAATAGGTTCTAGACTACTGCAACCCCGCTTGGGATTAAGCTAACATTAATGGTTGGATTAATGTATGTACGCATGTATTTGCTTTAAACTGTGTGATGTAAATATGCATAAATAAACAAGTTCGGGTAGACGGGCCTATACAGTGTTGCTAAGTAACGGAAGGAAACTGCCTTATCATGGTAACTAATGTTAAATACTGAAGCATTTGTCTGTTTTAACTTGATTTTAGCATAGAGAGATTCGCAGCACAATTTTTCACCATTTCCCTGTTAAAATTATTTGCAATTGCATGTTTTTGTACTCCCCTAGAAGGATTTTTTTTTTTTTAATTTTTGAGAATTGTTGTGGGAAGACAGCACTTCTGCATGCTGGGAGGCCCTTTGCATTGTGGGTCACAGGCTGCCGACTGATCGGCAGTAAAGGAAACGGTTCAAATGGTTGTTTTGTCTGTTGCCTACAGACACTTCTCTGTTTGTTTTTGTGTGCATTCCAATCTTGCAGAAAAAGGCCAGCTGTCAGTATTCCAGATCCCAGGCTTGAAACTGCGCAGCCTTGAGGGGCTCATGCTGAAGAACGTTAATTTAAAAACATGGCAAAGTCTTGCCGCTTCAACCGAAAGAAGACATAGGCGGTTGGGCACTTGAGTAGCAGATAATGCAGAAGCCTTTTTGCCGCAGTTGTATATCAGGTCAGGTGAGCATTTTGCTTTTTACAAGACAATGCAGTTCCACTTTGAATTTCAGAAAGTTGTCTGAAGTTGCTTCTTTTTTACTGCGCTTGTTGAGCTGTGTTGTCTCACATCCCTTTTTCCTGTGATCAAGCTGCAACACACCTCCATGTAAGAGCCAGCAACAGACAAGCTGGCTGTATGGGATAAAACATTTTAGATAACCAAAGGTTGGCCACAGTGATGAAGACCAGGCACCCTATGGCACTAGATGTTAGTCATGATGCCTTCGTATCTCCTGCTATAACCACCTTAGCTGTGGGCCTTCAATGGCCTTCGCTATAACTTGTGGCTGTGATGGTAATATTAGCAATAACACAGATTTGAAGATGTAATAGTGGCAGCAATGGCAGTCATAAGGACAGTGTACATCGGGCAAGGACTTCCTGAGTAGCTCCTGAATGCCTTTGCATACTGGGTTCCAAGAATATTTTACTTGTTCCACTTTGTCTTCACTGTTACAGTAGGGAGGTCTGTAGGAGAACCATGGCAATGGAGTCCAGAGTGGAACCCTTCCTGCAGGGGTTCCAGTTGTCTTGGAGCTGGGCTTTCTGAACTGGAGAAGGACACACACCGTGTCTGCTTTATGCCCATATCCAACTCCCCTGAACCCAACACCAAACAAAACAAACATACAATAGCGCTGTTGTGTCAGCGTGCCAGATGCACCTAATGACACTGGCTTCCTTGTACAGAAGCTTCTGTGTGGATCAACTACCCAGTCTTTGAAGGATGCATGGGGAGCAATGAGGCTGGATGGAGAAGGGCCTTAGGCACACACCAGAGGATGGTAGTGGTGCCCTTTTTGTGACCTCCTGCATGCTTGCTGTCATTTACAGTTTAAGATTTACATGTGTTGCTGGAGGATCAGTAGATGAGGCTTGAGATACTGATCTACAGATTGCTTTAGTACTTTTGAACTGGGTACTTACCCAGAATTGCTGCAGTAGATATTACCCAGCAGTATAAATATGCAAGTCATTGTTTCTTAAATTATAAGTTGCTTTGGAGAAAAGTGTTAGCTAATGATGCTATGTACTGCAAACATTCTAGCTATGAATTTTTGAAGATACAAATATTTTCTAATGATATATTTTTAATTACAATTTCTTGCCTATTCTGTTCCTTAAATTTCTCTGCTGTGGAACAAAAATTGCCTGTATTTCTGCTCACCACCATTAGTTGGCAGCAAAATGCACTCACTATAAAAATTCAAACGGTACTGTTAAAACAAATAAAGTACACAACTTTAAAGCAGACTTCAGTATTGCAGTGGACTGGCATCCTGTCCAGTTTAGCTGCCTCACACCCAATGTTTCTAGTACAGTGGGACATTCATGGTTTTTTAAATTTATTTATTTATTTTTTTAACAGAACCTAACCTGTAAATAAATTAAAGGGTGTGAAGTACTGGCTGGACTTAAAATTTGAGTTATGAGCAAACTTCCAGTTCCACTTGTGTTCGTGAGTTGACGTGCAAGAATAAATGCTGTAAGAAGCAGGAGGAATGACACCAGACCTTGTGAGTCGATGAACAGAAAGTATGAGGGATGACATCACAAAGAAGTGCACGAGGACCTTTATCATTCAATGCGTCATGTCTGTATGGGGGCATACATTACTGTGAGTCAGCATTGTATGCCAGCCCACAATCTGACATAGCTTCTGGGTGACAGAGATTGCTCTGTCTCAGGGCGTAGAATGACTCCGTCATCATGTGGATTTTCCTTTGGGTTGTGTGGGTTTCAATTGTGTGGCTGCAGTGCGAATAGTGGATCGAGAACCCCATCCCCCAGCTCATTTATTCCAAGCAACCCCTCTTCCACAAATGAGACGTCGAGGGTGGTGTTAGCTGGAACTTTGCAGCAAGGGGAAATTTGGGCGCCCTGCCACCATGGTGGGTTGTCGCCTGAATGCTGAGCAGGCCATTGTAATTCAATGGCATAAAGCGCTCCTCTCATCCTGCCAGTGGCCCCATCACTCGCTCTCATGGCCCCCCCCAAGCGATCCACAACACTTGTGCATGCACACACATACCAACAGGAAGAGTGGGCCTGTTCTTATTTACTTTTTTTTTTTTAATTTTATGAACAATACTGAGTCCCAGTGACAGAAATGGTGCACTGAGAAAGTTCAAATGCATCCAACATGCATAGAACAAAGCAGAAGGTCAGAAGTTTCACATTTGTGACCTGAAAAGCCATTCCAGAAATTTATTTCATTGTGAAGTAAAGCAAATGTTAATTTTTCAAGTGGAAGAAAGTTAAACTATTTGGTCATCTGCATATAGCTTATACCAAACTTCAGGTGTGGCTCAGAACAGAATAAATATTGAGACGGTTCTTTTCAGAGCAGTTGGATTGTAGCTCCAGTTGTCCTGTCACGGAGGTCAGCGTCACTGCGGCATGCATTTCTTTTTCCTGATGCAGATGGCTGCATTGGCAGTCACGTTGCTTTATAACTGAAGGCTGCAGCACCTGCTGCTCGCCTTCCGGGAGCTCAGCACTTATGGGAACGTTCCCATTTCCGAATTCATGGATCAAAAACCTCCAGTGAACATGTTCAGCATAGAAGGGGTTTGAATATTCACCTCCCCTTGTCTCCATGTGGATTTCCTCCAGGTGCTCTGCTTTCTTTCTGCTGTCCAAAGGTATGTGTTCCGGTTGATTTGGTTACTGTACCATGTGTGTGTGCGAGAAAGACGGAAAGAACTGGTTTCTGGCAGGGTGTACCTCGCCTCATGCCCTGTGCTTCTGGGACAGACTCTGGAGCACAACAATTTAGCCTTGGGTTAAGTGGTTATTGAGAGTGAGGGCTTTAAGAGGAAAGTAAAAGTGTTGAAATATTTACTCTAGCCAGCATCATGGAGAGAGCAGTAGACATCAGTTGTGAACGTGGAGAAGCAAGGCCGCCGGCCCTGCTGCTGTTGTGCTTCTTGCTCCAGCTGTGCTTCACAATACCTCTTTCCTCTTGTGAAGGTCACCGACACAGCAGCACCTAGCTGCCTCCCCCCCAGTGGCCTGAGCTTCTGCACATTTCCTTAAATACCCTGCTTGTTACTGGGCCAATGAAAGTGGCTCCTGGTGCAGGAAGCCGGATATAATCCTGATTTCAAGTGGGTAGAACTGGGCTTTTCCCCATATTAGAATGTAGGTGAGCTGGGTCGGTGTCCAGTTATTTCCCCTGGCCTGAAACAGCCGAGCTTATTTGTAGACTCCATGCTTTTTCTAAATCTGGTAAGTTTTTTTTTTTTTTTAGTGAAATTACCAGTTCACATTTTAAGGCTCCTTGCTGTTGTTTTGTGAACAATAAAATGTTATTGTTTTCTTGTTTCATTTGGTTAATTATTCTCTGTTTTAATTTCTCTCCACACCCGAACCCCCGTTTTTGTGAACGGAACTCCTCCCGAGGTTTATTCTCCCTCTGTCCTCCTCCTCCTCCTGGTTGAGGGAGAGCAGCCAATGTGAAAAACTCGTGTGCAGCTCGACCAGTAACTTCAGAAGGAAAAGATCAATGTTGTCACCGGGTTTTTTCTGGGGATCCTGGGTCACGATAGGACGTCCACTACAAGGTCTAACCGGTATGCGGGCTGCAGCCGGTCAATTTTGAGTTATTTCAATGTTGACAGTTGAACAGGGACGTTTATCACTGCTTCTGGCCTGGAGGCCTACTGATGCGTCCTTGGAGCCTGAGTGTGCATGAATCATTTTGCTCTGCCTTCCTGCCCTCTGCCCTGCCCCCCCACACTCTCCAGTAAACATGGCCTGGGGTTTTTTCCAAAAGGGAAGGGGATAGAAGGCCGACGAAACCCATTGTGTGGAAGACCCTGGTCTCATACAAATCCGGAGACAATGGTTGTGGAGTGATGGCACTTTTCCTGTCCTCCTCCAGCAAGTTAAGAACTAGAACTGGAACTCGGTCAATTTAGAAACTGCTTTGCTTTGATTTTTTGGCTAATGTTAGTTTTTTAGGACACCATTGTTCTGCAAATTGAATGAGACCTGGTTTAGCCCCGGTCAAATTTCCAAATTACTTTCTTTTCCTCTTGCGCTTTGTTTGTTCAGCTAAAAACCTTGAGCTACGTTATAGCAAAAGTAGAACCGAGGAGCGAGTTCTTTTTTTGCACCGCACAAAAAAATGCAAAGATTGCTTTGCGGATGCACCATCTGGTCACCTTCCCTGATCCATTGAGGTGGATGTCCATCATCGACCCTGGGCTGACCATTCCCTGACCTGCCATGACCTTGTCTGCCCTTCTACCCCACGTACTCTGAGCACTTCTTTGGTCTGTGGTCGAGTGACTGTGACTTCCCAAGGCTGAGCCGAGAGAACAGTTCTTCTGTAACCGCTTTTACGTTTAGCTGCCGGCTTCCCCCAAAGCAGCTTACAGACTCTAACAATAATTTATCCATTTTTACTGGAGCAGTTCAGGGCGAGTACCTCGATCGAGGGTACTACAGCAGGAACCATTTTGCTCCAACCTGTACCATTTCATGCTGAGGCTGCAGGGACGTGGACGTAATATAGTTGAACAAGTGTCTGCATGCTATTTTTACACAAGTAGTGAGGTTCAGCACAGCTAAAATAAAACTCCCTGAAGACTATTGTACCTTGTTACTTCCCCCAGACTAGGTTCCAAGTTGGGACAGTTGCAGTAATGGTGTCCACATAAACATGTTCTACCTCATGTCTGGATAAAATGGTAACGCACTGATGCTGTGCTTCACTACTAAAGTGTTTTTAACTTTTATTCTGAGATTTTTATGCAGAATTAAACAGTGAGTCCAAAAAATATGAGTATGCATTCTGTAAAGGCTAAGCTGTGATTTTACCATATGGGGACTCTTCTTCTTTCGGCCGCTCCCGTTAGGGGTCGCCACAGCGGATCAAAAGCTTCCCCTTCCTCCTGTCCTCTGCATCTCTCTCCGTCACCCCCACCACCTGCATGTCCTCCTTCACCACATCCATAAATCTCCTCTTAGGCCTTCCTCTCTTCCTCTTGCCTGGCAGGTCCATCCCTAGCATCCTTCTCCTGATATATCCAGAATCTCTCCTCTGCACATGTCCAAACCAACGCAATCCTGCCTCTCTGACTTTGTCTCCAAACCGTCCAACCTGTGCTGACCCTCTAATATACTCATTCCTAATCCTGTCCATCCTCGTCACACCCAATGCAAATCTTAACATCTTTAACTCTGCCACCTCCAGCGCTGCCTCCTGTCTTTTGGTCAGTGCCACCGTCTCCAACCCATAAAGCATAGGGTCAGTGCCACCGTCTCCAACCCATAAAGCATAGCTGGTCTCACTACCATCTTATAGACCTTCCCTTTCACTCTTGCTGGTACCCTTCTGTCAGAAATCACTTTTACCATATGGGGACTGAGATTCCAAAAAGCATTACTTTTGCCACTTTTTTGCACACTGGCTTTCAATTTAAAATTACTGACATTTGCCTGCTTGTGCAACTGTGGAAGTTTTACTGGAGCAGCTCGGGAGGATCAGATTCCTTGATCACGGATTTTGCAGCTGGAAGTAGGATTTGCACTTGGGTCCTTTATGCCCAGAAGTGGTGACACTTATGGACCCTGCTGCCAAGCTTCAGGTCACTATCACTGTGGTTTTGGAGTTGAAGGGACTTAGGAGGGGTCCCAGGTTGGGTGCGGTGGACCTTGTTGATGACAAATGCACGCTTGAGGGTGCGCTACCTTCCGCGTGCCCTTTCTCTACATTTTCCAATGCACGTTCTTCCTGAGCAGCTGCTGTGTGGAGAAGATGACCAATATGAGCCGCATGAGCTGGTTTCCTCGAAAAGGTTGGACTTCAGACCTGCTCTTTGTGTTTTGAAAGAAATAACTGAATAAGGGAGGCTGGTATGAGGACTGTGGCCCAACATTTTGCGAACTGTGTAGGTAACCTTTATGGCTGCACTTGTTCCAGCTGTATGATAAAAGCAGTAGAAGACAGGTGTGTGTGTGTGTGTGTGTGTGTGTGTGTGTGTGTGTGTGTGTGTGTGTGTGTGTGCATGCGTGCGCCCTCTGTTGTTGAGGTTCATTCACAGCTCGCTGACTGTGGTTTGAGGTTGGTTCTATTCTTGTGCATGACTAAACACTGGCCTATTTAAATGAGGGTATGATGGGAACAAGAGCCGATGAAATGCCCCTCGGGGGCAGGTTCTTGCGAGCCCGCATGAGTCCTCCTTTTTCTCTTCTCGCTCTTCCAGCAGTTTGCTTCACTCAGCTTTTTGGCCATGCCAGTATTTGCCTACAACTGCTGTGATCTGTTCTTGTGCTGATCTGAATTCAGGTACATCTGCTATTTGTTTATGTTCATTTTAACTTTATTTAGCGGTCGCTTTTCTCTGACAGTGTTAAATTGCAATAGTTTACTCATTTATACACTTTTTTAGTGCATCAATTTAGGATGAGTACCCTGTTGAAGGATACTGTAGCAGGAGATGGGATTCAAACCCAGGTCCTTGGAGTGAAGCATACCAGCAGTAACCATTAAACTACCCTCTGTCCCTTGAATGCATAGGCCTGCAGTTAAGTGGAGGAAGTATGGTGAACAAGCGTGAACTTGGGTTTGGAACTGAAATTTGTTTTACTCATTCCATGCTTGAAAAATAAGAGGCTGAAATTGAAAGTGGAATTAAGACGATCGGGTACTTCTGTTTCGTAGAAGTAGCTGCTGATGTGGCTTCATTTCTGGCATAACGCCCTGGTCAAAAAACAAGGTTGGGAAGAATCTCTGACCTCTGGCATCAGGATTGTGGATCAGAACGTAGTTGGGGATGCTCTGTGTGTCAAGTGTCAGCTGTTGTCCAGCTGGCTGCACCACACCTTAGAGGTGAACCATACACTTGCAGCTGCAAACATCCCATATCGCTGTGAGCATTTTGCACTGCTGTCTTTCCTGAACTGCCTGCTCGGTGCTGGTCTTTTCCATTTTTGGCTTTTTCTGCTTTTGTTTTGTGTAATAGCGCTGTTTTTGTTGTTGTCAGGATGTTTTACTCCATCTGTGGTTGTCTGAATGTGACATTTCACTTTGCTGCTTCCGTTGGAAACTTCTCTGACCTTGTGGGATTATTGGGTTTTTTTCCCTAGCTGATGGTTTTAGTTTGGTGGTGGGGGTTGTGGCACTGTTCACAAGAGAGGAGCTTTAGTGTGCAAAACGCACACAGGTCAGTGTTGTGATTTGAACTGGATCGCGCAGGGTGTCTCTAACAGACTGGACGTGTGCTGCTGTTTCCCAGTGAGCTCTTGGGTTCTCCTAGAATGCGTCCTCTACTCCTTTTTGCAAGTTTTCTCATGTCGATCCTTTCATAATGTGGTTTGCCAGGCATCAGCACTGTTTTAAAGGGGCACCGCAACTGGTTGCCAAGTGGAGGCCATGCTGTCGGTACAGTCATCCCCCAGTTTGTGCCCATTTGACTTGGAAGAAATCAATACGCCTACTTTTGCTTATGAGCCACTATTTGCATTTATGAGGGCTGAATTTGGATTTTGCTCACTTCCTAGCAGCTGAACAGCATGAGACCAACATCCGATCTTCTTAAGTTATGCATTGTTTAGCTCATGCTCTTCAGTTCCTAACCTCCGTTACCTCTTGTTGTAGGGAAAAAAACGGTAACATGCCGGGCATGTTATGCTGAAGTCACTTATTCCAAAAACCTGCAATTCGTATTACATTTATTTAGGGCAGAGATTTCGCTTGCTTGGGTTTAAGGAAGGGATCAGGTTCTGTAGATACCCTGGTGCGGACCCATTGATGGTAAGCCGAGTCTTGAACTTAACTGTGTTTGCTGGAGCTCAGGGTTTGGAATTTGACCTTGTGTTTGCACTCTAGATGCCATAAAGTCTCCCATCATATCACTCACTGTACTGTACCAGCCCAACATCTACGTTTCAGTGTTGGTAAATCTCTGGGCCAAGGTAAGATTGTTGGAGGATCTTCTTCTATGTTTGTAGTGGGGGGAGGGGGTCTCTAATCCTTCCTTGTCTTCACTGAGCCTCCTTCGTTTTGAGCCGCATGCCGAAGGTCACCGGAGTTGGGGGTGTGGGATGTTCATTCACTTACCAGTGCATAAATGCATCGAGATCCGATCCCATGAGTACCTCAGTCTGCTTTCACACTGTGGCTTGATAATTTGCCTAAACCGGGTGGAGGAGTGTGTCCTGTCGGCAGCCCTGGGTCAGACCCCCGACTGCTCGCGTGCTGCCTTGTTTCCCCGGCCAGCTTGACTCAACTTTCTAATGGACAGCAGCAGCTGTTCCCTCTGCTGGAGCGCTGGCGTCTGTTCTGCTCCCGCCAGCCGCCGTTCCAGCTGCGATGCTAAGAGAACACAGATGTCGTCTCGCCCATGCTGAACTTTGCTAGGCAGTCTCCCTCACCATGCTGCTTATTCCTGTCTCTTACTGTCCTTTCAGGAACAATGCATTTTGCGGAGATATCTTTCTCGGTGTTGTTGTGAACGAGTGTAGCTGAACCAACAGTGGAAGGCGCTGCCACATCTGTAAAGCATCAGTGTGGGCTGAATGGTGAGAGTTTTCCTGGGCTGCCATTCCTGCTATGTTCTTCCTCTTGTGCGCATGAGGGAAGGAGATGAAGTAGGATGGGGGGGGGCATGTGAGGGAGGGAAAAGGTGGAGCAGGTTGCAATCCAGCCCCTTCATGATCCTCATTCATGTGCTCAAAGCAACATGGCCTTTGCGTGTCTAACAGACATCATTTGTTGGGTTGCATTTCCATCACATGGTTTCCATCCCATCCTAGGTAGTGTTGGAACTGCTTCTACTGGTCAGGGAGTGGGAATGAGGCTGTGCAGGTGGGTTTGGCAAGAAGGCACTACTAACTGGAGGCCGCAGCTTACGAGCTCAAAGCACCACTCTGTCAGCTTTTGGACCACTGATGGAGACACTTGACTGTTCCCATGTGTTCTATCCAGACAGAGTTGTTAGATCATTGTACAAGCTCCTCAAAGGCTGCAGGTGATTTAGTGCTGAAGGCCACCACCTCGGGACTGAAAAAGACTCTTCGTCAGATCTCACCTACTGCCGTAGTTACCTTGAGCAAAGTACTTACTCTAAATTGAGAGAGAATAAATCGGTACATCATGTTAAGTATCAATTTTTGTCAGTCACTTTGGGTGGAGGGGGGAAGCAACATCTAAATGTACAGCTTGTCCTGTACTTGATGTGATGTGGACTCACACTTGACGATAGTCAGTAGTAAATAAATGGTAACAGAATTTAAGAAATTCCTTTTCAGTGATTTCTACCAATTCTGGTAAGTGAATGAACATCTTGTAGCTACTTAAAACATTTAAAGCATAACAATAGCATCTGCTGATGATTGAGCCCTTATAGCTTGTACTGTAAATAACAAAGGTTGTGAAAATGCATTAAGGTGTTGCACCCGTACCTGCGTAGTGTGCATGCCTGACGTCATAGAGCAGTTACTGCATGAGCTGAATGCTGTATGAGACTGTGTGTTGCGACACGATGGCAGCACCCTGTGTGCTGGACTACACACTTAGAAATAATCACTCTGTCACAAGTGCAATCCCAGTTGCAGTGCAACTTGTGACCTGGCCTTCAGTCCCTAACTTGGTTGTAAGTAGAGAAAATTCAGTATAAATGTAAATATGAATGTGGCCAATGGCAAACCTTGTGGGTGCTTATGGGATGAGTGATGCTGTCTGAGAAGCTCTACTGTGTGTTCAGCCTCATCTAAAAATCAGACCAAGCAGCTCTCATAAGCCTTCTGAAGTGAGCACGTTGTTTCTCCCATATGCTCAGAAAATGGTCTCCACACCGGTCACCCTGCCTTGTCAAATCCCTATGCATGCAAGCATTGATTGAAAAATCCTGGCATCAGCCCTCCGCTTGTGATGTTATGTTGATCTTCCTGTGAAATATTGCCGCTCTGGGTCCTGCTGAGACGAGCCTGCTCCCCAAGCCTCTCTTTTTCACATTGTGCTTTCACACATCATCATGAGCTGATGTTATGGGCGACCGCTCTAACCGTGGACAGGAACGTGTGTACCGGACTGTGCCAAAGTGTGCCCAGCTCAACTGGTCAGTTCACAAAACACACCCTCTGCGTTTGGCCCCGGACCACAAATGCCACGCGGCTGTCGCCAGACACTCTGCTGGTCACCCTCGACTTGCACTCTCTCATTGTTGCCACGGGGCATGGAACCGCTGAAGGTCTCTGATGGGGTGGTGAGCAAAAGCTGGCCTGGTCCAAGAAATCGCAGAGGGCTTGGAGGGTGCTGTCAGACTTGGATGAAAGAGAGAAATGGGCATCCGGCCCACTTTTTGACCTCCCCCGCACACCCACTGTGTGCCACAAGTTCGCTTCGGGTTCTCCTTGAAAACTGCGTAGGCTCTGCCCCCTTTCTCAGCCCCTTTTTTGGTGAGTGCCCTGGTTCCAGTAGGCTTCTGTGTCATTCATTCTGTTACATAACCCCCTTCAGCTTGGTCAGTGTAGCGTCCTCAGATGCTCATGCTGCACCCGTTCCGATCCCCGCCTCTGACAGATCTAGGTTCAAGTCCCGTTCAAGAATGTGTACGGGGTGTCCACGTACAGGGTTTGTGGAGTTTGTGGAATACCGAGCCTGGCTGGAGCGGGAGGAGGGGTAATGCAGCAAAGACCTTTGCCCCAATCACTATAGCTTGAGGGGACACCTTGCGGTCACTGTGTGAACTGCTTGTAGTGTCACTCCGCTTGGATCGAACTGTGCGCAACAACGCAGCTTTACTAGCGCCTTTCCTTCTCTGTGCTGCAGCAGCCCAGATGTTTCTTACAGGGCACACGGGGCATTCTTATGAACTGCCCTTCGGACGGCACTCTGATTCTAGGTGCTGATTTGCTGTATTTCTTGTTCTGTACTTGTTTAGCTAACACTGTTCTCCAAAGCAACTTAGAGCGCTCATGATTTATACATCTGAGCTACTTTTTCTGTATCAGGTCAGGGTTGGCAGCTCGATCAAAGGTGCTATGGGATTAAAACTTAGGACAGATGAGTGCAAGGCTGCAGTTGTACCCGCTGCACCACCTGCCGCCAAACATGGTTTTATTTTGAATTTATTTTTCTGCAGTTTAGTCCTTTTATAACTGTGCGCTGTAAGAATGATAGTAACTTGTACAAAATCACACCGTTGCTATAAATGCCAGAAATGGTGGGTGTAGCAGTCGAAGGGAAAGTGCTGTAAGTACAGTAGGAATCCTCTTCCCCGATGCAGCCACAGTAGCAACAGTTGCAGAGTTTCTGTTTTTGACAGGTAATGTCGACCGCACCTCCGGGGAAACGTGTGCTCGACTGCTCTCCGGGAGGGTGAGGGCTGGGGTGCTGAGCGGGCAAGACGCGAGTCTCTTTAGCATCTCATTACGTGCGATCTCCAAGGACAACGCATCCAGTTTGCTGCTCAAGTTCCAGTCCGCAAGTTAACACCAAAATGAATAAAACATCCACCCGCTAACATTCCGATAACCCAGCCTGGGTGATGCTGCTTTAAGTGCTTTTTGAATCCCCCCCCGAGCCCCAAACTGGCTGCTCTGTGGATCCCGAGAGCAAGCGGGTAATTTATCCAGAAGCCAGAGGACGCGTTCATACGCCGCTGCATTCAGCGGTTGAGCCCCTACTCGATGGTGAATGGCACACCATTTCATCGTTGATGCTGATGGCAGGTGGGTCATCTTTGCAGCTCCTTGACAGCTTGCTTATAGCTTCCGACAGGCAATCCGATGTTGGTGCATGTGGTGACCAAGTACCACAAAAGGTAGCGCTGGTGTCTTGGTGCCGGAGCCGTGCATTTGGCCATAGGTTCGAATCCAGCTCCCGATCCGCAGGGTGCTCAGAGTACGCATCTTCGGCCTCTGTTCGCACCCCATAAACATAAGCAGAAGAAGGCAATGTTCTGCATATGGTTTATGATCTTGTGAGTGTGTCGGTATAGTACATTGGTACGTTTAGGAGTAATGGGCCCGGTGTTTTGGACTGCGGTTCAGTATGCTTTAGTGGACGGCCTTGCCGCTGGACCTATAGAATGCAGTTGTGCGGAGTATTCACTTAAGCGTCATTTTCTTACATTTTCTTTCTAGAAATTGTCAGTCAAAAGAACAACACAGATACACAGTCATGCAACGCTGTAAAGTATTATTTAGGTACGGTACTGTATTTATGTACTAGTTCTCAAAAAGTGTTTAGAGTTCCCCATTTCTTTGCAAAATTGTTTATACAGCATTGCGAAGCATTTTTGGATCCTAGTTCACTTGCCTCTTTATGAAGTTTGTACAGGTATAAATGTTCGTAGGAGGTGCAGCTGCTGGCCTCAATGAAATAACATGGCAACCAGCAAAGGGGGGGGGGGCATAGTATCTGCGGGATCACCATCGTCCGCGTTCTCCGAAGTGCCGTCTGCCCTTGATATCTAGCTGGTCTACGCTGCCACCACACTTGCCAAGCTTGCCACTTTCAGGCTCTGCGGTTATTGTAGCAGCACACAGGTTCTGCCTGCTGGCTGAAAAGTAAAAAATAACCTGGGTGGTGGTGACAGGTTAACTTATTTACGGTCGACCAGTGGTGCCGATCCACTTAACTGATGTCATGAACATAAGAATCTGGGCTACGAGACCGGAAGATTTTGTCCACTAAAGCAAATGATCCACCTGTCAGGTATTTGCTTATCTGAACTTTTGTCCCTTTGAGACGAATGGGGCTGAAAGGGAACCACGGAGACACGATCCACTTAAGTGGGCCCAACTGTATTGCCGGTAAAACTTTGGTTTGTGAGGTGAGCTCTATTGTGTGGTCTCCGACACTGGGAGGTGCGACCTGGCCGAGCTGCGCATCAGGCTGGGCAATCGCACGTGGACGCGAAGGGAGGGTTTATCCCAGCCACATGTCTTCTTGACATGGTACTCAGATGGGCTCTGTCGGTTTACGCAGCTGCCGTGCCGCTTAGCATCCTGTGCCCTCAACTAGGTGGCCACACGCTCTGCTCCATTTTGTTCCATTGAGCTTCGGCATCGCTGCGTTCATTCTGTCTGCTGAGCGGTCGTCTCGTGTCAGCTTTGCACACCGTGCGCCAGTTACCTTTCCCATGCATCTTGTCAAATCTGCAGCAGGTTGGTTGGGTGACCCCGGCGGGCTGCTTTGTATTCTCAGCGGGATTGAAGTCAGGACTTGAACTCGGACACTGCGGTGTCATTTGTAATTCTGCCAACGTATATTGCAAGACTCTGTCCCAGCTGAATGTAGATCATGGTTTTCATTTTGTTTCTTTAGGGTTATTTCATCTGAGCTGCTGTTTCTGTTTTGTTTTCACACCGGTTTTGGGCCCAAAGTGAAAGCTGCCACACGGGCAAATCTGCCGGGTATTCGAGTGCCAAATAGACCTGTCGACTCATCATTAAACAGATATTTTTTTATTTACACAAATAGCTGCCCTGCATCCTGCTGCTCTGGTGGCCTCCTGTTATAACGGCATTGCCGGTCGATTTCCTCTATAAGGTGTGTGTGTGTGGCTGAGCAAAGTTCTTGCGGGGAGGCTCCTTCCAAGGCCGCTGTTTCATGTGTGTAAAAGAGAGTGAGAATGAGAGGGATCCAGTTCCAGGAGTGGGTTCCTGTCAGCAGCTCTGGTTTCCCCCCTTGGGAAGGGGAAGGTGTAGCTGTGGGCTGGGCACAGTGGGCCAGGAGCAGCGAAATGCTCCCCACCACAATGATCTCCTTTACTACATTTAAAGGCTGCAGCAAGACGGCCGAGCATGGTGATGTTTGTCTTCAGCCCCAGGACCGAAGTGAACCCCCACCCCCTCAGATGCACCGTGGTACTTTTTGTTGTGCTTTAGCTCTTGTGAAACATACCCGCGCTAGAGTTGTTTTTGGCTTTGTACAGCCAAGTCAGTTTTGCTGTGCCCTCGTGTGCTTCCATAACTCATTGACAGTGAGCCGTACAGTGGCAGCGTGCTCAGCTGCTGTGGTGTTTGCGCATCCAGCACTACTTTGCAAAGCGCTTTCCTTCATTCAGGACCACTTTGGGTGGCTTTGTTTGTTGTATTTATTTGTTTTTGCTGCCAGAACAGCACTTGGCCAAACAACAGACAGAAACAGTACACCGAGGGACTGTGAACATATCCCCATACAGTCCGTAACACAAGGGTAGAAGTTTACAGTATTTCCGTCATGCAGCACTACGGTTCAGAAGGTCTTGTAGGTCATGTGCTGGTGTTTCTTACATGTTCCATTTATAGAGGGAACTCATGATGTAGACTTTAATAATAAAATGCATTTCCCTTGCAGGTATACAAGAATCATGAAGCTGCATTGTAAATTGCAGACACAAGGAGTTTGTCTTCAAAGACCAGTTCACTTCTTCTGTGCCAACTGACACTTTGACCAGTTTGGGTGCTGCAACAGGAGGCGGTGTCCAAACCCGAATCCCTCAGCCACAGGGCAGCTGCTGTAACTGCTAGGCCTCTTGCTGCCCTATGTTTAGTCTTATTTTTACCAGCAGTGTGGTAAAATTTGAGTTTAAAATACGTTCTGAATTTGAAAAATTTGGGTCATTTGAAGATGATGTCATTTTTGCTGTGACTCGTACCGCACACCACATGACAGCGTGAAGACAATGTTGGATCGAGACCTGCGGGCCGCCAAAGCAGGTGCCTCCCTCCGCTTGTGCAGGGGATTTGCAGAACCTCGCATTTTCTTCCCAGAGATTTTCCACGCCTTTCTCTTCTGATCTAAGTGATTTGTAAGAGCACTCGTCTTCCACGAGTAAGAGTCTCACAGGAAGGTTTGTCCACACGGTTGGGGGGTGGGCGGTGGGTATTATGGCTTCGCTGTTCCCAGGGGTACAGCAGTCCAGACAGCAGATGCTGGGTCCCTTCCAGGGGATAAACAGCTTTGTTTTGGCTTCAAATGCAGACTGAACCTTAGAGGAGCTTGGAGATGAAGATGCTCCACGCGTAATCCAGAAATCGCCACAGGCTACTAAGACACAGATGTTCAGTCCAGCATATAAGAATTGTAAATCACACCGAGGGTCCCGGTTCTTTTCGAGGCACAACTGCACGGGTCTGTAGTATTTTTGCGTTTGTGTTTTATGCCTAAATTTGGTTGCTGTCATCTAATAGTCTTTGTCACTTATTTAAACATGCGTTTTCCTACTTTAAAGCTTACAGCACAAAGCTGGCGCTGTGCAGTATGCGTGAAAGTGGATGGCTGGTTGCTTGGGCGATTTTATATTCTTGTGTTTATGTGGGACACCGCAGTTGAGCTGGAGCACAGTTGGCTCATTTGTTTATTTTTGCTGTTTTTAAACCCAAACACACCGGAAAGGGATCGCTCGCTCACTGCATCCATACAGCTTTAAAACATTTTTTTTTTTTGGTTTTTGACCGGGCCGTGTAACAAGCGTGCGAAGGAGATCTCGTGGGGACGCCGTGCGTGTGTGCTTGTTTGCTTTTAACTTTGAGTCTGCAGACCTGCGACTGCTCTGCCTGCACAGAGACTCCTTAACAGGCCGGGTCCAAACCGTCCGGCATCACCGCGTGCGGGTCACGCCTTTCTGTGCTGCCGCTGACAGGGATGCGAACAAGAAGCTGCGCCTTTGGATCATCGCTGACCTGGAAAGAAACAGCTGCTCAGCTGCTCACGCATCCCCATCATTTCAGTTGGCTAAACACTGCCGTCTTTCGCCTCCGTGTTCCTAACCCAGAACGCCACACGAATTGAATCGAATGCCAGCTGTAGCACCGCCGTTGCCGGCCCCCCTTCCCTCATAATATTGTTATCGATATTAAATATTCTTTTCAAGCCCGTTTCCCCAAAGGAAGTTCCATCTGTTTCCAGCTGCTGTACTGCCGTCCGGTGGGCTTCCTCCACTTCTCCATCAGCAGGAAGCCACCGCCCCCTTTTTCTCTCCTCCGGGCGACCCAGGGAGCGTTTTCTTCCGCCACGCAATGGAGTTTCCCTGGTTTGCGGAGCCGGCCGCCTCGTTTCCGAACGCAAAGCGGAACCACCTTGGGCCGGGACCACCAGAGTTCTGGTACCTCGTGCACGTACCTGGGACGCAGCTCAGTTGCTCTCATGCCCTCCTCCTCCATTAGATTCACACAGGGAAGCTTCTGCAAAAGTAACCTCATTTTCATTGGTTGTGTCACATTTAAGTTGGAAATTGGAGTCGATGCTGCTTTTTTAATTCTGACAGCTGGCTTTCTTTTCCCACAAGTTGGAAATGAGCACAAACTGAACCAAGTTTTAACCGTTTCCTTTACTCACTTGACAGCAACCTGTGACGCATGATTTACAGGTGACCCCCAACAGTTATTTTTTTAATGGCTTCCTGGGCCGCAAAACTGACTTATTTTTGCTAAAATAGCGCCCGATCCCATTACAGTGCACACTATTAGATGAGTAGCTTAATATTATTTATCACTACACAATACGGCCAGGCAGTTTGCCTTCATCGGTTGCTTTAAAATACCAAATGGCAGCAAACATATACTCTTCTATAGTAACTAAAGCTTTAATGCCATACAAACCAGAGCAGAATAGGAACAAAATAAAAGCAATTCCAGTGAATTTGCAGTCACTGTTGAAATTTATAGTCCAAACAGGAGCCGTTGCTACCAAGATAACAGGTTAAACTACCAAACAAAGGCTAATGGAGGTCGAGAACTTAATATATTTGAGGACGTGTGTGTGTGTATGTTTAGAGCTATGAAATAAAAAATAAAACTTGTCACCAAAGAAAGTCTTTGGTCATGCTTTCCTCATTCCATGCTACTGTTTGTCGTAAACAAGTTATGGAATCGTCACATTGCCAAAAAAGTCTGAGGATATTTCAGGTCAGTCCTGGCATTGTGAGAGGTCAACAGCCCGGTTCTTCACGTGAACGTTGTGTTGAAATCCAGATCGCTTGGGTGCCGTCTTAGCCGGCGGCCACCATCTACAGCAGTATGCGTTTCCTATTTGCGCTCATGCCTGGGCAGCTGAAACAACATCACTTGCTCTTCTGCTTTTGTTTGTTGTGACTGCACTCTGTGGCCCAGACCAAAATATTTCCAAAGGTTCATGTAATACTCAGCTTCGATGTTCTTGGTTGTTTTTCCCATTGTTCTATTGAACCTCCAAACTAGGTCCATGACTAATCTCGGAGTCTTTTTTGTTTCCTTTCGTGACACAACGCTCGTCTTCAGACCTCCTCAAGTAGAACTGGGCCATTGCTGACATGCGTCTGCCTATTTATAACAAACCAGAACCGGAACTGCTCAAAGTAGAAGTATTCCTTGCACTGTAATTGCATTTCTGCGAGGTTGCTTTCATGGCTCTGTTTGCCAGCCTGGCATCTGGCCTTCTGGGTCTGTGTGCAGTTTGAGGTTGTCAGGAAATGGAACTTGTGACCAGATGGCTATAGGTTCGAGTCCCAGGCTCAAACTGAAGACTGGCTGCTACAGATTGGTCACTGCTTTAGATGAGTTTCTACAAATGCAGCTGGAGGACTAGCCATCAATGACTGCGGAAGACCGATTTGAATGTCTAAGTGACAAAATATCGTTCTACCTACCAAATGAGGTTATTGTTAATCTTGTTCATTTCAGTAATATTTGAGAAACTGCTGCCCTTTTGTCCGTAGTGCTGACAAATTGTAATCTCTCGCTCCACCTTTCCTCCTCCATCTTTAGACTGCCTCCCCCATGGTGCCAGGTAGGGCCGAATCGCCGGTCTACACCAACCTTGAGGAGCTGAAGATGTCCCAGTCCAGCCTCCCACCACAGCCCACCAACTCACCCATCCACACCACAGGCGAATGGGAGACGCACCAAGATGCCAGCGGTCGCCACTTCTTCTACAACCGCATCACGCAGGAGCGTACCTGGAAGCCCCCACGCAGCGGTCGCGGAGAGGCAGTGTGTGCCGGGGACGTGGAGGTAATTCGTCCTTTGGCCAGAACTTCAAACCTGCGACGAACTTCGTAGCAGCTGGACAGGGTAGCAGGGAAGACTTGGGGAATGGATCTGTTGAGACTCAAGTGTTTATGGGCATTTTTATTGTTTTTGTGGCATTAAGATGCAGACCTTGTGGCTTAGTGTGCGAAGCAGCTGCTATAAATGCAGATTTAAATGCAGCGGCATAGCTTGTTGGCCGAATGACCACTTTTTTTTTTTTTTTTAACTGAAAAGTCACGTGAGGCAGCACCACATGAATGGCCAAGGGACCTGTGTCAAAATCCAGTCACAATTCTAGCCCTATTTATGCTCATTCCTGCCCTAAATGTTTGTTTGACTTTCACACGGATGGCAGAACGGCGTCACACTGCCCCTCTGTGGCAGGAAATGAACCGATTGTTTACGCGCGTGGTTGTGAGGTCTGCGACTGCGTGTTTGCCCACGTGTGTCTGCATCACATACAACTTTCCAGCTGCTCAGAAACGCTGGTGCATTGCAATGTTTGTCCTCATGTTTGTGTGCCACACACGTTCCAGTGCCCGTAAACCCAAAGCGGATCTTTGGCCAGACGAGGAACAGAGATGTATTTCAGCCCAGCTCTTTCAGGAAGGCCACACTTCTCATTTTTGCTGCTCGGGTGCTAAACAAAGCTTTTGATTTACGCTTCACTTATCAACATTTTTAGGACCCGGTGCTGTGGTGGACAGCGTAGTATATAGCGGCCCGTACCGTAACACCTAATTTATCATTTTTTTCATGGCTTTTTACTGTGTGCATGGTTTTATTCTCAAATTAAAACTGTCTGGTTGTGCAGAATTTGTATGAATATTCCAACAAAACAAAGCGGTAATTCTTGTTCGGTGATGCACTTTCCACTTGTGGAGTCCAGCTCGCCTTTGCTTCTCCAAAAGCATTTGAAAACCTTTCGGCTGTTTAGAATTAGAAAAGGGCAAAACGCAGTACGCCGTGTCTGCAATTGCGTCTCCTTTGAAAGTCGGCTTTCCCGGTCATCTCTGGCTCCTGCCGAATGGTCGAGGGTCACGATGGCCGGGCATGACTGTCCATCCCACTGCCGCTCAACTTGTGCTCCCGTTGCCTCCGTTGCTGCAGCCGGGGTCTTCGGAGGAGAACTGCCACAGCACGCAGTCGAGCCAGTCTGACAGCCAGTATGGGTCCCCCCCCCGGGGCTGGTCTGAGGAGCTGGATGAGCACGGACACACGCTGTACGTCTGTGAATACACGCACGAGAAGGTACTGCAGTCTGTGCTCCCTCTCTGTCCGCACACTCCATGCTGCTTCGCCCGCTGGGGTCAAGGGTCACACGGTCAGGGCATGGGAACACTTGGAGTGACTTGGAATGAATTATCGTCCTCCCCTCCCACTATTCCCCGTTTAACTTATTGACCCTCCCGTTTGGTAGACAACGAAAGAAAAGTATTAAATGTGAGTGTTTTTAAAGACGCAGGAAAGTACGTTCCTTTCTTCTGTACCATTGGGACCCACGGGCTGCTTTTGTTCTCTATTTAGCTGTGGCTCTGTCCGCTGTGACTTATTGCTTCATTCTGCCACAGTTGGCTAGTTTAATGCCAAATGTGAAACTGCTTAGTAATTTCATTAAAGTTTTAAAATAATAAGTTGATCTCAGCACAACACCTTTCGGCTGAAAATTGTATTTAACTTATGACCTCACGTTAAATGTATTAATCTAGTGGACACTTTTGTCCAAAGCAGCAGCTGTAACCGCTGCGCCACATGCTGTCCAGAATGGTCTTGTTTGAAATGCACGACGCCACGGTTTTGTCCTCCGGCGTCATGAATGCTTAACAGATGTGCCGTTCTGGTCCCGCTTGTTAAAATGCGTGCGTCTTCCTTTGCAGTGGATCAGGCATGTGGACGAGCAGGGGCGGCCGTACTACTACAGCGCGGACGGCTCCCGGTCCGAGTGGGAGCTGCCCAAAGTGAGTGAGCGGTTGCCCGTGGAGGAACCTGCAGTCTAAGTGGAGCTAAAAATGTTACCGTGGTGCGATTTACTCCAGCAGCAAAGTTGATGCTTTGAGAGCTCTGGATCTTCACCTCTTAACCTCCTTCCCACCAACTGTCCTCGGCATTGTTACCCGCGCAGACTGTGGTTTCCTGTGTCGGTTCTATAAACACACAATCGTACTTGCATGTCTACTTCATTTTTTAAAAAAATCACTTCCTTTATTTGCATTAACTATTAAACTTTTACCCTTTTAACTGATGGAGTTGTTCAGCCATCGTGGCCCAGACGGCGGTACAGCTTTCAATGTATGAAAACTCAACGTGACTTTTTTCCTCTCGCATTGAAGAATTGAAGAACGCATTAAAAAAAATTCCCCATTAAAAGTGATAATGGAAAACATTTGATTTATGAAAAATGACCTTGTTTATCAAAAACCCATTGTTGTCATACGGCTGTACATTGCTTTACAAATGTTTAGGAAAACAGAGTAGCCAGTATTTATATTAGTCATGCAATGCACAAAATTTCAGTTCTGGATGTTTAAAGCTCAGAAAGGGGTTTGTCTCTCAAAGAATGTTTTTAGCAAGTGTGAAGGAAAAGTAAGGAGCTGCTGCTCTGGCCGTGTTTGGATTCTGTCCGTGTCGCTGGGAGGCACGGCACGCGCACGCAAGGGGGAGATGGAACGCAAACGCAATCCTTTTCGCCCCCTCCTGAGCGTCATGTGGTTCATTGGCACCTAAACACCCCTCTAATCTGTGACGGTGCTAAAAATGTTGCACCACTAATCCTGGTCGGGCCACCGGGGCTCAGGGCACTGAATATCCGGCCGCTGCCATTGACCATGTTGGGAGCAGAACGGACCACATGCATGGGTTTCAAAGGGTCTTCTGGCCTGTGAAGAGAGAGGTACTGCGGGTTTGGACCAGCTGGCTTGTTTGCTGTCTGTTTGGGCTTAATGGTGCCCTGCGGTGCTCATGTGCCATCCTTGACTTCTCCGCAGTACTGTGTCTCCCCGCCGCAGCCTGGGGACACAGCCAAGAGCCGCAGCCTGGACCGGAAGCAGCCGGACCCCATTGTGCTCACCAAGTGGAGGCACAGCACTTGTGTACTGGACATCAACAACAAGGTAAGAAGTTTGGGTTCCTGCTGCCCAGGTAGCAGCATTCTGGCTATAGCACTGTCCAAAGTGTCTTTGGGTTGGAGTTCATACTGCTGCATCCTGTGAGCATCAGGTAGCGGTTACTGATGAAAGCTTTGACAGGTTTTAAATTGGGGAAGAAATGCATTGTGGGAAGTACAGTACACGAGAGGCCAAAATGTAAGTACAGCAAAGGGATTTTTAAGGGGGGGGGGGTGATGCATTGATGTACCTGGGGTTTGAATTCAGCTCATTGTGGTATTTGCAGGTTCTTGCTGTGTTCATGGGGGGGTTCTGGTGACTGAACTCTCCTATATGGGTGACTATGTGCGTGCTTACGTGCGTGCGTGCGGGCACCTTGCCATGGGTTGGCACCCTGTCCAGGGTGTACCCTGCCGGACCCCTTGCGGTACCCTGTGGACCAGTTGAGCTTACACTGGACAAGCAGTGAAGACAATAATTATTGATGATCAATTTTAAAAAAGGTGACATTTAATTTATCTTTGGTAAAGTTTGTTTCTTTTCTGCATTAATATCTTTTTGGAGGTCTGCTCATTCTGCTCCTGTGTCGTTGGCCAAAGCACAGTCGCTCTTGTTTAGTTTGCTGGGTTCTGTTAGTGGCCGTGTAATGATGGATTTTTGAGACGGACCCCGGGGAGCTTCCCCCTCGCGTGTGGTCCGGGACGGCTGCTGTATGTACCTTTGTCATGAGGTAACTGGGGTGGAGGGGGGGTTGAACAGGTAGAGCTTATTGCCTCGGCCAATCGCAGCGCTTGATCCTAAGCCGCATTTCTTTAAGTCTCCCCCAGAGCTGCAGTGATTAAGAGTTTTATGCTTTGTAATCCGCAACCTCGGTCAGAGGTCATTTCCTCACTGTTAGCCTGCACGATAAACCTGCATTGTTTTAGTTCTTCTCTGAAGTCACCAAATGTAAAGTTGTTTTTTTTAAAATTTTTTAAAAAAAATTTTTATTTTTAAACCATCTCCTTCTCCCATGCTTCAGTCTTGTGTTTGGCAAAAATGTTTTCCTTCCCCGTTTATCTTTATTTACAGCACATTAGTTATCTGCAGCTTTTCTCCAAAGCAACTTAGTGTTAACTTAGAGGGTTTTATCCATTTACACAGTAGGGTCATTTTTACTGGAGCAATTCAGGGTAAGTACTTTGCTCAAGGGTATTACAGCACAAACAGGGATGTGAATCCAGGTTCTTTCAGTGCAAGGCAACCTGCTGCCCTTAGACATAATTTAAAATGTTCTGTGCGGATAATATAACATTTTTAAAAGAGCATCTCCGCAGCTGAAGCCTCACAGCAACATGGCTGTGAAATGAATGCATGTTAACTCTAACACAGCAACAGCCTTCAGGCTTCTTCACCTTCGCGGTTCTGCTGTGTTGGCGAGGAAGCAGCTGGATGCTGGTGAAGGTCTTCTGATGCTGTAAGTTCGTGAGTGACGTTTGCTTTCCTGGAAATCGGTCTTCTTTCTCCCTTAAGAAATATTCGCAACTCCGGTTTCAACCTGCATGTTTTTCAACTTGGAAGACGTGTTGGCAACCCCATGCGTCGCACTTGGACTTTTTTTGTGACCGCAGTCCTTGCTGCTACCCCGCACGTAAAAGTGCTTAGGTTTCCTTTCGCAGAATCACGGAAGTTTGCGGAGCTGCGAAACATTCCTGGTTTGTTCGGTTTCATTTGTTTATGGGCCGACAAGCCGGGTGCAGCCCATTCGGGTGAACTGGTGAACTTCCACACCTGTGTCTGCGCTATACATCCACTTTGCTGAGTTCGAGCAGCCTCCTCCAACATTAAGGCCATGCTGATCCACAAAGCAGCAGCGGCCAGGGTGAAACGCCGCTGTGATAAGGAGGAGCAAGATGCCAGCTGTTGTGGTTCTGTTGGTCAGGCCGGAGGCCCAGGTCGCTGCTGCTCTGAAGCCGGGTCTCTTCCCTGCCGCGAGCGCATCCTGCTGGATTCTGCGGAGGCTGAGCCTTGTGTGTATTGGGTCGTTGCCTGGTCAAGGTCATTTGTGGTCGGTGACACTAACGTTCACTTTCGTGTCTGCTCCAAAGGGCACAACTCCTTCACTCGTGCACGTCTGGACCAACCTGACCGACCAGGAACGGTGGCCTTTGTATTTCCACCACAGGTCACACACGCACATCACTTAGCAACACCGAGTATGAGTAGTTATTAGCCAATAAACACCTACAACGTGTGTTTTCATGAAGCTTCACAGTGTACGCATTTGTACTACAGTGACCATCTACTTTCTTTTTGTTTGTTTGTTTGGTTTTAACCTGTTTATCTAAAAACAGTTGGCGCCAGTGATGGGACCTTGAGGACGGGGTTGGGGTTTTGGAGTTGGGCCTGTTGGGGGCGCCGATGTCCGTGTCCCCTTGGTTGCCCGATGCTTTAGTACAAATCTGTTGCAATTACAAGCCATTAAAAATAAGCACCAGAGTTGCAAAGTGAAATAAAAAAGCCCGTAAGGAACAGGGCAGTTGGTAACCAAGCAACGCGCGTAAAAGCTGCTTCTGTTTCCGGGTTCCCTTTTGCTGCACCACAGGGTCCACTAATGTGTCCGACTGCGTCCGTCGCAGTTTTGCTTACTTTCAGTTACATAAATGAAAAATGTGCCCACGACTGATGGTCTTCTCTTCACGTTTGGCCCGAGTTTGAGCACTCGTGCTTCTGTTCTGCCTCGATGCTTAGCCTCAGCCTGACGGTGTCATTTTCATCCGTAGGAACCCACGATGGGCCCCAAGCAAGGCTCGCCCGACTCGGACTCGTACCCCTCGTCCCCCAAGCACCCCTCAGCAGTTAATGCCTCCTCCCTGCCACACATCCCATCCTCCTCCTCCTCCTCCTCTTCCTCCCCCACTTCCCCTCATCTCCAGGATCCCCTGACAGGACAGGCAAGCAGCTTGGGTGTCTCCTGCTCTCCTTTCTAAGCTCAGTTTGTCAGTGTGGCGACCTCCTCGGGCGCTGAGGGTGCAAGCGCTCTCGCTGTGGCCTTCGCTTAATTCCTGCTTGTGGCGCTGTAGCCTGTTGGGGGCGCCGGTGTGCGTTGCGCCCTTGGTATTCGTGCCGGGGGACCTCGCTGTGAGACACGCTTGTGCAAAGCTGATGTGTTTGTGCGACTGACCGTGCGTGTTTGTATCTGTCTGCGCTGTCACTTTCCTTTCTTTTGCTTTTACATGAATTAATGTTGTTTTTTCTGTTGTGCTTCACAGGCATCGGAGAAGTGTGGCGTTCTGAACGTCACAAAAATCACCGAAAACGGAAAGAAAGTGAGGTGAGTGGCTCTGTCAGCAACTGCTGTTTTCCCACAGCGTGCGGTCGGCTTGACCGCGTAGGCCTGGCCCGTGAAGCCGTGGGCCTGTGCGGCTTTTCAGCTGAAGTTGCGGAGCAGTGACATGCAGTGCCTCAGCCCAGCCTGTCAGTAGGGGTCTGGCGAGCGGCGCGTTGACGTCAGTCGATGCCATTTGACTTGAGCTATTTTAATTTTGAGGTTCATTACTCTTAAACAAGACCTCAGTCATCTGTTTTATTTGCTGAACATTGCAGTGGAACAAAGGAGGAATCTATTTATGCAGCACAGTTGTTATGGCAGAAAGCGCGAGTCTTAGTGTCGAGCGACTAAGTTGTTAAAAAAGATTCTGTGTGACTGGACCACTTCTCTGAAAACTGCTCACGGTTCTGCCGGATTCAGGAAGAACTGGACCTCATCGTGGACGGTGCTGCAAGGCTCCTCGCTGCTGTTTGCCAAGGGCCAAGGAGGAGGGACCAGCTGGGTATGTGTGGGTGCACCGAGGGTGGGGGATTCGAATTTGTGTGTGTGTGTGTGTGTGTGTGTGTGTGTGTGTGTGTGTGTGTGTGTGTGTGGGCGTGCATGCGGAGGATGTTTCTAGATAGCAGACGTGCCCCATCGGCCGCAGCTCTCCCGATCATCTGTGCGCAGCAGCGTCTGTACTGTACATACAGTCGGGCTTTCAGAGCCGACCCTTCCGCGGCAACAGGTTTTCCAGCAGCTCTTTGTCACAGAGCTGTGCACCGATTTCATTCCAGGTGTTTGGGGGTTGCAAGTGGTGCAGTGGTTAGAGCTGCCTATGAACTCACAGGTTCCAGGTTCAAACCCCACCTTCTGCTGTAGCTGCCTTGCTCAAGGTTCTTACCCTGGGTTGACGGGAGTACAAGAGCTGCATAAATGGGTAAATCTGTGTAAGTTGCTTAGGAGAAAAGTCAGCTAAGTGACTACAGTGAGCAGAGAGGGTGTAGAACGATGACCAGACCTTCTTATCTTGCACGCTTCTGTTTGTACTTGTGAAATGGGCTGCATTCGTCTCCTTCCCACCAACAGCTGTGGGAACTACAAAAGACCCCGGTTTGTTGAACGGAGCGCAGTAACCGCGCTTGAACGTTAGTGAACGAAGGAGGGGGGGAGGGAGGGAGGATGACTTTGCTGCTTCCACTTTGACGGCTGTCCTTTCTGCTGCTCTGCTCCATCCTTGGTCTCTTTGTCTCTCCTCCTCCGGTGACTTCCTCTGCTGTTCTCATCCGGCTGCTGCTCTTTCCCCTCTTCTCCATCAAGTCATACCACCACCTCAGCGGTTCCATCCCCGAGCTGCTCCTCTCGCTGCTAAGCAACTGGAAGCACTCGGCCAAGCCCCACCGTGCGGTCTCCTTCGGGCAGCCCGGGACCGTCCCGGCCGCCGCTGTATGTCTTCTCTATCTGCATGCGGCCTCCTGCCTGCCCGCCTAGCCTGCCCCTCGCTCACGTCTGCCTGCCGCCCCTATCTGCTGCCTGCCGGGGGAGGGCAATCGAGTGGGAAGGGCTTCGGCTCCTCTTTGAATGACTGCACATGAATAGATGGACTGCTGGAAAGTCTCTAAGATGAAGCTTTAAGTTTCCGCTCAGGTTTCCGCCCTTTAATTTCAGTCCCACACATTTTCTTGACATTGTTGTCTTTGTTGTACTTGTCTATGTTTTGTGTCATCTTGAAAAACCGGTGCTTGGTGTCATTTCAAACTGTAAAAGCTGAATGAATCCGCCCACATTTCTGTAATAAGCGCTTCGTTGCAGAAACGTGGACGACGTTGGTGCCTCGACGTCTGCTTTCCTTCATCTGAGTAGATTTGTGCCCTCACTGTTTCCACACCATTTATTCGCACTCCTTTACCAAACACTCGGCATACAGCGGCTGTTTACGAAATAAACATTTCTGACCATCAGTCAGTCGTGGCACTGCGTTTCACAATACACGCACACTTGCACGCAAACACCAGAAGCGTCCAGCTCGGAGAAAATGGAAGCCCATCTAAGCCTGCAGAGTTGCCTCTTGGGTGAGCAGTAAGTGTGAGAGATTCATTTTGTTGCCCCTGTTCACAAGCTCTGCTCTGCTGGAGACCCATTGTTGGTGCTGTGTGTGTTGCTCACTCTGTGATGCTGGAGACAGTGGGGAAACATCTAAGACTTTTCTGAAGCCACCAGGAACAATAAGATTCAGTGTCTGGTTCACTGTCCTGAAATGGTGCCTGTGTGTGTGGTGTGAATGGTGTGCAAGATCTGTGCATGTTGCCACCAGCACCGACTGTGAATGCCAGCATGTTTGAACCACACTGGGGAAGGAGAATGTGGAGAAACTGGGAACAAAGGGGAGTGGGAGGAGCTTGAGGGCAAAGGGGAGGCCTGGCTGGGCAGCTGTGAGCCTGCTTGCTGGACTGGGATTATGGGAAATCTCAGGCACCTTTCCTGGAATTCTCTCTCGGTCTGTCACGCAGCTCTGCTGTAGGGTACCGGGGTCATAAAGAGCGTTATGGTCTCGGTCACGCTTTGTGATGTCTGCGGTGTCGTGCCCCCCCCCCCCCTTTCCCCAGAAGTTCGGAGGGAATCAGTCGAAGCCGGAGTTCACGGTGGACCTCAGGGGTGGCTCAGTGGAATGGGCCTCAAAGGACAAATCCAGCAAGAAGCACGTCATAGAGGTGAACCAACTTCCAGAACCTGTATTTTTCAGTAAATGTTTTTGTCTCCCCCTAGTGGCTCAGGGCCACATTTCCCGCCACCCTACAGGGGACAAAACAAGTTTCAGTGGCAAAAAAATCCCCAAACATTCAGGATGGCTGTAATTATTTTCAGATGAGGTGCATAAATATGCTTCCCTTTTGGCATTTTCCTGTTTCTCTGTGTGAATATGCTGAACTCTGTGTGTGTGCGCTGCTGCTGTTGCAACCAAGTGCAATTTCCCTCATTACTTAATCCATCGATATCAGCACTTCTGCTCCCCTCTTCCTCCCAGTGGCCCGGTGGCTGGCCTGTCTGACGTTTCCATTTCCTCCCTAGCTGAAAACCCGCAAAGGGACCGAGCTGCTGATCCAGTCGGAGATTGACAGCGTCATTAATGACTGGTACAAAGCCCTGGTGGAAACCATCAGCACCCATGTGAGTCCTGCCTGTCACCTCCGAATTTAGTGACATGCAGTCATGCTGAGATGTGACTGTGCTTTCTGCTCGTACTGTACATTAGAAGCTTGTGGTTACAGCCATGGGATGGGCTGTCCAGCTGTCATGCACCTTGTAAACACAGTGACAATACGATGACATTAATGACGGCGTTTTGTCATAAGAGTGCGAAAAGCAGCGTTGCAGGTAATGCACCGTGGAGGCTGCAGCTTTTATTCATGCACCATGTAACACTTGACAGGCCTGGGAGTCTGATGAGGCCATTGAGGAGGACATGCCAGAGTCCCCAGGTGTTGAGAAGCCGGAGAAGGAACATCGAGATTCAAAGAAGAACAGAGGTTAGTGTCCACCTCGCCACAGCCATGAGTTTGTTGTTGTCTGTCTGAAAGTAAATAAACAGATCATGTAGTTCAGGTTCAGCTGTGTGTGTGTGTGTGTGTGGTCGTGTAAAGTATTCCTTTACGATCTAGACTGGTGATACTTTGACAAGATTGAGGTTCTCAACCCCCAACCCCCCATCCCCATGTCCTCAAATGGTTTTGCAGCCATGAAGACCTCCATCAGCACTGACACCGACCAGAAGAAGACCAGAGTGAAGCTCAAGAAGTTCCTTACACGGCGACCAACCCTTCAGGCGGTTCGAGACAAGGGCTACATCAAAGGTGTAAACCTGTTCCATTAAAGCATCTTCAGATGTTTCTAAATGTTATTGTGTTACACTTGAGCTAAATGGCAAAAGTTCAAATATCACCAATCCAGTTTCACATCGGAGGGCAGCGTAAAACAAATGAAAATGGAAACACCTTTTATAATATAACAGCATTAAAGACAGAAATGATTCACGGTTAGTGCACGCTTTGTCTTCCTTTCCAGCTTGCAACTGAGCTTTAATGGTTGCAATTGTACTTTTACTGCTTCACTTGCTTCTAAGGTCTTACGCTTTCCAGAACAATCTTCACTATGAATTGGTTTAACAGGAGTTGGGGATCTGGCACAGTTAGGATGATGTTTAATGCTGTGCTGTTGTCTTTGGTGTCTCAGACCAGGTTTTCGGCTGCAGTCTGACCAGCCTGTGTCAGAGAGAGAACAACACTGTGCCCAACTTTGTCAGGATGTGCATTGACCACGTGGAGAACACAGGTAAGTATCTCAGCACTTTACCACCATCACGCTGTTGGCCAGCATGTCTGTCCTCAACAAGGAGCAGAAAAATGTTAATGAAATGTAAAAATGAGGTAAACTCTGGTCTCTCTGCGCTGCCCTCAGGACTAAGTGTGGATGGCCTGTACAGAGTGAGTGGGAACTTGGCGGTAGTACAGAAGCTTCGCTTTGCAGTGAATCACGGTACGTTGTGGGCCTCACTCTCTGGATGCACACGTGTGTGTGTGTGTGTGTGTGTGTGTGTGTGTGTGTGTGTGTGTGTGTGTGTGTGTGTGTGTGTGTTTTCAACAGTTCAAAGCAGCCAAGTAACATAAATCAGAACCTTAAATTAGTGCTGCTCACAAACCTTAAGTGTCTGCTTGTGTATCATCTCACTGTGGTGAAGGTACATCATTGTCTTCACTGACCAATTATTTCATCCTAAATGGGTTAAATTCCCCCAAAGGGTCACCCCATTTCTCTCCAATTCAGGTGTTTTTAGCCTGGGGTCACCATGTCATCTAGCGACTCTCTCACAGGGTTTAAGTGCAGCTGCATTAACACCTGGTCTCACCTATGTGGACCATAACTTCTCATCTCTGTGTCAGATGAGAAGGTGAACCTGGAGGATGCCAAGTGGGAGGACATTCACGTCACCACCGGAGCTCTGAAGATGTTCTTCAGGGAGCTGCCAGAGCCGCTCTTCACCTACAGCCACTTTGGCGACTTTGTCAACGCCATCAGTAAGGACTCGGTCACTTGATCACATGGTTGTCAGCTCCTTGACTTTGAAGAAAGCAACAGCTCAGGCTGCAGTTAAATTATTACAACTATTTATAAAATTATGCAAATATAAACAAATTGCTTACTGCTAGTTTTGAAAAACGATGTTTAATGCCATTGTGTCCAGTAGGTGGGGCTGTTACACTTCGTGGTATTTCAATCCGGCAGCGTTTTACATCTGTGGCTGAAGCGCGCTTGTCTCCTTCCAGAATGTTCCGAGTACAAGCAACGGGTCCATCTGATAACAGACTTAATCAAGCAGCTGCCAAGGCCCAACCAGGACACAATGCAGACCCTCTTCATGCACCTCCGCAAGTGAGCTTCGTACCCGCCTCCTGTCTTGTTGCCATGGGAAACCACAACAGGGTCACTTGGACACAGTTAGCTTAGCCTGGCTGTAGCGTCCATTACTGGGGCAGCCTTGGAACCGCACCAGCATTGGCCTGGAGCGCAGAGAGAAAGCTGCTCGATCGCCTGCCAGGCCCTCCCCGTGCATTGTGGGTAAACAGACGAGTGGTTGTCGCTTGGGTGGATTGCACTGAAGGTGTGTGTGTTGCAGAGAGGCAGGGTGTGGCGTCAGGAGGAAGCCATGTTCATTTGGGGACTGATTCTCACACGCATTGGTACCGAGCAGCAAGAGAAATGGATGTGAGCACAGCTTTGTTGTCAAGCTGTCCCCGCACTGCGTGATAACAAAGTTGGCCTGCAAACTTCCTGAGATGGCAGTTGCGAAGAGGTTGTTGAGCTTTGTGCTAACTAGCGCGCCAGCCCCAGCTATACATAGCGTTGAGTAGGACTCGTGCACACGCCCTCTTTCTCCATGGGGGTAGCGAGCTGTTCTTAGGGCAGCAGGTCCCTCAGGACCATGTCGGTTGTGGGCCTTTCTGTCTGATACACAGGAGGATGTGCCCCATCCTAAGGTCCTGCACTTGGTACTGTTGCTTCAACATGGGGGAATTGCTGTGTTTTAAAAAAAAAAAAACAAAAAAAAAAACACATTTTGCAGATGTCATCTTAAGGAACATTGCAGTGTAGGTTGGTTCTGTATCTGCCAGTAGTTGCTCACTATCTTTGCTCCTCATGTCTGTAAGCGGTGCACAGGCCAACGTTATTGGTCGCACATGAACTTAATGAAAATTAATGAAAACACTGAGTCCAGTTGCCATTTCGGGGCACTAGTGAGTGTGGCTGCTACTCACCAGTGTTTGCAAGTCTCCATCCAGTCCTGATGTTCCTCTTCGTCCTTGTGTTTTCCTCCAGAGTGGTTGAGTTTGGCGAGTTGAACCGCATGACCACCCAGAGTGTGGCCATCGTGTTTGGACCAACCTTACTTCGGCCTGAAACAGAGACGGCAAACATTGCCGTGCACATGGTCTACCAGAACCAGATCGTGGAGCTCATCCTGCTGGAATACGACACCATCTTTGGCAGGTAGAGCCCCCTGCCACCTGTGACTCCTGAGCTTATGTTTGCGATTTCTGCTGTGGACCAACCAGTTTGTATTAAAGATAAAGATGACTACGATTATAATGTTAATAAAGACTTTGCACTTAATTTTGGAGCTGTTTCAGTATTTTTGGTTGCCATTACTGCGTGCAGAAGTGCCATTTCATGTGGATCCCAGGACAGGGCCGCATTTGTGAGGCTGAGTGACGCCACTCTGCCCTCCCCAACTGGATGTTCCGGCTAACTTTCCATACACCGGATTGCTGTGGTCAATCTTGAGGACGGCCGCCTCATCGTGCCGTTGGGTTAAGAGGAAAATGTGGCAGGGCAAGCTGGACCCAACCCTTCTCTCTGGGAGTGCTGGGATCTGCTGCAGTCCTCAGAAAAACCCCTTTGCGGTGCTGGGTAAACCAAGCACCTGGGCATAGACTCTGACCAGCAGCCAGCCATGGAAGATGCAGCAGCGGGCTGGAGTGGCACCGAGGAAATGGACTCACTTCTGTTGCTCCTGTGTTCATCACCATCATGGGGTCGGCAGGAACCCTCTGGGACCGCGGGCTGCGAACGCGTCCGGTCGCTGCGGGGCCTCGGCCGGGCACCTGGAAGAGTGGAATTAGTTTGCAACTTGTCAGTGTTTTTCTGTAAATAGGCAGAGGACCGTCTCCTACAGTGTTATTTAACGGATTTACTGCCAGATGCCAATGGTGAGCTGCAGGACTCCTAGTGAAGGTGATGCTTCAGATGCCTTTACCCCCTTCCCCCCACGGAGATATTAACTTTTTACATCATAGTAAACTCGCCATCTGATTCTTTAAATGTTTTTGTTCCTCTGTTTGTCCCCCTGCTGTGGGCACAGCAGCGTCATGTAAACCTGTGTACAGATTCCTAACTGAATGAGTGGATTGAAATTGAGTGGCAGCAGCTGACCGAGGTCACAAGCTTTTAGGCAAAGTGCATTGTGGCATTAAGACTAAACATTGTGCAGATCTGTTTGGGGAAGCTTGGTCAATTGCACATTTTCTGAATGTAATTTTTGTTTTCCGTCTAACTTCTGTTTGCAAATTGCTATGTCTAAATGGAATAAACATGAGACAAAACTGATTTTGGTTTCGGTTTCCGCCAACAGTACCGCCACCTTTGTCAGCAAATATGAGTCAGAACTAAAATACTTGAACTAAATGCATTCAGATCACACACACTGCTCCACTGACCCCCCTCCCCCCAGCAACGTTGCTGTCTTCTTGCATGAAGTTTCTTGATCCACAATTTAAAATTTTGAACGCAGCAAGATTTGTTTGTTTGTGGTGAGGAAACTGCAAAGGCACCGCATGGCCAAAAGTGTGTGGGCCCCCCTTCTAATGCTCGAGCCGAGCCGTTTCGGCCGCACCCGCACGGCGTACAAACGCGTCGGAGACAACCGTGTGCTTCCAGCTTCGTGGCCACAGTTGGGTATTGATTGCCCATTGATGCTCTTGTGGCCGAATGGGCACAAATTGCCAAAATGTGCCGGAAAGCCTTTAAGGTATTCTGGCACTTTAGGTTGCTTGTTTTGTAGTGGCTCCAGCAGAGAGAGACACGAGGCTGCAATAGTTTACACCATGGTTGAAATGGAAGGGTCCTTCATGAGACTTGAATCAATAACCTTCCAGTGAAAAGTTCAACAGCACAGTTTTGATGGTCCATTAAATGCTTTCTGACAAATTCCTGCGCTGCTTTACAGCCCTAAATCATCTGATCCACCTTCAAACCTTTTCCCCAATTTCAATTTTCTCTTCAAGCACCACACCTCTAGCCAAGTTGGGCAAAAGCTAATAGCGAACTAGCGGTCAAACGGAACGTTGTTGGCTGTTGGCCGTGAAGTGGCGCCTTAGTTCTCCTCAGGTCCTGGTCCAGTTGGGCCTCGCTTCCCCAGAAATGCTGTGGAGACCCAGGCAGCACAGCTTTCTGCTGGGTCCTTGCCCACTGGCCATCTGGGTGACGGGTGAGTTTCTGCCTTTCTTCCCCAGGCGTGACGTCACTTTCAACCTGACCCCGCGCTGGGGGCTTGACCAGCTAATAAAATCATTACAGCCATAAATCACACAATGAGCTGCATCGATTGCTGAGACTGAAGCGTTGCGCTTTTATGGACCCGGCCTTGATGCTCACAGCACCATAAATGCACTTTATCACTACAGATTAGATTTATGATGCTGGCCACCGGCGAGACCGAAGGTTTTAGTGCCGAGCGCTACCGCTTGTTGGGTGGTGCAGGCGCCAGGGTCGTGCCTTAAGGCCGCGGGCGAATTAGTATGCAAAAGGTTAACTGTGGCCGTGCCTGCTTCGGTTAATAGGGACCCAGCATAGTGAGACTTGAGCTGGGCTGCGCTCCAGGGTCCAGCAGTGTGAAAAGGGCACGGTGCCACGCCTGCTTTCCCAGCAGCATCTTTGGAAACAGCCCGTGTGCCGCCCCTCCACGAGCCAAGGTGGCTAACGGTACGAAAGCAACTCCTCCGAATGCTGACAGTGAGGACCCAAACGTTTCGTTTCCGTTCCTCGCACACAGTCGCTGCAGCAGCTTTGTCACCAGGCGGTGCCACCCTGTCCGCAAACCCGTCCATTGTTTACAGTCTTCTGTTGCTCTTTTTAGCCAAATAACATTCTGTCCTGTTGCTTCTCTACTGTCCTGTTGCTTTGCACTACGCTGTTTGGCCAAGCCCTCATTTTAACCCACGGTGATGGTCATATTGAACTGTGGGGCAGGTATAACGTTTTCTCTCTACCTCTACCTTGCATTACAACCAGTCAACTTATGGACTTTCAGAGATGCAGACACTTGCTGCTTTGTTTTTGAGTTGATTTTTGCTGTCCTATTTTCAAATAATTTTTCTGCTGCAGAAAAACTGATCTTAACCACTGGTGGGCAGCAAAACACACTCATACTGTGTCATTCTGACAAATGTGTTAAGAGGGATTCCTCATGGCTGGTTTTAATCTGAAACCATTTTTACTACGTTCTCCCTTCCACCAAATTCCAGTTTTACCATCTCTGCTTCTGAGTCACCTGCTGCACAGGAGGCCACCGTCCAGCAGCTACAGAGCAGAATGCAGCGCACCGGAGAAAAGGAGGTTTTGGGGATCGCTTTATTTCCAACAATTTTAAATGTAGGCTTAACTTTAATTTTGCTCTATGTTAATAACAGATAATAAAATAAAAGTCCAGTGACTGACAGGAGAGCCACGTGGATTCATGCTGATATTTTTTCAGAACCTGATCTGTAAATTACCTTACATTTTTTCCTCTATATTGAAAAACTATTCTGCGGGTCCTCCTTCCAGTGCGTGGGGTTGCCATCCGTACATAAAGCTGAAACGCTTATTTTTTCTTTTATGCGGCCTGTAATACATTTTGGAATTTACCGAAAATACATAGACGTTACCATGAGTTCAGCTGGAGCAAAGGATGAAAATAATGCTTGAAATTCCAAATGACAGTGCAAATAGCTTGGCTGAATAATTCATGGGTAGGAATGCAAGTGGACCACAGCCCAAGAGAGCTGCAGCCTGAACCGTACCACGCGCGTGGATGCTGAGGCAGGACGGCCCCCGTTTCCCACGGAGACCCAAGTGTGAGTTGGTCTTTTGAACAAGACATTACAAGTTATGAAACATTAATGCGCATTGCTTTTTTGCTTCTCGTCCCGGCCTGTGGGTGGGGGTGAGTTAGGCTGTGGTTCAGCAGGTAGCGCAGTGTTTGCTGCCTTCCGCTTTATCTCACGCCGGTGGCCTTTTATTTGTCAACAGACAGGTTGTCTCGGTGGAGCGAGCGAAGGAGGGGGCGGTGCTGACACCGGGGGGCGGCCTCGCAATCCAGTGCACTGACGGCTCGAACCGCCTCCAACAACTGTGCTCCCAACCCCCCTTGCAAAGTAGCCACCTTCTCTGGCAGGAAAACCTGCTGATCTGCAGCAAAGCACTAATTGGGCCGTCACCACCGAAGTGCTGAGTCGGGCCGAACGCTTCCTGTGCCCGTGGACATCCGAGTCTCCGACCGAGCGCTTCGCGCACTTCCGACACAGCGGCGTGGTCATACTGCGGTACACCTGTGATGCACACCCTCACAGAGCCGTGTTTACCGATGTACCGCCATCGCACCGCTTCTCCTGTTCTCGCTGCCCATCCGCTTGGTTGCAGTTTCCCACATTTGTTCACATAAAAGTGCAGAAGTGCTGAACGGGCATTTGTCATTATCTGTACGTAAGGCTTTGGGACATTTTACGTTTTATTTCGTTCTCTGAGGAGAATTCTCACTGAAACTGGGCTGAATAAGAAATGAACTTAGCGGGTTTCGCTTAAGCAGGAATGAGACCAAGCTTAAAAGTAATGCCCTACAGATGCACAACGCTGGAACTGCATAACCTGTTCAACTTTGCATCTTCTTCCCCCAACCGATGCAGATGCATCTTCTCACATTGCAGCTTAGCTTTCAGACATCTCTTTCCAGACCCCCCCCCCTCTCTCAGCAGGTCCAGGAACTCACTTCAATTACTGAGAGCTGCAGATACCTCCTCCATTCACAGGATCTCCCCATGTCACACAGTCTCCACATCTCCTGCTTCAGGCCATGGTGATATCCTGCCTGGACTACTACACTTCCCTCCTGTCTGGTCTTCTGGCCTCTGCCGTGGAGTTTCTGCAGCCAATTTAGAATGCTGCGGTCAGTTTGAGCAACAAAATAATTCCCATGCGTGTCCCTTCCTTGTCTCTCTGACTTCCTGTAGCTGAAGTTCAACACTTTGGTTACGACCCAAAACAGAGTCAAAGGATCTCATCTGCTTTCCAATGTGTACAAGACCTGATCGCTTGCTACATCCCAGCCAGAGCACCGAGTTCCTCCATCTTTGGCCCCTTGGTATTTGCATTCACCAGAGGTTCAAAACCAAAAGGTGTCAAGGTTCACAGTTTTTGGCTCTAGTGATGCAATGAGCCCCCCCCTCTAACCCACTGAACCCCCTCTAACCCTCTCAACATTCAAGAAGGAGCTCAAAGCACAACTCTTTCAGCACTGTTTCTCCCCCATTCTTCTGACAGCTCCACACCACCTGTCACAGTCACCTTTCTGACACAACTGTATATGCGGCTATCTGTGGATACCCAGGTAAAACAGTGGTTTTGGACCAACGTGTAAAAAATATTTGTATGTAAATGTCGTTCGGTCACATTCCATTACGGTGAAGGTGGGGCTGGGTTGTAAACTGTCAGCTGATTTTAGATGGCAATTCCAAGGGGCATTTAATTGTTCTTCTGACTCTGCATCCAAGAGAGCAGTCAGAAGGTCCTGCTCCACTTAACCTTTATAGATGCACCCCCATCTCTCTTACATTTGGTGACACCCATTTTGGTAAGAATGTCTATTGCTTCAGCAGTAAATTTCTCCTTAGTGTTAAAAAGAAAGCCTATTGATCCCATATGCCGAGAGGCTGGGCACTTGCTGGTTTCTACAACCAACATACTTATTAGGACTTCAAGCTGATGGCTGTGTTTAAAACCAATTTTGTATGGCATTTAATTACAGCCCCATAAAAAAGGCAGCTGTTGAATGAAAAACTGGGAATTTTTGCTGCTAAATCACTGCCAGCTCCCAAGAGGACCCACTAACATCTCCTGATGTTCCAGCTAGTTCTCCTATTGATTTATTAGCTACAACAGCAGCAGGTGCACCAACAGTGGCTAAAGGCGCAGATACGCTTCTCCTGTCCCAAGGCAGGCCGGCTGCTTGCGTACACAAGTTTTAACCGCCGCTCAGTACAAATTAGGGATCGCTGTCTGCCGGATTGGTGGGACGAACCCCACTTTCGGAAATGTGGTTCCTGTTACGCTGTTCTTAAGAGCCATGAATCCTGCTAGCAGTGGCAGTGGCAGCAGCTGACATGTGCATGTTTTTTCATAGTGAGGTGTATGTCTGTGTGCTGCGTGGGGGTGAGCCAGCACTTAGTGGAATTGATTTCATTATTGTGCTCTCTCCTTTTCCCGTCTGGGAGGGGACAGTAATCTGTCACGGACCCCCAACCCCACCTCCCCCTCCCAAACACAGCCCCCACCCCCTGGCCAGCAGTATTGCCCATCACTCTCATTACACTGCTCCTTTTGTTCATTGGTATGCTGCACACGTATTGCTCAGGGTCCAGGGGTTGGGATGTAAATATGGTGAATGAATGTAATAAAAAATCCAGCTCCCAAACTGGCCTTGTGGAGAACACGCATCTCTTTAAAGGTACAATGCGTGAAAGTGCTCCAACACAAGCGGTTTAAGGGTTTCATTTGACAAGAGTCCCCAGATTCCCTACGTGGAGACTGTGTGTCCCTATGTGTGCATGGATGACAGCATTTCATGCTTTACAGTCCCACCGCACACGTGGAACAGTGACGGCAAATTTCCCAGGAGACGGTGAGGCACAGCAGGGTCTCTTGCTCTGTTCTCTGGTGTTCTAGACCTGCCGTCTCACGTAGAAGCCACTCCAGTTGCGTTGGCCTCCTCTAATTAAATGTATTATAGGGCATCATGGAAACCGGCAAACCCCGGCAAATCACTCAGCAACAGCAGCGGCAGGAGCTACGGACGCAAAAGAGGCCGAGGGAGCGAGGGTGTGAGGTGCTAAGGAGTGATGGAGCGTACTATGTTCTGATTAACTTTGGGTTTCACCACCTCCAGTTAACATTGCAAACCCGCCAGGAGACAAGTGTGAGCACCTTCACCCCCCCCCACACCACAACAGTCTGTTGCACAAAGGTTCAAATATTTACTTTGCAACTCGTAATACTGGAAATGACAGCTTTTCCTGCAGAAGGCAGGCAAGGCATTGTGGGAAATCCTGCACAGGCCCAAATCAATGAGCTCTTGATGCATTCTTCTAACAACGTGAACATCCATCCAAGCGAAGACGTGACGTTTCACTTCTTACTGCATCCTTCTGTTCTTAGCATCACAGGTTGGCGTCTTCAGCCATAACGGCACTTACCAGCTCCTCCATAATACCAACTGCGCTAGATGCCAACATCACAGCTGTATTCAGATCAGCTCTTCGTATCACTCTGTGGTGGAAAGAGGGCGAAATCCCAAGTGCAAACGGTTATGTTTGTTTCAGCAAAAGTCGCCTTCTCCAAATTGAACCTCGCCAAACACACGCGTTTGTTCTGTCTCGACCTGCCCGCAACGTTCATCTGCTGCTTCAGATTAGATATCCTCTCCCTCAACGTCTCCTTTCATCAGCAGTCATGGCATAAAGGGACACGTGAACGAGAGCGGCGCGGTCCACCGCAGGCCGTAACCTCCCCGCGAGTCATGGCCGAGCCCAGCAGAGTCTGTCGCTCGGAGGAGAAGGTCCCCAGGACAGCCGAGAGTGTTGCTGGTAATTGCCAGCAGCTGCTTTTCTAACTCGATTAAAGACTACACGTTCCTGCTCTCATTCCCCGTCTGCTCCTCTGTTCCTCTGTCGCTCCATCTGAACCCGCCCCAGCCTTTTCAGACAAGTGAACCATGCTTATAATGACTGTCATAATGATGGCAGCGAGGGTGATCTTTCGACGAACGCGGTGCCCCCCGCTGTGTCCAACATCAAAGCCAGCAAACAGAGCAGAACCGGAGCTGTCAAAACAGGGGTTCGGCTTCTCTTCTGGAAACTTTGAAGCGGCGAATGGCTGGAGTCTGAGCCCAATTTCCATTCTCAACACCGATGCTTTCTTTAAAAATATTGTTTCGCGACGGCTGTTACCATCCAGACTTTAAGATGAGGGCTTGATGGCCTTCGGTGCCACTCCTTCCGCATTAGGGGACAGCGTCCACCAGAGGGCACAGCAGAACACAGTTTAATCTCAGCGCGAGAGGGACAAATTACATGCTTGTTGTTCCAGGCCAGAGTCAAATGCGCCGGGTTCTTTATCAAGGCCCCTGCACATCATAGACGCTTTTTGGGTCAGTTCTGCGCACTTGCAGGCCATGCATACAAACAGTGTATATGTATACATATATAAGCGGGATATGCGACATGCCAGCTGAATGACACAACTCACTGCTCATCCAGTGACAACAAAGCCCCACAGTGCTGAGGCCAGTGCAAAAGATGGCAAGGAACCAGAGGTTTAATGCTACAGATATGTGGTGATGGTACAGAGAGGCCAGAAAGATATTCCACCCTCTCCCTTAACACCAGGCCTCTGGAGTTAACTGCTGGTTTATGGAGGAACCATCTGCTATGGAGCCTCAAAACCTGTAGTGGCCCTTTCACCCATCAGACAAGGAAGGTGTAATGACGCGCATTTACAAATGGACACTGGACATCACCTTTCTTACTGCACACAAAAACAGACTGCTTGAGTTGAAGGGTGGACACACACCGTCTACACCTGAATCACCCTTGCTTCTCAAAAAAACTGCTTCCTGGAAATAGCAAGAAGGAAGAATATGTATGAGAGAGAGAGAGCGAGAGAGAGATCTGTATCCTGTTGGTTAAGAAACAACCCTTGGTCCCATAGCATAAAAGCGGGTCTTGGAGGAGAGGGGAACATGGCAATAGAGATGCAAATGGACACCTGGCAGGAAAGACTGGGCGGGTGGGGTTCTCCTTGCTCAGCACTCGGATTTTATGGACTGGGATCAGCTTCCAGTCTCTTGCTGGGCAGGACCACAGGTCGCCACCCTCACCAGTCACAAAGCTGGAGAACCCAGGGTGCTGGCGAAGTATGCTGTGACTGTTGTTATCGTCATGCAGAGAAACACAGGGTCTAGCATGAAGGATTATTGAAATGAAGTAGAGCAGATATTATATTAAGTGTATATTTAGTGTATGAATCCATGCGTGTTCAACACTCAAGCGGGCCAGTGAGGAGCCTGTTAAACTCACTTATACGCGGTGATGTAATTTTACCAAATGTAGAACTCACCCACTAACTAAAACAGTACCATGGTGGTGTACGTGTGTATACAATAATCCCTCAGTATCCAGATTCTCCATATCTACATTTGCTATAACAGCTCTTGAAAATGTATGCTTTAACATTGGTATCCAAAGAGAAACTGTGCTATAATACATTAGCTAAAGCTTATCCCAAATTAAAACAAATCAAAACACAAATTAAAATGACATATTTGTAAAAACTGCTGGTAACCAATACTGCAAGTGCCAACATTTAGGGTTGCCATGCCAGACGAGGACTCCATTCAGGGTTGCCAGGGTGGTTCCACCCCCAGTCCTCCTCCCACCACGGGGATCGCAGTTGAGGGAGAGGGTGTGAATGAGAGATAGGAGGTGCTCTTTACAGGGAGGAGGGTTTCTTTAGGCCTCCACTGTGTGCGGTGTGAAGCGGTGCCGCAAGGTCTGCACCTCCCCTCCAAACCGTAGCCAGGACAGCTGGAAACCCAAGACCCAGGCATCCGGACCCCCCTCTCAAGGCTTTTAACTCTCCCCTGATAACTGCCACAGTGAAACCATAAACCTTTTTGCTGGTTTCATGCAACTGAGGCAGAGAGAGAAGCCAGTAGGCACTCTTCTACAGTGGCTACATCACGGATTTCTCAAAGGGATGTAAACATAAAACAAAATAGCAAATGATGCCAAATGACTTCTTAGAAACCTCAGGAAATCAGAAGAACAGAAAGGACTGTTGACTGCTTTAGAGGCTGAAAGGTGGATGAGTTTCTTGCTGCTGCACTCAGGATGTGGACAAGTACTGCAGGGCTTTTGAACCCAGATTGGTTTGCTGTACAAAGTGTCTAGGTTTCATCGGGATTCGGGAATGCTTGATGAAGTTTGTCTGCTTTGAACTTACATCTCCTGACTGCTAGCAACAACCTGTGAAGGTATTAGCACCAGTGGGTTCAAAGGCTGTCAACTGGGTCTATCTGACAAGGTAAAATAATTTATGCAGCAGCTGAACACGAAATGAGCTGAGAAATGCATCTTGTAGCTTAAGCGGAACGTGACCGTAGGACACATACAGTTAGCCACTGTTTCAGTTTTATCTGTCCTTCCCAAAGCCTTATCACCCACACGCCAACTCTGTTCCATCCTGGTCTTTTAGAAAACAGGGGCAACCTCTCAAACCCTTAATCCTCAGCAGTGGGGGAGGGCTGTGTGGATAAGGACTCAACCAGAGGTGGGCCCATGTTGGACTGCCTCTGTCCAGAGCTCTGGTGAGTAGGCACAAAGCCAAAGGTCAGAGGTCATGGCTTTAAAAAGCATTTCCTTGTGGGAATCCAGTGGAGCAGTGTAGACTGGGATTGAAGGAAGTGTCCCGTTTGTCTCAAAATTTGGAGGGCGGCGGGCTTCCTCCATCAGCACGCCAGCATAAGTTATACGTTTTCAAACTCTTGATGTCTTGCCGTCTCTGCGTGAACGTTGTTGTGACCTAATGCGGCTCATAAATAATAAATGTAAAAAAAAAAATAATAATTAAAAAGGGAGGTGTTACCTCTAATGCAAAGATGCACTCTGACCACATCTGCTGGACCTGGTGATCAAAGGCCACTTCACACCAACATGACTTCAGATCCCTATGATGGATTTAGAACCCTGTTGGTCATCTGCATCTGGAGGACAGAAGGTCTTGGCCAGCCGGTGTCAACGCTGGTCTCGTCTTTGCTTTGTTAGTAGTTAGCTGCTAGCCAGCCACCCATGCTGGCGTTGAAGCATTTATGAACTTACACCCATATGAAAGGGCCCTGTGTTGCACTCTAGGGTGCAGGAAGGAAAGGTAAGGGATACATCATTCAGGATGCCTAGTGTTTCACAGACTTCCTGGTTCTGCACCTTTAAAGAGAGTCTGAAGTAAGCAGGGCTGCCCAGTGAGCTTGTGGAGGGGACCCTGTGAGGTCAACAGTGCAGCCAGGTTCTTTTATGACATCGCTGCTGGCCTATGTTGTGTTGATGACCTCTCCCAGGGGGACCACAGAGTTCTGTGTCTCCCTGTGGGTATGATGGGATTACGTTGGAGGTTAAGCGACAGAAAGGATGGAGAGGTCAGATTGGGGGGATACAGTTACCTCTGTGTTTCTCTAGGCTTTGAAGGGGGGCAGATGTTTAATTCAATTGGTTTAGCATGGCCTAGGTTTCAGCCTTGACTGGGGGCCCCTGTCCTGGGAAGCTGCACCTGGAGACACTAAAAAAGAACACACACAAGCCAGCGAGAAGCTTCAGCCCTCATCTTTTACTTTTCATAATGCTGGTGGCAACTGGGGGCCTAACCCCCGAGGGTGTGAATCCCTGTGTAAGTCGTGGTGGAGCTGTTATTGATTCTGAGCCCAGGGACCTCGTACCAACAGGAGGTAAATAAGATGCAGTTCAAGGAACGAGAGGTGCATCGGGTAAGCAGTACGGGGCAAAAGATGCAACACAGCAGGATCAGAGGAGGGAAAAACACAACGCACAGATCCTACGCTGGCTTGGCCAAAAGTCCCTTTTCTGAACCACAACCTCATATAGCGGGGAACAATGGTAAAAGCATTATTCAAATCATCGGTCGCACCACCTCCCACCCCTTAGTTATAATGCTGTAACCACTGAATTTGGTAGCACTGCAGCTTTTAATACTGAAATGCATCCTGGAGGTGGAAGGAATGGTCTGTGCTTCAATGGATCTAGGTGGGCACTGAGAGAAATCAATGAGAAAGCAGATCGGATCACCAGAGCCAGACTGCGTTGGCGGGGTGTGGAGGGGGTGGTTGTATCGGTCTTACTAATGGTCTCACTATCTGTTCCATCGGGGGAGGAGATCCTACTCTCCCTTCCCTGCTCAGAGATCCCTTTGCATTTCCTTCATATGACACTCGGTGCTTCTGCTGCGCTATACGTGGGCCATAAACACCATGTGTGCATTCCTTCTGTCCACACTTGAGAAAGTGCAGATGTCACAAGACCACAGGACCCTACATACAAGTTTAAGAAACTACACAAGGACAGATACATCTCTTTCAGTCAAACGGTCATTTCTGCCTTAAAGTAAATGAGTAGAAGAGGTACAATGAATTTCAAGCGGCATACGTAAGGGTTAAAGAATTACGTTTGGGTTAAGTACTTAACGCATATCCTCTGGAAGCAGAGGAAGGAAGCTTCCGGGATGAGGATAACACTCAGCCCCTTCAGCTTTTTTCTGGGATGAAGGGTCAAAGGGCAAACTGTAGTGGCGTTAGTGCAATTTTTCAGGCTGTTTGTCCACAGTTGCCTGTGGTGCAACTTTTTCTGCTGTCGCTGTAATGAAATAAATTGTGTGTCTTTCTCTTTTACAAGTTTACTGCAAAATAAAGCTCACGCCGTATCGCTCTGCTGAGTCCGTAACCAAAGCCCCCATGTCTCCAGCTGTGTATAACCGTAACTGTTATCACGTCCGTTTTTTCCTCATTTCTGTTCCCGTAAGCATTGGTTCGATGATGCCCGATACCTGATATACTCCGTTTTGGAAACTCAGGGACAGGCTTGATACTCACTATGTGTTAGGTTCCCTTGCCTCAGATCTTAAAGACTTTAAACCACACAAAATAAGAGTTTTGTTTTTTCCCCAGGATTGAAGGAAACAACAGCGAGCACTCAAACTGAGGAACAGAACACCATAAATACAGATGTAGCAAGAAGTAATTCTCACTGAAAGTTGTTCCTCTGGCTATGGCGATAAATGGGAAAGGGCAGCCAGGTGACCGTGTTGCTCTTACAGTTACCAACGTGGACTGCAAACTGTAGTGCGAATGATAGCTAATGCCAGGTCTTATCTTTCTAAAACACTGTGGGTGTTGATCAGCAACGGTGCCGCTGACCCGAGAGAATAAGAGTGACAAAAACTGACGTTAAGAAGGAGTCTGAAGAGCGTGGCACCGGTTGGCAAAACCAAATTGCTTTGAAAGGGGCAACCGCTTGGCCATTAGAACCAGTTACAAAGACGAGAAGAACCCAGGTTCTGGTCTTCCGAGGGTTGCCAAACAAATCATACAGCACTGTGTGAGACTGCTGCTGGGACTGTGGGTACTGCTGGGATCCCCTACCCGGAAGCTTGTCCTTTTGGCAATACGCTAGGTGTGCTCAGCCAACAATGACTGTGGCACACTTCTCTAGCCGTTTGCCAGTATTTCTCTTGGCTGAGGAGAGTGGAATCTGGATAAAGCAGTCCTGTGCATTAGTGATTTAATGCTAAAAAAGAACTAAAACAGACCCAACTCATCTCCCAGTCTTGGAGCAAGAAGTTTTGACTGCACATTCTCATTGCCCAGTATCAACACATCTGAAAGCTACTACTGCTCATATGCTTATTCATCCTAGAGTCCATTTATGACAGTTTGACAAAGACTTGGCAGAAAGAAAGGAGAGGCCATTTCAATTAAAAAACGCAGCTATTGTTCAATTTCGAGTTTAGACTCTAACCAGCTGAGTGTAAAGGTAAAAATCAACAACATTACATAACTGCTAAACTATTTTACCGCTGAAGTGGCTGTATTTAGCACAATCTTGTTAGTACTGTCAGACAGGCAGGCGCCACAGAGCCACAGGTGTGTTAGTTGTAGCCGGTGGAAAGGGGAAAAAAATTATGTGCAGCCAAACTTTGTTATCCTTGCATCACTAATGCGTGCAGCACCACGTGTGTGGGGGGGTGAGAAAATCACGTGTCAGCATCACGCATGCTTGCTCTCTGCTTGACGTCGCTACTCCATCTTCTCCGATCCTTGTCAGAGACCAAATTTTAAATTTTGAAAGTAATAAGTAGACTTTTTGCCGATTAATGGACTAAATAAAAATCTCACTTACTGTGAGAAGTTTTACCTGTGTGCCAAATTTCAAGTCTATAACAGAAAAACAAAGCTGTATATAAAGAACAAACAGACCAAAAAGTAGGAGGTTCTGGTTTATAGATAGACTGCAAGTGATATTTTATATTTGGAAACCAACGTTTCAATCATTTCTGAACCAACGTTAACTCATAAATTCAGTGGATTAACTTATGATCCACGACACTCCCAGAGGAGATGTTTTCCATGCAAACCAACGGAAGTTCACCTAAATATAGCGTAGCACTGGCCTTGCTTGACAGGGCTCACGTCAGGAGTGCCCTGAGGAAAACTTCAATCTTGGTGTCACTGTGGAATGCCTGGGTGATAAGGCCCCCCGGTGATGCAAAACAAACAACAGCGATGAGCGATACACCATGTTTGAGTGCACACGGGGTTACAGTGAGAACACAACAAACAGGCAAAGAGCCTTGGTGCACAAAACTGTAGGACAGCTTGAAGGAGACCAAAGTCCATGCGTTGAGCAATAATCCTTCTGCCTACTGGTGAGGTATAAGTGGGAAACCTGTCATATCTCTGACAACCTGGACAACCCTGGGCACAGAAGAGGCTTGTTCGGACCCCCTGCAAGCAACTACACTCCAGTTAATGACAACAAGCAGCCATCTTAAAGAGGATAATCTTTCGCAAAGTGGGTTGTGTGCTCAACCCACCGCGGCATGCTGAAAAACACCATGTGGCGAAAAAACAAACCAGAAAAACTACCATGCATAGAACTCAGCATTACTGCTGGGCTCAGAGTAACTGTGCTTCCTGTCTCTAGGCTACGTTCAAGTCAGAAGTTCTCCTTGTCCTCTTTCTGCATCACTGGCCAGGAAAACGCAGATCATGTTTTGAATTGAGAATTAGAACATTGTCCCATTTGGAGTTTAAATATCTAAAGAAATTAGGTTACTCTTGTATTAAACCGCAACGTCAAGGACATAAAACATTGCTTTATACATCATGCACGCATTCTGTTAGTCAGTTCTGCCTGAACCAGTACATTTCAGATGGTGCTTGACATACGGCCTTAAAAAGACACAACTTTCTGTAAAGGTTATGCACTGTAATCTACCAAACATACTACACGGTCAGCGAAAACAATGAAAAAAGTCAACAAAACCATCGTGAATGAAACAAACGTCAGGTAAATTCTACTTCCTGTAGTGACAGCAGCAGCTACAATGAAGCAGGTCCCCCATCTACAACTGACACAGATCGGCAGCTGCACGCGGTAGTACGGAGACGTCCAAGTCACCGCCTCTGCGCCAAAGCGGTGCTGTTCTGTCACATGCTGGGAAAGAGACACTCGATACTGTACGGAGACCCTGGCTTCTGCTTATTTTACACACTGGCATTTGGCAGTCAGGTTACTGAGCCCTGTGTTTAAGCGACTGCAATTTCCTGCACCATCGTCTCATACTCAATAGAGTTTTCTTCAAGTTTCCCCAGGGAGCTCAGGTCCACAGGCTGGCAGGCTATCAGAAATTAAATCTCTTTTACGGTTTATCGGGGTTTTCTAACATTATCGGCCATAAAACCTGTATCCTCAATTTGCATTTTCAATTAAAGACGACAAACCGCAAAGCTGGCATGTTTACTCCATACACCCCCCAGAGACAGAACCTCGTGTTGGATGGCACCGTGAAAGTTGCGCTTTAGGATTAACCTTGGTTCTGCCCTGTAGCTCCTCCCACAGCTTTCCATTGATGGTTAAAGCACATTTCCTAGGAAGAGCCAAACCATTTTTTTTAGGATGTAACCTTTTGTCAGACTCAAGCCTCAGTATGCAGGTCCAACCATCAAGGTAGAGTGGTCATGCTGCTTCCCCAGGGGGCACTCTGCAAAGCCCCCTACCCAGTCTCAGCTGCACAGGAAGCTGCAGAGATTTAAAAGCAGCATTTGCGCAACCCCCCCTCCCCCTAAGGGTAGGCTTACTGCTAAATGGTTAAAGACAAGAGCGGGGATTTCGCCCCAATCGTACCTGCAACAACTTAAAGCGATTACTGTGCCGCATCCTCGCGTGGTGCTGTGGGTACAAAATGAGGGCTCACGGCGCTTCCCACTGGGGTAATCTGCATTGCCCCCCATGGAGCTGAAGCGTGGAGGCCAGGCCACGTCGCCTGCTCAGCAAGCCTGTATGGAGAGCCAAACGGGGCCGAGTCTCCGGCGGTTAATCCTGGCACATGGCTGCCAGGGGTGTCCGGTACGCTGAGGTGTGTATACAGATAATAAAAGCAGGCATCCCAGTCCGTTTGTAGCGAGCCCACCTACGCTGCACAGAACACGATCCAAACGTAGCTTTGAAGGACTGTGAAAGGGGTAACAGGGTTCATGAGAAACAGAGTGGCGAAGGGTTATGATGGGTTGGATCAGCTGCGCACTGCAGAGCATGGTGGCTGACGCAGGCCCATTTGTCAGGCGACCGTGGTTGAGACAACATGGGTTCTACGGGCTAAGAGTGGGGTGCGGTCACTGGAAATGAACCCCTTTTGCAGGTAATGGGCCGTTCAATGCAACATTTTGCCCCCCAGCACCACAAATACAGTATCCAGTAGTGGTCATGGGGGGGGGGGGTCAGAACCACTCTCAGCAGGGGGGGCTTGGGTTTGAATCACTGTTCAGAAAGCCCTGCCTGCACCGAAATTTAAGACCCAACCTCAGAAACCAACGCCAGGTAATATCGAGCCTACCAGTCTGCATGCATTTGCAAATATTTGCTAAAAACGAATAGTGACCGCAACAGGAGATTCCTCAACAGAAAGAGTCGCAAAGTCAAAGCTTGAAATTATTGTGCGTTTGAGATAAAAAGGAGACAAAACACAAGGAGCGGCGTTCTCACAGCCGCCGGGCTACGGCGCTTTGCTCGGCCGCCCCGCGCTTCGGTTTACAGACAGAAAATGGGGTCCGCTGAGCAAAACGCATATTTCATAAACGTGTAGATATTCTGATAACTGAAGCAAAGTGAAAATGCGTGCAGTCTCACAGGCAATAACATTCGGACCGTAACAGACCGCATTTCCATACGGGACCGTAAACAGGAGCCCGGCTACACGTCTTAGCAGGGCACAGCGGCCTGCAACCACAGCACACTAGCATAATAATAACAACAATAACAACAACGATAATAATAATAATAATAGTATTAACCTGTTTGTCCTGCACTCCGCAGCCATTCACCGTCATGATGCTCCATCGACAGCAGACGTGGCGGAGAGAATGGAATGGAATGGAATCTCAGCCCCAACGCGAGCTTCTTTACCTGCGGCCACCGCTCGGTCACGAAGTCGCCAAAACGAAGCAGCGCCGCTCGGTGCTGTAGTTCTGCCTTTAAGTTTTCCGTTTATTTCATTTAAAACATTATTTTTATTATTATTTAGTTTTCGCTCCAGCAAAAATTTTACAACCGCCAGTATTCTCCTCAAAACTTCAGCCCGCCTCTGCTGCCATTTGTAGCCGCTAAGCCAATCGGCGCACAGAACTAAGCGTGACGGACGTGCAGCTGAACAAATGAGCGCCTCATTCGTTACTTTTTGCCAGTTTGAATGGAATTTGTGGATGCAATTCGGATTTGACGGAGTCTCGTCGACTCAGAGCCATTAAAAAGGAATAAATCGTACTGCTAAACCGATGTTCTTCTTGTTGTTGAGCACCGTCGAGTCGGTGTCGACTCGTGGCGACTCTATGGCCGGTCGTCCTGAAATGCAGGCGGCCTTCAGCGGGTCGGCTGAGACTTGACAAAGGGGCATCCGTGGCCGTGGTGACTGCATCCATCCACCGCGTTGCCGTTCTAACTCTTTTGCGTAGTAAACTGATAAAAATAAAAATAATTTATTTGTATTTATTGATTTACTTAATTGAATTTTGGGCTCCCTGTAGCTGAAACACAAGTGCGGTCCTGCCTGCCAGATCAGAGCTGCTTCTTCCTGAGAGTGGCGTCTTGGCCCTGCGTTCTGTCTGCAGGGCTCTGCTGTCACCTCTCAGCCTTCTTACCTTCAGCTCTGGCTCTGGGACAGAGCAGCCATGGAGGCGCAAAGCAGCTCTAAGTTGGCTTCATTCTTTGAGCAAGCAGCCTGACAGCTGGAGCCTCTCATCCCATCATGACCGCAGCGTTCAGCTCCTCTCCGGCGAGGGAACAAAGACCACGTGTAACCCTAGCAGCCATTAAGGCCGTGTAGCGCCGCTCTCTGTCAGCCCCTCGGCAGATGGGGGATTTGAGGAGTTGTGCATGACTAATTTATGCTCTCACGTAGCCCGATGGAAACCCAAGCTGGATCGATGGATGTGACCTTGGGAGAGGCTGCGGTGTGGCTTTGTGCTCGAGCCCAGGGACGGCATGTGGAAGCCATCTCTCCGCACAGCCCCGCTCCCCAGCCTTGGGGAGGGTTAGTGCCATCGAGTAGGCTTGTGCTTCTCATGGTGAGAGAGGTCACAGCGGTGCTCCAAAACAGCGAAAGCCTCCGTGCACCCAGGCGGATTCGAACCTACGGCGGAACGCGCGGCTCGGCTCCGTGAGGCGACGGCGGCGCCCGCCGTGCCAACTGCCTTCGCTGTGCGGCACTCGCGCTAACAGGGAGAGCTGCTTGCTCTGGTTTTCTTGAGAGGGGTCTCTGAGGGAAATGACGTTTTCCTCCAAAAATAGGACCGGGCTCATGCATAACAGTGGAGATTTTGGTGGAAAAAAACAGTCCCCGGTGGGAGACTCCAGCATCGGGTCGCTGCGAGGGTGGTCCGGGGAGAAAAGACCTGGGTTCCGCAATGAGATGCCACACGGTCACACGGTCACTCCACCTCCAACAGAATCCTGCCGCTCAACACAAACATAACGTTCGAAGCAAAGTTTGCATTTGACAGAACATTCCGTTTAGTCTGTATTTACAGTTTTATTATTATTATTACAAAACATATGGCTAGTTTTGTTCCACTGAGTTTTAGTTAACAGTCAAAGGACAGCAATTTTAAGCATTTACATTAATAATGATTCCGCATTTGCACCAGTGTTTGTATGACTGCAGACCTTTTTCTGTCAGATGCCAGTAAAGATCTGACATTTTCTTAATAGGACAATAGACAAGTGGCAGTTTTAATGGCGAATAGAAAGTAATACAATACATCAAAAGTAACAGGCTTTTCCCAATGACAACACAAATTTTTCCCAAAATACACAAATTGTCATTAAAAACGGATCAGGACTGATGAGTGCTTTGTTGATGTATTTTATTGTGAGACGGGGAGTCATAAAAAATCTAAATGAAAACAAAACCTATAAAAAAAGGACCATGGAATAAACACTGACATATAAAAAGAAGTTGTGGCCTTGAATCAGACACAGGACAAAAAACACATTGGCACAAAATAAAACAAACAAAATGGTATGTCGATATATCAATGTTTTGGCTTTGTTACAAGACAGTGCAGATTTGTGGTTAGATAAACCCTTCAATACAACAGCAAAGGCTCATGCTATTAATCACACAGTTAGTTTCTCAAAGTTCAGTAGCTTTATAGTAAAGTGGGGAAAGTAAATCAAACGGGACTATGGATGCACAGGTAACAGGTCGCAGGTTCTTCTTTTAATGGTTTATTGTCAAAGAAGAGCTGAAACGTTAACATAACACTTTTTAAACAAACCTTCTTAGCTAGAACCTCCAGCTCAAATTCATTTACCTTCCAAATTATTTTTCATACTAAAATATATTACTGTATTAATACAAACTACAGTATTGTACACTACATTGTGTAATAAATAACCATAAAAGAAATATAAAAATAAGACACATAAATATAAAAGTTTTCTAAAACTAAACAGGTATGTATCAGTGAGGGAGGGTTTTAATACTGCTATTACACATACAGAACACACTTTTTTGCATGAACATAAAAAAATAAAATATAACACAACCAAACAAAAGAAAATTAATACTGACAGGTCAAAACTGCTAGAAAAGTGTGCCATTTTGGGCCCATGTTTGCTCAAATTCGTGGGCCCGCTGCCTTTGCTCAGCATGTGCCGAGCTGAGAGGAGGACTGACGCGTGAAGGTAAAGACGGCACGCGCTTCCCCTAGCGCCAGTGTTGTGGGCCTCCCAATACCACACGCGGCCCCGGTGAGTGCGGAAACGGGCCGTGCCGCCCTCACCCCGCCGTCACTGCGGGAGCCACCACCATCAGCAAAGTCTGACCTTGACCACAGGGGACCGCGCAGGGAATGAGTGCTATAGACACAGCGGGCAGACCTTAGTCCATATGGACCCACAACACTAACAAACACACACACACACACACACACACACACACACACACACACACACACACACACACACTACAGAGGTTTGGTACAAAATAACACTGTTCAATGGCACTTACAGCACACAGGTCTTGCATAAGGCTGGGGAAGGGTGGGGGGTAGGATTCAGAATACTGTGTTCATACTTTACTTGTCCACCTTTACCTGAACCTTTAACACTGTTTGTGGATCATAACCAAACAGACAAAATAAAAACGACAAAATAATCCATACAAAGTAAGAATGCTGGCTTTGTGGCTCTGAAATATGCTTCCCTGCTTGGACACGAATCTGCTGGAATCAGACGCCACGGTTTATTTTCTTAAGGCTCACAATGCGTTGTTGAAACAAATGCTTTGCTAGCATCGGCAAACATAAAAAAGCGCTAATCTAGTGCCATAATACTGAAGGGTAGACAACACTGAAGCAGGTTGTATCCATAGGTAAACCAGAAATACTGTAGTGCAGAGGCTTCTTCTTTCTCCAACTTAACAAAATACTGATTTTAGTTCATTGGCAATAAAAAGGTATAGAAATCTCTCCCAACTGTACAGCTTAAAAGGTTAAAATATAAGTGGCGAAAATTAGTAACACGGATAAAAGAAATGATCCAGGATGTTTTAGTAATAAAACATTATCTAAAACATGTCAGCTCTAGCTTCCAAATTCAGTATATGCATTTTTGTTAAACTTTGTGTATTTTTACAAACAATTTCTAACACTGAAAATTTTTGTTTTGTGGAAAAGTTACGTATTCTATTCAGGCACACCTGGATTTATACACAGTAGTGAACTGAAACTCAGCGTCCGGGCAAACGCATCCCCTCATCTTCCGCACATCGCCTGTTTGCTCTGAGAAAAAAAACGTATGTTTTAATCTCTTCTATGCGATTTCTTCCACTGGACGGGTAACTCGGGAACAAAGTCATTTTTTACTTCACATTGATGCCATTTTCCGTCATGCTTTCCCTGTCATCTGAAACCTGGTCAACGTGCATTTGCACTTTGTGGTCATTCGCGGTCACGGTTTCATTCTGGCCTTCATTCTCTTCCTCCATTTCCACGGTGCCCTCTGATGCTGCCGTCGTCTCCGTCCCCATTGGGTCTGGATCCTTCTCGATTCCGCCCTCTTCCTGTGCCTCGGGATCCCCCGTTTGGCTCCCCTCTGCCTTTTCCCCATCTTCCTTTGCTCCTGTCTCCTCTCCCTCCTCACCTTCAGCAGCAAACTCCATCTCTTCCTCCCCTCCCCCGCTGTCCCCCTGTTCGTCATCTTCTCCTATCCTCACCACCCGTATCTCATCCTCGTTCACGCCCACATCTCCCAGGTCTTCCTCCTCTTCCTCTTCCTCGCTCTCCTCATCATCTTCCCTCGTGCTGCTTTCGCGGTCGTCCGAGTCCAGGTGGGAGGGTGGCGAGGTGCCCGGGCCATCCAAAAGCTGCCTGGCGGGGAGAGCCATCTCCTCCAGGGGCCCTGGATCAGAGCCTCCATCCCCACGCTCCTGAGCCTCCTTCTTACAGTAGGAGTAGCGGTGGTTCATGTGCTGTGAGTAGGAGCCGGAGTGGGAGAAGCGTTTGCCGCACTTGTCGCACTGGTAGGGCTTCTCGCCGGAATGCAGCCGCATGTGCTCGATGAGGTGGTGCTTGTGTTTGAAGGCCTTGCTGCAGATCCCACACTCGTGGGGCCGCTTTCCTGTGAGGAGGGCAGAGAGAGGTTACAAACCAAGACAAACACCCCGACCCCTCACATCCCCAGAAACGGCACATGGCACAGGGGCTAGGGCTAGTGATGTTAGATGGTCTACTACCCTCCATCGAGGTACTGACCCCTAATAGCTATAGTAAAACTATGCATTCTGCATAAATGGGTAAATAATTTCAAGTAACTTGACATGCTAAGCTACCCTGGAGAAAGGTGGCAGCGAAATGAGTAACTGTAAATGTTGAGCGAGGAAAGCGATCAAAGGGTTTCTTAAGTTACAGGTCTTGTGCAGCAACTGCCCTCGCAGCTGTGTGGGTGTCACTGTTCAAGTCATTAACCTCACTAAGGATGGAGGCGCATCCTGAAAGTCTGCTTTGTCTTTAGCACGAAGCATCTCCTTGACCCTGGAACTTTCCAGTTGTGTTTTTCTGTAATTAATATATAACGTTTTAAAATGTGCACCAGTCAACATCACGATATCTGGTGTAAGCACATGTTTTAAAAAACACACGAGCGCTTTGGCACAAAACCTTGCGTGTCTGTGCTCGGGGAAAGAATGCTGCTAATTGAAAACAGAACGCGGACGCTAAATCCGAGATTAATTGAAACGCGGTAAAGGGAAATACCACGTTTTATTATAACGTAATGTGCGTACGCTCGCCGAGGAGGGACGCTAAGCCTTTAGGAGCAAATGACGGGCAACGGCCCACCTGGGTTAGCGCTTGAAGATCGTTGAAGCCGACTACCCTTCTGTGCCCTTGTGTGAACCGAGCAGAACATTCCGGAGAATTCTGGACCGGCGGGTGGCCGGGGCCGCGGCATCTACGTACCCGTGTGCTCGTACTTGTGTCTCAGCAGGGAACTGCTCTTCTGGAAGATCTTATCGCACAGGTCACAGGCGTACATGCCGCTCTCTGTCTTCCGCATCCTCTTCCGTGGGGGCGTGGAATCCGAGTCATTCTGGTCCTCCACGGTGGAGACTCCCTCCGAACTGGTGTCCTCCTGAAAGACGTGCAATGCGGACAAAAGGGCAGAAAGAAAGAGCTATTACCAACATGCGTAGCTCTATATGAACTCTGTAAAGAAATTCAAGGAATGTCCGGGACAGCTAGCACTGCCCTGCATCCCCTGAGAGCGGCACGGGCTGTGTGCCGATGGTGAACGGGCCTTCGGGGCTTCGGGGTGAACGTGACGCACCTCCGACAGAGGTGGATTTCCTGCAGCACGCTGAGGGATGAAGAACGAGGCCCTTTGGAGCACATCATCCACTCATACAGGCCTAAGCAAAGGCAACTCCCCCCAATCCTTTTAACAAGATAGGTCACTGCCGGAGCACGATAAATCAATGTAGTGGCCATGCTCAACATCTGAAACGCTCCTACACATCAATAATGTTTCCTGTAGAATGTTACATATATCTTATGCTTAGCGGATGCTTCCATCCAAAAGCCACACCTCGTAGCACAGTGCTGTACCCTCTTTCTGCAGCTACGCAGCTGGGTTCTCACCGAAGTGATGGGGATTAGCAGTTTGCACCTTGCCCCTGGTTTGCAATACAACGATATGCAGAAAATGGCAAACAGTAAACCTTAGCCTCCCTTTATGGATTTTACTTTACCTTATTTACTGCACCAGCACCTTGTTCTATGCCCTTATAGCAGTCCAAGCACCGACAACTTCAACCCCAGCTTCATGCGACCGACTACATTATTTATAACATTCCCGGAAATTTTTTTTCACTATCAGCTACAGAAAATGCCTGGAGATGTACAGGCACCTATATGTGAATGAATATGTGATTTTCCACTTCACACGCTTCTGTTTACAGCATAAAAAGTCTGTTTACTGACTTATGCTGATGTTATTTGGAGACCTTGTGGAGGAGCGGAGTAATTTGCCCTCGTCGACTTTCTGACAGCAACCATCTCTCAGCTTTTAGAGTCCATCGAAAGTGGGAACCTGGACTCACGCTTCATTCTGTGGTGAGAAATCCCACAAGGACATCCTTCAGCACAGCACACGCATTCAGCTGCATGCCCCTCCCATGCACACAGAGCAGGATAGGAAATGCCCCCCCGCCCGAGTTCAAACCCAAAAAAGCATCAGAAGCTTGACAACACCCCCTCATTCACTGCCCCCAGTGAGTACTAATGGGGAATTAAGGGGTAGGAGGGAGGTGTGGAGAGGAGGAAAACAAGATAAACACAGATGCCAGGAATATTCCATGCAGAAAATGCAAATGCTGCTTCTAGTGTCTCCGCACCAACTTATGAAGCTGAAAGTGCAAATACTTCCATGCACCTGACCACGGCACAGAGTCCTCATGTTTCAAAATCTGTTTATTTATTTTTAATTGTGTTTTCCTGCCTTTTAAAAAAATGGAATTGGTTGCAGAGCGAAATTCACCTATGCTTCCACCTCCAGCCATTAGTTGGCACTAAAACACATTCTAACGGCACTGTGGGACCAGACTAACAACGTGAGGCTGCACGCGTTTCCAGGCTGAATCACTCAACTGCTGGCACTAAATTATTTTTAAATGTTTTAAATTTGTCTTAATTTTATCCCATCCATCCAGCCACCCATCATCATTAATCACTTAATCCTGGTCAGGGTGGTGGGGGTCCAGAGTCTGTCCTGGAATCACTGGGCGCCAGGCTATGGGGCTGCCCCCCAGATGGGACCCCAGTCCATCGCAATGTAACTTTAATTTAGTGTTAAGTTAATAAAACATTTTGCAGTATATTTTTTTATTTATTATCACTATACCCTAGCCTTTTTCAGCACCACCACAGTGAATAAATTGAGGTACATAATGTTCATAATGAAGCTTTAACTGACAGCACAGATACAGTAATAAAGCCAGTGAAGTGGGCAGACGCAGGTGAATTTCCACACAATGTTGTCTCAAGTTAATAAAAGAGAACTAAAGTCCTGCAACACAATAGCATCCTGTCTTTCGATCCTGCATAGAATGAAAACCAAATAAATTAACTCTTACAACAAAATTTTTTTTTTTACAACAAAAGCTTTATCTGAGGTTTGTACAGTATGCAACGTGTGACTAAATTGAGGGACCTCTGTATTGCTTAGCTTTTACCAATTGTGTTGTAGCGCTTGGAGGTAAGAACTGACTTCGGTTCAAGTTGCGTAAGCCGAGGACCCGGTGAGTTGTCCTTCAGCACAAACCAGCACCGGCTCTGTTTTGTTTTTCTCCTCTCTGTGAGACTTTCGAGTTACTACTATACCAGTTTGGCAGTGACGAATGACACCTGCCAAACAGGTCACATTCCAGGGTACGTGGCATCCAGCGCCCTGCAGGGCTGCAAACCATAAAATGCGGATTTCTGTGACTCACTTGAGCTACATGTGGTAAAGTTCGAAGAATGTACATCATAACGGTCTAGCAGCAGCAAAACGACATTCTGGCAAACGTGACTGTTAAACGTCCCCGTGTTCCACATGTGCGCACATCTGCAAACAATGTTTTGGTAGGAAACCCTTCTTACGCTTCGGACAAACCTGGTTGCTGCTGACTTGCGCTGTCTTCTGCTGGGCCTCCGTGCCCATGGGGCTGTTTCCGGACGTGCTGTACGTGTAGGTCAGCTGTGGGATCAGGATGGTCTTGTTGTTGGTGCTGAGCGCCCGTAGACAGGGCACGCTGCCCTGATCAGCAATGGCGACGAGGGTGGGTAGCTGAGTGGTGACGATGTTGATGGGGTTGGCACTTGGTGTGGGGACAAAAAGGGCGGCCGGGCTGGCATCCACAGTGTCACTCTCCGGTGGGTCCCTCTTTGTGCAAGTCAGATTCAGGGGCTCTTCCTGAACGGAGTAAACGCTGTTCTGGTGGGCCGGCCCATCTGTCTCATCCCTGGGCAACTTTGGTAGAGAAAGGTCCAGTGGCTCCTCTGAGTCCTGCTCGGACCTGATGGCGGCGAGCCCCCCGGCAGACAGGTTCAGTGGCGAGAGGGGTGCGACTGGTTCAGAGTCCTGTGCACACGGCTCACTGCACACAGCTGCCATCTCGGCAGTGGCTGTGCCACCTTGCCCTGGCGGCGGTGTTGGGGAGGCCCCGTCCGGCTCGGTCCGCGGTGCCTCCTGTCCCGGAGGAGGACTGGAGCTCCCAACAGGGATCTGACCCGTGTGCATCTTCTCAAACCACTTCCTAACCACATCCAGAGGTAAATTAACTGAGTCTGAGATCTTGGAGAGCTCTTCCTTGGTGGGTTCAGCATTTAAGGCATAGTAGGCCTTCAGGAGTGACAAGAGGTTCTTGAGAGGAGGCTGGCCAGGTGACAGGTTCCCGTCAGAGAGCAGACATGGGATAGTGGGGTCCGACTTGCTTGCATCCACTCCGTTGATCTTTAGGCCCTTGGCCTTACAGTGTTTCAGGTCATGCAGTGTGTCCGCTAAGCCACCAGGACAGTCTTCGCATAGGAGACAGGTGTTAGCGCTCTCCTCTGCTTCAGCCTTTTGGCTCTTCTCCACTTTGACGGTTAGGTCTTCAGGAAGCTTTTCAGCCTTGCACATGCTGCCATTGCTAATATCAGCCTCCTTCTTGAGGCTCTGAGCTGTGAGCTGTGTCTGGTTTGGGTCTAAGTTGTAATTGATTATGATCTTGGTGGTGCCGTCCTGGTCAACGATGGGAAGGCTGATGGCTGAAATGACGGATGGGGCAGCTGGCTGTGTCTGACCCGTGGCGCCAGAATCTTTGGACACAACGTTGGTGTGGGTGCTGCCCAGCATCTGGCGAATCACATTGCCATCCACAGCCACCTTAAGAACGTTTTGGATGTCATTCAGGTTGATGCTAATGGGTGAGACAAGGCCCACTGTGGGAAGAACCACGGCTTGCACAAGTCCCTGGGGGACAGTTGTGGCGGCTTGCAGAGTAGTGCCCCCATTGAACACACCATTAATGCTGGGGGCCATTACAACAGGCTTGTACTCATAGTCAACGGGCTCCGTCTTGATCTGGTTGATAGGCAGCTGCTCTTGCAGGGGCCTGCCATTCTCCACTTTCTCTCGAAGCTGTGTGCGACCAAGGGTGGGCGCAGACGGTGAGGCGGGCAGGGCTGGGGATGTGCACTGAGAAGCCTTGCTGGCCGGGCGGGGACGTCCATTCACCGAGATCAAACCGATGCACTTCTTGCTGCTGATGTGCGAACTATAGGAGCCGGAGTGCGAGAAGCGCTTCTTGCAGTTGGAGCATTCGTACGGCTTCTCTCCTGCAAAGGCATAAGTGTCGTTTTTTTTTCTTTATGCAAATAATCTGCTCCAAATGAGAATCAGGACTGGTACAATGAAGGCAATGTGAAGTGCCATCTGACCTCTGTACTCATCACATGCTGCACAGTTAATACTATGGTTACCATCATTATATCAGCGTTTATGCAAAGCTCTCGGTCCAAGGAACTTGCACTTTACCTGCAAAGTGGTTATTATACTGGAAAATTTCTACTAAAGATCAAGTGACCTAGACCGAACCTCTTCCCTGGACACTTACCGTTCAAATTTGAGCTCTTAACCACCACACCACCTGCTGCCCCAGCTTGTATCAGTTCATTAATTTGAGGGATGCGTAATAAAGAGCTATTTGAACGCAGAAACGGCGTGGCTCAGAGAACTCTGGGGCCAAAATGGTTCCAGTGTAAGTGAACACTGCACACAGCCATCCTGCTGCCATGGTGATGCAGCCCCCGATGCTCACCGCTGTGGATGCGCAAGTGCTCCTTCAGGTGGTGCTTGTATTTAAATGCCTTCCCGCATTCGGTACACTTGAACTTGCGATTGCCGCCTGTCGGGGTCACATGGCGCTGGAACACACAGGAAACAAACTCATGTTGCAAAAATGTACTAAAAAAACACCGGGAGTAAAGAAGCAGGATTTCGTGCTGCCGAGGAGATAAACAGCGTGCCACTTATTTCAACACTAATGGCAATTTGTGGGAAGGAGGCTCGCTCCTCGGGAAATCAATGAACCGGCACTTTGCTTGCCGCCAAAAAGCTGTCCTCTTAGCAGAGGATGCTGATTGAAACATCAAGACGTTCACTACTGTGGGTGTAGACTGTGTGAAAAAATGTAAAATCACCCCTGCCGGAAAATCACCACCGGTGATTTTCAGAATATCCTTCAAACTCATTTACTTAACAGGTTTTATTTGTCTTACCTAGAATGACTCACGCAAACTTTCTATTTAAAACAGCCAAAGCCCCAGAGAAGCAGGCATCATGGGGAGACCTTCTGGAGCTACAGCCTCCATCATCATCAGTTACCACAACCTGCTTGCTTTTTATTAACTCATTATACCCTAGGAAGGCCTGAGGCAGGGCTCTTCAACTCGCAGTCCTGGGGGGCCGAGTCCATCAGACTTCCCCAGCTCTCCTCTCATCCTGAAGTGCCCAGAAAAACGAGTTCAATAAACACAGCCAGCGGCAGTTTACTGCCTGAGATGGACACGGCCCTCCAGCACTGCAGCTGAATACCGCTGGTCGCAGACACAGAGCCAGAGAGCTGAGCTGAGCTGTGGATGTGGAGACACAGGGTCAGGTTGAGGCACCTGCTCTCGGCCGGACTTGTGTACGCTCATGTGGCGGTCCAGCTGCGTACGGTGGGTGAAGGTGTAGCTGCACAGAGAGCAGCTGAAGTTGTCCTCGCTCTTCTCGTGCCGGTACTTGATGTGCTCCTTCAGGGAGGCGTAGCGTTTGTAGCCCCGGGAGCAGTAAGGACAAGTGAGCAGCTGGGAGAAGGCATCTGGGGTGCCTGCCAGAGGGATAGCGGCACGGGGGGGAGAAACCCAAAAACCCAAGAACATCTTTGGTCGGCTTCATCAAAGCAACATCGACAAGGTCACAGTTTGAGGCGCTTCAGAGTGGGGGACATGTTGGGGATGGGAAGGGCAAGGGGTACCGTTTTCATCATGACCGCTGACATCAGGAGTTCCCTGCCTCGGCTCGTCCTCAGGTGCTTCCGGATAGATGACGGCGGTGTCTCCCTGTTGGAGAATCTCCTCGACCATTGCGTCCGTGCTACATTCCTCTTCCCCCTCCGACATGCACTCTTCTTTCACTGAGGGACAGATACACTTTCTTTACACAGTTTGTGTGAATAAAAACGTAGAAAAGAAGCTCCGATGAATGGAGCCCTGCAAAGACAGAGCAGCGTGACACCTGGGACATCCTCTGGGTGTCTTTTTCATAGCGAATACCTGGGCCTTGTTCAGATGTTTCAACAGCGGGCGCCCGACCCACCAAAACACCCTTGAACCCCCCCAAAGAAACACTCACACGACACATGGGGCACCGTTCTGTTGATTGAAATGAAAGGAAGCGACAGCCCTGCCACTAACCATGATGACACCACATCGACGGTTTTTCGCTTCTGGCTGCATTTAATTGTTGTGATCGCATTTAATCCATTTTGACTCAGACAATTTAGTATTAGAGCATACAAGTTCACAATAAAAATTGTGAACGATTTGTGTATATGCAGTATGAGGTATAATTCAGCCAATGTTGATTATTTTCAAGGTGAATACTTTTTTAAGGTACTTTGGAAAAGTATTTCCCAAATACATAAATGTAAATTTACTCACAACTCCATTGATGTAACTGGGGAAATTCTGCTATTGTGAAATGGACAAAATCATTACCAGTACAAGCGGGAACGGAACTGCCCTCCAGCAAGAGTGGGAATGCTCTTTGTGAAACCCCTTCAGTCAGCCAGATATGTGAAAGCGCAGCACTGCATTAAAACATCAATGATCCTCTGTAACAAAACTAGACAAAGTCCTTCAACAGCAGTGTGTGTCGCTTTCCCTTTTGTTGCAGGTGCATACAGGTATTCCCGCATACTCAGGCTCAAGATGGACTCCACTCACTCGCACACTTTGGTTAACTACATGTCCTGTTCAGGGTCATGGCGGTCAGGGGCTTATCCTAGAATCACTGGGCATTAGGCTGGGAGGGGTACAGCCTGGATGGATTGTCAGTCCATTTTAGGGCAGCCCCCCTCCTCCAACACACACACACACACACACACACACACACACACACACACACACACACACACACACACTATGGGCAACTCGGAGTGACCAATTAATCCGAAACAAATGTCTCCGGACCACGGATCGAAACCGAATCGCTTGGAGGAAACTCACGCGAACCGAAAGGAATTTGAACCCGCGTCCAAACGCATGGCCCGGATGCTGTGAGACACCCCCGCTGCCCGCCGCGCCACCATGCCTTGCAAGAAAGCTCTCCCGAGCGCACGGGACGCACGGCGCCTTCATTAGAAACGGGCCCCACCGGAACGCTCTCCGAAGCCCAGGTACAGGACGCACCGCATCACTGGAGCATCACGCGCTTCCACATCACATGAATGAGCACCGGTTGAAGTAATGAGCGCTAATTAAGACAAAATGCCCTTGATAACAGAAGCGGAGGATATTTTTAAACATCGCTGCCACCCCTCAGTCCCATGCTGTCTGTAGCAGCTTATATTAATTTCCTACAGTAAACATGTGCCGTGTTGCCAAACAGCAGATTGTTGATGAGTAATAATGAGCAATAAAGTACAGTTTAAAAATGAGACCAGAGGTGCTTACGCAATGCACAAGCGCGAGCTGTTTCTGCGGCTCAGGAGCGCTGCCGATTTCACAACGGGGAGCGTATAAATGCTCCGTTCATCTTAAAACGCGTTTTATTTTTCTTCTGAAATTCCTGTCCTTGTCGAAAGCATTTCCCCCGGGGAAGCTGTCAGACTCGTGGGAGTCGCCCCAAGCCTACGTGCCTATGTTCTGCCGAACGGGTCCCCGTGTGAGCCCCGCGACCCCACCGGCGGCCAATCCTCTCCGAAAGTGCCACCGCTCTCCTTAAACTCTGCTGCTGGAAGTTGGCGTCCCCCTCGCGCGCGCGTGCCGGGTGGTGGGGCACAGGTGGTCCTGCCCCTCTCTCAATGCCCCCGGCAGGGGAAAACGACGACGCGTTTGGAGAGCGGTGGTTGCTATGGCGATTAAACACTGTCGTCATAATCGGAGGCCTCTCCAGCTGGTTCCGCCCCCCCCCACTCGCTTCTCGTGGCGGCCCAGAGAGGGCCAGGTGCTGCCTGAGAAAAAGTCAGATTTCCGGATTATATTCATCCTTATAAAACGAGGGGGGAGGGGGGAAAAAAAAAAAAAACTGGCTCGAGTGGCTGCTAACCCTCATGCTAATCCGCAGGCTTTCTTCCCATGACCTCATAGGGTCGCGCGCCATTCCTGCAGGAACTGTTAAGAGCCCGTGCTCGATGAAAGCGCTCGGAGATGCTTCGCTCTCATCCTAAACGCTGCCTCAAAAGAGAAATGAACTCCAACTGCACTCCGAAGGGCTTTCGCTAAACAGGTCTGCCGACTGAGTAACTGTGATTGGAAAAGTCTTGGCGGACTTGAATTATAAGCGGCCCGCAGAAGTAGTTAAGCTAGCAAATAAAAAGTAATCGGGCAGACAGCATTATTTAAAGAAGGCTCGATATCCACTTTCCAAATGGCAATTATTGCCAGTATATTAAGACAAAAGAAAAAAGTGTTTACAAATGAGATTTTTACAAGGAAACTGCTAAGGGGAAACATTTTGTTAGCTCTTCACTCAGCTTCTGTTCTCCAACAGTCACGTGGTACTAAAGGGTGGATGAAGAACAGCGAGCGTTCCTGCTGGCCCTCTATGGTCAGCACTGTCTCTCTTTGGAAAATGCTTGGAAAACAAGAGTCAAAATGACAAGTGCTGCCACCGGCACAAAAGGAAGCTCGGCAAGCGGCCTTCAAACGGGTCGCGGACATTTTGTTAGCGGGTCCCTTGGGGCAAAAAACCATAGCTAGACAGGCAGGTCTGCCTTTAATTCTGCCGTAATGAGGATCGTCGCGGGGGATGAACTCGCGTTACCGTGTTCGGAGCCGTAATGTGACGCGCGTGACAAGAGTGACAGGGGTTTCACGGGGTGGCTAATGGATGCTGCTTGTGCTGCCTGGGATTGGCAAAGGGTTACTTCTCAACTGTATGTATAATTTTACAGGAGACCGGAGGAAAGCACGGCCTCATTACAATGAATAAATGTGCGGCTCTTGACTAAAATAATAGAAATATTTTTCTGTAGCTGACCATTAACGTTTTTTCAGCAACGGCTCACATGACTCCATGTTACACTGGCTTCCCTTGTGAACAATGCTGGAGTAATGACTTTTCAGGGATGCAAACACTTTTCAGATTATTTACTTAACTTTACTTACTTACTTTTAACTGCGTCAACTGTATTGTACTCTCTTCTGTTTTATAAAATTTGTTGGCTGAAGCAAAAGAAATTTAAGAAATTAACAAGTTCCATTTGTTTTTGTAAATATATGTACTTAACATATTAGATCTTTTTCCTGAAACAAAATAAGGTGAACAATGCTTGGCATTAAAAGGGTTTTTTACCAAACAGTTTCACCAACAGACATCGCTAACTAAAACAAAAAGCTAACAAATGCTTTTGCTGCAAATTCATTTATTCTGAACAATACAAATCAACCTTACTTTAAAGGCACTGAACTAAGACATACAAATTTACATGCTTTTTCACATTAGATCATCTAAGAAACACCCATTTATCCAAAGCTCTTGTGGAGTTTAGGTCATGCATGCACACAGCTGGACTCTTACTGAAGCAGTTCAGGTTCTGTATACACCCTGGTTGGGATACTGCCCATATCCCAGCATGGAAACGAACCCACACCCCTCTGGACAGAAAACCCGCACCGCTCCCAGTTAGGCTCCAGTCCGACTGCAGCCATTGAGTGAACCTGGGCCAGAGATGCGAAAGGGAGAAATGGGCATCAGATTTGAGCACCACTCACCTGGAAACCCCACATCCTGTGACTCAGCTTCTGGCCCCAGGGTGTCCTCCCCCATTCCTGTAAGACGAAGGCAAACAGTTAAATAAAATAAACCGTTCTCCTTCTTGGGGTTTTTCTTTTCGCAACGAATGGTATGACTTCAATTCTCCTCGGAAAGCAGAGAACAAAAAAAATGTGACCGGGAAAGACCTGTTGTACAAGCCCACAAGCCTCTCTGGGCACAAAATCCACGACAACTTTAAACACCAGCTGACCGGCGTACCCATACGTTCACACGTCGGTCTTCGTCCTCATTATTCGTGCGGTCTGCGGGGCAGCGAAAGTGTTAACAGTGCTAGCTGAGGAACGTGGTGTTAGAAAAACTGTTGGGTTTTCTCATGTCTTCATGTTATTAAGGAAATTTTTAAAACTCAAATGTGTTTTGCTGTGCTAACATTTCCATCCATCCTCGGCGAAAACAGGAAAGCGAGCCTCTTCATTCCACGGCAGATACTCTTTGCAGTGGATGAATGATGACAGAGAGCAAGTGGGCTTTTGATAGTGCATAACCATGAGGGATGATTACACAGGGGAAAAGGGCTTGTTCAAGGAGAGGACGCCGGCAAGAAAAACAGCGAAAAAACGCTATGTGCTCTGTATGGGAGGACATCTCTCAAGGCCGTAATTTGGAAGCGGAGGCAGAGATCCTACACCCTGTTTGCCATGCGTATTTTTCAGCACAAGCCGACGGCCACGTCTGCTGCGAGCGAAAGCAAAAACGATGAGTGCAGAATAAGGCGTTGAAAAAAAAGACGTACAGAGAACGGTGGAGTGCATTACATTTTATCAGGCTGATCTTTGTTGGTGACAGAGCGCGATTACGACTCATTCATCTGCGATGACTGTTGTGCTACAGAAGGAAATGGCCTCACTGTGAACCTGGCCAACAGCCAACCCTAAGAGCTCTTCAAATCATTCACATTTCAAGTGTTTAACCTTCATACGTAGATGTATGGACCCCCTCCCCAGTTTCTTTTGGGCACCACATGGTGTTGGAGACACAAAGGACGGATAACGGAGGTGAGGGGGCTATCTCAGCTTGGGGTGATGATTTTCAGGAGGAAGCTTGGGACTACCTGGAGGCGCGGGAAGCCGCACATAAATCCACTGTTTATGCTGTTATGCCGTTTACTCGCGGTTCCCTGTGCCGTCCTGCCCTTCAACCCATACGGCAGGCTGCCTCATGACGTTGGTAAACATCGTAACGTAAAATAAAGATCACGACCGATAGACTATTACAAATGTAGGTGTAACTGAAAGTGATACATATTATTATTATTATTATTACTAATTTTTAATTATTACAATTATCCTAATTTAATTTCCCAATGTATTTTTTCTTTTGCTGTCTTTTTCCTTATTTGTTTGTCTAAGATCTAAAAGAATGTAAATTTTGTTTGCTAATAAAGGTGTGCGTTCACAAATCTCTTTTCTGCCTTCCCCCCGATCCAGTTCAATTTATGAATGTGTGTGACATAAGCTAAAAAAGTTATAAAAAGTACCCCTTTACTTAAAAGGGCACAGATCAAAATAAGTACCGCAACATATACAGTACTTGGTGTATGTTTCAGTGCAGTAATATTTTCTTCTGCGCAATGAACTCGAATTTAAAAGAAAACTAAATCAATACGCTTGTATGTCATTAACAGCAATCTGAAAGTAAATAAAGTAAATTTTAGGAAAATCTTCATTTCCTCCTCCAATTTCCTATCAGCCCAAGGCACCCACAATCCGCTGAGGCTTGAAAGTGAGCCCAGCCAAACTGAGCTCAGGCTGTTGTTGAAGAGGCGCTTCCTCGGGTCCAGAAGGTCATGTTACATCAGCTCTTCCCGAGGAGCATAACTGACGTCCCTTCCGGGCTCCACTAAGGACAGTCCTGGTTCATCCTGAACCCTGGACACCTGCGACAAACTTCTCACCTGGTTTTTGGACTAGTTTTCTGTTTAAAAAAAAGTCCAAAGCTCCACAGTTGTGTCTGTGCTGCCACATTGTCAAACTCTGGGCTCGCATCTGGCGTCAGAATGTCCATTTTTTACCAGTGGCTCGCAAACATCGGCCTGACCCCTGAGAAATAAGTCCAGTCTGGCATCTGCCCGTAAAAACATTGTTCTGCAGCCAGTTAATGTGTTTTTTAATAACAGTGATATTACATATCCACTATATTTCCCTCTAGTGTAAAATGCCCAGTGCCACCAAAATGAGTCAGGGCCCTGGTGAGGTGGTGCCCTTGCTGCTCCACATCCTCAGCCATGACAGGAACCATTAACAATGGGCTGCTGCGGAAACCTACTTCCTGTGCGGTAGGCCGCACACAAAAATGTCTTCCCTCACGCATTCACACAGCATCGCACAAACCTGTCCTGGGCTCTGATCGGAAGAACTACTGAGGGGCAACAGGTGCCAAGCAGGTCAGAGGGCAGCTAACAGGAGGTAGCACAGTTTTTAATTCTCCAGGATGGTTATACAGTGTTCTGTAACTCTTCAGCTCCTGTCTGTGTGTAGTTCCTTTAGAGGCAGTCATAGGAAGACCAGGCCAGGTGAACTTTGACATAACAAAAGGGACAGAAGTCCACAGCTGCCACTCCAGGATACTCCATTTGCCAAGACAACATCTCCGTTGTGCAAGGAGCCTCTCAGGGATCGGGGAGTGACCCGAGTGGCCTTCCTGGACGCAGCGGCCACATCATGTTCGATCTCTGCCACCCTGCTGTTAAGTCGTGGGATTGAGCACCAGATGAACACTGAAATTTGAGCCTTGCGCCATCAGAAAAGGCAGACGAGGAGTCAGAGGAAACAGTGATGTGTGCTTGTTTCCCGGAAGTGATCGCATGCTCTCGCCCTGCTTGGGTTTCGCACAATCACTCCATTTTGTTTCACCAGCTGACCGTTTCAAGGGAGTGACCAGGCTGACAAAATTCACACTAAATCCCACTGCATGAGATGAAACAGAGACTGGCGATACCAACCGGCATTTCAGTCTTCTGGCTCCATAAAAACACTCTTAAATACAGTGCTGACTCCAGCCATGTACAGGGGCACCTGCAACTATGAGCTCTTAAAGTACCATGAATGGGTCATCTGCACTGAGGAGATGTACTGTAGAATTGATTCTTCAAGGATGTACAACAGGCCAACAGGCAGTGCATTCTGAAGATCCCAGATTCGAATTGCACTCTTGCTGCAGCACCCTTGATCAAGGTACTGACCCTGATCCGATACACTAAAGAGAACCCAGCTATAAAAATGGGTAAATTTATAATACATTGTTTTGCCTTGGACAGAGGTGTCAGCTAAATAAAGGACAATATTAATACTGTGGTATAAATATCACTGGATGCGTCCCCTTATCCTTTGGAAATTTAAATAGACTGCTGGGTGTCCATATTACCACACTACTCCACAACATCATCACTTCGAGATCAAAGTTTCATCTCCATTTCTGCAGATGCAATAACTACTTGGCCAGGAAAAGAAGAGGACTTAAGCGTCAGAAGGCATCAGCAGTGTAAAAAAAAGGGGATAACCTCTGTCTCCCTCAGGCCACGGTTGCATTACTGTCACGCTATCGCTCATTCGGTCAGCAAAGTGGCTCTTCAAACAGGAACTGGGCTTTAGCATTTATCTCCGAAATCATGGCAGGAGTTATCTGCTTTCCTTGAGTCTCTACATCAATGCACACTCAGAGATGGGAATGCGATTAAAGGTCCTTGTTGTTCGGAAAGACTAGATCTGAGTGGACAAATAAAAGCAACTAAGGGTGCGCTATGAAGACAGGAGGGAAGCGAGAGGGTTATAGGTCTGACAGTTAGTGGAGATGTGAGTGGTGGGAGATGCTTACAAGTTCGCGGTGCCACAGAAAGCAAGAAACACATTGGAAAAAGTAAATCACATTTTTAGTCAATCTGTTACTCAATTGGGCTCTCCGCTTGAGCAGTCAGAGCCTTAGCGGCATTTATTGCTATTATTCATATTATTATTACACCATTAATCTTCTTGCTCGAGTTATAAGTGACAGATTTATTTTTCATCCAGAGCGTCACTTTCAATGTTTATGGCAGTTGAGCTCAGTTTGAAAAGGAGACCAGGAAGCTGTAAGTAAAGTACCGTGAAACTAACATTTAAAACAGAGCAAGAAAGATGGACAGCGCAGACAAGGTTGTACCCTGTAACTTTTAATATCCCAGCCTACCCAAAGGAGGACTGTGAATTATTAGTCTTGTTTCCAGGTTGGAGAAAAAGTTCATTTACTTCCAAATGATTTTTTTTACTTTTACTTATTACTTTGCTCTACACATCCAAGTGAGACCCCCAGTTCTATATAAAAAATTTACTTGGACATGGAAAGACCAGCACATGGCCACATAACAGTTCCTCAGCTGACAAAAACAACTGAGAAAAGAAGCTTGTGTGTAACTCTCTTTGTTCATAAATTCAAAGTGACTTTTATCACTTTTTGAATATTAGGCTGTGTTCATGGATGAGAGAAATAAAAAGATGAAAAATAAAAAATAAGGATGGGCCTATAGTCCCAGACAGCAGCTCACTGGGGAGCCTATGTGGAGCTGGACCCACCGTTCCACCTGTCCTGGTGGTCCACAGGTCCATTGAGGCCCAGTGCTGCTGGGAGGACCGGCACGTCGTCTTCCCCTGCTTCATCCGGAAGGCTGTCCTCCTCCACGATGTGCAGCTTGTCCTCATCGTCCGACTCTGAGTTTGCCTCCACCACATTGCTGTAGTTTGTGACTGCAGGGCAGAGAAGGGGGACACGGTCATTTATGTTTGCACTTTTTTGCCGCAATTTGACCCCCAAAAGCCATTTTGACACCGCTGTCAAAGGAACTGAAGCTCAAACTATGAATATGTGGTGAAACATATGGAGCGCACGATTCATTTACCCAGCCTGATCTATTGAAACTACACTTTAGGAGAGAGCCTAAAAAATTACATTTTCAGCAATCCACTGGAAGAAATAAAGCATCTTGCATAACAGAAATGCCTTCAGCGCTGGGCAAATTACATAATGTACTAAAGGCCGCAACCACCGTCACGGGTTCTCAAGCCCGCTGAGCCACAGCTACAGTACATGGATGGAAGAGAAGCGTAACCGTGACCCTGATACCTGCATAATTCCCCAGTTCCACGTCAATTGGCCTACAATTGTTCTAGACGTAGGAGTCAGCACACTTTGATCACACTGCCAGCAGCAGTAGAGCTCAGATCGTCCAAGTCTAAAGGCGGGCGTGCGCGCGCGCACACACACACACACACACACACACACACACACACACACACACTTTGACTGCAGCTGTGCTATGTTGATTGACCTTATGCTCAAAAACGAAAGCCTCTCCTCAGTTTACTAGCTGTTATAAACAAGCTGAACCCTTTTGTTGAAGCCAGCTGTCCTTTGTGCACCAGACCCAGGGCTGAACCCTAGGCCTCAAGCAACGGGGTCCTGTACGAAAAGCCAGCAAAACAGTTGATATACCCTTATTTTTAGGATAGGACAGGATAAAACTCTATCAATCCCTGAAGGGAAATTAAAAACAGAATAAATAAATAACTAATAAATAGCAATAATAAATAGGAAAATACTGCTTATGCTGTTCTGGCATTATGGAGGTGAATGGCTATTCGTATGAAGGACCCCAAGAAGTGCTTCTTAGTGCACCTAAGTCAAATATCTGGGTGGCCAGAAGAACTCATGGCAATCATTCAGATATTCAGTACAACAGCTTTTTTTGCTTGGTTTCACTGATGTTACTTCTGACCCTGGTATTTACTGTCAACGTCTTAACATTCTCCAATGATACATGGTCTATGCTTCTCCTGAAACAAAACTACCCACTTAATATACTTCCTACTTCACTCCTACCAAACCAATTACAACTATTGGTTACGGTAAATCTAACACAGCATCTAACATAGCATAACTGAAGCTCAGACTCAATACATTTAATATTGGGCGCTTCCTAAAAGCAGCTTATAATACTGCACCCAGTTATAAACTTTTCAGTGCGCTGTGCCACCTGCTGCCTATCAGCTCTACACGAGAGGCAAAAAATTTGAACAAACAGAAGGTTCGTGGCATCCAGAAAGAAGGGCGGTTACACAAGGTTAAAATGGCCTTGATGAGAAGATGTGTCCTTATCAGTCAAAGCAGGTGGACTGGACAGGGGACGCTGGACCTAGTGCCATCCTTCTAACCACATTTACAGTGATCGGAGAAGCATTTTAAATTCTGTTTTCCATGATGAAACAAATGGACCACACCCCGGCACCGCAAAGAGCCACCTCTATTGTTTCCGCCACAATATCATCTGCGAGAGACAAATAAAAGCACAAACCCAAGAACAGATCTGCAGATTATGAGACCACGGTGGTCAATTTTGTAATGGTCTATGGCCATTCGCTTGAAAAGTTTAAAATGTTTGTGGTAAAATGGGTTCGGCAAATTTGTATGGAAAATGGAGCAAAGCTTTTGCGATCGGCAGCTTGGCACAAAACTGCATGAGAGGAATTTAATAACGCAAACATCTCTTTCATTAGTTTATTGTTTTATCTTTTCTGGGTTCTGGGTCAAAGTAGTGTAGAAACGATTACTATTTTTTTTTTAATGTTCATTCCTCCCAAAGTGCACGCCTGCTGAAGCTGCCCACATCACGCACCCGCATCTCTGTCACGGCGACTGGGCACAAACTCGGAAGCGGCGGAAGGATTCTTTACCGCGATGGTAATACAGTTAATCTGCTGTTGCCATGAGAGCTGCCCCCCCTAATCCAGCGCATACCTGCAGATTTACACACTGTGCGCTTATAACTAAGGGAAGCAGTAGGGGAAAATGGGATATTGATTTAGGGTCCTGGAAGCACAGTGCGTCACTGGGACCGAACAAGCGGCTCCCTCTGAACACAGCGTGGCATTAGAATACGGGACGCAGCGCTTCGGTGTGTTTATCTGCCTTTGCAGCAACCACGATGGGAGAGAGAGCGGAGGAGTTTGATCTGAAGCCCAATAAACAAACATGTCACTCCTCTGTAATGGAAGCTCTTTAAGAAAAAAATGCTCCGGTGTCTTTCCAGCCGGGAGGGGGGGTGGGGGGCGAGCCGTGATCCATCGCTGCCGCTGCATTGATTTATCCGACACCGGAGGCCCGGGGGAGGGGAGGGGGTGGAGCTCACCTGTGGTTCTGGTTGCTGATGTAGGCAGAATGAATGAAGGATGTGGCTCGAGGGAACTGCTGGGGCGGCTGGATGAGTGGGCGGGGGGGTGTGTGTGATCAAATCCATGCTTTTCCAGTAAACTGCTGTGAGCCCAGAAATTATTCAAGCGCTGCCAACGCCCTGCCTCCACCCACAGCTGACCGCCTATGCTGACGTAAAAAGCCATCTTGTCCACCGCTCCTTCCCACAGAGCTTCCTCTCCTCTCCTGCAGACCTGACATGGCCCACAAGGTCTGGCCTGCTGCTTCCTCACGCCCATCCCGACCTGTGGACCCAGGTTGTATGAAACAGTGTCCATTCAATGGCAAAAACAAACACAAAGGCTGTTTTCCCTTCTGTGAGAGGGCCCTCACAGAAGCTCAGCTGCGATGGACAGTCGGGCTCAGGGGTCCTAAACACACAGACACATGCGTGAGCTTAGAGGACAAACCCCTCTGTGTCACTCTAGGCTCCTCTGTCACTTGCTTTCCGGCAGACAAGCACAACGTGCTGATGCCTGGGGGAATTTACTAGGGATACAGCGCGGGGTGGGTCTCGGGGGTGCGGTGTGGCGGCCCGGTCAGCCAGAATGGCCAGAATCTCCTCCCTCCTTTCACAGCAAATGAATTTCAGCATGGCCAGAGTGTACGGTCAATGCAGCTCCCTGCGGCACCAACACAGCCTCGCACACAGCGCTTCTCCGTCCGCCAGCCTCATTTACATTAAAACATTAAACCGATGTTGTTTATCCTCCCGCCTAGAACCATAGCTCATGACAAAGGTGTTTACTCATGCTGGATGTTCTCTGAGTCCACAAAACAGTACTCTCCTCACGAAACTCTCCTGGCATCTTAACAACTTCATAAACTTGCATCACACGAGCTACTCCTTATTAACTATATACTGCAAATAGCTACAGGTATAGTGGGTGCTGGTAACAATGGTGATCATGGAGGAAGTGACCGTACTTCAAAAACCGCATGTCAGCAGCTAAAGCTCTTCATCTGTTGTGAAATGCGCTTTTTTACGTCCTCCGCACTGTGTATGACTAGGTGTAAAAGTGTAAGAGTTTGTTTGAAAAGGGGGTAATGTTATTGTGAGAAGAGGCAGGATTCTGACAAGATTGGAGGAGGACTGTGGCTAGAAAGGGAAGGAGCCCGAGCGGGAGGAACAGCAAGTGACTATGGTACCAGTGAAGGTAAGTTACTGAGTTAAAGGATGACGAATGCGCGGGACCCTCGTGGGCGATGCCGACATAGAGATGACAGTCAAATCCCAAGTATAAGTCATGATAGACTTCCTGTCCGGCAACAACAAATGGGTGTTAGTGATCAACGAGAGCTGCATCACAAGCCGACGTACATCACTTTTTTGGAAATAAAAAAAAGCACTATTAAACTTTCATTACATTTGCTTTTTAAATCATTTTAAAGTATTTTCCCCCTCCAGAGTTGCAGTGCAGTTTGACGTTATCTGTTTTTATCATGTTGGATATTGTGTGTCATGTCTCCGTAATTTGATTTACAGCAGTCCGGCGACCTTTGGGTAGCAGCGGTTAACTTCACGTTTAATTTTTTGCCATAGCTCGAAACTGCCTAACTGGTAAAATTTGACTTGCTAACAAATAATAGATGAAGCCCTGAACGGAGCTCATTTCTTGCAGCTGAAACTTGTGAACCTGCAGGTACCCGAGCGTCACATTCACGTCGGTGTTTGGTGCGCACTCGATTGAACGCTTTATTTGCTGGCGGAAAGAATCCATAACCGATAACACCGTACCCCGTCGATGAAAAAATCTGCAGGAAGATTTTATAGGAGCCGAAATTCCTCATGTCAGCAAACGTACGTGGGCCAAGCCATTAAGGATTCGCTTCCTAATTTAACAGCTTAATGTATGATTTTCCAAAAACTGCGCTGTCACAGGACGGCACAGCTGGCCAGACGCACCGAGCAATTTTACAGCAGTTCACAGTTTAGACGCTTCTTGACAAAAATAATAGTAGGACCTTTAAAAATGGCAAAATCCATCTTACTTTTGCTTTAGTGCCTCACAGCCCAGTCGTGACAATGCAATTTGTCACTGTAAACCTCCCAAAAGATTTCGGAGTAGTTTAAAAGCTGTTTGGAAGAAAAGGGCTGTTCCGTAATTACTTTCTGGATCCAGGGCTTCCCTGTGTCCTGAGAGGGCCGGCCGCAGCCCTGCCGTTGAGCCTTGGAGAAAGACACTTCACCTGGAGTACCGAATTACACAGGAGGACATTGAGCGAAATGGCCAATTAAAAATTAAATATTAATGTCAAACAAGTGTCAAGCTATACTTTCCTAGGTTACACAAACAAGCCAAACTGTGATCAGTCAACAAGCCAAAGTTTGTCATTTTCCCACAACTAAACCTGTTCATCCAGTTCTAATGCATCAGAAGTGTTTTCAGGCTTTGCTCTCCAGTGAACGGGAGCACAGAAAAATGCTGTACGTAGGAAAACAGGAGACCGTAATGAAATAAAGGACCACACTGAACAGCATAAATAAAAACTGACACTTCACAGCAAAAAGTTCATATAAACATGGACTGGAGGGGAATAAATCCTGCTAACTGACTGACAAGAGTTGGACGCCCTGTTGCCTTCCACAAAATTAATCAATATATGAACCGGTGGGCTACGGCAGTGCAGGCCAAACAACGGAGAGCACCAGTGATGAAGTAAAAGCTGTACGGTACACACGGTAAACTTGTGTGTATGGGTGAGATCCAGCAGTGGCAGCAACATCAATCCTTGTGTTGCAGTTCAACAAGCTTGACACCTGCAAACACAGCCATTGACCCTGAGCTCCATACCTGCACCGGGTTCAAACAACTGCAGCACAGGGTGTAACAGTGTGACAGTCAATTACACAACTCTAACCCCCCCCCCCCAAATTTAACACACTGTCAACCAACCTCATCAAGCTTGACCGGGCATCAAGTAGCATAGTGATTTGAGCCCCCATTCCAAACTCAGAGGACCTGGATTCTAGTCCCACCTCCAGCTGTAGTACACTTGAGCAAGGTACATACCCTGAGTTACTGCAGTAAAACTTACCCAGCCGTACACACGAACAGGGTCAGTGAATAAGTAACTAGTATGGACAGCTTTTTTTTTTTTTTTTTAAACTCAGTATTCCAAAGCTGAGAACTTTGCCACCAAAAAATACACATGGTGTGAGAGCTGCTCAAATAAATATGTTCATTAACCAATTTTCACAGCGCTAATGAAAACAAACCGTGGGAGCGAGCGACGTCCCGCGAGGGGTGCAAGTCTCCTCGCCTCACGCCAAGGAGATCGAGGAGAGCCTCTGGACCACCGCAACCCTGACCTGGATAAGCAGTTAAGCATAATGGATGGATGGATGGATGGCTGGAGAAGGGAAACAATAACTTCATCACGTAGTTTACTTTGAGGAGCAAAAGGCCTTAAGTTTTTCAAGACTAAATGAAATGTGTAGGTTACCCTACTCACATCCATTAGCAAAGAGAAACCCAGAATTCATAGACTGATGTTGTACAAAAAGCATGTAAGGTCACAGGTGTACTGTGCACCACCCCGGTGTTCTGTCCTTCAATACCACAGCAACCCAAACATTAACATCCTGCATCCAGCACCCTCCCCCTGGTCTCCTTGGTGTCGGTGGGCAGACTGGCGCTATGCATCAATAACCACCTCGGCTGTCACTCTGCTAATTCGAACGACGCCCTCTTCACCAAGCACGGCTTCCGCAAAGCGCCTGGCCATTCAGTACAGCGAGCGAGGCCCACGCCAACCTGCCCTGGAGATGCCCCCCAAATCCTGGAAAAGGCGACGTGCCGTGTTGTGACACCTGCCAGGCCACATCAGCGGGGGCTGTAAACGGTGATGCCCCAGCGGCTCCCATGTTCCACAACAACATAGCAGCCCCATAGCCGAAAAACCCACCGTCACCTGTAATGTCACATCTTTTTAAAACATTAAGCTCCGGAGTTCGTATAAATACCTATCAACACGCTGCTACATCAGCGTTAGCAAAAATACTTGTTGAAAGATCACCGTGGCCAAACACAAAATCATATGAAAGCAAAACCAATTATTTAGAATATGTTTCTGCATCCGGAGGCCTGTGTATAAAGGACTGGTGAGAAAACACCTCAAACATGGCCTCAAGAGCCTGTGAGTGACACACATGGCCGCAGTCATTGCAACTCTTGTCGAGGACGATGTGACAACAGCCGGTGGCTTAAAACAATAGTCTGTCCGCTCGCTGACACTCGATGGGCCTATTAACCACGTTTCCAGCCAGTAGGGCTGATGCTTGCGTGGCACAGAGCGGCAAATTACGCACGTTCCTACTTGGCGGCGCTGACAGAAACGGGGTTTCTTCTTTCTGGGAGCCATTTCCCTAAAGGTGCCTTAGACTTTGGAATTGCAGGTGGACCCATCCTCAGGGTGGGGGGTAATATGCTGTACCAGAACAAGGGCCTGCAGAAGGGCAGACCCACATCTCAGTGCTGCTCCCAGTGCCCCAAGTAATGCCGGCGCCTGCTACCATAACCAAGGCTTTCAGGTCCACCCCCCACTTTGCTGAAGACCACAACCAAAAGCCCAGAACCCACTGTTATATAACTGACTGTCTTTGAAAATGGAGAACAAAAAGCCAGCCGCCTACTTCTTAGTGGGCATGTGGGTAAGGAACATCCCACTCTAGAATCTTATCTCCCACACAAAAGTTAAACTGAAACTTCTTTAAATCTGTGAAAAATGCCTTTATAGGATTATGGACTCAATTATAACGCCTAAAAGGAACCTACAGGTGGTCACATATTTTTCACCCTGACTCCCCTATGTCAAGACGCTTTAAGGCTTCAACTTAAATAACCACTTCCTTTCTGTTTTAATTCAAAATTCTTGAAACCGTAAAATTATATTGAAGGAAGAATTCGACTGAAAATCATTATGACGCTGTGCACAGTTTAAACTCAAATCATTGGTGTAAATAAGTAAAGGAAGCCATAGCAATGGCAGTGTGACAGCACTGGGTTGGGTACAACAATACACGTGTGTGTGTGTGTGTGTGTGTGTAAAACATACCACCACACAGCTTACAGCACGTGGGCTGACCGTTGGATAAAGGAGAACGTTAGACAGGGGAAGGTCAACGCCACACTGTATCTTAAAATAACCACACAGCAATGATCGAACTCGGGAAATACCATGTCTAAACTTGGCTTTTTAGTCAGATTAAAAGAACCAAGGATAAACTCAAAACAGAACTGAAGAATTGGGCACTGAATGAATACTGCGATGTCAGCAGTGGCTCAGGATTGTGGCACAGCAGCCTTCTCAGCATGTTAATAACCATGTTACCGATGGGATTCTGACCGTGGACGCGTCTCTATGACACCGCACGCAAACTCACAGGACGCAGCGTAGCTCTGGGTCGCAACCACAGTGGCCTCAGGGAGGTGCTGTGAAGAAGTTGGGCCTTAAGAGGACTTGGACTCAGAGACTGACTGCAACCACCATCCCCGGGAGTAGACTGAGTGTCTGAGCAATGCCTCTTTTGTGTGGCCAGCCATCTGTCAGCTGCTGATGGCACCAGGGCCTCAGAGGCTTCAACCCCCCAGGCGGGCGCAAATACACTCATCTCGGGCCCGGACAGGGTTACTGCTCTGTGCTGCCACCCGCAGGGGCCCCTCCTTATAACAGCCTCTCGGGCACGCGGTCACAAGCCCGCGTGACCTTCTGACGTGACCCGAATCCGAAAGACCGGTGGTGGGGGAAGGGATGTCTTCAAGCAAAATGGGAAAACGCCAAGATGCGATATAAAATCCGCGTCAAAGACCAAGAAACAATAGGAAACGTACAAAAGGGGAACAGAAGTTGCGACGGTAAAAGGCGCGCCGAAAGTGCCGCTGCGGACGTGCATAATTCCCGCGTTAGCTAAGAAGCTAATTGTGCCTCCTCAGTCACCCAAACCCCTTTCAGGCATCAAGGGCTCCACAGGACATTAGCGATGCTAATGAAGCTATTAATCTATCGCACTCATCTGGCAGCAGCACGCCTGTGAAAATGGAGAACCAATTCAATAACTGAAGAGGAATGACCTCCTGGACAGCTGCTTACTGCAACACACGACACCACCGGGCCAACAAAACCTTCGCGTTTCGCACACGATCCCAACGCGCTCCGTCGCACCCTTACGCAAGTAAAGACGTCCTGTCCAAACTTGATATTCCTAATGCTCACCCGTGTATCTTCACTAGTGTTTGTTTATATTTTCACTGAATCCATTAACACGGTGTAGTTACATCACCCATTCCTCACGAAACGTGTAGATTTCTTCTGTGAATTCGTCCTGCGAGATTAATTCCTCTCGTGAGGGGGTCCAATTTCCATTTTTCATGTGAATACGCCTCTTCCATTCATCGTTCTTACCCGCTTATCCTGGTCAGGGCCGTGACGGTCTGGAGGTCTGATGCCAGAATCACTGGACGCCAGGCCAGGAGACTACACCCCGGACAGGGTCAGAACAAAAAGTTCATCTTGTGTCACTGTCTTGCTGAAAGGTCTGTCTACAACTAAATCTCAACCTCCCAGTGGAGACAACCGGATTTTGGGCTAAAATACTCGCGCACTTGATGAAATTCATTATGCCTTGAATCTCAAAAAGAGCTTCTGGACCACTAACAGCAAAACAGTCCCAAAGCATCAATGAACCACTGCCATATTTTACTGGGGACGGAGTAATTTTCCTTGTGTGGGCAAGCCTCTTTTGTCACCAAACTGGCTCAAAAAAGTTTGATTTTGGTCCCATCTGACCCAAGACACAGTTCAGCTGTAGTTCCAATAACGCTTGGCAATATTTTGGGGCCGCAGTCTGTCAGCTGTGCTCAGTAAAGGCTTTTTTCGTGTAACTGTTCCACAGAGCTTGCTAAAATGGAGGCTTGTTGACAGCGGATTCCTTAAAACACAGACTCTACTTTGCCTTCCTCGCCATCTTCCTCACTATGTGCAATATCCTCTGCTTGACCAAATACAGCAGTATTTTCACATTTTTATGCCTTTTTATTACCTGATCTGCAACAACCATCTGTCTATTTTCAGCTGAAAGCTCTTCATTTTTAACCATGGTGCTGGATCACAAAGGGATTTTACAGGCATACAATCTCATATTTTCACCCCAGAGAAACAGGAGCTGCAGCAGTGATGCAGCGACCAACTAAAAAACACAGAATCTCTACATACAGAAGCTGGTTTGGGCAAAAATGCTACTACACTTAATAGGCATACTGTAGGAAAACAATATACTGCTATACTGGGTTATACTGTCATAAGCTGTTGTGATGTTTTTCTGTTGCACGAGAACTCTTTCCATGAAGGAAGAGTGCTCCAGATTTGGTGACTACAGTAAACAAGACTACCAGGTTCAGATCTCTGCTCTTTTGCCACTGAGAAAGAAGCTCTTTTTTTCTATACAGCTACGGAAACAGGTGCATAACATGAATATTTACACCTAACCCATTTGAGTGCCACTTAAGACAATGAATAAGCCAGTAAGATGGGCTGTCCAGGGCAATGCAGGGTGTTTTTTTTTGCTGAGGTCCACCTCGGAGCTTTGACTTACGGCCGATATGCATCAGCCCACCTTCGCCTGCGAGGGTTGAGTCACCAACCCGTTCCTACCACGCTGTCCGCCACGGCCGCCTGCTTACTTCTAAATAAGGCCAGAGTGGAGCATAGGACCAGGAGCTAAGCTGGGGCAGGCGGCTGCTGGAGACGGGGGAGGGGAGGGACACGGGCGCGATAGACCACCTCGCGCCTGCTGCGGTGTATTTACACTGGGGAGAAAGGAC